>CP125974.1:501823734-503073734 GCA_030063025.1 Avena longiglumis | reverse complement strand
TCTTTCTAGCTAGTAATTGAATTGTTATGCCTTGCTCAGTTCCTGTCAATTGCGTCGCTGTAATTTTTTTACCCTTCATGCCATGTTGTTTATCTAAGGAGAGCACCTCTAGTGAACTATGGACCCCGGTCCAATCTTTACCATTGATACATCTTCCACTATTACTTGTTTACTTGTTGCAAAACATTATCTTCCACACCATACGTTTAATCCTTTGTTATAGCAAACCGGTGAGCTTGACAACCTCACTGATTTGTTGGGGCAAAGTCTTGAGTTTGTGTTGTGCAGGTCTCCACATTTCCAGCAACACCTATTGACGTTTCCTTCCTCCTACTGGTTCGATAACCTCGGTTTCTTACTGAGGGAAACTTGCTGTTGTGCTGCTTCATACCTTTCTCTTAGGGTTTCCAACGAAGCGTTCCACGACAAGTATTGGGCACCATCAAGCTAATTTCTGGCGCCGTTGCTGAGGAATAAAGGGACATCAAACTTCTTCCTCCCCGTCAAGAACCAGCTAATTTATGTCGCCGTTGCCGGGGAGGCCAAGGACGTCTTCACTAGGGGAGTCTTTCACTTCCTTTATCTTTACTTTGTTTTTAGTTTGCTTAGTTTCTTTTGTTTGGTTTTGTTTGCCTATTTTCAAAAAACCCAAAAAAATTAGTCTAGTTTGGTTTGCTTTCTTTATTCAAAAGCACAAAAAATTAGTTCCTGCTCTAGCTGTTGCTGCTATTTTTGGCTTGCCTACCTTTGCCAAAATGAACTCTGCTGAGAACACTAAGTTGTGTGACTTCACTAGCACCAACAACAATGATTTCCTAAGAACACCTATTGCTCCACCTGCTCCTGATGCTGACTTTTATGAAATTAAGCCTGCTTTGTTGAATCTTGTGATGAGAGAGCAATTTTCTGGTGCTGGTTCTGATGATCCTGTTGCCCATCTTAATATCTTTGTTGAACTTTGTGAGATGCAAAAGTATAAGGATGTAGATGGAGATATTATTAAGCTCGGGATTTTTCCTTTCTCTTTGAGGGGAAAAGCTAAAGAATGGTTGCTATCCTTGCCTAAAAATAGTATTGATTCTTGGACTAAGTGCAAAGATGCTTTTATTGGAAAATACTACCCTCCTGCTAAGATTATTGCTATGAGAAGTGATATTATGAAATTTAAACAGCTTGATAGTGAACATGTTGCTCCTGCTTGGGAAAGAATGAAATCTTTGGTTAAAAATTTCCCTACTCATGGACTCACTGCTTGGATGATTATTCAAACTTTTTATGCAGGTTTAAACTTCTCCTCAAGAAACCTGTTGGATTCTGCTGCTGGAGGTACTTTTATGGGACTCACCTTGGGTGCTGCAACAAGGCTCCTTGATAATATGATGGCCAACTACTCTGAATGGCATATTGAGAGAGCTCCACATGGTAAGAAGGTAAATTCTGTTGAGGAAACTTCCTCTTTGAGTGAAAAGATTGATGTTATTATGGCTATGCTTGTTAATGGGAAAGCTCCTCTAGATCCTAATAGTGTTCCCTTAGCCTCTTTGGTTTCTCAAGAAGACCAAGTTGATGTGAACTTCATTAGAAACAACAATTTCAACAACAATGCCTATAGGAATAATTTTGGTAGCAACAAAAATTATAGGCCTTATCCTCCTAATAATGGCAATTCCTATGGAAGCTCTTACAATAATTCTAGAAGTGCCACCTCTGAACTTGAAGTCATGCTCATGGACTTTATTAGTAAACAAACCAATTTCAATAAGACTATAGACGAAAATCTTTTAACTGTTGAGAAAAATATATCCTCTTTGTCTGAAGCTCAAACTTCCTTGGTTAATAAAATGGCTGCTAAACCTGAAACTATGGAAAACACCTTTTCTACCGCTCATGCCATACAAGTTACTATTGATGAAAATGTTAGGCTGTTAGCTCAACTTCATGCTAGGTGGAAAAGGGAAGCTGAAATTGATAGAAACAATAGTGTGTGCACTATCACCACTAAACCACAAGTATCCCCTATTCCTCCTCCTACTATGCCTAAGCCTATTGATCCTACTACTAGTGATGCTAAGTTTGATTTGGATATTGATGGTTGCAATATTTCTGAAGTGATTATGTTCCTGCAAAAGCTTTCTAAAATCCCTGATGCTAGTGATATGCATGTTGCCTTTACCAAACACATTACAAATGCTCTTGTTAAGATTAAGGAAGAGAAGCTAAAACACAAAGCTTCTATTCCTAGGAAAGTAGAATATAGTTGGGAACCCATTATTAATATGCAAGTGAATGACTTTCATCTCAAAGCTTCATGTGATCTTGGTTCTAGTATCTCTATTATGCCTAGGAAGATTTATGAAATGCTTGATTTACCACCATTAGAAGATTGTTATTTGAATGTCCCACTCAATGATAATGCTAAGAAGAAACTCATGGGGAGTATTAATGATGTTATCATTATGGTTAACAATGTGTATGTCCCTGTGGATTTCTATGTTTTGGATGTTGAATACAATGCTTCTTGTCATATTACTTTGGGAAGACCTTTTCTTAGAATAGTTGGTGCCATCATTGATATGAAAGAAGGCACCATCAAATATCAATTTCCATTCAAGAAAGGTATTGAACACTTCCCTATGAGGAGAGAGAAGTTTTTTTTGCTCCTCCTTTGAAAGCAAGATTTGATGTTAATGCTTCTTCATTTGAAAATACTTGATTCTTCTTGCTTCTTGTGCCTAACTTAAAGGCGTTAAAGAAAAGTACTTGTTGGGAGATAACCCAAGAGTTTCCTTGAGTCTTGGAAGTTATTAATTTTGTAATAACCTCTCCTTATCCTTTTTATTTGCTTTTTGTGCCAAGAATAACCTCTAATGAGAGGAAAGTAAGATTTGGGGAGTTGCTGTCCCGAAACAGATTTATGTCCTCCACCAAAAATATTCGTGAGGAGCCTCTGTAACTCGGATTGAGCTAAAAATTACGAATAAATCCCCCAGAATGTTGGCTAACTTTCGTTAGTTCAACACTTTTTGATTTGAGAAACAGAAGATGTTCGAAGAAATTCGTTTCTACCTGCTGGTCTGTTTTGACAGATTTTTGCCATTATTTGCATTTGCTTTATTGATTCCTTTTTGAGCTCTCTTCAGGTAAATTGAGTTTATTTGAAGGAGTTACTTTAGTAGATTGTGTTTTTAGTGAAAATCCTTGCTGTTCCAAAGCTTTCCCAGTGGTCTAATATCTTTTGAATAAGCTAATGTTGCTAATGAAGATTGTGTGAAGTTTTGTATGAAGGAAAATTTTCAGGTGTAGAGAAATAATGATGCAATGAGATGAAGAATGGACAAAAGTTCAAGCTTGGGGATGCCACCATGGTTTCACCCCAAGAAATATCCAAGAAGTACAGGCGTCAAAGCTTGGGGATGCCCAAGGCATTCCCTTCTTTATCAATAAAAAGCTCAGGTCTGTCTAGACACTTCACTTTTATTGTTTCATACACAGTTGTGTTGTTCTTGGAGCATCTTAGTTTTCGTTTGCTTTGCTTAGTTTGTTTAGTTTGCTTTAGTAGTTTGGACCCCCGTTCTCGTTGTGCTGTTTTGCAAATAAGTTTGCTTGGTGTTTGGAAAGGAGTAGTAAGTTCTTGCTTGAAGTGCAAGAGGAGCCTGCATTGACTGTGACTTAGACTTTAGCATGACATGCTAGGTGTTGTTTTTGCATTATGATTAGTGATTATTGCATAGCATGTATTGTTCCAAACAATTAGGATTGCTTAGTGTTCCTTGAAGAAATTATGCGTTGTTTTAGCATGCAAAAGCATAGTATTGTGGTGTTCTCCTATGATGTTTTGATTGGGTTGACTTGGCACATTCTCACACCATGTTATGACTATGAAAAGTCACCATTAGCCTCTATGATCATTTAGTCCTTGAATTGTAGTACCACTCTTCGCGTTGATTAGTTTGCTTTGTTGCATTGCATAATTTTTTCCATTATTGCTCTCTTAGTTGGTTGCTCCCACTCTTTTGCTAGCCTCCACTTGTATGAGTAAATTCTACTCATGCTTCCAACTCCCAAGAAACCAAGTTATTCCAAAGTGTCCATTATAAATTCCTATGCATGGTGTGTTACACCATTCCAAGTATATTCTTGTTTTCAACTATCTTCCAATTAAAAACTATTTTGTTATGTGTAAACTTAGTGATTAAAGCCCTCACGAACTTGATGGCACACTTTATATTCTTTGCCCCTAATAAACTTGAACCATTGAGGCAACTTTGTTGTATATGCTTGCACTTATAAGTTGGGATTAGCAGAACCATGCTGTCACGGGGAAGTTTTCAACATTTTACTTGTACTTTTTGTACTCCGTTGATATCATGCTCTTTTGTCTATGGATGTTACCGGTGTGAAATTAAGTGGGAACTTGTAAGTCCGTGGAGTTTGTATTCTGTGTTAGAGAAACGCCTGGGCTGCTAGCCTAAGCCATGCCTAATCATGGTGGAAACTTGCAGCATCACCATAGTGACATCTATGAAGCATTCTTTTTATAAAAAAAGAGACACATTGAGAAAAGAGGAAAGAGATAAAAAAATCACCATATTACCATGGTACATAATAAGAATTGTTGAGATGCTCATTGTCTACTTGCCTTGTCATCTTGGTTATGGGAAAGCTCTTGTACCATGTGCAAGGGGTACCCCATTGGCGGTTCTCAATGATATGCAAATACTTACAGTGACAAGAACTTGCATGGGCCCTAAGTTGAGTATCCATGAGGTGTAGCCCTCATATTCAAGGGACTTGAGATTACCAACTTATACTTTGTCAAGCATATACTCCAGCTTTGCCACTTTAACCTTAACCACTTCAAGATGCTTATGATAGGGGAAATGAGGGCTGAAAACTAATCAGTCCCATAATTTTTGGAAGGTCATTTTGAAACTTGTAATCCTTACTTCCTTTATAAAAAAGGCCTTACTTCCACCACTATTTGAGTCTCCACCTTCTACCTTTAGGCACCATTAAGAGAGCATAGTTGTCATTCTATGTGCAATGTTCCAAAGCTTATTAATTGATGCATATTGTGTTATTACTTATTCAAGTGCTATTTGTTTCTAGTCACCCTTGTAAACTTTGCAGGTGTCCTATGCATTATATTGCTACTCTATGAGGGACAAACTAATTGCCACTATGCTATGTTTTCTGCATGTGAAACAAACAAACGTTTTTCAATGCATATTATTCATGATCTTTGTTTGTTGCTTGCCATGTTGCATGCATAATTACTATGTCCTACTGTTAGAACTCCATCTTTCATGCACATGTTTAGAGTTCTTTGATCCTAGCTTTCAATGTTTGCAAATGGTTGGATCTTTATTATGAGGGTGCATGTTCACCTCAAAAATTATTTTGTTTATCACTTACCTACTCGAGGACGAGCAGGAGTTAAGCTTGGGGATGCTGATACGTTGGAAATGTATCTATAATTTTTGATGCTCCATGCTTGTTTAGTATCTACTTTGCTTTACTTGTCTACACTTTGAGGTGCATTTTACATGTTTTCTGGTACTAACCTATTAACAAGTTGCAACAGTGCCAGATGCCTGTTTTCTGCTGTTTTTGGTTTCAGAAAAGTTAGTAAAGAAATATTCTCGGAATTGGACAGGACGAAAGACAAAGTCAATAACTTTCCGTGGGGAACAAGAAGTCCAGAGGGGAGCCTGGAAGGCCAGCCAGGGGGCCAGACCCACCCTAGGCGCGGGCGGGCCCAGCCCCGCGCCTGGCTAGAGTTTGGGCACCCTGGCCGCCTCCTGGACTCGCCCCTTCGCCTATAAGAAGCCCCCGATACAAAAACTCTCATAACCCGATCAGAAATCCACGAAATCGTGTGTAGTCGCCGCCACCATCGTCCCTAGATTGGGGGATCTGAAGCTCTTCCCGGCACCCTGCCGGAGGGGAGATCATCCCGGAGTCCTTCTCTCCGGTATGATTTGTGAGTAGTTCCACCTTGGACTATGGGTCCATGTAGTAGCTAGATGGTTGTATCTCCTCCTTTGTGCTTTCATGTATAGATCTTGTGAGCTCCGTTCATGATCAAGATCTAATCTATTTGTAATCATGCATGTTGTGTTTGCGGGGATCCGATGGATATTGAGATTATTATGTTGGTTTGATTAATGGTTTTATCTTTATGATTCTATCATGTCTGTGTTGTTTGTGATCTTGCATGCTCTCCGTTGCTAGTGGTTATCTTGGCAAAGTAGTTGCTAGTGGTTATCTTGGCAAAGTAGTTGCTAGTGACTCCAAGAGGGAGTATTTATGCTCGATAGTGGATTCATGCCTCTAGTTTCCAAGGGAAGTGACAGAAATCTCTTCGGTTGCAGATGTGTTGTTTCTACTAGGGAGAAAAAAAGTTCTCTTGTTCATGGAACATGTGGACTGTTTACCTTACACACTTTGCTTAAAGCAGTTGTCTGTTGCTTGCAACTTAATATTGGAGGGGGTTCGGATGATAAACTGAAGGTGGACTTCTAGTCATAGATGCAGTTGGATTACGGTCTATGTATATTGTTATATTTGCCAATCAACCTCATAGGATCTTTCTAGATAGTAATTGCATTGTTATGCCTTGCTCACTTCCTGTCAATTGCCTCGCTGTAATTTGTTTACCTTTCATGCCATGTTGTTTATCTAAGAGAGAACCTCTAGTGAACTATGGACCCCGGTCCAATCTTTACCATTGATACATCTTCCACTATTTCTTTTTTACTTGCTGCAAACCTGTAGCACCCCGGGTAAATCCACTACTAGAAAATCACCGTGTTTTTGTTTTGTGCATCATCATGCATTTATTAGCCTTAAACAATTTCCCCAAAACCTATTTTGTTTTCTAGAGATCCCCTCTTTGTTCAAGTCAAAACCCTAGATCCGTCCGGATCTTTTATTTGTCTAAAACCTTTTTGCAAATATTTTTGTTTTAAAACAAAGAAAAATAATCAATATAAAATATTTTGTATCGGGGGATACAGTCCATCCGGTCAGGCCCAAAGGCCCAACTAGACAGACTACCTACTACCCCATATATAAAACCCTAACCCTAATTCCCTACCCCAGGTCAAACCCTAGACCCGCACCTATCTACCCAGCTCCCGCCGCCACCCACACAACACACACCCCACCCCTGTCTCACGCCACACTCCAGTACACCACGCACGCAGCACACCACACATGCCCCACCTGCACTAACCCATCCCCACCCAGCAGCCATAGAGCACATGCCATGCACGCGTACACGCAACACACGCTACGCATGTGTTGTGACCCAACCCAGACTCGCTGCGGGCAACGCGGTTCCATCCTGGCCCCGACCCCATGGTGCCGCCCGCTCCCCTTGCGAGACCCCGTTCCCCTCCATCCTCGCGTTTTTCTTCTTCCCAAACCTCCACCGCCGCCTCCCTGGATCTCCGCCAGCGCCTCACGCCCCAATCCTGGCTGACCCCGCCGCTGGCATCCTCCCGACCGCCACCTCACCAGGCGCCGCCGCCACCTGCGCCACCTCGGGTCCTCCTCTCCGCCGAACGCCAAGCTCCCCATGGCGTCGTCGCCCCCGCCTTGCCTCTTCGGTTCCGTCCCCGACCGCCTCCTCCTGGACCGCGCTGTCACGCGCCCTCTCCTCGCCACCGGCCTTGCGAGCCGACGCCACCCCTCCACCATCATCCTGTCCTTCCGCACCACCGCCAACACCACCTCGTCCCGGCCACCCTCTCTCTGGCCGTCGAGCACCACGCTGCTCCGCTAGCCGCCTACGCCTCCCCGTTCCACAAAACCCCTGTCCGCCGGCGGCGTCCACGAGGCAGCCGCACGCGCGCAGCAAGGCCTCGGCCTCCTCTCTGCTCCAACTCTACCCGAACACCACAAGTCCTGCCGCTGTCGGCCTTGGCCGAGAGCGTGTGTCTGTCTGCGTGGCGGTTGTTCTCGTGTCCAGCTCTATGTTTTTTTCCTCTGGTGCTAGTGATGTTGGTCTAGGTGGTGTGGAATTGGGACATGCTAGTCCAGATGCCTTCTCCCGTTGGTCTTGCTCGCCGCCAATTGTTGCCAAGATCTTCATGCTGACAAGACCGAACCTAGCGCGCTCTTCTTCCTCTTCCGACCCGAAGATCGCCTACACGAAACTCCATGTTCTTCCTCCCGGACGCCAAGACCCCGAGTGCACCGACATGAATTCGAAGACCGATCCCGATCTCGCCGGGACCGAACCGAACCCCTCCGACACTAAGATCTTCGATCCGCCAATGTGTGATCCTTTTTTTCGAGACCCCTATTTTATAAATGAGATATACTTGTTGCATATTAAATTGTCAAGCTTGCACACATATAATGTCGTTTGGGGGCATTATGCCGATTCACCTCCTAATTAAATATGGAGGCCATATGCGGGCGAATCTCGTCTAATATTGGCTCCATTTAAATTTGTGCATCGAACCGATATCATATTTTGTCTTGTTAAAACAATATTTAAATAGCGGGGTATCTAAACAACTAGAACCATATATTTAATGGTCGGGACCCCGGTTCTGCTTAATATGGCCTAATTGCATCGCATCCTTGCCATGCCATACACCATACATGCATCATGCCCGATCTTTTGTCGTAGTATTAAATAGTGCATCCGGTGTTTTCTAGTGCTTTGCTTCTTCACGGACTAGGCCGATGAGTCGATGCGAGTGTCGACCCGATCTTCGGATGAGTCTTCGACAATATTTTTCAGGCGAGCAATCTCCCCCTTTCTACCTATCTTACTTTTATAGTATTTATCCCCTCCTGTTGATCTATTGCTATCTGTGTTGCGATGCTCTAGTTTTCGTACCCGCGATATCCCTTGCAGCCTTATATTTCCTTGGACACATCCTAATACCTGTTTTTTAGTAGATAGTTGGACTTGCGCGTCGTAGTCGCTTGCTCAAGTGTTGTTGCTTGTCTTCCAGTACCACCGTTGTTGGAAGGCTGCCATAGGTTTTATGTTGGAGATGATCATGGCTATAATTATTGTTTAATAACTAAAATTGAAAGTAGGTAAATGCAGAGGCACCGGTGGGTAATAGACAATATTTGGATTTTAACCGCTCACTGGTGTCCCGTAGGACCCCGAGTTCTTGACACCTGTTCCGAGATCGAGCGCGCTAACCACAGGTGGGGTGTGTGGGCACCCCCATTGATTAGTACCTGATTTCAAAGTACTGTACCGGGGGCCACAAAGTAGTTTGGGGCTTTATTACTATCATGTACTTATTCCATGCTTTACTACTTTATTTATGATTGCGCGTGGAGCGCCTGTACTGTTTAGGTAAGCGGAGTGTTTTCGCGGTATCGACAAGCCCAGTCACACTTTCGGGTTCCCAGTCGTTTACAGCCATTGACGCAAACCCTGGGTCCGTCTCGGAGACCGGCCGACTTCGTTACGGGTAGCTTAGTGGGGTGGCCCCCCGTGCTTGCTTTGGGTCTGGGAAACGTCGTGTCCGAAACCCCGTCGACATACCGTTGGGTGTATGTTTTGTGATCTTGTACCTACCTGATCTGACAACAAGGGTGTAGGTGCGTGTGGGAACTTTGGTGCACCCCTGCAGGGTTAAATCTTTTCGAGAAGCCGTGTCCGCGGTTATGGACGACTTGGAGCACAGTTCTCGATCATAGACAACTATAACTAAAGTTTATTGTTATAATTTTACGTGTATCCGATATGACTAGTAATCAGCTCCACTACAACGGAATGACTAAATAAAAGTGCCAACAACTGCTGGGTTTGGGTTATCTCATGCTAATTGTATTTGACTAGTAAGTGTTGCAACTACAACGGAATGGTTAACTAAAAGTGCCCACTGCTTATTATATCAGGATTGCTATCTATACCTGACTAGTAATTGCTGCAACGATAACTGAATAAATAAAACTGCCAACTGTGTGAGTTCCTCGGTTGACTTCCTCGTTTGGTCTCGAGAGGGAAATACCAGGATGGGTATGCTTGGTGATAGTATTAGGTTGGTTCCGAATAGGTCTTTCTTATCCCTCTCTAATAGCCGACAATTATATCGAGTCTCTATAGGTTGTTTAGTGCATGCTGCGCTGCCGCTTCAGTCCACCATACCTATGTATGCGAGGACCGCCGAATTCTAGTCTCGCTGCATCGCCTCAAGATCGACCGCTCTCTTTTTCCTTTGCCCTTTGTCGGCACCCCTTTTTGTTTAAGCAGGTTTTGAGATCGACGTCGTTAGCAGGGTTACCCTTCCGGCTTGGTCTAGGCAGGGTTATGGACGCCATTGGTTATTCTTCAGGGCTCTTAGCTCAATTTGCATCTTGTCCGTACTCGGACTCTGTGTCGTTTTCCAGGTGGTTTGGATCTTTGTACTGTAAATCTGTATTCTTGACTCTTTGAGTCGCTGTTGTATATATATGTTTTGTGGGTTCCATCGAGGACTATTGTGTAATGATATTACTTCGTTTTCCACCCGCACGCAAGTGCCTGGTGGGCACCTTTGAATCGTTTCTATGCGGGTTTGGCGGGAAGCGCTAAAACTTGCATAGGGCCGATTCTGAGGGTGTTACAGAGTGGTATCAGAGCTCAGCAGTTACGATACCCCACTGGTCCAGCCTATAGGATAACCTAGCTAACGGACGTGGTAGAGTGTTAAAACTATTTTGGAAAATCGGTTGGTAGATCTGATTAGGTCTGCTTTTACTTCTTACCCCTCTGCTATTCTCCTCTTATCTCGACGTGTTTTGAATCTGCTCTCTTATCTTTTCTTCGAGTCCAGGATTTCCCGTGGTTGGGTTTATGTCATACCTTTAGGGTTTTGCTTCCATCCTCTTGTAACGGTGCTTGGACATTCGGCATTCATGCTATCTGATGAATCTTTCATCTATTGTACCTTTCGGTGGATCAAAAATTCACTAAATTTTTTCTTTCTATCCTCCGGTGTTTTTTGATATGACGAAGTCATCTGCATCAGATCTGATGAGAATCTCGATCCCTCCTTTGTTTCTGAACCTCGCTTGTCGAGATCTTAAGTCTAAAATCCGAAAGTTGGTTGCATAATCCGTCTGTTCATGTACATAGTAATGCTTTGAGTGCGGGATGGAGTCGCGACCATACCACTACTCTTATCATTCGCTTTTGAACATTGAATGGTGGATCGATGCAATTCTTACTCCTTCCATGGAAGTTAGAGGTGGCCTTAACTTTTGAGACCTCTTCCTTCGTCTGTGTTGCCGGAGTGTTCTCCCGATGAACCTGAGCACCGACCCTTGTTGGTGGTGTCGCCGATTTCAAGATGGAGCAAGGATCATTGTTAGTGGTGTCGCAAGGATCTACACGAAGCGAGAAGATTCAGACCATCGGCCTTCTTCCCCGTACCATGAGGCGAATCTCGAGGGCGAGATCCATTGTTAGTGGTGTCGAATTGTAGCACCCCGGGTAAATCCACTACTAGAAAATCACCGTGTTTTTGTTTTGTGCATCATCATGCATTCATTAGCCTTAAACAATTTCCCCAAAACTTATTTTGTTTTCTAGAGATTCCCTCTTTGTTCAAGTCAAAACCCTAGATCCGTCCGGATCTTTTATTTGTCTAAAACCTTTTTGCAAATATTTTTGTTTTAAAAGAAAGAAAAATAATCAATATAAAATATTTTGTATCGGCGGAGGCAATCCATCCGGTCAGGCCCAAAGTCCCAACTAGACAGACTACCTACTACCTCATATATAAAACCCTAACCCTAATTCCCTACACCAGGTCAAACCCTAGACCCGCACCTATCTACCCAGCTCCCGCCGCCACCCACACAACACACACCCCACCCCTGTCTCACGCCACACTCCAGTACACCACGCACGCAGCACACCACACATGCCCCACCTGCACTAACCCATCCCCACCCAGCGACCATAGAGCACATGCCACGCACGCGTACACGCAACACACGCTACGCACGTGTTGCGACCTAATCCAGACTCGCTGCGGGCAACGCGGTTCCATCCTGGCCCCGACCCCACGGTGCCGCCCGCTCCCCTTGCGAGACCCCGTTCCCCTCCATCCTCGCGTTTTTCTTCTTCCCAAACCTCCACCGCCGCCTCCCTGGATCTCCGCCAGCGCCTCACGCCCCAATCCTGGCCGACCCCGCCGCTGGAATCCGCCCGACCGCCACCTCACCAGGCGCCGCCGCCACCTGCGCCACATCGGGTCCTCCTCTCCGCCGAACGCCAAGCTCCCCATGGCGCCGTCGCCCCCCGCCTTGCCTCGTCGGTTCCGCCCCGACCGCCTCCTCCTGGACCGTGCTGTCACGCGCCCTCTCCTCGCCACCGGCCTTGCGAGCCAACGCCACCCCTCCGCCATCCTCCTGTCCTTCCGCACCACCGCCAACACCACCTCATCCCGGCCACCCTCTCTCTGGCCGTCGAGCACCACGCTGCTCCGCTAGCCGCCACGCCCCTGCTCCACAAAACCCCGTCCGTGGCGGCCCCACGAGGCAGCCGCTGCCAGCAAGGCCTCGGCCTCCTCTCTGCTCCAACTCTACCCGAACACCACAAGTCCTGCCGTTGTCGGCCTTGGCCGCGAGCGTGTGTCTGTCTGCGTGGCGGTTGTTCTCGTGTCCAGCTCTATGTTTTTTTCCTCTGGTGCTAGTGATGTTGGTCTAGGTGGTGTGGAATTGGGACATGCTAGTCCAGATGCCTTCTCCCGTTGGTCTTGCTCGCCGCCAATTGTTGCCAAGATCTTCATGCTGACAAGACCGAACCTAGCGCGCTCTTCTTCCTCTTCCGACCCGAAGATCGCCTACACGAAACTCCATGTTCTTCCTCCCGGACGCCAAGACCCCGAGTGCACCGACATGAATTCGAAGACCGATCCCGATCTCGCCAGGACCGAACCGAACCACTCCGACACTAAGATCTTCGATCCGCCAATGTGTGATCCTTTTTTTTCCGAGACCCCTATTTTATAAATGAGATATACTTGTTGCAAATTAAATTGTCATGCTTGCACACATATATTGTCGTTTGGGGGCATTATGTCGATTCACCTCCTAATTAAATATGGAGGCCATATGCGGGCGAATCTCGTCTAATATTGGCTCCATTTAAATTTGTGCATCGAACCGATATCATATTTTGTCTTGTTAAAACAATATTTAAATAGCGGGGTATCTAAACAACTAGAACCATATATTTAATGGTCGGGACGCCGGTTCCGATTAATATGGCATAATTGCATCGCATCCTTGCCATGCCATACACCATACATGCATCATGCCCGATCTTTTGTCGTAGTATTAAATAGTGCATCCGGTGTTTTCTAGTGCTTTGCTTCTTCACGGACTAGGCCGATGAGTCGATGCGAGTGTCGACCCGATCTTCGAATGAGTCTTCGACAATATTTTTCAGGCGAGCAATCTCCCCCTTTCTACCTATCTTACTTTTATAGTATTTATTCCCTCCTGTTGATCTATTGCTATCTGTGTTGCGATGCTCTATTTTTCGTACCCGCGATATCCCTTGCAGCCTTATATTGCCTTGGACACATCCTAATACCTGTTGTTTGGTAGATAGTTGGACTTGCGCGTCGTAGTCGCTTGCTCAAGTGCTGTTGCGTGTCTTCCAGTACCACCGCTGTTGGAAGGCTGCCATAGGCTTTATGTTGGAGATGATCATGGCTATAATTATTGTTTAATAACTAAAATTGAAAGTAGGTAAATGCAGAGGCACCGGTGGGTAATAGACAATATTTGGATTTTAATCGCCACCGGTGTCCCAGAGGACCCCGAGTTCTTGACACTGCTCCGAGATCGAGCGCTAACCACTGTGGGGTGTGTGGGCACCCCCATCGATTAGTACCTGATTTCAAAGTACTGTACCGGGGGCCACAAAGTAGTTTGGGGCTTTATTACTATCATGTACTTATGCCATGCTTTACTGCTTTATTTACGATTGTGCGTGGAGCGCCTGTACTGTTTAGGTAAGCGGAGTGTTTTCGCGGTATTGACAAGCCCAGTCACACTTTCGGGTTCCCAACGTTAGCATTACCATTGACAAACCCTGGGTCCGTCTCGGAGACCGGCCGACTTAGTTACGGGTAGCTTAGTGGGGTGGCCCCCCGTGCTTGCTTTGGGTCTGGGAAACGTCATGTCCGAAACCCCGTCGACATACCGTTGGGTGTATGTTTTGTGATCTTGTACCTACCTGATCTGACAACAAGGGTGTAGGTGCGTGTGGGAACTTTGGTGCACCCCTGCAGGGTTAAATCTTTTCGAGAAGCCGTGTCCGCGGTTATGGACGACTTGGAGCACAGTTCTCGATCATAGACAACTATAACTAAAGTTTATTGTTATAATTTTACTTGTATCCGATATGACTAGTAATCAGCTCCACTACAACGGAATGGCTAAATAAAAGTGCCAACAACTGCTGGGTTTGGGTTATCTCATGCTAATTGTATTTGACTAGTAAGTGTTGCAACTACAACGGAATGGTTAACTAAAAGTGCCCACTGCTTATTATATCAGGATTGCTATCTATACCTGACTAGTAATTGCTGCAACGATAACTGAATAAATAAAACTGCCAACTGTGTGAGTTCCTCGGTTGACTTCCTCGTTTGGTCTCGAGGGGGAAATACCAGGATGGGTATGCTTGGTGATAGTATTTGGTTGGTTATGAATAGGTCTTTCTTATCCCTCTCTGATAGCCGACAATTATATCGAGTCTCTATAGGTTGTTTAGTGCATGCTGCGCTGCCGCTTCAGTCCACCATACCTATGTAGGCGAGGACCGCCGAATTCTAGTCTCGCCGTCTTCGCCTCAAGATCGACCGCTCTCTTTTTCCTTTGCCCTTTGTCGGCACCCCTTTTTGTTTAAGCAGGTTTTGAGATCGACGTCGTTAGCAGGGTTACCCTTCCGGCTTGGCGTGGGCAGGGTTATGGACGCCATTGGTTATTCTTCAGGGCTCTTAGCTCAATTTGCATCTTGTCCGTACTCGGACGCTGTATCGTTTTCCAGGTGGTTTGGATCTTTGTACTGTAAATCTGTATTCTTGACTCTTTGAGTCGCTATTGTATATATATGTTTTGTGGGTTCCATCGAGGACTATTGTGTAATGATATTACTTCGTTTTCCACCCGCACGCAAGTGCCTGGTGGGCACCTTTGAATCGTTTCTATGCGGGTTTAGCGGGAAGCGCTAAAACTTGCATAGGGCCGATTCTGAGGGTGTTACAAAACCATTATCTTCCACACCATACGTTTAATCCTTTGTTACAGCAAACCGGTGAGCTTGACAACCTCACTGATTCGTTGGGGCAAAGTCTTGAGTTTATGTTGTGTAGGTCTCCACGTTGCCAGCAACACCTGTGTGATGTTTCCTTCCTCCTACGGTTCGATAACCTCGGTTTCTTACTGAGGGAAACTTGCTGCTGTGTTGCTTCATACCTTGCTCTTGGGGTTTCCAACGAAGCGTTCCATGACAAGTATTGGGCGCCATCAAGCTAATTTATGGCGCCATTGCCGGGGAATAAAGGGACATCAAACTTCTTCCTCCCCGTCAAGCACCAGTCGCCAGTGATTCTTGCGCCGTATATTACGCGTTAACCATGAGATTTGGAATGGGACAGAGAAGTCAGTTGTATCCTCTTCCTCTCGTATGGAGGCAAGACGACCTTAACGTGACATTGTGATTCCTTGTGCGTATCCAACATATGGGTGGGCACCCTTACGCCCCACACTTTTGGTGTCTAGATTATCTATGAATGGTGTTGAGGGATATAGTCCATTTAATATGATACTTATCCGGACATCACCAGGTCATAGAGTCTTCGGGAACTCATCAGGGTTTTAGCCTACCCGAAAGGGGGCTTAACAGAGGTGAGCCAGCCCCGAAGGATCATGCAGACATATGAGGTCGCGGAGAGGGCAATGATTGGCTTGGATCATCTACTGGGCCCCACAACATGGAATTGTGGACGGGTAAGCTGCCCGGTTGTGCAACAAGGAGTTGATCTCTCATGGGTAAAGTAACGCACCTCTGCAGAGTGTAAGAACTATAACTTGTTACTCCCTGTTCCGGGAAGGAGCTGCGAACGGGGCGGGAAAGGAACTCCATGAAAGTTCTGGTAAACCCGTGAAGGATGACGGACATAGCTTTTCAGAATAAAAGCAACCTTTGAAGAAATGTTTACGAAAACTTGCATTGCCTACGACCTCCGGTTTGTGGCTATAGATATAGTGCATCAAACACTTCTTTTCTAGTGAACTTGCTGAGTACGCTTGTACTCAACGTATCTTCTTAACCCTTGCTAGATCCTGAAGCCATTAAGACGAAGTCTACATCAAGTATTCTCCAGGAATCATCATCAAAAGCTCAAGCTCTTCAATGAAGTAAAGGAAGTTAACATATACATCAACTAAAGTGAAGACGAAATTGCTGATTAGATAGAAATATAATCTCTAGCTATATAACCTAATCATGTAGAGTATTGCAATAGCAGCAATGCAAGCCCAGTAGTTCAAATACTAGTTTTATATGTATGGTAGATTTGAGTTCAATATTTCTGATTCTTCTTTGTAGGAAGTTTCTTTATATCTCTTTAACTTAGAGTGTTCTTTGGATCTTGTGTACAGAGTGAGTTGTAACTTTTAGCCATGTATTGGACCTGTTGTGTTTCTCTTGTACCACTCTAAGGAATGTAATACTAGTGAACGGTGTTTCATTGGTGTTATATCAACGACTATAGTATACTACATCATGCAGTGGTATGATGGGTCACCGCAAGACGCATATCGCGATATGCTGATGGCCTACCACTGGATCCTTGTTAAGGAATACCATCGCCAATAGGAGGTGAATGCTCCACTAGAGCAGCACCAGCAGATAGCCGACGAATTGAGTGCTAGGCGGGTGGCGCTCTCCTCCATCGGTGGGTCCTCCTCCAAGGGAAATGGCGGCGACACCCACAAAGGCGTTCTTGGCTAGAACGCATGGGCCCGGAAGCAAGGCGTGAAGCCACCAAGGGCCTTGACCTATTATTCATGTCGATGGATGATGGTTGTGAAATATAGCCATCCACATCCACATTTAAACTAGATATTATTCACATTTTTGATGAAATGTCTCTCTAAACCCTGCCACTAATGCCTAATGATCAAAGGGGTATGCAATCCTTTCTTTCTATTTTTTCCTGAGCAGATAATGAAGTTTGATGATGGGAATCACAACATTAAAGTCAAATATATGAGATTTCCAACAACCCAAAGAAACCAGGGGTCATGAAGAGGAGGCAGAAGCTTTAAAGACTAACTATACTACGGGAATAAAATTCCGGCCGTATAGTTTCCACAGACACCGCTAGGTCAAACAGAACAACTTTCGTGAAGGGACCCCTATATAAAGAGGCCTAGGGCGACGAGAAAATCCCCCTGCGCCCCACAGAACACAACACTGAAGAGCCACCGAAGGAATAGATCTAGATCTAATCTCCAAACCCTTCTCCTCCACCATAGCCATATTCCACCACTTGTAATAGTAGATCTCATCTTCAATTGGCGACATTGTAAGACTATTGCTATCAATCTCATGATTTCCATTACACTGTTTATGATTGTTGATTTCATATCAATGTGTAAGCCTCCTTGGGCTAAGGGCTTCGCCTAGCCATGTAGCTTTGTGCATGTTATTTATCATAGATGGGATCATGTATTAGTTTGTATGACATGATGATTATTGTACCCTCTCTTGCCTCAATCTAAGGACTTGTCAGCTACCCAAGACCCCAAGTATTGATCCAGGTATAGGGAGTGTGAGTAATGACTAATTTGCAGGATGCGAACCCCGGTGACAGAAAGGGTAGTAAGCTATATGTGAGAGATTTACTTGGGATTAATGGTGACATCACTATGAATATAATTTGTTCTCTTTCTTCTATGCATGAGACTAGTAGGTTATTGATATAAGCAGTTGCAGAGGCAATAGAAATTATGGATGCACTGCCCACATATAATTATCTTGCTCTAACAATTACATGCATACTTTATTATTATATTTTATTCCCATAAGATGTTTTGCACAGCTACATGTGAAACCGAAAGCCCTAGGCCCTCTCTCTCCATCATCGACAACAATAAAAGACAACAAACTCTTGGTCTGGTAAAACACAAAAAGAATTCTAAAACTCCCAAAGTTCCGTTAAAGTAACTTTACTACACTTTCTTCTTCACGAGGACTCGATAACCTAGGTCTACTAGGGAAAAAGAGCTATACTACATCCGTATACCGGATCGAAGGTATCAAACCATTTATAGCGTCGTTGCCGGGGAAGCAATAGCTACCCTGGTAAGGTTAGTAGGAACCTTGCTAGTTTTAATTCTTGTTTTTAATTTTGTTAGTTTGCTTTTAGTCTTTATTTGAAAAACCAAAAAATTAGTTAGTCTTTAAATTCTTGTTTTTACTATCATAAGTCTTTGTTAAAAAAACCTAAAACATAGGAAATATGGCTGAAAAGAAGCTTGGGGAGTTTGCAACTCCCAAGAATGATTATTTGCATACTCCTATTACCCGGCCAGTAATTACTGCTGATGACTATGAAATTAAGCCCCACTATTTATGTTTGGTTCGAAAAAATCAATTTGGAGGCTCTGATGTTGACGATGCAGTATGCACTTGAACACTTTCACTGAAATATGTGATATGATGCGCATTAAAGATGTTGATCCTAATACGGTCAAGTTGCGCTTATTTCCTTTTTCTCTTATAGGAAGAGCAGAAGAATGGTTGATATCTTTTCCTAAAAATACTATTGCATCATGGGTGGAGTGTACTTCTTTATTTATGACTAAATTTTTCCCACCTGCAAAGACTATGCAACTAAGATCCAATATTATTGGTTTTAGACAGAAAGAGCGCGAGCCACTAGTGCTTGCATGGGAGAGGATGAAATAATGCATGAGAAACTGTCCTAGCCATGGGATGGAAGATTGGTTAAGTATAAATCTATTTTATAATGATCTTAACCTTGTGTATAAGTCTATGCTTGATACTGCAGCTGGAGGCACATTTGTGGGCAAAAATATTACCGAAGCAAAGTAGCTATTAGACAATATGCAAGACAACTATGCCCAATGGCATGTGGATAGATCAAACACAAAGACGGTGAAATCCATCATACCTCAGGAAAATTAAGAACTCAATGATAAGCTGGATAAGCTCATATTAGCCATCAAAGGTAAGGAAACCTAGGTAAGAGATATCCCAGAATCAAATATAGAAGAAATAGACTTCATAACTCGTAATGATTATAACCCTGACTCGAAGAAGAACTATAATCCTAATTTCTAGAAAAAATATTCTAGTCATGCATGTAACTCTAATAATAATATGGGATTAAGTAATGGTAGTCTCCAAGAAATTCTTAAGTCCTTTATGGACTCTCAAAATGAGCAAAACAATATCCTAGTTAAGATAATGGAGAACCATGATAATATGCTTGGAAAATTGTCTAACCAAGCAGTGAGTTTGAGGAACGATTTGCAGGCCCTCCAATAAAGAACAAGGATTGTTAAGGCACGGCTAGGTAAGAGAACCAAGAGTCAAAATCTCATTCTAGCTAAATTTGCCGGTAAAGCTGAGCCCAATCCGATTGAAGACCTCAAGATGATAAGAATCCAAAGGGAGGATCCTGAAGAACTTGACTATAGCAATGCCCCTTCATCAAATTATACGGTTGAAGATCTTGTGAAAATGATCAATATCAAGATTTCTTTAAGTGAAGGAAATGAAGAAGCTATGTACGAACACTTCGTTAATCTGGTAGCAATAAAGGTACATGAGCTTGAGGAAGAATATAATAAAATTGCTGAAAAATTACCTGTTAAGCTTGATGATATATTTGAGCCTACTATTGACATTAAAATTGGGACTAATGAGATAGCTGCACTTTGTGATTTAGGTGCAAGTGTTTCAACAATTCCAAAAAGTCTTTTTAATAAGTAAAATCTTGGCACTTTTGAAATCACAAAGTTAAAATTACATCTAGCAGATTCTACCTATAAACAAGCTGTAGAAATTAAGGAGAATATTTTAGAGGTTGTCCTGCTATATTGGTTTTGTTATTTTTGACATGCCTGAAGATGCTACTGCTCATACCATATTAGACTGTCCATTCTTAAGAACTATTAAGGCTTTGATTAATCTACATGAAGGGAACGTGAAGCTTCAATTGCCTTCACCGGATCCTTTTGTTATTCATTTTCCTAGGAAAAACAAAGACAAGCATGACGAGAAGGGGACCATCACTTTAAAGGCCAACTATTTTGGAGTGGGTGTCCCCCTCATTTGGCCTAAGTGAGAAACATCAAGGTCAAACTATTGACCATAAAAGAGCGCTTCATGGGAGGTAACCCATGTGAAATAAATTTTTGAGTAAAGTTTTTAAGTTTTAGTTTAAGTTTCATGTTGAATAAAGAGTGCTAGAAAACTCCATTTGAGGAGGAGAAGTTCGGTGGTACTAAAAATCCTGTTTTATACATGCTGATGTTGGTCGACAATTTAGAATGTCATTTTTCTGTCAAAAACATGGTGTTTCGCTAAGTTTCAGGTTAAGAAAGAATTCTCGAAAAAACATAATTTTTTGGCGAGTACAGAAGGTTTAACGACCAACTATATGGCGGGAATAAAAATTTCAGCCGTATAGTTGCGGTCGTATAGTTATCGATGTCATCGTCAAATTTTCTTTCCCGGGTACAGAAAGTTTAATGACCAACTATATGGCAGGAATAAAAATCTTGACCGTATAGGTATCGCCGCCAGGAAGAAACCCTAAAATTTTGCCGTCAGACCAACTATACTGCAGGAACAAAATGTTCCGGTCGTATAGTTCCGTCCGACCACAAAAATGCCACAGGAAGGTACCCCCAACACCAAAATATCAATCTTTTTTCTCTCTTCTACCTCTAAACTCTCTCAAAACCTCAAAATATCTTCATCTCTACTCAATTTTGTTAAATTTCCTCGCACACAAGTGATTTACATTATGTTTCTCCTCCGATCCTCCAATTACTTTTTGCAAATTCATCTCCGATCTATTGTCATTATCAATCTAGGGTGAGACCAACTATGAACTAATTGCCATTTTTCTCTTGCATAGATTATTATTTTGAGGAGATTCTTTAGTGTACTATGATGTGTAATATGTTATGCTTATTACTATTGGATCAAAAAGTTTTATTTGTGTCTTTCTTATTATTTTAAACGATGAACACAAGGATCCAAACTCGTGCTCGTGCCGCCACGAGTTCTTCTTAGGCTGTCGCTGGATCTCAGGACCGCATGGGGATACGGTTTAGGAATGAGCTCCAACATGATCTCTTAAACAAGATCAAGAACCGAGAAGTGAAGACAACCAAGTGGGATTATCCCATTATATTGAATCATCTCGGTATTTCTAATGACTTCAATTTACTTTGCATTAGAGTTGGCCTGCAAAATTTTGTATTCCAAGATGTGCCCACTTATCGCCGGTTAACTCTTGAATTTTTAAGTTCTTTGCAAAGCACCGTTAAGACATGGCATGGAGAGGATATGATTTTTTTTCGACTTATGAACAACAATTATGCATTATCACTTGATGAATGGTACAATTTTCTTAGTTTACCAAACAATGATGTTAATGCCTTACGTGCATCTTATGTCGACATGCACCCTTCCCCAGACCACTATTATAATGGAATGAGTTTCACTTCTTGAGTCAACAAGGGGAAGAATATTCAGCATCCTGCTATTCGCTATTTGTTCTATGTTATTGCTAATACCTTGAAGGCACAAAATGAGTTTACAAGACTCAACGAGGAGGAAATATTAGTCCTTGCAAAATATGCTTTCAACAACAACTTGTCACTCAACTTGGGTGAAATTCTTGTGCGCTACCTGAAGCACCAACCCTCTCAAATCCAAGGACCAATCACAGGTGGAGGCGTCATCACCGTGCTTGCCATTGCCTTAGGCATCTACCCAGGTGAGTTGCAACCATTGCTAGGTGAGCGACGTGTTGGTTTCTCTAGTTTAAAAGATTATGGAATGCTCACTAGGAGATGTGGTGGTTATTATTTCCATACTACAGGAGTTGAGCATCTTTACCCCGCTCCTTTGCCTAATGGTCTTTTCTCTATCGAGGAAGGACGTTTGCTATATGATGTGCAAGTTTAGAAACACCAACCCGAGGAGGAGATTCCGTATGAGGATGAGGACCAAGAAGAGGAGCAAGAATTCCTGATCAATAGGAGCAGCCACCAAACCGGTTTTCTACATATCAAGACTTCCAGGAACTTGGAGGGACTATGGAGGGAATGCATCATCTCGCCCTAAACCTCTGAGAAACCACTAGTAACTTATCAACTCAATTTGCAAACTGGAGTCAGAACTTTTCCCGCAACCATAATGATTTGAAGGGCTTGAAAAAGCCTAAGCTTAGGGAAGTTTCCTCATTATATTTATTTGGCGTTCATTTGTTTTTATTTATTTTGAGGTTATGCTTTTAATTTGAGTTTATAAGAACTTGTATTGGTTTCCCCAACACTTTATATTTAGTTATTTTTATTTGTTTTCAATATTTTAAAGCCGAACTTTGCTGCCAATTTTCTATTCTTCAATTCCCTCTATTAAAAACAACAAAAAGATTTGTCCATTTATTTTTATTTTCCCTCTTCCTTCTTTCTATTCTTCTTGTGGCTTTCACATATTTGGAGGAGAGTGATTGACTTCGAGTTTCCAAAAAACGAATCAAAAGGGAAGAGATAAGTGACACCAATCATGAGAGGTATGCCTTATGACTCCTCACTTTTTAAGTTTGAGAAACCCATGCTAGTTAGTAGAAAATGTTAAGATATTATATTGGTGAATTGAGTCTTTATATTAGAGTAAAATTTTGTTTGCATGGGTATTCAATTGAGTACGTTTTATTCCAACTCTTGTAGTTAACCAAGTCTTGACTAAATTTTTTCTAAACAATTGTAATAATAAAGAGTCTTACAATTGAAGGCTTGGGTGTTGTAGTGTTTAGTCTTGAAAGCTTATTCCTAGAGACACTCAACACCATAGAAAATAATGATTGACTTGATAGCTCTCTTTGAAAGGATTTGTTTAATTGAATTAATCTTTAGCGGTTTTTGTGAGCATGCCAAAGTTTGACTTGTGAATCATAAGAATGATATAGCTTTATGTGTGTCAAACTTCATGGGATGCCAACAACTCCGCTAGCCTACGAACGATCTTCATGGAGGAACTCCTAGATTTCGGCTATGAGTTGATTAAACATATGTCGCAGCAATGCTATAATGGGTAAGATTCTTGGTATTCTCGTGTAGATGTGTTCATGATGGAGTCACTCCTCTAGTTGATATGAGTAATCATTATGCAGAAGGAACAAAAACCTTGGTGATGCCATGAGTGTCCATCACAGCCCAAAAAACTAATTATTTTTTTGGCATGCTCTTAATTACTTAAAAACTGAAATTCTTGAAGGACAATGAATAGAAAACTAGTGCTTGAAAAGTCTTGACTATTGATGTGGGAGAATTGAGATACTTTAGTGTATATGCTTTTCATGACAAACTCTCATACTCTCAATTTTACATGATTATACTTTATTTTTCAAAGGCGAGCTTATGAGTTGATTACATGACATGGAATAAAGTTTACTCATTTGAATCATCCATGCTAACAATAATCTTGCTGCGCTATAAGGATTAATTAAAAACGGTATGATATGCTTGCCATTACTCTATCTATGCCGAAGTTTTTCAGAAAGTGGAGGAAACATGAGACTACCAATCATGAGTAAGATCATCATCTCGTTATTTCAGTTTAAATGTTGAGTTCCTTTTTTATTTCAGTTTTATTGATCGAGGGCGATCAAGTTTAAGCTTGGGGAGGTGATGGTTGTGAAATATATCCATCCACATCCACATTTAAACTAGATATTATTCACATTTTTATGAAATATCTCTCTAAACCCTGCCATAATGTCTAATTATCAAAGGGTATGCAATCCTTTCTTTCTATTTTTTGCTGCACAGATAATGACGTTTGATGATGGGAATCACAACATTAAAGTCAAAGATACGATATTTCCAACAACCCAAAGAAACCAGGGGTCGTGAAGAGGAGGCAGAATCTTTAACGACCAACTATATGGCAGAAATCAATTCTGGCCGTATAGTTTCCACCAGCATGGCTAGGACAAACATAACAACTTTAGTGAAGGGACCCCTATATAAAGAGGCCTCGGGCGACAAGAAAAGCCCCCTGCGCCCCCATAGAACACAACACCAAAGAGCCGTCGGAGGAATAGATCTAGATCTAATCTCCAAACCCTTCTCCTCCACCATAGCCATATTCCACCACTTGTAATAGTAGATCTCATCTCTAATTGTCGACATTGTAAGACTATTGTATCAATCTCATGATTTACATTACAATGTTTATGATTGTTGATTCCATCTCTATGTTTGAGTAATTCTCCTATGGCAAAGGGCTTCGGCCTAGCCATGTAACTTTGTTCATGTTATTTATCATAGATGGGATCATGTATTAGTTTGTGACATGACGATTATTGTACCCTCTCTTGCCTCAATCTAAGGACTTGTCAGGTACCCAAGACCCCAAGGATTGATCCAGGTATAGGGAGTGTGAGTAATGAATAATCTGCAGGATGGGAAACCCGGTGACAGAAAGGGTAGTACGGCTGTATGTGAGAGATTTACTTGGGATTAACGGTGACATCACTATGAATATCGTTAGTTCTCTTTCTTCTATGGATGAGACAAGTAGGTTATTGCTATAAACGGTTGAGGAGGCAATAGCAATTATGGATGCACTGCCCACATATAATTATCTTGCTCTAACAATTACATGCATACTTTATTATTATATTTTATTCCCATACGATGTTTTGCACAGCTACAGGTGAAACTGAAAGCCACAGGCCCTCCCTCTCCATCATCGACAACAATAAAAGACAGCAAACTCTTGGTCCGGTAAAACACAAAAAGAATTCTAAACCTCTCGAAGGTCCGTTAAAGTAACTTTACTACGCTTTCTGCTTTCCGAGGATTCGATAACCTAGGTTTACTAGTGAAAAGGAGCTATACTATATCCATAATCCGGATCAAATGTATCAATGGACTCGCAGTGCAATATGATGTCCAAAACGCTGCAGGCCGCGATCATTACAGCTACCACGTACATGCTGACTAACCAACCACCAGCCGGGGATTCACGATCCACTGTCCACCGGTCCGCTATTGCGGGCCTTGGTCTCGTAGGATCCGCGCTGACCGGAGAGAGAAGAAATCCATGGTGATATTCGCAAGGAACCGCTCGCCTTCATTCGATGAGGATGACCACGACCGGTCACGACGACGTTGCAACCCACAGCGGAGGAGCCGTGACTACCACGCTCGCCATGAGCTCACACAGTGCAAAGTCGACAAGATACACGCTAAACACGCGTGCTCCACTAAGTCGATATAGGAATACATAGGGCTCTGTGATGCCAGATGCTTCAGTCGAGCCGTAAGGCGATCGCAGATGCCTAAGGGCTTCAAACTTCCTTCAGACAACCTGAAGTTCGACGGCCTACAGGAGCCGAAGATCTGGCTGGACGACCACATCTCGTTAGTCAAGTGCCATGGCAGGAGCAAGAAAATAGTTATGCAATGCCTCCAGCTGCAGCTGAAAGGTGCGGCAAGAGCCTGGATCAACAATCTTCCTCCCGGATCCATCTGCGGCTGGGAGGAGTTGGTCTAAAGTTTCGTCCGCAACTTCAAGGGCACATAAAAGCGGCCAGCCTCACTCAAAGAGCTACGCGCCTGCTACCAGAAGCCTAACGAGCCGCTCCGCTCCTACATCCAATGATGGACCATCATCAAGAACTCCACAGAGGGCATCTTTGAAGAGCGGGCAATCGATGCATTCAATGGCGGCGTGCGACGCCGCGAGCTCAGGGAGGAGCTAGGCCGCACAACGCCGAATACCATCGATCATCTGATGGATGTTGCCAATCACTGGGAAGATGGCGAAGAGGCCATCCACAACAACCAAGTGCGCTCGGATGACGAGGACAACCTCGGCCGTAGGCGCGACCACCGAGGAAAAAGGAGAATACGTGGCTATGAAGACCGCAAAGAGATCGACATGGTCGCGGCTGGCTACGTCGATCTCTCCCATGATGGCAACCGCATCAAAAGCTACCGCGACAGCGGAAAAACCTAACAATCATGGCAGTGCCGCACTCGCAATGATGCGCCCACCGCCATGGAGAAATTGTCGGGTCCCTGTAACATATACTTCTACATCGACAAATAGGACGACAAGAAGAAATTTAGTCACCTGCTCAAGGACTGTCAAGAGTTTCAGAAGCTCCACGACGGATACGCCCAGCTGCAGCGTGACGCAGTTAACCAAGGGTACGGCACCGTCCTAGGACCCATTGCATATGATGCCCCACCCCCACAACCTAGAGGACCCGTGCAGCCTGCGGCTGCGCTGACAGAGAACAATGGAGGAGAGTAGTACCCGCGCGCGCTGGGGACTATGGGCATGATCTAGAAGGGGAGCCTATCCAACAGGATCCAGAATACGATCACCCACCAAATAAACTTGGTCGTCACCTCCCCACCGGTCGTTTATGAGTACCTCAGCGGCTCCTAATCCTTCATCACCTTCGACCGATCTGACCACCCTTGCCAAATCCCTCACCCAGGCCACTTTGTCTCGGTGCTCGAGGCACATGTAGGGGGGTTTGATATGATTAGGTTCTTTATGGACGGCGACAGTGGAATCAACGTCATGTTCGCTAGCACCTTGGAAGCCATGCAGATCCCGATCTCCAGCTTGGAGGCATCCACATAACCTTCCACAACATCGTCCTAGGAAAGCGAGTTTACCCCCTGGGCAAAATCTGGCTGGATGTCATCTTAGGCATCCCCAATAACTTCAGGCATGAATGGCTCAAGTTCAAGGTGGTCGACTGGCCATCACAATACCACGCCAGCCTCGGCCGCGTGGCATTCGCGAGGTTCCTAGTGAATCCACACTATGTTTACCTCCTGCTGATAATGCCAGGACCAAATGACATCATCACTGTTTCCGAGAGCTTCACCAAATCCGACAGCAGCGATAGGGAATTCAACTGAATCTCCCAATCCTTCGGCATGCAGGAGGAACTTGCAAGGCTAAAGGAGTCAACAAACACCAGCATCCCCATGTGACTAAGCAAAATGCACCTGACCAGTATTTCAACTCCACGGTCAACACCAAGCAGATCCAGGTCCACCCAATGGACCCCACCAAGACGGCCCTCATCGCCAACAACTTGAGTCCCGCATAGGAACTCACGCTCGTCGAATTCCTCCATGAGCACTGGGAGATCTTCGCCTAGTGTCCTGCATACATGCCAGGAGTTCCCAAGGAATTTGTTGAGCATGCACTCAATGTGCACCCTGACGCACGGCCAGTCAAGCAGTCGATGCGTCGACTGTCCAAAGAACAAGCCAAGGTGGTCGGAATGAAAGTCAACTGACTCCTCGACGCCAACTTCATCCAAGAGATCAAGGAGAGCTTGTGCGTGGATAACCCCTTGGTGGTGCCAAGAAAAAGGACACAGACATCCTGCGAATGTGTGTGGATTCACAGCCCTGAACAAGCACTCCCGAAGGATCACTTCCCGTTACCTCGAATCGATCAAACCATTGATTCAACCGCGGGCTACGAGCGTCTCCCTTTCCTAGACGCCTACTCAGGCTACCACCAGATTCTGATAAAGGTGAAGGACCAAGAGAAAACGGCCTTCATCACGCCATTCGGGACTACTGCTACAAAACTATGCCCTTTGGGTTGAAGAATGCAGACGCAACCTATCAAGGAATCCAGCTCCTGAAAACACAGCAAGATTTTCTCATCTTGGGTAATATCATCATGAATGGACACAATTAGGGACGAAATCTCCACCTCTAGAGGAAGAACCGCCTCACTCTCATAGACTAAGGAGTATGGCGTAGCTTGAGTTGGCGTACGAAATGTAACACGACACACCCATAGAGCTTCATCGAGACGATCATGCCAGTCACAATAATCCTTGTGAACTGTCTTTTTCAAAATTTAGCCAAGGGTTTTATTAAATGCTTCGGTTAACCCATTGGCATGTGGATAATATGGATAATATCATGTGGAATAATTCCATTTTATATGTGTCCATGAACTTGACCATTTCACGGGACTTAAAATCCTTTGCATTATCAGAAGTGATCCAATGTGGGACTCCAAAGGGATGAAAAATATTCCGTTCTAGAAAGTTTATAACATTGTCATCTTTTATTTCTCTTAGTGGTGCTGCTTCTGCCCACTAGAGAAATAGTCTGTTGTTGTAGGTATGAATTTGTGATCCATAAAGGAGAGAGGCTCAAATGGATAAAAATGACATCTATACCCAGACATCAAATAGCCATGCAGGTATTCACCAATTGGTTCTGTCGTGACCAAAGCGACAAGAGGAAGAGCGACTGCGGTGAGTATGGCCGCGTTGATATATGGTGCCACGACGCGGTTGACGGGATATACTTTGTCCCAAAGACTATGGACGGACATGAGGGATCCTCAGCTCGCAGCAGCACAGGGACGAAAGAGTAGGTGCCCATAAAAGGCAAGTCATAAGTTCCAACAAGGGACTCAAGGAGCCGTTTGGATATTTTACGCCACGAAGAACTGCAGGGTAGTGCCTCATAGCTCAATTGCTTTGTTATTTCTCTTCTCAACATTATATGAAGATCATATGATGATCCTAATTTATATCTGTTTATAGCAGGACAGCCGGAGGGGTGCCAAAGAGTCAAAGGAAAAAGTGCTACTCTGGCGTGAGGACTTCAATTTTCTTTCATGACATTGAGCAAGAAACATTCATGCCCGAGGATGAAATTTTGGTATATGGCGACACAGACAACTTCATGACTCGAGCCGCTGAATGCTTGCCCCTCGAGCGAGATCGGAAATTGTTACTGAACCGGAGCCTGAGTCTTCTGCGGAGTTTCTAGATAAAGAGCATCTCTTCTGCAGGACGATTGTGCCGACACCGCCAACAAGATTGGCCAAGTTGTTGGCCGACCTTTAAGATATAGTTATGTGGTGGGGGCATAAGATCATCCTTACTCGTTGGGCGTTTTTAGACCAAAATTCGGACCAAAGTATGGCCGGACGAAGCTTGTTTTCGGTCTGGGTACGCAGAGTTTTCCACTCGTGTTTTCAGGCCGAGTTTCCTGGACGCTCTTTTTCGCCCAAATTCGGCTCAAATTCGTCTAGATTTCGGCATAGTTCGACATAATATGATACAGAACATTGTTCGGCCTAGTTCGGCGTAAATTTAAACATAGTTCGGCATAAAGTGTCTAGATCTCAGGCGCCTGAGAATTAGTTATATCTAAGTCGCTGATGCCATTCTAATATTTGTGCTAATTCTCAGTTGCAGCCTAGTTGCAACTCATAAGATTTGTACTAGTTCTCAGTTACAACCTAGTGCAACTCATTAAATTCTCAGTTACACCCAAGTTGCAACTTATGTGTAGCACGAATCACGAGGTAAATCAAACGGTGAAAGAGGCGACTGAGACTTAAGAAGTTCTCATGCGCCTGAGAACTAGCAAATCCGTAAATTTAAACATAGTTCGGCCTACAGTGAAAATACAACATATTTCGGCCTAGTTCGGCCAGTTCATGCTCGGCATCTATGTATTGCCTCTGTGTATCCATAGGTGTTCAACCAGATCATCCTGCAGCTGTTGATGCATTGCGGATATCGGATCTCCTAACGCATGCAAATGGACAGTTCTTTCACTGCCAATGCATGCAGTCTATGCTTCCAAGCATCCCAGTAAATCCTCTATTTTCATTGACTGCGAGAATCCGAGCAGTGTCTTCAGCAGTGGGTGTTTTCAAGTACTGTTTCTCAAACACTGCAATCACTGCCCTGCAGAACCTGTACAAGCAATCGATGGCGGTGGCCATGCAGAGATAGTCATCAGCACTGTCACCCGGCGCTCCATATACAAGCAACTTCATCACCACTGTGCACTTCTGCAGTGAGGAAAACCCAACCATGCCGGTGTAGTCCTTCTTGCAAACGAAATAGGGGTCAAACTCCCGGATGGCATGCACGATCTTGAGAAAGATCTTTCGGCTCATCCTAAAACAGCGCTGAAACACGGCCTCTCTATGGAGCGGCTCGTTGGCGAAGTAGTGGGCGTACAACAAGCAGTAGCCATCTATCCTTTGCCCCGCCTTGCACTTCCGGCGACCCTTCGCCGAACCTCCGCGCTTCGGCTTCGCCATCTGTAGGTACAGCTGGGCGAGGAAGGCGAGGATCTGCATCTGCTCTGCATCTTCGGCGACATCGACGTTCTCCTCCTCCAGTAACACGGCGAGCATCTCCTCGTCGTCGGAGTCCATGACCGAACCGGAAAAACACCGAACACTTGGCGGGCGAGGTGGTGGGAGCTCGCAGCGAAGCCGAGCTACGGCGAAACTTGGGCAGTGAAAGCGGCGGCAGAATGGGCATGGGCATGTCTCGGCGTGGGCATGTCTCGGCGTGGAGGAGATCCACCGGCGAAGACATGGCGGCAGAGGCAGTTCGGGAGCACTTCGCCGCAGACCGAACAAGTGGGTGTGGGAAAATGGGGCTGTGTTGCCGACAGAGCTGGCCCACGCATGTTTTCGCTTCGTTCGGCGTTCTCAGGATGCTGGGAATCGCCTGAAAACTCCGGACCAAAGTTCGCCCAAATCCAGACAAAACTGAACTCCTGAGAACGCGATTAGACCGATTTTCGACGTTTAGACCAAAATTTCGTCTTAAGATGAGAAGCCGAGTAGAGATGCTCTAATTTTTTTTTAGAGATGCTCTAATTTGGGCACCAATAATGTGTGAATGCCCGAGTATGGGAAGACACACCTCTACGTTGTCTTAAAAGAAACTTATTCAGGCACATTGCACACGATGGAGAGTAGGGACAGTCGTCCCCATCCTTGCATGAATTTTTGGCATGACTTATATGGACACTCGTATGGTGCTTTTAAGCAAAGAAAATTGGGAAACCTGAAGAATGCAGGTATCCTCCCAGGGATCACGGCATCCATTCATCACAGTCAGAGAGATGAGATGAGATCTTCTCGAGCCAATGCATGATCCGCGGGTCTGGAGACAGTAATGTGATCTATGTGGCACAGTGGAGGCCTCCAAAGCCCGAAATAGCCTTCATGAAAAATGAAAATTAGTACTCACTACCTCCTAAAATATAAGGCGCCTAAGGATTAATTAAAAGTCAAATCTTACTAACTTTAACCAAATATTTAAAAAAATATATGTATGTCTACATTATAAAATAGACAAATTAAGAAAATATACTTTATGATAAATATATTTATAATTTTATGTATAAGCTTGATCGAACTTAGAAAACATTGATTTTTTACTAAACCTTAGGCACCTTATATTTTGGAAAGGAGGAAGTAATTTATCGACTAGACTGCCAATCACGGCCGTCCAGTAGGGTTCTTTGCTGATAAGAACTTTAGAAATAAGTGGCTTGGATTTATCTAAATTTAAATATATCTATATAATAAAATATGTCATTCATATGAATCTAGACAAATTGAAGCCACTTATTTCTAGACAGAGTAACACAAATTTGTTTGTGTTCTATTCTTTCAGCCATACAAGGTCAACATTGATCAATGACGTTGGCGCGAAGCGCATTTTGCTAGGACCCGCGTGTGGAACATGTCTATTTTATTTTCTGTACGTACTCCCTCCGTTTATAATTAGATCATGTTCTAAGTTTAGCCAAAGTCGAACTTTTTAAACTTTGACTAAATATGTAGCAAAACATAAAAATATCTAAAATATAAACCTATAATATTAAAATTGTTATAAAGTATATATATATTTGATATCATGAATATTAATAGTTTTTCCTATGTTTTTGGTCAAAGTTGACAAAGTTTGACCTTACTAAATTTTAGAAAGTGATCTATTAAAAAAGGAGGGAGTACGGACCAAGTGTTGATCGACTCAAATCTCATACTCTATTTACTACTCCCTCTGTTTAGAAATATAAGACATTTTAGTCTTGTGAAATGAATATATCTAGACCTGTGTATATGTTCACTCTAAACCTTTATAAACCTATAGACTAAAACATGTCTAGATATATTCGACTCAAAACTAAAACATTTTATATTTCTATATTTCTAAACAGATGGAATAACAATTAGTTAGATAATTAGAAACACCGTTTAAGCCTCCAGCGTTAATCCTCGCGCAGTCACAAAGTTGGCCATCCGATCGTGTCCCTGGCCATCCGTAACCCTAGGATCAATAGGTGTCTTCCACAAAACGCACGCCACCCCCATTGTCTAAATAATCTATAAACCTGCCTCCCACGTCTTCCTGTTGGAGCTGCTCCATGGGTTCAATAAAGCAGCACGCACGTTCTCCCTTCGGTGCCGCTCTCGTCGTGCTGCCCCTTCATGCCGTCCATGTAGCACATCGATCATCTATCCGTGTCTCATACCTGGCTCCGGTTTCATGATCTACTAAGAGCATCTCTCTAGTAGTGTCCGTAAAACAGCTGGAAACCAAACTTTTTCGGCAATATATGGGCTGCGTCTAGTTTTTCGTGTAAAACAGAGCCCGTAAACTGTCTCCGGCCAGTAAAACTTATTTGGTGGCCTGTTTAATCGTCCGTCGAACCACTACATCTAGCGGTCGGGAGTGTGATCCGAGCGAAAACCCTATCCCCTCCGCTACGCGCCCTCTCCCTCTCCACCGCCACTGGCAAGCCCTCCAGCGCCCAAATCCGGCCACCTCGCCGCCCCATTTGCTACGCCGCCGCCTCCAAACAACCCGCCTCACCGCCATGCGCCCCGATGGCGCCTCGAGCAAGCGTCCCATCGGCTCGTGCGGTCAGCTCCTCAAGACGGAGGAGGAGATCAAGCGCAGTCGCAACATCAGCGCCAAAAAGCGCGCGGCGTTCCGACATGTGTCTTCGCCGCACATGACGGCCTTGCTCCTCCCCTATGCCCCCGCGTGGTACACCAGAAGCGGCTTGTCGGGGGCGGGTTCCTTGCGGCCGCGCCTGCCGTCTCCGTCGAGCGATAGCTCCGGGTGTTCATCTTCTGAATCATGATGTTCTTCCCGGCAGTCATCTTCTCTGAACCCATTCTTTTCTGAATTTTGCCATAAAGGTCGCCATCTTTAAATTATTCAGTTTTAGTTTACAGGTTTTTGATCGCATATTTACGAACTGAATCCGTACAATCGATGCCCCGTATCCCTGATTTTATGGGCCGCGTTTTACGGACACTGTTAGCCTGTACCTTCCCAAGAAACTCCGATGCATGGAGCAGCCCGAGTTCCCGTGTTATAACGCTGCAAGGCGTCGCAGCCATTTTTTAAAGAAGTTAAGCTCCTGCCGTCGGCGCCGTGGCCGTCGCCAACAATCTCCGATCAATGCACCGCTGGCGGCGGCCTGAAGTCCGGTGCTCCGAGGCTACACGGGAACGCACTGTTGGGCAAATATACTTCTCGGTTTGATGAATCGTTTGTTGGATGTTGCAGTTCAGCTGTTTGACAAATTTATTCGGTTGAACATTTATGACTGGCCGATTTTACGCACGATCTTCTGGATCCATGGCAAGAGAGAGCAAAACACATGAACAGAAATAAAGAGACCCGCAAGAGAAGGGAAGATCGTGAGAGTTTAGAGAACCTGAGTGCTCGATGGTTGTGGAGGTGACGAAGATGGGAGCTTTGGCGCTGATGGCCTTGGTGCTCCTGTCCCCCACCGACCCCTCTTCCGAGTCGCTTCACGGCCGTCGTTGGGCGGACGTGGCCGATGAGGTCGACGAGGAGGAGGCGGTTCGGGCGGAAGTGGCGCGACGCTCCTCGCCGCCGGGCCTGCCGACGCCGGGGGAATTCCTGGATCTCGCGCGGCATGGGCATGGCTCCGGGCGGAAGGCGTCTCGGCGGCGCTCGCGCATCTCTCCGGCGGGTGGGTCGGCACCGGCTAGGCTGGAGCGTGGTGGATGGGAGTCGCGTCGGCGGTTCCTGGACGCCGCGTGGGATGCGTTCGCGGGCGGCGGCGTGGTCACGGGCAGCTGCTCCGGTGACCGTCCCCCCTGGAAGCCCCATCTCGGTGCTCGCCCCGTCCTCGCAGAGCCCGCCGCCGCCGCATGTGCTCGCCAGGGAAGGAGACGACCCCCCTCCCCCCCCCCCGCTCCCTGTCCTGTGATGGGCCTGCTGGGTTGGTCCGGTCGAGGCCCACGACGGGGTCGTGTGTCTGGGCTGGGCCCATCCCCGCATGGCGCAGTCAGGACTTCTGGGCCCATGGGTTGGAGGCCCAGAGGATGGGGCCGTGCGAGCCGGGCCGCCTGTGGCCGGTCGGGGCCTGGCTTTGGATCCACGGGCATGCGTCTAGTCTAACCCTAGGTGCCCCTGCCTCGCGCGAAGAGATCCACCACGCTCCTGGAGCCTGCATCGTTCGTCAACATCGCCCGCCACCGCCGTGCTCGGTCTCGTTCGCTGCTGTCCTCATGAAGCGTCGGGCGACCTCCTCCCCCAGCGAGTCCCCTTCCCCTCGCCACCATCGTCGGACCCGACCCCCTCCCCTGCTCCTCGCCCTCCTCCTGCCGCCCCGTACCGGCCGCCGGCTCGCCGCTCGCCGGCCGACCGGTCCCCTCCGCGCCATGGGGAGCTCGACCCGCGTCGGGATGGACGGGCATCCCGGGCGGCGGAGCCTCGGGCCCCGGCGCGTGTGTCCCAATACCACTAGTGAGCTTCTCTGCCGCTGTCTCCGCGGGGCCGGTCACCGGCGCGCGGCCGGTCGCCGGTGCGCGGGCGGTCTCTGTAGGGTTCGCAACATAGAAAACAAAAAATTTCCTACGATGTGAACTATATACCAAGATCTATCTACTAGATACAAACAACGGGCGGATGTATATCCGTAGAGAACATACCCTTGAAGACCGACAAAGCTTAACGAGTTCAACTCGTGGTTGATGTAGACGATCTCTTGCCGATCTCAAGATCGAGAGGAAGTCCTAGCGCCGCAAATCAGCAGCGCATCCGTGCTCGCACACACGTTCGAGGCACCGAGCAACCTCCGCCTCCTCGCTCTAGCGATGCAGCGGAAGCACAACTCTTTCTTGCCGAATAGCCACTGGAACATGTATCTCGCTAGTCCGAGACCATGGGGATAAATTTTAGAGGGAGAGAGATCCTTCACGAGGAGGTGTGAGAGACAAGTGAGGAGGGGGCCTTTATAGGAGGAGGGGAACCCCAATGGGGTGGCCGCATGGGGCTGCCCCTTGCCCTCCCTCTTCATGTGGGTGGACACTCCACTCACAAATCTCCTTTAAATTCCTCCACTCAAAAGTCCACTCAAATTCCCATTAAATTTCCACCAAATTTAATGCAAACTCTCATTAAATAAAATTATTTTATTTTATTCAGAATTTTGTCAATTACTTTAATGACAAACATTCACAATAACCCCTTGCTAGAATTCTATTTCACATGCATAACCACTTTATGCAATTTCACCAAAACCTGTTTCGTATCTAGTGAAATAAATTCCTGCGCTTGTTCATTCTTTCGCATGAAACATTTGCTCCAATTGGATGTCGGTGTCTTAAGTGTGTCACCCTACGGTTCGTGAATAATGCGGACATGATCGAGACCCTCTCGATCAATAATCGAAGCGGATCCGAGACTCATACTAACTCCCACACATTCAACAATGACTTTCTTGTGATCGTCGGAACCTTTTACGCTAGTATCTTAATCCCTTTGTTTCACGATATATTACATGTCCGAGATTCGATCATCGGTATCTCCATACCTAGTTTGATCTCGTTGCCGACATGCACTCTTTTCTCGTTCCTGTGATATAACATTCTAGTGATCAAATCACTTGCTTGCAAGCTAATCAATGTGATATCACCGAGAGGGCCCAGAGTATATCTATCCGTCATCGGGATGAACAAATTCCACTCTCGATCCATGAGCCTCAACATAACACTTTATTAGTTCTGAATCCATCTTTATAATCACCCTGTTACGGTGTGACGTTTGATGTTATCAAGAAACTCTTCCGGTGTTAGTGATTGACATGATCTCATGGTCTAAGGATTAGGATCACTTCGTAAGTTGTTATAGCAATATAAACTCAATGACTTTGATCGTAATTCTATACTTCGGATGAATGTTCATCACACCATTACACTAATGTTGTGATCCCGTTATTAACAACATCCAATGTCCATGATCAGGAAACCTTGATCATCTTGTTAATCAACGAGCTAGTTTATGAGAGAGGCATAACTAGGAACTTTCTGCTTGTTTATTAAACACACATGTATTAACGTTTCCGTATTAATACAATTACAGCATGCAAAATAAACATCTATCATATACTTGGAATACACATAATAAACACTTTATTATTGCCTCTCAGGGCATATTCCCTTCAGTCTCCCACTTGCACTAGAGACAATAATCTAGTTACATAGTGATACATTTAACACCCATTGAGTTCTGGTGTTGATCATGTTTTGCTCTAGGGAGAGTTTTAGTCAACGGATCTGCTACATTGAGATCCGTATGTACTTTACAAATCTTTATATCTCCATCCTTGACATGCTCGCGGATGGAGTGAAACCGGCGATTAATATGCTTGGAATGCTTGTGAGACCTTGGCTCTTTGGCATTGGAAATGGCACCATTGTTGTCACAATAGGTCACCATTGGGTCCAACGCGTTTGCCACCACTCCTAGTTCGGATATGAACCCCTTCATCCAAACTGCTTCCTGAGCCGCTCACAAAGAACATATTCGCCTCCGTTGTTGATCCCGCTACCACAGGTTTTTGGAGCTCCTCCAACTAAACGCCTCCGCCATTCATGAGAAATACGATCCGGATTGAGACTTAGAGTCATCCGGATCGGTGTCAAAGCTAGCGCCGACATAACACTTAGCGACGAGCTCTTCTTCACCTCAGATACAAGAAACATATCCTTAGTTCTTCGTAAGTACTTAAGGATATTCTTGACCGCTATCCATGTTCAACTCGGATCCGATTGGTACCTACTAGTCAAACTAATAGCATGTGCCACATCCGATCTTGTACATAGCATGGCGTACATTATAGAGCCTATGGCTGAAGCATAGGGACTTTGTCCATTATCTCTCTTTCTTCCGCCAAGCGGACTTTGAGTCTTACTCAATGTCTTGCCTTGCAACATAGGTAAGAACCCTTCTTACTTTCGTCCATTTTAAACTTCTTTAAAATCTTATCAAGGTATGTACTTTGCGATAGCCCTCTATTAGGCGCCTAGATCTATCTCTATAGATCTTTATGCCTAATATGTATGACGCTCACCTAGGTCCTTCATTGAAAATTTGTTGTTTAGATAACTTTTAACACTGTTTAAAAGATCTATATCATTTCCGATCAATAATATGTCATCCACATATAATATCAGAAATGCCACATTGCTCCCACTCACTTTCTTGTAAATACAAGCTTCTCCATAAGTTTGGACAAATCCAAACTCTTTGATCACCTCATCAAAGCGGAGATTCCAACTTCGTGATGCTTGCTTCAATCCATAGATGGATCGCTGAATCTTGCACACCTTGTTAGCATCCTTAGGATCGACAAAACCCTTTGGTTGTATCATATACAACTCTTCTTCAATATTACCATTGAGAAACGCGGTTTTGACATCCATCTGCCATATCTCATAATCGAAATATGCAGCAATTGCTAACATAATCCTAACTGACTTTAGCATCGCTACGGGAGAGAAAGTCTCATCGTAGTCAACTCCTTTAATTTGTCGAAACCCCTTTGCGACAAGTCGAGCTTTATAGACGGTCACATTACCATCAGCATCAGTTTTCCTTTTGAAAATCCATTTGTTCTCCACGGCCTTTCGGTCGTGAGGTAATTCTACCAAGTTCCAAACTTGATTTTCATACATGGATTCCATCTCGGATTTCATGGCTTCTAACCATTTGTTGGAATCCGGGCTCATCATCGCTTCTTCATACGTCGCAGGGTCATCATTTTCATCAACCATGAAATTCATGACAGGATTTCCGTACAGCTCGGGAGCTGCACGCGTCATGTTTGACCTGCGAGGTTCGATAGTACTCTCTTTCGGAGTTTCATGATCATTATCATTAGTTCCCTCTTCAACAGGTGGAGCCAACTCCGGAACAACTTCCGGTGCTGCGCTACTCGCCATACTTTGAAGAGAAGGTTACACAACCTCTTCGAGTTCTACCTTCCGACTACTCACACCTTTCGCGAGAAACTCTTTCTCTAGAAAGGATCCATTCTTGGCAACAAAAACCTTGCCCTCGGATCTGTGATAGAAGGAATACCCAATTGTTTCTTTAGGATATCCTATGAAGACGCATTTTTCCGCTTTGAGTTCGAGTTTATCCGGTTGAAGTTTCTTCACATAAACATCGCATCCCCAAACTTTAAGAAATGACAGCTTAGGTTTGTTTCCAAACCACAATTCATACGGTGTCTTTTCAACGGATTTAGATGGTGCCCGATTTAAAGTGAATGCAGCAGTTTCTAGTGCATAACCCCAAAATGACAACGGCAAGTCCGTTAGAGACATCATAGATCGAACCATATCTAATAAAGTATGATTACGACGTTCTGACACACCATTTCGCTGTGGTGTTCCGGCAGGTGTGAGTTGTGAAACAATTCCACACTCTTTCATGTGAGTGCTAAACTCGTAACTTAGATACTCACCTCCACGGTCGGACCGTAGAAATTTGATCTTTCTATTACGATGATTTTTCACTTCATTCTGAAATTCCTTGAACTTTTCAAAGGTTTCAGACTTATGTTTCATCAAGTAGATATAACCGTATCTACTCAAATCATCCGTGTAAGTAACAAAATAACGATATCCACCTCGCGCCGACACACTCATTGGACCACATACATCAGAATGTATGATTTCCAATAAATCTGTCGTCCGTTCCATTGAACCGGAAAACGGCGTTCTAGTCATCTTGCCCATAAGGCATGGCTCACATGTATCAAATGATTCATAATCAAGTGATTCCAAAAGTCCATCCGAATGGAGCTTCTTCATGCGTTTAACGCCAATATGACCTAGACGGCAGTGCCACATATATGCGGATATATCATCATTAAGTTTAATCCTTTTAGCATCAACATTATGAATATGTGTAACATTATCATCGAGATCTAATAGAAATAAACCATTCATTATCGGTGCATGACCATAAAAGATTTCATTCATATAAATGTAACAACCATTGTTCTCGGATTTAAATGAATAACCACTTCGCATCAAACATGATCCAGATATAATGCTCATCCTCAGTGCAGGCACCAGATAACATTTATTCAAGTTTATAACTAATCCCGACGGCAAGTGGAGAGGCAGCGTTCCGACGGCGATCACATCAACGCTTGATCCATTGCCGACACGCATCTTGACCTCACCCCTTGCTAGCGGTCGCTTGTTCCGCAGCCCCTGATTCGAGTTACAAATATTAGTAACTGAACCGGTATCAAATACCCAGGTGCTACTGCGAGCACTAGTCAAGTACACATCAATAACATGTATATCATATATACCTTTGTTTGCCTTGCCGGCCTTCTTGTCTGCCAGATACTTGGGGCGCTTGCCCAAAGGCGATCCCCTTACAATAGTAGCACTCAGAATCAGACTTAGGTCCACCTCGGGTTTTTTTCAAAGGCGGCAACAGCTTGCCGCCTTACTTCCTTCCGCTTTTCCTTCTTGTCTTTCTTGAAACCAGTGTTCCTATTGATCATCAACACTTGATGTTCCTTTTTGATCTCCACTTCAGCTTTTAAGCATTGATGTAAGCTCGGGAGAGACTTCTTCATGCCTTGCATATTATAGTTCATCACGAAGCTCTTATAGCTAGGTGGCGTAGATGCGAACACGATGGATGCCTAAGTCAATGGGAATCGATATTCCCAAGGACACAAGCTTATCGGCGAACCGACATCTTGAGTACATGCTCACTAACGAGCTGTGCTCTTCCATCATGCAGCTAAAGAACTTTTACGGCGTTGTAGCTCTCACAGCATGTGTGTCGAAAATCATTTTCAACTCACCCATTGTATCAAATGCATTGCCGTTCAAACGCTTTCAAGTTCGTCTCTAGCCCATACAATATGCCGAAATGAACTAAGTTGTGGCCCTCCTGACGAGTCTGATAGACATTCTTCTCCTCGTCAGGAGCATCATCAAAAGGTGGGCGGCCTAACGTCGCTGCGAGCACAGATTGCTTTTGTGCAGCAGAGAGGAGAATCCTCAAATTCATGGCCCATTCGGTAAAGTTGCTACCGTCTGCTAGTTTCTCTTTCTCCATGAACACATTGAAATTAAAAGGTGTGGTGCCATCTACAACAAAATTTGTAAAGTTTAGACTAAGTGTATGATAGATTGAGTTAAACTAATCTATATTACGAATGAACTCCCACTCAAAACGACATCCCTCGTGCCTTTTTGGTGATTACATGAACCAAATCCACTACACCAAGTCCGATCATCACGTGAGTCGGTATAGCTTCAAAGGCGAGCATCAAATGGGCATCATATCAACTATATGACTCATGCTTAACCTTTCGTCCGTGTTCCGAGGCCATGTCTGCATGCTAGGCTCGCCAAGTTAGAACCTTAGTATTCGCGGTGTAACTGCTTTTACACCAAATATGGCCGGATCCAAGAACACCCGATCATCACGTGATGTCTTGGAGCCATTTAAAACATAATCGGTGCATACTAAAGGAAGAACACATTCTTATCTTGATATTTAAATGAGGGATCATCTTATTATGCTAACAAAGCGCTAAACAAGCAATATAAGATGCTATCAAACATCATATGTTTATTAGTGAAATGATATGGTTCCCGCAGATGATCTCTATCATGTGCATCGTGGTATGATCACTATCATACCTATATGTGTAAATCCAAGGTCTATGGATTTTACACGCTATGTGTGTTGTAAGAGTATCATCTCATACTTCTACTTACAACACTACCATATCATAACACTAGCCCAGCAACAATCTAAACTAGACGCCTCTAATTTAACCATTGCAAGTTTTACGTGGCTTAGGGCTTTCGAGATAGAACCGTTCTTACCTACGAACATGAACCACAACAAGGATAATCAAATTGTTGAAAACTCGCTTGCAAAATAGATATTGACTATAGTAGGAGAGACAGACACCCGCTAGCCACTTATGCAAACTAGTTGCATGTCAAGTGTGGAACAGGTCTCATGTGCGAGGACATGTAAAGTTTGTCCGGGCCGCTTCATCCCACCATGCCACCAATATCCAAAATTACAATAAAGGAGCAACAACATGATCATCATCACCCACATACTCATATATGTACTACCCGTGTAAAGTATCTACGCATAGATCCAGCTCTGATACCACTGTAGGGTTCGCAGCATAGAAAACAAAAATTTTCCTACGATGTGAACTATATACCAAGATCTATCTACTAGATACAAACAACGGGCGGATGTATATCCGTAGAGAACATACCCTTGAAGACCGACAAAGCTTAACGAGTTCAACTCGTGGTTGATGTAGACGATCTCTTGCCGATCTCAAGATCGAGAGGAAGTCCTAGCGCCGCAAATCAGCAGCGCATCCGTGCTCACACACGCTCGAGGCACCGAGCAACCTCCGCCTCCTCGCCCAGCGATGCAGCGGAAGCACAACTCTTTCTTGCCGAATAGCCAGGAAACATGTATCTCGCTAGTTCGATACCATGGGGAGTAAATTCTAGAGGGGGAGAGAGATCCTTCACGAGGAGGTGTGAGAGACAAGTGAGGAGGGGGCTCCTTTTATAGGAGGAGTGGGTAACCCCAAGGGGTGGCCGCGCATGGGGCTGCCCTTGCCCTCCCTCTTCATGTGGGGGGACACTCCACTCACAAATCTCCTTTAAATTCCCTCCACTCAAAAGTCCACTCAAATTCCCATTAAATTTCCACCAAATTTAATGCAAACTCTCATTAAATAAAACTCTTTATTCTATTCAGAATTTTGTCAATTACTTTAATGACAAACATTCACAAATAACCCTTGCTAGAATTCTATTTCACATGCATAACCACTTTATGCAATTTCACCAAAACTGTGGTAGATTCTAGTGAAATAAATTCTCGCTTGTTCATTCTTTTTCGGCATGAAACATTTGCTCCAATTGGATGTCGGTGTCTCTTAAGTGTGTCACCCTACGGTTCGTGAATAATGCGGATATGATCGAGACCCTCTCGGATCAATAATCGAAGCGGATCCGGAGACCCATCGACTCCCACACATTCAACGATGACTTTCTTGTGATCGTTTAACCTTTTACGCTAGTATCTTAATCCCTTTGTTTCACGATATATTACATGTCCGAGATTCGATCATCGGTATCTCCATACCTAGTTTAATCTCGCTACGACATGCACTCTTTTCTCGTTCTGTGATATAACATTCTAGTGATCAAATCACTTGCTTGCAAGCTAATCAATGTGATATCACCAAGAGGGCCCAGTATATCTATCCGTCATCGGGATGAACAAATTCCACTCTCGATCCATGAGCCTCAACATAACACTTTATTAGTTCGAATCCATCTTTATAATCACCTGTTACGGTGTGACGCTTGATGTTATCAAGAAACTCTTCCGGTGTTAGTGATTGACATGATCTCATGGTCTAAGGATTAGGATCACTCGTAAGTTGTTATAGCAATATAAACTCAATGACTTTGATCGTAATGCTATACTTCGGATGAATGTTCATCACACCATTACACTAATGTTGTGATCCCGTTATTAACAACATCCAATGTCCATGATCAGGAAACCTTGATCATCTTGTTAATCAACGAGCTAGTTTATGAGAGAGGCATAACTAGGAACTTTCTGTTTGTTTATTAAACACACATGTATTAACGTTTCCGTATTAATACAATTATAACATGCAAAATAAACATCTATCATATACTAGGAATACACATAATAAACACTTTATTATTGCCTCTCGGGGCATATTCCCTTCAGTCTCCGCTGCGCAGGGAGCCCTCCCGGGAGGCCCAGCGGCGGAACGCGACCTGCGGCGCGACCTTGAGCGGCGTGCGGCCGCGCACGGGAGAGATGGCAGTTTCTATGGTGAGAGGTCTAGGAGTGACGCTGTGGCATCGCGCGGTCAGGGTGCTCGACGGAATGGGGTCCCGACTGCACTGGCTCCGGGGGCCCCGTCCGCGCCTAAGAAAAAGAAGAATAAGAAGCGCAAGAAGACGCAGGGAGTGGGCACCGGGGTTCCGCCGGGCGGGGCGAGCGCGGGAGGGGGCCATATTGGGCACCCACCCGTGCCGCCACCCACGTGGTCGACATCCTCGGGGCCAGGGGATGCATCTCGCCCGAGGTCCCCCACCCGCAACAAGTGCTTCAACTGCGGGGAGGTTGGCCACTTCCGGTCTGACTGCAAGGAGCCTGAACACTGCCTGTTCTGTGGTGATCTATCTCATAGGGTCCTCGACTGCACCACCCGCTCCCCTCACCGTGAGCGCAGTACCCTAGAGCTGCTGGGTCATGGGATTGACCTAGGTTTTTACTACATTGATCTGGGGAAGGTGGCGCTGTCAGTCCCGCAGAACTTGGCCGAGATTCATGTGCTGCCAGATCAGGACCCACCGCTGTCGGTCGAGGTAACCGAGGACATTATCCATGCGGAGTTGAGGTCGTATGACTCTGACTTCGTGTGGAACGTGAGGGAGACTGCCCCATGGTGTTCTCAGTGATCTTCCCATCTAGAGTGGTGTTGTGTGCTCTCTCATGGAGTTAGTCGATGATCCTCCCCATTCACAACATCAAGGTGTCGATCCGTGAGTCTTGTGTCCACCCCGATACCACTGCGGCCCTCTCGACAGTGTGGGTTCGTATTCATAGCATCCCTGATGAAGCTAGACAGGAGAAGTATATTCGCCTCATCACTCAGTCCATTGGCAAGTTCGTGAGCTTCGGCGTGGACTCCCTCCGGGGTCAGGGTCTGGTCCGGGTTCAGGTCAGACACTCGGATCCGACCAAGCTGGACTGTACCCTCCCGCCCTTCTACTTCGGCACTCCTGGCCGGACCCTCACTTTGGAGCTCGAGCGGGAGGAGGTGGGATCGCGATCCCCATCGTCGGACCTATCTGAGCCCCCCGCGACCAGGGAGATGGGGGAGCGGATGGGTCCAGTGAGGAGGATTCCGGGGATGACCAGGGCCCCCCTGCGCCGTCCCCTGCCTCCCAAGGGGCGGCGCCCCCACCGACGCCGATCGGGGATGGGCCCTCTGGCTACTCTCGGTGGGGCCGGTCTCTTGCTGTCTTCCCTGTGGACGTCCCTGGGTGCCACCGTCCCGATCCTCTGATCTCGAAGGAGTTGGGCATGGCACCCTATGGGTCGAACCTGGGAGAGGGACTGGAGGCCCTGGGGCTCTCTGGCTGGACAGAGTCTCAGTGTGGTCCGCGGTCCAGTCCCACGATGGCTCGGGCTTCCTCTAGTGAGGGCATGGTGGTGGTGCCACCTTCTTCCCCTCGCTCTCCCGGGGCAGTGTGCTATACTCTCTCCCTGGGCTCCCCGGTGGCTTCACCTGCGAAGCTGGCGGGCGGAGCCCCGGCGACCCCAGCTCCCCCACCAGCTGTGTCGTTCTCGGTCTTCCTCGACACTCCTGAGGCGACGGTCAAGGCTCACCCCTCGCGTCGTCCTCGCCCCCCCTCCACCGTATTCTCGCACTAGTGCCAGGATTTCTACGGCGAGAGCCAGGACCGGCGGGGAGGGGAGAGAGCCTACTGTTCTTGAGCAGGCGGAGGTGCTGGCGGCGTCCCGCAACCTTGACCCTGGTACGTCCTGTCCTCCTTCCCCCCTACTTTTATCTCTTCGCCCCCTTCTAGGTCCAGGTTCTCGGTCTTGGCAGATGTTTCAGAGGAGCGGTTAGCGATTGTGGCCAGGGATAGCGAGATTGTGTTCCGAGGGGAACGCGGTCCCCGCTTAGAGCAGATCGCGGCAATAAAGGCGAAAGAGGTCTATGATGGGGTGCTGGCAGCCTCTCGTGCTTAGGCGGAGCAGGAGAAGCTGGCTAACCTTCATGCCTCCACTAGCACTAGGCTGCAGGGCCCGGTGACTAGGGGGTAGCCCACCTCGTCCTCTGAGTGCGGAGATCTCCCTCACGACCCCCCAGGCGGGGGGGAGAGGGGGAGACCTCCCAAACCTGTGTCCAGGCCCTCGACAGGAGGTAGGGCCCGATCTGTCCCCCGTAAGGGGTCCCTTCCCGATAGTGTGCTCCAATGAGTCGCCCGATATTTCTTTTAGATTGGAACATCCGAGGATTTGGGAATGATGGTCGCAGACAGCAACTGAGGGATTACTTGAGGCATGATGACGTTGATATAGTGGGTCTATAGGAGACGATTAGGCAAGACTTCTCGATCCCTGAGCTGCAGGGATTGAGCCGCCACAGGTTTGCCTGGCATTGGCTGCCGGCCAATGGCCACTCTGGAGGGATCCTCTTAGGCTCAAAAGAGGATACCTTTGAGGTGTTGTACATGTATCGCCGAAAATTCTTTGTGAGTATGGAGCTCACCCATAGACAATCGAACCTCAGTTGGGAGTTGATCATTGTCTATGGCCCTGCGGACCATCGTCGCTCCCCCGTATTCTTGGCTGAGCTCTCAGCCAAGGTGGGGAGATGTACTAGACCGGTGGTGCTGGCCGGGGACTTTAACCTTATTCGGTCCCCAGAGGATAAGTGCTCCGATAATGTAGATCGCTCTAGGATGCAGATGTTTAATGACTGCATTGTTGAGCTCGCCTTGCGAGAGATCCCTCGGGTTGGGGGCCGATACACCTGGTCTAACAACCGGGCGGATCCGATCAGGAGTGTGCTGGATCGGGTCTTGGTATCGGTGGAGTGAGAACTGGCCTACCCCTTGTGCTCCCTTCGGGCGGTGACAAGGGTCGGGTCGGACCGCTGCCCACTCCTTCTCTCGACTGGTGGCGGCTCTCCGCCGAGGCCTGGTCGGTTCCACTTTGAGAACTTCTGGCTTCAGCAGCTAGGGTTTGCTGGGTTGGTTCAGGACAAGTGGAACACAGCGGCTTTGTCAGTTCAGAGTGCTCGGTCTGCGGTAGATGTTTGGCATGTCTGTGCTCTGTTGGCCCGTCAGTTCATGCGTGGGTGGGGGGCCAACGTTGGTACTGAGTTGCGGCGCAAGAAAGGGGACCTCTTGACAGCCATCCAGGACCTGGACAGGGCAGCAGACACCGTAGGTATCTCTATGGAGGATTGGCTCCAGAGGTACGCCCTGGAGGATTCTCTCATGGAGATTTTTAGGGGCGAGGAGTCGTTTTGGCGGAAACGGAGCCGCCAAAAATGGATCCTCAAAGGGGATGCGAATACTGCCTACTTTCATGCCATTGCGAATGGCAGACGTAGGGAGTGTTCTATCCCCTGCCTCTGGGAGGGGGGCGTCTCTTGGAGGAGGCCAAGGATGTCACCTCCCATATTTAATCTTTCTACAAGGCGCTCTTCTCGGCTGGACCCCGGACAGGGGTCACGTTGGACGGAGAATTTTGGCCAGAGGGGGCCAGAGTCTCCGACGCGGAGAACCTGGAGCTCACGCTCCCATTCTTGCCAACTGAGGTGGGGCAGGCCATCATGGAAATGAAGGCTAACTCGGCCCCGGGCTCGGATGGCCTTCCTGTTATTTTCTTCCAGAGGTTCTGGGAGAATATACAGGGGGTCGTGATGCCCATGTTTCAGGAATTTTACATTGGGACCCTCGTGATGTCGCGGCTTAACTTTGGTGTGATTACCCTGATTCCCAAGGTTCTGGGGGCCACGGATATTCGGCAGTTTAGGACGATTATGGTAATCAATGTAATCCAACGGATTATGTCTAAGGTATGTGCGCGAAGGTTGGATCCTATCATGGAACGCCTGACGCACCCGTACCAGTTTGCCTTTCTTAAAGGCAGATATATCCATGATGGGATCCTGGCTCTGCATGATATCATCCATGAGGTAAAGGTTAAGCGCCATCGCGGCGTTTTCCTGAAGCTCGACTTCCAGAAGGTGTATGCTAGGCTAGATTGGGCCTTTCTTCGCCAGGTCCTCCAGCGTAGGGGGCTGGATGACCGCATGATAGGGTGGATCATGCAGGTCGTCATGAGTGGGAACACGACAATAAACATAAATGGAGAAAGCCAAGATTTCCGGCCACATTTCGGGTGTGGTAGGACACCTTATCCCTGGAGGTGGCGTGACCCACCTCCAATATGCAGATGATACCATGCTAATGGTGGAGGGATCGGATCAGGATATCATCAACCTGAAATTCCTGCTCCTGTGCTTTGAGGCCGTGTCTGGCCTAAAAATTAACTTTGACAAGAGTGAAGTAATGGTTCTTGGCTACCCCTTGGAGGACCAACGGAGGATTGCTGATAATCTGAACTGCCGACTGGCTCCATTTCCCATGAACTACCTAGGGATGCCAGTCAGGGACACCAGGATTCTCTCTCGAGACCTAGAGCCCCTTATGGGTCGGGTAAAGGCGAAATCCGAGCCATGGAAAGGACGGTTTACTTCCAAAGGGAGCAAGACTATCCTCATTGACTCCTGTCTCTCCAGCCTCCCCATGTATATCATGAGGCTATATATTCTCCAGGAGGGCGTACACGCCAACTTTGACAAGGAGCTGTCTCGCTTCTTTTGGATGGCAAACGACAGCCACCAAAAATATCATATGGTTAAGTGGGCGGATATTTGCGCCCCCAAGGACCTGGGGGGCATAGGGATCCTTTCCTCGCGTCATATGAATATGGCCTTGATGCTTCGGTGGGTTTGGCGGATCCTGACTGATGATGGCGGCCTCTGGCTACAACTAGTCAAAGCTAAGTATTTGCGTGGCGTCCACTTCTGGCTTGTGATCGTCGGGAGGGATCTCAGTTTTGGAGATCGATCCAGGACATCAAGCCGGCAATCCGGAAGGGGCTCTCTATTACCATAGGTATGGGGGGGACTCCATCTTCTGGCTTGACACTTGGGTGGGTGGACGGCCCTTGCGCTTCGAGGCTCCTGAGTTGTTCGCGATTTGCGCAGACCCGTTGCTCTTGGTGGCGGATGCCTTCCAGGACGGGGGCTGGCAAGTTGAGTTCCGCTGGAACCTCGGGGAGGCCGAGCGGGCTGCTTGGGAGGGACTGCGAGACATCCTCCCGCTGTCTCAGTCCCAATCCAAAGATTCTATGTCTTGGACCCTCTCGCCCTCGGGCGTCTTTTCGGTGGGTTCCATGTATCGGGCCTTATTTAGTGGGTCGTCCATGCCCTGGACGGCCCCCCTTTGGAAGGCCCCTCTTCCGCTTAAGATTAAGATTTTCCTTTGGCAGTTGCTGCGAGACCGGCTACCTTCGGGTGTGGAGGTGTCCAAGCGACATGGCCCTGGGGATGGGCTTTGCCCCCTGTGTGCGGTCCTGGAAACGGGACATCACATTTTCTTCTCTTGCCCCGCTGCTCGTTTCCTCGGGAACTTCTCCCGGGAGGCTTTGGGGCCGTCGTGGCCCCCCTAGACCTGGGGGAATTCCTGGAAGCCAATGCAAACCATACCGGTAGGAGGAGGCGCCTCTTCCGGTTTGTGTTTGCAGGGATGACCTGGACTTTATGGAACATCCGTAACAAGATGGTCATCGAGCGTGTCTTTCTTCGCCGTGCCTCTGACTCGATCTTCAAATTCTTGGCTTTTTTGCAACAGTGGTACCCGTTGAGTAGACAGCGGGACAAGGCGCGGCTGGATGGGATGATAGAGCACCTGCTGGTGGCGGCGCGTCAACTTGCTTCTTCTCCCGGCCGTTGAGCGTGTCCTCTGGGCACGTGTGTATCTGTGTGTGTTGGGTTTGTGTCTTGTGTTGTGGTTGTTCTCTAGCTGTGTGGTGTGGACCGCTTATTCGTGCACTTTAGATGTTGTATGAATGTTGCTTTATTTATAAAGCTGGGCGTATGCCTGTTTCGAGGAGGACAAATTTATTCTTTGGCATCTAGAGTGATTTGCATACCTTTGCTATGGGCCTACGCCCTACGGTACCATGTAAGTTACTGAGAATTTCGTTATTAATAATCAATACCAAAAACTATGGTGTAGTATTTATTTATTCGTTAGCACGTCCGATCTACTACTGTGCCTATTTCTGTACAGTCGATTTTTACAGAAGTTGGATGGTAATGCAGATACAAATGTGCACTGAAGGCATTTCAGAGCCCAACAACGGAAAACTCTCTGCCAAATTTGAAGATTTAACTGCAGGTATTTGATGATTATGCTGTGGCCTAATCCTCTTTCTAGGATTTTTTGCAGCAAACCGTATGCTCGGCTTTCATGGTCCTTTCTTCCATCTCTTCAGGTTTTGCAGAGGCTTTAACTGAACTTATGTGCTAATGTACGGGTGTGTTCCTCCCTAAATCATGAGGAAATAGGAGAAAATTTGCAGTTACTCCTCGCTAGAATATTTGTGCTCTTCATGGTATGCTTATTACAATATTGGTGCACAATTGAGGTGTTTGTTGTGATCTTTGCTTGGGAATAACAGTAAAAAGGTCAACATATCTGCACCTCTGTACCATGGTTCTCTAACGACGCAATTATGCAATGCATTCCTCTGGAATTTACTATATCTTGAGGGCTTCCTTCTACGCAGTTCTAATGTTAATCAATATATAATGACAGCTTATGTGAGGTTGCTGGAGATCTCCACTTGGTACAAAAATGCCATGTTAGATTTTTATTCATTGTATACTTTCACTAAATCCAATGATTGTTGATGCTCCATTCGCATCTGTGGTATCTTGATACTTATATTTTTTTGAAATAGGGATTTCTTTGTAACTCTACATATATCAGCATCAAGTTAATACTTGAAGCTTTAGTTGAAGAAAATGAATCTCTGCCCTTCAAGGTGCGCTCCTAAAGAACTTGTAAGCTATAGCAAAAGGACTCACAATTTAAGAAACATATGCAATGCATTGAATTTGACAAATTTTATTTACCCGGTATATAAAAAGGTTGACCCATTGTTCGAGAAATTAAACTTCCATCATAATGAATCTATAATTTGATTCTCAGTACAAGGTTATTTGGTTAAACTATGAATCTTGCAATGCATTGAATTTGACAAATTTTATGTACCAATATATAAATAGTTTGACCCATTGTTCGAGAAATTGAACTTTCATAGTAATGAATATATAACTTGGTTCTTAGACCAAGGTTGTCAAAATAAGTTAGTTCACATAGGTGAGAGGAGAAAATAAAATGTATGTAAAACCCTTGGATCCAATGTTGTATGGATTTTTTAAACTTATAGTTGATGCTTCGTTGGGTTTTTTCCATCTATTATCCATTCCCATGTTTCCTATACATATGAAGGCATATTTAACCGTGCTTTTGTTTTTCGTAGGATAATAAAGGTGCATATAGATTAGAGGGTTTTAGTTTTTATTGCTTCAACATACATTGAGGTGACAAAACATCAAGGGTATGTAGTTTTTTCAGCAATTTTAACAACAACAAAAATATTACACCATAGGACTAGATTCAATAATAGTGTGTTTTCAGCTAGTCTCTTGCCATCCTTTTCCAAAAACATACCTTCATATTCCTTTGTTTTGTCATTTTCAAAAGTATTGGAGAATTATACCATGGCATGCATCATAAATTTGCTACTTCCGTTAATGAACCAAGTGTTAGTTTTTGTTTTCTGAATAGGCAAGACGAGGTCTAGCCAAAAAAACATATATTAGTATGTTTCTATACTCTCTCTCTTCCTTTGATTTGAGTTTATAACACGTATAAATAAAATATGTATATCTTTTGCTATTCTGACACCTAAATGTGTAATTTTCACTATTTTAAGCTGCTCCATCCAGTCAGTAGTCATCAGACAGTTATATATTCTTTAAGGCATTATTTGTGCCACTTTCTCTTTCCCGCTGCCTGTGCACCCCTTTCAGGGAAAGGTATATTATATTTTTTCGAGGTAAACTATATTTATTTGGACTATAATTGTGCTAATATTTCGTCCATGTTTTTCAAGCTTTAGCTTTCCAGGGGTGTGACTTACTTAGATATAGGTGATAACAATGCTTTATCTGATGTTTGACCAATGTCTCAAACATTAGTAATTAATTATGCATATATATAATATTGTTGAACCAATATGGGAGGTGTAATTTTGGGAATGGAGAAATAATGTGTACGAATATGTCAACTTTCCAAGTTATTGCATCTTTAACCAGTATTGCTATATTTGTGCATGTTCAAATTCTCTGTTATAATGAATTTTATGAAACTGATATTACAAATCAATTTTAGTTAAAAAGGTTATATGGTATTTTTATAGTTATGTGCACCCGTTGCAGCTAAAGCACAAGTTTGAAGCTACTATATGGAATATTAAATGGGGGATCTCTATAACTAGGAAATAGATATGGGCAGCCTTGTAATCAAACAAAGACAATATGGTACTTGATACACTATCATCTCATATATTCCTTTTCTGGCATTTGGTGATGTTGAGACAAAACAATCACTTATCTAGGTTCCCATAGACTAAACATGCAAAGTGCAATGAGAATGAAACATTTAAATTTCCTCTATGTAATGTTGTGGAACCATTTGACATGATGCAGTTTTGGTATTGAAATTATTAAGTCTTATTTTTTGTGTTAAGAAATAATATCACATTCTAGGACAACACTTTCTTATTATTTTGCTTCCTCAATAAATAAAATGGGGATTCTACCCTATCAGTTTCTATAACATGTTCTCCAGCTAGAGAGGACATTCGATGCAATTGCCTACATTTAGAAAGTTAAGAAATTCTTCCGGAGAACATTCATCTGAGTTATAATTGTAACTTATATTTTTGTACAAATATTTTGGATTATGAAGTCTCGCAAGCTAAAACAGAAATTAAGAATATATGAGGCTCGAAAGTAAAGAATTAAATTTGGACTATAATCTTTTCTATTATCTTCTAAATAAAAAATTATAGAATCTAGAGATTGGCGAGGTATAACCAAAATTATTAAGATTTGTAAGCTGCTATCTTGGATTTGCAGAGAAATATTTAGCCTGTGGTGGCATGGGTTGATGGCTAGTTTACCTTTTAACATGGATGTGCTTATATGTGAGGATATGCCGTGGTGATTGTCATTTATCTTGGAAATTTGTATCTAATATCACGACACTCGTCCAACTTAAAGTATGGACTTCTATATTCATATGAAAGTTCTAGGTGCACTTTTAAGCTGCGAAAGAATATATGGCAAAGCTAAGGCCATAATTTAGCAAGCATTCAGATTATCATGCCATGCATGTCTTTTCAAACTATAGCAACCTTAGGTAGGTAGCGAATATCCATTTAGGAAAATGAAGCATAGGTTTTCGTAAGAAACGCTTCCCATCAAGAATGTAGCCTCTTGTTTCCATAAGACATGTGAATAGGTGGTGAGTGTCCACACACACACATCATAACAAAAAAGTGTATATTGTAGACGAATCTGGTGCAAGAGAAATAATGTGTGTTGTGGCAAAATTCCATGCCACCAAAAAGATATTTTAATTGTAGCTAAATTTGATGTGCCACATGATGAATCAATCGTATATTCCGGGAAAGTCCACTTAAGTAAAATGCAGATAGAACGTGCAACATGACACAATGAGAAGGGGATGCAATATATGTTGTAGCGACATCTCGTGCCGCATGATAGTTAAATGTATGTAGCGGTGAAAAACTTCAAGAGAGTATACTGAAGAAAACAACTTGCCATGAAGAAAGTATGGTAGCAAATGACCAGGCTACATGTTAGGATTCAATATAGCGAATGCTACTACTCCATGAACCAATGCCATATGCGCTGAAATCATCACCACTCTACATACTTTATCAATTATACTGGCTACTAGTTAGCTTTGTTGTTGTTAGCTTTGTTGTTGATCATATCTAGCCCGCTGTTATTCTTCTGGCTATGGACATGTTCCTAAGTTCATTGATTATTGTGTTGACCTTTTCTTACAAGTGTATATTCCTATTGTTGGTTTCTTTTGGTCCAGAACTACATTCTTACTGATGTTTGTCTAACTTCCCTTGGAATAAGGATTTCAGGACTAGTTCCTAATGTCCTATTTTGTATTCCAAAGAAATAGTTTCACCTTAAGGTGAAATCTACATTTTAACCAATAAATTGGTTTCTTTTGTTTTGTTATGTTTGTAGATTTTAGCAAAGATTACAAGATAGAATGAAGATGAGAAGAAGATAAAGATAGAATGTAGATAGGTTTAGTTTAGGTTATTTTTTAGTCTATATTAGGATTTCTTCATTCTTTTGTAATTCTTTTTAAAATTTGTCCTGTACACAACCTTGTATCCACTTTGAAATCAATAAATATCGAAGTTTGGAATATGTTGCCAAGTTTCCTTGCATTATTATGAATTTCTTCATTTACTTATGTTTGTTTTAAATTTGAACTCAAGTTTGACTAAGTCAAACCTCAATTTTGAATTCAAATGTTGTTATTTGAATCCTAGGTTACTTAGAATAGGTTCTAATGTATGTATGTATAAGAGTATTCACTCTTCAATTTTTTAATTGACTCAATTATTATATTCAAGGTCATCTTTGAAATTTGAATTTTAAATCCTAGTGTTGATTTGAGTCAAATCTCAACACTAGGATAAAATCTCAATCACTTGTCACTTATACAACAAAAACTTGAAATTCCCCCATATTTTTCAAATACATGCAATGCAAATGCACAAAACAAACATCTACCTTTTCCCTCCTATTCTTTGGGATGTTACAAGGGTGGGCATGGTCAGAATAGTGAATATGAGAGTGGTAGATAAGGGTGCGCTTGAGTGAGAGCTAACATTGTTCTCTCACCGGCTCCCGCCTACATCACCTGGGGTCCCGTTATACTTTTGACCATGAGAGCTCAACCACCCTACAAGCTTGTGCACCCGATCAAGCCAAGCTCATTGATAACAGCCTAATCAATCATTTCTAGAAGGCTTGGTTAAGGGTGCCTTAGTTTTTGTGTCGTGTGGAACAGAGTTATCATGCAGGCATCCGAACATCTGAGCCTCCACCCAACGGGTCTGGTTGTGTCAGATGCAAGCAACCAAATGACCCCATATGGTGTGTGTAGTTTGTTTAGGAGCCTTGAAGGTGAGCATTTCCAAGGGAGATCACATCTTCCCTAAATTTCAAGCAAATTCAGGATCGTTCATTCTGTAACTTGTGTAACCTCCTCCATACACAATGTAGGTCCCAGCGCCTCACATTGTATAAGTTGCACTAGAGACATGTGCTTATATTTTGGTTGGACTTATAAAGTGTCGTTCATAAGAGCATCTCTAACCCATCCCTAAAACAACTATATAGGAGAAAATATACTCCTCTAACGGCCGAAGCCGAACCGAACCAATCCCGCATCAGTGTTTAGAGGATAATATTTTAGGCATCGCGATTTCAACTCGCATATATACACGGCCGCAAGGTCGACTCCTATATCTTTTCTCCCTCCCCGCCGCCGGCTAGTTGTCCTCCCTGCCGCCATCTAGCTTGCCCTCCCACCACCGGCTACCGAATCCGGCCTCCGCCGACGCCTAGAAGGCTGCTTTGACCCTCTGAACTTATCCGGCTAGTCAACATCGTCGGAATCGTCCGACACAAGATACTTTCCCCGGTAGCAAATCTGCCGCCGACTTCGCCGGATTCAACGCATCGTGACCAGGATTCGTCGATATACGCCGGATCCGTGTGGACCAGCACCGCCGGCATGTCTTCGTCCTCTAGGCGTCGTCGCAGCACCGCGAGCTCCCTGGCCGAGCTAGCGTGAGCCCCGCCGCTTGCTACGGCACCTGCTCCTGCAGAGCCACCACCCGCACCGGCACCTTCCCATCCTGGCGCCGACGGAAAAAGGTAAGTTCGGTATATCCCCATTTTTGTTTTAAATCTTGTGAATTTCCTAATGTGAAAATGATGATTCTTAGTAGCAAGGTGAAGAAGAAAAAAAACTACATGGTCGAAGGATAAGGACAATGATTTTTATTTTGTGTGGCATCATCAAACAATTGTTGGAGCCGACCAACCGAGATTCCAACAATTTTGGGAAGAAATACATTCCAATTTTAATCAAAGAACTAGTGGAGATGCTAGGTCATTATATTAGTATCGATTATGAATAGGTGGACCTTGCTAGTAAAGCGCTCCATTGTGTCTGACTAGAATCTATGATTATGAATAGGTGAAACATGGTAATATGAATTAGGATGATGCTATCACTTTGCTAGTAATGCGCTTCAATACGGTAAATAATGTTGTTTACGTGTGATTTTACCAAATTAGGATGATGCTATCACTACGTATTACTAATTTATCGATATTTATGAATTAGGGATATTTATGTTGTATGTTTCCATGTGCCCAGTTTTGCAAATTATGTTCAAAAATATTTGTACTCCTCCAAATTATTGGGGATCCACTAGTGGAAACGAGGTCTTTTGTTGATCCCGAAAAAGGGCTTTAACACCGGTTCTTCTACGAACCGGTGTTAAAGGGGGGGGGCCGTACCAGCGTGCAAAAAAGGAGCCCCCCTTTAACACCGGTTCATGCCACGAACCGGTGTTAAAGGTCCCTACAGCAGTGGCCCGCGCACCCCTCCCCCCTTTAACACCGGTTCGTGGCATGAACCGGTGTTAAAGGGGGGGCTATATAAGACACCACCCCATCCCACACACACCCCACTCTTCCATTCTTTCACATTTTGGAGCCTAGCAAGAGGGTGTGAAGATTGCTAGTTTGTGTTTTTTTCATATGCACAAGAGGTGTTCAGTGAAATGCCCGAGAGCTCAAAATAAGTTTTCTTGTTGCTCTTTCCGTCTCGGTCGAGGTCGGTAACTATAGTTTCATGTGTCATTGATGTACTATATATAAATGGTCATCTCCCTATTATTTTTTGATATATACTACATATTAATGCAGATGAATCGGCAATGGATGTACGGTGACCGCCACACTTCCGAGTACATTACGGGCCTCCAAAATTTCATCGTTGTGGCTAATGCAAACCATGGTCACAATGGTTTTATGTGATGTCTGTGTGTTCACTGTCAGAACAAGAAAGACTACTCAAATACCAGAACCATTCACGCCCACCTGCTTCGATCCGGTTTCATGCCCAGCTATAATTGTTGGACCAAGCATGGAGAAAAAGGGGTTGTGATGGAAGACAACGAAGAAGAAGAGGATGATGACAACTATCATAATATGTATCCTGAATATGATGATAATGCAACAGAGGTAGATAATGAAGATCAAGAGGGAGCAGATGGGCCCGCTGATGACGATCTTGGTCGGGCCATTACTGATGCAAAGGAAGAATGTGAAACTGAAAAGGAGAAGGAGAAGCTGGAGCAGATGTTAAAGGATCACAAAACATTGTTGTATCCAACTTGCGAAGATGGCCACAAAAAGCTAGGTGCCACACTGGATTTGCTGCAATGGAAGGCAGGGAATGGTGTGATTGACAGCGCATTTTCAAAGTTGTTGGTAAAAATGAAGAATCTTCTTCCAAGAAATAATGAGTTGTCCGACAGTACATACCAAGCAAAGAAGGTTGTCTGCCCTCTAGGATTAGACGTGCAGAAGATACATGCCTGCATTAATGACTGCATCCTCTACCGCGGTGAGAAGTACGAGAATTTGGATGCATGCCCGGTATGCACCGCATCATGCGGTATAAGATCGACGAGACGATCCTGGGCGATGTTGAGGGCGAGGCCCTAGGAAGAAGGTTCCCACCAAGGTTATGTGGTATGCTCCTATAATACCACGGTTAAAACGCGTCTCTTGAAATAAAGAGCATGCCAAGTTGTTGCGATGGCACATGGAAGACCGTAAGAAAGACGCGATGTTGAGACACCCGCGATGGGTCAGTGGAGAAAAGTCGGCGTGAGTACCGGAATTGCACGCGTGACGCAAGGAACTTAAGGTTTGGTCTAAGTACGATGGCATGAATCCTTTTGGTGAGCAGAGCTGCAGTCACAAAGACTGCACTGTGACCCTATGTATCTATAACCTTCCTCCTTGGTTGTGTATGAAGATGAAGTTCATTATGATGCCAGTGCTCATCCAAGGCCCGAGGCAACCCGGCAACGACATTGATGTGTACCTAAGGCCATTAGTTAAAGAACTTTTACAGCTGTGGGCCAAACCAGGTGTACGTATGTGGGATGAGCACAAAGGAGATCCATTTGACCTACGAGCATTGCTTTTCGTAACCATCAATGATTGGCCTGCTCTTAGTAACATTTCAGGGCAGACAAACAAGGGATACAATGCATGCACACACTGTTTAGATGATACTGAAAGTGTATATTTGGATAAATGTAAGAAGGTTGTGTACCTAGGGTATCGCCGATTTCTTCCGAACCTGCATCCAATAAGAAAGAAAGGCAAGCATTTCAAACGTCTGGCAGAACCCCGGAGGAAGCCTGTCCTCCGTACCGGTGAGGAGGTATTTGGTATGGTCAAGGACCTAGAAGTAATCTTTGGAAAAGGTCCTGGCAGTCTATCTGTTCCGAATGACGATGCCAGACACGCGCCCATGTGGAAGAAGCAATCTATATTTTGGGACCTACCCTATTGGAAAGTCTTAGAGGTCCTCTCTTCAATCGACGTGATGCACGTGACGAAGAATGTTTGTGTGAACTTGCTAGGCTTTCTAGGAGTGTATGGGAAGACAAAAGATACACCGGAAGCATGGCAGGACCAGCAACGTCTGAAGGCCCCTGAAGAGCCTATGCATCCTGAGAACGAGAAGGGTAAACGATGCCACTTAACTCCTGCCAGCTACGCTCTTACCAAAGCAGAGAAGGAAATCTTTTTTGAATGTCTGAGCAGTATCAAGGTCCGTCGCTTCTCATCGAATATAAAGGGAATAATAAATATGGCAGAAAAAATTCTAAAACCTGAAGTCTCATGATCGCCACGTGATTATGACACAATTGCTTCCGATTGCATTGAGGGGCTTCTACGAAAATGTTCGAGTACCCATTGTGAAGCTATGTGCATTTCTCAATGCAATATCTCGAAGGTAATCGATCCGTAAAGCCTACCAGGTTACAAACAGATGTGGCCCAATGTCTTGTCAGCTTTGAGTTGGTGTTCCCACCATCCTTCTTCAATATTATGACGGATCTGCTGGTTCACCTAGTAGAAGAGATTGCCATTCTCGGTCCTGTATTTCTACACAATATGTTCCCCTTTGAGAGGTACATGGGAGTCTTAAAGAAATATGTTCATAACCGTGCTAGGCCAGAAGGAAGCATCTCCAAGGGCTATGTAACAGAGGATGTCATTGAGTTCTGTGTTGATTTTATTCCTGACCTTAAGGCGATTGGTGTTCCAGAATCACGACATGAGGGAAGACTGCGTGGAAAAGTGTGACACCCTCAGAATCGACCCTATGCAAGTTTCAGCGATTCCCGCCAAACCCGCATAGAAACGATTCAAAGGTGCCCACCAGGCACTTTCGTGCGGGTGGAAAACGAAGTAATAACATTACACAACAGTCCTCGATGGGACCCACAGAACAGATATATATACAACACGACTCAATGAGTCAAGAATACAGATATACAGAACAAAGATCCAAATCACCTTGAAAACGATAGATCGTCCAGCTACGGACAAGATGCAAATGGGGCTAAGAGCCCTGAAGAATAACCAATGGCGTCCATAACCCTGCCCAGGCCAAGCCGGAAGGGTAACCCTGCTAACGACGTCGATCTCAAAACCTGCTTAAACAAAAGGGGTGCCGAAAAGGGCAAAGGAAAAAGAGAGAGCGGTCAGTACTGAGGCCAGTACACGGCGAGGCTAGAATTCGGCGGTCCTCGCCTACATAGGTATGGTGGACTGAAGCGGTAGCGCAGCATGCACTAAACAACCTATAGAGACTCGATACAACTAGCGGCTATCAGAGAGGGGTAAGAAAGACCTATTCGGAACCAACCTGATACTACCACCAAACATACCCATCCTGGTGTTTCCCCCTCGAGACCAAACGAGGAAGTCAACCGAGGAACTCACACCGTTGGCAGTTTATTTATTCGGTTATCGTTGCAGCAATTACTAGTCAGGTATAGATAGTCATCCTGATATAATAAGCGAAGCACTTTTAGTTAACCATTCCATTGCGATTGCGACACTTACTAGTCAAATACAATTAGCATGAGATATCCCAAAACCCAAGTTGTTGGCACTTTTATTTAGCCATTCCGTTATAGTTGGTACTTACTATTCATACAATGGTATGGCGACAACCCAAACAAGCAATTGTTGGCAGTTTTATTTAGCCATTCCATTATAGTGAAGCTGATTACTAGTCATTATAAAGTCAAATTTATAGCACTACTTTAGTTATAGTTGTCTATGATCGAGATACTGTGCTCCAAGTCGTCCATAACTGCGGACACGGCTTTCAGAAAGTTTTACCCTGCAGGGGTGCACAAATAGCAACACACACTCGATCAACCTCGGAAAAACCAAATCAAAACCCAACGAGGCGTTCACGACAAAGCAATCACAGGATTCAGAAATATTTCAGGGGGCCACCCCATTGAGTACACCCGCAACGAAGTTAGCTGACTCCAAGACGGACTCGAGGTTTGCGTCAATGGCTGTAAACGACTGGGAACCCAAAACTGGGCTTGTCGATACCGCGAAAACACTCCGCTTTCCTAAACAGTACAGGTGTTCCTCGCACAATCGTAAATAAAGCAGTAAAGCATGGCATAAGTACAGGATAGTAAATAAAACCTCAAACTAGTTTGTGGCCCCAAGAAATAAGAATGAATCAAGCTCTGGCTCAGGGGGGTCCCATAATCCTCCCGGATGTGGATAGCGCGAATATTCAAGGAACAGGTATCAAGTACTCGGGGTCCTACGGGACACAAGTGGACGGTTAAAAACCAAATAACATATATTGCCCACCTGTGCCTCTGCATTTACCTACTTCAATTTTAGTTATTAAACGGTAATTAAAGTTATGATCATCTCCAACAATAAACACACGGCAATACTCCAACAACTGTGGTACTTGACGACACGCAACAGCACTTGAGCAAGTGACTACGACGCGCAGGTCCAACTATCTACCAAACAACAGGTAATAGGAGGTGTCCAAGGCAATATAAGGCTGCAAGGGATATCACGGGTACGAAAACTAGAGCATCGCAACACAGATAGCAATAGAACAACAGGAGGGAATAAATACTATAAAAGTAAGATAGGTAGAAAGGGGGAGATGCTCGCCTGAAAAACATTGTCGAAGGTTCATCCAAAGGTCGGGTCGACACTCGCATCAACTCATCGGCCTAGTCCGTGAAGAAGCAAAACACTAGAAGAAACACCGGATGCACTATTTAATACTACGGTAGAAAATCGGGCATGATGCATGTATGATGTATGACATGGCAGAGGTGCGATGCAATTAGGCAATATTAAGCGGAACCGGGGGTCCCGACAATTAAATATAAGGTTCATGTTGTTTAGAACCCCGCAAGTTAAATGTTGTCTTAACATGGCAAATCATGGTATCGGTTCGCTACACAAATTTAAATGGAGTCCGAAATAAGGCAAAGGTATTCCGCATATCGACTCCATATTTAATTATGAGATGAATCGGCTTAATGCCCCCAACCCACAACATGTATGCAAGTATGACAATTTTATGTGCAACAAGTAATATCATTTATAAAATAGGGCTCGAGAAAAGGGGTCACACATTGGGTCTCGGCGATCTTGGGGTTTCGAGGGTTCGGGGTTCGACAGGGTCCGGATCTGGGGTTCGGTCTCGGCGGGATCGTTCTCGGATAACATAGTAGATCTTGGCGTTCCGCGAAGAAGGACTTGGTTCGGTGTCGGGGCGCATCGAATTCGTCCTGGTCGGTGCCGATCTTGTCGTCACGAAGGTCTCGTCGTTTCACGGCGGAGATCTTGGTGTCCCGGGTCTCGGCGGGATCGGTCTTCGGTTCCAGGAAGGAGTTCTTGGTGCTCCGTGAGGTAGATCTTGTCGGTTCAACCCCCAAAGGAATTGTGATTCCATGACGGAGATCTCCGGGTTCGGTTCGCGGTTCCTCGTCGACGGTCTTGTGGTGCCATCTTGGTTTGCCGGTGTCGAGCTCGGGTTCCGCGCCGGTGTTTCAAGGCAGCACCAACATCCAACATCAGGCACAGACCACAGTCCTGGGGGTCCTGGCCTTCGACATGTAGCAGCACGTGAAGACATGGCGCCGGGGAACTGCGACGGTCAGGGGGGTGACGGGTTGCAGGGACGATGGTCGGAGGGCGGTGAGGAGGTCGTGCGGAACAGGGAGGTCCAGTGGCACGACGAGCTCGATGCAGACGAGAGGGAGGTGACCCTGGTGGCGGTTGCCAGCGAGCCGCGCGAAGGCGAGGACGGCTCGGCGGCGGCGGTACAGGGGAGCTCCTGTCGGCGTGGATGGTTGGTGGGGGAAGCGGGTTGGGGAGACGAGGGGGAACCTGGCGGCGGGGTCAAGGCGGGGCCACGGCCGGAGACGAGGGGCGGGTTGTGCGATGGGAGAGACAAGGAAGGAGGGAGAGGCGGGGAGAGAGGAAGAAGACGGGGTAGGGTAAGCGGGGTCAGGTGGTGGGGCCGCGCGGGGTAGGCGCGTGCGGGTGGTAGGGATTGGGGTAGGTGGCCAGGCGCGGTCGGGGCGGTTGACCGCGTGAGAGAGGGTCCAGGGCGCTGCGGGGTGGTACCAGGGGAAAAAGGTGGTTGTGCGTGGGCGGTGGTGTGTGTGGTGGCGTTGGGGATCTGGGGCAGAGTGGGTGAGGTGGCAGTGGGGAAGAGAGAGGGGTGAGGGTAAGATGAGGTGGCAGACGCTGATTGGCTGGAGTGAGGTGGAGGGGTGAGGTGTCGCCAAGTGATTGGAGGGGGTGAGGTGGCGTGATGGGTGGGTAGAATAGGACTGGGTAGGTTTTAGGATTAGATGTTTATTTGGGGTAGTAGGCTGCTGCCAGCTGGGCCCTTCGGGCCTGGCCGGTGGCGGCCTCCCCCGGAACAAAACAGATTTATTATATTTTATTATTTTTCTTTGTTTTAAGTCAAAACATCTGTAAAAGGGTTTTAGACAAACAAAAGGGCCGGACAGATCTAGGGTTTGGATTTGAACAAAGAGGAGAATATCTAGAAAACAAAATAGGCTTTTAGAAAATAGTTTCAGACAAACAAATGCATGATGATGACGATGCAATGCACAAAAAAAACGCGATTTTCTAGTAGTGGTTTTTGCGGGGCGCCACAATTCGACACCACTAACAATGGATCTCGCCCTCGAGATCCGCCTCATGGTACCGGGAAGAAGGCCGACGATCTGATCCTTCTCGCATCGTGTAGATCCTCGCAACACCACTAACAAGGGTTCTTTCTCAGCTTGAAAATGGCAACACCACCCACAAGGATTGTTCCCCATTCGTCGAGAGAACACTCCGGAGAAACAAAGATGAAGGTATAGGTCTCAAAAGGGTAAAGCCACCTCTAACTTTTGCGGAAGGAGTGTAACTGCAATGATTCACCATACAATGTGCAAGAGCGAATGATAAGGGTAGTCGGATGGTGATCAGTCCATCGCGCACCCAAAGCATTACTCTGCTCATGAATAGGAAATTATGCAACCAACTCTCGGAATTCAGATTGTAGATCTCGATAAGCGAGGTTCGGAAACAAAGGAGGGATGCAGACTCTGCATCGGATCTGGCGTAGATGATGTCGTCGCGTTGGAAAACACCGGACGGCACGAGAAGGAACAAAGAGAAGTCCACCAGACGAAGGATTCCTCGGATAGCATGATGACCCGATGTAGCAACACCATTACCAAAGGAGGAAGCGAAAACCTAAAGGTACGACGAAACCCAACCACGAGAATTCCTGGACTCGAAGAAAGAGACGAGAGAGGATTCAAAACACACAGAGGTGAGAGGAGAGCAGCAGAGGGGTAAGGAGTAAAAATCAGACCTAATCAGAACTATCCAACCGATTTTGCAAAAATAGTTTTGACACTCTACTTCGGCCGTTAGCTAGGTTATCCTACAGGCTGGACTTGTGGGGTATCGCAATGCGAGCTCGATACCACTGTGACACCCTCGAATCGACCCTATGCAAGTTTCATGATTCCCGCCAAACCCGCATAGAAACGATTCAAAGGTGCCACCGAGCACTTTCGTATGGTGGAAAACGAAGTAATAACATTACACAATAGTCCTCGATGGGACCCACAGAACAGATATATATACAACAGCGACTCAATGAGTCAAGAATACAGATATACAGAACAAAGATCCAAATCACCTTGAAAACGATAGAGCGTCCAGCTACGGACAAGATGCAAATGGGGCTAAGAGCCCTGAAGAATAACCAATGGCGTCCATAACCCTGCCCAGGCCAAGCCGGAAGGGTAACCCTACTAACGACGTCGATCTCAAAACCTGCTTAAACAAAAGGGGTGCCGACAAAGGGCAAAGGAAAAAGAGAGAGCGGTCAGTACTGAGGCCAGTACACGGCGAGGCTAGAATTCGGCGGTCCTCGCCTACATAGGTATGGTGGGCTGAAGCGGCAGCACGGCATGCACTAAACAACCTATAGAGACTCGATACAACTAGCGCCTATCAGAGAGGGGTAAGAAAGACCTATTCGGGACCAACCTGATACTACCACCAAACATACCCATCCTGGTGTTTCCCCCTCGAGACCAAACGAGGAAGTCAACCGAGGAACTCACACCGTTGGCAGTTTATTTATTCGGTTATCGTTGCAGCAATTACTAGTCAGGTATAGATAGTCATCCTGATATAATAAGCAGTGGGCACTTTTAGTTAACCATTCCATTGCAGTTGCAACACTTACTAGTCAAATACAATTAGCATGAGATATCCCAAAACCCAGCAGTTGTTGGCACTTTTATTTAGCCATTCCGTTATAGTTGCAGTACTTACTAGTCAGATACAATGGTAGCAAGCGACAACCCAAACAAGCAATTGTTGGCAGTTTTATTTAGCCATTCCATTATAGTGAAGCTGATTACTAGTCATTATAAAGTCAAATTTATAGCACTACTTTAGTTATAGTTGTCTATGATCGAGATACTGTGCTCCAAGTCGTCCATAACCGCGGACACGGCTTTCAGAAAGTTTTACCTGCGGGGTGCACAAATAGCAACACACACTCGATCAACCTCGAAAACCAAATCAAAACCCAACGAGGCCTTCACGACAAAGCAATCACAGATTCAGAAATATTTCAGGGGGCACCCATTGAGTACACCAACGAAGTTAGCTGACTCGAGACGGACTCAAGGTTTGCGTCAATGGTCAGAAACGATGGGAACCCAAAATCGGGCTTGTCGATTCATGAAAACACTCCGCTTTCCTAAATAGTACAGGTGTTCCTCGCACAATCGTAAATAAAGCAGTAAAGCATGGCATAAGTACAGGATAGTAAATAAAACCTCAAACTAGTTTGTGGCCCCAAGAAATAAGAATGAATCAAGCTCTGGCTCAGGGGGGGTCCCATAATCCTCCCGGATGTGGATAGCGCGAATATTCAAGGAACAGGTATCAAGTACTCGGGGTCCTACGGGACACAAGTGGACGGTTAAAAACCAAATAACATCTATTGCCCACCTGTGCCTCTGCATTTACCTACTTAAATTTTAGTTATTAAACGGTAATTAAAGTTATGATCATCTCCAACAATAAACACACGGCAATACTCCAACAACTGTGGTACTTGACGACACGCAACAGCACTTGAGCAAGCGACTACGACGCGCAGGTCCAACTATCTACCAAACAACAGGTAATAGGAGGTGTCCAAGGCAATATAAGGCTGCAAGGGATATCACGGGTACGAAAACTAGAGCATCGCAACACAGATAGCAATAGAACAACAGGAGGGAATAAATACTATAAAAGTAAGATAGGTAGAAAGGGGGAGATGCTCGCCTGAAAAACATTATCGAAGGTTCATCCAAAGGTCGGGTCGACACTCGCATCAACTCATCGGCCTAGTCCGTGAAGAAGCAAAACACTAGAAGAAACACCGGATGCACTATTTAATACTACGGTAGAAAATCGGGCATGATGCATGTATGATGTATGACATGGCAGAGGTGCGATGCAATTAGGCAATATTAAGCTCCCGGTTAATTAAATATAAGGTTCATGTTGTTTAGAACACCGCAAGTTAAATGTTGTCTTAACATGGCAAATCATGGTATCGGTTCGCTACACAAATTTAAATGGAGTCCGAAATAAGGCAAAGGTATTCCGCATATCGACTCCATATTTAATTATGAGATGAATCGGCTTAATGAAGGGTTTCGCGGCATAGTAAATCAAAATTTTCTACGGAGCGAACAGAGGGAAAGCCAAGATCTAATCTAGGAGATGCAAACAACGAGAGAGATTGGATTAGATCTTCATACCCTTGAAGATTCAGACGGAACGCGTTTCGGAACGTGGGTGATGTAGTCGACTCGCTTCCTCCTCGCGATCCGATCCGATCTAGCACCACAAGTGGCGGTGCCTCCGTGAGATGCACACGCAGCACTCGACGCCTCCTCCTTCCTCGGACCAGCGAGTATGGTGGAGAGATAGATTGGATCTACAACATGACGTGGTGTATATGGTGGAGAATTTCTGCAGGCTTCGCCTACAAACAATGGAGGGGTAGAGGAAGGTAGCAAGGCAGCTAGGGCTTGGAGGAAGGTGTGGAGTAGTAGTAGGGAGGGGCCACCACCCTCTATATATAGAGGGGGCGCCAGCCCTGCCCTCCTCCAAGCATATCTCTAGTTTAAACAATTTAAACTCTCCTTATCTAGAAATCCTATCTCTAGTTTAAACGATTTAAACTCTCCTTATCTAGAAATCCTATCTCTAGTTTAAACGAGTTTAAACTTATCTAGGATCGGCTGGGCCCTATGGGGCCTTGTGCCCCTGGACCAATGCGCCAGGACACTCCTCATAGGCCCATGCCCTCCCGAAGGTGTGGCCACGTTGGTCCCTTCCGAAGGTTCTAGAAGCTTCCTACAATACCGATTAACCCGAACAATTCGAACTCCAAAACTGCACGCCTTATATGAATCTTATTCTCAGGACCATTAGAACCTCTCGTGATATCCGGATCCCATCCGAGACTCAACAAAAATTCATAAACCAATTATCCAATCTATCCTAGCCGAGATACGTTATGTGTGACCCGGGTTCGAGAATATGCATATGATCTTCTATCAATAATCAACAATGGGTCTGGGCACCCATATTGACTCCTACACATTCATCGATGATCATATCGGATGAACCACGATGCCAGGATTCAATCAATCCCATATATATATTCCCTCGTCTCGCGATATTTTACTTGCGAGATTCGATCGTCGGTACCGTCATACCTAGTTCAATCTCGCTCACAGCAAGTACTTTACTGTTCCGTAATCCGATATCACTTTGTGATTAACTCCTTAACCACATGCTTGCAAGCGGTGTTGATATCGATTACGAGTGGGCCCAAGTATATCTCTCCGACTTGGGAGGGACAAATTCCATCTCGATACATACAACCCAACAGATATTCCGATCACCGAGAGACACCTTTATGATCACCCTCTCATAGGATGACGCTTGATGACCTCAAAGCTTTCTTCCGTACTGTGGAGTTGCATTATCTCATGGTCTAAGGAATACAATATTTGACATAGGAAAAGCTTCGCAAAGATGAACACGATGAAACGATCTAATTGCTTCGCTTAGTTTGGGTTTGTCCATCATATCATTCTCCCAATGATATGATCTCATTATCAATTGACAACTCATGTCTATGGTTAGGAAACCTTTACCATCATTGATCAATGAGCTAGTCCATAGAGGCGTACTAGGGACACGGTGTTGTTCACAAACCACACAAGTATTAATGTTTCCGCTTAATACAATTCTAGCATGGAATATAAACTTTATCATGAACAAGAATTATAATAATAACATCTTTATTATTGCCTCTAGGGCATAATTCCAACACTTAATGCCCCCAACCCACAACATGTATGCAAGTATGACAATTTTATGTGCAACAAGTAATATCATTTATAAAATAGGGCTCGAGAAAAGGGGTCACACATTGGGTCTCGGCGATCTTGGGGTTTCGAGGGTTCGGGGTTCGACAGGGTCCGGATCTGGGGTTCGGTCTCGGCGGGATCGTTCTTGGATAACAGATTAGATCTTGGCGTTCCGCGAAGAAGGACTTGGTTCGGTGTCGGGGCGCATCGGATTCGTCCTGGTCGGTGCCGATCTTGTCGTCACGAAGGTCTCGTCGTTTCACAGCGGAGATCTTGGTGTCCCGGGTCTCGGCGGGATCGGTCTTCGGTTCCAGGAAGGAGTTCTTGGTGCTCCGTGAGGTAGATCTTGTCGGTTCCACCCCCAAAGGCCTTGTGGTTCCGTGATGGAGATCTCCGGGTTCGTTTCGCGGTTCCTCGTCGACGGTCTTGTGGTGCCATCTTGGTTTGCCGGTTTCGAGCTCGGGTTCCGCGCCGGTGTTTCAAGGCAGCACCAACATCCAACATCAGGCACAGACCACAGTCCTGGGGGTCCTAGCCTTCGACATGTAGCAGCACGTGAAGACGTGGCGCCGGGGAACTGCGACGGTCAGGGGGGTGACGGGTTGCAGGGACGATGGTCGGAGGGCGGTGAGGAGGTCGTGCGGAACAGGGAGGTCCAGTGGCACGACGAGCTCGATGCAGACGAGAGGGAGGCGACCCTGGTGGTGGTTGCCAGCGAGCCGCGCGGAGGCGAGGACGGCTCGGCGGCGGCGGTACAGGGGAGCTCCTGTCGGCGTGGATGGTTGGTGGGGGAAGCGGGTTGGGGAGACGAGGGGGAACCTGGCGGCGGGGCCACGGCCGGAGACGAGGGGCGGGCGGCGCGATGGGAGAGACAAGGAAGGAGGGAGAGGCGGGGAGAGAGGAAGAAGACGGGGTGGGGGAAGCGGGGTCAGGTGGTGGGGCCGCGCGGGGTAGGCGCGTGTGGGTGGTGGGGATTGGGGCAGGTGGCTAGGCGCGGTCGGGGCGGTTGACTGCGTGAGAGAGGGTCCAGGGCGCTGCGGGGTGGGACCAGGGGAAAAAGGTGGTTGGGAGTGGGCGGTGGTGTGTGTGTGTGGTGGCGTTGGGGATCTAGGGCAGAGTGGGTGAGGTGGCAGTGGGGAAGAGAGAGGGGTGAGGGTAAGATGAGGTGGCAGACGCTGATTGGCTGGAGTGAGGTGGAGGGGTGAGGTGTCGCCAAGTGATTGGAGGGGGTGAGGTGGCGTGATGGGTGGGTAGAATAGGACTGGGTAGGTTTTAGGATTAGATGTTTATTTGGGGTAGTAGGCTGCTGCCAACTGGGCCCTTCGGGCCTGGCCGGTGGCGGCCTCCCCCGGAACAAAACAGATTTATTATATTTTATTATTTTTCTTTGTTTTAAGTCAAAACATTTGTAAAAGGGTTTTAGACAAACAAAAGGGCCGGACAGATCTAGGGTTTGGATTTGAACAAAGAGGAGAATATCTAGAAAACAAAATAGGCTTTTAGAAAATAGTTTCAGACAAACAAATGCATGATGATGACGATGCAATGCACAAAAACAACGCGATTTTCTAGTAGTGGTTTTTGCGGGGCGCCACAAAAAGGCACCCTAGGATGTAAAGCAATGATATGTAGGGACGGGCATTCTCTCAATCAAGCACACTACACGGTTTTACAAAGATCTATCTTGGTTGCCCCGTATATCAATGAACACAAGAATTTAATACGCCTCAAACACCCGGGGCAGTTTGATGAATGGATTATAAGTGAACACATGGCAAGTTTTGGCGGCTGGCTGCAAAGACTTCTCACGAATAACACCACTATTGGGGATCAGCTGTACTTGTTGGCCAGGACACCATCTTCGACTGTATGTACTTTCCAAGGGTACGAGATAAATGGGAATACATTTTACACGATAGGCCAAGATAAAAAGAGCACCAACCAAAACAGTGGTGTCCGCTTCGATGCAGCAGAAGACAATGGGCTAAAGACCACGTATTATGGGTTCATAGAGGAGATATGGGAACTTGACTATGGACCTAATTTTAAGGTCCCCTTGTTTCGATGCAAATGGGTCAAGCTAACAGGAGGAGGGGTTGAGGTAGACAAGAAGTACGGAATGACAACGTGGATCTCAACAATCTTATGAAGGTAGACAAGAACTTAGACGAACCATTCGTCCTAGCCAATGATGTGGCTCGGGTTTTCTATGTGAAGGACATGTCCTCCGGACCAAAAAAAGAAAAAATATGCAAACGAATACATCATATGATGAGCCAAAGGGTCACATAGTTCTTTCAGGGAAAAGAAACATCGTGGGAATCGAGGACAAGACAAACATGTCAGAAGATTATAATAAGTTTGATGAAATTCCGCCCTTCACAGTGAAAACTGACCCAAGCATTCCGTTAAGTAAAGAAGATGCTCCATGGTTACGTCTGAAGCGATCATAAGGAAGGACATATGCCAAGAAGTTCATGCTCATATTATGTAACTCTAGTTCATGTTTTTAATATTAATACATGTCTTGAGTGTTAGTCATGTTTTGTGGATGGACCGGGACTATGAGAAGAAGTTGTCCCGATTAGTACTTACCATTAAGATCTGATCTCCAAACGCGCGCGGTCACATATTAGGGAGTGCCTCTATGACCAGTTTCTTGGAGATGCTGGAGGACTAGGCTCCGTCGGCATCTCCCTGAAACTGGCCGTAGTGGTGTCCCTGCTCTCGAAAACCATCTTGCAGCTTTGTAACTTCTCTAACTAGATCAATACACCTGGGAGATAACTAATTTCACATATTATGGAGTGCCTCTATGACCAGTTTCTCGGAGATGCCGGAGGACTGGGCTCCGTCGGCATCTCCCTGAAACTAGCCATAGTGGTGTCCCTGCCTCAAACAGGCTGGAGGACTGGACTCACAAGGATTCCTATTTATAGTACAAGCAGCTCGACATAGTGTCAACACTTACGAAATAATGTCGACACTCACCCCTATTATTAGTGCTCACTCGTGTTTTGTCCCAGTTGGTGTCTCCAACCGGGACTAAAGGTTCATCTTTAGTCCCGGTTGGTGACACCATCCGGGACAAGGTACACGCCGCACGACATAATATCGACACTCACCCCTATTATTAGTGATGACTCGTGTTTTGTCCCGGTTGGTGTCTCCAACCGGGACTAAAGGTTCATCTTTAGTCCCGGTAGGTGACACCATCCGGGACAAGGTACACGCCGCACGACATAATGTTGACACTCACCCCTATTATTAGTGCTGACTCGTGTTTTGTCCCGGTTGGTGTCTCCTACCGGGACTAAAGGTTCATCTTTAGTCCCGGTTGGTGTCTCCAACCGGGACTAAAGGTTCATCCCGCCATTTTTCCCGCCATTTTTCTTCCCGCCAGTTCTTCTTTCCGCCATTTTTCTTCCCGCCATTTTTCTTCCCGCCAGTTCTTCCCTCCAGTTCTTCCCGCTAGTTCACTATATATATATGTAGGGGGTTGGCCTCCATTATCATTGCACATCTCTAGACTCATATCTGCAACCTCATCACTCTTTCCCATGGCTTCCACCATAGCACTAACCCCAGGAGGCGGGCGCTACGCCTCGAACTCCTCGCCCAGACTCGTGTCCCGTCGGCTGGATCTTTGGCGTCGAGGCGTGCAGTTCCTCCTGTCCCTCTAGGTGTGGCGCGTCGGATGGCCATCAGGAACCACTACTACTTCGAGCTCACGCCGGAGCAGCGGAGGAATCCCAGATGGCATCCCGACTATTTCCCTACTTGGGAAGCCTTCTTCGTGGATCGGCGTGAGAGGGCGCTCACCAGGCACGAGGAGGACGGCCCACCTCCTCCTAACTTCAACGAGGCCGGCCGTCGGCTATGGTGGCGCGATCGGACTCTCCAGAGCGTCATGGACTATGACACTGCCGCCGACTCTAACCCCCGTCTGCGCTATCCTCAAGTCCAGCCCACGCGCTACCCTCAAGTCCAGCCCACGCGTACTCTCTAGAGGTTCAATTACGGCGACCCCGACGACGACAGAGATGACGGCGGCGGCGAGTATGACGACTACAGTGGCGAGTATTACAGGTGTAGGCAGGAGCATGACTGAATCACTCCAACATTCCGAAACAAGTTCGGCCGATTGTTACTTAATCTGGCCATGTATCTTAATTTTCAGTTCTTTTATGTATCTTAATTTTCAGTTCCAGTTTGTCTTTATGTAACTTACTATTAGTTGGCTATTAGTTCGGCTTTATCTGGTATATTGATTATGTCTCGAAAAAACCTTCACAAAATGACCTATCTCATTCGAGGTTTCTTGGCTTTCGGGTCAAATGACCAATGTTATGGCTAGAATCAAGGCATAGTTTATGATAATATGGCCATATTGTTCATACATGTGCATCATGGCATGGCAAACAATGTTGCAAGAGGAAGTTTTCCTTTTTATCGCACCAAAAAGGCATTTTCCATTTTCCGAGCATAAAAAACGGACGGTTTTGTGAAGCAACCACCAAATGGCTAATTCAAAAAACCACCAACACATTTTACAAAAATACTAGACCACCTTATATGCACAATGTACCAACAGGGGGATCTGAAACCTTTCCGTCCACCTCTGGTGAAAAAGACAAATTCCTACCGAATCGGCAGGAAGTGGGTCAGATATGAACTACAAGTACATGATACGATGCTCATGATTTTTTACAAAAATCATTTTTAGGTTCACAATATGCTATTTTATCAAAAAACAATGCAAGTTGAGCGAGGCTTGGTGAGATTCAAGTGTATACAAAAGATGCGACATTTAAATATCCAATCAATTCAAAAATGTTAATACAAAAGATGCGGCATTAAAATATGATTTGATCTAATAAAAATCATTTTTTAGATGCTTAATATTTCTTATGTTCAAAGTTTTAGGATTTAACAATTTATTTTTGTTTGAATTGAATAATCAAAATTTATATGTAAGTATTTTAATTATTTTGAAAATTTTCATGTAAAGTAAATATAAAACGATTTACATGAATGGATAGATATTATTTTTCTGAAAATTATGATATATTATTCATATTTTTCTGAGTTGAAATGAAAAAGATATGAATTTTCTAAATTCATATCATATTTTTTGAATTAAAAATGCCCCTTCAATGCATGAAATAAATGCCCCCGACAGGAACCGGTGTTAAAGGGGGGGTAATAAATGCGCGCGGGAAACGGAATCCCCCCCTTTAACACCGGTTCCAGCCACGAACCGGTGTTAAAGGGGGGTATTAAATTCACCTTCCCCTTCCTTTCTTCCCCCCAGAGCCAGATCGATCGAACACCGCCGGCCGCGCGCAGAGAGAAGCGCCGCCACCGCCGCCCGCGAGCGTCTCGCCGCCGCCGCCCTCGGAGCTCGAGGTCCGCCGCCCCCGACCCTCTCTTTTCCGCACTTGACCGCATCGCCCTGACCACCTCTTCCCCGTGCAGGAGCACCGCCGAGTCAAACGCCGGAGCACCGCCGCCGCCCGCCGAGCACCGCCGCGCCTCGGAGCACCGCCGACGCCGCCATTAACGCCGCCTCCGCCTCTCGTAGGCCACGCCTCAACACCGACGCCGCCCGCCCGACGAGCCCGCCGCTAGAACCTGGCCGCGACGACCGGCGCCAGATCCGTCCGACGAGCACCGCCGCCCGACGAGACCAACGCCGCCGACGAGACCACCGCCGCCCGACGAGCACCGCCGCCCGACGAGACCAACGTCACCCCACCGGTGAGCGCCACCTGTCTGCCACGTCAGTGATGACACAGCGCCAGTCAACGTTGACTCTCCTGAAAAATAGAAGAAAAGATAAAAATTGCAGAAAATTGTATAATCTTGCAAAAATCATATAAAAAGATTCGTAGATCCAAAAATAGCAAATTATATATCAATGAATTCAGAAAATTGAGTAGATTATTAATATCAAGTTGGATTTAACTTTTACAGTACGTGTTTACGGTAATAATTTAATTAGTTTTAATGGTCTTTTAGGTTAATAAATTCATAGTAAAATATCTCCTGGTCCAAAAATCACAAATAATATACCTATGGATTCACAATTGTGTGTAGACCATCAATATGAAAATGGTTAAGCCAAATAATATAGGGTTTTTCAGCAATTAAATAAATGGTAGAATGGCTTATTTAGAGTAATAAATTCATAAGAAAATAAATAATGTTCAGAAAATTACAAATAATATGTCCCTAGAATCACAACCCCGTGGGGATTATATATCTGATTTTAGTTTGATTTTTAGACAACAGAAACTATTTAAATGATTTAAAACCCATTAAACACTATTTAAATCATAAGAAAAAGATTTGTAACTCTGATTAGGGTGAATCCAACACCTACTGGTTCGTATTAATGTCCTCTATCCATTGTGACTTATTAAATTGCCATGCATGAATTTGTTTGATCTCTATGTGCTATTGTTTATGTTGTATGAAATTGTTTGTTCGATAGATTGCGAGGAGTGCAACGTGTGTGATTGCTGACTCATCCTGATTAAAACTTGTTTGCTCGATAAATTGTACTACATGCATAGATTAAAACTTGTATACAAATTGGACCTCTGACTCATTTGTGTATTTATTTGTGTATTTTTGTATGAATAATATGTATATTTGTGTATGAATCCAAGTCCACTTGAATGTTTACACTCTTACTCTAGATAATATTATTGTTTTAGAAACTATGGATCCACTTAGTAGAAACCTTGAAGAAGAAGAAATAATGGAGAACATTATTGATGAGGACACCTCACAATATCTGAACTTGGAGGGACATGATGACGACAGCTCAAGTACTAGTCATGGAGAAGATGAAGACTCGGTGAACGCAATTTAATGGTTACAAAGTCCGTGAGGTATATGCATTGATTAAGCCTCTGCTGACTTCCACCAACAATCTTCTTCTACATGTATTAATTAACGCTTCTTTCTTCTTTTAGCCCTCTGGATCGACCAGCCAGCAACCATCTTCTTCTACGAAAAAGAGCAAGCGAGGCGCGAGCCAGCAGTTGAAAGATCGTGCAAAGTTCACGATCGAAGCAGTCTGTGTTGATGGCAGGCCGATGGAGCCCAAGAAGGCCACAGACAAATTTGTACGTCAGGCTGGAGTTCTTGTTAGGGCTCAAATCCCAATCATAATTTAAAATTGGAATAAGCCAAAGAAGGGCGACGGTACCTTTGTCGATGACAGATCCAAAGAAACGCTTTGGAATTCGTTGTTGGTAAATTTCACCCTTCCGCCAGAGGAGGATGAAAACAACCCGGTTATAAAGGAAAAGGTCAAAGAGTGGACTCTAAATAAGATGGCCGACGCTTTCCGCAACTGGAAGACAAAATTGAACAAATTTGTCAAATCTGGCGAGACTCCAAATTTTGAAGACGCATATTATGCGAAGATAAGACCTCACTGGCCCGAAATTGAGACATATAAAAAAAGTGCTATAGCTAAAAAGAGGTCAGAAACCAATACGCTTAATGCCCTGAAGAAGGAATATCACCAGGACGGGTCGGTGGCTACATATCTCGAGGCCTAAGTGGGAGGAAGCTGAGAAGGCCTGCGAGAGGATCACACCCAGACAGATGGGTGGGACCTACGTGCAAAGACTTGGTTCTACGGAATCGGGGCAAGGTTGGACCCGAAGTGATTGTGTATCTTTCCAACCCTCCTTGCCAAACCCGTCACTGAACTCATCACGGCATACGAGGAAACATCCGCCAGGACCTTCCATCCCGACAGAGAGAATGACCAGCTCACACGCGCCATCGGTAAAAAAGAACACCCTGGACATGCACGAGGCACAGGGGGTATGACGTGGAAGGATGGGTTTGCCGACTGGAGTGACTCTTACAGATGGCGCGGCAGAAAAGAAAAAGAGCGTACAGAGCGGATGACACGGATAGAACATGCAATTGCGGCGCTGCAGGCGCAAGTGAATGCACAACAGAGCCATCAAGCTACCGGCCCATCTCAACGGCACGAAGAGCCTGCATTGGAAGCTGCCGGCGGCCCAGACTCTGCGCGTAAAAGCAGTGTGGCTTCCACGGAGAACGTGCAGCCCACGCTTGAAATGACGGGTCCTCGATACCCCGTGGATGAGAACAAGGAGAGCGAACACGCTGAGATGCATGTGAGATTAATGGGCTTATCCATTAAGGTGGCTGTCGGCTATGCCTTACCTCCTGTAGCTGGTGGAACTTACCACTGCTGACCGATTCCAGATGGCTATGCTATTGTCGGGGTGGATGAGGTTGTGAAGGAATATGAGGAAGCATAGCGTGACCATGCTACAGGTGAAGGGGAAACTCAACTCAAATTTGCAGTGAAAACAACCATTCTTTGGAAGAAGGAACACATTGTGCTTCCAAATTGGAGGTCACTGGCACCCCCGCCGTCTCCGCAGCGTCAGCAGTCTGAGCCGCTTCAGCTATCTCCTGCGCGGCAGCCATCTCCGGCGCTTCAGCCATCTCCTGCGCGGCAGCCATCTCCGGCCCGTCAGCCATCTCCTCAGCGTAAGCGGAAGAGCACTGCCACGAAGAGCATCAGTAGCACTGCCACAAAGAAATCCGCAGGAAACCGTACGCCAAAGAGTTCAAAAAACTACGTCCCGCAGCCTTCCGCCAAGCCATTGCCGGTTTTACCGTGGAATCGCAGCGACGAGGAGACCAATAGGATCTCGGAAGAACAGGTCAAGAAATTCTTTGCACCTAGACGGGCCGAGCCAAAGGAGAAAATAGATCCGGCGGTGGTGGAGAAGTTTTACAAAAATCTTTTGAAACCTGAAACCCCACTTGTGCCGGACTACGAGCGCCAGATTTTGAAGGCGGATGCAAGGCGCCGTAGGGAGACTGAAAGTAGCAGTCGTGAGGCACCCCAGAAAACAGTTCCCATGCTCGGAGAGCAGGAAAACCAATCATGCGCCCCGCTCCAAATGTTCGACACACGGGACGCTCCTCCCGTAAATGATTACGAGGCAGAGCTACAAAGAAAGGCCAATGAGATGGGGATGACTTACATTGCATACTTGAACGTCATGGGAGACAACTTGCCCAAATGCGATGCCAACCCCATACAGCCATGGAAGTATGGGAAGAATCTAGTCAAGAAAGAGGAGCTCAAGAATCTACCAACAAAGATGCGAAAATTGCACAAGTGGTACCTTGATTTATGCAAGACGAGAAAAGAAGAATGGATCACGGCGCATATAAGAGATCAGATTTTCTTGTGCGGAGACGACGCGATCGACTTCAACATTCAAGACTTGCATTTTCTATTCAATCAGAAGGAACTCGACAAATCTGCCATCAGCCTTTATTGTGTGTAAGTACTATTTCTGTAATTTTTATCTCATCTCATTTACTTCATTAATTGCATGTATATATATATGCTCACCATATATGTATATACTATTATACAGGAAAAAGGTTATGGAATGCATGAAAGGAGGCCCTTTTGATATTGGGTTCGTTGACCCAAATAGAGTTCATGAAGAAGTGGTAAGAACCAAACGCGGGCAAACAGAAGATTATTTGCTAAAGTCTTTACTGAGACAACAAACCAAAAGGGAAATACTATTGCCTTACAACTTCTCGTGAGTACTGTTACCTTCTCTCTTGTACACATTTTGTTTCGGCTTACTCGATGTTAAGTGTAACTGATGATGAGTTATGCGTGCGTAGGTTCCACTTTATTCTGCTAGACATTCAACCCGACTCAGGAAAAGTCCTTGTCATGGACTCATTACGAAAAAAAAAGAGATATGGGCAGACTTTAGAGAGATGCTCCAGATGTAATTTCAATCATATTATCGCACTAGATCGGCAACTTTCGTGACAACAAGTAATTAATTACTCATTTATCCATTTTCTTTGCCGGACAGGGTTTGGAAAAGGTTCACGGGCAGGGCCGTGGGTGAATGGTCAGAAGAACTAAAATTTGTAGACCAAAATGTAAGTAATACTAGCTAGCTTCCAATTCCATTATATCATGCTTTATTGATTATTATTTTGATTGAACTCTCTATTCTCGTAAAGTGCGCTGATCAGGGACACGGCAATAACTTATGTGGGTACTATGTTTGCGAGTTCATTCGCAACACGATATGTGCGACGGGCCAAGCCGCACTAGAACAACCTAGAGTAAGTAAACAAAGTCCACAACATTATTTTATTACCATCAATTGTGTTGAGTTTTATTCTTATATATATATTGACGTCCCATTCTTCATATATATTCAGATCGAACGGATGCGGGACCAACTCCTACCATTTGAACGCATACGAGCCATTCAAAAGGAATTGGCGGGGTTCATACTTGATGAGGTCGTCACGCCTGGCGGAGAACTCTTTAGATATCCACCAAAATGAACGATGACGATGTATGTGCCGATGACGATGTTTGTGTATAATAATAGTTGCTTAATTATTCATGTACTCGTATGTACCGATGACGATTTATGTGTATACCGCTCCCGATCGATTCCCCCTCCCCCTCCCGCAGAAATACGCCCAGAACGGGGCAGAGGCAGAAGTCTACCGTGGCAGAGATTTAGGCCGTTTTCCTGCCGCGGCAGAAGAACCTTTAACACCGGTTCCAGCCCCGAACCGGTATTAAAGGGGGGGCTGAGGCCTGCGGCAGCCCCACGTGCGCCACCCTTTAACACCGGTTCGTATAAGAACCGGTGTTAAAGGCCCCCCCTCTAACACCGAACCCTTTAACACCGGTTCGTATAAGAACCGGTGTTGGGGAACCGCTGTTAGAGGGCCCTCCCAACCGGAGTTAAAGGGGGGGCTCTGCACTAGTGATCGGATCCACGGTGCAAAATTTAGAGGGCTATATTTGCTTCTCTAAAGGATAGGGAGACTTCTACCCCTCTAAATTTTTAGAGATGGATTAGAGATGCTCTGACAAGTTTAAACTGGGCAAGAGAAGTCTTAAATTGAACTTGAGTAGCGAAATCATTGTTTCGATGTACCTTGTCACTTGTAAGGCCCAAAATGCAGGCTAGCAAACAGCTCGCTCGACCTGAGATCATCATTGCGTCAGGCTACAGCCAGATCAGAGAGGTTTAGCCTCCGATCGAAGGCATGTAACACATAACCAACAAAGACAGTGGATCATCATCTATCCCCGAAGTCCAAAGTTGTGTGGTGGAACCCTGGCAGATCAACCGTCTCAATCTGGGCACAGCCCGTGAAGTGAAGATCAACCCATTTTCGAACCTTACAGAAACTCCGGGGACGACTGGCCGACGCGGGTCCGCGGGTCGCTGGATCGCCTTGACGACTCAGGGTTTGCGCTGTCCTACACGGTTGAGGAGGTACATGCCTGCTTGCCTGCTGCGGGACGGATCAGCATCGATCAGCCGCAGCCGAGCATTACATGGGCCCAAGAAAACCGTTAGCATATGCATTGAGTTGATCGTCGATCGACGACGACGACCCAGGGTGTTGACACACAACTGCGTACATCAGCATGAATTTATATTACTCGTACTTTGCCGTCAACCACATCGAAAAAGACACGCGATCCAACCACACAGTTGCAACGTTCTGACAAAGACATTTCATAAATGATGGCATGGCTAGCGTTACCGCCGGCCGGAGATGCTTACACGGTTACACCACGAGCGACGGGCGAGTACAATAGTAAACAAGATTTGCCCGGCCGTCTAAACAGCTGCATTGCACTGGGCACTGGGTACCGAGTACAGTAGTACCATAGCATTGATCGGAAATCTGATCTCCATTATTAATAAGAAAAAGATGCCCACCGCCGGTTGCCCTTTGCAGGATGGGGATCAGTCCTTACACGGATCGAGAGTGACGTAACCATTGCATTGAGTCGATCCACCTGTACTAGTCCTTACATGCTACTACTGTTTTGCAATCAAGCGTATTGAAAAGCCATTTTTATCAAACTTACTATTCTCTTCGACCCATATTAGTTGACTTGGATTTTTCTAAATTTGGAAACAAATCCAAGTCAACTAATATGGGTCGGAGGGAGTACGATAATCCACGATCTTGCAATTTGCAACTACTCCCAACAATCTGACGGGGACATGTGTAAACGATACCAGAGTTTTGACGCGCAAATTTTGCGTTGCAGTAGTGAGGACCATTGTATATATGGATACACGAACAACAGGTGTGGAAAGGCGCACGGTGCTGAATCGGAACGCGAGGGAGGTTTTACTCATCTCCACTATTTTTTTCAAAATAGGGAGTATGACCCGGCATATGCACACAGTCTTTTATTACTTAGTTTTATAGTTTAAAAGTTTACATATCACGAATCAGATATCACGAATCAGGACGGCTCAATACAAAATCAGCCATTGAAAAATAAGCAACATACTCAGTAGTCTAAACATCTTGAATCTTATTAATAGGCCGCCAAGTAGCTTTCTAAGACCATCTGCAGCCGGTTACATCCATAATCATACATTTCCGCCGATCCTCCTAAGCAAGAACATAGCTGGATCCAGTGAACAGTCATATGCATAACCTAAAAAAATAGTAGAGTATTTTCTGTTAAAACAATGTTATTTCTACAATTTCCATATCAACCAAACCAAAGCTGAAACCCCTATGTAAACCCTAGCTTTAGTGCAATTGTCAATGCCATTCTACCAATTTCCAAGCATAATTTATTATATTGGTTGGTGGTGGTATGTTATATGTAAAATAAAATATGTTAGACTAATTTGGCAAAAGGATATGAGAGAAATAAATATTCTACTGATTTCTCTGCATCATAGAGGCAACGCTTCTTGCTCTGATTCCAATTTCTTTTGGCCAGATTGTCTCTAATAAGCAACATCATTTTGCTAAGTAACCACATAATTTCTTTTTATCTTTAGTGAGATTTTCAACTTTCATAAATACTTGCGTAGAAATCTAGTCTATCAATTAATGAGATCGAGATACATAGTTTTTACCGAAAATTTTCCATCAGATGTTACTATGGTAACCAATAAATATTTAAAAGCATCAAATTTATAATTTAAAGATACCCCCATCAATATTTGGCATAAATGTATCTATTGTAACTAATTATTGCAGGTCGGTTGCCTCCTAAAACCAATATTTGGCATAAATGTATGGATACCTACACAAAGTGTGGAACGGCGGACAATGTTGATGATGCAACCCAACACATGGCATTCACCATTGGTCCACATCATGCTACATCAACCATACCCACAAAGGTGAATTCGTTCCATACATCGCCCTTCTTTGGTTATCATGTGAATGAGATCCTACTTGAGACAAGTGCCAATGCTATGAACAGGCCCATGACCAAGACACCAAGAGGAGATGACAAGAAGACCCCAGGAACTAAGACCCCCAAGCAAGAGGAATGGAAGAGAAGGCGGAAGAAGACTTCCGGCGCCAGGACCAGCGCCGCCGGAATCCACGTCGGAACATCCGGCGATCAACCCGGCGAACCGGACGCTCCGCCGGAACTTTCGGCGCACAAACCGGTGAACCGGACCTCCCGCCAAAATCGCTTACATAGAGCCCTTCCGGCCGATGACCGAAAATATCGGTGACCGCCGGAAATATCGGCACCAGCCCCGACGCCGCCGGACCTACCGCCGGAACTGCCAGTCTGCATGCTGTAAAGGGTTTGATGCCCAGAATATTCCCTCCCACCTACCCCTTCACCCCTAGTACTATAAATAGCCCCCTTGTGGCTTAGATCTAGTTGGAGTTGATGACGAATGAAGGCTTGAGACTAACCCTAGATGGGAACCCCTCTCTATAGTTAATCTATGAGTTGTATAAGGCCTTGGAGTTCGGTGTTCGTCTCCAAGTCGTCAAGACCCTCCTCAAGTGTTTGGTCTCTCCTCATCAAGGATTCTAGTAGTGCTAGGTATCTTCCCTTTGGGATTCTACTTGGTTACTACTCTCTCCTTTGATTTGGATTCTATCATCCGCTTGCCGATCTCTCCTTCGGTGATTCTACTTAACGGTCTCTCGCCGAGGATTCTATTGGATTGGTTGTTCGAACCAACGGGAGCAAATTGAATCGGGTTGTGTTTGCGTGCGTTTGTATCTTTACCCTTGTGTTTGTGTTGCGTTCATCGTGTTCATCGGGTTTCCCCTCACTCCCCGCCTCAAATCCATGAAGATCGGGCCACCGTAGGGTTAATCCTACAAGGGATCCCATATCAACTGGTATTAGCAGCTTTTGGTTGCCACGGATTTGACTTCGTTTGCACGTATCCACCATAAATTCGAAAATATTAAAAATATTGCCCAAATTGCTTTTGGATCGATCTCTCAATTTGGTGAGTTTTTCGTTGTTTTGGTCCACAGATCTGTTGCTTTGGGTGTCGATCTACCTTCCTTGCCCTATCCCCCAGCCCAAATTCCACTAATATTTGACAAATTTCTCATTTTAACTTTTGGAAGTTCGTCACGAAAAAAATTTGGCGAACAGCCCGGCGAATCGGTTTTGTCACCGAAAATTTCGACGAGAATTCCGGCGACACCGAAATTTCCAGCGCCAGCACCGGTCCGCTGGTTGTTTTGCCGAAAAACTACAGGCCCCAAATTTTGACCATTTTCTTTTGTGTTTTGTTCGTGTTTCGCGTGCATGTCACCAAAACTAACTTCAAGTTTTCCCTCAGTTAAGACTGAGGTTATCGAACCAGAAGGAGGAAGGAAACTTCACACAGGTATTGCAAACAACGTGGAGACCTGCACAACACAAACTCAAGACTTTGTCCCAACGAATCAGTGAGGTTGTCAAGCTCACCGGTTTGCTGTAACAAAGGATTAAACGTATGATGTGGAAGGTAATGATTTGCAGCAAGTAAACAGGTAATAGTGGAAGATGTATCAATGGTAAAGATTGGACCGGGGTCCATAGTTCACTAGAGGTGCTCTCCTTAGATAAACAACATGGCATGAAGGATAAACAAATTACAGCGGGGAAATTGACAGGAACTGAGCAAGGCATAACAATGCAATTAGTAGCCAGAAAGATCCTATGAGGTTGATTGGGAAATACAACAATATACATAGACTATAATCCAACTATATCTATGACTAGAAGTCCACCTTCAGGTTATCATCCGAACCCCTTCCAGTATTAAGTTGCAACCAACAGCCAACTGTTTTAAGCAAAGTGTATAAGATAAACAGTCCACATGTTCCATGAACTAGAGACCGTTGTTTTCTTCCTAATAGCAATAGCATATCTACAACCGAATAGATTATTGTCACTTCCCTTGGAAACTAGAGGCATGAACCCACTATCGAGCATAAATACTCCCTCTTGGAGTCACTAGCAACTACTTGGCCAAGATAACCACTAGCAACGGAGAGAATCACTACTAGATTCCTCATTTTAACTGAGGGTCAGATCACCGTCGGCTATCTAAGTTTACCGTCGGATACCCTTACACCCGACGGTTCACTGTCAGCTATCTCCTGTCGGCTATGCTCGGTCGGCCATTACTATAATATCCGACGGTACGGTCGGGTAATAAATTTACCTACGGTAGAAGGCCGACAGGGAACAGTCGGACATTAATTGATCACCTGCAGCCTCATGGGACTCTTCACAACATATTATCCGACGGTTCACTATTAGCTATGTCTTTTGCGACAGATTTTGCTTCGGTCGGCTCTTCTGATAGTCAACAGTATATTTGACCTGTCATGGGTGGTTATAACCAAGAGTAGAATGAAACCGTCGATTAGTATTTTTACCAACTGCACCTACAACCCTTTTGTTTTCTTATACGGAGGACAGCAAACTCCATCGGTTTTTAAATTTAATAACGATCATAAGTCAGCATCAGCATATGGGTATACCGAGAGGTGTTGTACACAATATCAGCATATGTGATTTAGAATGAAAAGATTTCAAAATATAGCATTTCAAGAACATCTCGTAGTTACACGACCATACATGAATGAAGAACATTATTATATTCAGCATAACCCCACGGCGTATACGATTCATCTAGGAATTGTCAAATGCAAAAGAAACTAGCTCATCACTGATCTTCACCAGCATCGCCACATTAATCATCAGGTCCATCGCCATCTTGATCATAATGATCATCGCTAGTCATCTTGATCATAATTCTGAATGCCACTGTCAAAGAGCAAGCCAAAATATTATTTGTAGTGAGTTTGTGCATTTGTAAAAAGGACAACAAAAGTAAACATAATTACCGTACGTGGCCAAAGTATGGGTGTAATGTTTGGTAGTCTTATTTTTCATACTATGCAGGATAAGTTTAGCAAAAAAATCACATGCCTTTTTCTGGTTAGAAAAATCACCAACCTGCAAACAAACAAAAAAGGCAGAGAAGAGCATAGAAAATAAATTCGTCCACACAACTGCCGCACATCACTGGGCGTCGTGCCTGCTTAACCGACCTGTAGGCAGAATACTAGTTAGATCCGTGACCCGTTAAATCTATAGTTCATGACTTGATGATCCATTAATCAGATCCACGGCCTACGTATATATACCTCCTGAAGACCTCAAGTCCTCATGGCCAACGAGGTAGACCTCATCATTCTTGAACATGGAACATGGAAGGCTCGAAGTTGAGCAACGCATGGCATGGCAGCACCCATCTGCGGCGGGTCCTTGCTCTTCCCATCTCGAGTCAGCGACCAACATCGGGATCAACTCGCCCAGATCCGACCGCGCCAGATTTGGCTGAAGGTGGATCTAAAAAATTATGAGCGAATCAACTACAGAACAAGATAGAATAAAACACATGGAGTGGAGAGGGGAGGTCGGGTGCTCGACCGGGGGGAAGTTAGGGCCATATGCACCTCCATTGAGACCACTGAGTTCCGAGCCCGTGGTGGCGCTAGGGTTCCAAGAGCAGCGCCAAATCCACTGCGGCACCGGCGTTTCCGATATTCGCGGATCCGTGGTTGGTTATGGGGAGAAGGAGAGGCGACAAGTCCTAGGGCGCTGAAATACTCGGTCATGAGTCACGACCTCGCTCCCAGGCGCGATTTAAAGAATTTTTTTTGAGAACGAAGAGCGAAAAACGAAAAACGAATTATGGGAGCAAAACTACAAAAAGATGTTTGCTTGTATTTTTTAGTATACTATCAAAATCATCTAAAAATTAAAGTAAACTATCAAAATAGAGCACAACCGAAAACTTCCGTTCATCGTCCTGGATTTATGCACATATGTTGATTAGTACTAGTTCATGTTCCTATTTTATCATTTCTAATATAATTCAAAAAAAAAACTAAACCAGAGACATGGACAATCAAACTAGCGGCCTACTACACTTGCATAGTTGTGTGATGTGGTATACTTTTGGTGGTAATTTTACATATAACTACCGATTGGAACATATCACCAAGTCTCTTAAACTTCGGTTTTTACTATTTCCTGTCGGATATGTTCACTTATTACCAAGAATATATATGTATCACCAGCCACTAGAACGCATCACCGAGAGTGGAAGTCAACTGTCGGTTATCACCAATTTTCCTTCGGATATTGTCACTTATAACCGAGAGTTACGTACGTACCGTCGGCTATTCACACTAATACCTGAGAGTTATATTAGGACCGTTGGATATTAAATTTCATCGTCGGCAACACGCACTAGTAGCCGAGAGTTGGGTTTGCCCCGTCGGAAAATTCACTATACCGTGAGTTATTAGTAGTCATAACTGAGAGGTTTGTGGTAACCGTTGGCTATTACAACTACCGTCGGTTATCAACATAATAGCCGAAGGCCCGTCGGCTATTAAGTTTAACCGTCGGAAATCTAGGGATTTCTAGTAGTGAATGCAAGATCACAAACAACACAGACATGATAGAATCATAAAGATAAAACCATTAATAAAACCAACATAATAATCTCAATATCCATCGGATCCCCGTAAACACAACATGCATGATTACAAATAGATTAGATCTTGATCATGAACGGAGCTCACAAGATCTATACATGAAAGCACAAAGGAGGAGATACAACCATCTAGCTACTACATGGACCCATAGTCCAAGGTGGAACTACTCACAAATCATACCGAAGAAAAGGCCTCCGGGATGGTCTCCCTCGGCAGGTGCGGAAGAGCTTGACTTCCGATCTAGCGACGATGGTGGCGGCGACTACAGACAGTTTCGTGGATTTCTGATCGAGTACTCAGGGTTTCTGTATCGGGGGCTTCTTATAGGCGAAGGGGCGAGACCGGTAGGCGGCCAAGGTGCACAAACCCTAGCCAGGCGCGGGGCTGGGCCCACCTGCGCCTAGGGTGGGACTGGCCCCCCTGGCTGGCCTTCCGGGCTCCCCTCTGGACTTCTTATTCCCCACGGAAAGTTATTGACTTTGTCCTTCGTCCCGCCCAATTCCGAGAATATTTCTTTAACTTTCAAAACCAAAACAGCGTAAAAGGCATCCGCACTGTTGCAACTTGTTAATAGGTTAGTACCAGAAAACATGTAAAAAACACCTCAAAGTGTGGACAAGTAAAGCAAAGTAGATACTAAACAAGCATGGAGCATCAAAAATTATAGATACGTTTCCAACGTATCAGCATCCCCAAGCTTAACTCATGCTCGTCCTCGAGTAGGTAAGTGGTAAAATAATAATTTTTGAGGTGACATGCACCCTCACAATAAAGATCCAACAATTTGCAAGCATTGAAAGCTGGGATCAAAGAACTCTAAGAATGTGCTTGAAAGATGGATTTCTAACAATAGGACATAGTAATTATGCATGCAACATGGCAAGCTACAAACAAAGATCATGAATAATATGCATTGAAAACGTTTGTTTGTTTCACATGCAGAAAACATAGCATAGTGGCAATCAGCTTGTCCCTCATAGAGTAGCAATATAGATGCATAGGACACCTTCAAAGTTCAAAAGGGTGACTAGAAACAAATATCACATGAATAAGTAATAACACAATATGCATCAATTAATAAGCTTTGGAACATTGCACACAGAATGACAACTATGCTCTCTTAATGGTGCCTAAAGGTAGAAGGTGGAGACTCAATAATGGTGGAAGAAAGACCTTTTTGTAAAGGAAGCAGGGATTACAAGTTTCAAAAAGAGCTTCCAAAAATTATGATACTAGTTAGCTTTTCATCCCTCATTGCCCCTATCATAAGCATCTTGAAGTGGTTAAGGTTAAAGTGGAAAAGCTGGATTATATGCTTGACGAAGTATAAGTTGGCAATCTCATGTCCCTTGAATACAAGGGCTACACCTCATGGATACTCAACTTAGGGCCCAGGCAAGTTCTTGTCACTGTAAGTATTTGCATATCATTGAGAACCTCCAACGGGGTACCCCTTGCACATGGTACAGGAGCTTTCCCGTAACCAAAATGATAAGACAAGCAGACAATGAGCATCTCAGCAGTTCTTCTTATGTACCATGGGAATATGGTGCTTTTTTCTCTCTTTCCTCTTTTCTCAATGTGTCTCTCTTTTTATATATAAGAAGAATGCTTCATAGATGTCACTATGGTGATGCTGCAAGTTTCCACCATGATTAGGCATGGCTTAAGCTAGCGGCCCAAGCGTTTCTCTAACACAGAATACAAACGCCATGGACTTACAAGTTCCCACTTCATTTCACACTGGTAACATCCATAGACAAAAAAACATGATATCAACGGAGTACAAAAGTACAAGTGCAATGTTGAAAATGTTCCCCATGACAGCACGGTTCAGCTAATTCCAACTTATAAGTGCAAGCATATACAACAAAGTTGCCTCAATGGTTCAAGTTTATTAGGGGCAAAGAGTAAAGTGTGCCATAAAGTTCGTGAAGGCTTTAATCACTAAGTTTTCACATAACAAAATATTTTTTAATTGAAATATATTTGAAAACAAGAATATACTTAGAATGGTGTAACACACCATGCATAGGAGTTTATAGTGGACACTTTGGAATAACTTGGTTTCTTGGGAGTTTGGAAGCATGAGTAGAACTTACTCATACAAGTGGAGGCTAGCAAAAGACTGGGAGCAACCAACTAAGAGAGCATAATAGCCATAATCATGCAATGCAACAAAGCATACTAATCAAAGCAAAGAGTGGTACTACAAGTCAAGGACTAAATGATCATAGAGGCTAATGGTGACTTGTCATAGTCATAACATGGTGTGAGCATGTGCCAAGTCAACCCAAGCAAAACATCAAAGGAGAATACCACAATACTATGCTTTTGCATGCTAAAACAACGCATAATTTCTTCAAGGCACACTAAGCCATCCCAATTGTTTGGAACAAGACATGCTACAACAATAATCACTAAGCATAATTCTAAAACAACACCTAGCATGTCATGATAGTCTAACTCACAGTCAATGCAAGCTCCTCTTGCACTTCAAGCAAGAACTTACTACTCCTTTCCAAACACCAAGCAACCTTATTTGCAAAACAACACAGCAATAACGGGGGTCCAAACTACTAAAACAAACTAAACAAACTAAGCAAAGCAAATGAAAACTAAGACGCTCCAAGAACAACGCAACTGTGCATGAAACAATAAAAACAAAGTGTCTAGACAGTCCTGAGCTTTTTATTGATGAAGAAGGGGATGCCTTGGGCATCCCCAAGCTTTGACGCTTGTACCTCTTGGATATTTCTTGGGGTGACACCATGGTGGCATCCCCAAGATTGAGCTTTTGTCCATTATTCATCTCATTGCATCATTCTCTCTCTACATCTGAAATTTTTCCTTCATACAAAACTTCACACAATTTTCATTAGCAACATTAGTTTATTCAAACGATATTAGACCACAGGCAAAGCTTTGGAACATCAAGGCTTTTCACTAAAAACACAAGCTACTGTAGTAACTCCTTCAAAGAAACTCAATTTACCTAAAGAGAGCTCAAAAAGGAATCAATAAGAAGCAAATGCAAATAATGGCAGAAATCTATCAAAACACACCAGCAGGTAGAAACGAATTTTTTAGAACATCTTATGTTGCTCAAATTAAAAAGTGTTGAACTAACGAAAGTTAGCCAACATACTGGGGGATTAAATTTTGAGCTTAGTACGAGTTACAGAGCCTCCTCATGATTTTTTTGGTGGAGGACAGAAATCTGTTTCGGGACAGCAACTCCCCAAATATTTTTTCCCTCTCATTAGAGGTAATTCTTGGCACAGAAAGAAAACAAAAAGGATAATAAGGGGTCTTTACTGAAGTAATAACTTCCAAGACTCAAGGAAACTCTTGGGTTATCTCCCAACAAGTACTTTTCTTTAACGCCTTTAAGTTAGGCACAAGAAGCAAGAAGAATCAAATATTTTCAAATGAGGAAGCATTAACATCAAACCTTGCTTTCAAAAGGGGAGAAAATAGCAACTTCTCTCTTCTCATTGGGAAGTGTTCAATACCTTCATTAAATGGAAAATTATATTTAATGGTGCCTTCTTTCATATCAATGATGGCACCAACTGTTTTAAGAAAAGGTATTCCCAAAGTAATAGGACAAGAATCACTGTATTCAACATCCAAAACATAGAAATCCACAGGGACATAAGCATTGTTAACCATGATGAAAACATCATTAATACTCCCCATGAGTTTCTTCTTAGCATTATCATTGAGTGGGACATCTAAATAACAATCTTCCAATGGTGGAAATCAAGCATTTCATAAATCTTCCTAGGCATAATGGAGACACTAGAACCAAGATCACATGAAGCTTTGAGGTCAAAGTCATTCACTTGCATATTAATAATGGGTTCCCAACTATCTTCTACTTTCCTAGGAATAGAAGCTTTGTGTTTTAGCTTCTCTTCCTTAATCTTAACAAGAGCATCGATAATGTGTTTGGTAAAGGCAACATGCATATCACTAGCATCAGGGCTTTTAGCAAGCTTTTGCAGGAATATAATCACTTCAGAAATATTGCAACCATCAATATCAAAGTCAAACTTAGCATCACTAGTAGTAGGCTCACTAGGCTTAGGCATAGGAGGAGGAGGAGGAATAGGGGCTACTTGTGGTTTAGTGGGGATAGTGCACACACTATTGTTTCTATCAATTTTTCCCTTTCCCACCTAGCATGAAGTTGAGCTAACAGCCTAACATTTTCATCAATAGTAACTTGTATGGCATGAGCAGTAGCAAAGGTGTTTTCCATAGTTTCAGGTTTAGCAGCCATTTTATTAACCAAGGAAGTTTGAGCTTCAGACAAAGAGGATATATTTTTCTTAACAGTTAAAAGCTTTTCCTCTATAGTCTTATTGAAAGTGGTTTGTTTGCTAATAAAGTCCTTGAGCATGACTTCAAGTTCAGAGGGGGCACTTCTAGCATTATTGTAAGATCTTCCATAGGATTTGCCATTATTAGGAGGATAAGGCCTATAATTGTTGTTGCTACCAAAATTATTCCTGTAGGCATTGTTGTTGAAATTATTGTTTCTAATGAAGTTCACATCAAATTGCTCTTATTGAGCAACCAAAGAGGCTAAGGGAACACTATTAGGATCTAGAGGAGCTTTCCCATTAACAAGAATAGCCATAATAACATCAATCTTTTCACTCAAAGAGGAAGTTTCCTCAACAGAATTTACCTTCTTACCATGTGGAGCTCTCTCAACATGCCATTCAGAGTAGTTAACCATCATATTATCAAGAAGCCTTGTTGCAGCACCCAAGGTGAGTCCCATAAAAGTACCTCCAGCAGCAAAATCCAACAGGATTCTTGAGGAGAAGTTCAAACTTGCATAAAAAGTCTGGATAATCATCCAAGCAGTGAGTCCATGAGTAGGGCAATTTTTAACCAAAGATTTCATTCTTTCCCAGGCAGGAGCAACATGTTCACTATCAAGCTGTTTAAATTTCATAATGTCACTTCTCATAGCAATAATCTTAGCATGAGGATAGTACTTTCCAATAAAAACATCTTTGCACTTAGTCCAAGATTTAATACTATTTTTAGGCAAATATAGCAACCATTCTTTATCTTTTCCCCTCAAGGAGAAAGGAAAAAGCCTGAGCTTAATAATATCTCCATCTACATCCTTATACTGTTGCATCTCACAAAGTTCAACAAAGCTATTAAGATGGGCAGCAGGGTCATCAGAACTAGCACCAGCAAATTGCTCTCTCGTCACAAGATTCAACAAAGCAGGCTTAATTTCATAAAAGGTAGCATCAGGAGCAGGTGGAGCAATATGTGTGCTTAGGAAATCATTGTTGTTGGTGCTAGTGAAGTCACACAACTTGGTGTTCTCAACAGAGTTCATTTTGGCAAAGGTGGGCAAGCCAAAAATAGCAGTAGCAGCTAGAGCAGGAACTAATTTTTTTTGTGTTTTTGAATAAGGCAAGGAAACCAAGCTAGACTAATTTTTTGGGGTTTTTTGGAAAGAGGCAAACAAAACCAAGCAAAATAAACAAAGCAAGCTAAAAACAAAGTGAAGAGAAAGGAAGTGAAGGACTCCCCTAGTGAATACGTCCTTAGCCTCCCCGGCAACGGCGCCAGAAAGTCTTTGTTGATGGAGCCTCGTTGATGTGGGGGATTCTTTCTTTATTCCCTGGAAACGGCGCCAGAAAGTCTTGATGATGCTCGATGTGGCACTTCGTTGGTAACCCCAAGCGCAGGGTGTGTGAAGAGCAAGTAGCAAGTTTTCCCTCAGTTGAGACCGAGGTTATCGAACTAGAAGGAGGAAGGAAATGTCACACAGGTGTTACAAACAACGTGGAGACCTGCACAACACAAACTCAAGACTTTGCCCCAACGAATCAGTGAGGTTGTCAAGCTCACCAGTTTGCTGTAACAAAGGATTAAACGTATGGTGTGGAAGGTAATGATTTGCAACAAGTAAACAGGTAATAGTGGAAGATGTATCAATGGTAAAGATTGGACCGGGGTCCATAGTTCACTAGAGGTGCTCTCCTTAGATAAACAACATGGCATGAAGGGTAAACAAATTACAGCGGGGCAATTGACAGGAACTGAGCAAGGCATGACAATGCAATTACTAGCCAGAAAGATCCTATGAGGTTGATTAGGCAATACAACAATATACATAGACCGTAATCCAACTGCATCTATGGCTAGAAGTCCACCTTCAGGTTATCATCCGAACACCCTCCAGTATTAAGTTGCAAGCAACAGACAACTGCTTTAAGCAAAGTGTGTAAGGTAAACAGTCCACATGTTCCATGAACAAGAGACCGTTGTTTTATCCCTAGTACCAACAACACATATACAACCGAAGAGATTATTGTCACTTCCCTGGGAAACTAGAGGCATGAACCCACTATCGAGCATAAATACTCCCTCTTGGAGTCACTAGCAACTACTTGGCCAAGATAACCACTAGCAACGGAGAGCATGCAAGACCACAAACAACACAGACATGATAGAATCATAAAGATAAAACCATTAATCAAACCAACATAATAATCTCAATATCCATCGGATCCCCGCAAACACAACATGCATGATTACAAATAGATTAGATCTTGATCATGAACGGAGCTCACAAGATCTATACATGAAAGCACAAAGGAGGAGATACAACCATCTAGCTACTACATGGACCCATAGTCCAAGATGGAATTACTCACGAATCATACCGGAGAGAAGGCCTCCGGGATGATCTCCCCTCCGGCAGGGTGCCGGGAAGAGCTTCAGATCCCCCGATCTAGGGACGATGGTGGCGGCTACAGACGGTTTCGTGGATTTTTGATCGGGTACTCAGGGTTTCTGTATCGGGGGCTTCTTATAGGATAAGGGGCGAGACCGGGAGGCGGCCAGGGTGCCCAAACCCTAGCTAGGCGCGGGGCTGGGCCCACCCGTGCCTAGGGTGGGTCTGGCCCCCCTGGCTGGCCTTCCGGGCTCCCCTCTGGACTTCTTGTTCCCCATGGAAAGTTATTGACTTTGTCCTTTGTCCCGTCCAATTCCGAAAATATTTCTTTACTAACTATTCTGAAACCAAAAACAGCAGAAAACAGGCATCTAGCGCCAGGACCGGCGCTGCCGGAATCCACGCCGGAACATCCGGCGATCAACCCGGCGAACCGGACGCTCCGCCGAAACTTTCAGCGCACAAACCGGTGAACCGGTCCTCCCGCTGAAATTGCTTACAGAGAGCCCTTCCAGCTGATGACCGGAAATATCGGTGACCGCCGGAAATATCGGCACCAGCCTCGGCGCCGTCGGACCTGCTGCCAGAACTGCCAGTCTGCATGCTGTAAATGGTTTGAAGCCCAAAATATTCCCTCCCACCTACCCCTTCGCCCCTAGTACTATAAATAGCCCGCTTGTGGCTCAAATCTAGTTGGAGTTGATGATGAATGAAGGCTTGTGTCTAACCCTAGATGGGAACCCCTCTATAGTTAATCTATGAGTTATGCAAGGCCTTGGAGTTCGGTGTTCGTCTCCAAGTCGTCAAGACCCTCCTCAAGTGTTTGGTCTCTCCTCATCAAGGATTCTAGTAGTGCTAGGTCTCTCCCCTAGGGGATTCTACTTGGTTGCTACTCTCTCCTTTGATTTGGATTCTATCATACGCTTGATGATCTCTCCTTCGGTGATTCTACCTAACGGTCTCTCGCCGAGGATTCTATTGGATTGGTTGTTCGAACCAACGGGAGCAAATTGAATCGGGTTGTGTTTGCATGCGTTTGTATCTTTACCTTGCGTTTTTGTTGCGTTCATCGTGTTCATCGGGTTTACCCTCACTCCTCGCCTCAAATCTGTGATGATCGATCCACCCTAGGGTCAATCCCACAAGGGATCTCATATCAGCTGAACCACAATGAGGGAAGTTTTAATCGAAGACTTGATCTCCATTAATTCTTTTTCCAAATGAGAAGTATAACTTAGAGTATGCACACAACCTTTTATTACTTAGTTTTATAGTTTAGAAGTTTCATTCACGGATGAGAGCGGCTCGATACAAAATCAACCATTGAAAAATAAGCAACATGCTCAGCAATCTAAACATCTTGAATATTAATAGGTCGTCAAGTAGCCAGGTATATCACGAGCAACCATCGGCAGTCGGTTGCATCAAGTAACCATGCATTCCCGCTGATCCTCCGGAGAAAGAAACGCTATAGCTAGATCCAGTGAACATGCATATGGATAACCCACCAAAAATTAGTAGAGTTTTTTCTGTTAAAAATAATGTCATTTTTATAATTCCATATCGACCAAACCAAAGCTGAAACGCCAATATGAATCTAGCTTTACTTCTCTTGTCGATGTCATTCAACCAATTCCCAAACACATGGTATATTGGATGGTGGTGGTATGTTATATGTAGAATAAACAATACGCTAGACTAATTTGCAAAAGGACATGAGATAAATAAATGTTCTACTGATTCCTCTACGTCACATAAGCAACACTTCTTACTCTCTTTCCAATTTCTTTTCGCCAGATTGTCTCTAGTAAGCAAAACCTTTTTACTAAGGAAGCACATAAAAAATTGATCTTTAGTGGGATTTTCAACTTCCATAAATATTTGCGTAGGAATCTAGTGTGTCCATCAATGAGATCAGAATGCATAGTTTTACTAAAAATTCTCCATTAGATGTTAGTTTTCAAATAAAAACATCAAGTTCATTATTTAAAGATACCCCCATCAATCTTTGGCATAAATGTATCCATGATAACCACTTATCGCATATCAGTTGCCTACTAAAACCAATGTTTAAGGACATTTGAATTGGTAACATGTTTTCGTTGCATGACGTATTGTTGAACTAGTGGTGTTAAGCCTAACCGTCACCAATTTTAAAAATCCCTCTCCTAAAGAACTCTTCTAACTCTCACTAAGTCTTTCAAAAAAGTGAATCTGTCGGTTTACTTGTAACTTGGGCTAAAGTTATTTAAGACAGCTACTTATTATATAACAACTCATGTCACGCTGTTATCGCCATATTTTGGCCAACGAAGGAGATGGGCCGTGATCAAGATGGGCTTGGAAGATGTGGATATTCAACGTGTTGTTGGATCGGCCTAGTACGTAGAATTGGGCTAAACTGCCCGTGTATCTTGTATCATAGTAGGTTCCGTTTCAGTTTAGGTAAAGATAGAGTTGTAGAGTTATTCCAAAAGTAGAGAGTCTCCGGACTATAAATATGTACCTAAGGTTATCGAGAAAAGGGGGACAACCACGTTCACAACAAACACAATCTCGGCGCATCGCCACCCCTTGTTTCTAGGGTTTCTTTCGGGTAAGTGTCATGCCTAGATCGCATCTTGCGATCTAGGCGAGATCTATCGTTACCTGGTTTTACTCGTGCATCAAGCGTTGTTGATGGCGAGTAATACCATTATCATAGATTGTTTGAGGCTAGCATCGGTGTTTTTTCATTATTATCGTCGAAGTTATGCTACCTCTAGTTACCTCGCTACCTTTGCACCTCTTCCCAAGTGCAAGGGTAGCATCTTGCTTGATCTTTATTTAGTTGATTCGATCTGTTATAGTTGTGCCTTGTTCACCAAGGTTTAGTTTAATATCTACGTAGCCAGGCCTTACAAACGGGTTGAACGATCCAGTAGTACGTAGGGACGTGGTTTATTCGTTCTAGAGAAGTTGTTCCGGTAATTGACTTTACGTTAGTTATTAGGCCTTTTCTAGGGTTAATATTCTTCATCTTTTGTACATACCATGCTCAATTACGTGTAGGACGTTCCAGTTACGTCGTGAAAACATTAAACTGTCGTAGATCGATTTAACTTGTAGTGATCAAGCAAAACCCCATGTTATCGTAAATCTAATGCATAACCATGGGGCAATCGGCTCTAGGAGCCGATTTACAGGGAAACCTGGGAGCCGGTCACGGCTCGAATTTTACGTATACTTGTTTACCATGCAGGAAATCAATCGGAGCAATCCTTCACCTTCCTGACCAGGTATAGGTCAGGTGGCATGCCCTCAAACCAAGCCAGGACGTGTGCCGGAGTTTTGCGGGCCGTCGCCCGAGGGACCAGGGCCCACCAGCAGTTCTGGAAGCCTCCCGGCTCTTCGTGTTGCTCGTCGCTGCTCGCCGGTGGGTTTTGGCAGGCAACACATTCTGGCACGCCCGGTGGGACCTTCAACAACGTCTACATCAACATCCGACGCTGCGATGGAGAACAGACCAGTCACTTACGATCTACCTGACGAGCACAAGGCCAAGTATGACGAGATCAAGGCTCTCTTCGAAGAAGACCTCATCAGCTCTTTTGAGAGGACCCGTAAGCATGGCATCAAGTGGAGGGGGTTCTCCCCCGAGGGTGCCCTCGATGAGGGAGATCTGTCTATTCCTTCGGAGGAGCGCACCAGAGCTCTACGACAGGAAGTCAACTATATGGTGGCTCATTCTCTGCACCGCCACTCGGAGAGCTTGGTGAACGCTTTCGAACGGGTCGCGGTTCGCGTAGTTCAGGAGATCATGAAACATCGATTCTCCGACGGGCCTACTCGGGGACTCACCAGGAGAAAGACCGCTCGAGTGCCACAAATGCCATTCACACTTGCAGCTCCGGAACCGCCAGGAGCAGCGGCTTATGTCGTCTACAAGGCTGGAGGCGACCCAGGCGATTGCCAATTCCTGTTTGAGCCACCTAAGGAAATCCCACACGGGTATATATGCGCCTACGTGCCGGACTGCAATAACCTGACACGCACCAAACAGATTGCAACCGCAGGAGTTTCTGGCAGGAGTTCTGGGCAGGATCTGCAGGGCAGGTCCGAGCGGCAATGTCCGGGATGGACGCCGACAAACAAAGCGTGGCTAGCCAAGTATGCCATCGAACAAGTCATGAGAATCTAGCCCCTACAGCTCAAACAGTGGAGAAAATCGGTACCATCACGAGGGAGTTCCGCCGCGTCAAGAGAAGGACAATCGGCTATTCAAAGCCGCATTCTAACGAAGTTTGATCCGATTCGCGCCACCCAAGTATAAGCTCCCCGAGTTCTCAAGGTTCGGTCAAGGGTCAAGCTCGATCGAGCACATAAGCCGATACCGCACAACTAGGCATGATTTCGCATCGGATCGATGCGCGTAAGATTTTTGCGCAATCTCGACAGGACCAGCCTTTGGGTGGTACACCTGCCGCCACCTGATTCAATTCATACCGAAGCAACCGGAAGAGCGGTTCCACATCCATTACCATTCAGAGGCTACCGAGGCTGGCATTGCGGACTGGCGCAGCGGCAGGAGAGATCAGAGCGAATACATCCAGGCCAGACCGTAAGAACCGATGTTTCTCAGCTTAATCGAGAAGGAAGCAATCGAGCTGGCGGTGTTGGGCCTCTTAGCGCCCATCAAGGATCGCTTTCGTAGAGTACAACTCATTGGCGACATGGCCCGTAAACCGGCGATGTATGAACAGCGCCACCACGAGTTATACCAAGACAAATTCAAGCGTAATAGGCACGGTCGACAGAAGAAGGTGATCCACGAAGACCGGAGGTGGCCGAATGAATGGGCTCGGGGCAGATCTGTAGCTCGCAAATGGGTGAAACAGCAAGGGCCGCAAAGGGTTCAACCGATGTGAGCAAAGCCGAGAAGATATTCGATTCTTCTTTGAAGGAGAAGCGGTGAGGTTACCCAAGGCCACAAAATCCCTACGGCTCAGAAATGAACGGAGACCATACGCAAGTGGCATCATTCATTCACCCACACCACCAATGAGTGCAAAGAGCTTCGCCGCCAAATCCAAATGGCGATAGAACAAGGCCGTCGATCCTTGGGCGTTCGCCATGAAAGTGGACATAAACCCATTTCCGGCCAACATGGTAGAACTTCGATCGCCCGAGGCGTCAGCTGGATTTCTCGTTCGGCGTTAATATGGCAGGGTCTGGGTACCACCATGACATGTACAAGAAGGAAGGTGGTCGCTCTCGGGGCAAAGAAAGAGAGGAGGCTAGTCCACGCGACCAGCCCAGCCACAATGACAGGCGGTACTTAACAGAGGAACAAGTGAGGAGAGTGCGATATCAGAAGCCACATTCCACGCATCTCCTTAACAAGTATGAGCATCAGTATGACCAACATCGCCGGCGCAATGGAGACGACGAAAGATATGAGCACCTTGTTAGGGGACTGTCTAAAGAAAAGGAAGGCGCAGACAAGCATTGGGATTGTCCTTTCTTAAAGTATTGCTGGGACGCGGGAATGAGCCGATTGCCCACAGTCGACAACTGCCCGGAATGCGGTCAGCAGAAGAAGGACACGAGGCCAGTGTCAGTGTTCAAACGTCTAGGGCCTCTTCCACCCCAGAGCCGTTACAGGGAGTCTGCTCGAGCAGAAGACCTCGAGAAGTCAAAGGATGACAAAGACGAAGACAGGTATCACCGTCCAAGGTGGTGTCCCGACGGACTCAGACACACCCAAAAGCGTAGAGTGCAGCGGCTGCGTAACTTGGAGGAAGCTGAAGCGCAGATTCCACGCTTTAAAGAAAGCACGGCCCGATCGGCCGTCAAAATTAGGACCACTCGGAAACGGAAGACCGCCCGACAAGGAAAGAATGGCGCCCCAAACCAGCAAAAGCCGATGCACAGACATCGGCTGGCACAAACATGGTGTTCGTACTACCGTTAGAATTCTGCGCGCCAAGAACCAATGAGCTACCAGTGGCACAGTTTGACTGCGGTCCACGGCCGGTTATCTTTGAGAAGCCACGTGAGAAGGGTTACAAACATCTGAAATCCCTGTACCTGCAGGGTTACATCAATGGGCAACCTGTCAGAAAGATGTTGGTGGACACCGGGGCGGCAGTCAATATCATGCCATACTCCATGCTACGGCGTTTGGGACGCCCCACTGCAGATTTGATCAGCACCAACGTCACGTTAAGAGACTTCAATGGTCAGACTTCGGAAACGCAGGGCGTACTGAACGTAGATCTGACCATTGGCAGAAAAACCATCCCCACGTCATTCTTCGTCGTGGACAGCAAAAGCACTTACACTGTCTTGCTAGGAAGGGATTGGATTCACGCTAATTGCTGCATTCCGTCCACAATGCACCAGTGCCTGATCCAGTGGGACGGAGATGAAGTGGAGGTCATCCACGCAGATGATTCTATCGAGATCTCCATAGCTGGCATGAACGTCTGGGAAGCAGAAGACCAAGAGCCGATCTCTGGAATCAATCTAGACGGCTGCGAGCGTATTGAAGCTACAAAAAACGGGGTGAGGCTGGTCTTATCCACTGGCCTTACAGAGTAGAAAAGCCCACGAGCGTACGTGGTACGGCCGATCCTCGCGATCGGCCACAAAAAATAAAAAGCAGCGATCATACGACAAGCAGCTCATGTAGTGAAAGCAGAGATGCTCGCCATGTAAAACAATAAGGTGTAAACCGTCCTTGACTAATGCAAGCAAAAGGGCGATCTGGCAATCGCCCAAATTATTTTTGTTATCCTCACCTACCGCTTGCCCTGTGTTTAGCATCGATTTGTGTGACGGAAGCTAGGATACGGGTTCACATCCGATGAGCTAGAAGAGATCGACATTGGTCCCGGGATAAGCCACGACCAACATTTATCGCAGAAAGTTAGATCCGAATCTGGGCCCGGCGATGATAGCCTGTTGAAACAATATCCATCGCCCGCTGGGACTACACAGATGCTGGTTAGACAGAGCATCATCGAGCATCGACTCCGCTTAAAGGATTTCGCCATTTCAGCAGCGAGCACGATGATGAAGGCCGAAATTCGAAGAAGTCAAGAAGGAGGTCGAGAAAATGTTGATGCCCAAGTTGATCGGCCATGTAGGTATGCTGAGTGGATTTCTAGTATCGCACTCAGAGAAGAAGGATGGCCGTTGGCGTGTGGCCATAGATTTTCGGGATCTCAACAGCTACCGAAGGATGAGTATCCGATGCGGCGTAAACGTTAATCAACGCAGCGGCTGGTCATAAGATCTTGAGCTTCATGGATGGCAATGCGGTTACAACCAAATTTTTATGGCTCCAAGACATACACAAGACCGCATTCAGTCCTGTGGTCGGGGTTATTTGAATATGTAGTCATGACGTTTGACTGAAAATGCCGCGCCACGCACCAAAGGGCCATGAATTATATTTTCCATGATCCGATCGGCAACGGTGGAGATTTACATCGACGACGTGGTGGTCAAGTCGCTTGCATTGCGGACACCTGGACGATCTGCAACGCGTCCTGGACCGAACAAGAAAATTCGGGCTACGGATGAATCCAAAGAAGTGTGCCTTCGGGGTGACGGCCGGTCAGTTCTTGGGTTTTTTGGTCCATGAACACGGAATTGAAATCGGCCTGAAAAGTCAGGAGGCAGTGCGAACAATGAAGCCACCCACCACGAAGAAAGAACTGCAGTCCCTCATCGGCAAGATCAACTTCGTCAGAAGATTCATCTCTAATCTGTCAGGAAGGATAGAGCCGTTCATGGGACTAGTAAAAATCAAATCTGACGAGGAATTCCGCTGGGGGGCAGAACAACAACAAGCCTTCGACGAGATCAAAGAATATCTGACAAAGCCGCCAGTGTTGGTTCCACCCTGACGGATGCACCGTTCTACATTTACTTGTCGATGGCCACATCCATCGCCTCGGTAGTGCAAGTTTATGATGGGCTGGAGCGAGTCGATTTTACATAGCGAAGGATGCTGGACGGGAGACAAGGTATCCCGATATCGATAAATTGTGCCTACCGCTTTTTCACCGCACTAAGCTGCGCCACATTTTGCTATCAGAGATCATCATCATATGCAAATCGACGTCATAAAGCACATGCCTTGTCGGCTCCTATGTTAAAAGGCCGATGGGCAAATGGATGTTTGCATTATCGAGTTTGACATCCGTTATCAACCCGCCAAAGCGATTAAGGGACAGCGCCGATCTTATCGCTGAAAGGATCAACACTAACATAGCAGACCGTCCATAAGAGCGTGGGCTATGTTTTTCGACGGATCGGTTTGTGACGATGGCTGCGGCATTTTACTCGTGTCGCCCGAGGGGCAACATTTTCATTCTCCATAAGATTGTCTACCTCTCGCACCAACAATGTAGCCGGCACGAGGCGATAGGCAAGGAATGGAGTTACTCCTCGCCGGAGCGTAAAGTGGAAGTTTTGGAGACTCCAAGTTGGTGATTTCCCAACTCACGGAGGAGTACAAGTGTGAGAGCGAGTCCTCTTCCCATTATGGTTGCCGCTGAGTGATGGCGCAGCCCGTACATAAACTTCACTGGATCCCACGGTCGGAATCTGAGAGGCAAATGATCTTGCACAATGGCTTGGCTACAAGGATGTAGCGAAGGAGCCGATGTTCGTGTACAGCCTCGGAAGTCGACGATCGAGAGCCGATATCTTCAATTACTTGAAGGATTCTCGGGGCACCTAAACGGATAAGATACAAGGCCATGAAGTACGTGCTTATTGGGGATGACATGTTTTACAGGACTGGAAGGGCTATTGCTCAAATGCACAGGGATGCCGAGGCCAACGGCTCCTACACGAGGTACCGAAGGCGCTGTGGAACTCACCAATCGGCTCATAAGATGAAATGGTTGATCAGGCGATCAGGGTTTTATTGGCCCACCATGCTTGAGGACTGTTTCAAGTACTACAAAGGGTGTCAAGCATGCCAGAAATTTGGCAAAATTCAGATGGTACCTGCGTCAGCAATGAACCCCATCATCAAGCCTTGGCCATTCCGAGGTTGGGGCATGGACATGATCGACAAAATCAATCCTCCATCAAGCAAAGGCCACATGTGGATTTTGGCCATCACTGATTATTTCACTAAGTGGGTGGAAGCTGTCCCGATGAAATCAGTGAACTCTAAGGATGTTATCAACTTTGTGAAAGAGCACGTCATCCATAGATTCGGGATTCCCCAAACTATCACGACCGATGGGGGTTCGGTCTTTATTTCTCAGGAGTTTAGAAAGTTCTGCGAGGACATGGGGATTAAGCTGATCAGATCATCTCCATACTATGCGCAGGCTAATGGGCAGGCTGAAGCATCCAACCAGAGCCTCATCAAACTGATCAAGAGAAAAGTCGATGAGCACCCTAGGCGTTGGCACGAGGTTTTGTCAGAGGCGTTATGGGCTTATCGCATGTCATGCCATGGAGCAATAAAAACCTCGCCATACCATCTAGTATATGGACAAGAAGCCGTCCTACCCTGGGAAATTACGGCTGGATCGAGACGCGTCACTTTTCAGGACGATCTAACGACTGAAGAATACGCAACCCTGATGAGTGACAGTGTGGAGGATTTAACTGAGCTCAGGCTGTGGTCACTGGAGAAAATCAAAGAGAACAAGGCCAAAGTAGCTCGTGCATACAACAAGAAAGTGAGGCCAAAGGAGTTCCACGTTGGTGATCTGGTATGGGAAGCGGTGTTGCCCTTGGGGACTAAGGATGCAACATATGGTAAATGGTCTCCAAATTGGCACGGGCCGTACAAGGTCGATCAAGTTTTAAGAGGAAACGCATACATGCTCGAGCAGCTGGACGGCATAAAATTCCCAGTGGCGGTCAACGGTCAACATCTCAAGAAATATTTCCCAAGCATGTGGGATGTTGGACAGTAAAACTTGAAGGGCCGATACATGAAATCGGCTAAGTAAAAGCACGTGAGACGATGGACAGTAAAAATGTGGGGGCCGATGCTGAAAATCGGCCGAATAAAAAAAATATATATAGCCGATGCACGGTCATCGATTTTAGGGGTTCACACACGTTACAAACAGGTGCCAGTTTACACATACAAGCTACTAAAGAATGCTTCGAAGGCGTGAGGCGCGTCAGCACGGCGATCTCGGCTTCGTCATCTTCATCCTTACCCGTCACTAGCTGTTTTTTCAGGGCACATATTTCGATGGGCAATTGGAGATTTGGGTCGCCTTGTTTGAAGAAGGTCGCAGCTTACCGTTTGAAGTTAAGAGGTGGCTGTTTAAGTGTGCCTAAGTATGCAACCAAGTTTTGACCTTGTCAACGTTTTTGGAAAAGCCGATGTGCATCGGCTCTTTGAGCTGTGGCTTGGTTGACTGTACGAACGTAACAAGGTGAAAGCCGATACGTTGCTATCGGCTTCTGGAGCATCGACCTATTGTGGCTATCGGCAAAATTAGGGGCGAACAAGGCAATCTTTGGGAAACAGATGCTCATTCATTCGAAGGATGATTGATTACAAAAGGATGATTGATTACAAAAGGGAGCCTGCTACTACTACTACTACTAATACTGGTTCCTAATCTAAAGGCCGAGATCGTCGCCGCTGTCGTCGCCGCCGTTTTGTTCATTGCCGCGCTTCTTGCCGTCGTTTTCTTCCGCTTGAAGAAACCAGCAGGGGCCTCCTCGTCCTCGTCGTCATCTTCGGTGTCTTCGCTGGACCCGGCGCGGAAGCGCTTCGTCGGCGGGTACTCGTCGAAGGAGGGGTCTTCCTCCGATTCTTCCTCCTCGTCGGAGGACTCGACGCCGTCCACGACAGCGTCGTCGCTCTTCGCCTCCGGTTCCCGTCAACGAGGAACAGAGGCTCTCTTCGCCGTCGATGGACGATCGCCCTTCCGACTCGACGGGCGAAATCGATCCTTTCGTCCCACCATCGTGGGCGAAGTATCAGACGCCGTGGGCGGGTGTTACAGCCGGCTCTCGGTCACCGATCTTGCTGGAGGCGTGGGAAGACAGCGAGGAAGCAGAGGAGGCCATGGTGAAGAAAGAGGGTTTTTTCAGGCGGAGGAAGAAGGGTTTTTCGGCTGTTGGAGGAAGATGGGGACTGCGAACTGCTCAGAAGAATTTAAATAAGGGGAATAGTGGAGAGACGGTTCAATGCCATAGCGGTTTCCCAGATTGTGCTGCCAAAATCGTCAAATCATGCACTGCGGAGGAGTTGAGAAGACGGGGCATCATGATGAAGGGGTAGCGTGATTTATTTTGTTCTCGCCACGATTCATCAACGCAGCCCGATAAAAAAAAAGAGGAGAAGAGAAAAAAAAACACAAAGTGGTTTTGGAATTATCATTGCCAAAACCAGGGGGGCATGTGTTATCGCCATATTTTGGCCAACGAAGGAGATGGGCCGTGATCAAGATGGGCTTGGAAGATGTGGATATTCAACGTGTTGTTGGATCGGCCTAGTACGTAGAATTGGGCTAAACTGCCCGTGTATCTTGTATCATAGTAGGTTCCGTTTCAGTTTAGGTAAAGATAGAGTTGTAGAGTTATTCCAAAAGTAGAGAGTCTCCGGACTATAAATATGTACCTAAGGTTATCGAGAAAAGGGGGACAACCACGTTCACAACAAACACAATCTCGGCGCATCGCCACCCCTTGTTTCTAGGGTTTCTTTCGGGTAAGTGTCATGCTGCCTAGATCGCATCTTGCGATCTAGGCAGTATCTACTTATGCGTTACCTGGTTTTACTCGTACTGAAGCGTTGTTGATGGCGAGTAATACCATTATCATAGATTGTTTGAGGCTAGCATCGGTGTTTTTCATTATTATCGTCGAAGTTATGCTACCTCTAGTTACCTCGCTACCTTTGCACCTCTTCCCAAGTGCAAGGGTAGCATCTTGCTTGATCTTTATTTAGTTGATTCGATCTGTTATAGTTGTGCCTTGTTCACCAAGGTTTAGTTTAATATCTACGTAGCCAGGCCTTACAAACGGGTTGAACGATCCAGTAGTACGTAGGGACGTGGTTTATTCGTTCTAGAGAAGTTGTTCCGGTAATTGACTTTACGTTAGTTATTAGGCCTTTTCTAGGGTTAATATTCTTCATCTTTTGTACATACCAGGCTCAATTACGTAGGACGTTCCAGATTCGTAGTGAAAACATTAAACCGTCAGAGATCGATTTAACTTGTAGTGATCAAGCAAAACCCCATGTTATCGTAAATCTAATGCAGAACCATGGGGCAATCGGCTCTAGGAGCCGATTCTGTGGAAACCGGAGCCGTCACGGCTCGAATTTTACGTATACTTGTTTACCATGCAGGAAATCAATCGGAGCAATCCTTCACCTTCCTGACCAGGTATAGGTCAGGTGGCACGCCCTCAAACCAAGCCAGGACGTGTGCCGGAGTTTTATGGCCGTCGAGGGACCAGGCCCACCAGTTCCTGAGCCTCCCGGCTCTTCGTGTTGCTCGTCGCTGCTCGCCGGTGGGTTTTTGCAGGCAACACACGCGTCCTCTTTATTAAGCAATTTAAATGACCATTTGCTAAGTAGATATTTGTTTTTAATATGTGGAACTTTGACCCCGCCCCCCTTGGTCTTTTGGTCTACAAATTATGTCCAATTTAGTTAACCGGTATTTATGTTTACCATCCTTAGTTTGGCGTAAAACATGTTCTGTAACATTTAAGACGCTTCGGTACCCCTTTAGGTATTTCCAAGAAACACAACATAAATATTGATAAACTAGTAAAAATTGAATAATTCAGAACAAGACGATCTCTAGATGGTAACATCTTGTCTGTCTGCCCAGTAGCCAAGCTTTCCTTCGAAGTGCTCTCAACTTGGTAACATTTAGAATTCTTTAGTCTTGTGTAATGAATAGGTACTCCAAGATACCTAAAATGAAGAGACCCTGACTCACAACCAAAGAGTTGTTTGTACCAATCCTCCTCCTCTATAGCCTTGCCAAAACAGAAAATTCACTTTGATGAAAATTGATCTTAAGACCAGATAACTGTTCAAAAATGCACAAAATAAGTTTCATATTGACAACCTTATCCAAGTCATGTTTCATAAAGCAGAATCGTATCACCAGCATATTGCATAACTGAAAGTTCTCTGGTCTCTCAACAAGATAGGGGATTAGTCCTTCAATTTGGCCATTCTCTTTTGCCCTTACAATTAAAATGGCCAACATGTCCGTACTAATGTTGAAAAACATTGGTGACAAACGGTTACCCTGTCTTGAACTCTTTCGAATTTGGAAATAGTGGTCAATATCAGCATTCACCTTTATTCCTACACTCCCACCTTGAACAAACTATTCAGTCAACTTACACCCCTATATTCTTTCATGCTCGCGGTGTTTATTGCAAGAGGGGACGATTTTATGTCCATTAATTAGTAAGAAAAGATGTCCACCGCCGGTGCATTGTCGTATGTAGATGGTTGAGCTAGAGATGGATGGGGATTAGTCCTTAAGTGCATGGATCAAGACGTAACTATTGCATTTGTTGATCGACCTGTAGTAGTCCTTACATGCTACTGTTTGCAATCAACCCTATTGAAAAGCCATTTTATCGAACGTTACTATAACATAATCGACAACTTGCAATTTGCAACTACTCTCAACAATCTGAAGGAGACACGCATAAATGATGCTATCTAGAGTTTCCACACGGAGATGTCTTTGCCTTTGCCACATACACAACGAGTGACCAATACCATCAAGATTTGTCCCTCCAATCCATACACAGCTATAAAACCTCCCCCTCCTCCCCACGCCATGTATCCATCCTCATAGCACACTCTCACACGCCTGGCAGGCTACAGTACTGTTGAGCCGTGCGCCATGGGCTTGCCATCTCATGCCATCCCTGTTGTGATGTTGGTCCTTGCACGGACCATCGTCCTCAACGCCACGCAGCTACTCGCCTGGCTCCACGGCCTCCCGGCATCCATGCACCTGATTCTCCTAGCCGGTGTCGTCCCGGCCGGCATGGCCGCCGCCGCGTACCTCATGACCCGCCCCCGCGCCGTGTACCTCGTGGACTACGCCTGCTTCCTCCCGCCTCCCAACTGGCGCTTCCCGGTCTCCACCTTCGTGGAGCACGTCAACCACATGCCCTTCTTCGACGGCCCCAGCGCCCGCTTCATGGAGCGTACCCTCGACCGCAGCGGCCTCGGCGACCAGACCAGCCTGCCCCCGGCAGAGCACCTCATTCCGCCCTGCATCGGCCTGCAGGAGTGCCGCGCCGAGGCGGAGCAGGTCGTCTTCTCGGCGATCGACGACCTGCTCGCCAAGACGGGCGTCACCCCCGACGCCATCGACGTCCTGGTCGTCAACTGCAGCGTCTTCGCCCCGGTGCCGTCCCTCGCGGACATGGTCGTGAACCGGTACGGGCTGCGCGGCGACGTCCGCAGCGTGAACCTGTCCGGGATGGGCTGCAGCGCCGGGGTGATCTCGGTGGGGCTCGCGGCGGGCATGCTGCGTGCCATGCCGCGCGGCGCGCGCGCCCTGGTGGTGACCACGGAGACCATCACGCCCAACTTCTACGTGGGGAAGGAGCGCGCCATGCAGCTGTCGAACGTCCTGTTCCGGGTCGGCGGCGCCGCGGCGCTGCTGTCCACGTCCAGGGAGGACAAGCAGGCGCGGTTCCGCCTCGCGCACCTCGTGCGCACCACCACCGCCGGCGCGCACGCGGGCTCCTACGGGTGCATCTTCCAGGAGGAGGACGGCGAGGGAAACGTCGGGGTCAACCTCTCCAAGGAGCTGCTCTCCGTCGCCGGCAACGCGCTGAAGGCGAACATCACCGCGCTGGGCCCCCTGGTGCTCCCGCTCTCGGAGCAGCTGCGCTTCCTGTGGTCCCTCGTCGCCCCGACCAACGCGCAGGTCGTCAAGGGCAAGTGGAAGTGGATCTTCGAGCCGCGCGTGCCGGACTTCCTCACGGCGATCGACCACTTCTGCATCCACTCCGGCGGCCGCGCGGTGATCGACAAGGTGCAGCGGAGCCTCGGGCTGTCGGACGTGCACGTCGAGCCGTCGCGCATGGCGCTCCACCGGTTCGGGAACACGTCCAGCAGCTCGGTCTGGTACGAGCTGGCCTACCTCGAGGCCAAGGGCCGGATGCGCAAGGACGACCGGGTGTGGATGATCGCGTTTGGGTCCGGCTTCAAGTGCAACAGCGCTGTCTGGGAGTGCATCCGTCCTGCGGCCAAGCCGGACAGGGCGTGGGCAGGCTGCATACATCGCTATCCCGTCAACATTCCCCGCGTGGTAGACAAGAGTGGGTAATGCACCATCGAAATGAGGGCGAGATACCAACCAAAAGAAACAATTCTTTTGCTAGTTCTCGACTGACTAACCGAGAGCTTCGTCAGCAATCGATCTTTAATTAACCGTGCGATCGATTTGTTTTTAGATTTTCTGTTGGGCTGGCCCGTTTGCATGTTCACTTGTTTTTAAGTTATATGTTGTGCAGGTAGGTCTTGTTTTTATTTATCTTTTGGTGGGTTTTTTTTATACTAGCTAAATACCCGTTGCCACGGGGTATGAAAGTCATGTTAAGAGATACCAACAAAATATTCTAATTTTTTTAAGAAAAAATCTTCTTAATTTTGTAAATATAAAAATACGTTTTGTTCTAACCTTGATAAATTCTCCAGAGCTCTCTCCTATGATCCTAACTCCAGGATCCATTCCTTCAAAGTGCAGGGCTTCATCACGAAATGGAGTGTCCTGGATGAATATCGATCATGTTGTTGCATCGACAATTTATTAGAAAGGGAACATAATGTCTGCAATCTTTTGTAGTTCTTCCCTGATCCATCTCTGCACACTAATAAGCGGCAACATTGCATTTATGTGTTAGTTGAGTTTCAGTTGGATTTCTACATCTCAATTACTTGACGGGAAAAATATGGAATAGCTAATCTAGAAAAAACATTTATATCACATACTCAAAACTTCACACAACAGAGACAGAATAATCAAAAGATAAGAAAAAATAAAAATAATAAAAATGCATTTACCAAAATAATCGAGTCGTCTGCTGACCATGATGACACCACAACACGCAGGGTGCCAAAGTAAGATTCCAGGAGCTTAGATTTACTTGATGATGTTCGCCTCATGGGAGTCTCACTATCTTCCTTCCTTCTCAACGAGGGTTATTCGGCGTCCTCGTTTTCTAGCCACCTCCGGTTTGCATGATTGGCCACCCCTCACCGGTGCAAATCCCATAAGAGGTCGTTTGGCATCCAGGTATTCATTTCATTTATATTATGATTCCAAAACACCCATATGTTTGGCTGCCACCGAAATTTGGAAATGACAGGTCTGAGATAGGAATTGAGTTTACACATAGGGATATTTGGATGGATTTGCTAAATGAAATGACGGTCCAATTCCATGCCAACCAAACAGCATAGAGATGGAATTGCAAAATAAATTCCAGGATTCTAGGCCCAAATGATGGATACCAAACGACTTCTAATAGGAAATTCCCTAATTCCATATGTTCATCATCAATAACCAAACATAAATAGATGAGATCAAGTAGAAGAGGAGACAAAACCAAAGTCTGGAGCGGTCGGAGTTGCGTTGGAGCTGGAGCAAACACGGGGTTCTCATGTTCTGCCATTGTCCATGGTGACAAGGTCCACTAGCATGTCCACTTGTTTTTAAGTTATGTTGTGCAGGTAGCTATTGTTTTTCTTTTTCTTTTGGTGGGCTTTGATTTTTATTTCTATTAAAGTGATGCACTAGTTAACTCTAGTTTTTATTTAAAGTGATTTTTTTGTGTGATTGATTCGAACCACATATACTTGGATGCGATCGACCGAGAATTAAGAAAACTCCAGCTGAGATGTGTCTTGACTGCATGAAAAACACAATTGAGGTGTGACTGAATTTCAATCGCGTGAAAATATGCCGTTGAGAATTGAAGAGGGGCTCAATTGTGGCAATCTAAACTATGTTTAAAATGCAGTTGAGACATATTTGAAGTGTGAAAATGTCAAGTTTTCAACTGCACGAAAAATCACATAGTTCGATTGAGATGTGTCTCAACTCTCAATGGGACAAAAATCACACTTTGTGCCCATTTCAACCGCACAAAAAATGGGTCAATTGTATTCCTCAAAAATGTTTCCTCCAAAAGAGAGTGCATGTAAATTCTTAGAAAATAAAACCCAAGGATTATAATAACAACGTTTCCTCCAAACGGGGGTGCAAGCGAATCCATAGAAAAATAAATCCTTAGGTTTTGAATCATATGAATCAAATCACCGTGTAAAAAATGTAAGGAACCAAATCCAACTAAACAACTCAAAGGAGATAGTAGAATGCTGAAATAGAAAAGGGGGAGACGGTTTGCATTCGCTCCATACTTTGGTTTGAAGGAATTTCCTAGAAATTTGGAGGACTTTTTTTATGGATCTTTTTTTCAGTTTGGCTTGTAGAGTTGGCCTAATATGGGGTACTTTTTATGCAATTATATAGAAAAGCTATCATTTCTTTGTTTCAGCGACAACTATGGCATGCACCTGTTTCTTCATACAAGTTCATGTGATGCAACGAACATCTTATACTCCCTCCGTCCCAAAAAAAATAACTTGAATTTATCTAAATTCGCATTTATCTATATAGTAAAATACGTCCAGATTCATGCGAATTTTGACAAATCTACATCACTTATTTTAGGACGGAGGGCGAGTATACTTATATCACATACTCAAGCGTTTTCGGTGCCAATAGGATTTAATATGGCATTGTCTTCCCAATTTTTATTTTTTATTGTTACTACTATGTTTCAGGATCCAATGTTTTTAGCTCTTCGTTGCAAAATAAATGGATATCGCCGGCCGGCACACCATGAACTGCTGACAAGCCAGCTACTCCATTCGTCCGCAAATAAGTGTACATCTAACACTTAGGCTAGTTATAGTAGAAGTAACATAGGTAATAACATGCATCTACATGCAGTGTCAACTAAGCAATTTGGTGACATGGCATGTTATTAAATGATGAAAGAGTCTTATGGTAACTAGCTATGTTATCATAACATCATACACCCAAAGTAAGATGAGTCTACATGCTAATAAATAAGACCTTGCATGATATTCCCTCCGTTTGGAATTATATCCAGCGCGGATAACTAGGTTGTCAATTTGAACAACAAAATATAAATAATATAAGCATAAAAATTATATCATTAGAAAATTTAGAAATTATATTTTCTAATGGCATAACTTTTGTGATATATAAGTTATATTTTATTGGTCAAATTAACAACCTAGGTATGCGCGTAGGACCTATAATCCTAAACAGAGAGAGTACTAGATACAAGTTATTACTCTCTCCTATCCATATTACTTGTCATAAAATGGATGTATTTAGACATGTTTTAGTGCTAGATACATCCGTTTCAACGACAAGTAATATGAATCGGAGTAAGTACTCACTATGAAGGTAGTAACATAGACTAGTAAATTATGTATTATACTAGCCTATGTTACTCTTTACTATGACCAGCCTCAAAATTTGTCCCAAAAAGAGTGTACATTTACAATACCAAGGCACTAAATAAATGCAATTAGCTCCTCGTAATCACTCCCCCACCTCATCCTCCAATCTTTATTCTTCTTCTCCATATCATCTATCAATCCTTGTTTTTCTCTTTTCTTGATAATCGATAAAGCCTCATAAAAAAGAGTATTTCCTAGATGTATATTTATTTGCGGACCGAGGAAGTATGACCAATGAAAGTCGAACCCAACAACAAGTGCAAGCATGTTCCCAAAGGGATGTGTACGAGCGTGGCACATATATACTTCAAACAAACGCGCGTGATGCACCAAAGAATGCAACGATCGATCAACCTTTGGTTACACAAACATCTCAGATAAAATGGTACAGCACCACCATGGCTACATGCATATGTCTCATTTTCGCCCGGTTGTCTGTGTGCATGCATGCTCGCAAAACCCATATGTCTCCCCGTCTTCGCTCGATTAGTTCGCCGGCGATTCGGTTGGGGCTACACCATCAGCGCCGGTGGTCTTCTCCTGCGACGACGACTCCGGCACGGGGGCAGCAACCTCTGCCTTGTGGTCGTCCACGGGCTTGGCCTCCATGGGTTTTGTGGTGCTCTGCGCAACCGACTTCCCTGCAATGTCATCTGCAAATATTTCACATCCTCTTCCTATCCTCGACACTAGAGAAATACATTTATAGGCTATCCTCGCTCGTATCCCACATTCAAAGTGCATATGTAGAAGTAGGAAATTTAATGCTAAACTGAGTACATTAGAATTTGAAGAGCTTCTTAGCCTAACAGAGAACTGAAAAGACAACAAAAAATTCTGAGTTCAGGGGAGTTGTTGGAGAGGATGCCCTTGCACACCCATCCAAGGAAAGACTGAAAATGGGTTTTGCTAACAATGGACACTTCTGAAGGATGCGTTTTCAAACTCACGATGGTTCAGTTTGAGATGACTGAATTTTACAAAAGAAAAAAAAAAGATACTACCATGAAAAGGCTAGCAAAACCAAAATGGAAGTTGCATTCACTTCTTCGCGTGTTAAACAAAAAAGAGTTGTTGACTCTGCTGTAATCACCATTGTCGATGCTAATTCAAATCAGTGCGGGAGCTTACCACCCTCATTTGTGGAAGCGGGGGACGTCCCTTTCTCCTTCGTCTCCTCGGCTACTACCGCTTCTTTAGGCTTAGCCTCGTCCACCACCGGCACCTCAACAGCCATGGTGGATTTCGGCAGCTCATCCTCCTTCTTCACAGGGGGTTGCGCCGTCTCAGTCACCACTGTCGCCGCCTCGGCCACCACTGCCGCAGCAACGACGTCGTCGGTGACATCCTTCTTGACCACCTCCTCTTTCTTCTCCTTGACGGCCACGGAAACGGGCTTCTCGTCTCGTGCCACCTCGGCGTCGGCGCCCTTGGTCTCGCCGGCCTCCGGCTCCTTGACGACGTCCTTGATAGCGACGGAGGTGCCGTCAGACGACGAGGACGACGCTTGGGAGGACCGGTGGCTGGCGGACATGGTGGACTTCCTCCGGAAGAGCTTGCCGCGGCCGGCGCCGTTGGCGGCGGTGGTGTTGCCGGTGGCCACGGCGTCTTTGGAGCCACCGCAACCCATGGCGCCCGGCGCTGGCTGGCAACGCCGACGACGGAGGTGGAGCGAGAGAAACGGAGGACGAGGAGAGGAACCGTCGACGGGCGATCGGGTTCCAAAGAAGGATTAGTGGAGGCGAGGAGAAGCCGGGGCGGCAAGGCCGGTTTTATAGCGACCCCACGATCGGCCCTCGCTACGTGCAATGTGCGTGCACGGAAAAGTCAAGCCCGGAGCACGAACGGGCAGGGAAAATCTTTATTTCCCTTCCTTTTTCTGCGAAAAGAAAGTCTTTATTTCCAACCTACTCCCTCCGTCCCGGTTTAAAGGACATAATTTACAAATCATGCAATCCCAAAATACTTAGACACAAAAGCATTTAATCTCTGTAATTACTTCAATGTGAAAAGAACAAACTGTTTGCATGCACATGTGTGAACAAATGTAAACGCTTTCTTAACTCTTTTTTTCCTTATACATGTTCTACTTTATGCTATTAAATAGAACAATTAGATGACACCTAGGGCCCAGAGAATTGTAAATTATGTCATTTAAACCGGGATGGAGGAAGTAATAGCTTTGTAACGGCGGGCGGACAAGTGACAACCCATTCATTTGCCAACCTCTGTCTAAGAAGCTCCGCCTGCCGGCTCGCCGGCACGCCGGATTTCTGTTAGTTTAGCTGCCACCTGCTCCCCTACGATTGAGCTACAATGGCCGGCAACTGGAATTGTTTGAACAAGTGGTTTGTGTTCGTGGCAACAAATTAATCATCGATCCCAACGATTATTTGTCCTAATTAAGTGACTAGCTCAATGCGCTAACTTTTCTGTTTTGTTCTCTACTGACAAGAGCATATCCGACCTACTAGCATCTTTATCAAGTTCTATATATACAAAAAAGAAAAAAATTAAGCCGATCTATGCACTCCACTCATCATTAGTGCCCTCAAGCAGGAACGGATCCGAAGTGATGACGTGGCTATCCTCGGAGACAGGACTCCTCTCTGAATCGTTACTGCAAGGTTTTTTCCGTACTACCTACTGTAGTAGTACCCTTCAGGTATTCAGCTCTACTATAGTACCCTTCAAGTAACGATTCAGCTCTTCATCGATCCCTCCCAACACACCAAACTAGACTCACAGGTGCAACAGGTAACCCAGTGACACGCCGAGAATCGCTATGTAGGCCACGAACAGCGGCGGGAAGCCCGCTCGACTCCGTGGACTGCCCTGCCTTCTGAAGAACTGCACAATTAAGACGTGAAAGCCGTCAGAGAAAGTAGAGACGAGCCGCTGAACAGAGAAAACCCATTCAGTTTTTAGATGACACTGCATCTCATTATCCTCGTGATGTAAATATTTCGGTATGCGGCTCACCTCCTGATTTGGTCCAGAAAAACAAAACACTGAAACTATGTTCTTTCTAGCGCGCATATGGAGCAAAACAAAAGGCTTAAGCCAAGACGCAAATTGGCATGGTTATAGAAGCGCGCAGGCGGTGGTATGTTCCTGTACACATGTGTTGGCAGGAATATGTACAGCCGTACTGACATAGATGACTTGGTAAGGACTTCTAGAAGCACTGTCCTGAAGATTTGCACGATGAACAGCAAATCCATCAAAGGGTTGCCGTGGTAGAAATGAAATATCTAATGATTCAAGGTAAGGCCAACTATGAGGCAAGGCGTAAATTTTCAGATAGATGTGAACTGAGTAAATTTGCATATTACTCCTACTTTATCTTAAAAGATGTCATGATGGAAGCCATGCAGCTGAAGAGAAATTAAAATTACCTAAGTACAAGGACAAATGCTTATACATTACCATGCAAGTCAATCAATTCTGCAGTTCAGATGCTAGCGCTTATCATTCAATAATAAACCATGATGCCAATTGTTAATATAGTATTTTTTTATCACATCTTACAAAATCTGCATGATCTCAATTTACCGGATGTCAGAAATCGATCTACTGGTGAAGGTTATAGTTAAGAATCACTGAAAAAATTAACAGTGACAATACCATCCCACGGGATATGAGCATTTCAATTTATCCTTGAAGCTTTGTGTTATAATAAATAGATAATTGACAAAGGAGAACAGGTTTTCTAATAAAAGTGTGCACTAATAATGAAGTTAATATCTTACCATTTCATGCCGCAACTTATCGCGTTCCTGGATGGTAGTTCTGGCCTCTTCCCTCAGTTTCATGATCAAATTTTCAGCCTGTAAAAAAAATGCAGCAAACACAATGATTCCGAAATCGTCAAAAGAATTTATTCACATGATTCATTACAGAAAATTGCTACCTCTTCTAGTTTGACTTCAAGACTAGTAAGTTCTGACTTCATATTCTGAACATCTTCAACCTGGTATGAGTAATGAATAGGTTGAACAGCAGACTGCAAAAGCAAACACAAAGATAAAGATAAAATACAGTTTTGGAGGGAAGAAGTAGCATGTAAGAATAAGCTCAATAATAAGATAAGAAAGGGCAGAAGGACATGCAGCATAATTAGAATTAGAAACCTACGCAACATGAATGAAGATTCTCTGTGTTGACAAATATATCACTTCTCATTTCTGTTGAAGAATGTTGAGTTGATAAAGAAAAAGTAGGAGTTTCTTTCAGGGTAACAGATTCTGCTGAAGTAGCTGGAGCTTCTTTCAATGGGACTCGGAAATCTCTCATGACAGGAGTTTTTCCAAATGTCATATTCGTTTCTGTTGAAGAAAACTGAGTTGCAACAGAAACAGTAGGACTTCTTTTCAAACAGATAGCAGATTCTGCTGAAGTAGCTGGAGCTTCTTTTAACAGGACTGGAAAATCTCTAAGAACCATAGGAGTTTCTTTTAAGGTCATATTTGTTTCTATTGAGGAAAATTGAGTTTCCACCGAAACGGTAGGATTTCCTTTCAAATGGATAGCAGATTTTGCTGAAGTTGCTGGAGCTTCTTTTAACGGGACTGGTAAATCTTTCAGGACAGTAGGTATTTCATTAACAGGGAATGGAATTTCACTCAAAATAGCCGGAGATTCTCTTATGGAGGGAAAGCTTGCTTTCTGGGAATGAGGGACTTGGTTTGCCACATTAGGTGCTTCATTCACAATATTCAATGTATCTTTTGCCACAGGAACCTCAATGGAGGTCTTAACATTAGGAATTCCACTGATGTGCTGCTCTGCTTCTGCTTCAGGCTGAGTTGCACTGACAAGGGAAACTCTCAGCTTATTTTCCTCAATATATCTTCTGGTATCTTTGGAGAACTACAAGAAGATATCAAGCAGATTAACACTCGGTTGAAACATGCAAACAGCATCATGAATGGAACATAAATTGTTATGTAGTGCAAACTTACAAAAGCAGGAATGGTGCCTTCATCAGTTATACCAGCAGGAATAGCCGTGGTTTGCACAAGAAATTTGTCTTTTATTTGCAGATCTGGTGGAGCAGTCTTTTGTGCTTGCATAGTAACTACAATTCAGTTCAGCAAAGTTAACCAAACATATAATTAAAAGGAAGTGAGATTTAAGCCAAATGGCCCAAAACTAAACAACGAATATGAAAAAGAGAAAGAAGTTTTCTCTTTTTTTGAAAGCGAGCTTATCTCCACCATTGGATCAATACAGGAAGCAATACAGCAGGAATCAGCTCATGAACAAATCAAATGAGTGGACAAGAGCATTTGTGAAGTGGAAACATATATTTCATTTTTTAGTGTATATGTTATCAACTGATTTCAGCAGAAGGGGAGCAGAAAATTATTTTTAGTAAGGTCCACTCATCTCAACTACAAAAATGTCGACACACTAGCACCACAACACTTCATTACAATTTGGCAAATCCCTATTATCACTATTCAGTTTATCACCATCAGCCAGTGGAAGACTACACTCACCTGTAAAAACACAAGTTGCCCTTGGAAGAATAACTCCAATGTTTGGTCGAACACAGTATCTTTTTGGAGAAGTTGTTTTAACCTGGTCAAAATGTTGATCAGTAATAGAAATGCAGTATTATTCTATCTTTAGTATGTCAAAAGTAACCATGGTTTTTGAGTCGCCGAGTCGTTTTCCCAAAATCGAAGCGACTCGCGACTATATAACAACTTATGGCGACTATACAGCGACTTTCGTCGACTATTCACTGAGTCGCAGGCTTGGAGACTCATTTTTGAGTCGCGACTCAAAAACCATGCAAGTAACAAACAAATTCATTGATGATCGTAGACTCTGAAGTAACTAAGTGCAAAAGTTAGACGACATATGCCCAGCATAAGAATAACTCCAATGTTTGGCCGAACACAGTATCTTTATGGAGAAGTTGTTTTAACCTGGTACAAATGCTCGATAAGTAGTAGATATGAAGTATTTTGTCTTCATTGTTTCAATTAATACACAAATGCGTTGATGATTGAATATCTATGCAATGACGAAATGTAAAAGCTAAACGATAGATGTCCAGCATACTGGTGCACCGAATGTTACCATTACATTATGAGAAAGCGCTCAAGTATACTGACCATAAGCTTGAGTGTAAGTTCGAATTGCATACCAACCTTGAATGCAACATACTCATCTGTTTTGTTCACAAGATGGATAGAACATGAACTTTGCTTCCTCACCTCAACTGTCAACAAGAAAATAAGATATACTATTAAAAATTATGAAGAGACTGCATTTCGATTGCTACTAAATTTAACAAATGTGATCTAAGATCATATGAAAAAAATACTTCAAATTTGCTAACATCTGGAGTAACGCAGTAACAGAAGTTCAAATGGAAAATACAAGGTTAGGTTCCAAAGGTTCACCATTGTACACGCAACATATCAATTTTGATAAATAGAAGCCAGAACTCACAGTCCCAACTCCCAAATTCTTATAAAGAGGAACATATATAATACAATGCATTTCCATTCAGCCAAAGAGCCATCATATGGTGTAGTGAAGGAAGAAGGCGCGTATCATCTTGCTAACATCATCACAAATATACCCTGTTTGGTATAAATACGGAAAAAACTACTACTATAAATTTGCTAACATCCGGAGTAACACAATAACGGGATTTCAAATAGAAAATACAAGGTTAGGTTTCAAATGATCATCATTGTCCACGCAACATATAAATTTTGATAACAGAACTCACAGTCCCAGCTCCCAATTCTTATAAAGAGGTATGTATAAAACACAACCCATTCCCATTCAACCAAAGAGCCATCATATGCGTAATAAATGCAGAAGGCGCATATCATCTTGCAGGATCTAACAGCAACACCAATATTACCCTGTTGCCACTGGTCCCCGGTGAAAGCTAAATCCAATGTAACTGAGCACAGCTGATCAAGTAGTGACTAGCTAAAAAGCAAGGAATGTAGAGATCTGGATTCACCAAATGCACAAAATATGCCGCAAACTAGAGAACCCCTTATACTCCAGAAACTACATCTTCACAAATCGAAAACCTAGAACCCAAAAGAAGACAAATGGCTAAACCTCATAAAGTGTATCAACTTCGTAGGAAGAATTAAATCTCGAAATCCATACTTCATGTGTCTCATGTTACAAAAAGTTAATCCAATGTAACTGAGCACAGCTGATCAAGTAGTGACTAGCTAAAAAGCAAGGAATGTAGAGATCTGGATTCACCAAATGCACAAAATATGCCGCAAACTAGAGAACCCCTTATACTCCAGAAACTACATCTTCACAAATCGAAAACCTAGAACCCAAAAGAAGACAAATGGCTAAACCTCATAAAGTGTATCAACTTCGTAGGAAGAATTAAATCTCGAAATCCATACTTCATGTGTCTCATGTTACAAAAAAGTTAATCCCACGGTTAGTCCCAAAATTTGTTCGAATAGAACTAACATAATCTCTAGTGATTGCAGCAGTTTCAACTGGAATAATGTGGGGAGAAAAATGCAATACTAGTACTGAAAATATTTTTGGGGGGCATTAACTAGTTCTCAAAAATTAAGCAATCCAACAGTACAACACAGCGAGAAAAAAAAATCAAATAAAAGAACTAACAGACACTGACGTTGCATTACATGGTTCACACTACATTCCGATTTCAAGGCTGCTAAAACCCTTGCAGCAACTCAGTCGACCCTTAAACTCCCAATCCAACACAAGCAAGAGCGGACAGGCCGAACAGCAAACGAGTCAGAAATTCAGAACTACACAGAACAGCACCCCGTGAGCAAAGCGAACCCAAAGCATCGACGTGTCGAACCCACAGGCCGCCATACGGAACCACCACCAGATTACACGCTACGGCACACTCGCTTCGCTGCGGAGGGATCAGGAGGAGGAGGAGGAGGAGGGGCAAGGGTTCGCATCGGGTGCTTACAGAGGAACTGGAGCTCGCGGGGGCGGATCTCGACGAGGCCCTCCGCGCTTCCCATGGCCACCTCCTCCTTCCCGACCGCCGCGCGGGGCAGTGAGAGATCGCAGCAGCACCAACCACTGCTCCTCCTACCGCTCGCTGGTGGACGACCCGGAGGTGGTGTCTCGAGGTCGGTGCAAGTAAGTAGCTGCCCCCGGCTCGTGTGGGCGTGCGTGCGTGTGTTCGCCTTTCTCCGTGTCGCCGTCGGGAAGGGGGGAGTGAAGGCGACGGGCGGACGGGGACGCCACTCCGCCTCCCTCCAACGCTTTCGGTTTGGGCGGTGGTCGCAAAAGTGGTGGAGCGCTACTAGTGCGTTTTTTTTTCCCGTGATAACGATCCGGGGACGCGAAGCAGGAGGGGTGACGTTTTCGCCCAGGTTTGAGAGGGGCCCAATATCCAGGGGGCGGCTAGTTCCGGAGAGGAGTGATTGCGAGGAGGTGGTTCTCTGCAAGCTGAGATCACCCCGAAGGACCACCTGAAAACGGCAGTGCCGTCCGGCAACTCAAAATGGATTCACGCGCTCGATCGCTCGGGTTTGAACTTTGAATAGCTGAAAATATAGGTGTAGATGCTCACTGATGCATATTGTCACGAGTCTTCTACTCCTCTTCTTCACTCTCTTTATTTTGAGAGAGAAATCACAATGAGAGTCATCCACTTCCATCCAAAATGGTCCGATCACTTATCTACGAGTATTTGATATAAACCATCCTGGTAATACATTCTATAGTGTACATCGATGCATTGTTTTCAGACCCTATTTTCCTTATAACCTGCGTGAACGTTTCTCTAATCAAATGGCAGGACACCTGCCCCTGCATTACAAAATCACTCCATAATAATCATCTTAAAAAATGGATACTTCGTCATAATTTTCTTAGATATTGATGTACTTCTTTTGTCGTCTTTAGCGATAAGCCCATAATAGACCAAGCACCCAAACCAGCCTTTCCTTCTCTGATTTCTCTCCAATCATTGTACCTGACACTACAAAAATACCTCCCATATACTACACTTTTTTTGAGACTGTGCATGCAAAAATTACCTGCAAAAGTTGGTTACCGGCGGATGACCATTGATGGCACCACTTGCTATGGCAACTATATGTGCCGGAATCCATTTTTGTCCGGTCTTACCACCGATTTCCCTTTTTTCAACCCGTTTTTCAAGTTCTCACACTCTTTTTGTTGGTCTCACTTAGATTTCGAATGGCCCCATCTGAAATTAGGTAGTCGTGCATCTTCTTAAGCAAATCTTTTCATTCTTCCTTCCCAAATCATCATTTCCCTCTGCATGCTAAACCCTCGATGTAGTAACCACCCACTAATTAAGCCATCTAGGTCGGTCGACGACGCCAGAAGTGACTCCCTTCGACCGCCCCTGCCGCCATTCTCTGCCGCCTCTCTACCCTTCCATCGTGCATCACATACGTCGCCTAGGTCATTGGGAAGTTTTCTACGTGTATTCTGTTTTGTTTCCATCATCAATCTAGTGTTTATTACCTCTATATGTTCTTTGGAAATGACTCTGTTCCCATCGTTTTCCTTTGTGTTAGATGGCACAAAGAGAGAAGATAATGACTTCTTCGCAGGAGCAAGAAGATGTCGCTGTAATATTAGATTATGAAAAATGAAGGTTGGAAATGATAGAAAGCGAACAGTGAAAAAATCAAGGAAAATAATTTTTCACACATGTTTCTTATACGGCCATCCTCTCACAAAGTACCAGTTGTTTCTGAAAAGAACAATATTAGAAATGAGATGTGTATACTTGCCTAATTGTAGTTATACCATTATTGATTTATCCTTAAATTCTACTTCTGTCATTACTGATTTGCCCTTAAATTTCACCTGTAGCCTGTCGCACTAGATGGGCGCCACGATGAATGGGAAGATCCTTTGTTTAAAGAAGAATAGGGAGTTGAAAAGGAGGATAAAGAGATAGATAAGACGAATGAGAGGATATGACTGAGGATGACAACAGCGATATGAAGTGACACTAATAATGAGAAAGAGGAAGAGGCATGGGCAGACGCAGACGAAGAAGAAAACAAAGATACATAATGCAATCTAAAATTTTGTGTAGAGTGCAGTCGGAATTTAGTGCATAGTGTTAACTGAATTTTACTACATAGTGCTAACTAAATGTTACTACACAATGTTAACTAAATTTTACTGTGAGTTAGGGGTACATACACATAGTATGCAAACTAAGCTGCATACACATGGCTGTCCTGGCCGAACCGAGGTCGTATTTTCCCGGCCACTGTCTGGCAATGGCCGAGGAGAGGTGTCAAACATAGTATTAGGATTTGTAGTGTTTTCCAAGTGGAGTATGTGAGTAGAGCGCTAGGTCTCACCAGCCGGATCTAGGACGGCTCAAGCGTCGATTTTTTGCACTGTCTCTCTAATGGCAGGTGCAGGCGCGAGTGAGGAAGCAAAGTTGGGGGATCTCCGGCAATAAGGATGCTCCTTCAAGTTACTCATGTGCACAGACGAGCTGCGTGGGAAGGGTGCTGGTCCTCTTCTTCTTCCTAGTGGTGCCCTAGTGGTCGACGCTAGTGCTGGGAAAGGAGAGGTAGGGCAGCTTGGTCAATAAGTGATGGCGCCCAATACTTGTCGTGGAACGCTTCGTTGGAAACCCCAAGAGCAAGGTATGAAGCAGCACAGCAGCAAGTTTCCCTCAGTAAGAAACCGAGGTTATCGAACCAGTAGGAGGAAGGAAGGAAACGTCACACAGGTGTTGCTGGCAACGTGGAGACCTGCACAACACAAACTCAAGACTTTGCCCCAACGAATCAGTGAGGTTGTCAAGCTCACCGGTTTGCTGTAACAAAGGATTAAACGTATGGTGTGGAAGGTAATGGTTTGCAGCAAGTAAACAAGTAACAGTGGAAGATATATCAATAGTAAAGATTGGACCGGGGTCCATAGTTCACTAGAGGTGTTCTCCTTAGATAAACAACATGGCATGAAGGGTAAACAAATTACAGCGGGGCAATTAACAGGAACTGAGCAAGGCATAACAATGCAATTACTAGCTAGAAAGATCCTATGAAGTTGATTGGTCAATACAACAATATACATAGACCGTAATCCAACTGCATCTATGACTATAAGTCCACCTTCAGGTTATCATCTAAAACCCCTCTAGTATTAAGTTGCAAGCAACACACAACCACTTTAAGCAAAGTGTGTAAGGTAAACAGTCCACACGTTCCATGAACAAGAGACCGTTGTTTTCTCCCTAGTAGCAACAACACATCTACAACCAAAGAGATTTCTGTCACTTCCCTTGGAAACTAGAGGCATGAACCCACTATCGAGCATAAATAATCCCTCTTGGAGTCACTAACAACTACTTGGCCAAGATAACCACTAGCAATGGAGAGCATGCAAGATCACAAACAACACAGACATGATAGAATCATAAAGATAAAATCATTAATCAAACCAACATAATAATCTTAATATCCATCGGATCCCCGCAAACACAACATGCATGATTACAAATAGATTAGATCTTGATCATGAACGGAGCTCACAAGATCTATACATGAAAGCACAAAGGAGGAGATACAACCATCTAGCTACTACATGGACCCATAGTCCAAGGTGGAACTACTCACAAATCATCTAGGAGAAGGCCTCGGGATGATCTCCTCCTGGCAGTGGTGCGGGAAGAACTTGACCCCACGATCTAGGGACGGTGGTGGCGGCCATGCAGTTCGTGGATTTCTGATCGGGTACTCAGGGTTTCTGCATTGGGGGCTTCTTATAGGCGAAGGGGCGAGTCTGGGAGGCGACCAGGGCCGCCAAACCCTAGCCAGGCACGGGCCCACCTGCCCCCGCGCCTAGGGTGGGTTTGGCCCCCCTGGCCATCCCCTCCGGCTCTCCTCTGGACTTCTTGTTCCCCACGGAAAGTAATTGACTTTGTCCTTCATCCCGTCCAATTCTGAGAATATTTCTTTACTAACTTTTCTGAAACCAAAAACAGCAGAAAACAAGCATCTGGCACTGTTGCAACTTGTTAATAGGTTAGTACCAGAAAACATGTAAAAAGCACCTCAAAGTATGGACAAGTAAAACAAAGAAGTACTAAACAAGCATGGAGTATCAAAAATTATAGATACTTTTCTGACGTATCAATAAGCTTGTCAGTGGATATGCTCTTCCTGTTGTTTCTGCATCTACGCCATCTTATCCCCTGGGTCTAGGAGGTGAGGATGGCGGGATAAATTGATTTGATGTTTTTTAGAGAGAAACCACGTATTTTATTAATTGAATATCCAGTTAAAAGAAGCAACACACGTGGAAAGTAATAGACAGACCGGGATAAAGTAATTGTCCTGAATTTGTAGATGAAATTCTAAGAGATGGAGAAATAAAAAACAATCCCTAGAGTTTCCTGCAACTACTGAAGCCAGCGGCGTCTTCCAGATCTAGCGCCGCCGAGAATCACGCCAGAAGATACGTCAAACCTCCACCAATGCAAGATCCAAAAAAGCACCATTGCGAAAGAGGCTTTGTGGGTCGATGAATAGGCATGCTGCACATAGAGAGGCACAGGTCTCCGTGGCATGTCGACCAGGGGAATGCCCTCATGATGTCTTGAAACAAGATCTGTCATGTCCCATCAACGAAGTTGAGAAAGAACGGTAGATCCACCATCTCCGGACCAGCATCCTCGCTCTAGAGGAACCACCTCGCCCCGTCCACCAGCGCCATTGCGGATAACAATAAACGCTAGAAACACATCGAGAAACAGATCTGAAAGAACATTTCATGATGTCTAGTGTTTTGAGTGTTAGATAACAATACCAAGAAATATTTAATGTGTGTTGAAATGCTGTAGATAATTGTCCATTCAAAAGCAGCTGAACTGAAGTTTAGGGGGCGATTATCCGCCCCTGCCAAGGGCTAGATTATCCGCCCCCCTGGCTCAATTGACAAAGACATCCAAGGCGAGTCACACGGTATGGGGTGGACTTTCCTACGGATTGTCTGGCCAGGGATGGAGTTTTTGCCCGAGCCGGATAATTTGCCCCTCAAGGGGGCTGGATAATCCCCCCTCCCAGGAATTTTGCAAACGGCGCCAAGGTGCGTCACGCGGTATGCGTGGCAGAATTTCCCCTAGAAATTCCGATTTCGGGGCAGAGTTTTGCTCCGGGCCGGATAATCCGTCCCCCACTTAGGCCGGATAGTCCGGCCCATTTTTCTTCTACCACAAGTTTTGGCAGGGGGTATATATATTCCCCATCAGCCCCTCCTGCCAGAACTCTTGATTCATTTGAAAAATTTTAACACTGTTCTTCAAGTTCCAAACCGAGATCTCCATCTTCATCCACCCGAAGGATTTGATCTTTGAGGAATCAAAGGAGGAGGCCTCGATCTTCATCAACACCAATCAAGCTCTACACTTCCCCTCCATTCACTTGGAGGATTCTTGATCTAGTATTTCTTGCAAATATGTAGATATCAATTTTGGTTATTTGATAATCCTTGTTTTTGTGGCAGCTTGTTGTCATCACGGGAGCCTCCAATTCAGTTGTGGATGTGTGTCCCGCTAGCGTTGTAAAAGCACTAGTTTCCGCCTAGAAGGGTACCAATAGTGGAAAGGTGGATCGGGCTTTGGTGGCGAGATCCATCGGAAAATAGGGTGAGGCCTATTGTGGTGTGGTGATCTTAGAACCGCCCACCCCTCCATCGCAGACGTACTTCCCTTAACAAGGAAGGAACTGCGGTCAAACAAATCCACCTGTTGGAGAAACTACTGCACCAACACAACAACCATCTGAAGTTCATCCATCTTTTGAAAATCTGGAAGCTCCAGGCTGGATTTTCCGCTTGAGGCCAGATTATCTGGTCCTACTTCACCCCGTGCCAGGAACAGTCAGGATGATCAAGAAGAAGTAGGAACTCCCAGGCCGGATTATCCGGCTGATCCCTAAGAATTCAGAACAGCAGCAGCCTCCTGTTATGGGTGCTGATCAAGATCAAGAGCAAGGTTCTCCATCTCATGTCCGTGCTGAACAAGCTGTTGATCAAGGGTAAGCTAGTGGTCAATACGAAGACTCAAGTGATGAAGAAATCCCCCAAGAAACAACAAGGAGATTGAAATTCGTCACAAAGCTTGTGCTGAAAGAAACCTCGAACTAAGAGATCATACATTTGATAAAGTTACCGGTGACCTGAGAAGAAGGGTGTCCACAAGACATGAACTAGGGAGCTTCAGTGATCATCAAGCTCATATATCTATGGTAGAACTTAAAAGATTTTTGAATCCCTTGAAGGTCAAGATTGGGTTGTTGCTATGCATGAAGAACTTAATAATTTCGAGCGCAACAAATTCTGGAAGTTAGTAGAGAATCCCAAAGATTACCGCAATGTTATCGACATGAAGTGGATATTCAAGAACAAGCAAGATGAGAGTGTAATTGTTGTGAGGAACAAGGCAAAATTGGTAGCACAAGGTTTCTCTCAAGTGGAAGGCGTTGACTTTGGCAAAACTTATGCTCTAGTGGGTCGTCTTGAGTCTATCTGTATCCTCCTTGCTTATGCAGCTCACCATAACTTTCAATTATAGCAAATGGATGTTAAGAGTCATTTTCTTAATGGTCCTTTACATGAGTTGGTATGTCAAGAAACCCTTGGGTTTCGAGGATCCCAGCTTTCCAAACCATGTCTGCAAACTCGATAAGGAGCTTTATGGCCTTAAACAAGCCCCACGTGTGTGTGGTATGAGCACCTTAAAGAGATTTTGTTAGACCGTGGCTTCGAGGTTGGACAGATCTATCCCACTCGTTTTACTAAGAAGGTTAAGGGGAGCTTTTCGTATGCCAACTATATGTAGACAAAATTATCTTTGACTTTACTAACCAAGCTTTTAATTATGAATTTTCAAAGCTTATGCCCAACAGGTTTGAGATGTCTATGATGGGAGAATTAAGGTTCTTTTTTGGATTCGAGATCAAGCAACTAAGATAAGTAACCTTCATTAATCAAGCAAAATACATCCAATACATGCTTAAGAGGTTCAAGATGACGGATCTTAACGGCGTTGCTACACCAATGCAAACTAAATGCCATCTTGAGCTCAATCCCAAGGGTAAAGACGTGGACCAAAAGGTATACCGGTACATGATCAGCTCTCCCCTTTACCTTTGCGCATCTAGACCCGATATTGTGTTGAGTGTAGAAGTGTGTGCAAGGTATCAAGCTTCTCCTAAAGAAAGCCACTTAGTGGCAGTCAAGAGAATCTTCCAATATTTGGTGCATTCCCCAAACTTTGGTCTATGGTATCCCAAGGGCTCTAATTTCTTTTTATGTGGATACACGGACTTAGATTGGGCTGGTGACAAGGAATATAGAAAATCAAATTTTGGAGCATGACAATTCTTGGGCAGGTCTTTAGTATGTTGGCCTTCAAAGAAACAAAATTGTATATCTCTCTCCACCGCCGAAGATGAATATGTGGCTGCTACAAGTGCATCAGTGTATGCACTCAATTATTATGGATGAGGCAAACTTTAAAGGAATACGGTATCAATTGTGACATAGTGCCTATTTTATGTGATAATGTAAGTGCAATCAAAATTGCTTACAATCCAGTGCAACATACAAGGACAAAGCATATTAAGATTCGCAATCACTTTATTTGGGATCATGTTGCTCGTGGTGATATTGCCTTATCCTTTGTGAGTATGAAGAATCAACTTGCTGATATTTTCACGAATCCACTTGATGAAGCAAGGTTTTGTTACTTGAGGAATGAGATAAATATCGTGGATTCAACGAGCTTGGCTTGATTACCCTTGCATACTCACCTATGTCTCTTCCTTTATTTGGTTTAGGTGTAGGCATAAACCTAGGGGAGTGTGGTCCTAATTGATTGGGCTAACCCTCCCCCCATAATTCCAAAAGGAAAAATCATTTCTCTTAATATCATTATGGGATACGTGAGTTGTTTATGAGCATTGGTTTTGAACTCAAGATATATCTTCGCGGTTTCATGCCTTTCTCTCCAACATGGTGGCTTCGGCCAGCGCCCTCTTCCTTGAGAAGAGTTGGTTCCTGTCACATCCCAAGATTTTCCAAATCTTGTAATGTGAAAATAAATGAATAAAATAAAACTTTGATTGATTTTCAGGGCCAGAAGAAACCTTTTGAATTCCAATGGGAATCTTCAAACCTATTTTGAACAATTAAATCCTAAAGGGATTTAAAAACATAAAACAATTAACAAAGGAAAATAAAATATTTTGGGAAATACTATATTGGATCTTTTAATAAAAGATTTGGTATTCAAAAGAAAAGATGGATTTATAAATTAAGATTATTTTATAAAGCCAAATTAAACCTTGGCCAAGTATTTAAAATAAAATGTTTGGTTTTGATTAAAAATAGTAAAGGTTTATTTGAATAAAATAATAAGGAATTAAATATCCAAATTTTATTTAAATAAAAGGTTTTACCATTTTAATTAAAACATCAAACTTATTAATTTGTTTTAAATAAGTTTTCTAAGTATTTTATATTCTCAAATAAAACCTACTGAAGTGTTTTGGTTTTATTTTGGTTTTCAAAATAAAGATTTCAATAAAACAAATCCTATTTAAATTAAATGAATAAGGTCTATTGTATTTAATTATTAATGGACCCTAAAATAAATGGTTATTTTGTTTTAAACAAGTTTCCAAGTATTCTTTATTTTCAAATAAATCCTACTAATTTGGTTTTGAAAGTATTTGGATTTCAAAATGGAGATTTTATTAATTATATAAAACCCTATTTTATTAAATAACTAATGGGCCATTTTATTTAATTAAGGAATGGAACCTAAAAAGATTAAAGTATTATTTTATTTTATTTTAGATTTTGATTCATGTTACTGAACAGAACTAATTTCAATATTACAAAGTGTGGTGTTTGTTTGAGTTGATTTGGTTGAATAAATCATTTGTTTGAATTTCAAATCAGTAAATAGGAAATGGAAAAAGATAAATCAAACAGACAAAAAAAATATGAAATGGACCTGACCCAACTGGCCAAGCCCACTAGGCCCAGCAACCCAGTTCCCCCTCACCCGAAAGAAAACGTTGCACCAGATTGACCCACAGAACCAATGACCAGTGGACCTCTCCCCACTCTTTTTCCCACTGACAGCGGACCCCACTCCTCCTGTTCTTCTTCTCACCCGCGCGACCTCCTTCCCCCAAACTTCGCTGCCGTTGCTGCCTTCAATTCGCCATAACACCACGCCTTAACCTCGCCGTGACTGCACGCTATTAAGCGCCAGCGCCTCCTCCTCCTTTTCCCTCAAGCTTCTCCCTCTCTCTGCCCCCAGGCTGCGATTATTTCGCCCTGCATCATCACTGCTCCGACGACCTTCTTTGTCAAATTCCAGCCAAGCTTCGCCGCCCCTTGCCTCCCTGAGCACCCTAGAAGCTTCCCCACTCCTCGGCACATCTCCCAGCACCCTCCGTTCAACCGCGGGCGCCCCTGAGCATCGGCAACGACGACACCAAGCGTGCGCCGCCGTCTGCCATTGCTCCGTCGAGCATTCCAGGTGAACTCCGACCATCCCGCGCCTCCTAGATCACGCACACAGCATCGCCTTGGTCTTGCGCATCTGATACTGTCTTCCATTTGTCCTAGCATGCATCGTAGACCCGTCTCCGACGACGCCCGAGCGAACCCGACGCCAGCGGGAACTCCGGCGAGAAATCAAGCCCACTCCAGAGCGCCCCTCGTCGAACCGACAACGCCTTGAGCATCTCCAGGCTATTGCGAACCAGGTGAGCTTACTCCCACCCTTTCTCGCTTCCTGCCTCGCCAGCACCGCCGCCATCTGGCCGCTCGCCGTTGACATTGCGTCGCCCGAGTTTGGCCAGTGCGATGACAACCGTTCGATCCAGATCAGGCGGGCACGATAGAGTCACTTAAACCGCGAAGGGGTATGCGCTCAGTACCGCACGATCTAATTAGATCCAAGGGCTACCGCGCGTGATCCGGCCGAACCGGTATCGCCCAGTTAGAAAGCGACGCGTGGCCATGTTTTTGTTTAAAAACAGATTTGAATCTGTTATAGATTCAATTTTCAAACCTCTGTAACTTTCAAACCACACGTCCAAAAATTACAAATTTTATGTCGTTGGATTCAGGAGAACAAACCCTAGCCAACCATGCCCTTAGTTTAGCAAATAGTATCTTTTAGCTTGTTTGAATTTGCAGAGACATTTGTATGCTTGTTAAGGATGTAAAAATTGTTTAAAATTGAATTTGGGGTTAAAATCTTTGGCAATTGGATTGATTTGAACCTACTGACCCTAGGAAACACTTTGTGGACTCAAAAATGTATTTGGTGAAATAAAGAAAAGATTCTTTGATTTAAAACCATTTCTAGTCAAATAGAAATGTAATTTATTTATTGAAAATGATTTTGAAGGAAAACTTTTGCAAAATGGTTTGTTGTGACCTTACTGACCCTAGGAACCAACCCATGGTTTTGAAAATGAAATTGGAAAAATTGAGAATGGATTAATTGAATAAGTCTATTTCTAGCTAAAGTAAAGATAATGGTTTTATTATGAAAAAGGATTTTGGAATAAAAACTTTGGGAAAATATTTTGATTCAAAGCTACTGACCCCAAAACACCAAGTATTGAGTGTTAGAAACTTTTTGGTGAAGAATTAAAGGTTTTAGATTTGATAAAACTAATTTCCACCACATAAAATGTTGAATGGATTTTAAAATAGTTTTTGGGCAAAACCCTCTAACTAATGACTTTGCCATTTTGGTAAATGACCAATTTGGACCTTACAAAGTTTAGAAACCTAGTGGAGACCATCCTTTAAATAGAACCATTCTTTGCATACTTATGCATGACTTAGATTCCATTGCTTTGTGAGTGTGAAATTGTTTGTTTGACTTGGTTTGGAATGTTAGTTGATTTTGTGTTTGCTTGATTGACTTGTAGTGAATTTAGCAAAGAGTGAGACTAGCAAGATCAAGGAGTGAACCACCATTCCCTACCAAAAAGGCAAGTGATGCTTCATAATTTTTGTCCCATTACTTTCACTATGCATTAGTGATTTTTCTCTAAGTAAAACTTGCATGGATTTTGATATGTATAGACCTTGCTATAAGAAAAACTAGTAGATGAATCCTTAGTAGGATTTTCCTAGGAAAAATTCTCTAAGTCTGAGGACTTATGTTTTTGGTGTAATAAAACAACTAAGTAAATAAATCACCTGGGTGGAATGGAAGGATGGGTTTATGTTGAGTGGTTACACAAGGCCATGGACTTGGCTTGTGTATCTCACTTGTGGATGGCCACCCAGGCACAAAGAGATTTGAGATGTCAAATGTTGAGAAGCTTCAAGTGCAACCACTTGGCAATATGGGCTCTGCCATGATCATATAGGTTGCAAGAACTTAGCCATATGGACAGTGGGTGGTAGTGTTTGATAGGTTGGAACGCGTCCATTTTGGTCTAAGGGAAGGATTCTGAAAGATCTTGTCTTGGGAAACCAAGTCGTGTGGGGAAAGTGCACCACCTCTGTAGAGTGTAAAATCTAAGTACTTAGCCATGTCCCTGGTAAAGGACTATTTGAGCATCAAGACATGGAAGAAATCAAGAATCTCATCATTCAAATTTCTAAGTTAAAACTTGTGGATTGAACAAGGGTTGTTTGAAATCTTCAATATTTGATTGAGAGATGCCTTGTAAAGGATCTTCAATCTTTGATTGAGAAAAATGATTTTATCAAAGCAAAAACTTAGTATTTTCAAATGTTAAGGAAAAATCTATTTTGAGCAATGCAAGCCTCAACTCCACTTAGCCAAATGCATATAGATAATAGACTCCACTATACTATCATAGTATCACTTGCCAATACAATTCAAATGTATTGACCCTTTGTGGCTGTAACTTGTATGTTGCAAGTTTGATTGTTTTTAGTGAAGATTGATTGATTAGGATTACAAAGTCTACAACCAACATCTGCCTGTGGCACTTTGAAGATGAAGGACCCCATGTTTATAGTTATTCCGCTGCAATGTAATGTAAATAGCCAAAGGAGCTATGTATTGATGTAATAAAACTATGTTATTCCTGGTTATAAAGTTGTATTATGAACTTTGTTTCTTGATATTACATCTATACTGTGGATGCTAGCTATTGATCCAGGGACTAGCATTGTAAACATAGGAGGAATCTACCTTATTAGGTTGAGACCTCTACAGATGGTATCAGAGCATTGTGTTGCCTGTAGGATTTGTAAACCTAGGATTGGACAAAACCCCTTAGAAAAATAGGAGTTGCATTTGTTCCAAAACTTATTTACAAAAAAACTTGTAAGCTCTTTCCTTAACCATTTTGGTTTCAACTCTACACCTCTTCTACTTCAACTTGATGGAAAAACCTACCCCACGGCCAAAGACTACACTATGTGCAAAGGACTTCTTCAAATTCTTCAACTCTAATGACTTCAACATCTTCAGCATATTCACCAAGGACTTCCAACTTAGATACCACTAAGGACTACAAGTGAAACAAGGAAATCTTGCTCAAGATTTAGAGACTGAGGGAATGCAAAAGTTAGAATGAGCCTACATCATTTGAAGTATTGCAACCAAGAGTTTTTCTCAAGGAAACCATGATCCCAAGTAAGAGGAGGAAACCAAGAAAGGAGGAAGACCACAAGTGAACCATATAGATGGACCACCATATTTTAATTAAGTCAAAAACACACCAACTTATGTGGTGTAACAAAAATAATTTATTGACTAAGTATGTGCTTGAACCTTGTTTGAGTGAAATGTTTGACTTGTGATTGCATGCACATTGTTTGTGTGTATTGTGATGTGTGTGATTAGAATTGATTCCTTAGAAAATCTTTTGCCTATTCTAAATCTTCCTTCAACCCAAACAGATGACTTCTCCAAAAGACTCCAAGGTTGATGACATCAACACCAACCAAAAATACAGCATGAAAGATCTCATAGCAACCCAGAACCAGTTAAACCAACTGACAGCTCAGTTCATGTGGCATCCCGCAAAACCACTACTAGAAAACCGCGTTGAATTTGTGCATTGCATCGTCATCATCATGTGTTGTTTGTCTAAAAACTATTTTCGCAAAGCCCGTTTTGTTTTCTAAAACGCCCCATCTTTATTCAAACACCAAAACCGGGTCTCCGGATTATTTTGTTTGTCTACTAACGGTTTGCAAACGGTGCATTTAAAATGAATAAAATATTAAATTATTTTAGTGGGGGCAGTCGAACGGGCCGACCCGACCCGAACGACCACCCCCAGGAATACAAACGGTCCAACTAATCCTAAAGCTACCAACCTACCTACCCACACCCACCCAGCCACCTCACCCCAACCAACCCCCTCTCGACACCTCACCACCCTTCCCCCCCCTAGCCAATCAGATTATGCCACCTAGACTAAACCCTCCTCTCTCTATCTCTCTCCCTTCCCCCACTCAACCCACTCACACACACAACCCACACCACACGCACGCAGCCGGCCAGCAGCTCACACCACACACCGACCAGCCCTCCCTCTCTGTCCCCCTGGTCCCACCCGCGCGGCCCCACCCGCCTGACTCCTCTCCACCTGCCCCAATCCCAGCACCCTGGCCCCCCCGGTCCCACGCCCGTCTCTCTTTCCCCAGCGCACGCCCTCTCCCTCCCCGCACCAACCTCCAACCTCGCCGGACCCCGCCTGCCCCGACGCGGCCCTCCTCCCGCCGCCACGCCAGGGCCTCCCGGAGCCGCCTCGTTCCTGGCCACGGTAGCCGTCTCGCCCGCGCCTCACCCCTCTGCCGCCGTCTCCTCTTCCGCCTGGGCCTCGCCGCTGCTTCTCTCTCCTCCGGCCCACTCCGCTAGCCCAGGCGCCCGCTCTCCGCTGGCGAGCCCTCCGCCTCGCTGGATTCTCTCTGCGGCCCGTCCCTCCAAGACTCGCCCAAGGCTCAACCGCCTCCGCTCCTCGGCCACCACCGCTGCCAGGTTTCGCCGCCTCCACTGCCGCCTCCCGCTCGCCCGCTCGCCCGGCCACCTTCGCAGCTCGCCACCGCGCCATGCCGCCACTGCCACCGCCTCCTCCGCCGCGCGCCCCGCCGCGCCTCCTCCCCGCTCAGCCCGCAGACGCCGCCGCCTTCGCCTTCCTGGCACCCCCACCGAGCTCTGCGCGAGCCTTCCTGCGCCGGTCGCCCCAACCTCGATGTTCCTCGTCGCAAGCTTCCTCTGCCGCTGCTGCGTGGCTCAACCCGGCCACGCGTCGTAGTACTGACCGCCTCGGCGTCCTCCTTGGCTCCTCCCTTCGCCACGCTCGCCTCCCTGCGGCCGCATCGGCCTCGCCCCTGCATCCAGAGCAGGCGGTCTCCGACCCGCAGCAGGCCGTCATCGACCCGATCTGCACCGTCTTCCATCTGCAGCTGTCTGCAAGCTCTGCGCGTCATCGTGTTTTGGTGGTTGATGGAGTGGTGTGAAGCCACCAGAAGAACACCGCTGAGAACAGTAACAATGACAAGTTACCTCTGCCAGGACGCCGTAACAAGTTCTTCGTTTTCGTCGCCAAGATCTCCGCACGAACAGGACCAACCCGATGCCGGCCACCGATGACCGAGATGACATACCAAGATCTTCGACGAGGGCAGCGAGAACTTCTACCGGAGTCCAAAACCCCGAAGGCCAAACCCGATGGCTCGACATGATCTTCCTCAGGGGACGCCAAGACACCGTCGAACCCCGCAGGCCTCCGATAGGGAACCGACAAGATCTACATCACGGACGCACCACGGACGCGGAGAAACTCCCGGACGCCAAGACCGACTTGATGGCGCGGGCCCGACAAGATCTCCGCATGAGACGACAAGACCGACAACATGGCCCGACCACCGCGAATGCGCCAAGCTCTACCCCGTCAACCGAGGACGATCCCGGAGTCCGAACCTCGATCCCGTCGAACCCTGGACCCTGAGACCGACCCCGAACCCCGGAACCCCAAGTTCGTCGAGACCCTAATGTGTGACCCTTATCCGAACCCCTAGTTTTATAAATGATAAACATAAAACCTGTTGCATATTAATTGCCATACTTGCATGCATATCTGTGTGGTTTGGGGGCCTTATGCCGATTCACCTAATAATTAAATATGGGGCCCATATGCGGGCAAATCTAGTCTCATATCGGCCTCATTTAAATTTGTGTAGCGAACCGGTGTTATCTTTGGCCATGCTAAAACAACATTTAATTTGTGGGGTAGGTAAATAACTTGAACCGTTTAACTAATTGTCGGGAACCCCGGTTCCGCTTAATCTTGCCTAATTGCATCGCACCTTTGCCATGTCATGCATCATACATGCATCATGCCGATCTTCTGCCGTTGTATTAAATATTGCATCCGGTGTTATTCTAGTGTTTTGGTTCTTCGCGGATAAGGCCGTTGAGTTGATGTGAGCTTCGCCCGATCTTCGGTTGAACCTTCGGCAATGTTCTCAGGCGAGCATCTCCCCCTTTCTACCTATCTTACTTTTATAGTATTTATTCCCTCCTGTTGATCTATTGCTATCTGTGTTGCGATGCTCTAGATTCCGTACCCTTGATACCCCTTGCAGCCATATATTGCCTTGGACACATCCTATTACTTGTTGTTTGGTAGATAGTTGGACTTGCGCGTCGTAGTCGCTTGCTCAAGTGCTGTTGCGTGTCGTCAAGTGCCACAGTTGTTGATGTATTGCCGCATGTTGATGTTGGAGATGATCATAGTTTTACTTATCGTTCACTTTAATTCCTGTTTAACAACTAAAATTGAAGTAAGCAGAGGCATCGGTGGGTGATAGATAATATTTGGTTTCCGAACGCCCACTTGTGTCCCGTAGGACCCCGAGTACTTGATACTGTTCCTTGATTTATCGCGCTATCCACATCCGGAGGTATATGGGAGCCCCGAGCGAGCTTGATTCCGTCTTATTTCTTGGGGCCACAAACTAGTTTGAGGTTTTATTTACTATCCTGTACTTATGCCATGCTACTGTTTAATTACGTTTGTGCGAGGAGCACACTGTACTGTTTAGGTAAGCGGAATGTTTTCGCGGTATCGACACACCGAGGTGTCGGTTTCCCAGTCGCTTACAGCCATTGTCGCAAACCTTGAGTCCGTCTCGGAGCTTGCTTACTTCGTTGCGGGTGTACTCAAGGTGGCCCTGAAATATTTCGAATCCTGTGATTGCTTTGTCGTGAAATCCTCGTTGGGTTTTGATTTGGTTTTCCGAGGTTGATCGGCGTGTGTTGCTATTGGTGCACCCGGCCGGGTAAAACTTTCAAAGCCGTGTCCATGGATATGGACGACTTGGAGCACAGTATCTCGACCATAGACAAGCATAACTAAAGTTTATTGTTATAAATTTGACTTTATAATGACTAGTAATCAGCTTCACTATAATGGAATGGCTAAATAATACTGCCCACAATTGCTTGTTTGGATTGTCGCTTGCGACCATTGTACCTGACTAGTAAGTATTGCAACTACAACGGAATGGCTGAATAAAAGTACTAACAACTGTTGGGTTTTGGGTTTACCTCATGCTATCTGTATCTGATTAGTAATTGATGCAACTACAACGGAATGGTTAACTAAAAGGGCCTACTGCTTACTTTATCAGGACGATTATCTAAACCTGACTAGTAAAGTGCCGCAATGATAACCGAATAAGTAAAACTGCCAACTGTGTGAGTTCCTCGGTTGACTTCCTCGTTTGGTTTCGAGGGGGAAACGCTAGGATGGGTTTGTTCGATGATAGTATCAGGTTGGTTCCGATTAGGTCTTTCTTATCCCTCTCTGATAGTCGCCAGTCGTACTGAGTCTCTATAGGTTGTTTAGTGCATCTTGCTGCCTCTGATCCACCATACCTGTGGCGAGGACCGGAATTCTAGCCTCGCTGCAGTGTCTCAGATCGACGCTCCTTCTTTTTCCTTTGCCCTTTGTCGGCACCCTTTTGTTTAAGCAGGTTTTGAGATCGGCGTCGTTAGCGGTTACCCTTCCGCTTGGCACAGGCAGGGTTATGGACGCCATTGGTTATTCTTCAGGGCTCTTAGCCCCATTTGCATCTTGTCCGTAGCTGGACGCTCTATCGTTTTCAAGGTGATTTGGATCTTTGTATATTATATCTGCATTCTTGACTCATGGAGTCGCTGTTATATATATCTGTTCTGTGGGTCCCATCGAGGACTGTTGTGTAATGTTATTACTTCGTTTTCCACCCGCACGAAAGTGCCTGGTGGGCACCTTTGAAACGTTTCTATGCGGGTTTGGCGGGTTTTCGCTAAAACTTGCATAGGTCCGATTCTGAGGGTGTTACAGTTCATAGCCAACAACAGTGATAAAGATCCAGCACTGCAAAAGTTTTTGGAGGAACAATCCCAACTGATGCTTAAGGTGACTAATCAAATGATCAACATGGAAGAAAGCTATCCTAAAGGAGTTTATGATAACAAGGATGACAAGAATGTTATTCTAGATGGAGCCCCAGCTTGCATTATTTGTGGAGACAAGGACCATACTTCCAAGGAGCATGAAGGTCAATGCCCTAATTGTGAAGAAAAGCATCCTGTTGGACAATGTCCCACCTCTCAAGCTACTTGCTACCTTTGTGAAGAAAACGACCATGTCCCTACCCAATGCCCCATCTATGCCATGGTGGAACAGAGGAAACAAGAAGGATCCAAGTCTACCAAAGGAAAAGGACCACTTATACCTCCAAACAAGACAACCTACTTCAAGGGATCAAAGAAACCGAAGAAACCAAGACAGGACATGCACCTTGTGCAATGCCGTAAATGTAAGGAAATGGGACAATACTCCAGTGAGTGCCCAGAGAACAAGAAAAATAAGGGAATTGACCAAGTGGTGTGCAACAACTGCAAAGAACCAGGCCATTATGTACCAACTTGTCCACAAGAACAACGCAAAGAACTCCAGGATATCCACTGTTTCAACTGCAAGAACCGAGGACATTATGCAAGCAACTGTCCAGAAAAGATGAAGAACAAGTTGAACAAGCCTATGGAGAAACTTAACCTTGTCCCATGAGTCAAGCATGGAAACTAAGGACATAAATGCAAATGCTTACTTAGAGGAATTTTCCCCAGGATCCCAAGAAGGACAATATGTAATTTTTGTTTGGAAATCTTAAGGGTGGTAGTACCCTAGTTGTTTTGAACCTACTTGTAACCCCTAGCCTCCCCAAATCTCGGGACGAGATTTATTTTAAGGGTGGTAGCCTGTCACATCCCAAGATTTTCCAAATCTTGTAATGTGAAAATAAATGAATAAAATAAAACTTTGATTGATTTTCAGGGCCAGAAGAAACCTTTTGAATTCCAATGGGAATCTTCAAACCTATTTTGAACAATTAAATCCTAAAGGGATTTAAAAACATAAAACAATTAACAAAGGAAAATAAAATATTTTGGGAAATACTATATTGGATCTTTTAATAAAAGATTTGGTATTCAAAAGAAAAGATGGATTTATAAATTAAGATTATTTTATAAAGCCAAATTAAACCTTGGCCAAGTATTTAAAATAAAATGTTTGGTTTTGATTAAAAATAGTAAAGGTTTATTTGAATAAAATAATAAGGAATTAAATATCCAAATTTTATTTAAATAAAAGGTTTTACCATTTTAATTAAAACATCAAACTTATTAATTTGTTTTAAATAAGTTTTCTAAGTATTTTATATTCTCAAATAAAACCTACTGAAGTGTTTTGGTTTTATTTTGGTTTTCAAAATAAAGATTTCAATAAAACAAATCCTATTTAAATTAAATGAATAAGGTCTATTGTATTTAATTATTAATGGACCCTAAAATAAATGGTTATTTTGTTTTAAACAAGTTTCCAAGTATTCTTTATTTTCAAATAAATCCTACTAATTTGGTTTTGAAAGTATTTGGATTTCAAAATGGAGATTTTATTAATTATATAAAACCCTATTTTATTAAATAACTAATGGGCCATTTTATTTAATTAAGGAATGGAACCTAAAAAGATTAAAGTATTATTTTATTTTATTTTAGATTTTGATTCATGTTACTGAACAGAACTAATTTCAATATTACAAAGTGTGGTGTTTGTTTGAGTTGATTTGGTTGAATAAATCATTTGTTTGAATTTCAAATCAGTAAATAGGAAATGGAAAAAAGATAAATCAAACAGACAAAAAAAATATGAAATGGACCTGACCCAACTGGCCAAGCCCACTAGGCCCAGCAACCCAGTTCCCCCTCACCCGAAAGAAAACGTTTCGCACCCAGATTCTGACCCACAGAACCAATGACCAGTGGACCTCTCCCCACTCTTTTTCCCACTGACAGCGGACCCCACTCCTCCTGTTCTTCTTCTCACCCGCGCGACCTCCTTCCCCCAAACTTCGCTGCCGTTGCTGCCTTCAATCCGCGCGTTCAATTCGCCATAACACCACGCCTTAACCTCGCCGTGACTGCACGCTATTAAGCGCCAGCGCCTCCTCCTCCTTTTCCCTCAAGCTTCTCCCTCTCTCTGCCCCCAGGCTGTGATTATTTCGCCCTGCATCATCACTGCTCCGACGACCTTCTTCGTCAAATTCCAGCCAAGCTTCGCTGCCCCTTGCCTCCCTGAGCACCCTAGCAGCTTCCCCACTCCTCGGAACATCTCCCAGCACCCTCCGTTCAACCGCGGGCGCCCCTGAGCATCGGCAACGACGACACCGAGCGTGCGCCACCGTCTGCCATTGCTCCGTCGAGCATTCCAGGTGAACTCCGACCATCCCGCGCCTCCTAGATCACGCACACAACATCGCCTTGGTCTTGCGCCGATCGACATCTTCCATTTGTCCTAGCGTGCGCATCGTGACCCGTCTCCGACGCCGAGCGAACCGCCCGCGGGGAACTCCGTGAAATCAAGCCCACTCAGGCGCCCGTCGAACCAACAACGCCTTGAGCATCTCCGGCTATTGCGAACCGGTGAGCTTACTCCCCCTTTCGCTTCCTGCCTCGCCAGCGCCGCCATCATCGCCGCTCCGCCGCTTCATGACATTGCGCCGAGTTTGGCTGGCGATGATGGCCTGCTCGATCCGGATCAAAGTGCACGATAGAGTCACTTAAACCGCGAAGGGGTATGCCCTCAGTACCACACGATCTAATTAGATCCAAGGGCTACCGCGCGTGATCCGGCCAAATCGGTATCGCCCAGTTAGAAAGCGACGCGTGGCCATGTTTTTGTTTAAAAACAGATTTGAATCTGTTATAGATTCAATTTTCAAACCTCTGTAACTTTCAAACCACATGTCCAAAAATTACAAATTTTATGTCGTTGGATTCAGGATAACAAACCCTAGCCAACCATGCCCTTAGTTTAGCAAATAGTATCTGTTAGCTTATTTGAATTTGTAGAGACATTTGTATGCTTTTTAAGGATGTAAAAATTGTTTAAAATTGAATTTGGGGTTAAAATCTTTGGCAATTGGATTGATTTGAACCTACTGACCCTAGGAAACACTTTGTGGACTCAAAAATGTATTTGGTGAAATAAAGAAAAGATTCTTTGATTTAAAACCATTTCTAGTCAAATATAAATGTAATTTATTTATTGAAAATGATTTTGAAGGAAAACTTTTGAAAAATGGTTTGTTGTGACCTTAGTGACCCTAGGAACCAACCCATGGTTTTGAAAATGAAATTGGAAAAATTGAGAATGGATTAATTGAATAAGTCTATTTCTAGCTAAAGTAAAGATAATGGTTTTATTATGAAAAAGGATTTTGGAATAAAAACTTTGGGAAAATATTTTGATTCAAAGCTAATGGCCCCAAAACACCAAGTCTTGAGTGTTAGAAACTTTTTGGTGAAGAATTAAAGGTTTTATATTTGATAAAACTAATTTCCACCACATAAAATGTTGAATGGATTTTAAAATAGTTTTTGGGAAAAACCCTCTAACTAATGACTTTGCCATTTTGGTAAATGACCAATTTGGACCTTACAAAGTTTAGAAACCTAGTGGAGACCATCCTTGAAATAGAACCATTCTTTGCATACTTATGCATGACTTAGATTCCATTGCTTTGTGAGTGTGAAATTGTTTGTTTGACTTGGTTTGGAATGTTAGTTGATTTTGTGTTTGCTTGATTGACTTGTAGTGAATTTAGCAAAGAGTGAGACTAGCAAGATCAAGGAGTGAACCACCATTCCCTACCAAAAAGGCAAGTGATGCTTCATACTTTTTGTCCCATTACTTTCACTATGCATTAGTGATTTTTCTCTAAGTAAAACTTGCATGGATTTTGATATGTATAGACCTTGCTATAAGAAAAACTAGTAGATGAATCCTTAGTAGGATTTTCCTAAGTTAAGATTCCTACTACTATCAAGCTTAGCCTAGATAATAGAAAACATGGGTGGAATATATATTCACACTGTGGAAAAATACTCTAAGTCTGAGGACTTATGTTTTTGGTGTAATAAAACAACTAAGTAAATAAATCACCTGGGTGGAATGGAAGGATGGGTTTATGTTGAGTGGTTACACAAGGCCATGGACTTGTCTTGTGTATCTCACTTGTGGATGGCCACCCAGGCACAAAGAGATTTGAGATGTCAAATGTTGAGAAGCTTCAAGTGCAACCACTTGGCAATATGGGCTCTGCCATGATCATATAGGTTGCAAGAACTTAGCCATATGGACAGTGGGTGGTAGTGTTTGATAGGTTGGAGCGCATCCATTTTGGTCTAAGGGAAGGCTTCTGAAAGATCTTGTCTTGGGAAACCAAGTCTTGTGGGGAAAGTGCACCACCTCTGCAGAGTGTAAAATCTAAGTACTTAGCCATGTCCCTGGTAAAGGACTATTTGAGCATCAAGACATGGAAGCAATCAAGAATCTCATCATTCAAATTTCTAAGTTAAAACTTGTGGATTGAACAAGGGTTGTTTGAAATCTTCAATCTTTGATTGAGAGATGCCTTGTAAAGGATCTTCAATCTTTGATTGAGAAAAATGATTTTATCAAAGCAAAAACTTAGTATTTTCAAATGTTTAGGAAAAATCTATTTTGAGCAATGCAAGCCTCAACTCCACTTAGCCAAATGCATATAGATAATAGACTCCACTATACTATCATAGTATCACTTGCCAATACAATTCAAATGTATTGACCCTTTGTGGCTGTAACTTGTATGTTGCAGGTTTGATTGTTTTTAGTGAAGATTGATTGATTAGGATTACAAAGTCTACAACCAACATCTGCCTGTGGCACTTTGAAGATGAAGGACCCCATGTTTATAGTTCTTCCGCTACAATGTAATGTAAATAGCCAAAGGAGCTATGTATTGATGTAATAAAACTATGTTATTCCTGGTTATAAAGTTGTATTATGACCTTTGTTTCTTGATATTACATCTATACTATGGATGCTAGCTATTGATCCAGGGACTAGCATTGTAAACACAGGAGGAATCTACCTTATTAGGTTGAGACCTCTACATTTCCTTGTGGATCCTTTTGGATTTTCTTGCTTATCTTGTGTTCTTATGGAAAACACACCCAATTCTGGCTTTTATTTGATTTGGCTTTTGTAACTTTTGGTGTGTAGTACCATCTCAGTTTGGTTGTCTAAACCTAAGCCTTTTTCCATCCTCGAGCCATCTGTTCTTGCACACAAGTCCTTTGGTACACTTGCAAGGGTTTTGTTTGAGGATGCTCGCCTGAATCTGTGTTAACAAAAAAATTCAGAGAGGGCCGGATACTTCCCTTAACAAGGAAGGAACTGTGGTTAAACAAATCCATATGTCTCCGCGTGCTCCACTATGGTTGTCTCGTTCCTCATTTTTACTCACTTAGTAATTAGGTTTGCATATAGAGAAATTCTCAGTAATTGCATATCTAGAGAATTTACATTTGTGTCCAGCCTAAAATTGAAAAAGAACTAAAATTTGGAGTAGCACCTATTCACCCTCCCCTCAAGGTGCCCATATGATCCATTTCAAGATCTCGCCAGATCTGAAGAACGACGAGAAGACCAAGCGGTCGATCTGAAGGATCGAGCAGCACACGTTGCCATAAATTCTAAGACATCAATGTGAAGGTCGCCACCGGTGTGGGAATAGAGTTGAGGCAGATTTATTTGCCTGGACGTCGCTCCCACCACCCCAACGACGCACCATAGCATACAAGCCCTAACCCTATCTATAAGACCAGATGAAAGGATACGGATGTCGCCTAGTGGGGGGTGAATAGGCGATTAAAACTTTTCCTAGAGTGGCTCAACAAAGGCGGAATAAAACTAGTGTTTACTTTGTTAAGCACAACCTAGAACAAATAAGGTTCACCTATGTGCACCAACAACTTATGATAAGCAATACAAGCAACAAAGTGATAGCAAGATATATATTACTTCAAGCATGAAGTCTATCATAATGTAAAGTGCATAAGTAAAGAACTCGGGTATAGAGATAACCGAGGCACGCGGGGACACCGATATTTTACTGAGTTCCTCCCAACATGGAGTATGTCTCTTTTGGAGAGGGGGTGGTATCAAACCACCAACTCCACAAAAGTCCTCCCTTATTCTCCGGTGAATCTCACCCCAACGGGATCGATCCACGCTTCCACTATCGGTGTACTTGTTGGTGGCAACCGGAACCTCTCACAAGGTTGGGGCACTTCTCCACAACTTAATTGGAGGCTCCCAACAAATGCCACAAAAGGCCTCAACAAATGCCACCAAGGCCACAATGCCACCAAGGCCACAAAACCGTCTAGGGTTCCAAGAACCCAAGAGGGACAAGCTCCAATGAGCAACTCAAACCAAATCCTCCGAGTAGAACTCAAACCGATGCACCAAATGCAAATGGCAAGAACACCACAAAGGTGTTCAAATCCTTCTCGCCCAAATTCCACCGAAGATACATAAGCTTATGGGGGAATAAGAGAGGAAGAACAATGGAGGAAATCCACAAAAGACTCCAAGATCTAGATCCCAATATGTTCCCCTCACTTAGAGGAGATATTGATTGGTGGGATTGTAGATCTAGATCTCCTCTTCAAATCCCTCAAGAATATGCAAGAATCATCGGAGGGATTGAGAGAAAGCAAGCTCAAGAAGGTCAACAATGGAGGGGAAAACTTGCAAGAATGGTTGAGGAACCATTGGGGAAGAAGGCCCCTTATATAGGTCCCTCCAAAATCCAACCGTTGCAGCCCAAAAAACGCGATTCCCGGTACTACCGAACTTTTTCCCGGTACTACCGGACTTTCCCGGCACTACCGGACATTTCCGGGGTTCCTGGACTCCAAACGCATTTTTCTCGCTCCCGGTACCAAAATGCGGTACTACGGACCGGTACTACCGGATCTGGTCCGTACTACCGTCATCACGAATCAAAACAGCCATAACTTTTGCATTCGGACTCCGATTTCGATGATCTTGGGCTCGTTTCGAAGAGGACAACAACCTTTACAAGATCATGCAAAGAAATATCATAGTCCAGCAAGGAAGGATAGATCCAAATGACGAAGTAAAAAACCTTCTGCCGTGCTAGGTACTAAAATGCGGTACTACCGCTTTTTGGTACCTAGCCCGGCAGTGGATTTTGGCAACTTTCCAAAACCTTCTACCTTGCAAGGTACTAAAATGCGGTACTACCGCATTTTGGTACCTAGGAGACCAGCAGATATTCAAACAGCTATAACTTTTGATTGGTAACTCCGATCGACCCGATTCCAATTGCGTTGGAAAGAGGACGACATGAGCTTCCCTATAAAAGGTGAAAATATTGGTTGTCACCAAGTGAGAATGTATCAAGTATAATAATGTGAGGTACCTCACTTGGTGAGAAACCGAAAAACCGCATAGATCAAAATCGCAATAAGATATAAAAGAGGGATCCGATTTTGATGAACAAGAGCTTGTTATGGAGATTACCACAAGCTCTATATCCTCACATGGATAAGACCGAATAACAACCAAATATGATGATGCAAGTATGCAAAGGTTTGAGCTCTCTCCAAATGATGTGATCGAGTTACTCATTCGAGAGCCCCTCTTGATAGTACGGTTATCTGTCCTAAACCCGGTCTTCCACTAACAATATAAGACCGGCAAAAGGGAAAACCTATTAAGATTATACCTTTGCCTTGAGCATTCCACTTGAGCTCGATGTAGACGATCTTTACCTTATCAAGATGGAACGCCTTTCTTGATTCCTCATCATCGATCCATGATCACCGAGGATGGCAAGCATCAAACATGAGATCTTCTAAAGATTGCGCATTTTGAGATTGCACAACATATCTTCTTCTCATTTCATCGACCTGGAAGCCGACACAAGCTCCAAGCGATGTCAATGGACAATTCCTACAAGTATAATTTAATACACACATTAGTCCATAAAGATTGTCATTAATTACCAAAACCACACATGGGGGCCCACATGTTCTTTCAATCTCCCCCATTTTTGTAATTGATGACAATCCCTTTAAGAGGGTTTATATAAGGAATTTTAATGAATAAGATGGTAATACCAATGTCAAATACTACAAAAGTATGTGATATTGGTACCACCACCATATATATAGCAAACTCCCCCCACAATATATGCATGTGTGATGAACTTGAATTTCATTGCATATATTGCCAATCATTATCATTGGTGGAGTGTCCTATATATAACACATGCTAAGCAACAATAAAGATGCAATAGCATGAAAGGCAAATGCTTAAGAACAAACTCAATGCATCAACCAACTTCCCTTAAACCCTCTAAAACTTCTCCCCCATTGGCATCGATTGCCGAAATGGGTGACAAGTTCTAGAAGGCAAATATAGTAATAATTCCTCCAAAGGTGTGCCTTTGCACATATCTAACCATGAATACTTGGGAGGGAGTAGGACTATATCAAGGACCCGAAGATTTCCAAAATAAAGCCAAATGATGCAAGCAATTACAAGGTCCGACAACCAATTGAAAACAACAAATGAGTCCAAATGGAAACAACAAGATGTTATGATATGAGCAAAAGAGTGTTTGAAATAGAAAATAGATAAGCTCCCCAAGATTTGTGCATACTTTAAAATTGGTATATTTCAATACAAAAAATGCACAAATATGGAATCCTCACTCCTCCATAAACATTTAAAACACATCAAATGAAAGATCAAATAAATGCTTAAATAAAATAGAAAAGTTCCCCAAGATTTGTGCACACTTTAGAATCGTTGTATTTCAATACAAAAAAATGCACAAATATGGAATCCTCACTTCTCCATAAACATTTAAGGCACAATAAATGATAAATAAGACAAATGAGCATTATTAAATGAATTAGATGAGATCCTCAAAGATAATGCACCAATTATGATAATTGTATTTGGGAACAAGGTGCATAATCATGGAATCCTCACTCATCCAAGTTTATTTAACAATGCAAGGCATGAGAGAACAAATATGAGTGCCCAAATATGCAAACAAGAGGAACTAACACTCATAGGAAATTAAATTTGGAAGCCACTGAAGAATCAAAAGGAATAGAAAGGTGGTCTCCAAGGATTAAAAATCAACTAAAATTATATTCTCATATGTGTATATGTCTATAAGTGGAAAACATCACAGAGACATATTCCAACAAAGAAATATGCACACATAAAGAAGATATACAAGAAGGCATATGAAAGGCAAAAATGAAGTCATAATATATACCAATAAGATTTTTGCTTCAAAGCATGGCCAAAGGCTCAAATCTATCTTATTGTACATTAATGAACTTCAAACACCAACACACTACATATATTACAACTATCACCAAGGGAAAAGGAGAAAGTTGGAATATATGGAGAAAGGCAACAAGTATCACTAAAACTAGCAAAATCTCAGTATTGCACATGAGAGAAGTTGAGGAAAAGATAGACAATAAAATTGCTAGATTGACATATTTGGGATTGAAGGCTCATATGCATAATTTTGTATAGTCCCAATTATATTCACTCGTCTCAACTTTTACACATTTACAATAGTGAGTCCTCTTAAAACCATGGATAGAACTACAACAATTACAAATACATTAATTCATGCTAGAAGGCAACCGACAAACGGTTGCAATCAAGATATGTGAGCATGAGAAAGAGATACTTGTTACCGAGATATAATTGGTAAGATGTAGAGGATATGAATTCGTTGATCATCCTATAGCTTGCCTCAAATTTTCTTCTAAGCATCACTTCTTCAAAATTGAGAGACAAGCGTCCAATATATCTCCAATGTACCTAAAACACATTTAAGTACAAAATGGTCCCCAAACTAATTGGGTTCAATGTAGTTAGTGCAACTACAATACATAGGAGAGACTCTACATAAATATGTGCATATTGATATGAAATTGAATTTCATACACAACTTAGCCGTTGGGATTTGGTGGAGTTTCCCCTATATATTGGATCAAAGAAAGCAAGCATGCCATAATATAAACATATAGTAAATATGCATGCATAAAGCTTTCAAGAACCAAAAAGAAGATACAATTTGAACAAAAACACCAAGTAAATCGAGACTGCACACACAAGGGTGTGACTCGACAAATGATGTCCAAATTATATCCAAGAACCAATTCAACACATGAAAGATCACAAATTCAACAAATGAACTAGGCTAAAACCAAAGGAGCAAAAGATAGATAGAAATAAAAATGCTTAAGGATTTATCTCATTCTAAAACGGTCAAATCATGAAACAAGTGAGACAAAACCAACCCCTAAAATGAGCAAGGTTCCAACAAGAAACCAAACTCCCAAAACTTCTCATGATGGCACAAATACCAAAACGGAAAGATTGAGGTTCCAAGCACATAAAACCCTATATGGATCAAACAAAGAAGCATAAATGTGAGTGTTCTAAATAATATAGGAGAGCTCCCCCATAGATAGTGCATTATATAGGATTTTCCTTTTGAATGCAAAATGCAAACAAATGGGATCATCACTAGCACACAAATGCACACAAAAATAATTGATGAAGATCCCTCAATTCTTCATAATGTAGCCAAGACTCCAATGCCCTCCAAAACACACCTATTGATCAAGTTTTGGCTTGTTGGTCCCTAACCAAGTTGGGTCCTAAGAAGTTAGTCACAATAGGCTTGGCAACCCAAATGGTTCTTCTCTTGACACCACATTGGGCACCAACAAATTTGGCAAACAGATTGCCAACCTCATCCTTACGAAGTGAATAAGCATCATCAATCAAGATAGGATGGGAAGAGGAGATACCAATAGTGCATGAGGAAGAAATGTGCCCCTTTTCACGGCATATGTAGCAAGTTCTACTCTTGCCATTTTTCTTCTTAGGTGAAGCCACAACTCGAGGAAGAGCTCGAGTAGTCCTCTTAGGAAGAGGCCCATTAATGATTTGAGGTGGAGCTTGAGGCCGCTTCCCTTGTTGCTTCACACTAAGAGGCTTTTTCTTCAATGGGAAAGATCTAACATGGTGCCCTTCTTCCTTGCACTTGAAGCAAATAATGTTGGCCGGATTCAACCCGATATGGATCAAAAAAAGAAGCATAAATGTGAGTGTTCTAAATAATATAGAAGAGCTCCCCCATAGATAGTGCATTATATAGGATTTTCCTTTTGAATGCAAAATGCACACAAATGGGATCATCACTAGTACCTACAATAATTAAAACACAAAAGGATACCAATAAAAATAAAAGGATCCAAAAGTAGCAAGGAAAACATGGGAGAACACAATACATTTACTTGGCCAAAGATAGGACAAGATTTAAGCAAGGGCCAAAGTGAATATGATCAATAAATTCTACCATAAATTTAGTACTAATTGTCCAATGACAAGAAATATTGAGAATGATCTTCCCTAGGTAGTTCATTCGGATATCCAAGATCATATTCACACAAAGAAGCATATAAAAAGTGTAAGAATTAAGTTTGATGCTCCGAACAAGATTCTTGGTAGCTTCCAATTTTCACACAATCACTAGTGATTAGAGTAACTTCAAGCAAATGGTTTCCATGTGGACATATATATCTAAATATGAGGAAACACATACCAAGAAGCACTCACAAACAAGATCCAAAATATGAGAAATAAGGGCATTCAAGCAAATTGGAACTTGTATGAGCACGTGTGTCACTTAGGAGCTAGACAATTATCAATATCAATTTTAAGTGACACAACCTCGAATTTTCACATTTTCTAGGATTGTAATAAGCACTAAGCATATGACTCCCCCATAATGTGATACTACCATAAAACCATCATGAGGCAAAATAATACAAATAGAGATAATTAATGGACATTATAAAACTTAAATTTCTCATGAGAATTATACCACATAGAGACTAGACAATAATCCAATATAAATACTAGGTGGTATTCCTCATGTACACACAATTTTAGGATTGTGGAATGCCCAAGCATAACACTCCGCCAAAATGGGATAATCCATTAATTTCTCACAAGAGCCAAATAAGATACCAAATATAACCAAGCAAGTCTCAAACATAATAAACACACATACATGGTGTGCCACCTAATCATACACAAATATGCTTGATACCTCAAGATAATTAAGTGGATAGCACAACATGTACAAAAGCATGGAAGATACAAAACCAACACATGCACAAGGGGGCGAGTAACTTTCAATTTAAAGAGTTTAGCATATGTTACCACAAGGAGGAACATTGGAAATATAATATAATCATGACAATCCAAATGGCTTGGCTTGACAAAAATAATTGATGAAGATCCCTCAATTCTTCATAATGTAGCCAAGACTCCAATGCCCTCCAAAACACACCTATTGATCAAGTTTTGGCTTGTTGGTCCCCAACCAAGTTGGGTCCTAAGAAGTTAGTCACAATAGGCTTGGCAACCCAAATGGTTCTTCTCTTGACACCACATTGGGCACCAACAAATTTGGCAAACAGATTGCCAACCTCATCCTTACGAAGTGAATAAGTATCATCAATCAAGATAGGATGGGAAGAGGAGATACCAATAGTGCATGAGGAATAAATGTGCCCCTTTTCACGGCATATGTAGCAAGTTCTACTCTTGCCATTTTTATTCTTAGGTGAAGCCACAACTCGAGGAAGAGCTCGAGTAGTCCTCTTAGGAAGAGGCCCATTAATGACTTGAGGTGGAGCTTGAGGCCGCTTCCCTTGTTGCTTCACACTAAGAGGCTTTTTCTTCAATGGGAAAGATCTAACATGGTGCCCTTCTTCCTTGCACTTGAAGCAAATAATGTTGGCCGGATTCAACCCGATATGGATTAAAAAAAGAAGCATAAATGTGAGTGTTCTAAATAATATAGGAGAGCTCCCCCATAGATAGTGCATTATATAGGATTTTCCTTTTGAATGCAAAATGCAGACAAATGGGATCATCACTAGTACCTACAATAAATAAAACACAAAAGGATACCAATAAAAATAAAAGGATCCAAAAGTAGCAAGGAAAACATGGGAGAACACAATACATTTACTTGGCAAAAGATAGGACAAGATTTAAGCAAGGGCCAAAGTGAATATGATCAATAAATTCTACCATAAATTTAGTACTAATTGTCCAATGACAAGAAATATTGAGAATAATCTTCCCTAGGTAGTTCATTCGGATATCCAAGATCATATTCACACAAAGAAGCATATAAAAAAGTGTAAGAATTAAGTTTGATGCTCCGAACAAGATTCTTGGTAGCTTCCAATTGTCACACAATCACTAGTGATTAGAGTAACTTGAAGCAAATGGTTTCCATGTGGATATATATATCTAAATATGTGGAAACACATACCAAGAAGCACTCACAAACAAGATCCAAAATATGAGCAATAAGGGCATTCAAGCAAATTGGAACTTGTATGAGCACGTGTGTCACTTAGGAGCTAGACAATTATCAATATCAATTTTAAGTGACACAACCTCGAATTTTCACATTTTCTAGGATTGTAATAAGCACTAAGCATATGACTCCCCCATAATGTGATACTACCATAAAACCATCATGAGGCAAAATAATACAAATAGAGATAATTAATGGACATTATAAAACTTAAATTTCTTATGAGAATTATACCACATAGAGACTAGACAATAATCCAATATAAATACTAGGTGGTATTCCTCATGTACACACAATTTTAGGATTGTGGAATGCCCAAGCATAACACTCCCCCAAAATGGGATAATCCATTAATTTCTCACAAGAGCCAAATAAGATACCAAATATAACTAAGCAAGTCTCAAACATAATAAACACACATACATGGTGTGCCACCTAATCATACACAAATATGCTTGATACCTCAAGATAATTAAGGGGGTGTTTGTTTAGGCTTTTGGTGTCTTTCTACTAAAAAGCCAAAAAATCGATCCAAACGGAATAGCTGCGCGGTGGGCTTTGGCCGAAGTGGTTGCAAAAATAGGCTATACCAGGAAGCACGTCCCGAGGTGCTTCCCGCGGCTTCCCGCGAGGCAGCGACCGTTTTGCCAAAATTTTACTAGCCAAATGCCACATGAACGCGACCCCATGACCACCGCTGCGTGCAGCAAGAGATCTTTTTTTTTGCAAATCGTTCAGCTAGCCCCCACCTGACCCGTTAATCCTCGACCCAGACCCGACGCGATTCCAGCCGCCGCCGCCTTACCTGTCGCGGTAGCTGAGCTCCTCTCCGCCTCTTCCTTACGCGGGCTCTCCATCCATCCATCATTTCACCCGAGTGCCTGGCCGCCGGCCCTCCTCTCCTGGCCGGCGCAGATCCCTGTTCTGCCGCAAAGGTTAGTGCCTTCACCCATACACTCTTCTGCTGTATTGATCAAGTTTAGGCGTTGACTCATCGTGTACCAAATGTTTGTTTCCTGAGAATCTGTGTTGACTCCCACTCCCAAGATTTTACATGCATCAGTTCTAATCTTGATTAGTTTGTATGGAGATATCATTCTTGTTTTGGTAATAGTTATTTGTTCAAAAATTTAAATCAGTCGGGAACCGTGTCGTCCCTCCCTTTGCATCGGAAAATAATAGTACTCCCTTCGACCCATATTACTTGACTTTGGATTTGTCAAAATTTGGATGAACCTATATACTAAATAGTGTCTAGATTTATTCAAATCTAGACAAATCTGAGTCAACTAATATGGGTCGGAGGGAGTACTACATAATGATCAATCCAAAAATGTTCTAGTACATAATATAAGTACGAGTTGTTAGTTAGGTGATCAGTCCGGTAGGTAATGCTTTTGCCGATTCGCCGAAAGGTGCATGAGCTCAAATGTTCTCATGCTATATATGCTATAACTGGTATGCGTACATGTGTTTTCTTTTGGGGCTGATATATATGGACTCTAGGGATTTATTTTTTGGGAGTGAATATTTCTTAACAGTTGTTTCTTAGTCGAAAATTGTTTCTTAGTCGAAAATTATAGTTATTTGATGTTGATCTTCACATCACTTTGCACTAGCATGAATCTTAATGTTTATATCAGATGGCTCTTAGCATTGACTTAAAAACAATTATTTCAGGAGAAAAGGCAAAAAAAAAATCAGTGTATATGTTGTGGTGATAAATTTGTTGGTTGACGCGTGTCTAGTAAATTGTTGTGGTGATAATATTTGTTGATTGATGCGTGTCTAGTAAATTGTTGTGTTGATATTATTTGTTGATTGATGTGTGTCTAGTAAATTATTGTGTGAAGCATTTGTTGATTGATGCTTTTCTAGTAAATGGATGTCAATTTGCTCGGAACGTACTCCATGGGTAAGGAGAATATTCAAAATATCGTGAAGCATTGTATCTTCTTTTGCGTCACATATGATTTTGACTAACTTGATATGCTTCGATAGAAGTGATTGTTCACTTTTTTGGTGAAAATAAAAGGCTATCTTTCATAAATTTTTCTGTTATAGCTTGAGATTCATTTGCAATGTCGAAGGCGGTTTGGAATCCATACTAAACTAGAGTTTTCTGCGACATTTGTATGGAGGAAGTGAACGACAACAATAGGGAGGGGGGTTGCTTGAGTAGAAAGGGTTACAAGAATCTTGGGGACAAATTTGCTGAGAAAACAGGATATAGAAGAACGCAGAAGCAATTCAAGAATAAATGGGATGCTATGAAGAAGGATTACACGGGGTGGATGGAATTGCAAAATGCGACCGGGCTAGGTTGGGATCCTATAGCAAAAACTATGGATGCAGATGATGATTGGTGGAAGAATCACCTAGCTGTAAGTTATCATGTCTTTACTTGCCTTTTATTTTGTATTGTTATTATGATCATTGGACTGATATCTTCGTAATATTTTTATTTTCAGATTCGTCGTGACCATGCAAAGTTTAGGAATGGTCCACCTGCCAACTTGGAACAACAGGATGTTATGTTTAGGAAAGCTCATGTCACTGGAGAATCAGCTGCCATTGCAGGTGAGGAAGAAGAAACTGGCAATGAAGCTCCAATAATGCTTGATGATGATACCTGCGGGCAAGCTAGCTCAAAGAAAACAGGGAAGCGTAAGCATGTAGAGAAGGATTTTTTCTCGGCTTACAACAATGCATTGAACACAATTGTTTCAAGGCACACCGATGGCAGTTCTGGCAGTAAAGGTGATAAGGTCCCAACTATGAAGGAATTTTTAGGGATGGTTCAAGATTGTGGAGTGCTTGAAGGAACTGATATCATGTACACTGCAGGCAAGCTAGCTATGAACAAGGATCAAAGAGAGGTGTTTATAGCATTTGCAACAATTGAGGGCAGGCTCGATTGGCTCCAGAGGACACACGATGAGTTGAACAAGTAGTGTGTGCACCATTTATTTTTTATCATTGCAGAACTTGTGTGTACCATGAATTATTCCTTTCCTTTTTATTTGGTCATGACTATTTGTGATGATTGTGAAACTACTACTTATTATTCGATTCCTGTACCACTATGGATATTATTTGGTGAAAATATTTCTTAATTGATGCGTGTCTAGTAAATTGTTGTGGTGATAATATTTGTTGATTGATGTGTGTTTAGTAAGTTGTTGTGTGAAGCATTTGTTGATTGATGCATGTCTAGTAAATTGATGTGTGAAACATTTTGACAGATGGATGATGGTGACAATGATCGTGAGTACGAACTAGAAAGGACACGACAGTTGCTCGGAGTGGCTCATGATCTTGCCGTGTTGGGGTACTATGGTAATCTCTATAGCCAGAAGTATTTGAATAAAGAACCTAGGAGGATTCCGGAGCAAACTGGACTTGAATGGGTGAATGAACAACTTGGAAATAGGAAAAGATGCTACAAAATGTTTAGAATGTACCCAGATGTGTTTCATGAATTGCATAACCTTCTAGTTTCTAGATATGGATTGGTGTCAACTAGAGACATGTCGTCTGTTGAATGCCTAGCTATGTTTCTATGGATGGTTGAAGGACCACAGTCATTTAGCCAAGTTGAGAACCATTTTAGTCGTTCTACCGAAACAATTCATAGGAAGTTTCACATGGTTTTGAATTGCTTGAACACGTTGGGTAAGGATAATATAAAGCCAGTAGATCGAAATTTCAAGGATGTGCATCCAAGACTTCAAGATGCACACTTTTGGCCTCATTTCAAAGATGCCATTGGCGCCATAGATGGGTCACACATTCCAGTTGAAGTACCTGCAGAAGATACGCTTAACCATACATGAAGGCATGGTTACACATCACAGAATATTCTGGCGATATGTGACTTCGATTTGAGATTCACCTTTGTTGTTGCTGGATGGCCTGGTTCGGCACATGATACACGCATTCTACAACGCGCCATTGAGAAGTATCCAATACAATTTCCGACCCCTCCTGGTGGTAATTTTCTATATCTTTGTCTACATGGTACACATAGTTACAAATGCATTGTCGTAGTTGTTTAATTTTTTTTCATATGCAGATGAGGACTATCAGTTTGATCGGTAATTATTCTTGCTTGCATAGCGCTTCACAATTTCATTAGAGACTCCAACTTACGCGACAAGCAGTTTGATCGGTGTGATGCAGATGAGGACTATCTTCCTAAGGTCCAAAGGCAATCAGCAACATCAGTCGGTGATACTGCTCCTAGTGGACTACACACAGTAGACATGAACTCAACGCGTGATCGCATTTCTACTGCATTATACAATGCTAGAAGAAGATGATCGGTGTGGATGTATCTATGTTCATTATGCGACTATCTTTATTTGTTTAATGGTTGGATATGTATTTTGGACAAACCAATATGTGACATATGGTATGTAATAATAACATATGCGTTTATGCACTTCAATAGTGAAATTTACGTGTTATATTAATTTCAGGGATATTACAGACAATTCCTTAGCACACAGCCAGTCAAGTTGCCAAACAGTCAAACTCAGAGAAGTAGCTTTCCCTGCACAGCTGCACAGCCAACCACAGCCAGCCAGCCATAGCCCAAACAAACAGGCCCTAAGTGGATAGCACAACATGTAAAAAAGCATGGAAGATACAAAACCAACACATGCACAAGGGGGCGAGTAACTTTCAATGTAAAGAGTTTAGCATATGTTACCACAAGGAGGAACATTGGAAATATAATATAATCATGACAATCCAAATGGCTTGGCTTGACAAAAATAATTGATGAAGATCCCTCAATTCTTCATAATGTATCCAAGACTCCAATGCCCTCCAAAACACACCTATTGATCAAGTTTTGGCTTGTTGGTCCCCAACCAAGTTGGGTCCTAAGAAGTTAGTCACAATAGGCTTGGCAACCCAAATGGTTCTTTTCTTGACACCACATTGGGCACCAACAAATTTGGCAAACAGATTGCCAACCTCATCCTTACGAAGTGAATAAGCATCATCAATCAAGATAGGATGGGAAGAGGAGATACCAATAGTGCATGAGGAAGAAATGTGCCCCCTTTCACGGCATATGTAGCAAGTTCTACTCTTGCCATTTTTCTTCTTAGGTGAAGCCACAACTCGAGGAAGAGCTCGAGTAGTCCTCTTAGGAAGAGGCCCATTAATGACTTGAGGTGGAGCTTGAGGCCGCTTCCCTTGTTGCTTCACACTAAGAGGCTTTTTCTTCAATGGGAAAGATCTAACATGGTGCCCTTCTTCCTTGCACTTGAAGCAAACAATGTTGGCCGGATTCTTGAATTGATCTTGGCCATTCTTCTTGTTGTCCTTGTGCTTCAACTTGATAGTGGACTTGTTCTTGACATTGGAGTTGAATCCAAGCCCACTCTTGTCATTGGGGGATTTTTGCACACTCAAGATTTTGTTGAGTGCGACCTTCCCTTGATGACCTTTTTCCAAGTCATTCTTCAAAGAAGTGACTTGAGCCTTGAGCTCTTTGATTTCCTCTACATGGTTAGTTTGAACAAAAGTACTAGAGGAAGTAGATGCTACATTATTAGAGCAACAAGGCAAGGAATGTAATTCATCACGAGATATAGCATGGTTATGAGGGGATGAATTAAAAGGACTAGCACATGGAAATATAACATTTGGAGTAGATATAGTGCTAATGTCCACATGAGGCCCACTAGATGTTACCTTTGACACGATGGCCTCATGAGCTAACTTTAGCCTACCATGGGAGACTAGAAGATCCTCATGCGAGCTCGAGAGCTTAACATGACTTTCTTCTAATTTCCCATAGTTGCTAGTTAGCAAAGCAAGTTGAGCCTTTAGCTCAACATTCTCCTTCAAAATATATGCTTCACAAGAAATAGAGTTAGTAGCACAAGCATCATCATTATTAGCAAGAGGTGAGGGCAACTTGTCAAGCTCTTTTAAATATGAAGCTTTAAGTTGCTCATGTGACTCGGTGAGTTTGATGAGCTCCCTCTTAACGACCCGAGAGCCATTTTCTAGGTGCTTAAAATCCTCAACAAGTTTAGCATAAGCAACTTCAAGTTCATCATTTTTAATCTTGAAGGAGTTAGCCACCGCAAGTTCTCTATCATGGTATTCCTTTACTCTAGATAATTCTAGAGTAAAAGTATCCTCAAGAGATTATTTGGTGGTTTGTTCTTCTTCAAGGGATTACTTTAGTTGTGCAACTTCATTGGCATACTCACGCTCAAGTGCAAACTTTTCATCAATTAAGTTTTCTTGCTCCTCAATAAGATCATTGCCTTCTATGGCACAATTCAAGATTTCAAGAAAGTTGGAGGAAGCAATTTTATTTTTGAAGAGAGCACTATAGACAACCTCTCCCATTTTCTTAATAGAGGTAATATCATACTTACCTCTATAATCATCATTATCATTCTCAACCTCATCATCATCATCATCATGAGATACAATGGGTTTCAAAGAGGTTACCTTTGTTCCCTTAGCCATAAGGCACATGTGAGAACCGGAGGAAGGTGATGATGATATTGCACTTGTAGCTCTCTTCAAGACCTTGTCTTGGCCCATAGAATCTTCATTTTCCTCTACATGGTTAGCAACACAAGCACTAGAGGAAATAGAAGCATTTTTATCATGGCAACAAGACAACATGAGCATATCATCATGAGATTTATTCAAGTCATTTCTACATGATATGCAAGGACTATTAACACAAGCATGTGAGGAATTTTGAGTGCTAGAAGTGTTAAGGTCCAAAAATAGATCATTGCAACTAGATAGATATGAGGGATTACAAATAGTGAACACACTATCCATATTGCAATTTCTATCACCACTCACCATATCATTACCTTGTGAAAAGTCACATGTTGGTGAAGTGGTAGAGGATGAGAACTCATCTCGACCGGAAGTGGAAGCAACACAATCATCCTCAATAATGTTGGACTTGCTATATTTATCTTGAAGCTTGGTCCATATCTCACGAGCGCTTGAATAAGGCATGATAGAAGAAAGAACTACATTGCTCACAACATGCAAAAGAATTTTAGTAGCTAGAGCATCTATATGAGAGTTCAACTTCTCCTCTAAAGATTCGTTTTGGGTATCCATAGGAGAAGAGAGACCCACATATAGATATCCCTCGATAATTGGGTGAATTTCCCGAAATAAATTAAGCATGCGAATTTTCCAAACATCATAATTTGTGCCATCGAATGTGAGCGTGTCCTTGTGCACTAATCCCCTAGCCGACATCTTTACTCTCAAGGCGGCGAAGCCTAAAATGAGAGACCGAGCTCTGATACTAATTGAAAGGATACGGATGTCGCCTAGAGGGGGGTGAATAGGCGATTAAAACTTTTCCTAGAGTGGCTCAACAAATGCGGAATAAAACTAGTGTTTACTTTGTTAAGCACAACCTAGAACAACTAAGGTTCACCTATGTGCACCAACAACTTAAGCTAAGCAATACAAGCAACAAAGTGATAGCAAGATATATATTACTTCAAGCATGAAGGCTATCATAATGTAAAGTGCATAAGTAAAGAACTCGGGTATAGAGATAACCGAGGCACGCGGGGACACCGATATTTTACTGAGTTCCTCCCAACATGGAGTATGTCTCTTTTGGAGAGGGGGTGGTATCAAACCACCAACGCCACAAAAGTCCTCCCTTATTCTCCGGTGAATCTCACCCCAACGGGATGGATCCACGCTTCCACTATCGGTGTACTTGTTGGTGGCAACCGGAACCTCTCACAAGGTTGGGGCACTTCTCCACAACTTAATTGGAGGCTCCCAACAAATGCCACAAAAGGCCTCAACAAATGCCACCAAGGCCACAATGCCACCAAGGCCACAAAACCGTCTAGGGTTCCAAGAACCCAAGAGGGACAAGCTCCAATGATCAACTCAAACCAAATCCTCCGAGGAGAACTCAAACCGATGCACCAAATGCAAATGGCAAGAACACCACAAAGGTGTTCAAATCCTTCTCTCCAAAATTCCACCAAAGCTACATAAGCTTATGGGGGAATAAGAGAGGAAGAACAATGGAGGAAATCCACAAAAGACTCCAAGATCTAGATCCCAATATGTTCCCCTCACTTAGAGGAGAGATTGATTGGTGGGATTGTAGATCTAGATATCCTCTTCAAATCCCTCAAGAATATGCAAGAATCATCGGAGGGATTGAGAGAAAGCAAGCTCAAGAAGGTCAACAATGCAGGGGAAAACTTGCAAGAATGGTTGAGGAACCATTGGGGAAGAAGGCCCCTTATATAGGTCCCTCCAAAATCCAACCGTTGCAGCCCAAAAACGCGATTCCCGGTACTACTGGACTTTTTCCCGGTACTGCCGGACTTTCCCGGCACTACCGAACATTTCCTGAGGTTCCTGGGGCTCCAAACGCATTTTTTTTCTGCGCTCCCCGGTACCAAAATGCGGTACTACCGGACCCCGGTACTACCGGATACTGGTCCGGTACTACCGGTCATCACAGAACGAAAACAACCATAACTTTTGCATCCGGACTCCGATTTCGATGATCTTGGGCTCGTTTCGAACAGGACAACAACCTTTACAAGATCATGCAAATAAACATCATAGTGCAGCAAGGAAGGATAGATCCAAATGACGAAGTAAAAAACCTTCTGTCGTGCTAGGTACTAAAATGCGGTACTACCGCTTTTTGGTACCTAGCCCAGCAGTGGATTTTGGCAACTTTTCAAAACCTTCTGCCTTGCTAGGTACTAAAATGCGGTACTACCACATTTTGGTACCTAGGAGACCAGCAGATATTCAAACGGCTATAACTTTTGATTGGTAACTCCGATCGACCCGATTCCAATTGCGTTGGAAAGAGGACGACATGAGCTTCCTTATAAAAGGTGAAAATATTGGTTATCACCAAGTGAGAATGTATCAAGTATAATAATGTGAGATACCTCACTTGGTGAGAAATCGAAAAACCGCATAGATCAAAATCGCAATAAGATATAAAAGAGGGATCCGATTTTGATGAACAAGAGCTTGTTATGGAGATTACCACAAGCTCTATATACTCACATGTATAAGACCAAATAACAACCAAATACGATGATGCAAGTATGCAAAGGTTTGAGCTCTCTCCGAACGATGTGATCGAGTTACTCATTTGAGAGCCCCTCTTGATAGTACGGTTATCTGTCCTAAACCCGGTCTTCCACTAACAATATAAGACCGGCAAAAGGGAAAACCTATTAAGATTATACCTTTGCCTTGAGCATTCCACTTGAGCTCGATGTAGACGTTCTTTACCTTCTTAAGATGGAACGCCTTTCTTGATTCCTCATCATCGAGGATGGCAAGCATCAAACATGAGATCTTATAAAGATTGCGCATTTTGAGATTGCACAACATATCTTCTTCTCATTTCATCGACCTTGAAGCCGAGACAAGCTCCAAGCGATGTCAATGGACAATTCCTACAAGTATAACTTAATACACACATTAGTCCATAAAGATTGTCATTAATTACCAAAACCACACATGGGGGCCCACATGTTCTTTCACCAGACCATCGGAAAGGGGCCCCCTCTCCCTCCTGCCACCGGAATGGCAAGCGGGGGGAGATCGGACCAATTGCCTGGCCGGTGGATATCTGGTGGGAGAAGATTCGCCTCCTCCTCCTAGGAGAGAGGAGAAAGACGCGATGAAATTGATATGATGTTGGGATGGAGTTGGAGGGCGACGAGGATTTGATAGGGCTGCAGATCTCAGCGGAACACTATCGATGGCCCAGTTTTGGTCGTCGACTCTAAGGGCTAGCAAGTAGCTTTGCTCGATGCCGACGATGTTATTTGGCGTCTCTTCAACCTCCAAGAGGAGGCCTTGCGATGGACTGGCGGTGTCACTTCCCTTCTTCCCGGTTCCAAGTGGTTTCGTCTCTAGAATCAATGAAGAAGGCCACGACGGCAGTCCTTGTTATTGTGGCGGTGCTGATGGACCTGATCGTGTTTCCAAAACCTTTCTCAGGCCATTTTTGCAAAAGTTAGGGTTTGACTTGTATTTTATTTGTTCTTTGGAATCCATGATGTAACTTGTACTAGCACTATGTATTAGTACTCTCTTCGTCTAAAAATAACTAATTTAGGTTTGTCTAGATTCGGATGCATTTAGACGCATTAGTGTATAGATATATTCAAATTTAGACAAACTAAAATCAGTTATTTCTGGACGGAGCGAGTACTACTCCTTGTTCTAAAAGAAAAATGGACAAGACTATAGCGCGGCGCCGCATATTAATCTCCTGGTGCGGCGGCTGTAATCAAACTCGAAAAAATCACGTGTCCGGCCCTGACAAGCATGCACACAACAGACATCTAAAAAGCTGCATGCGGAGGGCATCTCAGGCCATACCTCTCAAAGCTTAAGTGAGAAGTACTAATACTTTTGTAAAAGCGACATTTCTAGATCAGATGGCTAGGCAACTTTGTAGGCTGTCAAAGTACTAGTACTTTTGTGAGAGCGATATTTCTAGTTCAGATGGCTAGGCAATTTTGTAGGCTGTCACGTATAAAATCTTTATTAGTACTCCCTCTTATCCATATTAGTTGACTTAAACTTATGTCAATTAATATGGATCGGAAGGAGTACCAAAATTGTCAACAACGTCGGCTGTCATGAGTATACTAGATAGTATGCAAACATCAGATTACTAAACACATCTACCAAGTTGATTTGATGCACCTACGGGTTCTACATGAGCAATTATCAGATTATTGCGCAGCTACCGGACTGATTTAATACACCTACCGGGTTTTGCGAGAATAACTATCAGATTATTAGATGCATCTATCAGGCTAATTTCATACGCCTTCCGGGTTTTGCGAGAGCAACTACCAGATTATTAGGCGCAGCTATTAGGTTAATTTCATACGCCTACCGGGTTTTGCAAGAACAACCACCAGATTATTAGACGCAGCTATCAGGTTAATTTCATACGCCTATCGGGTTTTGCGAGACCAACCACCAGATTATTAAACACCACTATCAGGTTAATTTGATACACCCGCCATGTTTTACGGGAGCAATTATCTGATTACTTAAATCGTAGCTATCAGGTTAATTTCATACGCCTACCGGGTTTTGCGAGAGCAATCACCAGATTATTAAACATAGCTATCAGATTAATTTGATACATCCACCAGGTTTTACGAGAGTAAATATCTGATTAATTAAACATAGTATCAGGTTGATTCGATACACATATCAGAATTTATTAGAGCAACTACCGAATTACTAAGCGTATCTACCGGGTTAATAGGTTTAATGAGAGCAATTGCCAGATTACTAAACATAGCTACCGGATTGGTTTATACATCTATTAGAGTTTTGAGCACAAATTGCCGGATTCTTTTGCACCTACGTGGTTGGTTTATACAACTTTTAGGCTTTATGACAGTAAATGTATGAAACGAGTAAAGCCTGAAGATTTTTTATTTGTTTTTCGTCGTTTTATTAGGTAGTAGTACCTAATAGTGTAAAACTAGCATGCTAAAGAAAAAATTGGCACTATCAAATATTCTTGACTAAAAATCGTCTGGAAACTAATACTATTTGTCTTCTCAAGAAGCTATGCATGCGAATTAGTATAGCCTACTAGAGCGCGCACTGTTTTTTTTTTATTATAGTAATATGTACGAGGAAAAAGATTTCCTGCACCTCTCAACCTCAACTTGTAGCGTCATAGAAAAAAGTACGAGCTGCAGAAAAAATCTGACGCGCTAAAATAAAATCGGGAACAAGCGGAGCCGAGGCCGCACGGTATATCGATAGATTTTCCCAAGAAAAATGGATGGACTGGAGGCGGATGGATTGGAGCCTTTGCCGTGCCTGCAAACGCTGCTAGGAGAAATATAGGCCCACTCGGTCACAAAACTCGAAAAGGGCTTGCTGCAGCTCATTGACTCGAAAATGGCTACACGTGCCACGTTGTGACTGAGTGATCAACTCTGCTTAAGTTGCTGTGGCTGTGGGCAACGGGACAAGGACGTACGTAAGCCGACTAAAACTCGAAAGGCGACGGAACGGAAAACCAAATTACTCGGGGAGAAAACCTGTCAAAGAGAAGCAATCCAACTTGTATTCGCCAGTTCGTGTTTTTTTCTTTTGTCCCGTTCTACGTTTTCGGGGGTGAAGTGGCAGGCTTCGGCAACGGAGATATCTCTCCTCGATCGTCTTCGATCGACATCGATGGGGACAGGCACGCCGCCTCTGGACCCTTCACCTATCATCCTCCCACACGCGCCTCCCGTACGTGTCGACGTCTCCAGCACCTTCCACATCCAACGTTTGCCCGCCTAATATTTATCTCCTCCATTCCAGCCCGGCTCCCACCATTGATTCCAGAGGCCTGTAACGAGCTTCCTTGCTTGCTCGTGCCAAAGAGAGACCTTACCTCACCCATCGCGCTCGAACCCAGCTAGCTAGCTCCGCCGGCCATGGGTATCCTCGACGCTCTGTCCGAGATGTGCCCGAGCGTGCGCACGCGCCGCCGTATCAAGAAGCGGCCGCAGCTCGAGACCGTCGAGATGAAGGTCCGCATCGACTGCGAGGGCTGCGAGCGCCGCATCCGCAAGGCCGTGGAGGGCATGCGCGGCGTCACCGGCGTCGAGGTCGTCCCCAAGCAGAACAAGGTGACCGTGACCGGGTACATCGCCGACCCCGGCAAGGTCATGCGCCGGGTGGCCCGCAAGACCGGGAAGAAGGTGGAGCCCTGGCCGTACGTGCCCTACGACGTCGTCGCGCACCCCTACGCTCCCGGCGCCTACGACAAGAAGGCGCCGCCAGGGTACGTGCGCAACGTCGTCGCCGATCCCAACGCCGCGCCGCTCGCCAGGGCCTCCTCCACGGAGGTCAAGTACACCTCCGCCTTCTCCGACGACAACCCCAACGCGGCGTGCACCATTATGTAGATAGCCATGTACGGAGTATATATATCTTCCCCGTCCTTCAGTTTGTTCTTCGCTGTATAGTATAGTAATGCTACTAGTTAGATTGTACTGCCTTCTTCTACTGGCTTGTATATTAATTTGTGTACTATTTTTTTTTAGATTTTTGTGTATTAAGATCCCTTCGACCCTTCCTACCGCTTGCATGTATAATTGTTTTGTATAACACTCTATCCATTGAACACAAAGTGTATATTATTACTTGTATACATCGCTAGTTAGTTTCATGTTGTGTCAAAATGATTATCCGTATGCATTGCTTGTGTAAATATCATTTTGCACTTAGGCATACTTATGGCCGGCCAGTCCATCGACTTGCGTGAATGAATGTTTTAGTCAGATATCATGCACTAAGCGGGCAGATCATCTCAATAAAGTAACGGTTTTGCTGATTCAGTTCACTGAGAATTAAGTTATATAATCATATCCTAATCCGTGGATTTGCATTGCGAGTGGGGTTATAATACTCCCTCCGACCCATATTACTTGACTTAAATTTTTAAAATTTAGATAAATCTATATATACTAAATATGTATAGATTTATTTAAATATAGACAAATTTAAGTCAACTAATATGAGTCGAATAGAGTATATTTTTTAAGGTTAAATAGATTTTTTCAGTTACAAGTGGGATTGCTACTGGTAGTAAATTTCCAATTAATGTACTCCATCATGGGTGCTCCTGATAGAGATTACCAATTGATGTACAGTACTTCATCATGGGTGCTCACGTCAGTACATCACTAATTCAACTTAGCCCGCCACGTTGATAGAGACGTATGTGCGTCAAAATAACTAGATACTCAATTATATTAGCCTCCAGGCGGGAATTGTGTGACGTCACCAAATCATGCAAGTAGTCATAAGTTACTCGTTTTGGCTTTAATCTAACAACACGAACCTTGCCACATCATCAAGTCATGCTCAGGAATATAAAGGCATGCATGTTAGTCACAAGTTACTCTTTTTGCATAAATTTTTGTGTGGTCATGAACAGTTTATTTGTTTGACGCTTGAAAAAATATATATACTCACCTATTTATGTATTTGTACTAGTTCGTGCGCCATAGGTTTTAATGTACTATGAACTATAAATAAGGAGAACTGTTACATGTTCTTTTTCATTAGTTTTAGTTGTCTTTAATCAACTATTTATGCATTTGTTTTAGTAACATGGTTTCACATCAACACTTTGGGAATCCTTTAGTTTTGTTAAACAAAACTCTCCATGCTCGGATATTTTTCTTTGTGAGCCCATGCTCAGATGGACACCAATAGTTCTAGAGGATACAGTTGAGGACATTGAGATGGGAGGATAAAGTTGCATTATTGTGTATCAATACTTGTAGTTAACACAAATGGATTGAGAAAGATAAGGAGTAAATCTCACACTACTACAATGCTTACCTTTGTGTCAATTGGTCATTCCTTTCTGCATCTTTATGTTGATCATGATGAAAGGTTGAGGAACATGAACTTGGATGATCTTGTCCATTTCCTAGTAGCTAAATTGCCTCCAGTTGTGAGCCCTATGAGGTGAAGAAACATAAAGCATGAGGAAGTTCATGAAAAAGTAGAAAGAAGAACATGTACCTATTTTGGTTGTACCGACCTTAGGTGTTAAAATGCCAGGTGGTAGCAGAATAAGGAAACTAAAATACCATCATAGTGCAAGTAGTGGAAGCAGAATAAGCAAGAAACAAAAATCCAGAGACAAATGATAATGATGATGATTCTGACTACAGAGAACCAGTGATAGTGGAATGTGAATATGTCATCAGTGATGGTGACGAGGACTTGTATGAGGATGAGCTTCATGAGGATAAAGATGTGAAGGGAAAGAAGCAGTAGATAAGTGATACAAGCAAGGTGGAATGTTGTATCGAGAAAGGAAAGGAAAAAAGTTGAACCCGATTTTCGGAAGATGAAGATGACTATGAACCTAGATCTAATGAAGAGAATGTGAAGTTCAGGTTTAAGCCATTTAGAGTTGATGACATGAATAATCCTACTTTCCATTCAATGCAATGATATGTCCAAAACGTATCTACTTTTCCGAACACTTTTTCTATTGTTTCTCCTCTTAACTTGTGTGATTTGGATACAACTAATACGGACTGATGCTGTTTTTAGCAGAATTGCTTTGGGTGTGTAGTTTTTGTGTAGAAAATCTACTTTCAGGAAAAATCACAGAAAATATGGCAAAACTCCTATTTTACCAGAAGACTCACGGATCCAGAAGATGAGATGAAGGAGGGCCACGAGGAGCCCACACCCCCTGGCCGAGCGGGCCATCCCGGGCCGCGCCTAGGTGAAAGAACATTTCATGATCCCGAGTGTTTTGTGTGTTAGATAACAATATCAAGGATTATTTAATGTGTATTGAAGTGTTGTAGATCTCTATATTGAAAAGGAGCAGGAAACTGTTTTTGGGGGGCGGATGATCCGCGGGCGCAACCCTCAGAATGGGGGCGGAATATCCCACAGATTTTTTGGCCAGGGCCGGAGTTTTTGCCCAGGTCGGATAATCCGCCCCTCCAGGGGGCCGGATAGTCCACCCTCCTAGGATATGTCTCAAAGGTTGCCAAGGCGCATTGCTCAGAGAGGGGGCGGAGTTTCCCTCGGACTTTCCGTCTCTGGGGCGGATTTTCCCCAGGGGCGGATAGTCCGCCCCTTGAGAATTTTCACCAAGTCAAGACCGGTGTGACCTTCTGTGTAGGGGGCGGACTTTCCCCCGGACTCTCCGTCCAGGGGGCGGATTTCCCCCCGAGGGCGGATAGTCCGCCCCTAGTGGGGGCGGATCCCAAACTTCACCAACGGCCAGATTTGTGCAGGGGGTATTTAAGCCAGCCTTCCCCCTCCTACTAGAACTCTTGGTTCATTCGAAAAAGTCAAGATATGTTCTTCAAGCTTCATCCAAGAGAGCTCCATCTTCATCCACCCAAAGTCCCCGTTCCTTGGGGAATCGAAGGAGGAGGACTCGATCTTCAAAAACTGCAATCAAGCGCTTAATCTCCTCTCCATTCATTTGGAGAATCGCTGATTTAGTATTTCTTGCAAATATATAGATCCTTGCTTTTGATTATACTGATAATCCTTGTTCTTGTGACAGCTTGTTGTCATTATGGGAGCCCCCAATTCAGTTGTGGGTGTGTGCCCCGGTAGAGTTGTAAAGGCATCGGTTCCCGCCTCAAAGGGTACCAATAGTGGAGAAGGTGGATCAGGCCTTTCGTGGCGAGATCCATCAGAGAATAGGGTGAGGCCTATTGTGGCATGGTGGTCTTAGAACCTCCCACACCTCCAACGCAGATGTACTTCCCTTAACAAGGAAGGAACTGCAGTAAAACAAATCCCTGTGTCTCCGCGTGCTCCACTACGGTTTCCTCGCTCCTCCCTTTACGTGCTTAGTAGCTAGGTTTGCATATAGGGAAATTCTCGTAGTTGCATATCTAGATAATTTACTTTGTGTCAAGCCTAAAATTGAAAAAGAACTAAAAAATTTAGTAGCACCTATTCACCCCCCTCTAGGTGCCCATACGATCCATTTCAATTGGTATCACAGCCCTGACTCTTAATTCGGGCTTAACCGCCTAAGAGAAGTATGGGTTCCAAGGGATATGGGAGTGATGCTCCGGAGGTAGTCACCATGAACGATCTCAAGACGTTGGAAACAACCTTGATTAGTTCTATGGAGACTAAGATGGAAGAGATGTGATACGTCGGAAACGTATCTATAATTTTTGATGCTCCATGCTTGTTTACTATCTACTTTGCTTTGCTTTGTCTACACTTTGAGGTGTTTTTATATATTATCTGGAACTAACCTATTAATAAGTTGCCACAGTGTCAGTTGCCTGTTTTCTTCTGTTTTTGGTTCCAGAAAGGCAGAAAATCAATATTCTCAAAATTGGACGGGACAAAAGCCAAAGTCAATATTTTACCGTGGGCGACACGAAGTCCAGAGGAGAGATGGAGAGGCGAGCCAGGACCGCCACACCTCCCTAGGCACGGGTGGGACCACCCCGTGCCTAGGCAGGGTGTGGGCCCTCTGGTCGCCTCCCAGCCTCGCCTCTTCGCCTATAAGAAGCCCCCGATGCAGAAATATCACATCCCAAAATTTTCCAAATTTTGTAATGTGAAAATAAATAAACAAAATAAATAATTGTTAAAATTTAGGGTGAAAAGAAACTTTTGTTTCTAAATGGAAACTTAAAATCCCATCTTGAACAAACTTTGAATGATGTTTGAACCCAACTAAATTCAAATCAAGTGGAATGCATTTTTCATAAATGCATCCTGAAATTTAAACATTTGGAAAATAAACCAAAACCCTAAAACCCTAATGGAAGAAAAACATTTCCAAGTTATCTCCAAGATCATGGATTGGATCCATATAAAATCTGTCAACAGATATTTATGAATGGTCAAGAATGACAAATAGAAATATTATAAAACCATAGAAATTGATTTCATTCAATTTGGAACCATAGATAAAATCTTATGAAATTAATAAATAAGGGAATTGAATTTCCAAAGCTAATAAAGCACCTATCTAGAAATCCATACCAATATGTGAGCAACTAATCCTAAGAGAGAAATAAAAGGATAAATAAATATCAAATAAGATTTTACAAATCTGAAATCACCAAGTTTGGATCTATAGATAAAAAGATATGGATTTTATAAGATAAAGAAAGAAATATTAAATGAGGAATATTTAAAGACCAAATTAAATCTTGGCCTAAACCATAAGCAAATGGAATGAATATAATCCAAGTCCAAATAAAATAAAAGGATAAAGAGTTTTCCAAATAAAATAAAGTGGCATTAACCAAATTCTATTTGAATAAAGACAAATCCCTAATAAGATTGATTAATTAAATCATGGGAAAATAATATTTGGAAATTACCCAAGTGGAATAAAAGTTATTTAATTAACTTAAATGAGATCAAAGAAATCTCCTAAATAAAAATTATGGATTTAAAACCATATTTGATTTCATTGGAATAAAGACAAATACCCAATTTTAAATGATTAATAAATCATATTAAAAATATTCCAAAATAATTCAAGGTGAGTTTTTGACACCCTAATAAATAAATAAAACCTACTGAAAATATTTGGAAAGATTTAGATTCCAAATGGAGTTTGAAAACATTATTAAATCTTTTTTGAATAAAAGCAAGGGCCTATTTTAAATAATTAAAAGACCCTAAAAAGAATAAATAAATTATTCTAAATTTGACTTCAGAAAATATTAATAAACAATATTTGGAAATACTCAAAGATTGGTGGAAGTTTGAATTCAAATAGTGCTTGGTTTGTTTGAATAAAAATCAAAATAGATAAATAGAAAAAGAAAAGGGAAAAACAATTAGTACAAAAAAATGAAGGAAAGCCAACTAGCCCAGCAGGCCCAACCCAGCCCAACAGCGCAGCCCATTTCTTTCCCTCCCCCGAAACGTTATCCAGTCAGAAACCTCCCCCCTCAGTCGCTGACCGCTGGTCCCCCATCTCCCCTCTCCCTCTCTCGCTGACGCCAGGACCCACTGCCCTGTCATCACCTTCAACCTCGCGCTGACCCCGCCCTCTCTCCTCGCTGCAGTTTCTGGCCGCGTTTTAATTCGTTAAAGTTGCGTTGATGGCGCAGTAACCCAGCCCCGCGACCACTCCTTCTTAACAGCCACTCCCTCCTCTCCATTTCCCCTCAGACCCCATGTCTCCGGAGCCACCAGGCTGCCTCGAATTTACTTTGCATCGCCGCGGCCTCCGACGAGCTCCGACGATGATTCCGGCCACTCCTCGCCGTGCCTTGCCCCCTCGACCATGCTAACTTGTTCCCCATCAACCACTGCACCTCCCAGTAGTCTCTGCTTGCTCGCGCTTGACCCCCAGCATTGGCAACGACGACAATTGAGCTCCGCCAACGTCTGCTTGAACTCCGGCGACATATCCGCTGTATACCCGACCGCCCCTCTCCCCCTCGTGGACACTTTCATGATCTCCATGCCCTTACAAACCTAACGGTGTCCTCCCTTTGTCTTAGTGTGCCCTCCATCCTCGCCTCCGACGACAAACAGAACGTGCACGACGCTGCGACAACTCTGGCGAGCGATTGCCGTCCACCCCGAGCGCCCCTTCGACGGTGAAGACCACCTCGAGCATCAACTCGCCATGGCGAACCTGGTAAAGCCCTCCTCTACCTCCCTAGCTTCCTAAATCGCCAGCTCCGCCGCCGTCTGACCGCGCCGCAGCCAACCATCGTCGCTCGCGCCGCCAGTTCCTGACCAGCTGTTGTGCACCGTTAGATTTTGATCCAGCGGCTTAAATAGGTTGACTTAAACGAACCGGTATGCTCCATCTGCACCGTGCGATTTCAGTAAGATCCAACGCTCCACAGAGCTCAATCCGCGTGAACCGTTTTTAACCAATCAGAGCCTCCCACGTGGACAACCTTTTGTTTTAAAAACATAATAGAATCTATTAGATGTTTGATTTTGAAAAATGCATAACTTTAAATCTACACGTCCAAATTTTGCAAATTTTATATCAATGGAATCACCAAGACAATTACTTTACAACCATGCCCTTTTTTAGTAAATTGCTTCTGGAAAAATGGTTGTTTTTGCAGAAACTTGTGTAGTCTTATTTAGAATATAAAATTCATTCTAAAATTGTTTTTGTGATAAAATCTTTGGCAAATGGATTGTTTTGAACCTAATGACCATCTAAAACAACTTGTGGTTTCAAACATATTTTGTGAAGCAAAAGAATAAATCTTTGATTTAGAACATTTCTAGTCAATTAAAATTAATGTTTATATATTAAAAATGCTTTTGGAGGAAACCGTTTTGGAAATGTTTTGATTTGAACTCTCTGACCCTAAACACCAGGTTTTATGATTTAAAAATATATTTTGATGAACCATATAGATTATTGCTTAGCTAAAGGCATTTCCAACTACATAAAATATGGATTTGGTTTAAAAATGATTTATAAGTAAAAATCTTTTGCAAATGATTTTGCCACTTATATAAAATGACCAATAGGTGTTTTGGAATGTTTATAACCTATTAGAAACCATTTTTCCAAATAAACAATCTTTTGCATGCTTGCATGCATTGCTTTGTTTCTATTATTTTATGTGATGTTTGCTTGAATGGTAGATTGAAATTGTGCCTTGCTTGATTGAATTGTAGTGATTTGAAGAGTGTGTTTATTGCAAGGCCAAGGAGTGAACTTATATTCTCTACCAAAAAGGCAACTGATGCTTCATACTTTTGTCCCATTATTTTCACTATGCATTAGTGATATTTCTAAGTAGGACTTGCGTGGAATTTTTCTTAGTATAAACTATGCCATGGGAAATCCTAGTAGATGAAACCTTAGTAGAAATTTCCTAAGTTAAGATTCCTACTACTATCATGCTTAGCTTAGCTAGTAGAAAACAAGGGTGGAATATATATTCATGCTATGGAATATTTCTAAGTCAAGGACTTGTGTTTTTGTTTAATAAAACAACTAAGTGAATGAATGACCTGGGTGGAATGGAAGGAATGGTTTGTGTTGAGTGGTTATACAAGGCCCATTTCTATGGTTTACCTTGTGTATCTCACTTGTGGATGGCCACCCAGGAACAAAGAGATTTGAGATGTCAAATGTTGAGAAGCTTCAAGTGTAGCCACTTGGCATTATGGGCTCTGCCTGGAAAATATAGGTTGCAATAACTTAGCCAAATGGACAGTTGGTGGTAGGGGATGATAGGTTGGAACGCGTCCATTCTGGTCTAAGGGAAGGCTTTTGAAAGATCTTGTCTTGGTGAAACCAAGTCTTGTGGGGAAAGTGCACCACCTCTGCAGAGTGTAAAATCTAAGTACTTAGCCATGTCCCTGGTAAAGGACAATTTGAGCATCAAGACATGGAAGCTATCAAGAATCTCCTCATCCCAATTTCTAATTTAAAAACTTGTGGTTGAACAAGGGTTGAAGGATCACCAATTTCTATTGGGAGATGCCTTGGGTGATTTTTGTCAAGCAAAAACTTAGTGTTTTCAAATGATAAGGAAAATCTATTTTGAGCAAAGCAAGCCTAAGATCCACTTTGCCAAATGCATATAGATGATAGACTCCACTATACTACCATAGTATCACTTGCAAATACAATTCAAATGTATTGACCCTTGTGGCTGTAACTTATTATGTTGAAGGTTTGTTTGATGTTAGTGAAGTTTATTGATTAGGATTACAAGTATACAACCAACATGACTGCCTGTGGCACTTTGAAGATGAAGGACCCCATGCTATTGTTATATTCTGCTGCATTGTAACGAGATAGCCAAATGAGCTATGTAAGATGTAATAAAATTATTTTATTCCTAGTTATAAAGTTGTATTATGACCTTTTTTCCTTGATATTACATCTTAACTATGGATGCTAGCTATTGATCCAGGGACTAGCATCGTAAACACAGGGATCTCTACCTTATTAAAGGTTGGGACCTCTACAAGAAACCCTAGGCAGCCGATCAAAACTCCACGAAACCTTCTGTAGCCGCCGCCACCATCGTCCCTAGATCAGGGGGATCTGAAGTTCTTCCCGGCACCCTGCTAGAGGGGAGATCATCCTGGAGGCCTTCTTCTCCGCTATGAAGCATGAGTAGTTCCACCTTGGACTATGGGTCCATGTAGTAGCTAGATGGTTGTATCTCCTCCTTTGTGCTTTCATGTATAGATCTTGTGAGCTCCGTTCATGATCCATATCTAATCTATTTGTAATCATGCATGTTGTGTTTGTGGGGGTCCGATGGATATTGAGATTATTATGTTGGATTGATTAATGGTTTTGTCTTTATGATTCTATCATGTCTGTGTTGTTTGTGATCTTGCATGCTCTCCGTTGCTAGTGGTTATCTTGGCCAAGTAGTTGCTTGTGACTCCAAGAGGGAGTATTTATGCTCGATAGTGGGTTCATGCCTCTAGTTTCCCAGGGAAGTGACAATAATATCTTCGGTTGTAGATGTGCTGTTGCTATTGGGGAGAAAACAACGGTCTCTTGTTCATGGAACATGTGGACTGTTTGCCTTACACACTTTGCTTAAAGCAGTTGTTTGTTGCTTGCAACTTAATACTGGAGGGGGTTCGGATGATAACCTGAAGGTGGACTTCTAGTCATAGATGCAGTTGGATGGCGGTCTATGTATCTTGTTGTATTTCCCAATCGAATATCATAGGATCTTTCTAACTAGTATTGCATTATGCCTTGCTTAGTTCCTGTCAATTGCCCTGCTGCAATTTTTTACCCTTCATGCCATGTTGTTTATCTAAGGAGAGCACCTCTAGTGAACTATGGACCCCGGTCCAATCTTTACCATTGATACATCCTCCAATGTTACCTGTTTACTTGTTGAAAACCATTACCTTCCACACCATACGTTTAGTCCTTTGTTACAGCAACCGGTGAGATTGACAACCTCACTGTTCGTTGGGGCAAAGTCTTTGAGTTTGTGTTGTGTAGGTTTCCATGTTGCTTGAAACACCTTTGAGACGTTTCCTTCCTCCTACTGGTTCAATAACCTTGGTTTCTTACCGAGGAAAAAATTGCTGTTGTGCTGCTTCACACCTTGCTCTTGGGGTTTCCCGACGAAGTGCTCAACATCAACACATCACCAACAAGCTTTGCTAGCTTTCCAAGACTTCTTCACAAGGGGAGTCCTCCTCAACCTTTCTCTTTAATTTGTTTTTAGTTTGCTTAGTTTCTTTTGCTTGGTTTTGTTTGCCTCTATTTATAAAAAACTCCAAAAAAATAGTTTAGTTTGGTTTGCCTTTTCTTATCAAAAACACAAAAAAATAGTTCCTCCTCTGCTGTTGCTGTTTTTGGCTTGCTCCACTTTTGCCAAAATGAACTCTGCTGAGAACACCAAGTTGTGTGACTTCACTAGCACAAACAACAATGATTTCCTTAGCACTCCTATTGCTCCACCTGCTCCTGATGCTACCTTTTATGAAATTAAGCCTGCTTTGTTGAATCTTGTGATGACAGAGCAATTTTCTGGTGCTAGTTCTAATGATGTTGCTGCCCATCTGTGGTGACCCAGCATACAACTGCATGATGTAGTACACTATAGTCGTTGACATAACACCAATGAAACACCGTTCACTAGTATTACACCCCTGAGAGTGGTACAACAAAAACACAACAGGTCCAAGACATGACTATAGGTTACAACTCAACTCTTTACATAAGATCCAGAGAACACTCTAGGTTAAAGAGAGAGAAAGAAACTTCTTACAAAGAAGAATCAGAAATAAACAACTCAAAAACTATCATACTAATAAGACTAGTATCTAACTATTGGTTTGGCATTGCTGCTATTGCAATACACTATATAAATAGGTGCTATGGCTAGAGATCCTATCTAATAAGTAACTTCGTCTTCACTTGAGTTGATGTATATGTAAACTTTCTTGACTTCATTGAAGAGCTTTAGCTTTTGATGATGAATCCTGGAGTATGACTTGATGTAGACGTCATCTGTACTGGCTTTTGAACCTAGCAAGGGTTAAGAAGATACTTTGAGTACGAGCGTACTCAGCAAGTTCACTAGAAAAGGAGTGTTTGATGCACTATATTTATAGCCAAAGACCATAAGTCGTAGGCCATGCAAGTTTTCGTAAACATTTCTTCAAAGGTCGCTTTTATTCTAAAAAGCTATGTCCGTCAGCCTTCATGGGTTTACCAGAACTTTCATGGAGTTCCTTTCCCGCTGCGTTCGCAGCTCCTTACCGGAACAGAGAGTAAAAAGCTATAGTTCTTACACTCTACAAAGGTGCGTTACTTTACCCATGAGAGATCTTAGCTTTGTTGCACATCCGGGCCGCGAGCCCGTTCATACTTCCTTGGTATGAGGCCCAGACTAAGATCCAAGCCAATCACTGCCCTCTCCGCGACCTCATATATCTGCACGATCCTTCGGGGATGGCTCACCTCCGTTAACCCCCTTTCGGGCAGGCTAAAACCCTGATGAGTTCCCGAAGACTCTATGACCTGGTGTTGCCCTGGCAAGTGCAATATTAAATGGTCCATCCACTAAACACCATTGATAGATAATCTAGACACCAAAAGTGTGGGCGTAAGGGTGCCCACCCATAGGTCTTCTTGCCTCCATACAAGAGGAAAAGGATACAGCTGACTTCTCCGTCCCATTCCGAATCTCATGGTTAACGCGTAATATACGGTGCAAGAATCACTAACGACATTGGTTGTTAGGTCCTAGATAATATGTTCCTTTACCACCGGAACTTTCATAATCGGTTATTACCTCATGGTAAATAACCTATAATCATATTATTATGAAAATAGTGTTTTTTGATCTTTTTCAAATGCAGGTGATGAAAACACTGGATTTGTAAAATACTTTACAGAAAATAATCAAAGGACATGAGAAAGTGTGAACTTGCCTTTTGTCATTGCAAGATTATGCACTCACGGTCTTCGAGACAATATAAAATATCCATTATCTGAAATCAGCATCATTGGTCCGGTAAGGACTAATGTTTATGGAAGCAAGATGCTATTATTCATAAGTAATGTAATGCAATTTCGTAAACTCGAATCCCGGGAATAACGTTGATCTAGGGTTTGGAAACTGGAATGGTTACTTTAGAATGTGTTGCCCTTTTAGATTAAGTTTCACACATGTGCTTCTTATTAGGGCTTGTGAGTATGCGTGAAAAAACATGTAATTATAATACCATAAAACAATGGGATACACAAAAATGTGAAATGCTACTCAAGATTGCTTATATAATACTTGTTAACTTCAAATTTTATTTTACAAGTAAAGTCACTTATAAAGAACCTAAGTGTTATTAATCCTAAATATACAAGTAAAGCATAACGTAATGTGATTATTATTAATTTTCATTTGTTGTTTAAAGTGGTAAAAAGAATAACATTTGAAGAAAATCTTACTTAACTAAGCAGAAGTATTTAAACTTTTAAGTTAACCTTATGAGCTGTTGTTTCTAGTTATAGTATTTAAGTAAGAAAGAATTACTCCATTTGAATAATGACATCATTAGTATTTGAGACTTATCTATCTTGGTTTTTAACTTGGTTAGTTTGGTATTAATATACTTTATAACTTAATTATAACAGACCAAAGTTAACTATAAAGTATATAATAAAGTTTTTAGCATTATACTTAAAGTCTTGTAGACTAAAGTTAACTTTAAAACATAGATGGGCTTTAGAGTATATTGCTTATGTTATCCGTACCTTGTGTACTTTATAATGTTTCCTTAAAGTCACTTAAGAATGGTTATACTTTTATTTGGTGTAGTGGTTTCTTGATTTTATAATGGAATAGAATAATTTACGTTTTTTCTAAATGAATGGTTATAATTGGTAATTAGGGAAATGACATTACTTAACTACTTATGGTTCACTATAGGGTTTTGATTGGTTTATAAACTTGTGGTTAAAGTAAGGGAATAGGTTTTATCTCATTACAAATTATTCTTGGAGATTTTATATTAGATAATGTAACACCCCGGTTCTGAAAAGACCGTGGCCTCTATGTGACATGCCAATCCCTGGATCGGTTCATTGGCCCACAATAGAGTAAGATAGAATATCATAGAAAAATAATCGTGTATTATGATCTACATAGATCCAGAGTACCATTATTACAATATAAGCTTAACATAAAGCTAGCTCAAAATATTCACGTAGCAACAAAACCAAATATATCCTCCAGTCTTCAATTTGCCCACAAGTGAACAAGTGCCGAGTGGAGTACCGTGGCCTATAACGATCAATCAGAATCGGAATAACCTGCAACATAAAACGTAGCAGCCCCGAAGGGTCAATACATGGAATGTATGGCAAGTAGAGCTAGTAAAGGAGACAATAGTACTAACATCTACATGCATATTTGGCAATTGGAGCTGTGTCTGGCTTGCATTTGCAAATACATTTTTCCTACTTCCATAAACAGTTTACAATTTTCTTTGAAAGATCCCAATTAAGTTAACCCAGCAATATTAAGACAATTATGAAATTAGAATGAGCGAGAAACATGTCATGGGATCAATATCTAGCAACTCAGATGTCCATAACCGGGGACACGGCTAATCGATTAGATTATACACTCTGCAGAGGTTAGTACACTTTACCCATGTGACTTGGCCAGCCCAGCTCGTACCATCACTCTCATTTTGGGTGATGATAGGGAGAAGACCAAGAAGAGACTGTTCGGGAAGTAGCTCCTCAATCCCGACGCGCACCGGTCCAACCTACCAAAATTCTACATATCTGAATACGCGGGTTCGAGTTACCACAACCTACTAAGTCCAACCAACCGCCCATTCCATTATTGGCACATGGTTGTACACGTAAGCCACACAATAAAGAAACCAATCATTCTCTCTTGATACCTGGGTGCCTTTTCGCAATGAAACCACCAAAATTTATCAATACCATCACACCCAGGGGGTTCATTGATTAAGTTGTTTTAGTTTTCACAAACCAATACTTTGAGAAAACAAGTATCAATGATGTAACCCAGCCCTCGTTCAACAAAGCATGGCTAAGGACATCTACCAACGGTGGTTCATCTACAAAGAGGGTCCTACCACATAATAGGACATAGCATAGCGATAGTATCATCCTACACATGCATCTACAAAATACACGACAATGCATTGAAAATAGTAGGACGATATCATGAACAAAGTAGCATCTACTTGCATTGGTTGTAGCGGTCTGGAGCACAATCCTCACACGAGCAAGCGTTGCACTCAACACAATCTACACGACACAATTGCATTCATAAACAAACAATCCACAACACATGCAACAAATATGATGCATGAATGCAAGAACGGCAAGTGAATTGGTGCTAGAGCTGCACCACATAATTCTAATCCATAATAATACCGAATACATGCATGGAAAAATAGATTTGGCGCTAGGAAAGCTAATAGACAAAAGTAATGCTCCAAACTAGAGCTAGAACTTAAATAATTCACTACCGGTAGTATACTGTTCGTAAAATCTTGGTAAAATTCTACCGCATAGGCATCACTGAATAGAAACAGTACCAATTGGAATTACTCAAAAAGGAGTTATAGAACTTCTCGAGTAATTAAAACACTGCAGAAAGCCATTAGACAAATACTGCAGAAGTTTTTACTGTAATCCTACCTTTTTAATTCACGATGAGATTCGCCTCGTTCACACGAGTTCAGGGACATATCACACGCGATTTTTTGAGCTGCGGATCTTTTTCTACGAATTTATTACTCCAAAAAGGCCATTAACTAGTTTGATTAAACTGTATTATACCTGACAGTAAAAGTCTGAACCAAAGCTACAGCGAGATTCTACACGACTTACTGAACTCGTACATATTTTATTTGCAATTTTTGGCCAAGCGGTTGAATTTCTACGCAATTTACAAGATTCTACCGAAATCTGCCAACTAAAGGGATTAACGAAATTGACCCACCAATCGCGTTCTGCTTGATCGGTCAAGCCCGCTGACGGGCGCTGACTGGGCGCCTGACTAGTCAACGCTGATGCTGACCAGTCAACGAACGATCTAAGCCGCTGATCCGAGATCCGACGGTGGCTGCATCTTACCGAAACGGATGGCTAAACGGACTCGGAAGGTGCGGCGAAGCTCCGCACGGCGGTGGCGATCGGATCCGCGACGGGTTCTTCCCGCACGAACGCATACGATCAACGAGCGGTCAAGAAAATTAACGCGCGCTGCTGCATACGCGTATGCGTGCACGCAGGTAGACACGCGAAGACACGCTATATCGCATGCGGTATCGCGGTGCGTGTGTGCGCAACGCAGCGAGGGCGCGCGGCGCGCAGCGCGGAGGGCGGCGATGGCGGCGCAGCGCGCGCGGGCGCGGCCGAGGGCGCGGCGATGGCGCCGGGCGACGGCTGGGCCGCGGCGGGTGCTGCGCGGCTGGCTGCCGACGGCAGGCGGCGGATGGTGACGCGGGCGGCGTGAGCGGAGGGCGACGGCGGCGGTGGGCGCTGGTGGCGGAACGGGAGAGAGGGAGGCGACCGCGGCGGGGTCGGCGATGGCGGCTGCCTCGGAGGCGTCTTGCTGGAGGAGTGGAGGCGGTCGGTGGGTGCGGGTTACGAGGCCAGGTGGGTCCTTTTGTGGGGCCTCACGCGGAAATCTAAACTGATTCGGTCCGGAGTTGGACTAGAACTCGGAAATCGGTCCAGATTTTCGGGCCGTTTTCCGGCGGTTTACTAAAACGTCCAAGTCTTTTGCATATGAACTCCAATTGGAGCGATTCTAGCGCCTACGGGTTCGTATCGTCGAGGGGCACAACCTTCAGTCGAAGTTTGCGCGAAAACTCGAACCTACAGGGGTGGTTGTTGCAAGTCCCTCTAAAGCTCCCCGCCGAAACCTCGTAGCGAAACAAAATAGGGTTTTGAATATAACGTTTCGCCGAACCTTTCTACTCGACGGTTTTGCATGGAAATATATGATGCAATGCTATGAATGATATGCAAGACCAAATCTAAAGTTTGGGATGTGACAAGACTAACCCCCTTAAGATGAATCTCGTCCTTGAGATTCGGCGCGGCTAGCAAATAGGTGTGGGTAGTCCTCTCGGATGTCATCCTCACGCTCCCAAGTGGCTTCCTCTTCGGTGTGGTGGCTCCACTGTACTTTGCAAAACTTGATTGTCTTGGTACGGGTAGTCCTTTCTGCTGTCTCCAGAATCTTGACCGGTTTCTCCTCGTAGGTCAAGTCATTCTCCAGCTGAACCTCCTCTAGCGGTACGGTGTCTCTCAATGGTGTATCCACCATCTCCGGATGGCATTTCTTCAGCTGGGATACGTGGAACACGTTGTGAACAGCGGACAGAGCCTCTGGCAACTCCAACTGATAAGCAACTTCTCCTTTGCGTTCTAAGACCCGATATGGTCCAATGAATCGAGGTGCCAGCTTACCCTTAATTCTAAATCTCTTGATTCCACGAAGCGGCGATACTCTAAGGTATGCTCTATCACCTATCTCATACACCACTTCCTTGCGCTTGGCGTCAGCGTAGCTTTTCTGCCTTGATTGTACTACCTTCAGCCTGTCCCTAATCAAGGCGACCTTCTCCTCAGCATCCTTGATCAAATCAGGTCCAAACAGCTGACGTTCTCCTACTCCATCCCATAGCAATGGTGTTCGGCACTGTTTCCCATATAGCACATCGAACGGTGACGTCTTGATGCTGGTCTGATAGCTGTTGTTGTAGGAAAACTCTGCATACGGCAAATTATCATCCCAACTAGAGCCATGAGCCAAGGCGCAAGCTCTCAGCATGTCCTCCAAAATCTGATTCACCCTTTCGGTCTGTCCATCGATCTGTGGGTGAAACGCTGTGCTAAACTCCAATCTAGTACCAAGTGACTTGTGTAGCTGGCGCCAGAAGTGTGAGGTAAATTGGGTGCCTCTATCAGATACAATACTCTTGGGAACTCCGTGTAGGCACACAATCCTGTCCATGTAAATCTTGGCCAACTTTGCACTTGTATAGGTCGTCTTCACCGGTATAAAGTGGGCTACCTTGGTCAAATGATCGACCACTACCCAAATGGAGTCATATCCTGACCTGGTCCTGGGCAGTCCTGTGATAAAATCCATTCCCACTCTATCCCACTTCCAATCCGGCACGGGCAATGGCTATAGCAATCCCGGCTTCTCGTGTTCGCGCCTTCACTCGGCTACATACATCACATAGGGCAATATGCTTGGCGATATCTCCCTTCATGTTGTTCCACCAAAATCTGCTCTTCAAATCCATATACATCTTTGTGTTGCCCGGATGTATGGAGTATGGCGAGTTATGATCCTCCTGCAGAATCAACTCCCTTATCTCCGGGTCGCTGGGCACACATAAGCGATCTCCATACCACAAGGTACCATGTTCATCCTCGCGAATATCCTTTTCCCGGTTCTCTTTCATCTTTTCCTTTATCTCCTCTATTTCTTTGTCTCCCACTTGAGCCTTTACGATCCTGTCCTGTAGCGTCGGTTGGACTTCCATTGTTGCCAAGTATCCTTCAGACACTACCTCCAGTCTAAGGTCCTTGAGTTGCTTGCACAAGTCCTCAGGCAATTCGCCAATTGTCAATCCATTGGCATAAACCTTCCGGCTCAGAGCATCTGCTACTACATTAGCCTTTCCTGGGTGGTATTGCAAATTCATATCATAATCCTTGATAAGCTCCAACCATCTCCTTTGTCTCATGTTCAGTTCCTTCTGTGTGAATATGTACTTCAGGCTCTTGTGGTCGGTGTACACATCACAGTGTTTTCCCATTAAGTAATGCCTCCATACCTTGAGCGCATGAACCACTGACGTTAACTCCAAGTCGTGTGTGGGGTAATTCCGCTCATGGTGCTTGAGTTGTCGCGAGGCATATGACACTACTCTCCCATCTTGCATCAGCACACTCCCAAGTCCCTGTCGAGAAGCATCGCAGTACACTTGGAAATCCTTCTGAAGATCTGGTAAACACAGGACATGCGCAGTTACTAGTCGACGCTTCAGTTCCTGAAAGCTGGCTTCACATACGTCTGACCATTCAAACTTCCTCTCCTTCTTCAGAAGTTCAGTCATTGGCTTAGCAATCTTGGAAAAGTTTTCGATAAACCTCCTGTAATATCCAAAGAAGTCCCAAAAGCTTGAATCTCTCCAAAGATTCTTGGGTGCTTCCCACTCGCCATCGCAACACTGTGTTTGGATCAACAACAATTCCTTCTCCTAACACTACGTGTCCAAGAAATCCAACAGTGTTAAGCCATAATTCACACTTACTGAATTTGGCATACAGCTTGTGTTCCCTCAGCTTCTCCATAATCAGTCGCAGATGCTTCTCATGCTCAGCATCATCCTTGGAATATATCAGGATGTCATCAATAAACACCACCACGAACTTGTCCAAATACTCCATAAATACCTTGTTCATCATGGTCATGAAGTATGCCGGGGCATTTGTTAGTCAAAAAGACATAACCGTATACTCATATAAACCATACCTAGTGGTGAAGGCGGTTTTCGGTACATCCTCCTCCCGGATCTTCAATTGGAAATAGCCTGATCGCAGATCAATCTTGCTGAACACCTTTGCTCCTTCCAGTTGATCAAACAAGTCATTTATGTTCGGCAGAGGGTAATTGTTCTTAATGGTTACTTCATTCAGCGAGCAATAGTCTACCACTAATCTCTTGGTGCTGTCTTTCTTCTCCACAAATAGAACAGGTGCTCCCCATGACGACGCACTAGGCTGAATGAATCCCTTTTCCAGCTGTTCCTTCAACTGTCTCTTCAATTCCTTCAGCTCATCGACATCCATCTTATATGGTTTCTTTGCTATAGGTCCTGATCCCGGCATCAGGTCGATAAGAAACTCTACATCCCTGTCAGGTGGCATCCCTGGCAGCTCTTCCGGAAACACGTCGGGGTAATCCCTAATCACTAGCACAGTATCTATGCTAACCCCCTTAAGACCATTCAACTTACACCTTCTCGGTCGTGCAGCCGACTTGAATCTAATCCTCTTACCATCCGAGGTTTTGAGTGAAACAGCTCTCAGTGTGCAATCCATGTGTCCCCCATGCATAGACATCCAATCCATACCCAGAATGACATCTAATCTCTGTGAATCCAACACTACCAAATGTGCAATGAAGTTGTGTGTTCCAATCCTCACAGTTAAATCGCGACATCCCGCGCTAGCTATCATATCTCCTCCAGGTGAACTCACTCTAATAGACCTTTTCATAGACTCAGTAGGTAACTTATACTTATCCACAAATGCCCTTGATATGAATGAATGTGATGCACCAGTATCGAAAAGTATAAGTGCAGGGTAAGTGTTGATTGGGAACTTACCAATCACAAGGTCAGGCTCATCTGGAATCTCTTCCATATTCATGTGGTTCACTGTGGCGCCTTCTCGCCGTTGGTTGGCTTCAGTCCTTTCCTCTCCGGACAGTTGTCAGCATAGTGTCCCTTATGCTTGCACTTGAAGCACATCACCTCACTCAGATCCTTCTTCACGAAGTTGCGATCACGGTTGCGGTCATGTCCACCGTGTCCTCCAGAGTGGTGAGAGTGTCCTCCCTTGTGGCTGTGGTGGCTGCTCCTATGGTTGTCATGACGATGTCCATCGCCTCCATGGTGGTGGCGGTCATGGCTCCCATGGTCACTCCCTCCATGCTTGGAGTATCCATCATACGAAGTGCGAGACTTGTGGTGTGAACCAGAGTGATGAGTATTGCTCTTTCTCTTGCGGTTCTCCACCTGATTGTGCTTCCCTTCCAAGATCCCGGCCTTGTCCATAAGCTCCTGGAAAGTGGGGCAATAAACCACAAGTAGTCAGACTGAAAGCTCATCACCGAGGCCATCCAGAATCTCTCCTCCTTTTGGCATCGTGTCAACATCCTCGTGCATAACGGGACAGGTTGTTGAACTCCTCAATGTACTACGCCATGGTGCGATTGGTTTGGCGCAAGTTGCGAACTCCTTCCTCTTCGTGCTCAGAACTCTCAAGACACGTGGTTGGTCCTAAAACCTTCCTCAAACATAGCCCAAGTCACGGTATCCAGCGGTGGGTGATCTGAAATGTGTCCCACCAAGAAGCGGTGGTCCCTCCAAAGAGGTGAGCGGCAAACCTCACCTTCTCAAAGCATCATGCATTCGACATTACTAGATCCTTGTTGATCGAACGCAACCACCGAGAGCAACCATTGGTTCCGTTGCAGTAGAGAACTTAGCTGGCCTTAACCTCAGAAATCTGGTGAGAGCATCTCCCTGAGGCTGATTGTTTCCATTGTTGTTGTTCTGATTCGCCATGAACTGAGTCATAACTTGGGTCAGATGTGCCTGAGCTGCCATGAGCTGCTCCATCTCAGTGGGTTGGCGATGGGAAGGCATCTGCGGTTCAGCATAGGTAAGTTTAGAAAGAATCAACTACGACAATAGGATTCTACCCATGCATATGATCAATCAACAACAAACACTAGCAGACAATCACAAGCAAGCAACACATCAACAAATAAGTGATCCAGCAACATCCCAGGTGTTATCCTAGCAGTATATAACTACTGAAATAGTTTTACAAGAGTTGACAATGGTTAACTAAACAGTTGATCAATTAAACAACCAAAACAACAATCTGCCAGAACAGTCCAGCAGCTTTCACGAATTTTTCCGCCTGACTTAAACTCGTCAGAAAATTAAGGCAATTTTTTTGCATATGGCACAGAGAGTTTCGCATCAGCCCAATTGTTTTCAGATTTTTCCGAGTTACCAGAAAAAATATGAAAAATCGCGAAGATCTTGTATCGCAGAAAACCGCAATGAAAACACAGATGATAACCAAATTGCCATAACTCTTTCATTAAAATTCGCACAAATAAATCCTGGGATATTGGAGTACACAAATAAGCAACTAAACACTTTTAAACTAACACGAACTAAGTATCACAACGATCGAGACTAATCCTAACAAATTTGCCTAACGTGGACTAATTGGTGGACTTCTATCTACTTCTTGAAGAGATTGAGGTAGGTCCTTGCGGTCATCTTGTTGGCGCTCATGGTACAACCATGGCGGCGGAGTGTACACCTCTCCTGAACCATCACTTGAGACTTCAAACTCCACCTCTTCTGGATCCTCCTCTTCTTCTTCATCCTCAGCTGCAACAACAACAGCTTCATCTCCTCCACCATCATCGTCTCCATCATCATCATCCTCGTCCTCATCATCATCATCGTCTCCACTGTCATCATCATCGTCTCCAATGTTGCCATCATCTCCATTGTCATCATCAGAGGGTGGATTCAGCTGTGCTTGGAGAGCGGCAATCTGGGCTGTCATAGCTTCAATGGTTTGGTCCCTTTCCTGGACGGTCCCTTGCAACTGTTGTATGCTCTGGGTATTCTCTTGCACAGTGCCATGAAGATGGGCTATGGTCTCATCTCTGGCTATCAGGGAAGTCTCCAGAACTCCCACAGCTTCATGCAAAGTGTCTATCTCCTGTCCTTGGACCACCATCCCATTGCTAGTAAAGTCTGCAATCTCCTTCAACATCCTCACCTTCTCTGCTAGAGCTCCATTCTCCCTATCCATGTCCTCTATGTGCCTTCGACGGGGCGGCATGTTGTTCCTGTCACCCGGGGTAACCACAATGTTCCCATCTTCATCACGCCTTCCATAATCACGGTAGGGTGAATCTGCAGGCAGTAGGTGTCGGACATAGTGGCAATCAAGCAGACAGGCTTCATGTCTGTGCAAGTTGATTCCAAGTCCCTGCAGCAGATATCTTGGTGTAGACCAAGTGCGCTGGTTTGGCAAGGCATCTCCGAATATGAAGGTAGTGATCTCCGATGCATCCTCTCCATATCCATAGGTGCAGCCTCCTTCCCTTGAACATAGGCGTGGCAATCCCAATGACCGAGAGTTGAGCTAACTGCCTTGCAAAGGGCCTTGGTGACTCCATGGTGACATACTCAGTCCTGACGTCTCCCATCTATCAAGTAAAAGAGGAAAGTGTGAGAATAGTATATAGTAAGAATTTACGAGGGTGAAAGGCATAAGAGGAAAGACAGTGTTAATATAGGTTTAATAATTCTATGGCTTCCTAATCCAATCCTAGGTCACGATCAGACAAATACACACGGGCTCGATACCATCCCGTAACACCCGTTACGAAAGACCGTGGCCTCTATGTGACATGCCAATCCCTGGATCGGTTCATTGGCCCACAATAGAGTAAGATAGAATATCATAGCAAAATAACCGTGTATCATGATCTACAGAGATCCAGAGTACCATTATTACAATAAAAGCTTAGCATAAAGCTAGCTCAAATTATTCAGGTAGCAACAAAACCAAATATATCCTCCAGTCTTCAATTTGCCCACAAGTGAACAAGTGCCGAGTGGAGTACCGTGGCCTATAACGATCAATCAGAATCGGAATAACCTGCAACATGAAACGTAGCAGCCCCGAAGGGTCAATACATGGAATGTATGGCAAGTAGAGCGTGTAAAAGAGACAATAGTACTAACATCTACATGCATATTTGGCAATTGGAGCTGTGTCTGGCTTGCATTTGCAAATACATTTGTCCTACTTTTATAAACAGTTTACAATTTTCTTTGAAAGATCCCAATTAAGTTAACCCAGCAATATTAAGACAATTATGAAATTAGAATGAGCGAGAAACATGTCATGGGATCAATATCTAGCAACTCAGATGTCCATAACCGGGGACACGGCTAATCGATTAGATTATACACTCTGCAGAGGTTAGTACACTTTACCCAGGTGACTTGGCCAGCCTAGCTCGTACCATCACTCTTATTTTGGGTGATGATAGGGAGAAGACCAAGAAGAGACTGTTCGGGAAGTAGCTCCTCAATCCCGACGCGCACCGGTCCAACCTACCAAAATTCTACATCTCTGGATACGCGGGTTCGAGTTACCACAACCTACTAAGTCCAACCAACCGCCCATTCCATTATTGGCACATGGTTGTACACGTAAGCCACACAATAAAGAAACCAATCATTCTCTCTTGGTACCTGGGTGCCTTTCCACAATGAAACCACCAAAATTTATCAATACCATCACACCCAGGGGGTTCATTGATTAAGTTGTTTTAGTTTTCACAAACAAATACTTTGAGAAAACAAGTATCAATGATGTAACCCAGCCCTCGTTCAACAAAGCATGGCTAAGTACATCTACCAACGGTTGTTCATCTACAAAGAGGGTCATACCACATAATAGGACATAGCATAGCGATAGTATCATCCTACACATGCATCTATAAAATACACGACAATGCATTGAAAATAGTAGGACGATATCATGAACAAAGTAGCATCTACTTGCCTTGGTTGTAGCGGTCTAGAGCACAATCCTCACACGAGCAAGCGTTGCACTCAACACAATCTACACGACACAATTGCATTCATAAACAAACAATCCACAACATATGCAACAAATATGATGCATGAATGAAAGAACGGCAAGTGAATTGGTGCTACAGCTGCACCACATAATTCTAATCCATAATACTACCGAATACATGCATGGAAAAATAGATTTGACGCTAGGAAAGCTAATAGACAAAAGTAATGCTCCAAACTAGAGCTAGAACTTAAATAATTCACTACCGGTAGTATACTATTCGTAAAATCTTGGTAAAATTCTACCGCATAGGCATCGCTGAATAGAAACAGTACCAATTGGAATTACTCAAAAAGGAGTTATAGAACTTCTCGAGTAATTAAAACACTGCAGAAAGATATTAGACAAATACTGCAGAAGTTTTTACTGTAAGCTTCCTTTTTAATTCACAATGATATTCCCCTCGTTCACACGAGTTCAGGGACATATCACACGCGATTTTTGGAGCGACGGATCTTTTTCTATGAATTTATTACTCTAAAAAGGCCATTAACTAGTTTGATTAAACTGTACTAGACCTGACAGTAAAAGTCTGAACCAAAGCTACAGCGAGATTCTACACGACTTACTGAACTCGTACATATTTTATTTGCAATTTTTGGCCAAGCGGTTGAATTTCTATGCAATTTATAAGATTCTATCAAATCTGCCAACTAAAGGGATTAACGAAATTGACCTACCAATCAGGTTCTGCTTGATCGTCAAGCGTCTGACTGGCGCTGATCGGCGCCTGACTAGTCAACGCCTGGGATGCTGACCAGTCAACGAACGATCTAAGCCGCTGATCCGAGATCCGACGGTGGCTGTCTTACCGAAACGGATGGCGAAACGGACCGGAAGCGCGGGCGAGCTCCGGACGGCGGTGGCGATCGGATCCGGCGACGGGGTTCTTCCTGCATGGACGTACACGATCAACGAGCGGGTCAAGAAAATTAAAGCGGCGCGTGCGTGTATGCGCACGCGTAGGTAGACGCGCGAAGACACGCTTATATCGCACGCGTATCGCGCAGGCGCGGTGTGTGTGCGCAGTAGCGAGGCGCGCGCGCAGGAGGCATGCGCGGAGGGCGGCGATGGCGGCGCAGATGCTGGCCGAGGGCGCGGAGGGCGCGGCGGCGACGGCGGCAGCTGGCGCGGTGCGCTGGGCTGCCAATGACGGCCGCCTCGGGAGGCGTCGCGCGGGAGGAGTGGAGGCGGCGGGTCGGCGCAGGTGAGGCCAGGTGGGTCCTTTTGTGGGGCCTCACGCGGAAATCTAAACTGATTCGGTCCGGAGTTGGACTAGAACTCGGAAATCGGTCCAGATTTTCGGACCGTTTTCCGGCGGTTTACTAAAACGTCCGAGTCTTTTGCATACGAACTCCGATTGGAGCGATTCTCGCGCCTATGGGTTCGTATCGTCGAGGGGCACAATCTTCAGTCGAAGTTTGCGCGGAAACACGAACCTACAGGGGTGGTTGTTGCAAGTCCCTCTAAAGCTCCCCGCCGGAACCTCGTAGCGAAACAAAATAGGGTTTTGAATATAACGTTTCGCCGAACCTTTCTACTCGACGGTTTTGCATGGAAAGATATGATGCAATGCTATGAATGATATGCAAGACCAAATCTAAAGTTTGTGATGTGACAGATAAGGATCCTTTTATAAAATAATCTACACTTATGGTTGAATGATAATTCAATAAAATTGCATTTAAAATGTGTTGAACCATTTTGAATTCATAATATTAGTATTTAAAAGTAATACTATTTATTAGACTTTAATTAGTTAATTTTAGAAATATTAACAAATTTTATTTAACATTATATGAATTATTAATTAAATAAATAGGTTTAAATTTAGGTTATTAAAGTGTTTAAATTTTTATTTAACTTATAAGTGGAATATTATATTTTTAACAAATATGTATTATTTTTGTGATCATTTTGGTATATTACACTTATTTTTGTGATTTAAAAATAATAAGATATGGTTTTATAATACTTATTACTTTAGAAATACTTAATAAATATCAAATATTTAATTAAGTGGAATAATAATGTATGATTATAGTTTTAAAGTATTATTTTTTTTATCTAAGATTTTTGGTAATTTATTATCAAAGCTTTATAGCTTGGAAAATATAAATATAAATTATCAAAGCTTTATAACTTGGAAAATATTTATTAAATAATAACCATTTAAATAACTCACATAATAATTTTTTATAATAGTTTTAAGTTGTAGATTTTATTTTTCCAAACATTTTCATATATTACACATATTTTTCTGAATTATAGGACATAAGTTATTTATTTAACAAGATTTAATGATTTTATTTGATTTCTGGAATATTTGGATTTTAAAGAATATGATATTATCCATTTGCTAGACAGAGAATTCCTTTTCATAGCAACACTGAACCTACCCTAGACACTGACTGGTGGGACCTTTGCCATGTCATCACTAGTGTTTTTATTTATTACAGGAAACTTATCCCAAATTCTAAAATGATAAAATAAAAATAAAATTATGACATCAGTGTGATGTAACACTGACATCATCCCTGGATAATCCTCATATCATGGTCGAATATGTGAATCGGGTGCGTGCGCGGGGATGTGGCTAGGTGCGTTGGAAAGAGGGCATCGCAAGGAACCCTACAGTGGCGGCACTGCTCGGTTTAGGTCGCCGGAACAGTGGTGGCGACGGTGGCTAACGACGGCGATGGAAGATGCTCATCGGGGAAACAAACTGGGACGAGTGCGAGCAAATTAAATGGTGCCCGAGCATCGCAAGCTCACCATGATTGCAGCGAAGTGGTTGATGATGACAGGCGCGGTCGGAGATGTGCTATTTGACAAGATTTCCGATGAAGCATGGCGGAAGGGAACGGTAAAATTCGATGGTCTCCGAGCTCCCCTTGGTGCTGCGTTCTTCACAGATGATCTACGCATGCTAGCGCTTCTCCTCGACCACTCCACAACCTCTGGAACGAGCTCTACTGACGATGGTGAACCTCTCTGACCGGAGCCAGGGTTCGCTGTTCGTGCGAGAGAGGAAGAAAGAGATGCAGAGTGACGTGCTAGGGTTTCACGACGGCGTCCAGGGCTTCTTGTAGACGACCGGGAGCGGTGGCGCGGATCTTGACACGGCTGGCGACGGGGTGGCCGCCAGCGAGCTGCTTCGCCGCATCATGAGGTCGCCGGTGGCACGAGGAAGACGACGCGGATAGAAGGCCAAAGAGGTACGGTCTAGTGCCGGACCGCACTTGGGTCAGATGGGCTGCATTTGGCTGCTCGTGGGCGACGAGTAAGAGAGAGGGAAAATGGGCCATGGGCTAGGAGCTGATTCCTCTTTTTTTCTCAGTTTCTTTTTCTTTTTCAATTTCTATTATTTATTTTCTTTTCTAACCTTTTTTATTTAAGCAATAATTTTGATTTATCTTTATGGAATTTCTTTGCTAATACTTGCAGCAATGATAAATGGTATTTAAAATCATTTCGGGAGTTTTTATTATATAGTGCTTTAGTTTCTTTATATATATATACTTTTCCTATTATTATTTGCAAGGGCTTTTGATATGCATTTAATTGAGCTAATATCCATAAACTTATTATAGGATGCATTACTATTAACTCCATGAGTTTTGATTCTTCTTGATTTATAATATCAAGGAAATTTTTATATGGTGATCCTTTATTATTATTTGATGCATAATATCCTAAGGATTTAATATGGTTAATATTACCCCCATGAATCTAGGGAATAACAAAGTATGTATATTTTATTATAACTAATAAAAGAGTTAGGGTTTGAATTGTAAATGCTTACCCTAGGTTTTAGGGTTCTTAATTTACTTATATTCTTATGTTGATGTGAATAAAGATTAATGGCTAGATGAATTGTCTTCATGTGTTTGATCTTTAATGATATCCCCTTTTAAAATAGAAAGTTATTTTCTAGAAGGTCTTATGGAAAAGAATTGATAAAGATAAGTCCTAAGCACATATGGTTATGATAGTTGTAAAGAACAAAGATATGCTTAAGTGATTTTCTATAGGAAAATGTTCCTATCAAGTATTGGGGATATAAGATGATAGATCAATAACATGAAATGGATATTATGTTTGGTTAAAGATTTAGGGTTTAGTGTTTAACAAGGATTCCTATATTCCATACTTCATAATTCTGGACTTCTGATTAAGGAATTCATTTCCTAGATACTCTACTTCTTACTATCCATCATCATGTGTTAATCATGATGAACTTTACTTCACAAAAACATCCTTATCCACCTTTTATTCTTCTAAATCCATTTATAAATCCAATGAGCTTGACACTAAAGCTTTTCATAATATTCACCTATCCAGACTTGGTTATATCAACTACTCTACTGCTGATAGTCTCTCATCCAACAAGTGGTTACTTCTAACTACATTCATACTCTTCCTTAATCATCCACCACTAATATTACTCCAGTAGTATATATATCAAACTTTACTTCTCCTCAAGTGTTAGTATTTCCTAAGAGGAAACTACTACTTCTATAATCCAATGTTGCTCTAGCATCATCTTAATCATACTATCTTGTCTCTACTTAACTCCAGTATCTAACATTCCAACCTCACATTGTATTAATGTGACTTGTAATGGCTAACCTAGGATAATATATCTAGACTAGGGTTTAATCATGTTCTACCCTCCAATGTCACTTATATAGGATATAAGCATGTTCTACCCACCAATGTCACTTATACAGGATATAAGCATTCAATATTGGTGATTAAGGAATGATCATTATAAGCCTTTGATCCTTTATGGTTTAGGTTTCTAGTTGAATAATCAAGGCTTCCATCCATACAACATTACAGTTGTATTATAATTATCTTATGTTTGGCTCTATTGATTAAGAGATATAATTCATTGACTATACCTACTTGATCCAATAGGACTAGTCCTGGTAACTATCTTCAGGTTTCATCCTTGTAATCTTCTTTATTAACATATAATTATATATTTTACATAACTCTTCTATCTATTCTGGAGTGAGTTAACTCCATCAAGTATCACAATGATCTTATTCTCTTCCAACACTCCCATCCTATAGATGATATTTAAAACTAGCATTACCATCTACCTCTTCTTACTTCATTCTCTAAGGACTTAGAGTGATTGTTATGATAAAGTCAAGAGTTGATAGATTAAGAATTGATAGGTTAAGAATTGGTGAATCAATAGTTGATTACTCAACATTGATGAACAACATATATAAAAAATAGGGTTCATTAGAGATGATAAAGATTGATATGGAAAGAAAGATATATGGTGGATGATCTTGACTTGGTTTATTTCCTACTCAAACTCACTAAAGAGTTAAGGTTAGGTATTACCATGATACTCATGGTATAAGTAGATGAGATTAAGATTTAGTTGTTACATTCCTATTACTTGAGTTATGTTTATAACTTGGTATTCATGAGTTGTGTAATGAATACTAGAATATGATTACCTAAGGATCAAATATAAATCATTAAATAATGTATTAGGTTTAACTTTTATTACATTTGATCTACCCTTAGATCAAATCTCCCTTACCCAAAATAAGGTTTTAACAAAGGTCATATTGAAACTTATCGTAATTAACTTGATGATCTACTTCAATTCCATCAAGTTAAGAGAAGCTTCAATCTCTTTGACAAGTTTTTATTTAAAAGCGCGAAAATTATTCGGATTTTCTATGCATGAACGCAATGCACACATCTGTGTTCAACTTATTTCTAATCTCTAATGCTAGGATGTTATAGACTCTCCCCCTTAAAATAAACTTCGTCCTCGAAGTTCGATACTCACGCTTTGAGTAAGGAATTGTCTTGCATTGATTACGATAGGTCTCCACTCCATGGTAACCTCAATGGGAATAATTGTAATATCCCATATCCAGATCCTTTCCTTGAATTCCTACCATACTTGGCAATTTTAGTCCTGTTGTCTCCAATACTCCAAAATTCCTTTTACTTTACTCCCTTAGGAATATATCCTTATTACAAAATCATCAATCTGGGGTCTCTCCTTTAGTTCCTTAACCTGATTAGGTATCCTAATTCAACTCCTTTTAAACTTTCTTACTATACTATGTAAGGACTAGGAAGTCTCATTAAAACAGGGTTTTCAATTTCTATTAGACACTAGTTGTGGTCAAAAGACTATATTGGCTTGTCTTTGAATGGTTTACACTAATAATCCTTCCAAAGATTGGTTTTGGACACATTTAGTCCATACCATCAGAATTTCTTGTTTCACTATACACGTCCAATTGGATATGCTTTATTACTTCTTAAGGATCACTTAGGATTTACTTCCGAAAGTACTTTACAATGATGGCTTCTTTTAACCTTACGAAAATAAGGCTTAATGTTGTCATAGTTTAGTATTTCTTCTCCAACCTTTACTTGGAATTCGGATAACAATACTTCCACTTATTGTTTACTCTCCCCCTTAGGGTTTACTAATAATCTTCAAACTGTCTATATAGTAACCATTGGCTTTATAAATAGATTGTTGGTCCTTGTTCAGGTGATACTCTACCTAGTTAGGGTCTTAAGGAAGATTGTACGGTGTGTCCACACAATTGTGGATCTCCGAAGAAATTCTTTCATCATTATTATTTTTACTTACTATTTGGACATTTTCGCTTTGATAGGTCAATTTTCGCGAAGAGTCTCGAAAGACGGTCGCTTAAAATCTTATACTCCTTTAGGTCTCACTTAGCTTAGGCCAAGTTTTATGCTCCTTATGGAACTTTTAAGATGATCTGGTTAACTATGTCGACCAACACCGGCTGCGGACAAGATACCAACTGTGGATCTGAGTACCGACTATGGTTCAAATACTAGCTGCGGATCATCCTAAGTTGTAGGTATTACCTGATGGTTTCCGCATTACTACGGGCATTCTCTCTGAATTGTCAGATCTTGAATACCATTTTGGTTCCAAAACTTCTTCTTTGCACTTATTCATGATACTTCCATGAACTTGGTACAAATACTTTATTAACTTCTTAACAACATTACCTACCTTGCATGAACTTTAAGTTTATTACTTCGTGTTGCTCCATACTTCTTCTACACTAATCTTCCTTCTTATTGCTGTTTAGTAATTATCTGAACTTGATCCATGCTTCAAATTGCATTTATACTCCTTGTACTTTGCTTCATTCTTCATGTAAGTCTTTATCTTGGTCTTTGGAAATCGTCACTCCCTTACACGAATTCCCATTCCTATATAGGTCTATAACATCAAGTAGTAACTGGATGTTGCAACATGCATTTGCACACCAAGTCAAACTTCATGTAATAGATCTAGTCAATCAAAAAGATCCAAGAAGAACAAATAAATCCAAATGTGATACATATAGCACACAATTTTCTAAGCCTGAAATATAGTAGTTGAGTATATTATCTCTAGAATTCAGGCTTAGTTGTGTAGTATATGACACCTCCTCATATAGGTTTACATTATGATACTTAGCACATAGGGTCAAACTATATTTTGTCTCAACATTTACCCAAATAGCTCAATTGCAACAGGATAATCTTAAGCAAAGTGGTCTCAATTTGGTTTCGACTAACCTTTGGTCTCACTCTTGGAATGGCTAATATAACCAACCTATAATTATTTAGTAAACTAACCTCACATGATCACTCCAAAAGAATAATTAGATTCTATTTGCTAACTTAAAACAAAGATTATTAGAATTTACTAGCACTTATGAGTTCTATCATGTTATTTCCTTACTTCTATCTCAAGATAATCTACTAATTACTTATCATATTTATACTCTCATCATGGTTTCGGAGCTAATCTCACCTTGATCTTATTATGTTTTACCTATACATCATGATTTAAGAGATAATCTAGCCACGATGACTTTACTTCTTACTACACTATTATTAAGTCATAACATAATTGCACTTCATCACGTATAATTCTCAAGTGAATCCCGCATGATTACTACTCATTACATCAACATTTATACTAATGATATTCACCATGTTGTCTTTGGTTATCAACTAACCATAAGATTCCACTGTCTTACATGAATTCTAGGGTTAGGCTACACCATTAAAAGTACTTTAATTGACGTCTTACACTTTCCTACAGTATCTTGGTGGTTTTTTCTCCCTCGGAAGATACTAAAGAACACTATACTTGAGTAAAGATAAAATAATTACTCCTAAGAAAGAATGACTTACGCATATTACTTAGGTGTGACAAGGTTATCCTCAAGTGGATACTCATCACAAGTCATAAGGATATTTGGTTTAGATAAGATGGCTCCTATAGTCGCTATCCAACCTACAGATCTTCCTAAAAGGGTTTTAATCCTAAGGTCAAAGCATATGCTCTAATACCAATCATGTGACCCAAAGATACCAACGCATGATGTAGTACACTATAGTCATTGACATAACACCAATGAAACACCGCTCACTAGTATTACATCCCTCAAGTGGTACAATGAAACTCAAAGAGTCCAAGACATGACTATAGGTTACAACTCAACTCTTTACATAAGATCCAGAGAACACTCTAGGTTAAAGAGAGAGAGAAACTTCTTACAAAGAAGAATCAGAAATAAACAACTCAAAAACTATCATACTAATAAGACTAGTATCTAACTATTGGTTTGGCATTGCTGCTATTGCAATACACTATAGAAATAGGTGCTATGGCTAGAGATGATATTCCTATCTAATCAGTAACTTCGTCTTCACTTGAGTTGATGTATATGTAAACTTTCTTGACTTCATTGAAGAGCTTTAGCTTTTGATGATGAATCCTGGAGTATGACTTGATGTAGACGTCGTCTGTACTAGCTTTTGAACCTAGCAAGGGTTAAGAAGATACTTTGAGTACGAGCGTACTCAGCAAGTTCACTTGAAAAGGAGTGTTTGATGCACTATATCTACAGCCACAGACCATAGGTTGTAGGCCATGCAAGTTTTCGTAAACATTTCTTCAAAGGTTGCTTTTATTCTAAAAAGCTATGTCCGTCAGCCTTCACGGGTTTACCAGAACTTTCATGGAGTTCCTTTCCCGCCGTGTTCGCAGCTCCTTCCCGGAACAGAGAGTAACAAGTTATAGTTCTTACACTCTGCAAAGGTGCGTTACTTTACCCATGAGAGATCTTAGCTTTGTTGCACATCCCGGCCGCGAACCCGTTCATACTTCCTTGGTATGAGGCCCAGACTAAGATCCAAGCCAATCACTGCCCTCTCCGCGACCTCTTATATCTGCACGATCCTTCGGTGATGGCTCACCTCCGTTAAGCCCCCTTTCGGGCAAGCTAAAACCCTGATGAGTTCTCGAAGACTCTGACCTGGTGTTGCCCTGGCAAGTGCAATGTTAAATGGTCCATCCACTAAACACCATCGATAGATAATCTAGACACCAAAAGTGTGGGCGTAAGGGTGCCCACCCATATGTTGGATCCGCACAAGGAATCACAATGTCATGTTAAGGTCTTCTTGCCTCCATACGAGAGGAAAAGGATACAACTGATTTCTCCGTCCCATTCCAAATCTCATGGTTAACGCGTAATATACGGTGCAAGAATCACTAACGACATTGGTTGTTAGGTCCTAGATAATATGTTCCTTTACCACCGGATATTCATAATCGGTTATTACCTCATGGTAAATAACCTATAATCATATTATTATGAAAATAGTGTTTTTTGATCTTTTTCAAATGCAGGTGATGAAAACACTGGATTTGTAAAATACTTTACAGAAAATAATCAAAGGACATGAGAAAGTGTGAACTTGCCTTTTGTGATTGCAAGATTATGCACTCACGGTCTTCGAGACAATATAAAATATCCAATATCTGAAATCAACATCATTGGTCCGGTAAGGACTAATGTTTAAGGAAGCAAGATGCTATTATTCATAAGTAATGTAATGCAATTTCGTAAACTCGAATCCCGGGAATAACGTTGATCTAGGGTTTGGAAACTGGAATGGTTACTTTAGAATGTGTTGCCCTTTTAGATTAAGTTTCACACATGTGCTTCTTATTAGGGCTTGTGAGTGTGTCTCACATCCCAAGATTTTTCAAATCTTGTAATGTGAAAAATAAATGAATAAAATAAAACTTTGCTGATTTTCAGGGTGAGAAGAAACTTTTTGAATCCAATTGGAAACTTTCAAAAACCTATTTGGATCAAATAAAATCCTAAAGGGATTTAAATAGATAAATAAACAATAAAGTTAAAAATATTTGGAAATTACTATTTTGGATCTTTTAATAAAAGTTTTGGTTTCAAAAGAAAAGGATAGAATTATAAATAAAGGATTATTTTATAAGCCAAATTAAAACTTGGCCAAACCTTTGAAATAAAATATTTCCAATTGATAAAATTAGTAAAGGTTTAATTAAATAAAATAATAAGGATTTAATATCCAATTTTATTTAAGTAAAGGCTTTTCCATTTCAATTAAAACATTAAAAACTTGTTAAGTTATTTTAAAACAAGTTTTCCAAGTATTTTATATTCTCAAATAAAACTACTGAAGTGTTTTTGGTTTTACATTTAGATTTAAAAAAGATAAAGATTTGATTAAAGCAAATTCTATTTGAATTAAATAACTAAGGTCCATTTTATTTAATTATTAATATATCCCAAAAGAATAAAATTATTATCTTGTTTTGGACTTTGATTTATGTTGATTAACAGAATTGAATTCAACACAAAGTTTGGAGGAGTTTTGAATTGATTTGAGTATTTGATTTGTTGTTTGAAATTCAAAACAGGAAATTCAAACAGGAAAAGGAAAAACAATTAGAAAGAAAAAAAATATATAAACCAGACCTGACCCAAACCACCTCGCCCAGGAAGCCCAGTCGCAGCCCAGTTTCCCTCCCCCACTGCGAATCTTTTTCCACTTAAACCCACACCCGCACAGACACCGACGAGTGGACCCTCTCTCTCTCTCCCTTTCTCGCTGACAAGCATGTCCCACACTGCCTTGTCATCGTCTTCCTCGCAGACTACCGCCGTTGCTGCCATTTACGCCGGCGATGAATACGTGTTGAATACGCCCTTGATTCCTCCCAGTAACCGCGCCCATTTAACCGCCTGCGTATTCCCTCTCTTTCCCCTCAGATCCCACTCGACGAGAGCCACCAGGATGCCCCCAATTTCCCCTATCTTGTCTTAGGGTGGACTGCAACGTCGCCCCCGACAACGAACAGAACCGTCTGACGCCGACGACGTCTCCGGCGAGCGATTACTCCCGTCCCTGTGCGCCCCTCGCCGAGCCAACGCCACCTCGAGCTTCACCTCGACCACGCGAACGTTGTAAGCCCTTTTCCCCTCTCCCTTGCTTCCTGTAACCGTCGCAACGCCACCGTCTGACAACGCGCCGCCGCTCACCGCCGCCCGGCGCCGCCCGTTGTTGACCAAGCAGTTGTGTCCGTAGGATCTAGATCGGACGAACGCGATAGAAGCTAGACGAAGGGGTAAGTAGCATCTCAGCGCCGTGCGATCTGTTTAGATCCAACGCCTCACATAGGCCGATCCGTGCGAACCGGTATCGACCAGTAGTTTTGCGCCGCGTGGCACTAGTTCTGTTTAAAACAAATTTTGAATCTGATTTAGATGCAAATTTGTAAACCTTGTAACTTTTGATCCACACGTCCAAAAATTACAAACTTTATATCAATGGAATCAGTGGAACAAGCCCTAGCCAACCATGCAATTTGTTTAGTAAAAAGCTTCTGGTAAAATGTTTGTTTTTGCAGAAACATTTCTATGCTTGATTAGGTTATAAAATTTATTTCAAAATGTTTTTAGGGTTGAAATATTTTCAAATTGGTTTGTGGTAAACCTAATGACCCTAGGAACCAACCCATGCATTTAAAAATGTATTTTGTGAAGTTTAGGAATAAAAACTTGATTTAGCTCATTTCTAGTCAAATAAAAATATTAATTTTGTTATGGAAATGATTTTGAGCAAAAACTTTGGAAAATGTTTTGATTCAAACCTACTGACCCAAAACACCAAGTTTTGAGAATTAACAACTTATTTGGTGAAGAACATGAAATTGTTGCTTTGCTAAAACATTTTTCCACCACATGAAATAATGATTTGACTTAAAAATGGCTTATAGATAAAACCCTTTTGCAAAAGGTTTTGCCACTTTATAAAATGACCAATTTGGACTTTACAATGTTTAGAGCCTAGTAGAAACCACCTTTGCAAATAAAACTACCTTTTTGCATGCTTGCATGCATGACTTAGTTTCTATTATTTTATGTGTGATGTTTGTTTGATTATGGTTTGGAATGCTAGTTGAATTTGTGTGTGCTTGATTGACTTATAGTGAAGTTAGAAGAGTGTGAGATTAGCAAGATCAAGAAGTGAACCAACATTCCCTACCAAAAAGGCAAGTGACACTATCATCCAAAGTCCTACTATTTTCATTATACTTAGTGGATTTTGAAACATGCATGAAAAAGAATTCTATACTTTATGCTATGCTAAATCCTAATAGGATACCCTTATATATATTCCTTAGTGAAAACAATGTAGTTGTAAAATGCTTAGCCATGCTATATATTTTGAGAAGAGATACATGTTGAGATTTATTTTTGAAGTTGAGAAAAGACTGAAAAGACTTGTGTTTTTATAATAAAACAAGTACTCAATGAACCACCTGGGTAGACAAGGATACTCAAGTTTTGGACAAGATGGCAACAAGAGGAACCATGTTTATATGGTAATCTCTTTTTGTTGTGCATCAGATGAAAACCACCCAGGGACTTAGAGATTGAACATGTTTCTCCAACAGTGGCTTCCGTGTACAGCCACATGCTAATATGGCTCTGGCTTAGTCAACTACATTGGGAAGACCCATGCATTGGTCTTCAGGTTAACTGGAAATGAGGTAACTAGGAACCCTACATTGGTGCCTGAAGACAAGCTAGCATTGTGTATGGGAGGACCCTATGGAAAGACTTCGTCACATTCTCAATCTGCCAGTATTCCATCTTGGTGAGTACTTATCCAGCGGCCACTGGTGGCAACAAGATGAGATTGTGTCATTTGGGTAAAGTGTACAACTTCTGCAGAAGATAAAATTCTAATTACTTAGCCGTGTCCCCGGTTATGGACAATACTGAGCAACTAAAGCTTGAAGCTATGGGAAATCTCGACATTCCAATTTCTAAAAAGCAAAACTTTAAAGTGACAGCAAAAGACTTGAAGCACTTGGGGTGAACCAAGGAGCTCAAGAGATTGTGATAAAAACTTGAAGTACTTGGGGTGTACCAAGGAGCTCAAGAGATTTTGACAAAGACTTGAAACACTTGGGGATTCACCAAGGAGTTCAGAAAGATTTGACAAAAGATCAAAACTATTTTGAAAGGATAGGATAAATTATTGCTTTATACAAATGAGCCTAAAACCCTACTTAGCCAAATATGCATGTAATGTTAGGATCCACTTATACTCTACATAGTAGTGAAACTTGCCAATACAATTCAAATGTATTGACCCTTGTGGCTGTAACTTGTTATGTTGCAGGTTTGTTTGATATTAGTGAAGTTGATTGATAGGATTACAAGTCTACAACCAACATGTTTGCCTGTGGCACTTTGAATATGAAGGACCCCATGCTTATAGATATTCTGCTGCAATGTAATGTAATAGCCAAAAGAGCTATGTAAAATGTAATAAAATTTTATTATTCCTGGTTATAAAGTTGTATTATGACCTTTGTTTATTGATATTACATCTTAACTGTGGATGCTAGCTATTGATCCATGGACTAGCATTGTAAACACAGGGATCTCTACATTATTAAAGGTTGGGACCCTTACAGATGGTATCAGAGCATTGTGTTGCCTGTAGGATTTGTAAACCTAGGATTGGACAAAAACCCCTTAGAAAAATAGGAGTTGTATTTGTTCCAAAATTTATTTACAAACAATCTTGTAAACTCTTTCCTCAACCATTTTGGTTTTGATTCTACATCTCTTCTATTTCAACTTGATGGAAAAACCTATCCCATGGCCAAAGACTTCACCATGTGCAAGGACTTCTTCAACTCTAATGACTTCAACATCTTCAACTCTAATGACTTCAACATCCTCAGCATTTTCACCAAGGACTTCAACCTTGGATGTCACTAAGGACAAGTGAGACAAGGAAATCTTGCTCAAGATTTGAAGACTAAGGAAACACAACTTAGAAGGAGCCATCATCACCTTTGAGGTTTCATGACCAAGAGCTTTCCCAAATAAAACATAATCTCATGTAAAAAGAATCAACCAAGAAGGATGGAAAGATCACAAGTGAACCATATAGATGGACCACCATATATAGTTAAGTCAAACACACCAACTTATGTGGTGTAACAAAAATATTTTGTTGCCTAAAAATGTGCTTGAACTTCATTGTTGAGTGAAAAGTTTGTTTGTGATTGCTTGCACATTGCTTGAGTGAATTGTAATGTGTGTGATTAGAATTACTTCCTTAGAAATATCTTGCCTATTCTAATCTCAATTCAACCCCAAACAGATGACTACTCCAAGAGACTCCAACATCAAGGTTGATGACAACAACACCAACCAAGAGGACAACATGGAGGAACTCATAGCAACCCAAAACCAGTTAAAACAAATGACAGCTCAATTCATAGCCAACACCAGTGGGGAAGATCCAACCCTGCAAAAGGTTTTGGAAAACCAAGCTCAAATGTTGCATAAGGTGACAGATCAAATGCTCAACATGGAAAGCAACTTTTCCAAAGGAATTTGTGACAACAAAGATGGCAAAGATGTTATTTTGGAAGGAACTCATGCTTGCAACATTTGTGGAGACAAGGATCACACTTCCAGGGAGCATGGAGATCAATGCCCCAACTGTGAAGAGAAACATCCAGTTGACCAATGTCCCACATCTCAAGCTACTTGTTACCTATGTGAAGGAAACAATCATGTCCCTATCCAATGCCCCATCTATTCCATAGTTGAACAAAGGAAACAAGGTGGAGTGCAACAAATGATTTCAAACTATCAAGAGGGATCCAAATCTACCAAGAAGAATGAGGACAAAGGAAAAGCTCCACTTATACCTCCATGCAATACAACCCAATTCAAAGGACCAAAGAAGAGGCATATGAATTATCCAAGGAGCAATAGAAGGTCCAAGAAACAATTAGACATTCCTACCTATAAGATAACATATGAATAACATGAACTAGATGCACTCCTAGCTTTGGAGAAACCCAAGAAAAAGAAGGACAAAAGCCATGTGCAATGTCATCATTGTAAAGAAATGGGACACTATTCCAGTGAATGTCCAGAGAAACAGAAGTATAAGGATATTGGCCAAGTATGGTGCAACAATTGCAAAGAGCTAGGCCATTATGCAGCAACCTGTCCACAAGGGACACGTGAAGAACTCAAACTTATCACATGTTTCAATTGCAAAGAACAAGGACATTATGCAAGCAATTGTCCAGAAAAGATGAAGCACAAGATAAACAAGCCTATGAAGGATCTCAGCCTTGTCACATGTGTCAAGTGTGGAAACAAAGGGCACTATGCAGATGTTTGCCCAAAGAAGTTTCCCCAAGATCCCAAGCAAGCCAATGTGTAATTTAGTTGGAAAATTTTTAAGGGTGGTAGTGCCCTAGATGCTTTGAGCCAACTTGTAACCCTATCCTTCCCAAATCTCGGGACGAGATTTATTTTAAGGGTGGTAGCCTGTCACATCCCAAGATTTTTCAAATCTTGTAATGTGAAAAATAAATGAATAAAATAAAACTTTGCGGATTTTCAGGGTGAGAAGAAACTTTTTGAATCCAATTGGAAACTTCGAAAAACCTATTTGGATCAAATAAAATCCTAAAGGGATTTAAAAAGATAAATAAACAATAAAGTTAAAAATATTTGGAAATTACTATTTTGGATCTTTTAATAAAAGTTTTGGTTTCAAAAGAAAAGGATAGAATTATAAATAAAGGATTATTTTATAAGCCAAATTAAAACTTGGACAAACCTTTGAAATAAAATATTTCCAATTGATAAAATTAGTAAAGGTTTAATTAAATAAAATAATAAGGATTTAATATCCAATTTTATTTAAGTAAAGGCTTTTCCATTTCAACTAAAACATTAAAAACTTGTTAAGTTATTTTAAAACAAGTTTTCCAAGTATTTTATATTCTCAAATAAAACTACTGAAGTGTTTTTGGTTTTATATTTATCTTTCAAAAAGATAAAGATTTTATTAAAGCAAATTCTATTTGAATTAAATAACTAAGGTCCATTTTATTTAATTATTAATAGATCCCAAAAGAATAAAATTATTATCTTGTTTTGGACTTTAATTTGTGTTGATTAACAGAATTGAATTCAACACAAAGTTTGGAGGAGTTTTGAATTGATTTGAGTATTTGATTTGTTGTTTGAAATTCAAACAAGAAAAGGAAAAACAATTAGAAAGAAAAAAAATAGAACTGGACTCGACGAAAACCACCGGCCCAGAAGCCCCGCAGCCCGCTTTCTCCCCACTGCGAATCGTTTTCCACTTAAACCCACACCCGCACAGACACCGACGAGTGGACCGTCTCTCTCTCTCTCCCTTTCTCGCTGACAAGCATGTCCCACACTGCCTAGTCATCGTCTTCCTCGCGCAGACCCCGCCCTGCCGTTGCTGCCATTTACGCCGGTGATGAATACGCGTTGAATACGCCCTTGATTCCTCCCAGTAACCGCGCCCATTTAACTGCCTGTGTATTCCCTCTCTTTCCCCTTAGATCCCACTCGACGAGAGCCACCAGGCTGCCCCCAATTTCCATTGCCTTGCCACTTCTCCGACGACGTCCCTGACAAATTCCGGCACCGACCAACCTCACCTTGCCTTCCCAAGCACTCGAGCTTGCCCCTCACCTCCTGGCGCTTCTCCCTGTGCCTCCCATTCGCCCGCGCTTGCCCCAGGGACTCGACTTCGACAACAACTGAGCGCCGCCGCGTCTGCTTCTTACTCCGGCGAAGTTTCCTGGTAAGCACCAACCGCCCCGATCCCTCTCAATCATGCTCACGTGAATCCCACACTCGCCCGCATCTAACCCTGCCCATATCTTGTCTTAGGGTGGACTGCAACGTCGCCTCGACAACGAACAGAACCGTCTGACGCTGACGACGTCTCCGGCGAGCGATTACTCTCGTCCCTGTGCGCCCCTCGCCGAGCCAACGCCACCTCGAGCTTCACCTCGACCACGCGAACGTTGTAAGCCCTTTTCCCCTCTCCCTTGCTTCCTGTAACCGTCGCAACGCCACCGTCTGACCGCGCGCCGCCGCTCACCGCCGCGCAGCGCCGCCCGTTGTTGACCAAGCAGTTGTGTCCGTAAGATCTAGATCAGACGAACGCGATAGAATCTAGACGAAGGGGTAAGTAGCATCTCAGTGCCATGCGATCTGTTTAGATCCAACGCCTCACATAGGCCGATCCGTGCGAACCGGTATCGACCAGTAGTTTTGTGCCGCGTGGCACTAGTTCTGTTTAAAACAAATTTTGAATCTGATTTAGATGCAAATTTGTAAACCTTATAACTTTTGATCCACACGTCCAAAAATTACAAACTTTATATCAATGGAATCAGTGGAACAAGCCCTAGCCAACCATGCAATTTGTTTAGTAAAAAGCTTCTGGTAAAATGTTTTTTTTTGCAAAAACATTTGTATGCTTGATTAGGTTATAAAATTTATTTCAAAATGTTTTTAGGGTCGAAATATTTGCAAATTGGTTTGTGGTAAACCTACTGACCCTAGGAACCAACCCATGGATTTAAAAATGTATTTTGTGAAGTTTAGGAATAAAAACTTGATTTAGCTCATTTCTAGTCAAATAAAAATATTAATTTTGTTATGGAAATGATTTTGAGCAAAAACTTTGGAAAATGTTTTGATTCAAACCTACTGACCCAAAACACCAAGCTTTGAGAATTAACAACTTATTTGGTGAAGAACATGAAATTGTTGCTTTGCTAAAACATTTTTCCACCACATGAAATAATGATTTGACTTAAAAATGGCTTATAGATAAAACCCTTTTGCAAAAGGTTTTGCCACTTTAGAAAATGACCACTTTGGACTTTACAATGTTTAGAGCCTAGTAGAAACCACCTTTGCAAATAAAACTACCTTTTTGCATGCTTGCATGCATGACTTAGTTTCTATTATTTTATGTGTGATGTTTGTTTGATTATGGTTTGGAATGCTAGTTGAATTTGTGTGTGCTTGATTGACTTGTAGTGAAGTTAGAAGAGTGTGAGATTAGCAAGATCAAGAAGTGAACCAACATTCCCTACTAAAAATGCAAGTGACACTATCATCCAAAGTCCTACTATTTTCATTATACTTAGTGGATTTTGAAACATGCATGAAAAAGAATTCTATACTTTATGCTATGCTAAATCCTAATAGGATACCCTTATATATATTCCTTAGTGAAAACAATGTAGTTGTAAAATGCTTAGCCATGCTATATATTTTGAGAAGAGATACATGTTGAGATTTATTTTTGAAGTTGAGAAAAGACTGAAAAGACTTGTGTTTTTATAATAAAACAAGTACTCAATGAACCACCTGGGTGGACAAGTATACTCAAGTTTTGGACAAGATGGCAACAAGAGGAACCATGTTTATATGGTAATCTCTTTTTGTTGTGCATCAGATGAAAACCACCCAGGGACTTAGAGATTGAACATGTTTCTCCAACAGTGGCTTCCGTGTACAGCCACATGCTAATATGGCTCTGGCTTAGTCAACTACATTGGGAAGACCCATGCATTGGTCTTCAGGTTAACTGGAAATGAGGGAACTAGGAACCCTACATTGGTGCCTGAAGACAAGCTAGCATTGTGTATGTGAGGACCCTATAGAAAGACTTCGTCACATTCTCAATCTGCCAGTATTCCATCTTGGTGAGTACTTATCCAGCGGCCACTGGTGGCAACAAGATGAGATTGTGTCATGTGGGTAAAGTGTACAACTTCTGCAGAAGATAAAATTCTAATTACTTAGCCGTGTCCCCGGTTATGGACAATACTGAGCAACTAAAGCTTGAAGCTATGGGAAATCTCGACATTCCAATTTCTAAAAAGCAAAACTTTAAAGTGACAACAAAAGACTTGAAGCACTTGGGGTGCACCAAGGAGCTCAAGAGATTGTGATAAAAACTTGAAGTACTTGGGGTGTACCAAGGAGCTCAAGAGATTTTGACAAAGACTTGAAACACTTGGGGATTTACCAAGGAGTTCAGAAAGATTTGACAAAAGATCAAAACTATTTTGAAAGGATAGGATAAATTATTGCTTTCTACAAATGAGCCTAAAACCCTACCTAGACAAATATGCATGTAATGTTAGGATCCACTTATATTCTACATAGTAGTGAAACTTGCCAATACAATTCAAATGTATTGACCCTTGTGGCTGTAACTTGTTATGTTGGAGGTTTGTTTGATATTAGTGAAGTTGATTGATAGGATTACAAGTCTACAACCAACATGTTTGCCTGTGGCACTTTGAAGATGAAGGACCCCATGCTTATAGATATTCTGCTGCAATGTAATGTAATAGCCAAAAGAGCTATGTAAAATGTAATAAAATTATATTATTCCTGGTTATAAATTTGTATTATGACCTTTGTTTATTGATATTACATCTTAACTGTGGATGCTAGCTATTGATCCAGGGACTAGCATTGTAAACACAGGGATCTCTACCTTATTAAAGGTTGGGACCCTTACAGTGTGCTTGAAACAACATGTAATTATAATACCATAAAACAATGGGATACACAAAAATGTGAAATGCTACTCAAGATTGCTTATATAATACTTGTTAACTTCAAATTTTATTTTACAAGTAAAGTCACTTATAAAGAACCTAAGTGTTATTAATCCTAAATATACAAGTAAAGCATAATGTAATGTGATTATTATTAATTTTCATTTGTTGTTTAAAGTGGTAAAAATAAAAACATTTGAAGAAAATCTTACTTAACTAAGCAGAAGTATTTAAACTTTTAAGTTATCCTTATGAGCTGTTGTTTCTAGTTATAGTATTTAAGTAAGAAAGAATTACTCCATTTGAATAATGACATCATTAGTATTTGAGACTTATCTATCTTGGTTTTTAACTTGGTTAGTTTGGTATTAATATACTTTATAACTTAATTATAACAGACCAAAGTTAACTATAAAGTATATAATAAAGTTTTTAGCATTATACTTAAAGTCTTGTAGACTAAAGTTAACTTTAAAACATAGATGGGCTTTAGAGTATATTGCTTATGTTATCTGTACCTTGTGTACTTTATAATGTTTCCTTAAAGTCACTTAAGAATGGTTATACTTTTATTTGGTGTAGTGGTTTCTTGATTTTATAATGGAATAGAATAATTTACGTTTTTCTAAATGAATGGTTATAATTGGTAATTAGGGAAATGACATTACTTAACTACTTATGGTTCACTATAGGGTTTTGATTGGTTTATAAACTTGTGGTTAAAGTAAGGGAATAGGTTTTATCTCATTACAAATTATTCTTGGAGATTTTATATTAGATAAGGATCCTTTTATAAAATAATATACACTTATGGTTGAATGATAATTCAATAAAATTGCATTTAAAATGTGTTGAACCATTTTGAATTCATAATATTAGTATTTAAAAGTAATACTATTTATTAGACTTTAATTAGTTAATTTTAGAAATATTAACAAATTTTATTTAACACTATATGAATTATTAATTAAAGAAATAGGTTTAAATTAGGTTATTAAAGTGTTTAACTTTTTATTTAACTTATAAGTGGAATATTATATTTTTAACATATATGTATTATTTTTGTGATCATTTTGGTATATTACACTTATTTTTGTGATTTAAAAATAATAAGATATGATTTTTATAATACTTATTACTTTATAAATACTTAATAAATATCAAATATTTAATTAAGTGGAATAATAATGTATGATTATAGTTTTAAAGTATTATTTTTTTATCTAAGATTTTTGGTAATTTATTATCAAAGCTTTATAGCTTGGAAAATATAAATATAAATTATCAAAGATTTATAGTTTGGAAAATATTTATTAAATAATAACCATTTAAATAGCTCACATAATAATTTTTTATAATAGTTTTAAGTTGTAGATTTTATTTTTCCAAACATTTTCATATATTACACATATTTTTCTGAATTATAAGATAGAAGTTATTTATTTAACAAGATTTTATGATTTTATTTTATTTCTGGAATATTTGGATTTTAATGAATATGATATTATCCATTTGCTAGACAGAGAATTCCTTTTCATAGCTACACTGAACCTACCCTAGACACTGACTGGTGGGACCTTTGCCATGTCATCACTAGTGTTTTTATTTATTACAGGAAACTTATCACAAATTCTAAAATGATAAAATAAAAATAAAATTATGACATCAGTTTGATGTCACACTGACATCATCCCTGGATCATCCTCATATCATGGTCGAATATGTGAATCGGGTGCGTGCGCGGGGCTGTGGCTAGGTGCGTTGGAAATAGGGCATCGCAAGGAACCCTAAAGTGGCAAGATCGCTTTCGGTTTAGGTCGCCGAACGATGGTGGCGGCGGTGGCTAACCCATTTATGGAAGATGCTCATCGGGGAAACAAACTGGGACGAGAGCGAGCAAATTAAATGGTGCCCGAGCATCGCAAGCTCACCATGATTGCAGCGAAGTGGTTGATGATGACAGGCGCGGTCGGGGATGTGCTATTTGACAGGATTTCCGATGAAGCATGACGGAAGGGAACGGTAAAATTCGATCGTCTCCGAGCTCCCCTTGGTGCTGCGTTCTTCAAAGATGATCTACGCATGCTAGCGCTTCTCCTCGACCACTCCACGACTTCTGGAACGAGCTCTACTGACGACGGAGAACCTCTCTGACCGGAGATAGGGTTCGCTGTTCGTGCGAGAGAGGAAGAAAGAGATGCAAAGTGACGTGCTAGGGTTTCACGGCGGCGTCCAGGGCTTCTTGTAGACGACCGGTAGCGGTGGCGCGGATCTTGACGCGGCCGGCGACGGGGTGGCCGCCAGCGAGCTGCTTCGCCGCATCGTGAGGTCGCCTGTGGCACGAGGAAGACGACGCGGATAGAAGGCCAAAGAGGTACGGTCGATCTGCGGACGCTTAGGTCGAATGGCTGCATTTGGCTGCTCGTGGGCGACGAGTAAGAGAGAGGGAAAATGGGCCATGGGCTAGGAGCCGATTCCTCTCTTTTTTCTCAGTTTCTTTTTCTTTTTCAATTTCTATTATTTGTTTTCTTTTCTAAACTTTTTTATTTAAGCAATAATTTTGATTTATCTTTATGGAATTTCTTTGCTAATACTTGCATCAATGATAAATGGTATTTAAAATCATTTCGTGAGTTTTTATTATATAGTGCTTTAGTTTCTTTATATATATACTTTTCCTATTATTATTTGCAAGGGCTTTTGATATGCATTTAATTGAGCTAATATCCATAAACTTATTATAGGATGCATTACTATTAACTCCATGAGTTTTGATTCTTCTTGATTTATAATATCAAGGAAATTTTTATATGGTGATCCTTTATTATTATTTGATGCATAATATCCTAATGATTTAATATGGTTAATATTACTCCCATGAATCTAGGGAATAACAAAGTATATATATTTTATTATAACTAATAAAAGAGTTAGGGTTTGAATTGTAAATGCTTACCCTAGGGTTTAGGGTTCTTAATTTACTTATATTCTTATGTTGATGTGAATAAAGATTAATGGCTATATGAATTGTCTTCATGTGTTTGATCTTTAATGATATCCCCTTTTAAAATAGAAAGTTATTTTTTGGAAGGTCTTATGGAAAAGAATTGATAAATATAAGTACTAAGCACATATGGTTATGATAGTTGTAAAGAACAAAGATATGCTTAAGTGATTTTCTATAGGAAAATGTTCCTATCAACTATTGGGGATATAAGATGATAGATCAATAACATGAAATGGATATTATGTTTGGTTAAAGATTTAGGGTTTAGTGTTTAACAAGGATTCCTATATTCCATACTTCATAATTCTGGACTTCTGATTAAGGAATTCATTTCCTAGATATTCTACTTCTTCCTATCCATCATCATGTGTTAATCATGATGAACTTTACTTCACAAAAACATCCTTATCCACCTTTTATTGTTCTAAATCCATTTATAAATCCAATGATCTTGACACTAAAGCTTTTCATAATATTCACCTATCCAGACTTGGTTATATCAACTACTCTACTGCTGATAGTCTCTCATCCAACAAGTGGTTACTTCTAACTACATTCATACTCTTCCTTAATCATCCACCACTAATATTACTCCAGTAGTATATATATCAAACTTTACTTCGCCTCAAGTGTTAGTATTTCCCAAGAGGAAACTACTACTTCTATAATCCAATGTTGCTCTAGCATCATCTTAATCATACTATCTTGTCTCTACTTAACTCCAGTATCTAACATTCCAACCTCACATTGTATTAATGTGACTTGTAATGGCTAACCTAGGATAATATATCTAGACTAGGGTTTAATCATGTTCTACCCACCAATGTCACTTATATAGGATATAAGCATGTTCTACCCACCAATGTCACTTATACAGGATATAAGCATTCAATATTGGTGAGTAAGGAATGATCATTATAAGCCTTTGATCCTTTATGGTTTAGGTTTCTAGTTGAATAATCAAGGCTTCCATCCATACAACATTACAGTTGTATTATAATTATCTTATGTTTGGCTCTATTGATTAAGAGATATAATTCATTGACTATACCTACTTGATCCAATAGGACTAGTATTGGTAACTATCTTCAGGTTTCATCCTTGTAATCTTCTTTATTAACATATAATTATATATTTTACATAACTCTTCTATCTATTCTGGAGTGAGTTAACTCCATCAAGTATCACAATGATCTTATTCTCTTCCAACACTCCCATCCTATAGATGATATTTAAAACTAGCATTACCATCTACCTCTTCTTACTTCATTCTCTAAGGACTTAGAGTGATTGTTATGATAAAGTCAAGAGTTGATAGATTAATAATTCATAGGTTAAGAATTGGTGAATCAATAGTTGATTACTCAATATTGATGAACAACATATATAAAAAATAGGGTTCATTAGAGATGATAAAGATTGATATGGAAATAAAGATATATGGTGGATGATCTTGACTTGGTTTATTTCCTACTCAAACTCACTAAAGAGTTAAGGTTAGGTATTACCATGATACTCAGATTAAGATTTAGTTGTTACATTCCTATTACTTGAGTTTTGTTTATAACTTGGTATTCATGAGTTGTGTAATGAATACTAGGATATGATTACCTAAGGATCAAATATAAATCATTAAATAATGTATTAGGTTTAACTTTTATTACATTTGATCTACCCTTAGATCAAATCTCCCTTACCCAAAATAAGGTTTTAACAAAGGTCATATTGAAACTTATCGCAATTAACTTGATGATCTACTTCAATTCCATCAAGTTAAGAGAAGCTTCAATCTCTTTGACAAGTTTTTATTTAAAAGCGCAAAAATTATTCGGATTTTCTATGCATGAACGCAATGCACACATATGTGTTCAACTTATTTCTAATCTCTAATGCTAGGATGTTATAGACTCTCCCCCTTAAAATAAACTTCGTCCTCGAAGTTCGCATACTCTCACGTTTCGAAGTAAGGAATTGTCTTGCATTGATTACGATAGGTCTCCACTCCATGGTAACCTCAATGGGAATAATTGTAATATCCCATATCCAGATCCTTTCCTTGAATTCCTACCATACTTGGCAATTTAAGTCCTGTTGTCTCCAATACTCCAAAATTCCTTTTACTTTACTCCCTTAGGAATATATCCTTATTACAAAATCATCAATCTGGGGTCTCTCCTTTAGTTCCTTAACCTGATTAGGTATCCTAATTCAACTCCTTTTAAACTTTCTTACTATACTATGTAAGGACTAGGAAGTCTCATTAAAACAGGGTTTTCAATTTCTATTAGACACTAGTTGTGGTCAAAAGACTATATTTGGCTTGTCTTTGAATGGTTTACACTGATAATCCTTCCAAAGATTGGTTTTGGACACATTTAGTCCATACCATCAGAATTTCTTGTTTCACTATACATGTCCAATTGGATATGCTTTATTACTTCTTAAGGATCACTTAGGATTTACTTCCGAAAGTACTTTACAATGATGGCTTCTTTTAACCTTACGAAAATAAGGCTTAATGTTGTCATAGGTTAGTACTTCTTCTCCAACCTTTACTTGGAATTCGGATAACAATACTTCCATTTATTGTTTACTCTCCTCCTTAGGGTTTACTAATAATCTTCAAACTGTCTATATAGTAACCATTGGCTTTATAAATAGATTGTTGGTCCTTGTTCAGCTGATACTCTACCTAGTTAGGGTCTTAAGGAAGATTGTACGGTGTATCCACACAATTGTGGATCTCCGAAGCAATTCTTTCATCATTATTATTTTTACTTACTATTTGGACATTTTCGCTTTGATAGGTCAATTTTCGCGAAGAGTCTCGAAAGACGGTCGCTTAAAATCTTATACTCCTTTAGGTATCACTTAGCTTAGGCCAAGTTTTATGCTCCTTATGGAACTTTTAAGATGATCTGGTTAACTATGTCGACCAACACCGGCTGCAGACAAGATACCAACTGTGGATCTGAGTACCGACTATGGATCAAATACTAGCTGCGGATCATCCTAAGTTGTAGGTATTACGTGATGGTTTCCGACATACTACTGGCATTCTCTCTGTATTGTCAGAGCTTGAATACCATTTTGGTTCCAAAACTTCTTCTTTGCACTTATTCATGATACTTCCATGAACTTGGTACAACTACTTTATTAACTTCTTAACAACATTACCTACCTTGCATGAACTTTAAGTTTATTACTTCGTGTTGCTCCATACTTCTTCTACACTAATCTTCCTTCTTATTGCTGTTTAGTAATTATCTGAACTTGATCCATGCTTCAAATTGCATTGATACTCCTTATACTTTGCTTCATTCTTCATGTAAGTCTTTATCTTGGTCTTTGGAAATTGTCGCTCCCTTACACGAATTCCCATTCCTATCTAGGTCTATAACATCAAGTAGTAACTGGATGTTGCAACATGCATTTGCACACCAAGTCAAACTTCATGTAACAGATCTAGTCAATCAAAAAGATCCAAGAAGAACAAATAAATCCAAATGTGACACATATAACACACAATTTTCTAAGCCCGGAATATAGTAGTTGAGTATATTATCTCTAGAATTCAGGCTTAGTTGTGTAGTATATGACACCTCCTCATATAGGTTTACATTATGATACTTAGCACATAGGGTCAAACTATATTTTGTCTCAACATTTACCCAAATCGCTCAATTGCAACAGGATAATCTTAAGCAAAGTGGTCTCAATTTGGTTTCGACTAACCTTTGGTCTCACTCTTGGAATGGCTAATATAACCAACCTATTATTATTTAGTAAACTAACCTCACATGATCACTCCAAAAGAATAATCAGATTCTATTTGCTAACTTAAAACAAAGATTATTAGAATTTACTAGCACTTATGAGTTCTATCATGTTATTTCCTTACTTCTATCTCAAGATAATCTACTAATTACTTATCATATTTATACTCTCATCATGGTTTCGGAGCTAATCTCACCTTGATCTTATTATGTTTTACCTATACATCATGATTTAAGAGATAATCTAGCCACGATGACTTTACTTCTTACTACACTATTATTAAGTCATAACATAATTGCACTTCATCACGTATAATTCTCAAGTGAATCCCACATGATTACTACTTATTACATCAACATTTATACTAATGATATTCACCATGTTGTCTTTGGTTATCAACTAACCATAAGATTCCACTGTCTTACATGAATTCTAGGGTTAGGCTACACCATTAAAAGTACTTTAATTGACGTCTTACACTTTCCTACAGTATCTTGGTGGTTTTTTCTCCCTCGGAAGATACTAAAGAACACTATACTTGAGTAAAGATAAAATAATTACTCCTAAGAAAGAATGACTTACGCATATTACTTAGGTGTGACAAGGTTATCCTCAAGTGGATACTCATCACAAGTCATAAGGATATTTGGTTTAGATAAGATGGCTCCTATAGTCGCTATCCAACCTACAGATCTTCCTAAAAGGGTTTTAATCCTAAGGTCAAAGCATATGCTCTAATACCAACTGCGGTGACCCAGCATACCACTGCATGATGTAGTACACTATAGTCATTGACATAACACCAATGAAACACCGTTCACTAGTATTACATCCCTCGAAGTGGTACAACAGAAACTCAGCAGGTCCAAGACATGACTATAGGTTACAACTCAACTCTTTACATAAGATCCAGAGAACACTCTAGGTTAAAGAGAGAGATAAACTTCTTACAAAGAAGAATGAGAAATAAACAACTCAAAAACTATCATACTAATAAGACTAGCATCTAACTATTGGTTTGGCATTGCTGCTATTGCAATACACTATAGAAATAGGTGCTATGGCTAGAGATGATATTCCTATCTAATCAGTAACTTCGTCTTCACTTGAGTTGATGTATATGTAAACTTTCTTGACTTCATTGAAGAGCTTTAGCTTTTGATGATGAATCCTGGAGTATGAGTTGATGTAGACGTCGTTTGTACTGGCTTTTGAACCTAGCAAGGGTTAAGAAGATACTTTGAGTACGAGCGTACTCAGCAAGTTCACTAGGAAAGGAGTGTTTGATGCACTATATCTACAGCCACAGACCATAGGTTGTAGGCCATGCAAGTTTTCGTAAACATTTCTTCAAAGGTTGCTTTTATTTTGAAAAGCTATGTCCGTCAGCCTTCATGGGTTTACCAGAACTTTCATGGAGTTCCTTTCCCGCCGTGTTCGCAGCTCCTTCCCGGAACAGAGAGTAACAAGTTATAGTCCTTACACTCTGCAAAGGTGCGTTACTTTACCCATGAGAGATCTTAGCTTTGTTGCACATCCGGGCCGCGAACCCGTTCATACTTCCTTGGTATGAGGCCCAGACTAAGATCCAAGCCAATCACTTCCCTCTCCGCGACCTCATATATCTGCACGCTCCTTCGGGGATGGCTCACCTCCGTTAAGCCCCCTTTTGGGCAGGCTAAAACCCTGATGAGTTCCCGAAGACTCTATGACCTGGTGTTGCCCTGGCAAGTGCAATATTAAATGGTCCATCCACTAAACACCATAGATAGATAATCTAGACACCAAAAGTGTGGGCGTAAGGGTGCCCACCCATATGTTGGATCCGCACAAGGAATCACAACGTCGTCTTTCCTCCATACGAGAGGAAAACAATACAGCTGACTTCTCTGTACCATTCCAAAACTCATGGTTAATGCATAATATACGGCGCAAGAATCACTAGCGACATTGGTTGTTAGGTCCTAGATAATATGTTCCTTTACCACCGGAACTTTCATAATCGGTTATTATCTCATGGTAAATAACCTATAATCATATTATTATGAAAATAGTGTTTTCTGATCTTTTTCAAATGCAGGTGGTGACAACACTGGATTTGTAAAATACTTTATAGACAATAATCAAAGGACATGAGCAAGTGTGAACTTGCCTTTTGTGATTGCAAGATTATGCACTCACGATCTTCGAGACAATATAAAATATCCAATATCTGAAATCGGCATCATTGGTCCGGTAAGGACTAATGTTTAAAGAAGCAAGATGCCATTATGCATAAGTAATGTAATGCAATTTCATAAACTCGAATCCTGGGAATAACGTTGATCTAGGGTTTGGAAACTGGAATGGTTACTTTAGAATGTGTTACCCTTTTAGATTAAGTTTCACACATGTGCTTCTTATTAGGGCTTGTGAGTGTGAGTGAAACAACATGTAATTATAATACCATAAAAGAATGAGATACACACAAATGTGAAATGATACTCAAGATTGCTTATACAATACTTGTTAACTTCAAATTTTATTTTACAAGTAAAGTCACTTATAAAGAACCTAAGTGTTATTAATCCTAAATATACAAGTAAATCATAATGTAATGTGATTATTATTAATTTCCATTTGTTGTTTAAAGTGGTAAAAAGAATAACATTTGAAGAAACTCTTACTTAACTAAGCAGAAGTATTTAAACTTTTAAGTTAACCTTATGAGGTGTTCTTTCTAGTTATAGTCTTTAAGTAAGAAAGAATTACTCCATTTGAATAATAACATCATTACTTTTTGAGACTTATCTATCTTGGTTTTTAACTTAGTTAGTTTGGTATTAAGATACTTTATAACTTAATTATAACAAACCAAAGTTAACTATAAAATATATAATAAAGTTTTTAGCATTATACTTAAAGTGTTGTAGACTAAAGTTAACTTTAAAACATAGATGGACTTTAGAGTATATTGCTTATGTTATCTGTACCTTGTGTACTTTATAATGTTTCCTTAAAGTCACTTAAGAATGGTTATACTTTTATTTGGTGTAGTGGTTTCTTGATTTTATAATGGAATAGAATAATTTACCTTTTTGTAAATGAATGGTGATAATTGGTAATTAGGGAAATGACATTACTTAACTACTTATGGTTCACTATAGGGTTTTGATTGGTTTATAAACTTGTGGTTAAAGTAAGGGAATAGGTTTTATCTCATTACAAATTATTCTTGGAGATTTTATATTAGATAAGGATCCTTTTATAAAATAATCTACACTTATGGTTGAATGATAATTCAATAAAATTGTATTTAAAATGTGTTGAGCCATTTTGAATTCATAATATTAGTATTTAAAACTAATACTATTTATTAGACTTTAATTGGTTAATTTTAGAAATATTAACAAATTTTATTTAACATTATATGAATTATTAACTAAAGAAATAGGTTTAAATTCAGGTTATTAAAGTGTTTAACTTTTTATTTAACTTATAAGTGGAATATTATATTTTAAACATATATGTATTATTTTTGTGATCATTTTGGTATATTACACTTATTTTTGTGATTTAAAAATAATAAGATATGATTTTTATAATACTTATTACTTTATAAATACTTAATAAATATCAAATATTTAATTAAGTGGAATAATAATGTATGGTTATAGTTTTAAAGTATTGTTTTTTATTTTTCTAAGATTTTGGTAATTTATTTATATTTTTAACATTTACCATTATTAAAATATAAATTATCAAAGCTTTATAACTTGGAAAATATTTATTAAATAATAACCATTTAAATAACTCACATAATAATTCTCGATAATAATTTTAAGTTGTAGATTTTATTTTTCCAAACATTTTCATATATTACACATATTTTTCTGAATTAGAAAACATAAGTTATTTATTTAACAAGATTTAATGATTTTATTTAATTTCTGGAATATTTGGATTTTAATGAATATGATATTATCCATTTGCTAAACAGAGAATTCCTTTTCATACCAACACTGAACCTACCCTAGACACTGACTGGTGGGACCTTTGCCATGTCATCACTAGTGTTTTTATTTATTACAGAAAACTTATCACAAATTATAAAATGATAAAAGAAAAATGAAATTATGACATCAGCATGATCACGCTGACATCATCCCTGGATCATCCTCAGATCATGGTCGAATCTGTGAATCGGGTGCGTGAGCGGGGATGTGGCTAGGTGCGTTGGAAATAGGGCGTCGCAAGGAACCCTATAGTGGCGGTGCTGCTCGTTTTAGGTCGCCGAAATAGTGGTGGCGACGGTGGCTAACGAAGGCGATGGCAGATGCTCGTCGGGGGAAACAAACTGGGACGAGAGCGAGAAAATTAAACGGTGCCCGAGCATCGCAAGCTCACCGTGATTGCAGCGAAGTGGTTGATGATGACATGTGCGGTCGGAGATGTGCTATTTGACAGGATTTCTGATGAAGCACGGTGGAAGGGAACGGTAAAATTCAATCGTCTCTGAGCTCCCCTTGGTGTTGCGTTCTTCACAGATGGTCTACGCATGCTAGCGCTTCTCCTCGACCACTCCACGACCTCTAGAACGAGCTCTAATGACGAAGGAGAACCTCTTTGACCGGAGCTAGGGTTCGTTGTTCGTGCAAGAGAGGAAGAAAGAGACGCGGAGTGACGTGATAGGGTTTCACGGCAGAGTCCAGAGATTCTTGTAGACGACCGGGAGCGGTGGTGCGGATCTTGACGCGGCCAGCGACGGGGTGGCTGCCAGCGAGATGCTTCGCCGCATCGTGAGGTCGTCGGTGGCGTGAGGAAGACGACGCAGATATAAGGCCGAAGAGGTACGGGCCTGTGTCAGACCGCACTTGGGCCAGATGGGCTGCATTTGGCTTCTCGTGGGCGACGAGTAAGAGAGAGGGAAAATGGTCCATAGGCCAGGAGCTGATTCCTCTTTTTTTTCTCAGTTTGTTTTTCTTTTTCGATTTCTATTATCTATTTTATTTTCTAACCTTTTTATTTAAGCAATAATTTTGATTTATCTTTATGGAATTTCTTTTCTAATACTTGCAGCAATGATAAATGGTATTTAAAATCATTTCGTGAGTTTTTTATTATATAGTGCTTTAGTTTTTTATTTTCTTTATATACATACTTTTACTATTATTATTTGTAAGGGCTTTTGATATGCATTTAATTGAGCTAATATCCATAACTTATTATAGAATGCATTACTATTAATTCCATGAGTTTTGATTCTTATTGATTTATAATATCAAGGAAATTTTTATATGGTGATCCTTTATTATTATTTGATCATAATATCCTAAGGATTTAATATGGTTAATATTACTCCCATGAATCTTGGGAATAACAAAGTATATATATTTTAATATAACTTACAAAAGAGTTAGGGTTTGAATTGTAAATGCTTACCCTAGGATTTAGGGTTCTTAATTTACTTATATTCTTATGTGGATGTGAATAAAGATTAATGGCTAAATGAATTGTCTTCATGTGTTTGATATTTAATGATATCCCCTTTTAAAATAGAAAGTTATTTTCTGGAAGGTCTTATGGAAAATAATTGATAAAGATAAGTCCTAAGCACATATGGTTATGATAGTTGTAAAGAACAAAGATATGCTTAAGTGATTTTCTATTGGAAAATGTTCCTATCAAGTATTGGGGATATAAGATGATAGATCAATAACATGAAATGGATATTATGTTTGGTTAAAGATTTAGGGTTTAGTGTTTAACAAGGATTCCTATATTCCATACTTCATAATTCTGGACTTCTGATTAAGGAATTCATTTCCTAGATATTGTACTTCTTCCTATCCATCATCATGTGTTAATCATGATAAACTTTACTTCACAAAAACATCCTTATCCACCTTTTATTCTTCTAAATCCATTTATAAATCCAATGAGCTTGACACTAAAGCTTTTCATAATATTCACCTATCCAGACTTGGTTATATCAACTACTCTACTACTGATAGTCTCTCATCCAACAAGTGGTTACTTCTAACTACATTCATACTCTTCCTTAATCATCCACCACTAATATTACTCCAGTAGCTGTATATATCAAACTTTACTTCACCTCAAGTGTTAGTATTTCCCAAGAGGAAACTACTACTTCTATAATCCAATGTTGCTCTAGCATCATCTTAATCATACTATCTTGTCTCTACTTAACTCTAGTATCTAACATTCCAACCTCACATTGTATTAATGTGACTTGTAATGGCTAACCTAGGATAATATATCTAGACTAGGGTTTAATCATGTTCTACCCACCAATGTCACTTATACAGGATATAAACATGTTCTACCCACCAATGTCGCTTATACAGGATATACGCATTCAATCTTGGTGAGTAAGGAATGATCATTATAAGCCTTTGATCCTTTATGGTTTAGGTTTCTAGTTGACTAATCAAGGCTTCCATCCATACAACATTAAAGTTGTATTACAATTATCTTCTATTTAGCTCTATTGGATTAAGAGATATAATTCATTGACTATACCTACTTGATCCAATAGGACTACTCCTGGTAACTATCTTCAGGTTTCATCCTTGTAATCTTCTTTATTAACATATAATTATATCTTTGACATAACTCTTCTATCTATTTAGGAGTGAGTTAACTCCATCAAGTATCACAATGATCTTATTCTCTTCCAACACTCCCATCCTATAGATGATATTTAAAACTAGCATTACCATCTACCTCTTCTTACTTCATTCTCTAAGGACTTAGAGTGATTATTATGATAAAGTCAAGAGTTGATAGATTAAGAATTGATAGGTTAAGAATTGGTGAATCAATAGTTGATTACTCAACATTGATGAACAATAGATATAAAAAATAGGGTTCATTAGAGATGATAAAGATTTATATGGAAAGAAAGATATATGGTGGATGATCTTGACTTGGTTTCTTTCCTACTCAAACTCACTAAAGATTTAAGGTTAGGTATTACCATGATACTCATGGTATAAGTAGATCAGATTAAGATTTAGTTGTTACATTCCTATTACTTAAGTTATTTTTATAACTTGGTATTCATGAGTTGTGTAATGAATACTAGGATATGATTACCTAAGGATCAAATATAAATCATTAAATAATGTATTAGGTTTAACTTTTATTACATTTGATCTACCCTTAGATCAAATCTCCCTTACCCAAAATAAGGTTTTAACAAAGGTCATATTGAAACTTATCGCAGTCAACTTGATCATCTACTTCAATTCCATCAAGTTAAGAGAAGCTTCAATCTCTTTGACATGTTTTTATTTAAAAAGCGCGAAAATTATTCGGATTTTCTATGCATGAATGCAATGTACACATCTGTGTTCAGCTTATTTCTAAGCTCTAATGTTGGGATGTTACACCATCTCAATAACCTTGTTGAACTTTGTGAGATGCAAAAGTATAAGGATGGAGATGGAGATATTATTAAGCTCAAGCTGTTTCCTTTCTCCTTGAGAGGAAAAGCTAAAGAATGATTGCTATCCTTGCCTACAAATAGTATTGATTTTTGGACTAAGTGAAAAGATGCTTTTATTGGAAAGTACTATCCTCCTGCTAAGATTATATCTATGAGAAGTGGCATTATGAAATTTAAAAAACTAGATAATGAACATGTTGCTCAAGCTTGGGAAAGAATGAAGTCTTTGGTTAAGAATTGTCCCACTCATGTACACACTGCGTGGATGATTATCCAGCCTTTTGATGCAGGTTTAAACTTATCTTCAAGAAACCTGTTGGATTCAGCTGTTGGAGGTACCTTTATGGGTATCACTTTGGGTGCTGCAACAAAACCCCTTGATAATATGATGGTTAATTACTCTGAATGGCACACTGAGAGAGCTCCACATGGTAAGAAGGTAAATTCTGTTGAAGAAACCTCCTCTTTGAGTGATAAGATTGATGTTATTATGGCTATGCTAGTTAATGGGAAAGCTCCTTTAGATCCAAACAATGTTCCCTTAGCCTCCTTGGTTGCTCAAGAAGAGCAAGTTGATGTGAACTTCATTAGAAACAACAATTTCAACAACAATGCCTATAGGAATAATTTTGGTGGTAACAACAATTATAGGCCTTATCCCCCTAATAATGGCAATTCCTATGGAAACTCCTACAACAATGCTAGAAGTGCCCCCTCTGAACTTGAAGTCATGCTCACATACTTTATTAGTAAACAAACTGCTTTCAACAAGACTGTGGAGGAAAAAATTAACTGTTGAAAAAAAAATTTCCTTTTTGTCTGAAGCACAGTCCTCCTTGATTAATAAAATGGCTGCTAAACCTGAAACCATGGAAAGTACCTTTGCTGCTACTCATGCCATACAGGTTACTATTGATGAAAATGTTAGGCTGTTAGCTCAACTTAATGCTAAGTGGAAAGGGAAGCTGAAATTGATAGAAACAATAGTTGTGCACCATCACTAGAATGGATACCACTAAACCACAAGAAGTCCCTATTCCTCCTCCTACAATGCCTAAGCCCAATGAGTCTACTACTAGTGATGCTAAGTTTGATTTTGATATAGATGGTTGCAATATTTCTGAAGTGATTCTGTTCTTGCAAAAACTTGCTAGAAGTCCTGATCCTAGTGATATGCATGTTGCTTTCACCAAACACATAACAGATGCTCTTGTTAAGATTAAGGAAGAGAAGTTAAAACACAAAGTCTATTCCTAGGAAAGTAGAAGATAGTTGGGTACCCATTATTAATATGCAAGTGAATGACTTTTATCTCAAAGCTTCATGTGATCTTGGTTCTAGTGTCTCTATTATGCCTAGGAAGATTTATGAAATGCTTGATTTGCCACTTTTGGAAGATTGTTATTTGGATGTTCCACTTGATGATAATGCTAAGAAGAAACTCATGGAGAGTATTTATGATGTTCTCATATTGGTTAACAATGCTTATGTCCTTGTTGATTTCTATGTTTTGGATGTTGAATACAATGCTTCTTGTCCTATTAGTTTGGAAAGACCTTTTCTTAGAACTGTTGGTGCCATCATTGATATGAAAAAAGCACCATTAAATATCAATTTCCATTCAAAAAAGGTATTGAACACTTCCCTATGAGAAGAGAGAAGTTGTTTTTTGCTCTTCCTTTGGAAGCAAGGTTTGATGTTAATGCTTCTTCATTTGAAAATACTTGATTTCTTGCTTCTTGTGCCTAACTTAAAGGCGTTAAAGAAAAGTACTTGTTGGAAGATAACCCAAGAGTTTCCTTAAGTCTTGGAAGTTATTACTTCAGTAAGGACCTCTCCTTATCCTTTTTGTTTGCTTTTTTCTGCCAAGAATGACCTCTAATGAGAGGAAAGTAAGATTTGGGGAGTTGCTGTCCCGAAACAGATTTCTGTCCTCCATCATAAAAAATCGTGAGGAGTCTATGTAAGTCGGATTGAGCTGAAAATTTACGAATAAATCGCCCAGTATGTTATCTAACTTTTGTTAGTTCAAACGTTTTTATTTGAGCAACATAAGATTTTCGAAAAAATCATTTTCTAACTGCTAGTCTGTTTTGATAGATTTCTTCCATTATTTGCATTTGCTTCTTATTGATTCCTTTTTGAGTTATCTTTGGGGAATTAAGCTTTTTGAAGGAGTTGCTATAGTAGCATGTGTTTTTAATGAAAAGTTTTGCTGTTCCAAAGCTAAACCTAAAGGTCTATTATCTTTTCAATACACTAATGTTGCTAATGAAGATTGTGTGAAGTTTTGTATGAAGGAAAAATTTCAGGTGTAGAGAAAGAATGATGTAATGAGATGAAGAATGGACAAAAGCTCACGCTTGGGAATGCCACCCCGGTGTCACCCCAAGAAATATCCAAGAGGTACAAGCGTCAAAGCTTGGGGATGCCCAAGGCATCCCTTCTTCATCAATAAAAAGCTCAGGTATGTCTAGACACTTCGTTTTTATTGTTTCATACACTTTGTGTTGTTCTTGGAGCGTCTTAGTTTTTGTTTGCTTTGCTTAGTTTGTTTAGTTTTCTTGAATAAAGTAGTTTGGATCCCCGTTCTTGTTGTGTTGTTGCAAATAAGTTGCTTGGTGTTGGAAAGGAGTAGTAAGTTCTTGCTTGGAAGTGCAAGAGGAGCTTACATTGACTCTGACTTAGACTTTAGCATGACATGCTAGGTGTTGTTTTAACCTTATGCTTAGTGATTATTGTTGTAGCATGTATGGTTCCAAACAATTGGGATTGCTTAGTGTGCCTTGAAAGAATTATACGTTGTTCTAGCATGCAAAAGCATAGTATTATGGTATTCTCCTTTGATGCTTTGTTTGGGTTGACTTGGCACATGCTCACACCATGTTATGAGTATGAACAAGTCACCATAGCCTCTATGATCATTTAGTCCTTGACTTGTAGTACCACTCTATTCTTTGATTAGTAATGTTTTGTTGCTCTGCATGATTATGGCCATTATTGCTCTCTTAGTTGGTTGCTCCCAGTCTTTTGCTAGCCTCCACTTGTATGAGTAAGCTCTACTCATGCTTCCAACTCCCAAGAAACCAAGTTATTCCAAAGTTTCCACTGTAAACTCCTATGCATGGTGTGTTACACCATTCCAAGTATATTCTTGTTTTTAGCTATCTTCCAATTAAAAAGTATTTTGTTGTGTGAAAACTTAGTGATTAAATCCCTCACAAACTTGATGGCACACTTTATATTCTTTGCCCCTAATAAACTTGAACCATTGTGTCATCTATGTTGTATATGCTTGCACTTATACATTGGAATTAGCAGAACCGTGCTGTCACGGGGAACGTTTTCAGCATTGCACTTGTACTTTGTACACAGTTGATATCATTCTCTTTTGTCTATGGATGCCACCGGTGTGAAATAAATATGGAGCTTGTAAGTCCATGGAGTTATGTATTTTGTGTTAGAGAAACACCTGGGACGCTAGCCTAAGCCATGCCTAATCATGGTGGAAACTTGCATCATCACCATAATGATCTATTTGTGAAGCATCCACAATAAAAATCTATGCACATAGTAAATAAAAAGATCGTTGAGATGCTCATTGTTTGCTTTCCTTGTCATTTATGTTATGGGATAGCTCCTGTACCATGTGCAAGGGGTACCCCATTGGCGGTTCTCTATGATACACATGTACTTACTATGACAAGAACTTACAGGTGACTGAAGCTGAGTAGCATGAGTTGTGGCCCTTGTATTCAAGGGACTTGAGATTGACAACTTATACTTTGTCAAGCATATACTTCATAGTTTGTTCACTTTAACCTTAATCACTTCAAGATGCTTATGATAGGGGCAATGAGGGTTGAAAGCTAACAAGTACCATAATTTTTGGGAGATCTTTTTGAAACTTGAAATCCCTGCTTTCCTTATGAAGGGCCTTTCTACCACTATTTTATTGACTCTCCACCTTCTACCTTTAGGCACCATCAAGAGAGAATAGTTGCCATTCTGTGTGCAGTGTCCCAAAACTTATTGATTGATGCATATTGTGATATTACTTGTTCTTGAGCTACTTGTATGTAGTCACTCTTATGAACTTTGAAGGTGTCCTATGCATCTATTTGCTACTCCATGAGGGACAAGATGAGTGCCACTATGCCATGTTTTCTGTATGTGAAACAAACAAACATTTTTCAATGCATGTTATTCATGATCTTTGTTTGTAGCCTTTCATGTTGCATGCATAGTTACTATGTCCTATTGTTAGAACTCCATATTTCATACACATGTTTATAGTTCTTTGATCCTAGCTTTCAATGCTTGCAAATGGTTTGATCTTGGTTTTGATGGTGCATGTCACCTCAAAAATTATTCTTTTACCACTTACCTACTCGAGGACGAGCAGGAGTTAAGCTTGGGGATGCTTGATACGTCGGAAACATATCCATAATTTTTGATGCTTCATGCTTGTTTACTATCTACTTTGCTTTGAATTGTCTACACTTTGAGGTGTTTTTATATCTTTTCTGGAACTATCCTATTAACAAGTTGCCACAGTGCCAGTTGCCTGTTTTCTTCTATTTTTGGTTCCAGAAAGGCAGAAAATCAATATTATCAGAATATGACGGGACAAAAGCCAAAGTCAATATTTTACCGTGGGCGACACGAAGTCCAGAGGAGAGAAGGAGAGGCGAGCCAGGGGCTCCACCCCCTAGGCGCGAGTGGTCCCTCTGGCCGCCTCCCAGCCTCGCCTCTTCGCCTATAAGAAACCCCGATGCAGAAACCCTAGGGACCCGATCAAAACTCCACGAAACCTTCTGTAGCCGCTGCCACCATCGTCCCTAGATCGGGGGGATCTGAAGTTCTTCCCGGCACCCTATCGGAGGGGAGATCCACCCGGAGGCCTTCTTCTCCGGTATGAAGCGTGAGTAGTTCCACCTTGGACTACGGGTCCATGTAGTAGCTAGATGGTTGAATCTCCTCCTTGTTCTTTCATGAATACATCTTGTGAGCTCCGTTCATGATCAATATCTGATCTATTTGTAATCATGCATGTTGTGTTTATGGGGATCCAATGGATATTGAGATTACTATGTCAGATTGATTAATGGTTTTGTCTATTTGATACTATCATGTCTGTGTTGTTTGTGATCTTGCATGCTCTTCGTTTTTAGTAGCTATCTTGGCCAAGTAGTTGCTAGTGACTCCAAGAGGGGGTATTTATGCTCAATAGTGGGTTCATGCCTCTAGTTTCCAAGGGAAGTGATAGAAATCTCTTCGGTTGTAGATGTGTTGTTGCCACTAGGGATAAAACAACGGTCTCTTGTTCATGGAACAAGTGGATTGTTTACCTTACACACTTTGCTTAAAGCAGTTGTCTATTGCTTACAACTTAATACTGGAGGGGGTTTGGATGATAAACTGAAGGTGGAATTCTAGTCATAGATGCAGTTGGATGGCATTCTATGTATATTTTTGTATTGCCCAATCGAATCTCATAGGATCTTTTTGTTTGGTATTGCATTGTTATGCTGTGACATCCCAAAATTTTCCAAATTTTGTAATGTGAAAAATAAATAAAAAAAATAAATAATTGTTGAAATTTAGGGCGAAAATAAACTTTTTGATTTTAAATGCAAACTTAAAATCACATCTTGAACAAACTTGAGTAAAGTTTGAATCCAACTAAATTCAAATCAAGTGGAATGCATTCTTCATAAATGCATCTAGAAATTTAAACACTTGGAAGATAAACCAAAACCCTAAAACCCTTAATGGAATAAAATCTCTAAACCTATGGATTTGATACATATAAAATTGGTCAAACAAACATTTCAAAATGATCAAGAATGACAAATAGAAATATTATAAAAACCATATGAATTGGTTTCACTTAATTTGAAGCCATGAATAAAATCTTATGAATTTAATAAGATAAGGGAATTGAACATCCAAATCTAATAAAGCACCTATATAAAAATCCATACCAAATGGTGAGAAAATAATCCTAAAGAGATTTAAAAGGATAACTAAATATCAAATAAGATTCTACAAATTAGAATCACCAAGTTTGGATCTATAAATAAAAGATATGGATTTTATAAGATAAAGAAAGAAATATTAAATAAGGAATATTTAAAGAACAAATTAAATCTTGGCCTAATCCATAAGCAAATGGAATAATTATAATCCAAATAAAATAATGGATAACGAATTTTCAAAATTAAATAAAATGGCATTAGCCAAATTCTATTTCTATTTGAATAAAGACAAAATCCCTAATGGAAGAGATAAATTAAATTGGGGAAAATAATTTTAATTTACCCAAGTGGAATAAAAGTTATTTAATTGACTTAAATGAAATTAAAAGAACCATTATGGAATTAAAAACCATATTTGAATCTCTTTGGAATAAAAACAATTGCCCAAATTAAAATGATTGATAACCACATTAAAATACTTTAAATAATTCAAAGTGAATTATTTAGCATTCCATTAAAATAAATAAACCTACTGAAAAGGTTTTGTAAAAAAGATTGGATTTTAAATAAGCTTTGAAATATTATCTTATTTGATTTAACCCAAGGATCTATTTTAAATAATTATTATATCCTAAAAAGAATAAAATTATTATTCTAAAGTGACTTCAGAATATGTTAATAAACAGAGTTTGAATACACACAAAATTTTTGTTGAAGTTTGAAATCAATTTGTTGCTTGAAATGATTAATCAAATTCAAAACAGAATAATAGAAATGGAAAAAGAAAAATGATCAGAACAAAAAAAAATGAACAGGGCCAAGCCAGCCCAGCAAACCCAGCCCAACTGGCCCAGCAGCCCTCTCCCTCTCACCCCGACCGAACCGTTTTTCACCGCAGAAGGAACCCACACCTCCACTGACTGCCTGGACCCACTCCTCCTCTCTCTCACTCACTGTCAACCCGACCCCACTTGCCAGTATTCTTCCTCCCCGCGAAAACCACGCCCTCGTCGCCGTTTCTGTCGATTGATTGCGCGTTTGATTCCGCAGTAACCGCGCGTTGATTCATCCCCGCGATCACACGTACTAAATCGCCTGCGCCCCCTCTCTCTTTCCCCTCACTCGCCAGACTCTCCTCGCCCCCCAGGCTGTCTCCAATTCCATCTGCACCGTCGCTGCTTCCGACGAGGTCCCGCTCGAATTCCGGCGAACCCAGGCCGCGCCTCGCCTCCTCGACCACGCTGGCATGTTCCCCATCAACCACTGCATCTTCCAGTAACCTCGGCTTGCTCGCGCTTGACCCATAGCTTCGACAACGACTACCACTAAGCGCGCCACCGTCTGCCATTATCTCCAGCGACTCCTCTGGTAATGTTCTGACCGCCCCTCTTCCCCTCTTTCGTATACAAGCATTCACCACAACCTTGCGCATCTAACCACAACTTCCTTTCTCTCTGGCGTGACCCGTAGCGTCGCCTTCGTCAACATCCGAGAGCACCCGTCGCCAGAAGCTCCTCCGGCGAGCAATCACCGTCGCCCCCGTGCACCCCCTGCTCTCCTACGACCACGTTGAGCACCGTCATTCCACGGTGAACCCGGTGAGCATGTCCTTCCTCTCCCTCGCTTCCTGTAGCCTCCATAGCGCCGCTAGCAGAGCACCGCCGCCGCGCGCCACCGTCGTCACGCCGCCAGTTCTTGGCAAGGCATTAGTAGCCGTTTGATTTAGATCCAGTGGATACGATAGATCCACTTAGACGAAGAGGTACGAGTGTCTCTGTGCCGCACGATCTGTTTAGATCCAACGCACCAGAAAGGCTGATCCAACCGAAGCGGTACCAGCCTATCAGAACGCGACGCGTGGCCCAAAGTTGATTTAAAACAGAAATTATGTTCTATTAGATGTTTAATTTTGTAAAATTCATAACTTCCAAACCACACGTCCAAATTTTTCAAACTTTATATCAATGGAATCAGAAAGACAAGTACTTTCCAACCATGCACTTTGTTTAGTAAATTGCTTCTGTTAAAATGATTGTTTTTGCAGAAACTTGTGTAGGCATATTTTGAGTATGAAATTCTTTCTAAAATTATTTTGGTGATAAAATCTTTGGCAAATGGTTTGTTTTGAACCTACTGACCATAGAAATAAATTTGTGGTTTCAAAAACATATTTTGTGAAGAAAAAGAATAAATCTTTGTTTTAGACCATTTCTATTCAAATAAAAAATGTTGTTATATGTAAAAATACTTTTTGGAGGAAAATCTTTGGGAAATGTTTTCATTTAAACTCTCTGACCCTAAACACAAATATTTATGTTTTGAAAACATATTTTTTGAACCCTATACAATTGATTGCTTTGCTAAAACCAATTCTAACCACATAAAATATTGATTTGGTTTAAAAATGGTTTATGGGTAAAATCTTTTGCAAATGGTTTTGCCACTTTCATAAAATGACAAATAGGTGTTTTCAAATGCTTATAATCCATTAGAAACCACTTTTTCAAATAAAACAATCTTTGGCATGCTTGCATGCATTGCTTTGTTTCTATTATTTTATGTGATGTTCTACTTGATTGGTATATTGAAATTGTGCTTTGCTTGATTGAATTGTAGTGGAATTTGAAGAGTGTGATTGTTGCAAGATCAAGGAGTGAACTTATACTCTCTACCAAAAAGGAAAGTGATGCTTCATACTTTTGTCCCATTATTTTCACTATGCTTTAGTGATGTTTCTAAGTAGGACTTGCATGGAATTTTTGCTAAGTATAAACTATGCCATGGGAAATCCTAGTAGATGAAACCTTAGTAGAAATTTCCTAAGTTAAGATTCCTACTACTATCATGCTTAGCTTAGCTAGTAGAAAACAAGGGTGGATTATGTAGGGTTTCGTAGCATGGAAAAACAAAAAATTTCTATCGCATACAAACAAACAAGCCAAGATCTATCTACTAGATTGTAGCAACGAGTCGATAGAATAACTCACCCTCGAAGATTCCAAAGTGTTTAACGAGAGCGGATTCTCGTGGGTGATGTAGTCGTACTCTTCCCGATCTCAAGATCGCGTAGATCATCCTTCCAGCACTGCGTTCCGGCAGCGCTCCCGCAGTCGGTCACACGTTCGGTACTCGATGAAGACCTTCCTCTCCCTTGTTCCAGCAGGCAGTGGAGGTTGTAGCACTCTCCTCACGATTCCGGCAGCACAACGGCGTGGTACCGGAAGTAGAGGGGAGATCTCGCAGGGCTTCGCCTTAAGCTGGAGCGAGTATGGTGGAGTATGAGAGAGTTCCTCGACGATCTAGGGTTTAGACACGCCCAGGAGGAAGATTGGCCGGCGGCTAGGGTTGCTAGGCGGCGGCGGCTTGACCTAGGCGTGGCGGCAGTGGTGGCGCCGGGCTTAGGGTTTGGAGGCGGGATCTTGTGTGTCAAGGGGAGCCCCGCCCCTCCTTTTATAGGTGGAGGGGCCGTCAAGGGAGGAGTCCTCCCTACTCGGTGGTGCAAGGCCGACGGTGGAGGAGGACTCCTCCTAACTCGGTTTCCTCCTCCTTTCCACTTCCCAAAAATAGCCGTTTGACTTTCAAACTTGCTTGACTTTTCAAACAAGGATTTGATTTAATCCTCTATTTTGTTCAGATGACACTTAGTACATGATGAAATCATACCAACTTGATATAACACATTCATGTACCCTTCCTCCCGAGTGCGGACATTCCGAACCTTCTAGAACATTCCCGATGAAAACACCGGAATCATTCTCCAACTCCGAAACGGGACTTTCCTTATATGAATCTTATTCTACGGACCATTCCGGATCTCCTCGTGATATCCCGAATCCCATTCGAGACTCCGAACAACATTCAGACTCTTTCTCATCATTCCATAACTACTCAAACAACGTCGAAACCTTAAGTGTGTCTCCCTACGGTTCGTGAATTATGCGGACATGATCGAGACACTTCTCCGAACAATAACCAATAGAGGAATCTGGAAATTCATATGGCTCCCACATATTTATATGATTACTTTGCGATCGAATGAACCACTTACATACGATATCAATTTCCCTTTGTCTCACGATAGTTTACTTATCCGAGGTTATGATCGTCGGTATCTCTGCATACCTAGTTCAACCTCGTTACCGATAAGTACTCTTTTCTCGTTCCGTGATATGTGATCCCTTGTGAGCCACCACATGCTTGCAAGCTAATTGGATGACATTTCACCGAGAGGGCCGTGAGTATATCTATCCGTCATATGGATGGACAAATCCCACTCTTGATCCATGTGTTTCAACCAATACTTTCGAACACTCAATGCCACCTTTATAGCCACCCGCCACGGTGGTGTTTGATGTCATCAAAGCATCCATCCGGTAAAGGTGATATGCATGATCTCATGGTCGAAGGAATTAGATTACTATGTATCAGAAAGCATATAGCAATTGAATTATTAAAATGACTTGATATTTATGCTACGCTTATCTATAGGAGTATGTCCACCATATCATTCTCCTAACGATATGATCTTGTTGTTAATAACATCTCAATGTTCATGATAGGGAAACCACAATCATCTATTAACCAACAAGCTAGTATTATATAGAGGCTTTACTAGGGACTTAAAATTAAGTTTACAAGTCACACAAGTATTAATGTTTCCTTGTTAATACTATTATAGCATGAATGTAAAAATTTATCATAAACACAAAGGTATAATAATAACTACATTTATTATTTCCTCTAGGGCATATCTCCAACAGTCTCCCACTTGCACTAGAGTCATCTAATCTAGATTACATGGTAATATACCGAACACCCATGGCAGTTTGGTGCTGGTCATGTTTTGCCCTCGGGAGAGGTTTAGTCAACGGATCCGCCACATTCAGATCGCTTCTTGTGAATCCTCCGAAGCAGCCATGTATTCCGATTCAGTTGAAGATCTCGCCACAACGCTTCGCTTTGCACTCCTCCAGCTAACTGTTGCACCATTCAAAATAAATACGTATCCAGATTGTGATTTAGAATCATCCGGATCGGTGTTCCAACTAGCATCGGTGTAACCATTAACAACGATCTGTTCATCACCTCCATAAGAAAGAACCATATCCTTAGTTCTTCTCAAGTACTTAAGGATGTTTTTGACCGATGTCCAATGATCCACTCCTGGATCACTTTGATATCTGCTAGTTAAACTAACAGCATATGCAATGTCGGGTCTAGTACATAGCATGGAATACATTAGAGATCCTATGGCTGAGGCATAGGGAGTCTTACTCATCCTTTCTCTATCTTCTGCCGATGTCGGACTTTGAGTTTTACTCAAGGTCGATTAGCAACATGGGCAAGAACCCTTTCTTGCTATCTTCCATTCCAAACCTCTTTAGAACTTTGTCCAAATATGTACTTTGTGACAATGATATTTGGCGTCTCGATCTATCTCCATAAATCTTTATGCCTAATATATAAGCTGCTTCGCCAAGATCCTTCATTGAAAAACTATTATTCAAATATTCCTTGACACTATTAAGAAGGTCTACATCATTCCCAATCAACAATATGTGATCTACATACAGTATTAAGAATGCTACAGAGCTCCCACTCACTTTCTTGTAAATACAAGCTTCTCCATAAGTTTGTATAAAACCAAAACTTTTGATCACCTTATCAAAACGTTGATTCCAACTTCGGGATGCTTCTTCAATCCATAGATGGACCGTTGAAGTTTGCATACCTTGTTAGCATCTTTAGGATCGACAAAACCTTTGGGTTGCATCATATACAACTCTTCATCAATGTCTCCATTGAGGAATGCTGTTTTGACATCCATCTGCCATATCTCATAATCATAATATGTGATTGCTAACATAATCCTCACAGACTTTAGCTTCGCTACTGGTGAGAAAGTCTCATCGTAGTCAACTCCTTGAATTTGTCGAAACCCCTTTGCGAAAAGTCGAGCTTTATAGACAGTAACATTACCATCAGCATCTGTTTTCTTCTTGAAAATCCATTTGTTCTCGACAGCCTTCCGGCCATCCGGTAAGTCCACCAAAGTCCATACTTGGTTTTCGTACATGGATCCAATCTCGGATTTCATGGCTTCTAGCCATTTATTGGAATCTGGGCTCATCATCGCTTCCTCATATGTCTCAGGGTCATCGGTGTTGTCCACCAACATGACACTCATAACGGGATCATACCAATCTGGAGTGGTACGAGTTCTCGTTGACCTGCGAGGCTCTGCAACAACTTCAACCGAAGTTTCATGATCATCATCATTAGCTTCCTCTCTAATTGGTGCAGGAACCACATGAACTTCTTCCGATGCTGCGCTACTCGCAATTTCGAGAGAAGGTTCGACAACCTCGTTGATTTCTACTTTCCTTCCAGTCACTTCTTTCGAGAGAAATTCCTTCTCTACAAAGGATCCATTCTTAGCAACGAAGATTTTGCCTTCGGATCTATGATCGAAGGTATACCCAATAGTTTCCTTCGGGTATCCAATGAAGACGCATTTTTCCGCTTTGGGTTCAAGCTTGTCCGGCTGTAACTTCTTTACATAGGCTTCGCAACCCCAAACTTTAAGGAACGACAATCTAGGTTTCTTCCCAAACCATAATTCATACGGTGTCGTTTCAACGAATTTAGATGGTGCCCTATTTAAAGTGAATGTGGCTGTTTCTAATGCATAACCCCAAAATGATAGCGGTAAATCTGTAAGTGACATCATAGAACGAACCATATCTAAGAGAGTTCGATTACGACGTTCGGACACACCATTACGCTGTGGTGTTCTGACGGTGTCAATTGTGAAAGTATTCCGCATTTCTTCAAATGCTCGCCAAACTCGTAACTTAGATATTCACCTCCACGATCGTAACGAAATTTAATCTTCTTGTTACGTTGATTCTCTACCTCACTTTGAAATTCCTTAAACTTCTCGAAAGTTTCGGACTTATGTTTCATGAAATATATATACCCATATCTACTCAAATCATCCGTGAAGGTAAGAACATAACGATAACCACCGCGCGATGCTACACTCATTGGACCACACACATCGGTATGTATGATTTCCAATAAGTCCGTAGCTCGCTCCATCATACCAGAGAATGGAGTCCTAGTCATTTTACCCATCAGACATGCTTCGCATCTTTCAAGTGATTCGAAATCAAGTGATTCAAGAAGTCCATCGGAATGGAGTTTCTTAATACGCTTCACTCCAATGTGACCAAGACGACAGTGCCACATATAGGTCGAGTTATCGCTCGATTTCAAACGTTTAGCCTCAATGTTATTAATATGTGTATTTCCACTATCGAGATTCAATAAGAATAGACCGTCTATCAAAGGTGCATGCGCATAAAACATATTACTCATATAAATCGAACAACCATTATTCTCGGACTTAAACAAGTAACCGTCTCGCAATAAACAAGATCCCGATATAATGTTCATGCTTAACGCATGCACCAAATAACAATTATTTAAGTATAAAACTAATCCCGATGGTAGATGAAGGGGTAGCGTGCCGACCGCGATCACATCAACCTTTGATCCTTTTCCAACGCGCATCGTCACCTCGTTCTTCGCTAGCTTCCGTTTATTCTGCAGCACCTGTTTCGAGTTACAAATATGAGCAACCGAACCAGTATCAAATACCCAGGCACTACTACGAGTACTAACTGAGATACACATTAATAACATGTATATCAGATATACCTTTCTTCTTGATGTTTCCGTTCTTCAAATCCGCCAAGTACTTTGGGCAATTCCGCTTCCAGTGACCTTATCCCTTGCAGTAAAAGCACTCAGTATCAGGCTTAGGTCTAGCCTTGGTCTTCTTCGTTGGCGTGGTAACTTTCTTACCACCCTTCTTGAAGTGTCCCTTCTGCTTAGACTTGCATTTCTTGAATTTGGTTGTCTTATTGACCAACAACACTTGGTGCTCTTTCTTGATCTCCACTTCTGCAGATTTCAACATGGCAAAGAGTTCTGGCAATGTCTTGTTCATGTTTTGCATGTTGTAGTTCATCACAAAGTTCTTGTAACTTGGAGGTAGTGATTGGAGGACGCGGTAAATCCCCAAAGCATTAGGAATCACTATACCCAAGCTTTGAAGTTTGTTTGCGTGCCCAGACATCTTAAGCACATGCTCACTAACGGAGCTGCCCTCTTCCATCTTGCAGTTAAAGAACTTTTTAGAAGCCTCATAGCTTTCAATTGCCGCATGAGTCTCAAAGATCAATTTGAGATCCTCGACAATATCATATGGGTCTGAATTCTAAAACCTTTTCTGAAGCTCCGATTCTAAACCATACAAGATAGCACACTGAACTGTGGAGTACTGAGTCTTCCGAGTGAGGTAAACATTCTTTACTTCATCGGCAGCATCAGCTGCAGGTGGGTCACCTAGCGGTGCATCCAGCACATAGGTCAAATTACCAGCTGTGAGGACAATCCTCAAATTGTGGAACCAATCCGCGAAGTTGCTTCCATTGTTTTTCAACTTTTCTTTCTCTAGGAACGCATTAAAATTGATGGTAGGAGCTGCCATTGATCTACAACATATTTGCAATAGTTTAGACTAAGTTTATGACAAATTGAGTTCAAATTAATAATAAAATTAATCTAGGCGAACTCCCACTCAAAACAATATCCCTCACATTGTTTTAGTGATCACACGAACCAAATCCACCACATCAACACCGATCATCACGAGAGCTGATATAGTTTCAATGGCGAACAATCGACATGTTCATCATATCTACTATATGATTCATGCTTTACCTTTTGGTGATCCGTGTTCCGAGACCATGTCTGTACATGCTAGGCTCGTCAAGATCAAACCTTAGTTTCCGCATGAGCAAATCTGGCTTGCTCACGTTGTATACACTTGCGGAATCTAACACACCTGATCATCACGTGGTGCTTCGAAACAACAAGCTTTAGCAACGGTGCTAACTAAGGGTGGACACTTTATGACTTGAAATTCATGTGCATGAGGGATCATCTTATAATGCTACCGTCGTCTACTAAGCAATACAAGATGCATAAAGTATTAACATCACATGCAATTCATAATATGTGATATGATATGGTCTTTCTTCTTTGTGCTTCCGATCTCCATCTTCTAGCACGAACATGATCTCCATCATCACCAGCATTGCATCAAGGTAAATGACGCTTCTCCATGGCTGTCGTCAACCGGCTTCAACTATTACAACTACTTTGAATAGACACGCGAGTCTTAACATAAATTAAAGACAACCATATGGCTCCTGCCGGTTGCCTACTTACAATAAGGAACATTGCATACATCAAATATAATCACAATCATGGCCATATCACATCACAACACACCCCTGCAAAACAAAGTTAGACGCCTCTACTTTCTTTGCATATTTTACGTGGTTTGGGGCTTTCAATAAGTGTCGTTCTAACTTACGAACAAGAACCACAACATTGATACTAGCATTGTTAATCACCCGTTGTAAATTGAATCTTAACTATGCTAGGAGAAACAGGCACCCGCAAAGCCACTTATGCAATACAAGTTGCATGTCAAGCGTGGAGCAAGTCTCATGAGCGATGTCATGTAAGGTTAGCCCGGGCCTCTTCATCCCAACATACCGCAAGATGCAAAGTACACAAGAAGCAATCGACAATAAAAGCATCAACGCCCACAATGACCATTGTGTTCTACTCGTGCAACAGATCTACACATAGACATGGCTCTGATACCACTGTAGGGTTTCGTAGCATGGAAAAACAAAAAATTTCTATCGCATACAAACAAACAAGCCAAGATCTATCTACTAGATTGTAGCAACGATTCAATAGAATAACTCACCCTCGAAGATTCCAAAGTGTTTAACGAGAGCGGATTCTCGTGGGTGATGTAGTCGTACTCTTCCCGATCTCAAGATCGCGTAGATGATCCTTCCAAGACTGCTGCGTTAAGCAGCTCTCCTTGATCGGTCACACGTTCGGTACTCGACAAAGACCTTCCTCTCCCTTGTTCCAGCAGGCAGCGGAGGTTGTATGTCACATCCCAAGATTTTCCAAATCTTGTAATGTGAAAAATAAATGAATAAAATAAAACTTTGTTTGATTTTCAGAGCCAGAAGAAACTTTTTGAATTCAATTGGAACTTCAAACCAATTTGGATTAAATAAAATCCTAAAGGGATTCATAAAGATAAACATTAAAATGTTTTGGAATTACTATTTTGGATCCTTTAATAAGAGATTTGGTTTTCAAAAGAAATAAAAGTTTTATGAATAAAGATTATTTTATAAAGCCAAATTAAACCTTAGCCAAGCTTTGGAATTAAAACATTTTATTTTTAATAAAATTAGCAAAGGTTTATTTAAATAAATTAATAAGGATTTAATATCCAACTTTATTTAAATAAAAGGTTTTACCAATTTAATTGAAACATCAAAACTTATTAAATTTTTTAAAATAAGTTTTCCAAATATTTGATATTCACAAATAATACCTACTAAAGTGTTTTGGCTTTATTTTAGATTTCAAAATAAATATCTCAATAAAACAAATCCTATTTGATTTAATAATGAAAGTCTATTATATTTAATTAATAATGGACTCTAAAATAAAGGGTTATTTTGTTTTAAACAAATTTCCAAGTATTCTATATTTCCCAAATAAAACCTACAGATTTGGTTTTAAAAATATTTAGATTTCAAAGGAGGTTTTTAAATAAAACAAAACCCTATTTGATTAATAAACCTTGGTCTATTTATTTAATTATTAATGGACCCTATAGCAAAAATGTTATTTTGTTTTAAACAAGTTTCCAAGTATTCTTTATTAAACCTACTGATTTGATTTTGAAAATGTTTGAATTTTAAATGGAGATTTTATTAAATAAATCAAACCCTAACTAAAGGGCTATTTTATTTAATTATTAAATAGATCCTAAAAATGAATAAAATATTATTTTATTTTTGGGATTTGGTTTATGTTGAAAAACAGAACCAAAAACTCATTATAAGTTTGAATTGTTTGAATAGTTTGAGTGAATGAATAATTGATTCATTCAAAACAGAAAAATAGAAATAGAAAAGGAAAAAGAATTCAAAAGAAAAAAAAATATGAAATGGACCTGACCCAACTGGCCAAGCCCAACCAAGGCCCAGAACCAACTCAGCTTTCCACCCCGAGGGAAACGATTCACACTCAGTATCTGACCCACAGAGAGCATGACTAGTGGACCCTTCTCCTCGCTTCTTTTCCACTGACCGACCGGCCCCACTCCTCCTGTTCTTCCTCCCCACCCGCACGACCTCTTCTCCCCTCGCCGGCCATTGCAGGCTTTGATTCGTGGCTTGAATTCGCCTTAACACGGCCACCTTAACTCGCAGCGATCAAGCACCTTTAAACGCCAGCGCATCCTCTCTCATTCCTCCGCCTCCCCAAAGCACGCCCCCAGGCCGCCCCAATTCCTCCCCGAGCTCCTCTGTTCCGACGACCTTCCTCGTCGAATTCCGGCCAAGAATCACCACCCCTTGTCTCCCTGTGCAACCTAGCAGCTTCCCCACTCCCAGACGCATCTCCCAGCACCCTCCTCTCAACCGCGGGAGCCCCATAGCGTCAGCTACATCAAGCTTTCGAACGCCGCCGCATCTGCCACCTCTCCGACGACGTCCCCAGGTAGAACCTGACCTCCCCTCCTTTCCCCGTGGACACGATGATGATCTCCAGGCTCGTGCGAACCTAACAGCATCTTCCGTTTGTCCTAGGACGCCCCCTATCCTCGCCCTCGACGACCTCCTGAACCGTCCGGCGTTGCTCTCTACTCCGGCGAGCAATCACAGCTGCCCCCTAGCGCCCCTCGACGGACAAGTACTACGTTGAGCATCAGCAAGCGTCAACGAATCCGGTGAGCACCTTTTCCTCCTCCCTCGCTTCCTACTTCACCAGCGCCGCCATCGTCTGGTCGCTTCGCCAGCATTGCCGTCCGCCTGCCTAAGGTCAAGCACCCCACAGCCGTCCGATCCCGATCTGATGGATAGGATAGAATAACTTAAACGCGAAGGGGTATGCGTTCTGGATCGCACGATCTGATTAGATCCTACGGTCTGCACCGTGATCCACCCCGAACCGGTACCGTCCAACCAGAGTGTGCCGCGTGTCGCCTATTCTGTTTAAAAACAGATTTGAAAACAGAATTATTTGCAAACTTCAAACCCCTGTAACTTCCAAACCACACGTCCAAAAATTACAAATTTTATATCCTTGAAATCAGGGGGACAAGACCTAGCCAACCATGCCCTTAGTTTAGCAAATAGTATCTGTTAGCTTGTTTGAATTTGCAGAAACATGTGTATGCTTGTTTAGAGTATAAAAATTGTTTAAAAATGATTTTTGGATTAAAACCTTTGCAAATTGGATTGTTGTGACCTTACTGACCCTAGGAACCAACCCATGGTTTTGAAAATGAAATTGAAAAAATTTAGAATGGATTAATTGAATTAGTCTATTTCTAGCTAAATAAAGATAATGGTTTTATTATGAAAAAGGATTTTGGAATAAAAACCTTGGGAAAATATTTTGATTCAAAGCTACTGAACCAAAACACCAAGACTTGAGAGTTAGAAACTTTTGGTGAGAAACTTAAAGATTTTTGATTTGATAAAACCATTTTCCACCATATAAAATATTGAATGGATTTTTAAATATAGTTTTTGGGCAAAACCCTCTAACTAATGACTTTGCCATTTTGGTAAATGACCAATTTGGAACTTACAAAGTTTAGAAGCCTAGTGGAAACCACCTTTGCAATTAGAACCATCTTTTGCATGCTTGCATGCATTACTTTGACTTTGTCATTTGATGTGTTATTTTGCTTGATTGGTAGATTGAGTTTGTGCCTTGCTTGATTGATTTGTAGTGACTTGAAGAGTGTGATTGTTGCAAGATCAAGGAGTGAACCACCATTATCCACGAAAAAGGCAAGTGATGCTTCATACTTTTTGTCCCATTACTTTCTCTATGCATTAGTGATTTTGCTAAGTAAAACTTGCATGGATTTTGCTAAGTATAAACCTTGCTATAAGAAAACCTAGTAGATGAATCCTTAGTAGGATTTTCCTAAGTTAAGATTCCTACTACTACCAAGCTTAGCCTAGCTAATAGAAAACATGGGTGGAATATATATTCACACTATGGAAAAATATTCTAAGTCTGAGGACTTGTGATTTTGTCTAATAAAACAACTAAGTAAATGAATCACCTGGGTGGAATGGGATAGCTTGGTGGTGATTGGTTGAGTGGTTCACAAGGCCATGGACTTGGATTGTGTATCTCACTTGTGGTATGCCACCCAGGAACAAAGAGATTTGAGATGTCAAATGTTGAGAAGCTTCAAGTGCAACCACTTGGCAATATGGGCTCTGCCATGATCATATAGGTAGCAAGAACTTAGCCATATGGACAGTGGGTGGTAGTGTTTGATAGGATGGAACGCGTCCATTTTGGTCTAAGGGAAGGCTTGAAAGATCTTGTCTTGGGAAACCAAGTCTTGTGGGGAAAGTGCACCACCTCTGGAGAGTGTAAAATCTAAGTACTTAGCCATGTCCCTGGTAAAGGACAATTTGAGCATCAAGACATGGAAGCAATCAAGAATCTCATCATTCCAATTTCTAAATTAAAACTTGTGGATTGAACAAGGGTTGTTTGAAATCTTAAATCTTTGATTGGTAGATGCCTTGGAAAGGATCTTCAATCTTTGATTGAGAAAAATGATTTTGTCAAGCAAAAACTTAGTATTTTCAAAATGATAAGAAAAATCTATTTTGAGCAATGCAAGCCTCAACTCCACTTAGCCAAATGCATATAGATGATAGATTCCACTATACTACCATAGTATCACTTGCCAATACAATTCAAATGTATTGACCCTTTGTGGCTGTAACTTGTATGTTGCAGGTTTGATTGTTTTTAGTGAAGATTGATTGATTAGGATTACAAAGTCTACAACCAACATCTGCCTGTGGCACTTTGAAGATGAAGGACCCCATGCTTATAGTTATTCCGCTGCAATGAAATGTAATAGCCATATGAGCTATGAAAGATGTAAAAAAATTATGTTATTCCTGGTTATAAAGTTATATTATGACCTTTGTTTCTTGATATTACATCTTAACTGTGGATGCTAGCTATTGATCCAGGGACTAGCATTGTAAAACACAGGAGGAATCTACCATATTAGGTTGAGACCTCTACAGATGGTATCAGAGCATTGTGTTGCCTGTAGGATTTGTAAACCCTAGGATTGGACAAAAACCCTTAGAAAATAGGAGTTGTATTTGTTCCAAAAACTTATTTACAAAACAATCTTGTAAACTCTTTCCTCAACCATTTTGGTTTCAACTCTATTTCTCCTCTACTTCAACTTGATGGAAAAACCTACCCCATGGCCAAAGACTACACCATGTGCAAGGACTTCTCCAACTTCTTCAACTCTAATGACTTCAACTTATTCAACTCTAATGACTTCAACATCTTCAGCATTTTCCCCAAGGACTTCCAACTTGGATACCACTAAGGACTACAAGTGAAACAAGGAAATCTTGCTCAAGATTTAGAGACTGAGGTAATGCAAAAGTTAGAAGAACCCTTATCATCACTTGAAGTATGGTGACCAAAAGTTTTTCCAAGGAAACCATGATCTCATACAGGAAGAATCAAGAAGGAAGGGAAGATCACAAGTGAACCATATAGATGGACCACCATAATTTAGTTAAGTCAAACACACCAACTTATGTGGTGTAACAAAAATATTTTGTTGACTAAGTATGTGTTTGAACCTTGTTTGAGTGAAATGTTTGGTTTGTGATTGCATGCACATTGTTTGTGTGAATTGTGATTAGTGTGATTAGAAATATTTCCTTAGAAATATCTTGCCTATTCTAATCTCCCTTCAACCCAAACAGATGACTACTCCAAAGGACTCCAACATCAAAGTGGATGACACCAATACCAACCAAGCTGACAGCATGAAAGAGCTCATAGCAACCCAAAACCAGTTGAGCCAAGAGACAACTCAGCTTTTAGCCAACAACAATGGACTAGACCCAGCCATACAAAGGATTTTGAAGCTTCAATCCCAATTGTTGCAAGGATGGGATACTCAAATGATCAACATGGGAGAAAACTTTTCCCAAAGAGCCAATGACAACAAGGATGACAAAGATGTTAATCTAGAAGGAACCCAAGCTAGCAATATTTTTAGGTACAAGGATCATGCATCCAAGGAGCATGAAGATCAATGCCCCAAGAAGAGAGAAAGATCTCCCACCTATGAAGAACATGAACTAGAAGAACTCCTAGCTTTGGAGAGACCCAAGAAGAAGAAGAAATTCCCCAACACTAGCAAGAAGGATATTACACAAGTGCAATGTTTCAAATGCAAAGAGATGGGACACTATGCCAATGAGTGCCCAGAAAAGAAGAAGAACCAAGGAAACAAACAAGAGACAGTAATAATAAAGAAAAATAAAGATATTAGCCAAGTGATGTGCAAACACTGCAAAGAGTTAGGACATTATGCAAACAACTGTCCAGAAAAGATGAAGCATAAGATAAACCAGCCTATGAGGGATATCAGCCTTGTCACATGTTTCAAATGCAGGGAACTAGTCCACTATGCAAACAATTGTCCAGAAAGGATGGAGAACAAGTTAAACAAGTCTATGAAGGATCTCAACCTTGGCCCATGAGTCAAGCATGGAAATTAAGGACATAAATGCAACTGTTTGCTTAGAGAAAGTATTTCTCATGATCCCAAGGAGGACAATGTGTAATTTTTGTTTGAAAATTTTTAAGGGTGGTAGTACCCTAGTTGTTTTGAACCTGCTTGTAACCCTAGCCTCCCCAAATCTCGGGACGAGATTTATTTTAAGGTAACTGTCACATCCCAAGATTTTCCAAATCTTGTAATGTGAAAAATAAATGAATAAAATAAAACTTTGTTTGATTTTCAGAGCCAGAAGAAACTTTTTGAATTCAATTGGAACTTCAAACCAATTTGGATTAAATAAAATCCTAAAGGGATTCATAAAGATAAACATTAAAATGTTTTGGAATTACTATTTTGGATCCTTTAATAAGAGATTTGGTTTTCAATAGAAATAAAAGTTTTATGAATAAAGATTATTTTATAAAGCCAAATTAAACCTTAGCCAAGCTTTGGAATTAAAACATTTTATTTTTAATAAAATTAGCAAAGGTTTATTTAAATAAATTAATAAGGATTTAATATCCAACTTTATTTAAATAAAAGGTTTTACCAATTTAATTGAAACATAAACTTATTAAATTTTTTAAAATAAGTTTTCCAAATATTTGATATTCACAAATAATACCTACTAAAGTGTTTTGGCTTTATTTTAGATTTCAAAATAAATATCTCAATAAAACAAATCCTATTTGATTTAATAATGAAAGTCTATTATATTTAATTAATAATGGACTCTAAAATAAAGGGTTATTTTGTTTTAAACAAATTTCCAAGTATTCTATATTTCCCAAATAAAACCTACAGATTTGGTTTTAAAAATATTTAGATTTCAAAAGAGGTTTTTAAATAAAACAAAACCCTATTTGATTAATAAACCTTGGTCTATTTATTTAATTATTAATGGACCCTATAGCAAAAATGTTATTTTGTTTTAAACAAGTTTCCAAGTATTCTTTATTAAACCTACTGATTTGATTTTGAAAATGTTTGAATTTTAAATGGAGATTTTATTAAATAAATCAAACCCTATTTGATTAAATAACTAAAGGGCTATTTTATTTAATTATTAAATAGATCCTAAAAATGAATAAAATATTATTTTATTTTTGGGATTTGGTTTATGTTGAAAAACAGAAACAAAAACTCATTATAAGTTTGAATTGTTTGAATAGTTTGAGTGAATGAATAATTGATTCAAATTCAAAACAGAAAAATAGAAATAGAAAAGGAAAAAGAATTCAAAAGAAAAAAAATATGAAATGGACCTGACCCAACTGGCCAAGCCCAACCAAGGCCCATAACCAACTCAACTTTCCACCCCGAGGGAAACGATTCACACTCAGTATCTGACCCACAGAGAGCATGACTAGTGGACCCTTATCCTCGCTTCTTTTCCACTGACCGACCGGCCCCACTCCTCCTGTTCTTCCTCCCCACCCGCACGACCTCTTCTCCCCTCGCCGGCCGTTGCAGGCTTTGATTCGTGGATTGAATTCGCCTTAACACGGCCACCTTAACTCGCAGCGATCAAGCACCTTTAAACGCCAGCGCATCCTCTCTCATTCCCCTCTGCCTTCTCCCCAAAGCACGCCCCCAGGCCGCCCCAATTCCTCCCCGACCTCCTCTGTTCCGACGACCTTCCTCGTCGAATTCCGGCCAAGAATCACCACCCCTTGCCTCCCTGTGCAACCTAGCAGCTTCCCCACTCCTAGACGCATCTCCCAGCACCCTCCTCTCAACCGCGGGAGCCCCATAGTGTCGGCTACATCAAGCTTTTGAACGCCGCCGCGTCTGCCACCTCTCCGACGACGTCCCCAGGTAGAACCTGACCTCCCCTCCTTTCCCCGTGGACACGATGATGATATCCAGGCTCGTGCGAACCTAACAGCATCTTCCGTTTGTCCTAGGACGCCCCCTATCCTTGCCCTCGACGACCTCCTGAACCGTCCGATGTTGCTCTCTACTCCGGCGAGCAATCGCAGCTGCCCCTAGCGCCCCTCGACGGACAAGTACTACGTTGAGCATCAGCAAGCGTCAACGAATCCGGTGAGCACCTTTTCCTCCTCCCACGTTTCCTACTTCACCGGCGCCGCCATCGTGCAGCTCGCCGCCATTGCGCCACCCGTCTAAGGTCAAGCACCCCGTACCGTCCGATCGATCGATGGATAGGATAGAATAACTTAAGCGAAGGGTATGTGTTCGGATCGCGCGATCTGATTAGATCCTACGATGCACCGTGATCCACCCCAACCGGTACTCCCAACCAGAGTGTGCCGCGTGTCGCCTATTCTGTTTAAAAACAGATTTGAAAACAGAATTATTTGCAAACTTCAAACCCATGTAACTTCCAAACCACACGTCCAAAAATTACAAATTTTATATCCTTGAAATCAGGGGGACAAGACCTAGACAACCATGCCCTTAGTTTAGCAAATAGTATCTGTTAGCTTGTTTGAATTTGCAAAAACATGTGTATGCTTATTTAGAGTATAAAAATTGTTTAAAAATGATTTTTGGATTAAAACCTTTGCAAATTGGATTGTTGTGACCTTACTGACCCTAGGAACCAACCCATGGTTTTGAAAATGAAATTGAAAAAATTTAGAATGGATTAATTGAATTAGTCTATTTCTAGCTAAATAAAGATAATGGTTTTATTATGAAAAAGGATTTTGGAATAAAAACCTTGGGAAAATATTTTGATTCAAAGCTACTGAACCAAAACACCAAGACTTGAGAGTTAGAAACTTTTGGTGAGAAACTTAAAGATTTTTGATTTGATAAAACCATTTTCCACCATATAAAATATTGAATGGATTTTTAAATATAGTTTTGGGCAAAACCCTCTAACTAATGACTTTGCCATTTTGGTAAATGACCAATTTGGAACTTACAAAGTTTAGAAGCCTAGTGGAAACCACCTTTGCAATTAGAACCATCTTTTGCATGCTTGCATGCATTACTTTGACTTTGTCATTTGATGTGTTATTTTGCTTGATTGGTAGATTGAGTTTGTGCCTTGCTTGATTGATTTGTAGTGACTTGAAGAGTGTGATTGTTGAAAGATCAAGGAGTGAACCACCATTCTCCACCAAAAAGGCAAGTGATGCTTCATACTTTTTGTCCCATTACTTTCTCTATGCATTAGTGATTTTGCTAAGTAAAACTTGCATGGATTTTGCTAAGTATAAACCTTGCTATAAGAAAACCTAGTAGATGAATCCTTAGTAGGATTTTCTTAAGTTAATATTCCTACTACTACCAAGCTTAGCCTAGCTAATAGAAAACATGGGTGGAATATATATTCACACTATGGAAAAATATTCTAAGTCTGAGGACTTGTGATTTTGTCTAATAAAACAACTAAGTAAATGAATCACCTGGGTGGAATGGGATAGCTTGGTGGTGATTGGTTGAGTGGTTCACAAGGCCATGGACTTGGATTGTGTATCTCACTTGTGGTATGCCACCCAGGAACAAAGAGATTTGAGATGTCAAATGTTGAGAAGCTTCAGGTGCAACCACTTGGCAATATGGGCTCTGCCATGATCATATAGGTTGCAAGAACTTAGCCATATGGACAGTGGGTGGTAGTGTTTGATAGGATGGAACGCGTCCATTTTGGTCTAAGGGAAGGCTTCTGAAAGATCTTGTCTTGGGAAACCAAGTCTTGTGGGGAAAGTGCACCACCTCTGGAGAGTGTAAAATCTAAGTACTTAGCCATGTCCCTGGTAAAGGACAATTTGAGCATCAAGACATGGAAGCAATCAAGAATCTCATCATTCCAATTTCTAAATTAAAACTTGTGGATTGAGCAAGGGTTGTTTGAAATCTTAAATCTTTGATTGGTAGATGCCTTGGAAAGGATCTTCAATCTTTGATTGAGAAAAATGATTTTGTCAAGCAAAAACTTAGTATTTTCAAAATGATAAGAAAAATCTATTTTGAGCAATGCAAGCCTCAACTCCACTTAGCCAAATGCATATAGATGATAGATTACACTATACTACCATAGTATCACTTGCCAATACAATTCAAATGTATTGACCCTTTGTGGCTGTAACTTGTATGTTGCAGGTTTGATTGTTTTTAGTGAAGATTGATTGATTAGGATTACAAAGTCTACAACCAACATCTGCCTGTGGCACTTTGAAGATGAAGGACCCCATGCTTATAGTTATTCCGCTGCAATGAAATGTAATAGCCATATGAGCTATGAAAGATGTAAAAAAAATTATGTTATTCCTGGTTAAAGTTATATTATGACTTTTGTTTCTTGATATTACATCTTAACTGTGGATGCTAGCTATTGATCCAGGGACTAGCATTGTAAAACACAGGAGGAATCTACCATATTAGGTTGAGACCTCTACATTGTAGCACTCTCCTTGCGATTCCGGCAGCACAACGACGTGGTACCGGAAGTAGAGGGGAGATCTCGCAGGGCTTCGCCTTAAGCCAGAGCGAGTATGGTGGAGTATGAGAGAGTTCCTCGACGATCTAGGGTTTAGACACGCCGAGGAGGAAGCTTGGCTAGCGGCTAGGGTTTCTAGGCGGCGGCGGCTTGACCTAGGGTGGCGGCGGCGGCAGCAGGTGGCGGCGCCGGCGGCTTAGGGTTTGGAGGCAGGGATCTTGTGTGTCAAGGAGGGGAGCCCTGCCCCTCCTTTTATAGGTGGGGGGGCCGGCCAAGGGGAGGGGAGTCCCTCCCCTACTCGGCTTGGTGGTGCGCCGGCGGTGGGGAGGAGGGACTCCTCCCCAACTCGGTTTCCTCCTCCTTTTCCACTTCCCAAAAATAGTCGTTTGACTTTCAAACTTGGCGTTTGACTTTTCAAACAAGGATTTGATTTAATCCTCTATTTTGTTCAGCGATGACACTTAGTACATGATGCAATCATACCAACTTGATATAACACATTCATGTACCCTTCCTCCGAGTGCCGGACATTCCGAACCTTCTAGAACATTCGATGAAAACACGGAATCATTCTCCAACTCAAACGGACTTTCCTTATATGAATCTTATTCTCCGGACCATTCCGGATCTCCTCGTGATATCCGAATCCCATTCGAGACTCGAACAACATTCGGACTCTTTCTCATCATTCCATAACTACTCAAACAACGTCGAATCCTTAAGTGTGTCTCCCTACGGTTCGTGAATTATGCGACATGATCGAGACACTTCTCCAAACAATAACCAATAGAGGAATCTGGAAATTCATATGGCTCCACATATTTCTACGATTACTTTGATCGAATGAACCACTTACATACGATACCAATTTCCCTTTGTCTCACGATAGTTTACTTATCCGAGGTTATGATCGTCGGTATCTCTGCATACCTAATTCAACCTCGTACCGATAAGTACTCTTTTCTCGTTCCGTGATATGTGATCCCTTGTGAGCAGTCACATGCTTGCAAGCTAATTGGATGACATTTCACCGAGAGGGCCCAGTATATCTATCCGTCATATGGATGGACAAATCCCACTCTTGATCCATGTGTTTCAACCAATACTTTCGAACACTCAATGCCACCTTTATAGCCACCCGATTCACGGTGTGGTGTTTGATGTCATCAAAGCATCCATCCGGTAAAGGTGATATGCATGATCTCATGGTCGAAGGAATTAGATTACTATGTATCAGAAAGCATATAGCAATTGAACTATTAAAATGACTTGATCTTTATGCTACCCTTATCTATAGGAGTATGTCCACCATATCATTCTACTAACGATATGATCTTGTTGTTAATAACATCTCAATGTTCATGATAGGGAAACCACAATCATCTATTAACCAACAAGCTAGTATTATATAGAGGCTTTACTAGGGACTTAAAATTAAGTTTACAAGTCACACAAGTATTAATGTTTCCTTGTTAATACTATTATAGCATGAATGTAAACATTTATCATAAACACAAAGATATAATAATAACTACATTTATTATTGCCTCTAGGGCATATCTCCAACAGATTATATTCATACTATGGAATGTTTCTAAGTCAAGGACTTGTGTTTGTTTAATAAAACAACTAAGTGAATGAATCACCTGGGTGGAATGGAAGGAATGGTTTGTGTTGAGTGGTTACCCAAGGCCCATTTCTATGGTTTACCTTCTGTATCTCACTTGTGGATGTCCACCCAGGAACAAAGAGATTTGATATGTCAAATGTTGAGAAGCTTCAAGTGCAGCCACTTGGCATTATGGGCTCTGCCTGGATCATATAGGTTGCAATAACTTAGCCAAATGGACAGTTGGTGGTAGGGGATTGATAGGTTGGAGCGCGTCCATTATGGTCTAAGGGAAGGCTTCTGAAAGATCTTTCCTTGGTGAAACCAAGTCTAGTGGGGAAAGTGCACCACCTCTGCAGAGTGTAAAATCTAAGTACTTAGCCATGTCCCTGGTAAAGGACATTTTGAGCATCAAGACATGGAAGCTATCAAGAATCTCCTCATCCCAATTTCTAGATTAAAACTTTGTGGTTGAACAAGGGTTGAAGGATCACCAATTTCTATTGGGAGATGCCTTGGGTGATTTTGTCAAGAAAAAAAAACTTAGTGTTTTCAAATGATAAGGAAAATCTATTTTGAGCAAAGCAAGCTTAAGCTCCACTTATCCAAATGCATATAGATGATAGACTCCACTATACTACCATAGTATCACTTGCTAATACAATTCAAATGTATTGACCCTTGTGGCTGTAACTTATTATGTTGCAGGTTTGTTTGATGTTAGTGAAGTTTATTGATTAGGATTACAAGTCTACAACCAACATGACTGCCCGTGGCACTTTGAAGATGAAGGACCCCATGCTATTGTTATATTCTGCTGCATTGTAATGAGATAGCCAAAATGAGCTATGTAAGATGTAATAAATTATTTTATTCCTGGTTATAAAGTTGTATTATGACCTTTGTTTCTTGATATTACATCTTAACTGTGTATGCTAGCTATTGATCCAGGGACTAGCATTGCAATCACAGGGATCCTTACCTTTATAAAGGGAGGGATCTTACATATGCCTTGCTCAGTTCCTGTCAATTGCCATGCTGTAATTTGTTTAAACTTCATGCCATGTAGTTTATCTAAGGAGAGCACCTCTAGTGAACTATGGACCCCGGTCCAATCTTTACCATTGATACATCCTCCACTGTTACCTGTTTACTTGCTGCAAACCATTACCTTCCACACCATACATTTAATCCTTTGTTACAGCAACCGGTGAGATTGACAACCTCACTGTTTGTTGGGGAAAAGTCTTGAGTTTGTATTGTGTAGGTTTCCATGTTGCTTGCAACATCTTTGATACGTTTCCTTCCTCCTACTGGTTCGATAACCTTAGTTTCTTACTGAGGGAAAACTTGCTGTTGTGCTGCTTCACACCTTGCTCTTGGGGTTTCCCGACGAAGTGCTCAACATCAACACAACACCATCAAGATGCGTCAAATGATAATGCGTCTCTCCCCATCCGCAGCATCACCTCCATATGCCTCAGAGGCTACCACTCTGCAATCCAAGGAAACGGGTAAAACTGATTCCAAAGATAACGAAGTGGTTGGTGATGGCACTAGCAAGAGCTCCTCCTCAAAAAGGATAGTGGTAAGGAAGGATACAATGAGGTTTCTCATGTGTATTCCCCTAATCCACCTATCCCACACCCACATATACATAATAGAGGTGATCCACCCAAACTTTCAGCATCTACTTTTAATCAATGACAATTTTTTATGAAGTCTCATGCGTGCAGCTACTCCATTGAGTTGTGGAAAATAATAGAGAATGGTCTTCATGTTGGAGATCCCAACAACCTAACAAGAAGAGAGGTTGTTGACAGTCAACTCAATGCTACGGCTCTACACATGATTCAGCTTGGTGTGGGTGACAAAGACATGCCACACATTCAGCATCTTAACACAACTAAGGAAGCTTGGGATGCCCTCACCAAGCTCTTCATTGGATGGAGAAGACCACGAGGACATGTATAGGAGGCTCAAGTTAATAGCCACCAATTTCAGAAATCATGGTGCCTCTCGTGTTGATGATGCTTGGATCAAGCGCAAGTATGTCAGTGCTCTTATGCCATTTGAGCCCACATATTTGAAGAGTCTCCAAGGAAGGCATAACTACCACCTAATGACATCCAATGAGGTAATGCAAGAGATGTCATCTTTCAAAGTGGTTGCCAAGAATGCCGAAGATGCTCGTGCACGAGCCATGGGGATGCAAAAGGAGTTAACGTGACCTTGAAGACAAGTGTGGATGATCATGATGAAGATGACATAGAAGATATGGACTGTCCTGAGGATATAAAAAGAATTCATGGACAATACATGGCCTTCTATGCTAGAAACTTTTGGAAGTATCTAGCCAAAGCCAAATCTGAACTAGAACGCAAGAGTGGAGCATATGGAAGAAAGGAAAACGGTCCCAAGCTAAGAACTTGTTTCAACTATGGAGACCGGCTGCACTTTGTAGCCTAGTGTCCATACCAAAGTAGGGAAGATAACGGAGGAAGACTCATTCTCAAGGAAAAGTCAAAGGCTCCACGCAAAGAAACAATTTGTAAAGAAGAATGATCCTTTCAAGAAGCAACCAAAGATTGTTCTAGTTGCTCAAGAAGAATATTCTTCGGGAAGTGAAGATGAAGACGAGGATGATAGCTCTCGAGAGGTGGCTGCTATAGTCACCACATCTATACCAACATCTCTCTTCGACTCTCCGAACGAAAACATCATCAACAAGAACGCTACTTGTCTCATGGCAAGAGGTTCCGAGGTATCAACTTCTAACACTTCTTTTCCTAAGGCTATGATTGACATGGATGATCCTACTAGTATTAAGGTTAAAGAAGAGATTATTGCTTTGGACTATTTCTTCACTAACTTGCAAGGTGAGCACAAAATACATTTTGAGGCTCTTATGGACCAGCTGTCCCCAAATGAAGTGCTTCTTGAAGAAAAGGGCAGGATTGAAAGGGAGGATGCAATGGAAATTGCATCCTTAAAAAATTCTCTAGAAGAAGAAGAGGCTCGGGTTTCTCTTGAAGAGAGGCTTGAGTCTATTGAGGAGTCACATGAAGAAATGATGACAATCTTGTTAAGGAACGTGACAATGCAGTAGAAAAAGCAAAGAAGCTAAAGAAAGAAAAGGTTGACTTTATGGCTGCTCATTCTAGACTCTCCGAGGAACTGGAGAAACTTGACATTGCTCACAAGGCTTTGAAAAGTGAATTCTATATTCTCAATGAGTTGCATGATCAGCTCCAAATTCGATTTTCCGAATATGATGTTCCTATCACATCTAAATCAACATATATTCACAAGGAAAATGCTAGGGTGGTAGATGAGCTTGTCAATGACATCACACCCAAAGGTAAGGGTGTACTTGATGATATTCTTGGCAAGCAAAGATCAAATCTTGGAAAAGAGGGACTTAGATATCTCACCAAGTCCAATAAGAAGAAGGACAAGAAGAAGAAGACCAAGATTGAACAAGCAAAGAAAATCACCGTTGAGAAGAATGTCACAAAAGACAAAACTGACCATATTGGTTTTGCAGGGTCTCACAATCCAAATTATGAACTCTTTTTTTATTATTATTGTGATGTGTATGCTTATTATGTTGGTCCTTTTGATGAATATGTTGCTTGGTCTATTTGGGTTTCAAAGACCCTTGTTACTAACATAAGAGGACCCATTGAAAAATGGGTACCTAAAACCAAGAAGTAATTCTCTTGCAGGGCTATGCTTTTGGTGGGTCTAAATGGGTGCTGGATAGTGGGTGCACTAGTCATATGACCTGAAGCAAGGAGATCATCATGGATATGCGACCCAATCATGATCATATTACAGTCTCCTATGTGATAAGTCTAAATCTGAGGTATTGGGTCTTGGCAAGGTTATGGTCGCCCACGATATCTCTCTCGTGGATGTCATGCTTGTTGAGACCCTCGGTTACAATTTACTTTCTGTTTGTGCCCTTGGTAAGATGGGCTTTGCTGTTTTCATTGATGGTGATTTAGTGGTACTCTTGTGGAGCAAGTATCTAAAGGTCGCTTTCGTTGAGTACATCGAAAATGACCTGTATGTGGTGGACTTTTCGGGGAAAACCACTTCGGGTCCGATGTGCTTATTGGGAAAGGCCGACGTGGGCTGGCTATGACGTCGCCGTTTAGCCCATGTCAACATGAGAACTTTGCAAAGTCTTCACAAGGGTGGCCACATCCTTGGACTAAAAGACAATGTTTCCTTTGCCAAAGATCGGGTTTGCAGGGCTTGTGTTGAAGGAAAAATGCATGACTCTCCCCACAAGAGGAAAACTATTGTCTCCTCAAAGAGGATCTTGGAGTTACTTCATGTAGACTTATTTGGTCCTCCATCTCATGCTAGACTTGGTGGGAAGAAATATTGCTTGGTGATGGTTGATGATTACTCAATATACACTTGGGTCTATTTCTTCAAGATAAAGAGTGAAACTCAACAAAATGTCATTGATTTTGCCAATGAAGTTCAGCGTCAACACAACGTCCCCATTTTGGCAATAAGAAGTGACAATGGCTCCGAGTTCAAGAACTACACATTAAATGAATTTCTAAGTGAAGAGGGGATAAGACATCAATATTCTGCTGCGTACACGCCTCAACATAATGGTGTAGCCGAGAGGAAGAAATGCACTTTGATGGATATGGCTAGATCAATGTTGGATGAATTCAAGTCTCCTTACAACTTTTGGGCTGAAGCCATATCCACCGCTTGTCACTCATCAAATCGTCTCTACCTCCGAAGTATCTTGGACAAAACTCTGTATGAAATACTTACCGGTAACAAGCCCAACATTTCGTACTTCCGGGTATTCGGTTGTAAGTGTTTCTTTCTCATCAAAGGAGTACGCTTGTCTAAATTTGAGTCTAAGGCTTTAGAACGTACTTTTGTTGGTTACGGTGCCGAATCCCACACTTATAGAGTTTACAACAAGATCTTCGGAATTGTGGTAGAATCTTGTAGTGTGGAATTCGATGAAAATGATGGCCCCATGTGGGCAAGTTGATGTTTGTGATGCAGATGTTGAAATACCCCAAGATGCCATAAGAAGAATGGGCGTGGAATTTTTCTGCCCTATTGAGGAACCCGTTGTGCCGGATCGGGAAGGACAATGCTCCACTCGAGTGGATCCCTCATCTACACAAGATCAACAAGCCCCTACTGCTGGAGAAACCTCTGCACCAACACCACAACCTGCTAAAGATCACATGTCTTCTGGGAAAAATGGTAGTCCCAGGCCGGACTATCCGCCCCCTCCAAGGGGCAGAAAGTCAGCCCCTGGCACTCCATGTAACATCCCAAAAATATGAAACAATGATCATCAAACTCTAATCACTAAAATTAGGGTTAACAAAAACTTTGATTAAATAAAAACCAAATGAATGCATGTGAGTATGTGATGATTTGATGAATGCATGAATGGACTTGTGTGATTAACCTAAATAGCAAGGAATGGTTTAAAGATGAAAATAACATCATATAAAACATTTCCAAGCAGAAACAAATAAAAAGAAAATGAAAAACAAATCAAATAAAGCAAATGGTCATTTTTGCCAATCTTGCTCACTAGGTCCCTTTGAGTGTTTCTAGTCCAAGATTTCAAACAGAAACTTTTCCAATTCTTTTCACCCCTTGCTAGACCAAGTAAAAGTGAAGCAAAGCCCACCCTTCAAACTTGTAGAAACATTTCGCAACTTGTTTCAAATCACATTTTAAAATTGAATCTTTAACATATGTGAAGATCACACATTTTCAAAACCCAACCAAACCAGTGCCCCTTGACCAATCCAACTAACCAGATACTCCCTAGTATGTGCCTAGCAAACCCACCAAGTTCAAATCCAAAATTCAAATTTGAAATTCTTTTGTCCATTTCATCAAACACCTTGTCAGCAGCAAACAAACAAACAAAAAACACTATTAGGAGCAGTGATTTTGGCCAACCTTGTTCCCTCTATAGGTCACTCTATACTCTCAGTAGATGATCTAGCCCAATTAACAAGCCTTAGCACAATTGTGAGCTTGGCATAACCATCAATGGTGACCATGCTGATCCTAACTTGCCACCCACATGTCGACATCAAGCTAGGAGAAGCACCAAGCCTAGCAAGCATGTCTGGAGCACTGACCACCGTCCACCGCCACCCCCCGTCCAAGCCTCGATCATTGCCAGCCCCTGGACCACACTGCCCGAGCAAGCCAAGCCTCTCTACGAGCGAGCCAAGAGCGCCAACCGCGACACACGCCCACAGACCACGCGCCGCCCTCTCCACTTGCGTGCGTGATCGCCAGCACCCCAGCAACCCCGCGGACATGCCTGTTCGCAGCCGCGCGGACCGTAGATGTTGTGCGCCATTAAAATCACCGTCGGAATCGCCCAGAGCGCCGCGACATTCCGACCATCTCGCACCTCCCCACGCCTCGCCACCACGCCGTTGAGCTTCGCCAGGGAGCACATCACCGCCCCCTATCTTCACCCATGCCAGTAGCACTCTGTGTTGTCGACACCAACGAGCTCCACCCGCGCCATTCGGTCCCCTTCAGCCACTATAAAAGGAAGCCTCCCCGGCTCGTTTTCTTCACACCAGTTCACTCCTCACCTCTCACTGATCACACCCACTCACTTCCGGAGCAAGGAGAGCACCAGGTGGCCGGAATTTCACCAGAGTTCGCCGCTGCAGAGGAGGAGAGGTGCGTCGATTGGAGCTGCCCCAAGAGAAGCTGCCGGTACCAGGAGAATCGCTATCGTCGACTTCGTCGTTCTCCCCCGTCGCCGACCATCACCTGAGCTTCGGTGAGCCTCCCACTGGCCACGCTAGGGTTCTGTCTCGCCGGCTCTACCCGACGTGGACGATGAACCAGAGCCGTTTGATTAGAGTTAGATCGTGCGGCCTAGATCACACCGTATCGTTTCGCCACTCGTTGTCTCACTGACGAGTGGGGTCACTCACTTAACCAGCCTGTGCATGCGCTGTGCGTAGTGGGCCGGCCCAGTTAAACATCCCGCGCGACCCAACAATTCAAATTTAGTTTTATTCATTTAGTTCTAAACTTAGTTTTGTACCTAGATTTAAAAATCAACCCAGGTCGATTCACTAAACCAAAATGCATGAAACCAATTTTGTTAGAAAGGTACTGGAATGCTTAATCCAAGCCCGTTGGATTCAAACCATTTAGACTTGTAGATCACCCATGGTAAAAATAACAAGGTAGAAGCTTTTCTGCATTCAAACATTTTTCTAAATTCTACCGTAAGAGCCTTTGAATTGATTCCAACTCTCAAAAATCACATTTAACCATACCTTTCAAAATATATAAAAATATATAGGTTTACTTACAGAAATAATGATCAAGTAATAAAAGAATGCCACATAGGCATTTCTAATCACTTTAATTAATTGAAATAAAAAGGTTAAAACTTATTAAATTGCGACACCACTTTAAATCACATTCCCATGTACTGAAATATGTGGTGATGACATGTGTCAACATGATCCCATGTTTGAGTTGGAGAATATTAAATCTTAAGTAGCTTTTCAATGAGTAGAAATTACTTTTCTCAAATAAAATAAAGGAGACAAGTGCTTTAATACTTGTAATGTTAGTGATGATGCTAGATCATCTAGTGTGAACTTTTGTGTGATCATCTAGTGTGAACTTGTATTGTTTGGTGATTGTGTACCTCGTATTTATTTATAGACGCTAGTATCGACCAAGGATACGAGGAGGATTGAGGATACTACGAGCAAGCAGCCGAGGAGAACTTCAACCACTGCTCTGCACAAGGCAAGCTAACACTTGCAACTTAGCAAGCTTATACTAATACCTTAGCAAGCCAATACTTGCAAGCTACTCATTAAGCAAGCTAACACTTGCAAGATACCCTACTTATGCAAGCTACTACTTGCTTGTTACTATGCCAACTATATGCCTTAAGCATATGTGATTATACCCACTTGACACACCATCCTAGTTTTACTTGCAAGCTTAGTATCTTATTTTCTTTATTAAAAGCTTCCTATCAAAAGTTTACTTAGTGACTTGTAGATTCTAGAAAGATAATTGAAGGTAGCATAAAGAGCATAAAACTTGGCCTAAGTTAGATAATATTGATGTCATCCTGAGGCATGAGATTTTACTTAGATAAGATACACTTGTTTACCACCCCTCATTAGTATTTACACCCACTTATAGATGCTAGTGCTAAGCATAAAACTTGATCAACTTTAGATGGGAATACTTGCTGAAAATAGTTATGAAAACCTTAGAATGATGAGTCATTCTACTGAAATGTTTTGACATGTGTTTCCGAACACCAAATGATTTATGATGATGAAAATGTTAAGGCATGAGCCTTAGCCCTTTATAAAACTGATGGTTGTCTGGATGCGATACCATTCCAATTTTACCATACAACCACAATACCCGAAATTTGGGTAGGGCTTGACTGGAAATTTATATACCTTAGTATGGGTTACCTTGCGGCCAAGGTCTAAGTTGAGGCTACCTTGTGAAGATTGTCCACCTGTGCAATACCCAAGATGACAGTTGGTCATGGTTGGGAGGCCAAACTCACAGGAGAGGTGCCTATACTAGGGCGTGTAATTGAAAGGTTAGGATTGATTATCCGCATACTGAGTATGGTGAATTCAGGATTGTTCCTGACGGATGTATCGAATGTTGTGGCGAAAGTGTACAATCTCTGCAGAGTGTCAAACTATTCGAATAGCTGCGTTCGCGGTTATGGACAGTTGGAGTGGCCATACTGTTCCCCTGTCAGATGTTTTCAAATGATTTGTGACTTTGACTGGAACACAACAGTGTTGTGACATGAAATTCAAGTTCCCACTTAGGTGTTATAAAACTTTCAACTAGCTTTCTTTGCTTCTGAACTTAGTAGAGGTAAATCTGCTTTTTGCAAAACAACCCTAGAGCTTAGTATATCCTATTCAAAAGCAACTCACTTGTTAGTATTAGTTTGCGAGTACTTAAAGAGTACTCATGGCTTTGTCCTGGCTATTCCCGTGGCCAGACTATGAAGAGGAGTATCAAGAAGATGGACAGTAGGAAGCTTACGACAACTAGGATCATCTCCCATCGTCAGCATTGCCTGTGACTCTGAAGATGGAGCTTCGCCTATGCTATCATTACTATTACGTTATTCCGCTACTTGAATTGTATTAAGAACTGGATCATGAGATCCTTATTTGTGTAATACCTTATGTATGGTTTGTAATGGATGATGTACTGTGATATCCAATCTGTTATGTCTCGCAAAAATGGTAATCCTGGGATTGTGATGTATGGTATAACAGGCATCTATGATTAAAAATCTGGGTGTTAACACTCCAACTCGCTCCAGGGGACATCGTGATGAACAAAACAGTCAAGAAAATCCTAGGCCGGATTCTCTAGCCCCAAGGGGCGGATTATCCGGCCATAGCTCTCCAAGTTCCACTAGGGTTGTTCAGAAATAAGAAACTATGGCCACTTATCCCAGGCCGGATAGTCCGGCCCCACCAAGGGGCGGATTATCCGGCCCTGAAGAAACAGAACAACAACAGTCGCCTGTTTCAAGATCAGACCAGAATCAAGGGCAAGGTAGTGGCCAAGACAAGGATCCAAATGTTGAATCAACTCCTTCTAGAAACAACAAGGAAATTGAGCTCGTCGTAAAGCTTGCGCCAATCGGAACCTTGAGTTAAGGGGTCACACTCTTGACAAAGTTGTCGGTGATCTAAGAAGAAGAGTGTCTACTAGAAGAGAACTTGCTAGCTTCTATGATCATCAAGCACACATTTCAATGGTTGAACCAAAGAAGGTCTTTGATGCTCCTGAAGATCCCGATTGGGTGGTTGCAATGCATGAAGAACTAAATAACTTTGAGCGCAACAAGGTTTGGAAGATCGTATAGAAACCCAAAGAATGCCGCAATGTTATCGGCACCAAGTGGATTTTCAAGAACAAACAAGATGAAAATGGCATTTTTGTAAGGAATAAAGCAAGGCTAGTGGATCAAGGATTCTCTCAAGTGGAAGGCATTGATTTCGGCAAAACTTATGCTCCTGTGGCTCGTCTTGAGTCCATCCGTGTCCTTATTGCCTATGCCGCTCATCATAATTTTAAATTATAGCAAATGGATGTTAAGAGTGCTTTTCTTAATGGTCCACTACATGAGTTGGTATACGTCAAGCAACCCCCAGGATTTGAGGATCCCAAATTTCCGAACCATGTCTACAAACTCGATAAGGCGCTCTATGGCCTTAAACAAGCCACATGTGCGAGGTATGAGGACCTTAAAGAGATTTTGTTAGACCGTGGATTCGAAGTTGGGAAAATCAATCCCACTCTTTTTACTAAGAAGGTTAATGGGGAGATTTTTGTATGCCAACTATATGTAGATGACATTATTTTTGGCTCTACTAACCAAACTTTTAATGATGAATTTTCAAAGCTTATGACTGACAGGTTTGAGATGTCTATGATGGGAGAATTGAGGTTCTTTCTTGGATTCGAGATCAAACAACTTAGAGAGGGAACTTTCATTAATCAAGCTAAGTACATCCAAGACATGCTCAAGAGGTTCAAGATGACGGACCTCAATGGCGTTACTACTCCAATGCAAACTAAGTGTCATCTTGAGCTAAATCCAAAGGGTAAAGACGTGGACCAAAAGGTATACCGATCCATGATTGTATCTCTCCTTTACCTTTGTGCATCTAGGCCTGATATCGTGTTGAGTGTAGGAGTGTGTGCAAGGTACCAAGTCGGTCCTAAAGAAAGCCACTTAGTGGCGGTCAAGAGAATCTTCAGATATTTGGTTCATTCCCCCAAATTTTGGTTTATGGTATCCCAAAGGCTCCAGTTTCTCTCTATGTGGCTACACTGATTCAGATTGGGCTGGTGACAAAGATGATCGAAAATCAACTTCTGGTGCATGTCAATTCTTGGGCAGGTCTCTAGTGTATTGGTCTTCGAAGAAACAAAATTGCATATCACTCTCAACCGCCGAAGCTGAATATGTTGCTGCTGCAAGTGCTTGTACACAATTATTATGGATGAGGAAAACTTTAAAGGAATATGGTGTCAATTGTGACAAAGTGCCTCTTTTATGTGACAATGAAAGTGCTATCAAAATTTCTTACAATCCGGTGCAGCATACAAGAACAAAAAATATTGAGATTCGCAATCATTTCATTCGGGATCATGTTGCTCATGGTGATATTGCACTGTATTTTGTGAGCACGAAGAACCAACTTGCTGATATCTTCACGAAGCCTCTTGATGAAGCAAGATTTTGTTATTTGAGGAATGAGCTAAATATCATAGATTCAAGGAGCTTGTCTTGACTACCCTTGCATACTCACTTACTCTTCTTCATGTATTTGGTTTAGATGCGGGCATAGCCATAGGGGGAGTGTGGTCCTAATTGATTGGGCTAACCCTCCCCTCATAATGCCGAAAGCAAGAAAAATCATTTCCCTTAATATCATTTTGTGATATGTGGGTCATCGATGAGCATTGGTTTTGAACTCAAGATACATCTTCGCGGTGTCATGCCATGCACTCTAACATGGTGGCTTCAGCCACTTCCCTCTTCCTTGAGAAGAGTTGGTTTCTATTGGCTCTTTGTGGTTTTTCTCGCATATCTCTTGTTCTTATGGAAAACACACCTAATTTTGGCTTTTGGTTGATTTGTTCTTGCAACTTTGGGTGTGTAGTACCATCTTAGTTTGTTGCTCTAAACCCAAGCCTTTCCCCTCCTTGAACCATCTATTATTGCACACAAGTCCTTTATACACTTTCGATGGGTTTTGCAAGGAGTGCTCTGGCCTGAATCTGTGTTTACAGAAATTTAGAGGGGGGAGGACTATCCGCCCCAAGTGGGAGCCGGATTATCCGCCCTAGGCGAAATCTGCCCTTGAAAGGCTAGGCTCGGGGAGGAAGGGCTCAAACAGAGCATCGAGTCCTCCCCAACCCGTGCTCTGCCCCAAGCCGCCGCCGGAGCCTCCGCCCCTCCCCGGAGTCAATTCGACCACCGGATTCTTCGGGCTCTCCCCGGATCTTCTTCCCCACGCCTCCGGGTACCTTATCCTCCGAGCTTTTCCTCCAATGAGTGAGGGTAACTCCCTCATCCATCTCCTTTGTATGGAATTCAATGTTTTGGTGGAAATCTCGTTGTAGCAGCTACTTTGTGTTTCCTGTGCTTGTTAGGTTCAGTAGTATTGCAACCGTAGTGCCTCATCTATGCTGCCTTGGTGAATCTGGGCCAAACCAGAATTTTTTTGCGGGGGGCGGATTATCCGCCCCTGCCAGGGCCGGATAATCCAGCCTGGAGATTCACTGTCTGTTCTAGCTTGGTTCGGATTTCCACAATGCACATCTCTGGACTGTGGGTTGTTTTCCTACTATTTCTAAGATTCCTCTTGGACTTGTGTGTATGCTTATCCCCATGCTACATCTCCCATTCTTTTCACAGGTGGTTCAAGTGCTCCTAAGGCCCCGCTTGTTTCGTTTACGGTGAGATCCGAAAATTACGGAGATGCGAAGGATTTAGACGGAAGTCAGTTGGTCCGTAAAATTTACGCCCTAAAATCAGGCTAACTAAGCGGATCCTAAGACCTACATGCATCGTACCCGTGCCTGTTATCTCAGGCCCACTGCAGAGGGTAAGTTTGTTGATGAAAATGAGGTCCGCGGGTTGGCAAGAGAATCTGAACGGATGGCCGAGGCAGCAAAGAAAGCCAAGAGGGTTGCATCTCGCAAGGGCAAGGGAAAGGGCAAGGGCAAGCAGTCCCGACCCAACTACAAGGCCATGGACAGCATTGAGTACTCCTCCATTCGCCAAACCGATTATTATGCCGATGCTGACAGTGATGGTCCTCCGGAGGATCCCATGTTTTGGTGCTCTCACTTTCGGTCCATTCATGATGATGTTTATGCTACTCTCAAGATTCGCCCTATGCATCCTCTGAATATGACTGAGGCTCAAACCAAGGCAAGACTTCGTGAAGCCTTGGATGTGACTAATAAGATGGGGCTGCATCACCTTATGACACTTTAGTGCCACTATGACTCCTCTTTGTTGAAGCAGTTTTTCTCTACTCCTGTGATCTGCAGAGATGAGCTTATGATAGCCCTCGTCGACGTGGAGTCTCTTCTTCTTTGTTCCCTGGCAACAGAGCCAGAAAACTTGTTGTCTGATAGAGAGGACTTCGTTGGAAACCCCAAGAGCAAGGTGTGATGAGCAAAGCAGCAAGTCTTCCCTCAGTAAGAAACCGAGGTTATCGAACCAGAAGGAGGAAGGAAACATCACACAGGTGTTGCTAGCAACACGGAGACCTGCACAACATAAACTCAAGACTTTGCCCCAACGAATCAGTAAGGTTGTCAAGCTCATCGGTTTGCTGTAACAAAGGATTAAACGTATGGTATGGAAGGTAAAGGTTTGCAGCAAGTAAACAAGTAACAATGGAAGATGTACCGATGGTAAAGATTGGACCGGGGTCCATGGTTCACTAGAGGTGCTCTCCTTAGATAAACAACATGGCATGAAGGATAAACAAATTACAACAGGGCAATTGACAGGAACTGAGCAAGGCATAACAATGCAATTACTAGTCAGAAAGATCCTATGAGATTCGATTGGGAAATACAACAAGATACATAGACCGCCATCCAACTGCATCTATGACTAGAAGTCCACCTTCAGGTTATCATCCGAACCCCCTCCAGTATTATGTTGTAAGCAACAGACAACTGCTTTAAGAAAAGTGTGTAAGGTAAGTAGTCCACATGTTCCACGAACAAGAGACCGTTGTTTTCTCCCTAGTAGCAACAACACATCTACAACCGAAGAGATTATTGTCACTTCCCTTGGAAACTAGAGGCATGAACCCACTATCGAGCATAAATACTCCCTCTTGGAGTCACTAGCAACTACTTGGCCAAGATAGCTACTAACAACGGAGAGCATTCAAGATCACAAACAACACAGACATGATAGAATCATAAAGAAAAAACCATTAATCAAACCAACATAATAATCTCAATATCCATCGGATCCCCGCAAACAAAACATGCATGATTACAAATAGATTAGATCTTGATCATGAACGGAGCTCACAAGATCTATACATGAAAGCACAAAGGAGGAGATACAACCATCTAGCTACTATATGGACCCATAGTCCAAGGTGGAACTACTCACACATCATACCAGAGAGAAGGCCTTCGGGATGATCTCCCCTCCGGCAGGGTGCTGGGAAGAACTTCAGATCCCCTCGATATAGGGACGATGGTGGCGGCGGCTACAAACGGTTTCGTGGACATTTTATCGGGTGCTTAGGTTTTCTGCATCAGGGGCTTCTTATAGGCGAAGGGGGAGGCCGAGGAGGCGGCCAGAGGGTCAAACCCTACCCAGGCGCGGGGTAGGGCCCACCCGCGCCTAGGGGGTTTCGCCGCCCTGGCTTGCATCTCCGTCTCGTCTTCTGGATTCTTGTTCCCCACGGAAAATTATTGACTTTGACGTTTGTCCCGTCCAATTCCGAGAATATTTCTTTATTGACTTTTCTGAAACCAAAAATAGCAGAAAACAGGCAACTGGCAATGTGGAAACTTGTTACTAGGTTAGTACCAGAAAACATGTAAAAAGCACCTTAAAGTGTAGACAAAGAAAAGAAAAGTAGATACTAAACAAGCATGGAGCATCAAAAATTATAGGTACGTTTCTGTAAGATCCCTCAATTTTAAAGGTAAGGATCCCTGTGATTGCAATGCTAGTCCCTGGATCAATTGCTAGCATCCACAGTTTAAGATGAAGTACACAGAAACAAAGGTCATTATTACATCGTCATTCCAGAGATAACATAGACTTTTACAACTCCATGGCCATAGGCCTAATACAAGAGTTCATTCATAACAATAAAATAAATTCTTTATCTTCATGTGCCACAGGCAAGCATGTTGAGTGTAGACTCATAACCCCTAATCATTATCAGAGTAACCTGCAACATCACAAGTTACAACCACAGTGGGTCAATACATTGGAATAGTATTGGCAAGTGATACCTTAGTAGAATATTAACATCTAGTTACTACATGAATTTGGCTAAGTGTAGCTTAGGCTTGCTTTGCTCAAAATAGGTTTTACCTATTAGTTGAAAACACTAAGTTTTTCTTTGACAAAACTTTCCCAAGGAACCACCAATAGAAATTGGTGAAACTTCACCCTTGTTTAACCACAAGTTTTAACTTAGAAAATTGGGATGAGGAGATTCTTGATAGCTTCCATGTCTTGATGCTCAAAATTGTCCAATACCAGGGACATGGCTAAGTACTTAGATTCTTCCATATGTAGAGGTTGTGCACTTTCCCCACAAGACTTGATTTTCACCAAGACATGACCTTTCAGAAGCCTTCCCTTAGACCTAAATGGACGCGCTCCAAAACTATCATTCCCCTACCACCAACTGTCCATTTGGCTAAGTTATTGCAACCTATATGATCCAGGCAGAGCCCATAATGCCATGTGGCTGCACTAGAAGCTTCTTAATATTTGGCATCTCAAATCCCTTTGTTCCTGGGTGGCAATCCACAAGTGAGATACACAAGGTAAACCATAGAAATGGGCCTTGTGTAACCACTCAACACAAACCATTCTTTCCATTCCACCCAGGTGTTTCATTCACTTAGTTGTTTTATTAAGCAAAACATAAGTCAAGGACTTAGAAATATTTATCATAGCATGAATATATAGTCCACCCTTGGTTGCTACTAGCTAGGCTAAGCATGTCACATCCCAAGATTTTCCAAATCTTGTAATGTAAAAAATAAATGAATAAAATAAAACTTTGTTGATTTTCAGGGTGAGAAGAAACTTTTTGAATCCAATTGGAAACTTTCAAAACCTATTTGGATCAAATAAAATCCTAAAGGGATTTAAAAAGTTAAATAAACAATAAAGTTAAAAATATTTAAAATTACTATTTTTGGATCTTTTAATAAAAGATTTGATTTTCAAATGAAAAGGTAGAAATATAAATAAAGATTATTTTATAAATCCAAATTAAACCTTGGCCAAGTTTTTGAAATAAAATGTTTTTTTTATTAAAAGAGTAAAGGTTTGTTTAAATAAAATAATAAGAGTTTATTAATAAACCAATTTTATTAAAATAAAGGTTTTACCATTTTAATTAAAAACATCAAAACTTGTTAATTTATTTTAAACAAGTTTTCCAAGTAGTTTATATTCTCAAATAAAACCTACTGATTTGGTTTTGATAATATTTAGATTTCAAATGGAGATTTTAAATAAATCAAAACCCATTTGATTTAATAACTAAGGTCCATTTATTTAATTATTAATGGGTCCTAAAAAGAATAAAATTATTTTATTTTGGGACTTGGGTTTGTGTTGTTAAACAAGACCAAAACTCAATACAAAGTTTGGCGGAATTTGTTTTGATTTGGTTGTTTGAATTTCAAAACAGAAATTGAATTGGAAAAAGGAAAAGGATTCAGTACAAAAAAAAAGAGAAACAAACTCGACCCAACCAGCCCAGCCCACTAAGCCACCTGGCCCAGTTAGCCTAGCTTCTCCCTCTCCCGCAGAAAACGATTCACACCCGCATTTGAACCCACGAGGCCGCTGACAGATGGACCCCATCGCACCCCTCCTCTCTCTCGCTGCCAAGCGGACCCCACCTGCCTCGTCAGCGTCTTCAACCGCGGACTCGTTCTTCCTCCTCGCTGCCGTTCTCTGTCAATCAAATCCCTGAGTAAATTCACATAATTGCAGTGTTGAATCCGCACGGTAACCTCGCTCACTTAAGCGCCCACTCCCCCTCTCCATTTCCCCTCTGTCGCCAGAACCTATACGCCCCCAGGCCGCTCCAATTAACGCCTAGACCCCGCCCTGCTCCGACGAGCTCGCAACCGAATTCCGGCAGCCTCGCGCCACCCCTTGCCTCCCCAATCACACAGGCAAGTTCCCCAGGACCTGGCGCATCTTTCTGCATCCGCAGCTCGCTCGCGCGCGCCCCTGAGCCTCGACAGCGATGACTCCAAGCGCCGCCACCGTCTGTTTGCTACTCCGGCGAGTCCTCCAGGTAGTGTCTGACCGCCCCTCTCCTCCTCCTTCATGCTCGCATCACCGCTATGACTTTGCGCGTCTAACCGTGCTTCCCGTTTGTCTCCTCGTGAACCGTAGCCTCGCCTCCAACGACGCCCGAGCGTACCCGTCGCCAGGAGCAACTCCGGCGAGCCATTGTCCTCACCCCCGTGCGCCCCTCGACGAGATACTGCCACGTTGAGCACCAGCGAAGCACGACGATCTCAGTGAGCATCATCCCATCCTCTCTCGCTTCCTGCTTCACCATCACCGCCACCATCTGACCGCGTCGCCGCTCGCCGTTGACCTTGCGCCGCCAGTTAGTGACAAGCAGAGGATAGCCGTCCGATCTCGGTCTAGTGGATAGGAAAGAAACTTAGGCGAAGGGGTATGTTTGCTTATGAGCCACACGATTTACTTTAGATCCAACGCGCCAGAGTAGCTGATCCGGACGAAACGGTATGGACGAATCAGAATAGGACGCGTGTCCCAGTCTGTCTGATTTAAACAGAATTTGATCTATTAGATTTCCAATTTTGTAAATTGCATAACTTTAGTTCCACACATCCAAAATTTGCAAACTTTATATCAATGGAATCAGTGGAACAAGCCCTAGACAACCATGCCATTTGTTTAGTAAAAAGTTTCTGTTTAATTGTTTGTTTTTGCAGAAACTTGTGTATGCTTGTTTAGATTATAAAAATTGTTCTAAAATGATTTTGGGGATAAAATCTTTTGAAAATGGTGTGTTTTGAACGTACTGACCATAGTAAACACTTTGTGGTTTCAAAAATATATTTGGAGATGCAAAAGAATGAATCTTGGATTTAAAACCAATTCTAGTCAAATAAAAATATGGTTTATTTATTAAAAATAGTTTTGGAAGAAAACCTTTGGGAAATGTTTTGTTTTAAACTCTATGACCCTAAACACAAAGCTTTATGGTTTGAAAACACATTTTGTGAATCCTATAGATTAATGCCTTAGTAAAAACATTTCTACACCACATAAAACGATACCTTGTTTTAAAAATGGTTATTAAAGTGAAACCTTTTGCAAATGACTTTACCACTTTACAAAATGACCAATAGGTATTTCCAAATGTTTATGACCCATTATAAACCACTTTTACAAATAAAACAACCCTTTTGCATGCTTGCATGTATTGTTTTGTTTATCATTTTATGTGATGAAATGCTTGAATAGTAGATTGAAATATTGTTTGCTTGATTGAATTGTAGTGACTTGAATATTGTGATTGTTTCAAAGACAAGGAGTGAACTTGTACCCTCTACCAAAAAGGCAACTGATGCTTCATATTTTATCCCATTATTTTCACTATGCATTAGTGATATTTCTAAGTATAGGACTTGCATGGAATTTTGCTAAGTATAAACCATGCTATGGGAAAACCTAGTAGATGAAAACCTTAGTAGAATTTCCTAAGTTAAGATTCCTACTACTATCATGCTTAGCTTAGCTAATAGAAAACAAGGGTGGAATATATATACATTCATACTATGGAAAAATTTCTAAGTCTGAGGACTTGTGTTTTTGTTTAATAAAACAACTAAGTTAATGAATCACCTGGGTGGAAAGGGACTTGCTTGGTGGTTTTTGGTTGAGTGGTTACACAAGGCCCATGGCTATGGTTTACCTTGTGTATCACACTTGTGGATTGCCACCCAGGAACAAAGAGATTTGAGATGTCAAATGTTGAGAAGCTTCAAGTGCAGCCACTTGGCATTATGGGCTCTGCCTGGATCACATAGGTTGCTAGAACTTAGCCATTTGGATAGTTGGTGGTAGTGGGATGATAGGTTGGAACACGTCCATTTGGTCTAAGGAAAGGCTTCTGAAAGATCTTGTCTTGGTGAAACCAAGTCTTGTGGGGAAAGTGCACCACCTCTGCAGAGTGTAAAATCTAAGTACTTAGCCATGTCCCTGGTAAAGGACAATTTGAGCATCAAGACATGGAAGCTATCAAAAATCTCATCATCCAAATTTCTAAGTTAAAAACTTGTGGTTGAACAAGGGTTAAAGGATCTTCAATCTTTGATTGGTAGATGCCTTGGGTGATTTTTGTCAAGCAAAAACTTAGTGTTTTCAAATGTTAAGGAAAAATCTATTTTGAGCAATGCAAGCCTCAACTCCACTTAGCCAAAATCATATAGATGATAGACTCCACTATACTACCATAGTATCACTTGCCAATACAATTCAAATGTATTGAACCTTGTGGCTGTAACTTGTGATGTTGCAGGTTTGATTGATGTTAGTGAAGTTTAATGATTAGGATTACAAGTCTACAACCAACATGTTTGCTTGTGGCACTTTGAAGATGAAGGAACCCATGCTTATAGATATTCTGCTGCAATGTAATGTAATAGCCAAATGAGCTATGTAAGATGTAATAAATTATTTTATTCTTGGTTATAAAGTTGTATTATGACCTTTGTTTCTTGATATTACATCTTAACTGTGGATGCTAGCTATTTATCCAGGGACTAGCATTGTAAACACAGGGGAATCTACCTTATTAAAGGTTGGGAACTCTTACAGATGGTATCAGAGCATTGTGTTGCCTGTAGGATTTGTAACCCTAGGATTGGACAAAAATCCCTTAGGAAAATAGGAGTTGTATTTGTTCCAAAACTTATTTACAAACAATCTTGTAAACTCTTTCCTCAACAATTTTGGTTTTGATTCTACATCTCTTCTATTTCAAACTTGATGGATAAAACCTACCCATGGCCAATGACTTCAAAATCTTCAACTCTAATGACTTCAACATCTTCAACTCTAATGACTTCAACATCTTCAGCATTTTTAACCAAGGACTTCAACCTTGGATATCACTAAGGACAAGTGAGACAATAATTCTTGCTCAAGATTTGGAGACTAAGGAAACACAACTTAGAAGGAGCCATCCTCACCTTTGAAGTTTTGTGACCAAGAGTTTTCCCAAGGAAACCATGAACTCATGCAAGAAGGAATCAACCAAGAAAGATGGAAAGATCTCAAGAGAACCATATAGATGGACCACCATATTTTGTTTAAGTCAAACCCACCAACTTATGTGGTGTAACAAAAATATTTTTGGTTGCCTAAAAATGTGCTTGAACTTTGTTGTTTGAGTGGAATGTTTGTTTGTGATTGCTTGCACATTGCTTGAGTGAATTGTGATGTGTGTGATTAGAATTATTTCCTTAGAGATATTTTGCCTATTCTAATCCCAATTTAACCCAAACAGATGACTTCTCCAAGAGACTCCAACATCAAGGATGGTGACAGCAACAACAACCAATAGGACAACATGAGAGAACTCATAGTAACCCAAACCCAGTTGAGCCAAGAGACAACTCAGCTTTTAGCCAACAACAATGGTCTAGATCCAGCCATACAAAGGATTTTGAAACTTCAATCCCAATTGTTGCAAGGATTGATTACTCAAATGATCAACATGGGAGAAAACTTTTCCCAAAGAGCTAATGACAACAAGGATGACAAAGGTGTTATTCTAGAAGGAACCCAAGCTTGCAATATTTGTGGAGACAAGGATCATACATCCAAGGAGCATGAAGCTCAATGCCCTAATTGTGAGAAGAAAGTCATATCTCTAGTAACTGCCCCAAGAAGAGAGAAAGATTTCCCACCTTTGAGGTGAGATATGAAGAGCATGAACTAGAAGAACTCCTAGATTTGGAGAGACCCAAAAAGAAGAAGAAGGACAAAAGCCAGTTGCAATGTTACAATTGCAAAGAGATGGGACACTATGCCAGTGAATGCCCAGAAAAGAAGAAGAGCCAAGAAGACAAACAAAAGCTAGTGAAACCCAAGATGAGGAAGGATATTAGTCAAGTGATGTGCAACCACTTCAAAGAGTTAGGACATTATTCATCATATTGTCCAAAGAAGCCACCTCAAGACCTCAACCTTGTCACATGTTTCAAGTGTGAAAACAAAGGCCACTATGCAAACTTCTGTCCAGGAAAGTTACATCAAGATCCCAAGCAAGCCAAGATGTAAATTAGTTGGAAAATTTTTAAGGGTGGTAGTACCCTAGATGCTTTTGAGCCAACTTGTAACCCCTAGCCTCCCCAAATCTCGGGACGAGATTTATTTTAAGGGTGGTAGCCTGTCACATCCCAAGATTTTCCAAATCTTGTAATGTCAAAAATAAATGAATAAAATAAAACTTTGTTGATTTTCAGGGTGAGAAGAAACTTTTTGAATCCAATTGGAAACTTTCAAAACCTATTTGGATCAAATAAAATCCTAAAGGGATTTAAAAAGTTAAATAAACAATAAAGTTAAAAATATTTAAAATTACTATTTTTGGATCTTTTAATAAAAGATTTGATTTTCAAATGAAAAGGTAGAAATATAAATAAAGATTATTTTATAAAGCCAAATTAAACCTTGGCCAAGTTTTTGAAATAAAATGTTTTGTTTTGATTAAAAGAGTAAAAGTTTGTTTAAATAAAATAATAAGAGTTTATTAATAAACCAATTTTATTAAAATAAAGGTTTTACCATTTTAATTAAAAACATCAAAACTTGTTAATTTATTTTAAACAAGTTTTCCAAGTATTTTATATTCTCAAATAAAACCTACTGATTTGGTTTTGATAATATTTAGATTTCAAATGGAGATTTTAAATAAATCAAAACCCATTTGATTTAATAACTAAGGTCCATTTATTTAATTGTTAATGGGTCCTAAAAAGAATAGAATTATTTTATTTTGGGACTTGGGTTTGTGTTGTTAAACATGACCAAAACTCAATATAAAGTTTGGCGGAAGTTGTTTTGATTTGGTTGTTTGAACTGATAGTTTGAATTTCAAAACAAAAATTGAATTGGAAAAAGGAAAAGGATTCAGTACAAAAAAAGAGAAACAAACTCGACCCAACCAGCCCAGCCCACTAAGCCACCTGGCCCAGTTAGCCCAGCTTCTCCCTCTGCCGCAGAAAACGATTCACACTCGCATTTGAACCCACGAGGCCGCTGAAAGATGGACCCCATCGCACCCCTCCTCTCTCTCGCTGCCAAGCGGACCCCACCTGCCTCATCAGCGTCTTCAACCGCGGACTCGTTCTTCCTCCTCGCTGTCGTTCTCTGTCAATCAAATCCCCGAGTAAATTCACATAATTGCAGCGTTGATTCCGCACGGTAACCTCGCTCACTTAAGCGCCCACTCCCCCTCTCAATTTCCCCTCTGTCGCCAGAACCGTCCTGCTCCGACGAGCTCGCAACCGAATTCCGGCAGCCTCGCGCCACTCCTTGCCTCCCCGAGCACACATGCAAGTTCCCCAGGACCTGGCACATCTTTCTGCATCCGCAGCTCGCTCGCGCGCGCCCCTGAGCCTCGACAGCGACGACTCCAAGCGCCGCCACCGTCTGTTTGCTACTCCGGCGAGTCCTCCAGGTAGTGTCTGACCACCCCTCTCCTCCTCCTTCACGCTCGCATCACCGCTATGACTTTGTGCATCTAACTGTGCTTCCCGTTTGTCTCCTCGTGAACCGTAGCCTCGCCTCCAACGACGCCCGAGCGTACCCGTCGCCAGGAGCAACTCCGGCGAGCCATTGTCCTCACCCCCGTGCGCCCCTCGACGAGATACTGCCACTTTGAGCACCAGCGAAGCACGACGATCTCGGTGAGCATCATCCCATCCTCTCTCGCTTCCTGCTTCACCAGCACCGCCACCATCTGACCACGCCGCCGCTCGCCGTTGACCTTGCGCCGCCAGTTAGTGACAAGCAGAGGATAGCCGTCCGATCTCGATCTAGTGGATAGGAAAGAAACTTAGGCGAAGGGGTATGTTTGCTTCTGAGCCACACGATTTACTTTAGATCCAACGCGCCAGAGTAGCTGATCCGGACGAAACGGTATGGACGAATCAGAATAGGACGCGTGTCCCAGTCTGTCTGATTTAAACAGAATTTGATCTATTAGATTTCCAATTTTGTAAATTGCATAACTTTAGTTCCACACGTCCAAAATTTGCAAACTTTATATCAATGGAATCAGTGGAACAAGACCTAGCCAACCATGCCATTTGTTTAGTAAAAAGTTTCTGTTTAATTGTTTGTTTTTGCATAAACTTGTGTATGCTTGTTTAGATTATAAAAATTGTTCTAAAATGATTTTGGGGATAAAATCTTTTGCAAATGGTGTGTTTTGAACCTAATGACCATACGAAATACTTTGTGGTTTCAAAAATATATTTGGAGATGCAAAAGAATGAATCTTGGATTTAAAACCAATTCTAGTCAAATAAAAATATGGTTTATTTATTAAAAATAGTTTTGGAAGAAAACCTTTGGGAAATGTTTTGTTTTAAACTCTATGACCCTAAACACAAAGCTTCATGGTTTGAAAACAAATTTTGTGAATCCTATAGATTAATGCCTTAGTAAAAACATTTCTACACCACATAAAATGATACCTTGTTTTAAAAATGGTTATTAAAGTGAAACCTTTTGCAAATGACTTTACCACTTTACAAAATGACCAATAGGTGTTTCCAAATGTTTATGACCCATTAGAAACCACTTTTCCAAATAAAACAACCCTTTTGCATGCTTGCATGTATTGTTTTGTTTATCATTTTATGTGATGAAATGCTTGAATAGTAGATTGAAATATTGCTTGATTGAATTATAGTGACTTGAAGATTGTGATTGTTTCAAATACAAGGAGTGAACTTGTACCCTCTACCAAAAAGGCAAGTGATGCTTCATATTTTGTCCCATTATTTTCACTATGCATTAGTGATATTTCTAAGTATAGGACTTGCATGGAATTTTGCTAAGTATAAACCATGCAATGGGAAAACCTAGTAGATGAAAACCTTAGTAGAATTTCATAAATTAATATTCCTACTACTATCATGCTTATCTTAGCTAATAGAAAACAAAGGTGGAATATATATACATTCATACTATGGAAAAATTTCTAAGTCTGAGGACTTGTGTTTTTGTTTAATAAAACAACTAAGTTAATGAATCACCTGGGTGGAAAGGGACTTGCTTGGTGGTTTTTGGTTGAGTGGTTACACAAGGCCCATGGCTATGGTTTACCTTGTGTATCACACTTGTGGATTGCCACCCAGGAACAAAGAGATTTGAGATGTCAAATGTTGAGAAGCTTCAAGTGCAGCCACTTGGCATTATGGGCTCTGCATGGATCACATAGGTTGCTAGAACTTAGCCATTTGGAGAGTTGGCGGTAGTGGGATGATAGGTTGGAACGCGTCCATTTGGTCTAAGGAAAGGCTTCTGAAAGATCTTGTCTTGGTGAAACCAAGTCTTGTGGGGAAAGTGCACCACCTCTGCAGAGTGTAAAATCTAAGTACTTAGCCATGTCCCTGGTAAAGGAAAATTTTAGCATCAAGACATGGAAGCTATCAAAAATCTCATCATCCAAATTTCTAAGTTAAAAACTTGTGGTTGAACAAGGGTTAAAGGATCTTCAATCTTTGATTGGTAGATGCCTTGGGTGATTTTTGTCAAGCAAAAACTTAGTGTTTTCAAATGTTAAGGAAAAATCTATTCTGAGCAATGCAAGCCTCAACTCCACTTAGCCAAAAGCATATAGATGATAGACTCCACTATACTACCATAGTATCACTTGCCAATACAATTCAAATGTATTGAACCTTGTGGCTGTAACTTGTGATGTTGCAGGTTTGATTGATGTTAGTGAAGTTTAATGATTAGGATTACAAGTCTACAACCAACATGTTTGCCTGTGGCACTTTGAAGATGAAGGACCCCATGCTTATAGATATTCTGCTGCAATGTAATGTAATAGCCAAATGAGCTATGTAAGATGTAATAAATTATTTTATTCTTGGTTATAAAGTTGTATTATGACCTTTGTTTCTTGATATTACATCTTAACTGTGGATGCGAGCTATTGATCCAGGGACTAGCATTGTAAACACAGGGGACTCTACCTTATTAAAGGTTGGGAACTCTTACAAAGCATGGAAATAGCAAGTATCTTAATTTAGAGGAAATTCTAACATTACTACAACTACTAGGATTTCCCAAGCATAGCATATAGATACTTAGCAAAATAATCATGCAAGTCCTATACAAAATATTTCTAATGCATGGGTAAAATATTGGGATAAAAATATGAAGCACCACTTGCCTTGGTAGTTGGGAGAGTAGCAACAACAATCTTCACAACCACAATCACTATTAGAACCAAAATCTACACATGAAATAATAGCACCACATTCACATATCAAAATATACAAACAAAAATATATGGATGCATGCAAATGTCATGTGATGATTTTTCTAAGTCAAACAAGACAAGTATACAGTACTGAATTCATGAACAAGACAAATACTTACTAAACAAACTTTATTTAGTCTATAAATCATTTTTCAAATAATTTTTATACTCAAAACAAGCCTACAAATGTCTCTGTAAAAATAATCAATTTTACAGAAGCAAAACATTAAACACATTGCATAAATGGATAGTATTCTTTCTCCTGATTCCAATGATATATAATTTGCAAAATTTGACCGTGTGGATCAAAAGTTATGAATTTTGCAAGTTTGAATCACTAATAGATCTAATTTCAGATTTTAAATCAAACCTACAGACACGCGGCGCTTTCTGATTCGTTCATACCGCTTCATGTGGATTGATCAATGAGAGCCGTTAGATTTAAGTGGAAGCGCACGGCCAGATCCGCGCGTAACGGTTCGAATAAGTGATCTAATCCCGAGCCTCAAATCTAGATCTAAGGGCTGCGAAGATTGCGACCAAAGTCTGGCGGCACAGCTGGGTGCTGGCGGCGGCGGCGCTACTGGCGGTGATGGTCCGGCGAATACAGGAGGGGCTGGGGTGTGTGGTGTGGCTTACCAGACTCACAAGATCACGAGGAAGCTCAACGTGACAGTAGCTTGTCGAGGGGCGCACGGACACAGCGGCAGGACCTCGTCGGAGTTGCTGGCGGCGTCGGGTGCTTGCAGATGAAGACATTGCCGAGGCTCTGGATCGCCCTAGCACGAATCATATGGGTCAGGAGGTGCGCAAGGCCGTGGTGAACATGATAGCATCGGAGGGAAGGCAAGGGGCGGTCGCGCTTTACCTGGATTGCACGTCGGAGACGAGTGGTGGTTCTGTCGTTTGCGGATGCTAACGGAGTCGACGACCTGGGTCACGAGAAGGAAAAAGAAAGGCATCAGGGGATGCACAAGGTTGCAGTGACTATACTGGCGAAGTTAGGAGTCAAGGGGCGCACGGTGCTCACCGGAATTCATTGCCGGAGCTCGTCGGTACCGCGGCAGAGTTCGGCGAAATATGGGCAGCCTGGTGGCGGAGCGAGCAAGTGGTGTGAGGGGAAAGGTGCGGGGTGAGGAGAGGGTTTTGTAGCCGGATCAGGGGCGAGGATCACGCGAGGAAACGCCGGCAATAACTCAGTTTTTAAAACGCGGCAGTGATGGCGGAGGAAACAGCCGGCGACGTGGTCGTGGGCGTGATTTGGGGAAGACGGTGGTGAGCTGGCGAGGGTCCACGAGCCAGCGACTCATTAGGTAGCGCGGGTGCGGTGAGAAAAACAGGAAGAGAGGGAAATCCCGGGTGGGCTGGCTAGTGGGCTGCTTCTGTTTGTGGGCTCAAATGCCAGCGCCAGCCCTTTTCCATTTCTTTATCCTTTTTCTTTTTCTGTTTGAATTTCGAGGAAACAAATTCAAATGATTTCAAAAGTGTTTGAATTCAAACTCTTTCTAGATTTTTATAAAGCGAAAACTGCACATATTTAGGTATAAAACCATACTGTTTCACCAAACTTGCTTTGGTCCTTTGGAGTTTTAAAATAAAACAGTGCCTTTAACAAAGTTTTAATATAGATATAAAAATGGTTTTGAATTCATATTTTGTTTTGAAATTTTTGTCCAAGCTTTGGAATACATTAATCAACCATAGGATCAAATACATTTGGTAACAATCTCATTTTAGAGAGTAGCATTGGATCAATGCTTTGCTTACATAAAATAATAGGCATTCAAATGCTCCTGTTTTTGTAATGACTTTGAAAATGATCCTAAAATGATTATGAATGCATGGATGATATGCAAACTTTGAAATCATGATTTTAGGGATGTTACAGTTTCCGACGTATCAAGCATCCCCAAGCTTAACTCTTGCTCGTCCTCGAGTAGGTAAGTGATAAAAAGAATAATTTTTGAGGTGACATACACCCTCACAATAAATATCCAACCATTTGCAAGCATTAAAAGCTGGGATCAAAGAACTCTAAACATGTGCATGAAAGATGGAGTTCTAACAATAGGACATAGTAACTATGCATGCAACATGACAAGCTACAAACAAAGATCATGAATAACATGCATTGAAAAACGTTTGTTTGTTTCACATACAGAAAACATAGCATAGTGGCAATCAGCTTGTCCCTCATAGAGTAGAAAATAGATGCATATGACACCTTCAAAGTTCACAAGAGTGACTAGAAACAAATATCACAAGAACAAGTAATATCACAATGTGCATCAATCAATAAGCTTTGGAACACTGCACACAGAATGACAACTATGCTCTCTTAATGGTGCCTAAAGGTAGAAGGTGGAGACTCAAGTAATGGTGGAAGAAAATCCTTTTCGTAAAGGAAGCAGGGATTTCAAGTTTCAAAAAGAGCTTCCAAAAATTATGGTACTTGTTAGCTTTCAGCCCTCATTTCCCCTATCATAAGAATCTTGAAGTGATTAAGGTTAAAGTGAACAAAGATGGAGTATATGCTTGACGAAGTATAAGCTGGCAATCTCAAGTCCCTTGAATACAAGGGCCACACCTCATGCTACTCAACTTTAGTCACCTATAAGTTCTTGTCACTGTAAGTATTTGCATATCATTGAGAACCGCCAACGGGGTTGAAAGGATCGTATGGGCACCTAGAGGGAGGGTGAATAGGTGCTACTTCAAATTTTCTTCTTTTTCAAATTAAGGTTTTACAATAAGGTAAATTCTCTAGATAATGCAACTACGGTGAATTTACCTATATGACAATTATGCAAGGTCTACCACAACACAAAGTAGTAACAAGTAAGTAAGGTGCGGTAAAGGATAGAAGTAACCGAAAAGTGGACGCGGAGACACAAGGATTTGTTTCCCGTAGTTCCTTACTTTTGAGGGGAAGTATGTCTACGTTTGGAGAGGGGGTGGTTTCAAACCACCAACGCCACGAGAGTCCTCCCTTGTTCTCCGATGAATCTCACCCCAACAGGATCGATTCACCTTCCACTATATCGGCAACCTTCAAGGTGGAAGCCGGCACCGTTACAAGTTTGGGGCACACATCCACAACTTAATCGCAGACTCCCAAATACAAGCAAGCTGTCAAAGCAATCAAAGACAAGCTTGTAAGAACCAAACCAAGAACTAGGGTTTCCAAGAAAACACTAGAGCAAAGGGGCACTCAATGAAATGAGGGGGAAATGAAGATCTCTTTTGGTGAAGTAGTAGATCGGGGCCTCCTCCTTCGATTCCCCAAAGATCAAGGACTTTGGGTGGTGGGATGAGGAGATCTTGAAGATTTGAGTGGCTCCAATGGACTCCAATGGTGGTCTTTGACTTTAATGAGCTGAGCAGTTTGTCCCAAGGTAGGTGGAGGGGTAATATACCCCTCCACGAAATATGTCCATTGGAGCATTTAATGTACCGGTAGTACCGGTACTCAAGCGGTAGTACCGCTTGCAAGCGGTACTACCGGTCAAGTACCGGACCAGGTACCGGAGGTGCTTCGGTTCTTCAGCATTCTTCAGTTTTGGGCGGTATCGCCATTGCAGTACTACCCCCAAGCGGTAGTACCGGTCGTAGGATGTGGTACTACCAGTTTGGGCGGTAGTACCGGTCCCAAGTACCGCTTGGTACTGACCAAAATGGAGAGGGGTGAGTGCTAGTCAGTATGCCCCGGTACTGCCGAGCGGTATGACCGTGTCAAGCTGTAGTACCGCTTGTATCAAGCGGTACTACCGGTTAGACCGGTAGTGACGCTCCGTGGCACCGGGTGGTACTGACTAGCACACACCTTTATCAGCTTTGATGCTGCCAACCTGCATCGAACCGTAAGCCGGTAGTACCGGTCGTAGTTCCGGTACTACCGGTTGGCACAGAGGTTTTTTGCAATGGGAATTTATATGCCTATATTTGTGCCACCTCTTATCAAACCTGTGATAAGCTTAGCACACAGTTAAACCGATAAGTGTGTTGTTATCAAACATCAAAATTAGAGGGATAGGAAAATTCTCTTTCAATCTCCCCCTTTTTGGTGTTTGATGACAATACACTTTTGCAAGATGATTTTAATAGTAAGAATATGGTATTTGTAAAATAGAGACGGGACTCCCCCTAGATGTGTAGAAACAAACCTCCCCCTCTATTGTACAAACCCAACATGGGTGCACAAATATGGATACTAGCATTTGAAAACATACCTTTGCACAAAACATGTGATGAGGAATATATAGACAATAGATACGGCATAACATCACAAGATGGATCCAATGAAATAAACCACATAGTATCATAAGATGGATCCAACCACATAGTCTCACACGACATAAACACATAGTCTCACACATAAATAGAGGGAAATCGAAGTTCACAAGCAATAAAAGGATCAAAGAGAAGAACGAGCTTGTGACTTCCCATGCAACACCAGGTTTAAGTGCAACTTCTCCCCCTTTGGCATCAAGACGCCAAAAAGGGACAAGTGCAAAACTACCGTCCCAACGGTCAATCATCCTCCTCCTCCTCATCATCCTCAAGGTCCTCCTCATCCTCGTAACGGGGTGGGGCGCGGTGCGAGGAAGAGACATCATCGTCCCAACGGCTGTGTTGAGAGATCCACTGATCTTCTAGAGTGATGTTGTTCTCGGACCCCTCGGAGATGGTCAAGCCTTGAGCAGGCATCATTTCCTTCTACCGAGCACTGGCTTTCTTGGCATACACATGCGCCTCATACATGCGCTTCTGGTTGTCAACCTGGAAGCAGAAGATCTTCTTGAGCTTGACCTCCATCCTTTTGGCCCAAGAGGGCTTAGCATTCTTGCGACGAGAGACAACATAATCTATGTCATGAACACTGTCAGCATCCTCAGAGTCATCCTCATCCTCCTCACCCGTCGCAACGCGAGGTTTAGCATGTGTCTTGATCTTGAGTGCCTTTGGCCTGTGCACAATGAGAGAGCGAGTGGAGAGAGTCCTAGCAATGACGGGGCACTTTGACATAATGAGGGCCATAATATAAGGAGCAAATGGTGGAACCCTCCGAGTGTGTGCAGCAGCAACCATTTCATTCCATATGAAGTCTGTCACATCAAGAGGATTGCCTGATTCTCGGTTGAGGAAGGTGTTGAACAGCAAGTCAACGGAGAACCCATGTATCTCATCCTTGTTGCCCGCACGAGGAGCAACAGTCTCACGGAAAATGCGATGGAGAATGTCATATGTGGGGAGTAGATCCTTGATCTTGCCAGCAACCCCACGGCCTCGAATATACAAAGGTGTAAGAACATCCTTTTTGGAGGGATGCTCCCGCATGTGACAGCGAAAACCACAAGGAACGTCCCGGATGAGATCTTCATACCCCAAGATTGCAGCAAACTCCGCATGTGTAGCTTCATTGACAGCACCTTGAGTCATCCAGGTAATCTTCCGAGTGCGGCCAGTGTGGAAATGTGCAGTGGCATAAAACTGGCAGATAAGGAGGGGATCATAGTCATACTGAAACTCCATAATGGGGAACAAGCCAAGGTGAGAGCAGATTTCCTTAGCTTCAGCAAAGTAGTCAAGATTCTTATCAATGTGTCCCATGTCAATCCACTGCTGAGGCACCACCATCTGGATGTTGGTCAACAGAACCTCATGATAAACACGCTTTTGTAAATCATCATAGAAGAGACTGTCTTCCCTTGCCTCGCTCCGGTTGCGGGAGTATGCATTTTCAATCCGGAGAGCCCTAAACTCTGACTCAGAGATGTATGACAGTTTCTTTGGCCCAGATGGCCCAGAGCTGAGACTTTTGGTACGCCCAGTGGAAGGGGGCGAGAGGGAGGGGCGCTGCCACGCCCAACTGAGCGCTTGGTAACCCCTTCACGAACCCCACGACCACCTCGAGTGGCAGGCAACTTGGAACGGTGTCTTGGCTGTGGCATAACCTCTTCCTCAGACTCCGTCTCTTCCTCAACAATCTCACGGCTAGACTTGGAGCGCTTGCGTGCACCCCGAGAACCACCTACATCTGTGAAAGCACGAGGGAGGATAGAAAGGGGGTAAGGGCACAAGAATCAAAAAGAAGCAAACGAGAGAATCTACAATTTAGGCAGAAAAATGTGGTCAGTTTGGACCGGTACTACCGGACCTGACGACCGATAGTACCGCTTGCAAGCGGTAGTACCGGAAAAAGTTCCGGTACTACCGGTTGAGCTGCACAAGTTCGTCATATCTAATGGAAACGGACCAAATTGACGTCATTAGACTGTAAATAGATGATTCAACTCGATAACAAGGAAGCATATGGCAGTACAACCGTGCAATATGTCAATTTCACCACAAATCTAAGTCAAAACCTAGATCTAATAGGAAATCAAACGGGAGGGCGGTTGTACCGGGATCCATGGCGGTGTAAAGGAGTGGGAGCCCGCCAAGAGGCCGAATCCAAGGGGTATCTGGAGAGAGGAGGGCGCGGCAGGGCTCCGGTGGCTTCAAGATCTCCGGTGGCGGCGCAGGTTTGAGTGGAGGGCGTGGGGAATAATGAGGCACTGAGGGGTGCCTCTCCCCACGCGTCCAATATATACTGAAACCGTCAACCCGGTAGTACGGTTGTTGAGCGGTACTACCGCTTAAGCGTAGTACCGTTCCACAACCCAGAGTACGGTGACCGTAGGACCGATCCTGGAGCAGTTCTTCGAGAGACGACTGGAACTTACCAGTCCGGAAGATGCCGCACATCCGTAGTACCAGTCCCATCTGATTCCAAAGCCAGGGATCAAGGATGATTCTTGTGCGGATAGAGAGAGGGTTTTCGTGAGGGAGTAAGGAGGCTTGGGTTAAGACAAGTGAGCTGAGAAGCACATGCACTCAAAAAATTGAAGAAACAAATAAATACCAAACTAGAGTGCATGAGACTAAGAACGATGAAGACAATTCAAATAGATGACAATCATGAGTGAAAACCAATTCAACTAGGTGACAAACACGAGTAAGCACATCAACCTCTCGATTGAGAGGGGGCGGTGTCCTAGGCCACCATATTTAAGTATACTCGGCTTGGCACCACGAAGATATATCTTGGGTCCATTACCGAAACTCATCATTGAGCTCACATATCACAAAATGATATTAAGAGGAATGATTTTGTTTAATTTGTGCATAATGGGGGGAGGGATAGTCCAATCAATTAGGACCGCACTCCCCCTATGTCCATGCCTACACCTAAACCAAATATGGGTCGAGTATTAGGTGAGAGTGCAAGATAGTCAAGTCAAGCTCCTTGAATCTACGATATTTAGTTCATTCCTCAAGTAGCAAAACCTTGCTTCATCAAGTGGCTTCGTGAAGATATCGGCAAGTTGATCTTTGGTTGAAACATAGGATAGATCAATATCACCTCGAGCAACATGATCTCTAATGAAGTGATGACGAATCTCAATATGCTTTGTCCTTGTGTGATCCACCGGGTTGTATGCAATTTTAATGGCACTTTCATTTTCACATAGAAGAGGCACTTTGTCACAATGGACACCGTATTCCTTTAAAGTTTGCCTCATCCATAGCAATTGAGTGCAAGCACTAGCGGAAGCAACATACTCGGCTTCGGCGGTGGAGAGAGATATACAATTTTGCTTCTTAGAAGACCAACATAATGGGGGGAGGGATAGTCCAATCAATTAGGACCGCACTCCCCCTATGTCCATGCCTACACCTAAACCAAATATGGGTCGAGTATTAGGTGAGAGTGCAAGATAGTCAAGTCAAGCTCCTTGAATCTACGATATTTAGTTCATTCCTCAAGTAGCAAAACCTTGCTTCATCAAGTGGCTTCGTGAAGATATCGGCAAGTTGATCTTTGGTTGAAACATAGGATAGATCAATATCACCTCGAGCAACATGATCTCTAATGAAGTGATGACGAATCTCAATATGCTTTGTCCTTGTGTGATCCACCGGGTTGTATGCAATTTTAATGGCACTTTCATTTTCACATAGAAGAGGCACTTTGTCACAATGGACACCGTATTCCTTTAAAGTTTGCCTCATCCATAGCAATTGAGTGCAAGCACTAGCGGAAGCAACATACTCGGCTTCGGCGGTGGAGAGAGATATACAATTTTGCTTCTTAGAAGACCAACATACCAAGGACCTACCAAGGAATTGGCACGCCCCGGATGTTGATTTTCTATCATCCTTTTCCCCCGCCCAATCTGAATCCGTGTATCCACAAAGAGCAAATGTTGAACCTCGAGGATACCAAATACCATAAAATGGGGTATGAACTAAATATCGAAAGATTCTCTTGACCACCATTAAATGGCTTTCCTTAGGAGCCGCTTGATATCTTGCACACACACCTACACTCAACACAATATCGGGTCTAGATGCACAAAGGTAAAGCAACGAACCAATCATAGACCGGTATACCTTTGATCCACATCTTTACCATTTGGATTTTGTTCTAGATGAGTCTTTGTAGCCATGGGACTTGGAGCTCCATTCAAATCTTGAATTTTGAATCTCTTGAGCATATCTTGAGTATACTTGGCTTGATTGAAGAATGTTCCTCCTCTAACTTGCTTGATCTCAAAGCCAAGAAATACTTTCAACTCCCCCATCAAAGACATTCGGAACCTACTAGTCATAAGATTTGAGAATTCATCATTAAAAGCTTTGTTAGATAAGCCAAAGATGATATCGTCAACATATATTTGGCATACAAAAAGCTCCCCATTGACCCTCTTAGTAAAAAGAGTGGGATCGATTTTCCCAACCTCAAAGCCACGGTCAAACAATAACTCTCTAAGGTGCTCATACCATGTGCGTGGGGCTTGCTTGAGCCCATAGAGCGCCTTATCAAGTTTGTAGACATGGTTTGGGAAGTTGGGGTCCTCAAATCCCGGGGGTTGCTTAACATATACCAATTCATTTAAAGGACCATAAAGGAATGCACTTTCTACATCCATTTGTTGCGACTTAAAGTTATGATGTGCCGCATAAGCAAGAAGGATACAGATGGACTCAAGGCGGGCCACGGGTGCAAAAGTCTCTCCATAATCAATGCCTTCAATTTGAGAATACCCTTGTGCAACCAATCTAGCCTTGTTACTTACTATAATTCCATGCTCATCTTGCTTGTTCTTGAATATCCACTTTGTTCCAATAACATTGCGGAAATCCTTTGGCTTCTCAACTAACTTCCACACTTTTTTTTCTCTCAAAGTTGTTGAGCTCTTTGTGCATAGCTTCTAACCAATCCGAATCTTCAAGAGCTTCCCACACTTTCTTTGGTTTAATCATGGAGATGTGTGCTTGGTGTTCACTGAACCTCTTCAATTGTGCTCCTGTGGAAATTCCTTTCCTTAGATCTCCAACAACATTTTGGAGGGTGTGGTCTCTTATTTCCAACATTCTTTCCTTTCTAGCTTCGCGACGAGCGTGGATCTCCTCATTGTTTCTTGGAGGACCCTCTTCATCATTTTGATCCTCGTCTTGACCATCAACTTGACCTTGATCATCATTGGAGTCATCCTCTATATTGGGAGGAAAGGATTGACCTTGGTCTTGATCAAGTGCTCTTCTAGCATCAATTTGAGCTTGTCTCAAAACAGTTTGGATGGATCTTCCTTGACAAATTGACTTGGCACCACTTGACAACCCATCGAATGGACCAAGCACCCTTTGACTATAGTTCAAACATTGATCACTATGTTGAGGGTCCACATCTTGTCTTTGGCTTGAGTCAATGTCCTCTTCGGTAGATGGAGCATGTTGAGGTTGTGAAGATGAGGGCTCCACTCGAGTGGAGCATAGTTCTTCTCGATCCTCCATAAGGGGTTCCTCAACGGGGCGGATATAACCCACACCCATTCTTCCTATGGCATCCTGAGGCATTTCATCATCTGCATCACAAGCATCGACACGCCCCCTTGGGGACCATCATATTCTTCGAAGGTCACACTACAAGATTCTATGACGGCTCCGGAGAGCTTGTCATAGATTCTATAAGTGTGAGATTCGAGACCATAGCCAACAAAAATACCCTCTAATGCTTTAGACTCGAATTTAGACAAACGAACACCTTTGATGAGATAGAAACACTTACAACCGAACACCCGGAAATAAGATATGTTGGGCTTGTTACCGGTAAGTATCTCATATGGAGTCTTGTTGATTTTCTTGCGGAGGTAGAGTCGCTTTGAAGCATGGCAAGCGGTGGAGATGGCTTCGGCCCAGAAGTTGTATGGAGATTTAAACTCCGCCAACATGGTCCTAGCCATCTCAATAAGAGTCCGGTTCTTCCTTTCGGCCACACCATTTTGTTGAGGGGTGTATGCAGCGGAATATTGATGTTTAATACCCTCATCACTAAGGAAATCATTCAAGGTGTAGTTCTTGAACTCGATGCCGTTGTCACTTCTTATAATCAACACGGGAACATTGTGTTGCCGTTGAACCAAGTTGATGAAGTCGATAAAAGTCCTTTGAGTTTCACTCTTCAACTTGAAGAAATAAACCCAAGAGTATCTTGAAAAGTCGTCAACAATCACCAAACAATATTTCTTCCCTCCAAGACTTGCATGACATGGAGGACCAAATAGGTCCACATGGAGGAGTTCTAAGATCTTGTTAGACTTGATTTGGTTCGTGGGCTTGTGAGGAGCGTCATGCATCTTCCCTAGAACACATGCCCTGCAAACACGATCTTTGGCAAAAGAAACATTTTCTTTTAGTCCAACTATATGGCCCTCTTTATGGATACTTTGCAAAGTTCTCATATTGACATGGGCTAGTCGGCGGTGCCATAGCCAACCCACATCGGCCTTTCCGTATAAGCACATCGGACCTGCAGTGGCTTGCCCCGAAAAGTCCACCACATACAAGTCATTTTCGACATACCCAACGAAAGCGACCTTGAGAGACTTGCTCCACATGATGACCACAATATCATCATCAATAAAGACGGCAAAGCCCATCTTTCCAAGAGCACGGACTGAAAGTAAATTGTATCCAAGGGTTTCAACAAGCATGACGTTCACAAGTGTAATGTCGTAAGCCACCACTACCTTGCCAAAACCCATTACCTTAGAGTTTGACTTGTCGGCATAAGTGACGGTGATTTGATCATCATTTGGCACCAAGTCCTTGACAATAGACGAGCTTCCGGTCATATGACTTGTGCAACCACTATCGATCACCCATTTTGACCCTCCGGAAGTATAAGTATACAAAAGATCAAGCTATTTTTTAGGTACCCGTTTTTCAATGGGTCCTCTTTTGTTAGCAACAAGGGTCTTCGGAACCAAATAGACCAAGCAATATAACCATCATAAGGCCCAACGTATTGTGCATACACATCACCATAATAATCGCGCATTAGAACATAGTGAGGGTTATCACTTCCCGCAAAATCATCATGAGACATAGTTTTACCATTTGTGGTCTTACTCTCCACAATGGTCTTGTTGGTCTCTTGTGCGGGCTTGTCCTTCTTATTCTTATTGTTCTTCTTCTTGGTTTTGGAAACAAAAACAATGCCCCCTTTATCACCACTACGCCTTTGCTTGCTCAAAAGATCATCAATGGACTTGTTGCCTTGTGGAAATGTGGCCTTAGCAAGCTCCCCCTTCAACCTAGCATTCTCTTCAAGAATAGTTGTGCTACTAGATGGAATGAAGTTACTAGGTGAAGGAATATTGGCCAATTGAGTTTGAAGTGTTTCATGGGACTTTGTGAGTGACAAGAGTTCACTCTCCAAGGCCTTGTGAGCCTTGTTGAGCAAACTAAAGTCCTCGGCAAGTTTTTCATGAACCACACCAAACTCAACTTTGTCATTTTAAGCCCTTTTGTATTTAGCAATAGCATGATCACGCTCTTTGATGAGTTTGTTAACAATAATGTCATTTTCCTCATCAAGCCCTTCAAGTTTTAATTCAAGTGACAACCTAGTTTCTTGTTCTTCTTCTAGAGCATTGTTTAAAGCCTCTAGATCAATCATATGTTCATGCCCAAGTTTACATCTTACATCTAGAAGCTCTTGAGTATGTGATAGTTGATCTAAGATGTTTCCAAAGTGTAGCTTAGCATAACCTTCTAGGTTAGTCATAAACTCATCAAAGGAATTTAATTACTTTTTAGCATCAAGAGACATCTCATCATCAATTTCATCATTATCTAAGTGAGTAGAGAGGGATGATGAGGATAACTCCGTTCCCCTTGCCATAAGGCAAGTGGCGTTCTTGATGGAAGAGTTCTCATTTGGAGAATCGAAGAGTGAGAATGTCGGAGTAGAGGTGATGGCAAGAGCAGCCACACCATGAGAAGTTTCCTCTTCGTCATCTTCATCATCTTCATTGTCGGTGGAGTACTCTTCATGAGTGATCAAGACAATTTCACCCGGCTTCTTGTTGATGGGATTCTTTTTGATGAAAGGTTTCTTGTACGGTCCCTTGAGAGTCTTCTTCAACACAAGCTTACCACCATGATCTTCTCTCTTCTCATAGGGGCAACTAGCCACAAAGTGGTAGCGGTCACCACAATTGAAGCAAGTTCTAAACCTTGTGGTATTCTCTCTTTTCCCATTTGGATTGCTTCTCCGTTCCATTTCCATCTTGGCCTTGGCGGGGTTCTTCCAAAAGTTCTTTGCATAGAAAGCCATATATTGACCATGAGCAATCTTGACTTCATCGGGATGGTCCATGGAAAGCCCTTCATCACTATCATCTTCATCCCCATGGTCCACCACTTTGGCCTTCAAAGCAACATTGACAACATTGCTCATACCAAGGGCACGAGCACGGGCATCTTTGGCATTCTTGGCGGCAACCTTGAAAGCAGCCATCTCTTGCATAACTTCATTTGAGGTCATGAGATGGTAGTTGTGTCTTCCTTGTAGGCTCTTCAAGTCGGTGGGCTCAAAAGGCATGAGTGCACTCACATATTTCCTTTTTATCCATGCATCATCCACATGTGAGGCACCCACATTCCTAAAAGCAGTGGCGGTGGTCTTGAGCCTTCGGTACATGTCTTCGTGATCTTCACCTTCTTTCATGTAGAAGCCTTCGGCTTCATTGCTTAGAGCATCATATCGGTTCCTCCTCATACTCTCATTTCCAATAAACAACACAGTGAGAGCATCCCATGCTTCCTTGGCAATGCTAAAGTGCTCAATGTGTGGATAATCCTTTGTTCCCAAACCTTGTTGAATCATATGCAGAGCAGTGGCATTGAGTTGACTATTAACAATCTCTCTTCTTGTCAAGTTGTTTGGATCCCCAATAAAGATTCCATGCTCAATGATGTTCCATAGTTCAATGCAAGAGCTGCGCATATGAGTTCTCATTAGTGATTGCCATTGAGCAAAAGTAGCAGATTCTTCAAGCTTAGGTGGGTCACCTCTATTGTATACATGACGGTGAGGGATTGGAGGGTCGGGAGAGTACCATGAGTCACGGTGCTCACCCTTCCCACCATTATTGTGCGTGGAGGAATTAACGTTGTCAATTTTACCCCCCACCACCATATCCTCGGGGGATAATTACGTGTTCCCCTTAGGTAAATTTGATGGTTGATCCTCTTGAGGAGATGGGGGTGATGAGCCTTCTTTGTCTTTAAGAAGTTGCTCTAGCATCTTCTTGACTTTGTTGACCAAGGAAGAGCTCAATCTTGTTTCCAAGTTTTTGAGATCTTCCATGGTCACCGTGGTCGGCTCACCATCACCATCCCCTTCGCGGCTACCCATATTCTCTTAGGAGGTAAAGCCCAAATAAAGAGTCGAGGCTCTGATACCAATTGAAAGGATAGTATGGGCACCTATAGGGGGTGAATAGGTGCTACTTCAAATTTTCTTCTTTTTCAAATTAAGGTTTGACAATAAGGTAAATTCTCTAGATAATGCAACTACGGTGAATTTACCTATATGAAAATTATGCAAGGGCTACCACAACACAAAGTAGTAACAAGTAAGTAAGGTGCGGTAAATGATAGAAGTAACCGAAAAGTGGACGCGGAGACACAAGGATTTGTTTCCCGTAGTTCCTTCCTTTTGAGGGGAAGTACGTCTACGTTTGGAGAGGGGGTGGTTTCAAACCACCAACGCCACGAGAGTCCTCCCTTGTTCTCCGATGAATCTCACCCCAACGGGATCGATTCACCTTCCACTATATCGGCAACCTTCAAGGTGGAAGCCGGCACCGTTACAAGTTTGGGGCACACATCCACAACTTAATCGGAGGCTCCCAAATACAAGCAAGCTGTCAAAGCAATCAAAGACAAGCTTGTAAGAACCAAACCAAGAACTAGGGTTTCCAAGAAAACACTAGAGCAAAGGGGCACTCAATGAAATGAGGGGGAAATGAAGATCTCTTTTGGTGAAGTAGTAGATCGGGGCCTCCTCCTTCGATTCCCCAAAGATCAAGGACTTTGGGTGGTGGGATGAGGAGATCTTGAAGATTTGAGTGGCTACAATGGACTCCAATGGTGGTCTTTGACTTTAATGAGCTGAGCAGTTTGTCCCAAGGTAGGTGGAGGGGTAATATACCCCTCCACGAAATATGGCCATTGGAGCATTTAATGTACCGGTAGTACCGGTACTCAAGCGGTAGTACCGCTTGCAAGCGGTACTACCGGTCAAGTACCGGACCAGCTACCGGAGGTGCTTCGGTTCTTCAGCATTCTTCAGTTTTGGGCGGTATCGCCATTGCGGTACTACCCCCAAGCGGTAGTACCGGTCGTAGGATGTGGTACTACCGGTTTGGGCGGTAGTACCGGTCCCAAGTACCGCTTGGTACTGACCAAAACGGAGAGGGGTGAGTGCTAGTCAGTATGCCCCGGTACTGCCGAGCGGTATGACCGTGTCAAGCGGTAGTACCGCTTGTATCAAGCGGTACTACCGGTTGGACCGGTAGTGCCGCTCCGTGGTAACGGGTGGTACTGACTAGCACACACCTTTATCAGCTTTGGACAGTGCCAACTGCATCGAACCGTAGCACCGGTGTCAGCGGTAGTACCGTCGTAGTTCCGTACTACCGGTTAACCTGAAGGTTTTTGCAAGGGGAATTGATATGCCAATATTTGTGCCACCTCTTATCAAACTTGTGATAAGCTTAGCACACAGTTAAACCGATAAGTGTGTTGTTATCAAACATCAAAATCAGAGGGTTAGGAAAATGCTCTTTCAGGGGTACCCCTTGCACATGGTACAGGAGCTGTGGCATCCCGCAAAACCACTACTAGAAAATCGCGTCGATTTTGTGCATTGCATCGTCATCATCATGCATTGTTTGCATAAAACTATTTACGCAAAGCCCGTTTTGTTTTCCAAACGCCCTATCTACATTCAAACACGCAAAACCGGGTCGCCGGAATAATTTGTTTTGTCCGCTGCCGGATTGCAAAAGCGCTGGTTAAAAATAAATATTTTAATTAATTGTTTTAGTGGGGCAGTCGAACGGGCCGAATGACCCGAACGACCACCCCAAAAAATTTAAATCGGTCCAACCAACCGGTACACCTAAATCCTAAGGCTACCCATTCTAACCTACCCATCCCCCCTTCCACATCACCCGGACCAATCCCCGAACGCCACCTCACCTCTCTCCCTCCCTCCACCTCTCACATGCTGACACCTCACCCCTCCTTCTCTCCTCACCCAATCAAACCACCCCCACAAAGACACACGCATCACACGCTTTGACCCTTTTCCCACCCCACGTCCCTGCCACGCGGACCCCCACCGCGGGACCCACCCCCACCGACCCGCCTTCCCCTGCTTCTCTCTCCTCTCTTCCCCAACCTCCAGCGTCTGCGCTCCCTTCTCCCCAAGCTCTCCACCCCGCCGCCTGGCCAAGCCGCCTCGCCCCGCTCCCTCCACCGCGCGTTGCCTCCTCCTCTCTGCCTCCGCCGCCCCTCTTCTCCCCGTCCCCGCATCCGGCCTCGCCAAGCTTGCTCGGCTCGCCCGCCTCAGTCTCGCCTGACGCCCGTGGACTCCCGTCGAGCCGCTGCCTCCCGCCAGCCGCCTGCCCTCCGCCTCCCTCCGCTGCCGCCAGCCGTCCCTCCCATTGCTGCCGCGTCCTCCGGCAAGCAGCGCCGCCGGCTGAGCTCGCCTCGCTTCGCCTCCTCCCCCACAGAGAACCGCCGTCCTCCACCCCGTGCTCGCCCGCCGGAGCGACCCCGCCACCCCGGTGGCCTCGCCTCGCTCGCCCGTGCCACCCTCTCCCTCTGCTCCTCTCCGACGTCGAGCCACGTCTCCTCTCCCAGGCTCTCCCTCGTGCCCCTCTGCTTCTGGCAGACAGTACAGCTCGACCCGCCGTGGCGCAGACCCTCCGTCCGTGTGGCGCCAAGCAGCCTCACCGCGGTTCCGCCTGCGTGACCGGTTCGCGCAGACGCATGCATGCTGTCTTTAAACTTGTCGCGAGTACATCCAACACCAAGGGCTTCCGTGAGGAACTAACATCAAGCTGGGATCCGACAAGTTACGCCGGCACCGCCCGATGCCAATGATATCGAAGGTTGCACATAGAGCCACTCGAAGGCGGACCCGGACAAGTTCTTCCGCTCGGATCCGAGGACACCGAGACGCTGGACCCTCAAGTTCTCCGTCCTGGACACCAAGATCTGCATCCCGAACGCCAAGACCGACCGGTACGCGGTACTGACAAGAGCCTCGCAACGACAAGACCGACAACATGGCCGACCACCGCGAATGCGCCAAGATCTACCCCGGACTCCGAGAACGCTTCCGTCGAACCCCGAACCCCAGATCCGTCGAACCCTGAGACCGACCCCGAACTCCGGAACCCCAAGACCGTCGAGACCCCTAATGTGTGAACCCCTTCCCGCAAACCCTATTTTATAAATGAAATATAACCTTGTCGCATATTAAATTGTCATTCATCTCGCCTGCATACATTCATGTGGTTTGGGGGCCTTATGCCGATTCACCTAATAATTAAATATGGGGCCCATATGTGGGCAAATCTAGCCTTATATTGGCCTCATTTAAATTTGGGTAGCGAACCGGTACTATCTTCTGCCATGTTAATACAACATTTAATTTGCGGGGCTTCTAAACAACTTGAACCATCTAACTAATTGTCGGGACCTCGATTCCGCTTAATATGACCTAATTGCATCGCACCTTTGCCATGCCATGCATCATACATGCATCATGCCGGTCTTCTGCTGTTGTCTTAAATAGTGCATCCGGTGTTCCTTCTAGTGTTTTGCTTCTTCGCGGATAAGGCCGTTGAGTTGATGCGAGTGTCGACACGATCTTCGGTTGAACCTTCGACAATGTTTTTCAGGCGAGCATCTCCCCCTTTCTACCTATCTTGCTTTTATAGTATTTATTCCCTCCTGTTGATCTATTGCTATCTGTGTTGCGATGCTTTAGTTCCCGTACCTGTGATATCCCTTGCAACCCTATATTGCCTTGGACACACCCTATTACCTGTTGTTTGGTAGATAGTTGGACTTGCGCGTCGTAGTCGCTTGCTCAAGTGCCGTTGCGTGTCGTCCAATGCCACAGTTGTTGGAGCCTTGCCGTATGTTGAATGCTGGAGATGATCATAGTTTTACTTATCGCCCACTTTAATTCCTGTTTAACAACTAAAATTGAAATAAGCAGAGGCATCGGTGGGTGATAGATAATATTTGGTTTCCGAACGCCCACTTGTGTCCCGTAGGACCCCGAGTACCTGATACATGTTCCTTGATTTATCGCGCTATCCACATCCGGGAGGTATATGGGACCCCCGAGCGAGCTTGATTCGTCTTATTTCTTGGGGCCACAAACTAGTTTGAGGTTTTATTTACTATCCTGTACTTATGCCATGCTATACGTATTTAAATTATGCGACAGATAGCACCTTTGCTGTTTAGGATCGGCACGATTCCGGTGTCGACAAGCCCAGTTTTGGGTTCCCGATCGTTCACTGACCGTCCCACAACCTTGAGTCCGTCTCGAGCTTGCTTACTTGCTTGGGTCTACTTTAAGGGGTGGCCCCTGAAATATTTCTGAATCTGTGATTGTTCATCGTGAAAGCCTCGTTGGGTTTTGATTTGGTTTTTCCGAGGTTGATCGGCGTGTGTTGCTATTGGTGCACCCGGGGTAAAACTTTTCGAAGCCGTGTCCGCGGATATGGACGACTTGGAGCACAGTATCTCGATCATAGACAAGCATAACTAAAGTTTAATGCTATAAATTTGACTTTATAATGACTAGTAATCAGCTTCACTATAATGGAATGGCTAAATAATACTGCCCACAATTGCTTGTTTGGAGTGTCGCTTGCGACCATTGTACCTGACTAGTAAGTATTGCAACTACAACGGAATGGCTAAATGAAAGTACCAACAACTGCTGGGTTTTGGGTTTATCTCATGCTATCTGTATCTGACTAGTAAGTGTTGTTACTATCACGGAATGGTTAACTAAAAGTGCCCACTGCTTACCTTATCAAGATGATTATCTAAACCTGACTAGTAATTGCCGCAACGATCACTGAATAAATAAAACTGCCAACTGTGTGAGTTCCTCGGTTGACTTCCTCGTATGGTCTCGAGGGGGAAATACCAGGATGGGTTTGTTTGGTGTTAGCTTCAGGTTGGATCCGGATAGATCATTCTTATCCCTCTCTGATAACCGCCAGTTGTATCGAGTCTCTATAGTTTGTTTAGTGCACGCTGCCGCTGCCGCTTCAGTCCACCATACCTATGTAGGCGAGGACCGCCGAATTCTAGCCTCGCCGTGTACTGGCCTCAGTACTGACGCTCCTCTTTTTCCTTTGCCCTTTGTCGGCACCCCTTTTGTTTAAGCAGGTTTTGAGATCGACGCCGTTAGCAGGGTTACCCTTCGGCTTGCACAGGCAGGGTTATGGGCGCCATTGGTTATTCTTGAGGCTCTTAGCCCCATTTGCATCTTGTCTGAATGGACGACTATCGCTTTTCAAGGTGATTTGGATCTTTGTATAATATATCTGTACTCTTGACTCTTTGAGTCATGTTATATATATCTCTCGTGGGTCCCATCGAGGACTGTTGTGTAATGTTATTACTTCGTTTTCCACCCGCACGAAAGTGCCTGGTGGGCACCTTTGAATCGTTTCTATGCGGGTTTGGCGGGTTTCGCTAAAACTTGCATAGGTCCGATTCTGAGGGTGTTACAGGAGCTATCCCATAACCAAAATGACATGGCAAGCAGATAATGAGCATCTCAGCAATCTTCTTATGTAACATCGGAATATGGTGCTTTTTATCTCTTTCCTCTTTTCTCAATGCGTCTCTTTTTTTATAATAAGAATGCTTCATAGATATCACTATGGTGATGCTACAAGTTTCCACCATGATTAGGCATGGCTTAGGCTGGCGGCCTAGGCGTTTCTCGAACACAGGATACAAACTCCATGGACTTACAAGTTACCTCTTTATTTCACACTGGTGACATCCATAGACAAAAGAGCGTGATATCAACTAAGTACAAAGTACAAGTGCAATGTTGAAAATGTTCCCCGTGACAGCACGGTTCTGCTAATTCCAACATATAAGTGCAAGCATATACAACATAAATTACACAATGGTTCAAGTTTATTAGGGGCAAAGAATATAAAGTGTGACATCAAGTTTGTGAGGGCTTTAATCACTAAGTTTTCACATAACAAAATAGTTTTTAATTGGAAGGTAGCTGAAAACAAGAATATACTTGGAATGGTGTAACACACCATGCATAGGAGTTTATAGTGGACACTTTGGAAAAACTTGGTTTCTTGGGAGTTGGAAGCATGAGTAGAACTTACTCATACAAGTGGAGGTACCAAAAGACTAGGAGCAACCAACCAAGAGAGAAATAATGGCCATAATCATGCAGTGTAACAAAGCATTACTAATCAAAGCATAGAGTGGTACTACAAGTAAAGGACTAAATTATCATAGAGTCTAATGGTGACTTGTGAGAGTCATAACATGGTGTGAGCATGTGCCAAGTCAACCCAAGCAAAGCATCAAAGGAGAATACCATAATACTATGCTTTTCCATGCTAAAACAATGCATAATTTTTTTAAGGCACACTAGGCAATCCCAATTGTTGGGAACAATACATGCTATAGCAATAATCACTAAGCATAAGGTCAAAACAACACCTAGCATGTCATGCTAAAGTCTAAGTCACAGTCAATGCAAGCTCCTCTTGCACTTACAAGCAAGAACTTACTACTCCTTTCCAACACCAAGCAACTTATTTGCAAAACAACACAACGAGAACGGGGGTCCAAACTACTCAAGCAAACTAAAAAAACTAAGAAAAGCAAACGAAAACTAAGACTCTCCAAGAACAACACAACAGTGTATGAAACAATAAAAACGAAGTGTCTAGACAGACCTGAGCTTTTTATTGATGAAGAAGGGGATGCCTTGGGCATCCCCAAGCTTTGACGCTTGTAACTCTTGGATATTTCTTGGGGTGACACCGGGGTGGCATCCCCAATCTTGAGCTTTTGTCCATTATTCATCTCATTGCATCATTCTCTCTCTACTCCTGATTTTATTTCTTCATACAAAACTTCACACAATCTTCATTAGCAACATTAGTGTATTTAAAAGATATTAGACCTCTGGCAAAGCTTTGGAACAGCAAGAATTTTCACTAAAAACACAAGCTACTGTAGTAGCTCCTTCAAAAAGCTCAATTTCCCAAAAATAACCCAAAAAAGGAATCAATAATAAGCAAATGCAAATAATGGCAGAAATCTGTTAAAACAGACCAGCAGGTAGAAACCAATTTTTTTGAACACCTTCTGTTGCTAAAATAAAAAAGTGTTGAACTAAAGAAAGTTAGATAACATAGTGGGGGATTTATTTGTAAATTTGGAGCTTAATCTGATTAACAGACACTCCTCACGAATTTCTTTGGTGGAGGACAGAAATCTTACTTCCCTCTTATTAGAGGTCATTCTTGGCACAAAAAGCAAACAAAAAGGATAAGGAGAGGTCATTAATGAAGTAATAACTTCCAAGACTCAGGGAAACTCTTGGGTTATCTCCCAACAAGTACTTTTCTTTAACGCCTTTAAGTAGGCACAAGAAGCAAGAAGAATCAAGTATTTTCAAATGAAGAAGCATTAACATCAAACCTTGCTTTCAAAGGAGGAGAAAAAAACAACTTCTCTCTCCTCATAGGGAAGTGTTCAATACCTTTCTTGAATGGAAAATGATATTTAATGGTGCCTTCTTTCATATCAATAATTGCACCAACTGTTCTAAGAAAAGGTCTTCCCAAAGTAATAGGACAAGAAGCATTGTATTCAACATCCAAAACATAGAAATCAACAGGGACATAAGCATTGTTAACCATAATGAGAACATCATTAATACTCCCCATGAGTTTCTTCTTAGCATTATCATTGAGTGGGACATCCAAATAACAATCTTCCAATGGTGGCAAATCTAGCATTTCATAAATCTTCCTAGGCATAATAGAGACACTAGAACCAAGATCACATGAAGCTTTGATATCAAAGTCATTCACTTTTATATTAATAATGGGTTCCCAACTATCTTCTACTTCCTTAGGAATATAAGCTTTGTGTTTTAGCTTCTCTTCCTTAATTTTCACAAGAGCATCTGTAATGTGTTTGGTGAAAGCAGCATGCATATCACTAGCATCAGAACTTCTAGCAAGCTTCTGTAGGAACATAATCACTTCAGAAATATTGCAACCATCAATATCAAAGTCAAACTTAGCATCTCTAGTAGTAGGCTCAATAGTCTTAGGCATAGTAGGAGGAGGAACAAGGACTACTTGTGGTTTAGTGGTGATGGTGCACACACTATTGTTTCTATCAATTCTAGCTTCCCTTTCCCACCTAGCATGAAGTTGAGCTAACAGCCTAATATTTTCATCAATAGTAACTTGTATGGCATGAGTAGTAGCAAAGGCATTTTCCATACTTTTAGGTTTAGCAGCCATTTTATTAATAAAGGAGGACTGAGATTCAGAAAAAGAGGATATATTTTTCTCAACAGTTAAAAGCTTTTCCTCTATAGTTTTATTTAAAGTGGTTTGTTTACTAATAAAGTCCTTAAGCATGACTTCAAGTTCAGAGGGGGCACTTCTAGTATTATTGCAAGAGCTTCCATATGAATTGCCATTATTAGGAGGATAAGGCCTATAGTTGTTGTTGCTACCAAAATTATTCCTATAGGCATTGTTGTTGAAATTGTTGTTTCTAATGAAGTTCACATCAACCTTCTCTTCTTGAGCAACCAAAGAGGCTAAGGGAACACTATTAGTATCTAAAGGAGCTTTCCCATTAACAAGCATAGCCATAATGACATCAATCTTATCACTCAAAGAGGAAGTTTCCTCAACAGAATTTACCTTCTTACCATGTGGAGCTCTCTCAACATGCCATTCAGAATAGTTAACCATCATATTATCAAGGAGCCTTGTTGAAGCACCCAAAGTGAGGCCCATGAAGATACCTCCAATAGCTGAATCCAACAGATTTCTTGAGGAGAAGTTCAAACCTTGTGAAGACGTCCTTAGCCTCCCTAGCAAAGGCGCTAGAAAACTTGTTGATAGCCCTCGTCTACGTGGAGTCTCTTCTTATTTTCCCTGGCAACAGAGCCAGAAAACTTATTGTCTGACAGAGAGGACTTCGTTGGAAACCCCAAGAGCAAGGTGTGATGAGCACAACATCAAGTCTTCCCTCAGTAAGAAACCGAGGTTATCGAACCAGAAGGAGGAAGGAAACCAACGTGTGATTGCCCGCACGAATCAGTGAGGTTGTCAAGCTCACCGGTTTGCTATAACAAAGGATTAAACATATGGTGTGGAAGGTAATGGTTTTCAGCAAGTAAACAAGTAACAATGGAAGATGTATCAATGGTAAAGATTGGACCGGGGTCCATAGTTCACTAGAGGTGCTCTCCTTAGATAAACAACATGGCATGAAGGGTAAAAAAATTACAGCAGGTTAATTGACAGGAACTGAGCAAGGCATAACAATGCAATTTCTAGTCAGAAAGATCCTATGAGATTCGATTGGGAAATACAATAAGATACATAGAATGCTGTCCAACTGCATGTATGACTAGAAGTCCACCTTCAGGTTATTATCCGAACCCCCTCTAGTATTAAGGTGAAAGCAACAGACAACTGCTTTAAGCAAATTTTGTAAGGTAAAAATTCCACATGTTCCATGAACAAGAGACCGTTGTTTTCTCCCTAGTAGCAACAACACATCTACAACCGAAGATATTATTGTCACTTCCCTTGGAAACTAGAGGCATGAACCCACTATCGAGCATAAATACTCCCTCTTGGAGTCACTAGCAACTACTTGGCCAAGATAGCTACTAACAACGGAGAGCATGCAAGATCACAAACAACACAGACATGATAGAATCATAAAGACAAAACCATTAATCAAACCAACATAATAATCTCAATATCCATCGGATCCCCTCAAACACAACATGCATGATTACAAATATATTAGATCTTGATCATGAACGGAGCTCATAATATCTATACATGAAAGCACAAAGGAGGAGATACAACCATCTAGCTACTACATGGACCCATAGTCAAAGGTGGAACTACTCACGCATCATACCAGAGAGAAGGCCTCCGATATGATCTCCCCTCCGGCAGGGTGCCGGGAAGAACTTCAGATCCCCTCGATCTAGGTACGATGGTGGCGGCGGCTACAGTCGGTTTCATGGAGATTTGATCGGATGCTTAGGGTTTCTGCATCAGGGGCTTCTTATAGGCGAAGGGGGAGGCCGAGGAGGCGGCCATAGGCGTCAAACCCTATCCAGGTGTGGGGCAGGGCCCACCCACGCCTAGGGTGTTTGGCCGCCCTGGATTGCATCTCCGTCTCATTTTCTGGATTCTTGTTCCCCACGGAAAGTTATTGACTTTGACGTTTGTCCCGTCCAATTCCGAGAATATTTCTTTACTAACTTTTCTGAAACCAAAAATAGCAGAAAACAGGCAACTGGCAGTGTGGCAACTTGTTAATAGGTTAGTACCAGAAAACATGTAAAAAGCACCTCAAAGTGTAGACAAAGTAAATCAAAGTAGATACTAAACAAGCATGGAGCATCAAAAATTATAGATACGTTTCTGACGTATCAGCTTCACACCATGAAGTGGATGACCGGGACAACTATGATTCAGTCAGACTTCCGTATCTTTGGTCAGGTCCTTGGGTATGCCTTTCATGGGCGTGACACATCTTTTGGCCACCGCATCATTTCTCCGCTTAGGCCATCCAAGGACAATGTTCTTGCTCCGTGCCTGACATCTGATGGCATTGCTGGTACCTTTTCTGGCCTTTCTCCTTTGTATGCCACTCTTTTTGGCTTGTTTCGGGACAACATCTCTCTAAGTGGGGGAAACAATGATAAGATCTGTGGTCACCTGGTTCCCTTGCTTGCTTTTGCACATGAGTGTGCCACCAATGCTGGTTAGTCTACAGGTTACAAGTTGGATGTTATGGATTATATCTATCATGAGATGATTGATGCTATGCTCAACCGGATCTCCATCCCATATGCTCCCTTTATTATGATGCTCATCAAGCACATGTTGCCACATGAGGATTTTGGTACTGGTTTGGATGGTGTTCACAATCCCAAGAAGATCTACAATAAGGCTCAGAAGACCTCTCACCCTCCCACTACCCCTGAGTCCTTCATGCATGATGCAAGGGCTAGTGGTCGTCGTCCCGCGGTGTCCCCAATGGCACGTGAGGTCAAGCAGCTCAACTGGTTTCAGCGGCACATCCTTTGTATGGGAATTGATACTAACAAGGGCCAGTATGAGGAGTACAGGAGGAGCCATGGGATGGCCCACACCTAGTAGCTCATTCTCCACCATGTGTCTGGGGCAACTGGCCATCCACCACCTCCTACAGCTCCGGAACTGTATGCTTAGTGGAACACATCAGGCATCAACTATGGAGAGCTCGAGAGTCACATGTTTCCTCCACCACCGAGGGCGCCTACTCCTCCAGTTGATGATGATGATGAGTATGATGACGAGGAAGGGGACGTAGATGACTACGACGAGGACAAGGATGAGGACAAGGAGGAGTGATCTTCTGGGGCGCTAGCATCGCTCTTCTTCCTTTTTGGCGTTTCGATGCCAAAGGGGGAGAAGTAGTTCTATTAGGTCTCGGATTTGCATGGGTCGGACGCAAGCATTTGCCTCTTTATCATTTGTTTTCTCCATTTGCTTGCTTGTGCCCTTTTAGCGTTGAACTTATTTGTGCTTGGTTTGTATAAGACTATGTCGTGTGATACTATGTGTGCTCGTGTGTGGATTTCTGGAATTCTAGATTTATCTTATGGAACTATTCGTTTGGAATTCTGGATTTATCTATGGAGTATGGTATTCTGTTTAAGGCATATGGAATTATGGAGTTATCTATTGTTTGCATCAAGATGATGGGTTGTGTTTGAGGCCTAATACTCTCATATTCACATTGGCTATTTTCACATCCCGGTGGTATGACTATGTTTTGTCACATCCCAAGATTTTCCAAATCTTGTAATGTGAAAAATAAATGAATAAAATAAAACTTTGTTGATTTTCAGGGTGCGAAGAAACTTTTTGAATCCAATTGGAAACCTTCAAACCAATTTGGATCAAATAAATCCTAAAGGGATTTAAAAATATAAACATTTAATAAAGGGAAAATAAAAATATTTGGAATTACTATTTTGGATCTTTAAAGAAAAGATTTGGTTTTCAAAAGAAAAAGTAGATTTATAAATAAGGATTATTTTATGAACCAAAATAAACCTTGGTCAAGCATTTGAAATAAAAAATTGTTTTAATAAAAGTAGTAAAGGTTTATTTAAATAAAATAATAAGGATTTAATATCCAATTTTATTTAAATAAAAGGTTTTACCATTTTAAATAAAACATCAAAACTTATTATTTTAAATAAGTTTTCCAAGTGTCTTTTATTTTCAAATAAAACCTACTGAAGTGTTTTGGTTTTATTTTAGATTTCAAAATAAAGATTTTAATGAAACAAATCCTATTTGAATTATTAACTAAGGTCCATCTTATTTAATTATTAATGGACCCTAAAATAAAAATGTTACTTTATTTTAACCAAGTTTTCCAAATATCTTATATTTTCAAATAAAACCTACTGATTTGGTTTGGAAATATTTAGTTTTTAAATGGAGATTTTATTAAATAAATCAAAACCTATTTGAATTAATAATCAAGATCTATTTTATTTAATTACTAAATAGATCCTAAAAAGAATAAAATTATTTTGTTTTATTTGGGATTTGGTTTATGTTGTTAAACAGAACCAAAACTCATTACAAGTGTGGTGAATGCTTGAATTGATTTGAATGCTTGAATTGTTGTTTGAAAATTCAAAACAGAAAATAGATTTGGAAAAAGATAAAACTTTCAGGAAGAAAAAAATAGAGTCGGACTCAGCCCAGCTGGCTAAGCCCATGACCATTACCAGCTTCCCTCTCTCCCGAGGAAAACGTTTCGCACTCAATCTTTAACCCGCGCAGACGTTGACTGGTGGACCTTTTCCCTAACTCTCTCACTCGCTGACGACATGACCCCACCTCTCCTATTCATCGTCTTCAACCAGCGCCGATTACTCCCTGCCGTTGTAGCTAGTAAACGCCGGCGATCAATTCACGCTGTTAACGGCCATTACTCCCCCTGCGACCACGCGGTATTAAACGCCTCCCTCTTACCTCCCTTTCCCCTCAGACTCCACGCCCTGAACGCCACCAGGCTGCCCTGAATCGAGCTTGCACTTCCACTGCTCCGACCACCGTTCCCAGCCAATTCCAGCCGAACCCCGTCGCCCCTACCTCCCTGAGCACACGACCGTGACCCCCACTCCCAGGCACTTCTTCCTGAGCCATCCGTTCAACCGCGGGCGCCCCAGAGCGTCGACTCCGACAACCTCTGACCGCGCCGCCGCGTCTGCCTCTCTCCGGCGAAGTCCCCTGGTAAGCACAGACCGCCCCACGCCGTCTCGTTCACGCTCCCACACTCGCCACATCCTCCTGCATCTGACCATGCTCTTGTCTTGCCTTAGGGCGATCTACAGCGTCGCCTCCGACCAGGACCAGAGCCGCCCGACGCCGTTCCCCACTTCGGCGAGCGATTACCTCCACGCCAGTGCGCCCCTCGACCAACCGACCCCGCCCCGAGCATCACCACGTCCTTGCGATCACGGCGAGCATCCCCACTTCGTTCTTTGATTCCTAGAACTGCCGCTAGCGCCACCGCCTGACCGTCGCCGCCGCCAGCCGCCGCGCTGCGCCGCCCGTTGTTGACCAAGTAATGGTGTCCGTAGGATCTAGATCGGACGCACACGATAGAATCTAGGCGAAGCGGTAAGTAGCATCTCAGCGCCGTGCGATGTAATTTAATCCAACGGCCCGCATCGCTCGATCCGTGCGAACCGGTACCAGCCAGTCATATTACGCCGCGTGTCACCAGTTCTGTTTAAAAACAGATTTGGAAATCAGATTTGTTTGCAGTTTTGAAAACCCTATAACTTTTGATGCACACGTCCAAAAATTACAAACTTTATATCAATGGAACCAGTGGAACAAGGCCTAGCCAACCATGGATTTTGTTTAGTAAAAAGCCTCTGGTAGATTGTTTGTTTTTGCAGAAACATTTGTATGCTTGTTTAGATTAGAAAAATTATTCAAAAATGTTTTTGAGGTTGAAATCTTGGCAAATTAGTTTTTGGTGAACTTACTGACCCTAGAAACCAACCCATGGTTTTAAAAATGTATTTGGTGAAGTTTAGGATGGATTAATTGATTTAGCCCATTTCTAGTCAAATAAAATTATTGGTTTTGCTATGGAAATGACTTTGGAGTAAAAACTTTGGTAAAATGATTTGGATCAAACCTACTGACCCTAAACACCAAGTTTTGAGAAACAACAACTTATTTGGTAAACAACATAGAGTTTTTGATTTGATAAAAACATCTTCCACCACATAAAATGATGAATGGATTTAAAAATGGTTTATGGATGAAACCCTTTTGCAAATGACTTTGCCACTTTGGAAAATTGACCACTATGAACCTTACAAAGTTTATATCCTAGTGGAGACCATCTTTGCAAATAAAACTATCTCTTACATGCTTACATGCATGACTTAGATCCCATTGTCTTATGTGTGATGATTTGATTGATTGATTATTGGTTGGAATGCTAGTTGATATTGTGTTTGCTTGATTGATTTGTAGTGAAGTTAGAAAAGTGTGAAACAAGAAAGATCAAGAAGTGAACCATCATTCCCTACCCAAAAGGCAAGTGACACTATCATCTAAAGTCCTATTATTTTCATTATACTTAGTGGATTTTTAAACATGCATGAAAAGAATTTCTATACTTATGCTATGCTAAATCCTAATAGGATTCCCTATATATATACCTTAGTGAAAACAATGTAGTTGTTACATGCTTAGCCATGCTATATTTTGAAAAGAGATACATGTTGAGATTTTATGAAGTTGAGAAAAGGACTTGTGTTTTATATAATAAAACAAGGACTCAATGAACCACCTGGGTGGACAAGGATACTTTGAGTTTTGGAGAAGGTGGCAACAAAAGTAACCATGTCTATGGCAATCTCTTGTGTTGTGCTCCAAAAGAAAACCACCCAGGAAACTTAGAGATTGAACATGTTTCTCCAATTGTGGCTTCCGTGTACAACCACATGATACTTATGGCTCTGGCTTAGTCAACTACATTGGGAAGACCCATGCATTGTCTTCAGGTTACTGAAAATGAGGACCTGGAATCCTACATGGGTACTGAAGACAAGCTAGCAATGGTGTATGGGAGGACCCTTTGGAAAGACTTCGTCACATTCTCAGTCTGCCAGTATTCCATCTTGGTGAGTACTTATCCAGCGCCCACAGGTGGAAATAAGATGAGAGTGTGATATGTGGGTAAAGTGTACAACTTCTGGAAGATAATAAAAATCTAAGTACTTAGCCGTGTCCCCGGTTATGGACAATACTGAGCAACTAAAGCTTGAAGCTATGGGAAATCTCGACATTCCAATTTCTAAAATAAAAACTTTTAAGTGACAACAAAAGACTTGATGCACTTGGGGGTACCAAGGAGCTCAAGAGATTTGATAAAACTTGATGCACTCGGGGGTACCAAGGAGCTCAAGAGATTTTGATAAAACTTGATGCACTTGGGGGTACCAAGGAGCTCAAGAGATTTTTTACAAGGACTTGAACACTTGGGAATTTACCAAGGAGTTCAAGGGATTTTGAAAAGGAGATTTGACAAAGGACCAAGACCGTTTTGAAAAGATAGGATAAATTTTGCTTCTGCAAATGAGCCTTAAACCCTACTTAGCCAAAAATGCATGTAATGATAGGATCCACTTATATTCAACATAGTAGTGAAACTTGCCAATACAATTCAAATGTATTGACCCTTGTGGCTATAACTTGTAATGTTGCAGGTTTGATGATTTTAGTGAATATTGAATGATTAGGATTACAAAGTCTACAACCAACATGTCTGCCTGTGGCACTTTGAAGATGAAGGACCCCATGTTTATAGTTATTCCGCTGCAATGTATTGTATTAGCCAAATGAGCTATGTAAGATGTAATAAAATTATGTTATTCCTGGTTATAAAGTTATATTATGACCTTTGTTTCTTGATATTACATCTTAACTGTGGATGCTAGCTATTTATCCAGGGACTAGCATTGTAAACACAGGGGACTCTACCTTATTTAAAGGTTGGGACCCTTACAGATGGTATCAGAGCATTGTGTTGCCTGTAGGATTTGTAACCGTAGGATTGGACAAAAACCCTTAGAAAAATAGGAGTTGTATTTGTTCCAAAAACTTATTTAAAAAACGAACTTATAAACTCTTTCCTCAACCACTTTGATTTTGATTCTACATCTCATCTATTTTCAACTTGATGGAAAAACCTACCCATGGCCAAAGACTACACCATGTGCAAAGGACTTCTTCATCATCTTCAACTCTAATGACTTCAACATCTTCAGCATATTCACCAAGGACTTCCAACTTGGATACCACTAAGGATTACAAGTGAGACAAGGAAATCTTGCTCAAGATTTAGAGACTAAGGGAATGCAAAAGTTAGAAGGAGCCCACATCACTTTAAGTTTTGTGACCAAGAATTTTTCCTAAGAAAACCATGATCTCATGCAAAAGAAACAGCCAAGAAAGATGGAAAGATCACAAGTGAACCATATAGATGGACCACCAAATTTAGTTAAGTCAAACACACCAACTTATGTGGTGTAACAAAAATAATTTGTTGCCTAAAAATGTGCTTGAACTTCATTGTTTGAGTGAAAAGTTGTTTGTGATTGAATGTACTTTGCTTGTGTGAATTGTGATGTGTGTGATTAGAATTATTTCCTTAGAAATATTTTGTCTATTCTAATCTCCATTCAACCCAAACAGATGACTACTCCAGGAGACTCTAACATCAAGGTTGATGACACCAACACCAACCAAGAGGACAGCATGAAAGAGCTCATAGCAACCCAACACCAGTTGAACCAAATGACAGCTCAATTCATAGCCAACTCTAGTGGGTAAGATCCAACACTGCAAGGATTTTTGGAAACTCAAGCCCAATTGATGCTTAAGGTGACTGATCAAATGATCAACATGGAAAACAACTATACCAAAAGAGTTTGTGACAACAAGGATGACAGAAATGTTATTCTAGATGGAGCCCCAGCTTGCATTATTTGTGGAGACAAGGATCATACTTCCAAGGAGCATGGAGATCAATGCCCCAACTGTGAAGAGAAACATCCAGTAGGCCAATGTCCCTCCTCTCAAGCTACTTGCTACCTATGTGAAGGAAACAACCATGTTCCTATCCAATGCCCCATCTATTCCATTGTTGAACAAAGGAAACAAGGTGGAGTGCAACAAATGATTGCAAACCATCCAGAAGGATCCAAGTCTACCAAGAAGGTTGATGACAAAGGAAAAGGTCCACTTATACCTCCATGCAAAACAACCCAATTCAAAGGATCAAAGAAAAAATTTCCAAAGAGCAATAGAAGGCCCAGGAAACATGTAGACATTCCTACCTACCAGATAACATATGAGCAACATGAACTAGATGCACTCCTAGCTTTGGAGAAACCCAAAAACCAAAAGAAGGACAAAAGCCATGTGCAATGTCATAAATGTAAAGAAATGGGATACTATTCCAGTGAATGCCCAGAGAACCATAAGAATAAGGAGATTGGCCAAGTGAGGTGCAACAACTGCAAAGAGCTAGGCCATTATGTAGCAACTTGTCCACAAGAGACACGTAAAGAACTCAAAGATATCAACTGTTTCAATTGCAAAAACCCAGGACATTATGCAAGCAATTGTCCAGAAAAGATGAAGAACAAGTTAAACAAGCCTATGAAGGATCTCAACCTTGGACCATGAGTCAAGAGTGGAAACAAAGGACACTATGCAGATGTTTGCCCAAAGGAGTTTCCCCAGGATCCCAAGAAGGCCAATATGTAATTTTGTTTGAAATTTATTTTTAGGGTGGTAGTACCCTAGTTGTTTTGAGCCTACTTGTAACCCTAGCTTTCCCAAATCTCGGGACGAGATTTATTTTAAGGGTGGTAGCCTGTCACATCCCAAGATTTTCCAAATCTTGTAATGCGAAAAATAAATGAATAAAATAAAACTTTGTTGATTTTCAGGGTGAGAAGAAACTTTTTGAATCCAATTGGAAACCTTCGAACCAATTTGGATCAAATAAATCCTAAAGGGATTTAAAAATATAAACATTTAATAAAGGGAAAATAAAAATATTTGGAATTACTATTTTGGATCTTTAAAGAAAAGATTTGGTTTTCAAAAGAAAAAGTAGATTTATAAATAAGGATTATTTTATGAACCAAAATAAACCTTGGTCAAGCATTTGAAATAAAAAATTTGTTTTAATAAAAGTAGTAAAGGTTTATTTAAATAAAATAATAAGGATTTAATATCCAATTTTATTTAAATAAAAGGTTTTACCATTTTAAATAAAACATCAAAACTTATTATTTTAAATAAGTTTTCCAAGTGTCTTTTATTTTCAAATAAAACCTACTGAAGTGTTTTGGTTTTATTTTAGATTTCAAAATAAAGATTTTAATGAAACAAATCCTATTTGAATTATTAACTAAGGTCCATCTTATTTAATTATTAATGGACCCTAAAATAAAAATGTTACTTTATTTTAACCAAGTTTTCCAAATATCTTATATTTTCAAATAAAACCTACTGATTTGTTTTGGAAATATTTAGTTTTTAAATGGAGATTTTATTAAATAAATCAAAACCTATTTGAATTAATAATCAAGATCTATTTTATTTAATTACTAAATAGATCCTAAAAAGAATAAAATTATTTTGTTTTATTTGGGATTTGGTTTATGTTGTTAAACAGAACCAAAACTCATTACAAGTGTGGTGAATGTTTGAATTGATTTGAATGCTTGAATTGTTGTTTGAAAATTCAAAACAGAAAATAGATTTGGAAAAAGATAAAACTTTCAGGAAGAAAAAAATAGAGTCGGACTCAGCCCAGCTGGCCAAGCCCAACAGCCCAGTACCAGCCCAGCTTCCCTCTCTCCCGAGGAAAACGTTTCGCACTCAATCTTTAACCCGCGCAGACGCTGACTAGTGGACCTTTTCCCTAACTCTCTCACTCGCTGACGACAGGACCCCACCTCTCCTATTCATCGTCTTCAACCAGCGCCGATTACTCCCTGCCGTTGCAGCTAGTAAACGCCGGCGATCAATTCACGCTGTTAACGGCCATTACTCCCCCTGAGACCATGCGGTATTAAACGCCTCCCTATTACCTCCCTTTCCCCTCAGACTCCACGCCCTGAACGCCACCAGGCTGCCCTGAATCGAGCTTGCACTTCCACTGCTCCGACCACCGTTCCCAGCCAATTCCGGCCGAACCCCGTCGCCCCCTACCTCCCTGAGCACACGACCGTGACCCCCACTCCCAGGCGCTTCTTCCTGAGCCATCCGTTCAACCGCGGGCGCCCTAGAGCGTCGACTCCGACAACCTCTGACCGCGCGCGTCGCCTCTCTCTGAAGTCCTGTAAGCCTGCACCGCCCCACGCCGTCTCGTTCACGCTCCCACACTCGCCACATCCTCCTGCATCTGACCATGCTCTTGTCTTGCCTTAGGGCGATCTACAGCGTCGCCTCCGACCAGGACCAGAGCCGCCCGACGCCGTTCCCCACTCTGGCGAGCGATTACCTCCACGCCAGTGCGCCCCTCGACCAACCGACCCCGCCTCGAGCATCACCACGTCCTTGCGATCACGGCGAGCATCCCCACTTCGTTCTTTGCTTCCTAGAACCACCACTAGCGCCACCGCCTGAACGTCGCTGCCGCCAGCCGCCGCGCTGCGCCGCCCGTTGTTGACCAAGTAATGGTGTTCGTAGGATCTAGATCGGACGCACACGATAGAATCTAGGCGAAGCGGTAAGTAGCGTATCGGCGTCGTGCGATGTAATTTAATCCAACGACCCGCATCGCTCGATCCGTGCGAACCGGTACCAGCCAGTCATATTACGCCGCGTGTCACCAGTTCTGTTTAAAAACAGATTTGGAAATCAGATTTGTTTGCAGTTTTAAAAACCCTATAACTTTTGATCCACACGTCCAAAAATTACAAACTTTATATCAATGGAACCAGTGGAACAAGCCCTAGCCAACCATTGATTTTGTTTAGTAAAAAGCCTCTGGTAGATTGTTTGTTTTTGCAGAAACATTTATATGCTTGTTTAGATTAGAAAAATTATTCAAAAATGTTTTTGAGGTTGAAATATTGGAAAATTAGTTTTTGGTGAACTTACTGACCCTAGGAACCAACCCATGGTTTTAAAAATGTATTTGGTGAAGTTTATGATGGATTAATTGATTTAGCCCATTTCTAGTCAAATAAAAATATTGGTTTTGCTATGGAAATGACTTTGGAGTAAAAACTTTGGTAAAATGATTTGGATCAAACCTACTGACCCTAAACACCAAGTTTTGAGAAACAACAACTTATTTGGTAAACAACATGGAGTTTTTGATTTGATAAAAACATCTTCCACCACATAAACTGATGAATGGATTTAAAAATGGTTTATGGATGAAACCCTTTTGCAAATGACTTTGACACTTTGGAAAATTGACCACTCTGAACCTTACAAAGTTTAGATCCTAGTGGAGACCATCTTTGCAAATAAAACTATCTCTTACATGCTTACATGCATGACTTAGATCCCATTGTCTTATGTGTGATGATTTGATTGATTGATTATTGGTTGGAATGCTAGTTGATATTGTGTTTGCTTGATTGATTTGTAGTGAAGTTAGAAAAGTGTGAAACTAGCAAGATCAAGAAGTGAACCATCATTCCCTACCCAAAAGGCAAGTGACACTATCATCTAAAGTCCTATTATTTTCATTATACTTAGTGGATTTTTAAACATGCATGAAAAGAATTTCTATACTTATGCTATGCTAAATCCTAATAGGATTCCCTATATATATACCTTAGTGAAAACAATGTAGTTGTTACATGCTTAGCCATGCTATATTTTGAAAAGAGATACATGTTGAGATTTTATGAAGTTGAGAAAAGGACTTGTGTTTTATATAATAAAACAAGGACTCAATGAACCACTGGTGGACAAGGATACTTTGAGTTTTGGAGAAGGTGGCAAAAAGTAACCATGTCTATGGCAATCTCTTGTGTTGTGCTCCAAAGAAAACCACCCAGAAACTTAGAGATTGAAGATGTTTCTCCAATTGTGGCTTCTGTACAACCACATGCTACTTATGGCTCTGGCTTAGTCAACTACATTGGGAAGACCCATGCATTGTCTTGATTCTCGAAAATGAGGACCTGGAATCCTACATGGGTACTGAAGACAAGCTAGCAATGGTGTATGGGAGGACCCTTTGGAAATACTTCGTCACATTCTCAGTCTGCCAGTATTCCATCTTGGTGAGTACTTATCCAGCGCCCACTGGTGGCAATAAGATGAGAGCGTGATATGTGGGTAAAGTGTACAACTTCTGCAGAAGATAATAAAAATATAAGTACTTAGCCGTGTCCCCGGTTATGGACAATACTGAGCAACTAAAGCTTGAAGCTATGGGAAATCTCGACATTCCAATTTCTAAAAGAAAAACTTTTAAGTGACAACAAAAGACTTGATGCACTTGGGGGTACCAAGGAGCTCAAGAGATTTTGATAAAACTTGATGCACTTGGGGGTACCAAGGAGCTCAAGAGATTTTGATAAAACTTGATGCACTTGGGGGTACCAAGGAGCTCAAGAGATTTTTGACAAGGACTTGCACACTTGGGAATTTACCAAGGAGTTCAAGGGATTTTGAAAAGGAGATTTGACAAAGGACCAAGGCCATTTTGAAAAGATAGGATAAATTTTGCTTCTGCAAATGAGCCTTAAACCCTACTTAGCCAAAAATGCATGTAATGATAGGATCCACTTATATTCAACATAATAGTGAAACTTGCCAATACAATTCAAATGTATTGACCCTTGTGGCTGTAACTTGTAATGTTGCAGGTTTGATTGATTTTAGTGAAGATTGAATGATTCAGATTACAAAGTCTACAACCAACATGTCTGCCTGTGGCACTTTGAAGATGAAGGACCCCATGTTTATAGTTATTCCGCTGCAATGTAATGTATTAGCCAAATGAGCTATGTAAGATGTAATAAAATTATGTTATTCCTGGTTATAAAGTTATATTATGACCTTTGTTTCTTGATATTACATCTTAACTGTGGATGCTAGCTATTGATCCAGGGACTAGCATTGTAAACACAGGGGACTCTACCTTATTTAAAGGTTGGGACCCTTACAGATGGTATCAAAGCATTGTGTTGCCTGTAGGATTTGTAACCCTAGGATTGGACAAAAACCCTAAGAAAAATAGGATTGGACAAAAACCCTTAGAAAAATATGATGGGTTGTGTTTGAGGCCTAATACTCTCATATTCACATTGTCTATTTTCACATCCCGGTGGTATGACTATGTTTCCTAAATCACCTTGTTTTAGTTGTCATTGTTATGAAATTGGCTTGCTCTTTAGTTTGTGCATTTGTATTCAAATGCAAATTATAAATATGCACACATTTAGGGGGGGCCTCTTTCATTTCCTTAAGGTGTTGTTAGTAGGTTTCATTGCAAATCCTAGTATTGTCATGTAACACCAAAAAGGGGGAGATTGAAAGAACATTTCATGATCCCTAGTGTTTTGTGTATTAGATAACAATACCAAGGATTATTTAATGTGTGTTGAAGTGCTGCAGATCTCTACATTGAAAAGGAGTTGGAAACTGTTTTTGGGGGGCGGATTATCCGCTAGGGGTGGATTATCCGCCCCTCCCAAACTCAAAAGGGCGCAACCCTCAGAACGGGGCGGAATATCCCACGGATTTTCCGGCAAGGGCCGTAGTTTTTGCCCAGGCCGGATAATCCTCCCCTCCAGAGGGCTGGATAGTCCGCCCCCTAGGATCTGTCTCAAAGGTTGCCAAGGCGCATTGCTCAGAGAGGGGGCAAAGTTTCCCCCGGACTTTCCGTCTCTAGGGAGGATTTTCCCCAGGGGCGAATAGTCCGCCCCTTGACGGGGGCGGATTATCCGCCCCCTCGAGGATTTTCACCAAGTCAAGACCGGCGTGACCTTCTGTGTGGGGGCGGACTTTCCCCCGGACTCTCCATCCAGGGGGCGGATAGTCCGCCCCTAGTGGGGGGCGGATAATCCGCCCCAAACTTTACCAATGGCCAGATTTGTGCAGGGGGTATTTAAGCCAGCCTTCCCCCTCCTGCCAGAACTCTTGGTTCATTCGAAAAAGTCAAGATCTGTTCTTCAAGCTTCATCCAAGAGAGCTCCACCTTCATCCACCCAAAGGCCCCGTTCCTTGGGGAATCGAAGGAGGAGGACTCGATCTTCAACAACTGCAATCAAGCGCTTCATCTCCTCTCCATTCATTTGGAGAATCGCCGATCTAGTATTTCTTGCAAATATCTAGATCCTTACTTTTGATTATATTGATAATACTTGTTCTTGTGACAGCTTGTTGTCATTACGTGAGCCCCCAATTCAGTTGTGGGTGTGTGCCCCGGTAGAGTTGTAAAGGCACCGGTTCCCGCCTCGAAGGGTACCAATAGTGGAGAAGGTGGATCAGGCCTTTCGTGGCGAGATCCATCAGAGAATAGGGTGAGGACTATTGTGGTGTGGTGGTCTTAGAACCGCCCACCCCTCCAACGCAGATGTACTTCCCTTAACAAGGAAGGAACTGCCATAAAACAAATCCCTGTGTCTCCGCGTGCTCCACTACGGTTTCCTCGCTCCTCTCTTTACGTGCTTAGTAGCTAGGTTTGCATATAGGGAAATTCTCGTAGTTGCATATCTAGAGAATTTACTTTGTGTCAAGCCTAAAATTGAAAAAGAACTAAAAAATTGAGTAGCACCTATTCACCCCCCCCCCTTTAGGTGCCCATACGATCCATTTCACTAGGAGGGGTGTGGCCACCTTGGGCACCCCTCGGCCTCCCTCTTTGCCTACATAAAGCCTTCTAACCTAAAAACTCTGGGGGGGGTCAACGTTTTTTCAGATAGAGTTCCGTTGCGCCGCCACCACCAGAAACCATGATTCAAAACCAGAAACTACGTTCTGGCACCCTGCCGGGACGGTGAATTGGAGATCATCGCCATCATCATCACCGATGACTCTCCATCAACCATCCATGTTTCCCCCATCTATGAGTGAGTAATCCCCCGCTGTAGGCTATGGGGATGGTAGGGATTGGATGATATCTATCATGTAATCGAATAAGATTGTTAGGGCATGGTGCCTAGTATCTCTATTTGTGCTATTTGACTTTGTTGCAACTTGTTATGCTTAATGCTTGTCACTAGGTCCCGAGTGTCATGATCTCAGATCTGAACATGTTATTGATTCATGATGATAGTATTGTTTGTGATCTTATCTGCAAATTGTGTACATATATCACTGTCCGGAACCAAAGGCCCTGAAGTGACAGAAATTGGGACAGTCGGAGGGGACGGTTGTGATATGAGGATCACATGTGTTCACGGAGTGTTAATGCTTTGCTCCGGTACTCTATTAAAAGGAGTACCTTAATTGCCAGTAGATTCCCTTAAGGCCCCCCTGCAACGGGCTGGCAGGACAAAAGATGTTGTGCAAGTTCTCATTGCAAGCACGTATGACTATATATGGAACACGTGCCTATGATTGTTTAGTATTTGGATGATTTATCTTATTTATCTGTAAATGCCCTAGATCTTAAAGTTATATGAATAGTATCGTCCATGCAACGCCCGTCCATCCATCCCTATGCCTACCGCACTCATATCCTACTGTTTACTACTATTGTTACTACTACCTTTGTTTTACTACTACTGTTACTTTGCTATTGCTACTACAAAACTGTTGCTACTGATAAACTAATGTGAGCAAGAATATTTCTAGGTGCAGCTGAATTGATAACTCAGTTGTTAAGGCTTATAAGTATTCTTTTGGCTCCCCTTGTGTCGAATCAATAAATTGGGTTATACTACCCTCAAAGACTATTGTGATCCCCTATACTTGTGGGTCATCAAAACTATTTTCTGGCGCCGTTGCCAGGAAGCATAGCTTTACTTGTAAGTTTACTTGGATTTATTATTGTTCGTTGCTATCCCTTTTCATCATGGGAAAGTCTCGTGATGGAAAGTTTCCTATTTTATCACCCACTACAAGAAGAGGTACAGTCCTAAACATCTCTGCTGCTCTTGATTCACCGTCTGTTATAAGTAAGCTTATTAAACCACCACCACATACACATGCTACACACACTGCTACTACTGTTGAATCTGAAATTGCTTCTGATGCTCATGATGTTACTTCTATTGTGCTTGATGAGAGTGGTTCATTAGGTCCTTTCCTACATGCTACTATTGCTAGAACTATATTGGGAAACACTGAAACTCCTAGTGAAGACACTATTACTCTTGTTAGCTCACCTGAGTCTAGAGAAAGCTATGATATTAATGATGGTTATATTGAGATGACTGATGAATTTATTGAAAAATATCAAAACACACGTGGTGCTAGTGCTATTAGGAGTCTCCTTGAGAAATGTTGTTGGGGATATACTTTTCGGGTATATCCAAAGGACTCGCTGACTAGGGTGGCCCACCAACGGGTTAGAGCTTTGCTTCACGGGCGGGCCAGTCAGAGAAAGAGGAGGAGCCAGTTCCGGCTACGACAAGGCCCAGAAGAGTTACCGACTTAGGGTTGTAGTATTACTTGTAGTCCAAGCTGTGTGCAACTTGTGCCGATATTGGATGATGCCATTGAGTTCTCATAATCTTGAATGGAAGAAAGCACACCTGAATTTTCTATTTATTTTCTAAAGAGATAATATCTTGTGTACATTTGTTTAGAGTTTGTTGGCACTGAATTATTTGGATAGGACTCTATGCCAGAAGGAGCACATGGACTTCAAGATCTTGTTGCCATGAAGAGGAATGGGAGAAATCAAAGTTTTATTCCTAACATGGAAAGAGACATCTCGATATACTAGCAAAGGTGGTTAAGACTGCCCGCAAATGTAATGGAAAACATATAGGATTATTGAATACAATTATGTATCATGTTGGCTAAAAGTCAAGTGGATCTGCAATACATTTTTTTTGACATATTATGCGATTATTTGGATAGAGCGTAGAATTTATTACTTGAGACGCGCGTGCCTATGCATAGCTACTAATTATATAAAACGTACATCAGAATGTAAGCACAAAATGTTTCAAAACTGGTTCTGGTGCCCCAAGTAGTTTTTGACAAGAGGTAGGTTACATGATCGATTCTTGTAGGCAGCTAAGTTTGACTTTTTATTTGATTTTTTGTACCATCCCTAGTTTTATTAAATGTTAATTGGGGTTTAATATGTACACCATGAGCATCATGTATTTTCCTAGCAAAAATGCATTGAGTTTAATTTGAAAAAAATCAACCTAAATGTTTAATTACTCTCTTTCTATTTGAAACTCTCTCACAAAATGTTTCAAAAGATCAAGTTAAAACATGTGGGTCTTCTATTATATGTTTGTGAGGCAACTGAATTTTTCCCCATACCTTTTTGATGGTTGCAAATCTCCAAATGATTTCAAATTGACAAAAGGTTGGACAAATAGTCTTTGTTTTAATGTCTCCAAGGAAGCTTCAAAATCCCAAGTTCCTTTATGTAAAGCTGTCCTTGTCTTCATCGTGAAGAATTCAAGCAGCTGCGTGCTGTGTGCACCGTGCGTGCCACCTCTTGCCTGTCTCCCTCGACGAGGCGGTCTTCTCCAAACCATCCACGGAATCGCTCTCCCTCGTCCCAATCCTATCTCTATTCTGAGTTGAGGAAACCGCATGAGCGGTCCTAATTCTTTCCACGTTGCGTCAGTTTGGTCCCTAAACTTTAAAATGGAATATCTAGGTCCCAAATCTGTGTTATGTGCTGCACGGAAGGTCCTAAATCGCTCTAACCTGCTTTGACCGTTTTGGTCGGCTGTTAGATTTCCATGGGTTGTCGATAGGAAATATGCAAATGAACCCTATAAGTATTCAACTTCTCAGCTATCAGCCCTTAGTTCTTCTCCTCTCTCTGTTGCTTCTCCGGCCGCCGCCATGAGCACATCCGGAGCTTATGCTTGGAATCGACATGAGGAAGGCAGCTTCTCCATCCCCATGGCAAGGAGGTGTAGTAGCTTCTCTCCTGCCACCTCTTCCGCCAGGAACACTGCCACTTGTGCCATGCCTGTGTTGTCGGATTCGGCGAACCATTCGCTTGGTCTCTCAATCAACCGACAATCCAGGGTGTGTGTTCTACAAATGCCCTAACCACCGCGTAAGTTGTAGCTTTGATTTGATTCATAGGATTTTCAGATCCGATTTTATCCATTGTCTCATTTCATTTCTTGATTTCTTCACAGGTTACTCCCGAACCTTGCAACCACTACTACTGGGAGAATGGAGAATACAATTATGTTGATTTTATTGTTCGGAATGGCTACAACTTGGAAGAAAAAGAGGAGGGAGAAGTAGATGGTGGACAGAACAACATGCTTGATGTGGTGAAGAAGATGGATGAGCTAATAGTGATTTGCAAGCATGTGTTTGTTGCAATTGTCTGTCTGATTGTTGTGATGTTGTATGTAGCAATCTGGAAGTAGATCTATGTACTCGAAATTGTAGTACCAATGCTTGTTGTGATGTTGTAGTACCAATGAAACAAGCTAATAAGTTTTATTCATACATCATAAGTTTCAGTCATACATCATAGTACCAATGAAACTAGCTCTAGATCTACTCCAGATCTTTACAAGCTATGAAGTTTCAGCCAAAAGAAACAACCCAGCTCTAACAAGTGCACTGTAAACAAGTTTGCACTTACACAGTTTGATTGAAACCAGAGCTACATATGAGCATTAGGTTTCTGTCAAACCTAGCCAAAATATGAACTAAAATGTTCCAAAATATGCACACATTGCCATTCCATCATCTAAACATTGGGTACTTTGTTCTCCTTCTTTGACACTACCTTCTTCTTCTTTGTCTTCTTCAAACCAAGTGTTTTCATAGGTGGTCTTGGGGGTGGTAGCTCATCCCTGCAGCTTGCTATGAATTGACTCTCAGGAATAGGACCTGGTGGTGCAGTTTGAGATTGCTGAGTTGCTAATGCCTGCAAAACAAGTGTACATGAGTGATACAGTCATATCCTAGTGATGCAGTATGAATGAACCAGATTATGTACATTGCTGACTCACTTGTTCCTGTAGAATCTGAATCACACTAGAAGATGTAACACTATAATTCATAGCAGAATCCACAATACTACATGTTGCACTTCTGTCCATCTGTGGTAGTTTCTTTTTCTGAACAAGTAATGATTGAACAAATGATAGTAATGATTGAACAAATGGCAGTAATGATTGAACAAATCACAGTAATGACAGACAATAATCATAGGAATGTACCTTGTGAGTAATCTTTCTCCTCACTGACATTTTTGTTGGATTTTTAGTGCCATGTTCTTCCTGTTCATCCTCAGGTAGCACAACCTGAATTGGTTGTGGTTCTGCTGCATCAGGTGCTTGTCCTGCTGCATCAGTTGCTTCTTCTGCTGCATCAGCTGCATCAGTTGCTTCTTCTGCTGCATCAGGTGCATGTCCTGCTGCATCAGGTGCTTGTCTTGCAGCTCTACCAAGTGATGGGCACTTCCTTTTGTTGTGACCAGGTTGATTGCAAACACTACAATGCCCAACTATGCCATGCCTGCTAAGCCTTGTGCCACCTTCCTTCTCTAGTGAACTTTTCCTTCTCTTCTTACTAGGCCTACCAACTTGCTTGTTAAATTTAGGTGGCCTGATTGAAGGACCATTCATTTTCTTCCACATTCTAGGATCACTGCATGGCATTATGATCCCACCATAAGCTGCTTTGAATGCATCTATGCTGTAGCACTTATGAACAACTGATTCAGGATTGATCCTTTCATGCCTAAAAGCAGCACAAGCATGTCTACAAGGGATTCCTGATAACTTCCAGGCCCTACATGAGCACTCCATTTTATCTCTGTGTACCTCATATTCACCATGCAAACCATTAACTTTGAACAGATGTTTAGCAGCAGGCACTGCTTCATAATTGTTTGCAAAGTCAATGTTTTTATCTAGCTTTTTCCTAATTTTTGGACAAATGCTGCCACACATTTATTCTACTTCTTTGTTCTTGTTGAAATACCTAAGCATAATCCGATCTTTGATTTTCTTCAAACTGGTAACTATTGGTAGTTCTCTAGCATCAAGTATGTACCTACAATTGCAACTATATTTATGAACAACTCATAGAAACAAGCTAAACTGGTCTGTTGCTAAGCATTTGCAACTATATTTTTGAACAACTCATAGATCACAAGCTAAACAAAGTTGATAGGAACTAACCTATTGAATACTTCACATATGTTGTTCAGCAAAATATCACACTTGGGCAATTCTTCAAAGAATGCTTTGCACCACTGCCTTGGATCAATTGCATCCAAGTACTCATATGTAGCCACATCTAATACTTTCATCTCATCCATGTGTCTCTGCCAGTCACACTCTCTGGTTGCTCTTGCAATCTGCCATAGTTCGTTCTTGAATATGTCACCTCTCCACCCATTTCTTGCAAAGTTTTGGTGCAAGTGTCTTACACAGAACCTGTGCTGTGCATCAGGCCATATAACATTGACAGCATTGATCAATCCCTAAAAACAAATGAGAAAATGCACAAATAAATGAGAACATGCAGAAACAAATGATAAAATGCACAAATAAATGAGAACATGCAGAAACAAGTTTACCTTCTGCCTATCACTCATGAATGTCCATGGCCTTGTGTTCTCTATGCCCAGATCATCCTTCAGTGTGCTAAGAAACCATTTCCATGAGTCTGTATCTTCCACCTCAACTATGGCAATTGAAATAGGATAAATACAATCGTTGGGATCAACACCAACTGCTGCTAGCATCACTCCACCAAATCTATTCTTGATATGGCACCCATCAATGCCTATAATGGGCCTACAACCTGCCATAAAACCTCTCTTACATGCATCCAGTGACATGTAGATGTTTTGAAACACTCCAGCATTTGCATTGACAAACATCATACTTCCTGGATTTGATCTTCTAATCTCAGCTGCAAAATCCCATAGCAAATTGTATTGTGCCAGTTCATCACCATGGATCTTCTTCAATGCACATCTTCTAGCCCTTTCTAGCTTGCTTCTACTAGCAGTCATGTTGAAATCTTGTTAAATCATCCTAGCAAAGTTCTTAAGTGACATCTTGTCATCACATCTGAATTTTTCCAAGTAATGTCCTGCTAAATATCTGGCTGTGAACTGCTTTATCTTGAAATCTCTTTCACACTTGTGAACACCCTCATATTTCTTCACTGTCCAAGCTTTTGTCCTGGTATCTGGTGCAGCATACAAGTACCAGGGAAAATTTGGCTCACAACAAGCCCTAACCCTCTGCAGATCATTCTTCTTATAGTGCACACCCACTCTTTGTTGCACAATATATTCTTGTATTGCTGTTCTGAGCTCAATCACTGATAAAAACACCATGCCAATTTTAAATTCTACTTGTCTCATGTTCTCTGGCCTCCACCTTCTCGGCTTCACTTTCTTCTTCATCTTCTTTCTACCTTGTTTGTCCACAACCATCACTTCTTCTGCTGAATTTGCTGCTTCAATGTCATAATCTTGTAGCTCTTCTAAATCTGAATCTGTATCATAATCACTGTTCTGCTCCCATTGGGATTTCATCTTCTTTTTTGACTCAAATTTATCATCTACCCATTCCTCAAACAGATCATCATCATCTGCTACTAATTCATTGTTAGAGTCAACCCAGTCTTCATCCCATTCACTATCACTGTCGTCATCTAAGAAAATTTCTGCTTCTTCTTCCACATCAAGCCTCCTCCTACTTCTTCTCAGCTCTTGCCCATGGCTATGTTGTTGCTGCCCAGCTGGAATACTGCTACTGGTTGCAAACACTGGCTTATGCTTACCACATTTTGGGCTCAACACAGGAGGCAGAGTAGGAGAGCCAGTGATCACAACATCATTGCCTAAATTCATGTCTTTGTGGTCCACATACATCTGAAAATATTGAAATTTAGGAACAACTGCAATCATGTGTAGTGTGTCAGTATCTCTATCGACAATGCGTAGTCCTGATCCGATATCTTGTCCAGGGAGAAGCCAATAGATGGAGTACTTGTCTGGTTCATTATAACCTATCTGCTCCATAAAATCTGTCAGCCACAGAGGTGACCAAGTGTCTGCTTCACAACCATCAAACCTAGCTTGTTTGCCATCGACATAGCTCTTCGAAGGACCGAAACCACAAAAAAATCCACCATAATTGATTTCTACTGTGAATTCCTCCTCAAGTGGTCCTAAATATGACGCAATTCGTCAAATTCAATCATCGATTTGACCTACAAAGCTACCTCCTACCTATCACTGCAAGAACTGGGGATCTAGGGTTAGGATTACTCACCATATCGCGCAGGAGGGTCGTTGGGTCGCCGCAGCTTGGGCCCCTTGCTCGTGGTCTCCTTCCTCGCGTTCTGCATCCCTGCGGCGGCTGTCGCCGTTGGATTTCCTCCGGTCATCACCGGAGCAACACCTCCGCCGCCAGTATCGCCTCCGCTATCGCGAGACTGAGGAGAAGAGGAGCGGGAGCATCGAAGGAACGAGAATGTACCTGGAGGGCCTCTTTGCAAGTTTACAATCCAGCAGTTAAGCAGCGTGGACCCAACAGCCGACGTGGCAACGGTCAAAGCGGGTCAGAGCGATTTAGGACCTGCCGTGCAGCACATAACACAGATTTGGGACCTAGATATTCCATTTTAAAGTTTAGGGACCAAACTGACGCAACATGGAAAGAATTAGGACCGCTCATGCGGTTTCCTCTTCTGAGTTCTCTCCCGTTCTCTTCCGTAAAATTCCCCGTGAGGCTGAACCCTAGCCGTACAGCCGCCGTACCGTCGCGCCGCGCCACCGCCCCGCGCCTCCCCGGACGGACTGAGCAGGCCATGAGTTCCGCAACGCCGCTTGGATTCCTCTCGCCGAGCGAATCGTCGCCATCGACCTGTCTTGCGCGCCTCTGGCCGTCACTGCTGGCGTCGATGGCGTCTCCCTCGACCTTCCCCTGCCATCTTCAACCACGACGGAATCCTGGTGAGTTCCTGCCGCTAACCGCACGCACACACAGTCCCTAGCTGCCGCAGGGCATGTCCGGAGAGCCAAGTGTCTCCCGCGATCATGGCCTGTAGCCTGGCCCCAATCAATTTGCTAACCCGTTTATAAAATCTGGGAAATTTTAATACAGGCACCGTTATTTTGTGGCGTTTGCCAAAACATACTCCGTATACTTAATTATGTTTTTGCCAGGTACCATCATAATTTTGTGTACATTTGCTCACAACACACCAATCGTCCTAAAGTTTAACAATGCACATCGTTTTGAACAGTTTTTCTTCATGTATCTCTGAAAAACAGTTTTGCTTCTTGTAACAAATCTTTGGCGCCAATGTAGGCTATACGTAGAAATGTCGGACACTGAGATGCCAAAACATATAAAAATCAGACATCATATATCCTCAACATGAACCAGAATTTGTGGACCAAGAACGACATATTCAACAAGGAACTATATGAAATATTGCACACAAACAACCAATCAGATTTTTTATAGGCATGTATAGTACCGGATCTATCTCACATAACTGTGGCAAAATGACAGGTTTCAAACACATGTTTAACAACACACAACATGTTGAACTAGCAAGTAATGATTCTGCATATCCCTACTATATATGGCATAGAACATTCCACACTATTCCAAACTGGTGTGGTTTGGCAAACGTCTCATAATAACGATGTGCTGGAGCATCGGTTCTTTTAGTTAACAATTCTTCTAATTGCTGGAGCTAGTACTAATCCATTCCAGTACGTACACGTGTCTGAATCAAAGTGTCTCGGATTCTCTTATTATAGCAGTGTACTAATCTGACTACTTTCTGAACATCTCCTTTACTTGTATATCTATCTTGACTGAAACTTTCTTTCCTGTTGTCAAGAACTTGACAAACTGAGCCATGCAATTTCGAAATCCTACAGCAAGCAGAATGAGGAGAATATCTAGAAGGCTACTTGCAATCCACTGCCCATGCTCCGGTTCTTAGCCGACCATCAGCTTTGCCTGATGTTTCAAACTAACTTCGGTGTCCATGTTTTCAGTGTAGTGAATACACTACCCCAGATCTACCATTGGTGCTTTCTAACGAAACTAGTGAGACCAAGACTAATTTCGTATTTTATCGTTTTCTGTTCTTTAGGAAATAAATTGAACTTGTAAAAATCATAACTTTTCCATATTTTTTCGAAAAACACAAATGACCTATCGAATTGTCTAGAAAAAATACAATCTACTTGTTTATGAAAACTTCATGCATTTTTACACAACTCTGAACACCGTTTCAAATAGAAGAACATGATAACCCCTTTATGTAATATGGAGTTATTACAAACATGATAGTCTGATATATTTGAACTCCATTCAAATTGTTCTCCGTGTTTAGGGATTACACTTTTGTACTTATTAACTTGTCATATCATACATTATGCGCATTGAATTATGCCATGTATTGAATGTGTTCTTCCTTTTCGGTGTTTCTGCTTCTTTCCGGTAGAACTCGGAGTTGATGTGAGCAACGAGATCGAGTCCGAGATTGAAGATCGAGATCAACACCATCAGAGGTTAGCGACGAACAATATGAAGATGATGAACCTGAAGATCTGTGTTGGTTATCAACAAACAAGGCAAGCATAGCCCCACACATAATGAATCCTATCATTTCAAGTTTTTCAATTCTTGCCATGTGCATATGATTCCAAAGTCTTTTATCGATAGATAGAGTTATTCTATCTGATGCATGTTCCCCTTTGTAGCCTATATATCCTGATTCACTGCTCCTAGCATTACTCATGGGGCTAGTTCTTATATAGTGTTATTGTATTTCTCTCATGGGGCTAGTTCTTATAATGTTCTTATCAATGTACATGTATTTGTTGGGGTTGCTTTGCATGCTATAAGTCGAGATTTTCTGAAAGTATTTTCCTAGTTTTTAGAACCCAAATAGTCCAATTATCAAAACATTGGATGTAGATTTTTTTTGATCAGACCACTGTCGGTCATGTCTATCTTTAAGCTATAATAATGTGTTTCCTTAAAACAATTTTAAGACGATTTTACACGGGTTTAGAACCTACATCGTTTAGTTCTTTTATTTAAAACGTCCATATAATATACGGTAATTTTTCATTAGTTTTATTTTTCGATTGAGATAGGGCTCCACTTTGGAATTTTGCACGGAGCCTAGATTTTGTTGGCTCGGTCCTGCCTGAACAGTAGGGGCGTATTTGCTTGCTCGGGTGGGTTTTTCCCCACCGGTGTAAGTTTCATGCGCGGACGGATCAGGCTTCCGAGACAGTGCTCATCGTTTCATGATGCTCATGGTTTCCCCACTAACACTGCTCGGGTGGGTTTTTCCCCACCGGTGTAAGTTTCATGATGCTCATCGTTTGGTGGTTTGTATTAGGCTTTTGAGAAACAGAACGTTGTGTTTGGTTGCGGGTTGATCGTGTGTTGTGCTAACCTATTTTCTCATGTGGTGAGATTATGTGAGACCTTGGCGCATGACTTAATAGGATTGATAGCATACCCATACTAACAAGTTGCAACTTCTTTTCTGAAAGCTCATCCAAAAAGAACTCTGATGTTAAGCGTGCTTGGCCCAGAGCAATTTGAGGATGGGTGACCGATCGAGAAGTGGGTACCAGGTGCGCATGAGTGAGGTCAAAGTGCACAGAAAATACTAGTGTTGGTCTATGGGCCAGTCTAGAGATCCTATTAAGCTACCAGGAGTGACACTCCGGGGGCCAAGAGGGAACGGGGTGCTACATCTTACCAATCATATATGCACAAGTAAGGGTAAACTAGATAGACTAAAATCACAACAAGCATATGTAAAATCAAGTTCAAAGCATATGTAAGATCGAGTTCAAGTACTACATAACGTGGTAGCAAGTTGAAACACAACAACATAGTAAGATCAAGTTCAAAGCAAGACACGGATAACCAAGACACCTTTCACTTTTCAATCATAGCCAGGACAGGATCATGCTCCGGGCACTTCTTGATCACTTCAGTCATGGTGTAGTCGAAGATGGTAACCTTGGAGACGTCGCCCTTCAGCATCTTGAAGGTAAGGAAGTACCCTATCTTGATCTGGTGGGCAATGGCGAAGCCAGGCCACCCTCAGTCAAGGCAAACCATGTCATTCACATACTTCAGCTTCACTATCCAGCCACATCCAATGTGGGTCTTGAGGACGATCGTCCATGGGACAGTGCCAATGTGAGGTCTGAAGCCACCTGGAATTGGGACCAAGTCCAATCCGCTTGGCGAAATGGGTTGGACCTACTTGGTCATGGAAGTGCCCAATCCTGGTAGGCCTTCCCCTTGGCCTCTTGGTGGCGCTACAACATCCATGGAGCATCCTTCACCATGGCTAGGGAGAGCACCTCCAGCTTAGAGGACCAAAAAATACAATTTCAACACATCACATTCTACTGATCAGATATTTCCTCATATATGATGACACAAACTCAAATGGATTCTCCCCAGGATTAAGACAAATGAACAAACAAATATGTTTGCACACATGATTGATCTTGGAGAAAATCCCTAAGCATTACATTGTGCCATAATTTTAATCATCGGCTGATACACAAGACACAATGTGCTAACTACCCAAGACACAAAATTTAGATCAGTACTCACACAACAAGCACAACAATTATGTTGTACATACCATCAGGTTCCAATTGCATCAGTTCTACCATTAGCATGTAATGTGATTCATCATGAGCTAGTTCGACCGAAAACCAAAGATGCATGTAGCTCCATCTAATAACACCATGTATGTTGCCCACATGAAGACCGGGAGATGAATCTGTACAACCAAGAATAGTGCAAAACAATGATTGTTCTGGATGATTCAAGGTTGTATAGAACCATCCCCGGTCACATGGTGGTGTAGATTTAATCATCGGCTAGAATTAAGCATCTTAAAACAGATATTGTGCCCGATATTAGCATTGTGTGTTCAAGTTCATGAAGGGTTTCGCAGCATAGTAAATCAAAAAATTTCTACGGATGCGAACGGAAAATCCAAGATCTAATCTAGGAGATGCAAACAACGAGGGGGGGAGATGAGATCTTCATAGCCTTGAAGATTCGCACAGCGGAACGTTCGACGGAACGTGGGTGATGTAGTCGTACTCGCTTCTCCTCCTCGCGTTCCAGTCCGATCTAACACCGCAAGTGGCAATGCCTCCGAGAGATGCACACGTGCGGCACCTCGACGTCTCCTCCTTCCTCGGTCCAGCAAGTGGGGTGGAGAGATGGATTGGATATACAACACGACGGCGTGGTGCAAGCGGTGGAGAGTTTCTGCGGGGCCACGCTGCATGATCGGGAGGAGAGAGGAGGGCAGCAACTAGGGTTGTGGAGGAGGTGTGGGGAGGGTGCGCCCCCATCCCTCTTTATATAGAGGGGTGGGTGGATGGCCCTTGCCCCTCCCCCAAGCCCTAGGGCCGGTGGCCAAGGAGGGAGGAGTGGGGGGCAAGTTTCCCCCCCCCCTTCTAGAAGCTCCCCTAGGGTTTTGCCCTAGGCTTGGCCAGCTGGGCCCTATGGGGCTTATGCCCCTGGCCCAATGCGTCCAGGACACTCCCTCATAGGCCCATGCCCCCTCCCGGCAGGTGGGGCCACGTTGGTCCCCCTCCGGAAGGTTCTAGAAGCTTCTGGTACAATACCGATTAACCCGAAACAATTCCGAACTCCAAAAACTGCATTGCCTTATATGAATCTCATTCTCCGGACCATTCTGGAACCTCTCGTGATGTCCCGGATCTCATCCGAGACTCTGAACAAAAACTCATAAACCAATTATCCAATCTATCCTAGCGTCGAGACACGTTAAGTGTGTGACCCTTTGGGTTCGAGAATATGCAGACATGATCTTATATCAATAATCAACATCGGGGTCTGGAAACCCATATTGACTCCCACACATTCATCGATGATCATATCGGATGAACCACGATGCCAGGATTCAATCAATCCCATATATATATTCCCTTCGTCTCGCGATATTTTACTTGCCCGAGATTTGATCGTCTTGCAGTCATACCTAGTTCAATCTCGTTCACAACAAGTACTTTACTCGTTCGTAATCCGATATCACTTTGTGATTAACTCCTTAACCACATGCTTGCAAGCGGTGTTGATATCGACACCGAGTGGGCCCAAAATATCTCTCCGACTTGGGAGGGACAAATCCCATCTCGATACATACAACCCAATGTACTTTCCGATCACTGGCGACACCTTTATGATCACCCTCTCATAGGATGACGTTTGATGACCTCAAAGCTTTCTTCCGATACCAGGGAGTTGTATTATCTCATGTTCTAAGGAATACAATATTTGACATAAGAAAAGCTTCGCAAAGATGAACACGATGACACGATCTAATTGCTCCGCTTAGTTTGGGTCTATCCATCATATCATTCTCCCAATGATATGATCTCATTATTAATCGACAACTCATGTCTATGGTTAGGAAACCTTAACCATCATTAATCAATGAGCTAGTCCATAGAGGCATACTAGGGACACGGTGTTGTTCACAAACCACACAAGTATTAAAGTTTCCGCTTAATACAATTCTAGCATGGAATGTAAACTTTATCATGAACAAGAATTATAATAATAACACCTTTATTATTGCCTCTAGGGCATAATTCCAACAGTCTCCCACTTGCACTAGAGTCAATAATCTAGTTTACATCTGGAAACAATCTAACACCCATGGCACTAAGGTGCTGATCATGTTTTGCACGTGGAAGAGGTTTAGTCAATGGATCTGCGACATACAGATCTGTATGTACTTTGCTAATCTTCAGATCTCCATCTGCTATATAATCTCAGATTATATGAAACTTGCGGTTGATATGCTTGGTCTTTGTATGATATCTTGGTTCCTTAGCTAGTGCTATGGCGCCAGTGTTGTCACACAATATCTCCAGTGGGTCCAAGGCACTTGGAACCACGCCAAGCTCAGTGATGAAGTTCCTGATCCAAACTCCTTCACTTGACGCTTCTGCAGCAGCAATGTATTCCGCTTCTACTGTAGATCCCGCGATCACGCTTTGCTTGCAGCTTCTCCAGCTCACAGCTCCTCCATTCAAAATATAAACGTATCCTGTCTGAGATTTAGAATCATCCTTGTCGGTGTCGAAACTAGCATCGACGTAAGCTTTTACGACGAGTTGTTCATCACCTCCATAGACTAAGAACATTTCTTTAGTCCTATTTAGGTACTTTAGGATGTTCTTCACGGTTGTCCAGTGTTCCACTCCTAGATCACTTTGGTATCTGCTCGTCAAACTAAGAGCATTGGACACATCCGGTCTAGTACACAGCATGTCATACATGATAGAACCTATGGCCGAGGCATAAGGCACTTTGCTCATAGCTTCTCTATCATTTACCATAGCTGGACACTGAGCCTTGCTCAATATCTTACCTAAAAACATAGGCACTGAACCTTTCTTTGCCTTATCCATTATAAGCCTTTTCAGAACTTTGTCTAGGTATGTACTCTGGCTTAAAGCTATCAGGCGTCTTTGTCTATCTCTATAGATTTTGATGCCCAATATATAAGCAGCTTCCCCTAGGTCTTTCATTGAAAAACATTTTTTCAAATAACTCTTCACATCGTTAAGCATGTTAATGTCATTTCCAATAATCAATATGTCATCCACATATAGTACCAGAAATGTCACTGAGCTCCCACTCACTTTCTTGTAGATACAAGCTTCGTAGTAATTTGGCACAAATCCAAAGCTCTTGATCACTTGATCAAAACGAAGGTTCCAACTCCGAGATGCTTGCTTCAGTCCATAAATGGAACGCTGAAGTTTTCATACTTTATCAGCATCCTTAGGATCGACAAAACCTTCGGGTTGCATCATATACAATTCTTCATCAATGTTGCAATTGAGGAACGCAGTCTTGACATCCATCTGCCATATTTCATAATCATGAAACGCAGCAATTGCTAATAAAATCCGAATGGACTTAAACATCGCTACGGGAGAGAAAGTCTCATCATAGTCAACACCTTGAACTTGTCGAAAACCTTTCGCGATAAGTCGTGCTTTATAGACGGTAACATTACCATCCGTGTCTATTTTCTTCTTGACGATCCATTTGCACTCAACGGCCTTTCGGTCGCTAGGAGGGTCCACCAAAGTCCATACTTGGTTTTCGCTCATGGATCCCAATTCGGATTTCATGGCCTCTAGCCATTTCTCAGAGTCTGGTTTCATCATAGCTTCCTCATAGTTCGCAGGTTCACTGTCGTCTACTAACAAGACAGTTAAGACAGGATTGCCGTACCACTCAGGAGGGGCACGCGACCTTGTCGACCTGCGACGTTCAGTAGTAGCATCGTCCAAAGCTTCATGATCCTTATCATTAGCTTCCTCTATTGTTGGTGCAGGTGGCACTGGAACAATTTCAGGTGCTGCGCTACTCTCCAATTCAAGAGAAGGTTCAACAACCTCGTCTAACTCTACTTTCCTCCCACTCACTTCTTTCGAGAGAAACTCCTTCTCAAGAAATGATCCGTTCTTTGCGACAAACACTTTGCCTTCGATTCTGTGATAGAAGGTATGCCCAATAGTTTCCTTAGGGTATCCTATGAAGACGCATTTCTCCGCTTTGGGTTCGAGCTTGTCCGGCATCAACTTCTTGACGTAAGCTTCGCATCCCCAAACTTTAAGAAACGACAACTTAGGTTTAGCACCAAACCACAGTTCATACGGTGTTGTCTCAACGGATTTAGATGGTGCCCTATTTAAAGTGAATGCAGCGGTTTCTAATGCATAACCCCAAAATGATAACGGCAAATCAGTAAGAGACATCATTGATCGGACCATATCTAATAGAGTTCGATAGGCGTTCGACACACCATTGCGCTTGTGGTGTTCGGTGGCGTGAGTTGCGAAATGATTCCGCTTTCTTTAAGATGCGGAGAAAATCATAACTCAAATATTCACCTCCACGATCGGATCGTAGAAACTTAATTTTTACATTACGATGGTTCTCCACTTCATCAAAATTCTTTGAACTTTTCAAACGTTTCATATTTATGTTTCATTAAATAGATATACCCATATCTACTTAAGTCATCGGTAAAAGTGAGAAAATAGCGATATCCACCGCGCGTCGAAACACTCATCGGTCCGCATACATCGGTATGTATGATTTCCAACAAGTCCGTTGCTCGCTCCATGATTCCGGAGAACGGGGTTTTGATCATCTTGCCCATGAGGCATGGTTCACATGTGTCAAATGATTCAAAATCAAGAGACTCCAAAAGTCCATCAGAATGGAGTTTCTTCATGCGTTTTACACCAATATGATCTAGACGACAGTGCCACAAATAAGTAGTATTATCACTATCTACCTTGCATATCTTAGCCTCAATGTTATGGATGTGTGTTTCATCCCTTTGGAGATTCAGAAGAAATAAACCATTCACAGCAGGTGCATGACCATAAAATATGTTACTCATATAAATAGAACAACCATTATTCTCAGATTTAAATGAATAACCGTCTTGCAATAAACACGATCTAGATATGATGTTCATGCTCAACGCAGGCACATAATAACATTTATTAAGGTTTAAACTAATCCCGAAGGTAAAACTAAGGAGAGCGTGCCGACGGCCATCACATCAACTCTTGATCCGTTGCCAACGCGCATCGTCACCTCATCCCTCGCAAGCCGCCGTCTATTCCGTAGCTCTTGTTTCGAGTTACAAATATTAGCAACTGAACCAGTATCAAATACCCAGGCACTACAATGAGGGCTAGTAAGGAAAACATCAATAACATGTATATCAAATATACCTTTGATGGTGCCAGCCTTCTTGTCTGCTAAGTATTTCGGACAGTTGCGCTTCTAGTGACCCTTGTCCTTGCAATAGAAGCACTCAGTGTCCGGCTTAGGTCCAGACTTGAGCTTCTTCTCAGCAGGGGCAACGCGCTTGTCGCTGCCTTTCTTGAAGGCCTTCTTTGCACCCTTAGCTTTCTTAAAGCTGGGGGGCTTATTGACCATCAACACATGATTATCCTTTTTGATGTCCACCTCCGCAGCTTTCAGCTTAGCGAAGAGATCGGTGATCGTATCAGTGGAACAAATCTGATTATGAGTCACTACAAAACTTTTGTAGCTGGGAGGTAGTGATTGCAGAACCCTGTCAATCTTGAGCTCCTCTAGAATCTTGCAGTCCAGTTTCTCAAGGCGTTGAGTGTAGCCCGACATCTTTATGGCGTGCTCACTAACGGAACTCCCTTCCTCCATCTTGCAGTTAAAGAATTTCTCAGAGATCTCATATCTCTTAGAACGGGCCTGAGTCTGAAACATAGTTTTCAGTTCCTCAAGAATCTCAAAGGGCCCGGGGTAATCTTCAAAACGATTTTGAAGGTCCGATTTCATAGAAAACAACATGGTGCTCTTAATCACACCATAATCATCTTTGTGCGACTGATAAACAGCTTTCTCATCAGCCGGCGCATCTACAGCAGGGGCGTCACCTAGCTAATTCTCAAGGACATAGTCCTTTTGTCCGCCAGCGAGAATGATTCTCAGATTGCGGAACCAGTTGGTGAAGTTAGACCCATTGTTCTTAAGCTTTTCTTTCTCAGCAAAAACGTTGAAGTTGAAGTTGGACTTAGCCATTTGATCTACAATATTTGCAAGTACAAATTAGACTATGTTCATGATAACTAGTTCAACTTAATCAAATTACTAGATGAACTCCCACTAAATTCAACATCCCTCAAGTTGTTTAGTGAACATGATCCAAATTCACCACACCTAAACCGATCTTCACGAGAAGAGATGTGGTTTCAATGGTGGACAACGAAGTGTCGATCATATCATTCATATGACTCATGCTTAACCTTTCGGTTCGTGTGTTCCGAGGCCATGTCTGTACATGCTAGGCTCGTCAAGTCAAACCCAAGTATTTCTGCGTGTGCAAAACTGGCTTGCACCCGTTGTATGTGAACGTAGAGTTTATAGCACCCGATCATCACATGATGCTTGAACACGACGAACTTTCGCAACGGTGCATACATGGGGAGAACACAGTTTTATCTTGATCTTTAAGTGAGGAATCATCTTATAATGCTACCGTCGCGATCTAAGCATAATAAGATACATAAAAGGATAAACATCGCATGCATATAACTTTATGTGACATGGTATAGCCAATCTTCGCGCAATGATCTCCATCTTGTGCGTGCCGGCATGATCTCCATCACTCCACCATGATTGCCTCCACCACGAATAGCAACTACAACTATTGCTAACTACTTAGCGATAAAGTAAAGCTATTACATGGCATATAAGAAGTTGACACACAGGTCATACACAATTATAAAGTGTCACATACCAAGATTTTCCAAATCTTGTAATGTGAAAAATAAATGAATAAAATAAAAACTTTGTTGATTTTCAGGGTGAGAAGAAACTTTTTTAATCCAATTGGAAACCTTCAAACCAATTTGGGTCAAATAAATCCTAAAGGGATTTAAAAAGATAAACATTTAATAAAGGAAAATAAAAAAATATATTTAAAATTACTATTTTGGATCTTTTAAATAAAAGTTTTGGTTTTCAAATGAAATAGAAGTTTTATAAATAAAGATTATTTTATAGAGCCAAATTAAACCTTGTCCAAGCTTTTGAAATAAAACATTTTGTTTTGATAAAAATAGTAAAGGTTTATTTAAAATAAATTAATAAGGATTTAATATCCAAGTTTTATAAATAAAGGTTTTTACTATTTTAATTAACCATCAAAACTTATTTATTTATTTCAAATAAGTTTTCCAAGTATTTTATATTCTCAAATAAAACCTACTGATTTTGGTTTTGTTATTTTGGATTTCAAAATGGAGTTTGAATAAATCAAAATCTATTTGATTTAATAAACAATGGTCTATTTATTTAATTAATAATGGACCCTAAAATAAAAATATTATTTTATTTTGGATTTTGGTTTATGTCGTTAAACAAAACCAAATTTAATTGCAAAGTGTGGTGATTGTTTGAATTGTTTTGATTGTTTGATTTGTTGTTTGATTTTCAAAACAGAAAATAGGAACAAAAAAGGAAAAACAATTTGAAAGAAAAAATAAGATTTGGACTCAGCCCAACTGGCCAAGCCCAACAAGACCCAATCCAGCCCACCTACTCTCTCCCGCGGCGAAACGTTTTCCACTTAGAACCCCACCCGCACAGAAACTGACCGGTGGACCCTTCCCATCACTCCCTTTCTAACTAACCAGCCGACCCCACCCTCTCCTGTTCATCGTCTACACCCACGACCCGTTCTTCCCCGTTTCTGTCGTTGATTTTGCGTCGTCAATTCACCTTAATGCAGCGTTTAAACCTCGCAGTGATCACGCGTGATAAATCCCCTCCCTCTCCTCTTCATTTCCCCTCAAACCCCGCTACCAGAGAGCCCCTAGGCTGCCTCGAATCAGCCTTGCATCGCCGCTGCTCCGACGACACTCCGGCGATAATTCCGACCAAACCGCGCCACCCCTTACCTCCCCGACCAAGCTCACACCTTCCCCACTCCCAGACGCTCCTCTCTGTACTGTCCATTCAACCGCGGGCGCCCCAGAACGCCGTCTTCGATAAGCTCTGAGCGTTGCCGCGTCTGTTTTCTTCTCCGGCGAACTTCCCTGGTAAGAACTGACCACCCCGCGCCTTCTCGATCATGCAAGCATCTTCGCCTTGGTCTTGCGCACCTAACCATGCCCTATGTTTGACTTCTTGTGATCGATAGCGTCGCCTTCGACCGCGAACAGAACCACCCGTCGCCAGACCCTACTCCGGTGAGGAATTCCTCCTGTCCTCGTGCGCCCCTTGCCCAGACGACTTCACGTTGAGCTTCCCCAGGCCTCTGCGATCACGGTGAGCATACTTCCCTCCCTTCTAGCTTCCTGTATCGCCGGCACCGCCACCACCTGACCGTCGCCACCGTCTGCCGCCACGCAGCGCCGCCAGCCTTTGGCTAAGCATCTGAGGCCGTTAGATTAAAATCTGGTGGCTGCAATTAGAACTAGGAGAACCGGTACGCGTCCCATATGATTCGTTCGTTTAAAATAGATCCAACGCTCCACAGCGCGCAATCCGCGCGAAGCGGTACCGCCCAATAGAAACATGACGCGTGGCCAGACTTTATTTAAAACAGAAATTTGAAAACAGAATTGTTTGCAGATTTGGAAACCCTATAACTTTTGATTCACATGTCCAAAAATTACAAACTTTATATCGTTGGAATAAGTGGAACAAGCCCTAGTCAACCATGGAATTTGTTTAGTAAATAGTATCTGTTAGATTGTTTATTTTTGCAGAAACATTTGTATGCTTGTTTAGATTAGGAAAATTGTTCAAAAATGTTTTAAAGGTTGAAACCTTTGCAAATTGGTTTGTGGTAAACTTACTAACCCTAGGAAGCAACCCATGGTTTTGAAAATGAATTTGGTGAAGTTTAGGATGGATTAATTGGTTTAGCCCATTTCTAGACAAATAAAAATAATGGTTTTGTTATGAAAATGTTTTTGGAGTAAAAACTTTGGGAAAATGATTTGGATTAAACCTACTGACCCTAAACACCAAGTTTTGAGAAACAACAACTTATTTTGTGAACAACTTAAAGTTGTTGCTTTGATAAAAATATTTTCCACCACATAAAATGATGATTGGATTTAAAAATGGTTTATGGACAAAACCCTTTTGCAAATGACTTTGCCACTTTGGAAAATGACAACTTTGAACCTTACAAAGTTTAGAAGCCTAGTGGAGACCATCTTTGCAAATAGAACCACCTCTTGCATGCTTACATGCATGGCTTAGATCCCATTGTTTTATGTGAGTGAATTGTTTGATTGATTATTGGTTGGGAATGCTTGATGATATTGTGTTTGCTTGATTGATTGTAGTGAAGTTAGAAAAGTGTGAGACTAGCAAGATCAAGGAGTGAACCATCATTCCCTACCAAAAAGGCAAGTTACACTATCATCTAAAGTCCTACTATTTTCATTATACTTAGTGGATTTTGAAACATGCATGAAATGAATTTTCTATACTTATGCTATGCTAAATCCTAATAGGATACCCTATACATTCCTTAGTGAAAACATTGTAGTTGTCACATGCTTAGCCATGCTATATTTTGAAAAGAGATACATGTTGAGATTTTATGAAGTTGAGAAAAGGACTTGTGTTTTTACATAATAAAACAAGGACTCAATGAACCACCTGGGTGGCCAAGGATACTTTGAGTTTTGGAGAAGGTGGCAACAAAAGGAACCATGTCTATGGCAATCTCTTTGTGTTGTGCTCCAAAGGAAAACCATCCAGGAAACTTAGAGATTGAACATGTTTCTCCAATTGTGGCTTTCGTGTGCAACCACATGCTATTTATGGCTCGGCTTAGTCAACTACATTGGGAAGACCCATGCATTGTCTTGATTCTTGGACATGGGGACCTGGAATCCTACATGGGTGCTGAAGACAAGCTAGCAATGGTGTATGGGAGGACCCTCTGGAAAGACTTCGTCACATTCTCAATCTGCCGGTACTCCATCTTGGTGAGCACTAATCCAGTGGCCACTGGTGGCAACAAGATGGGATTGTGACATGTGGGTAAAGTGTACTACTTCTGCAGAAGATAATAAAATCTAAGTACTTAGTCGTGTCCCCGGTTATGGACAATACTGAGCAACTAAAGTTTGAAGCTATGGGAGATCTCGACATTCCAATTTCTAAAAGAAAATTTTCTAAGTGATAACAAAAGACTTGATGCACTTGGGGGTACCAAGGAACTCAAGAGATTTTGATGAAAACTTGATGCACTTGGGGTTACCAAGGAGCTCAAGAGATTTTGATAAAACTTGATGCACTTGGGGGTACCAAGGAGCTCAAGAGATTTTTTTGACAAGGACTTGAATACTTGGGGATACCAAGGAGTTCAAGGGTTTTTGATAAAGAGGTTTGACAAAAGATCAAAACCATTTTGAAAAGATAGGATAAATTATTGCTTTCTGCAAAGAAGCCTTAAACCCTACCTAGCCAAATATGCATGTAATGATAGGATCCACTCATATTATACTTAGTAGTGAAACTTGCCAATACAATTCAAATGTATTGACCCTTGTGGCTGTAACTTGTAATGTTGCAGGTTTGATTGATTTTAGTGAAGATTAATTGATTAGGATTACAAAGTCTACAACCAACATGTCTGCCTGTGGCACTTTGAAGATGAAGGACCCCATACTTATAGTTATTCCGCTGCAATGTATTGTAATAGCCAAATGAGCTATGTAAGATGTAATAAAATTATGTTATTCCTGGTTATAAATTTATATTATGACCTTTTTTTCTTGATATTACATCTTAACTGTGGATGCTAGATATTGATCCAGGGACTAGCATTGTAAACACAGGGGACTCCACCTTATATTGTGTAAAGGTTGGGACACTCCCTCTACAGATGGTATCAGAGCATTGTGTTGCCTGTAGGATTTGTAAACCTAGGATTGGACAAAAACCCTTAGAAAAATAGGAGTTGTATTTGTACCAAAATTTATTTACAAACAATCTTGTAAACTCTTTCCTCAACCATTTTGGCTTCAACTCTACATCTCCTCTACTTCAACTTGATGGAAAACCTACCCCATGGCCAAAGACTACACCATGTGCAAAGGACATCTTCAACTCTAATGACTTCAACTTCTTTAACTCTAATGACTTCAACATCTTCAGCATGTTCACCAAGGACCTCCAACTTGGATATCACTAAGAATTACAAGTGAGACAAGGAAATCTTGCTCAAGATTTAGAGACTGAGGGAATGCAAAAGTTAGAAGGAGCCTACATCATTTGAAGTATTGTAACCAAGATTTTTTCTCAAGGAAACCCTGATCTCAAGTAAGAAGAAGCAACCAAGAATGATGGAAAGATCACAAGTGAACCATATAGATGGACCACCATATCTTAGTTAAGACAAGCTCACCAACTTATGAGGTGTAACAAAATATTTTGTTGCCTAAGTATGTGCTTGAACTTTGTTGGTTGAGTGAAAAGTTGTTTGTGAATGATTGCACATTGCTTGAGTGAATTGTGATGTGTGTGATTAGAATTGATTCCTTAGAAATATTTTGCCTATTCTAATCTCCCTTCAACCCAAACAGATGACCACTCCAAGAGACTCCAACATCAAGGTTGATGACACCAACACCAACCAAGAGGACAGCATGAAAGAGCTCATACCAACTCAGAACCAGTTGAACCAAGTGACAGCTCAATTCATAGCCAACACCAGTGGGGAAGATCCAACGCTGCAAGGATTTTTGGAAACTCAAGGCCAATTGATGCTTAAAGTGACTGATCAAATGATCAAAATGGAAGAAAACTATTCCAAAAGAGTTAGTGACAACAAGGATGACAGAAATGTTATTCTAGATGGAGCCCCAGCTTGCATTATTTGTGGAGACAAGGATCATACTTCCAAGGAGCATGGAGATCAATGCCCCAACTGTGAAGAGAAACATCCTGTTGGACAATGTCCCACTTCTCAAGCTACTTGCTACCTATGTGAAGGAAACAATCATGTCCCTATCCAATGCCCCATCTATACCATTGTTGAACAAAGGAAACAAGGTGGAGTGCAACAAATGATTGCAGACCATGCAGAAGGATCCAAGTCAACCAAGAAGGCTGATGACAAAGGAAAAGGACCACTTATACCTCCAAGCAAAACAACCCAATTCAAGGGATAAAATAAGAGGAATGTGAAATTCCTAAAGAGCAATAAAAGGTACAAGAAGCATGTAGACATTCCTACCTACCAGATAACACATGAACAACATGAACTGGATGCACTCCTAGCTTTGGAGAAACCCAAAAAGCAAAAGAAGGACAAAAGCCATGTGCAATGTCATAAGTGTAAAGAAATGGGACACTATTCCAGTGAATGCCCAGAGAACCAGAAGAATAAGGAGATTGGCCAAGTGGTGTGCAACAACTGCAAAGAGCTAGGCCACTATGTAGCAACTTGTCCACAAGAGCCACGTAAAGAACTCAAAGACATCAACTGTTTCAATTGCAAGAACCCAGGACACTATGCAAGCAACTGTTTAGAAAAGATGAAGAACAAGTTGAACAAGCCTATGGAGAAACTCAACCTTGGCCCATGAGTCAAGTATGGAAACAAAGGACACAATACAGATGTTTTCCCAGAGAAGTTTCCCCAAGATTCCAAGCAAGCCAATATGTAATTTAGTTGGAAAAATTTTAACGGTGGTAGTACCCTAGTTGTTTTGAGCCTACTTGTAACCCTATATTTCCCAAATCTCGGGACGAGATTTATTTTAAGGGTGGTAGCCTGTCACATCCCAAGATTTTCCAAATCTTGTAATGTGAAAAAGAAATGAATAAAATAAAAACTTTGTTGATTTTCAAGGTGAGAAGAAACTTTTTGAATCCAATTGGAAACCTTCAAACCAATTTGGATCAAATAAATCCTAAAGGGATTTAAAAAGATAAACATTTAATAAAGGAAAATAAGAAAATATTTAAAATTACTATTTTGGATCTTTTAAATAAAAGTTTTGGTTTTCAAATGAAATAGAAGTTTTATAAATAAAGATTATTTTATAGAGCCAAATTAAACCTTGGCCAAGCTTTTGAAATAAAACATTTTGTTTTGATAAAAATAGTAAAGGTTTATTTAAAATAAATTAATAAGGATTTAATATCTAAGTTTTATAAATAAAGGTTTTTACTATTTTAATTAACCATCAAAACTTATTTATTTATTTCAAATAAGTTTTCCAAGTATTTTATATTCTCAAATAAAACCTACTGATTTTGGTTTTGTTATTTTGGATTTCAAAATGGAGTTTGAATAAATCAAAATCTATTTGATTTAATAAACAATGGTCTATTTATTTAATTAATAATGGACCCTAAAATAAAAATATTATTTTATTTTGGATTTTGGTTTATGTCGTTAAACAGAACCAAATTTAATTGCAAAGTGTGGTGATTGTTTGAATTGTTTTGATTGTTTGATTTTCAAAACAGAAAATAGGAACAGAAAAGGAAAAACAATTTGAAAGAAAAAAATAAGATTTGGACTCAACCCAACTGGCCAAGCCCAACAATACCCAATCCAGCCCACCTACTCTCTCCCGCGGCGAAACGTTTTCCACTCAGAACCCCACCCGCACAAAAACTGACCGGTGGACCCTTCCCATCACTCCCTTTCTAACTGACCAGCCGACCCCACCCTCTCCTTTTCATTGTCTACACCCGCGACCCGTTCTTCCCCGTTTCTGCCGTTGATTTTGCGTCGTCAATTCACCTTAATGCAGCGTTTAAACCTCTCAGTGATCATGCGTGATAAATCCCCTCCCTCTCCTCTTCATTTCCCCTCAAACCCCGCTACCAGAGAGCCCCTAGGCTGCCTCGAATCAGCCTTGCACCGCCGCTGCTCCGACGACACTCCGGCGATAATTCCGACCAAACCGCGCCACCCCTTACCTCCCCGACCAAGCTCACACCTTCCCCACTCCCAGACGCTCCTCTATGTACCGTCCATTCAACAGCGGGCGCCCCAGAACGCCGTCTTCAACAAGCTCTGAGCGTCGCGGCGTCTGTTTTCTTCTCCAGCGAACTTCCCTGGTAAGAACTGACCACCCCGCGCCTTCTCGATCATGCAAGCATCTTCGCCTTGGTCTTGCGCACCTAACCATGCCCTCTGTTTGACTTCTTGTGATCGACAGCGTCGCCTTCGACCGCGAACAGAACCACCCGTCGCCAGACCCTACTCCGGTGAGGAATTCCTCCTGTCCTCGTGCGCCCCTTGCCCAGACGACTTCACGTTGAGCTTCCCCAGGCCTCTGCGATCACGGTGAGCATACTCCCCTCCCTTCTAGCTTCCTGTATCGCCGGCACCGCCACCACCTGACCGTCGCCGCCGTCTGCCGCCGCGTAGCGCCGCCAGCCTTTGGCCAAGCATCTGTGGCCGTTAGATTAAAATCTGGTGGCTGCAATTAGAAATAGGAGAACCGGTATGCGCCCCATATGATTCGTTCGTTTAAAATAGATCCAACGCTCCACAGCGCGTAATCCACGCGAAGCGGTACCGCCCAATAGAAACATGACGCGTGGCCAGACTTTATTTAAAACAGAAATTTGAAAATAGAATTGTTTGCAGATTTGAAAACCCTATAACTTTTGATCCACACGTACAAAAATTACAAATTTTATATCGTTGGAATAAGTGTAACAAGCCCTAGTCAACCATGGAATTTGTTTAGTAAATAGTATCTGTTAGATTGTTTATTTTTGCAGAAACATTTGTATGCTTGTTTAGATTAGGAAAATTGTTCAAAAATGTTTTAAAGGTTGAAACCTTTGAAAATTGGTTTGTGGTAAACTTACTGACCCAAGGAACCAACCCATGGTTTTGAAAATGAATTTGGTGAAGTTTAGGATGGATTAATTGGTTTAGCCCATTTCTAGCCAAATAAAAATAATGGTTTTGTCATGAAAATGTTTTTGGAGTAAAAACTTTGGGAAAATGATTTGGATTAAACCTACTGACCCTAAACACCAAGTTTTGAGAAACAACAACTTATTTTGTGAACAACTTAAAGTTGTTTCTTTGATAAAAATATTTTCCACCACATAAAATGATGATTGGATTTAAAAATGGTTTATGGACAAAACCCTTTTGCAAATGACTTTGCCACTTTGGAAAATGACCACTTTGAACCTTACAAAGTTTAGAAGCCTAGTGGAGACCATCTTTGCAAATAGAACCACCTCTTGCATGCTTACATGCATGGCTTAGATCCCATTGTTTTATGTGAGTGAATTGTTTGATTGATTATTGGTTTGGAATGCTTGATGATATTGTGTTTGCTTGATTGATTCTAGTGAAGTTAGAAAAGTGTGAGACTATCAAGATCAAGGAGTGAACCATCATTCCCTACCAAAAAGGCAAGTTACACTATCATCTAAAGTCCTACTATTTTCATTATACTTAGTGGATTTTGAAACATGCATGAAAAGAATTTTCTATACTTATGCTATGCTAAATCCTAATAGGATACCCTATACATTCCTTAGTGAAAACATTGTAGTTGTCACATGCTTAGCCATGCTATATTTTGAAAACAGATACATGTTGAGATTTTATGAAGTTGAGAAAAGGACTTGTGTTTTTACATAATAAAACAAGGACTCAATGAACCACCTGGGTGGCCAAGGATACTTTGAGTTTTGGAGAAGGTGGCAACAAAAGGAACCATGTCTATGGCAATCTCTTTGTGTTGTGCTCCAAAGGAAAACCATCCAGGAAACTTAGAGATTGAACATGTTTCTCCAATTGTGGCTTTCGTGTGCAACCACATGCTATTTATGGCTCTGGCTTAGTCAACTACATTGGGAAGACCCATGCATTGTCTTCAGATTACTGGACACGGGGACCTGGAATCCTACATGGGTGCTGAAGACAAGCTAGAAATGGTATATGGGAGGACCCTCTGGAAAGACTTCGTCACATTCTCAATCTGCCGGTACTCCATCTTGGTGAGCACTAATCCAGTGGCCACTGGTGGCAACAAGATGGGATTGTGACATGTGGGTAAAGTGTACTACTTCTGCAGAAGATAATAAAATCTAAGTACTTAGCCGTGTCCCCGGTTATGGACAATACTGAGCAACTAAAGTTTGAAGCTATGGGAGATCTCGACATTCCAATTTCTAAAAGAAAATTTTCTAAGTGATAACAAAAGACTTGATGCACTTGGGGGTACCAAGGAACTAAAGAGATTTTGATGAAAACTTGATGCACTTGGGGTTACCAAGGAGCTCAAGAGATTTTGATAAAACTTGATGCACTTGGGGGTACCAAGGAGCTCAAGAGATTTTTTTTACAAGGACTTGAATACTTGGGGATACCAAGGAGTTCAAGGGTTTTTGATAAAGAGGTTTGACAAAAGATCAAAACCATTTTGAAAAGATAGGATAAATTATTTCTTTCTGCAAAGAAGCCTTAAACCCTACCTAGCCAAATATGCATGTAATGATAGGATCCACTCATATTATACTTAGTAGTGAAACTTGCCAATACAATTCAAATGTATTAACCCTTGTGGCTGTAACTTGTAATGTTGCAGGTTTGATTAATTTTAGTGAAGATTGATTGATTAGGATTACAAAGTCTACAACCAACATGTCTGCCTGTGGCACTTTGAAGATGAAGGACCCCATACTTATAGTTATTCCGCTGCAATGTATTGTAATAGCCAAATGATCTATGTAAGATGTAATAAAATTATGTTATTCCTGGTTATAAAGTTATATTATGACCTTTGTTTCTTGATATTACATCTTAACTGTGGATGCTAGCTATTGATCCAGGGACTAGCATTGTAAACACAGGGGACTCCACCTTATATTGTGTAAAGGTTGGGACACTCCCTCTACATAAAGACAACCATACGGCTCATGCCGGTTGTGTACTCATCGACATGCAAGTCATGAAACATTACAAAACATGATCATTGCATACAACATACACATCACATCTTGGGCCATACCATATCACAGAAAACACTCCCTACAAAAACAAGTTAGACGCCTCTACTTTGTTGTTGCATGTTTTACGTGGCTTATGGGAGTAGCAAGCAAAGAACGATTCTTACCTACGGAAAGCCACAACGGTGATATTATGGTTGCCAAACTCCGGTGTAAATCCCATGACAACTATAGTGAGAGAAACTGGCATCCACCATCCGCATGTGTGGAACAAGCCACACGTCAAGTGCGGAGCCGGTCTCGCGAACGAGGTCGCGTAAGGTTGGCCTGGACCGCTTCGATCTCACCATTCCGCGTCATAAGAAGTACACAAACAAGAGGCTTGCAACAGAAAACATCAACGCCCGCAACAACCATGTTGCATTCTACTTGTGAAACACATCTACGCATAGATCTAGCTCTGATACCACTGAAGGGTTTCGCAGCATAGTAAATCAAAAAAATTCTACGGATGCGAACGGGAAAGCCAAGATCTAATCTAGGAGATGCAAACAATGAGGGGGGATAGATGAGATCTTCATACCCTTGAAGATTCGCACAGCGGAACGTTCGACGGAACGTGGGTGATGTAGTCGTACTCGCTTCTCCTCCTCGCGATCCGATCTGATCTAACACCGCAAGTGGCGATGCCTCCGAGAGATGCACACGTGCGGCACCTAGACGTCTCCTCCTTCCTCGGTCCAGCAATTGGGGTGGAGAGATGGATTGGATCTACAACGCGACGGCGCGGTGCAAGCGGTGGAGAGTTTCTGCGACAGGGCTTTGCCTACGCGCAGTCGGGAGGGAGAGAGAGAGGAGGGGCAGCAGGGCGGCTAGGGTTGTGGAGGAGGTGTGGGGAGGGTGCTCCCCCAGCCCTCTTTATATAGAGGGGTGGGCGGTTGGCCCTTGCCCCTCCCCCAAGCCCTAGGGCCTGCGGCCAAGGAGGAAGGAGTGGGGGGGGCAAGTTCCCCCCCTTCTAGAAGCTCCCCTAGGGTTATGCCCTAGGCTTGGCCGGCTGGGCCCTATGGGGCTTGTTCCCCTGGCCCAATGCGGCCAGGACACTCCCTCATAGGCCCATGCCCCCTCCCGGCAGGTGGGGCCACGTTGGTCCCCCTCCGGAAGGTTCTAGAAGCTTCCGGTACAATACCGATTAACCTGAAACAATGCCGAACTCCAAAAATTGCATTGCCTTATATGAATCTCATTCTCCGGAACCTCTCGTGATGTCCCGGATCTCATCCGAGACTCCGAACAAAAACTCATAAACCAATTATCCAATCTATCCTAGCGTCGAGACACGTTAAGTGTGTGACCCTTCGGGTTCGAAAATATGCAGACATGATCTTATATCAATAATCAACGGGTGCGAAACCCATATTGACTCCCACACATTCATCGATGATCATATCAGATGAACCACGATGCCAGGATTCAATCAATCCCATATATATATTCCCTTCGTCTCGCGATATTTTACTTGCCCGAGATTTGATCGTCGGTACCGTCATACCTAGTTCAATCTCGTTCACAGCAAGTACTTTACTCGTTCCGTAATCCGATATCACTTTGTGATTAACTCATTAACCACATGCTTGCAAGCGGTTTTGATATCGATTACCAAGTAGGCCCGAAGTATATCTCTCCGACTTGGGAGGGACAAATCCCATCTCGATACATACAACCCAATAGGTACTTTCCGATCACCTGAGAGACACCTTTATGATCACCCTCTCATAGGATGACGTTTGATGACCTCAAAGCTTTCTTCCGATACCAGGGAGTTGTATTATCTCATGGTATAAGGAATACAATATTTGACATAAGAAAAGCTTCGCAAAGATGAACACGATGACACGATCTAATTGCTCCGCTTTGTTTGGGTCTGTCCATCATATCATTCTCCCAATGATATGATCTTATTATTAATCGACAACTCATGTCTATGGTTAGGAAACCTTAACCATCATTAATCAATGAGCTAGTCCATAGAGGCATACTAGGGCACGGTGTTGTTCATAAACCACACAAGTATTAAAGTTTCCGCTTAATACAATTCTAGCATGGAATGTATACTTTACTATGAACAAGAATTATAATAATAACACCTTTATTATTGCCTCTAGGGCATAATTCCAACAGTTTAATCATAATGGGCATGCTTTCGGGCAACCTACTGAGATCTTGGACACAGAACGTGAAGTAATCATCAGCATGGAAACCTAACATGAACAATACCAAAATCCCCAATGTTTACAACACAGAAATCTTAAACTACAAAACTGCGCTCTAGACTACAAAACTATGGTGCTAGATTGCTAGAACATAAAGAGAGAGGTTTGAAGCCTTACCGCCATTGATGGAGCTCGGGAGCACAGGATGTGTAGATCTACCAACCTGGTGGTGCTCTCCGATCTGCCAGCGCTAGACAAACCGCCGACGGCGAGTAGAGAGAGAAGAAGGTGCAGTTAGAAATGGGGAGAGTGGAGAGTGATGAGTGAGGTGAGGAGATTTATGGCGCGAGTTATCGAGGTGCCGCGCGTATCCTGCTCTTCTCCGCGCATGCACCCGCGTGCCGCCCCTCGCATCCCCAGGGCTTGTCCCCGTGGAAACTCCCTAATTTCGGCATTTCCAGCGGACCAAATTTTAGACTACTTTAAGACCCATGCCGTGCAGAATCATAAATCAAACGGGCTTATTTCTTCCGGTCAGATGCGAGAAGGGTCTCCGTGGGCAAGCAAACACGCCCTGGTTGTTGGAGCTCAAAGCGCTGCGTCCTTGCCTTAACCGAGGCACTGGATCTCAGTTCTTGTGCTAGGCCACGGTATAACATTTTGTAGGACCTACAACTTATCACTTTTTGTTTCAGCTCTATGATATTTTTGCCGAAATTAGCAATTTTCTCCTATGCACTAAAAAATTCCGTAGCAACACTAGATCCATACCGGTTGTATTGCTTTTAGTCAAGATATTATTTCTGCATGACCTTCTAAACAATGATTGACTCCACTATATCCATAGTTTTACAATATAAATTTATCCTTTCAGGGTATGCTATATTATTCATGTACAATCTTTCAATTTTTTCTATGTCAAATGAAATTGTTTTCAAAAGGTTCCGCTGAAAAGTGTTGGGTTTTCTCTAGTTTGTTAAGTTGGCCCTCACAGTTTTGTCTTAGAATTTATAATGTCTTTCCAAAACTGAGGTCTGACAGATGGAGTGAATCTGGTTGGAAACCTCTCATTGTCCTTAACTCTTTTGATAAAATTCGCTTTATACGTCCGTTGCGAAGTATAATGCGTATTTCGTTTGCTTTTGCTAAGGTTTTTGACCAGAAGCTAGTCTATTAATTTGTACTTTGTATGACATAAAGTTGATATCAATATATTTAGAAGCATTTACTTATGATTATAATTTATATAACATAAACACATTCGAAATGAGTAATTTTTTATCGAAGGTGCGGTCAAAGAAAACTAAATACGCCATATATTTTAGAATGGAGGTATAAATAGTTTAAGTTAGCATCAGATATAGCTAATAAGAGCTTACACTCGGTCTCTATATAGTTAGGATGCACATAGCCACAGTCAACAAAAGAAAAGGAAGAAAACGTTGTATAACAAGCAAGGTTTTGGTTCTCGGTAGGTAAAATTTTTAGAGGAGGGCCGGGATTTCCGATTACCGTGGTTACCGGACGACTTATCCAACTTTAAATTCAAATTCTTTGGTATGATCATTTACAGAGGTTCTTTTTGTTAAATTTCAAAAAAAAAAGGGGGATCTTTTGCCCAGCAAACCCATTTCCCGGAGGTGGACGGGATATCTGGTTACCTATCCGGATTTCCCAAGAGACAACCAAAACGTTAATAACAAGAGAACATGTAAATCTCGTAGAGCGCCTAAGGCGGAGGACCGAAGACTGTTGCCATGTGAGATAAAAGTATATATCCCCAACCATCCCATCCAATGATCCTGAACTAACCACTAACTTAGTCCTTAGTTTAATCGGAGGATTTCGGAACCATGCGGGGTTATGATCTCTCAACAACTAACCCTTAATAATTAGTTTGATTAGGTCAGTAACTGACTTACTCAAGATGCATACTTTAATAATTAGTTTGATTAGGTCAGTAACTAACTTTCTGAAGATGCATACTTTATATGTAGGCATTTCGAATACTTGATATGTGAATGCCATTTATCTTTGTAGAAGCACGGGGAATCAGCTCATTTGATGTGGATGCTCAAGTCTGTGGTTTTACTAAAGGACAGAAATTTGCGGGTTTTACGCGTGAGCTTGGAGCATACATTATAAAATTATTATTCAACCAGACATTTTATTAAAGTGACAAACTGACAATCAATTTATAAATCCCTCATTGTTTTCACATAGATAAGTTACATTTAGGTGAACGTTGCCGTACATTAAGGTTTCATCATATATGGTTGCAAGCTTGTTTTTTCATTGTATTAGGCAACGGAGGGTTGTTGGAGAGCAAAAAGTGAAAAGAAAAACTAGATCTGGTTGGGTGTGTTTGCCATGAAAGGGTGCAAGAAAGGCTTCTGACAGATGGAGTGAACCTGGTAAAAAACCGCTCGTTATCTTTAAATAAGCATCATGAACAGTAATCACTTACACAAATCCCTTCAGTTTATTCGAGTAACTTTGGAACGATGCGGATCACGATCGATCTCCCAGCCACTAACCCTCTAAATTAGATTGCTTAGCTGTACTCCACCGTGTTTGGTTTCAAATTTCGTTCGGTCTGTAACGGAGATGTAAATTACTACTATAAGATTTTGATCTGTCAGCCCCCTTTTTTTTGCAGCAGCAGGGCGGAGGAATCTGCTGAGATGGATGCTCAAGTCATACATATAGAGTCAATAAAAAGTTGCAACACCTCGGAAGAAACAAGACTCATGCACGCGGCACGCACGCCAGAAATAATTACCACACCTCGACACAGGCTTGTACACTCTAGACCAAAGATCCACGTACGATAATCTAAGCAAGAGCGAGGGCGGAGGGACTCATCAATCACCATGAATGGCGGAGAGCAGCTAGATGGGATCAACAGGACAAGGGCCCTTGAGGCCTTGGCCCCCTTCCTCGAGAACCCCCGGCAGACAGTCATCCGGAACGAAGGATTTGTGGTTGCGGCTGCAGCAATGCTGTTCCTGCAACTCGTGCTCGCTCCCTGGCGCCGGCGGTCAGGCCACTGGTTCGTCCAAGGTACTCTGTGGGTAGCTTACAACATCTCCTTCCCTCTGATTACCTACACCCTTGGTCAGATGGTGACCTCGCCCGTGAAGAACGGTCTGTATCCTATCTGGGGTTTGATCCTCTTCTGGGCAGCTGGATGTGCCAACGCCTTCAGGGTCTATAGTATTGAAGACAACAAGCACTGGAAGCGGTACTTCTTTGAGCTCTATCAGTATTTTGTGTATCTAGCCGTCATATTCAGGCTGCTTCGCCCTGGTAGAGACAACTACTATCTGGGTTGGGGAGCTGCAAAGTCTATACAGCCTATTGTACTTCCTCTTTTATTGTTAGCTACCATGGTGTTTTTCACCAATATGCACAGAATAGCTGCTGGTATGATGGTAACAAATTCTATTCCCAGCAAATTAGTAGCTGACTACATGCGGGATCAGGTTGACGCAAGAGCTGCTAAGGAGTATTTCGATCCAATCACAATGAACGGCTACAGATACCTTGTCCGGCCTTCTTTTGGTAGATGCGATAGGGGAAACAATATTATTCTTGAGGATGATGCTGTCACCATCAACAAAGTCTGGGAAATGACATATGATGATAGATTATTCAGAACAAGTGGTGGTGGCTCGCCACTGAAAGATGTATGCCTCTCGTTTGCTCTATCCCATTTGCTGCTCCGCCATTACTTTGAGCTGGATTGTGCTGAAGTCGGACTTCGCGAGACGTTCAGGTTTGCACTTGAGGGTTTGCTTCCGGACACGGATCAAGTCAACCATTACTCAAGAGCATTTCATATCGTCGAGGTAGAGTTGGGTTTCCTCTATGACTTGTTCTTCACAAAGTATGCGACTCTCTTTAAAACGGAGGTTCTACTCCCTATTGTTATGCTTGTGAAATTAATTTGCACATCTATCGGAGGAGCACTTCTGCTTGTATATTGCCCCACTCTCAGGACACTTGATCCTATAATCGAGGTTAGCACAAGAAGGGTTGATGTTACTGTCACTGTCGTGATTTTGGGAGCTATGCTTCTATTTGAAGCCCTGCAGGCTATACTCTACCTGACATCAGATTGGGCCATCGTTTCGCTCGCTTGCAGCTATGCGACAGAAGATAAATGGAGACTCATGCCGTCCATCATTCGGATGTTTAGAAGGTGTAAGTTTGACAAATTTCTTGGCAGGATCAAGTTTTCTGGATACTGGCAAAATAAGATTGGACAGTCATCTGTGATTGATGGCAGCCTGAGTGTGGATCGTACTTATACCACTCATTCAATCTTAAACAGGAGCAGCGCATACAGCAGTACGGCTAAAGCTATAGTGCTTTCATCTTTGGCCATGTTCGGGTTAAGTATTTCAATGCTAAGATCAAAGAAGAAGTTCATACCAATCCCTGGTTTGGTCAAGAACGAGATCGTATCTTGCTTGCGGACATATAGCAATGGTGGTCCTCTAACTAATGGAAAAGCAGCATTGGATGGCAATGGTATTCTTGGAGAATTCTCCTATACACTAGAGAATCATAGCCAGACGAGGGTGATGCTTATTTGGCACATCGCAACTGAGTACTGCAATATTTCATCTTCCGATGGAGCAGAGGTACAACACAGTGGTGCACGGCAAGTTGCCACCACCTTATCCAAATATTGTGCCTACTTAATGGTCTTTCTTCCAGAACTGCTTCCTGGGAACTCTACAGATACACTGTTCGTCGTCCATGATGTGTTATCGAAAGTACAGAGTGCGCACCATGGACATATGCCGACTAGCCAGACATTGCTGAAGATCATCCAAGATTCTGAAAGTAGCAGTAGCAACGACGGGAGGAACCAGGATCATACTGTCACAACCACAATCGACATTCCAACCAGCAGGAACGAGGATAACATCATCCATGACTCCGGCTCAAGCAACAATGACCAGATTACCAACAATAATGCACCTCTCATCCTAGAAGATAGCATCTTCATCGAAGGCTTGAAGCTAGGGATGGAACTTGAGAAGAAAGATGCTGCTCTCCGGTGGAAGCTGCTGGCGGAATTCTGGGCTGAGACCATCATCTACATCGCCCCATCTGACAAAGCAGCGGTGCACATGGAACGGCTTGCGCAAGGAGGGGAATTCCTCACACATATCTGGGCTCTCCTCAAGCACGCGGGCATCACGACACGTGACTATACGCAGACACCGGAAGATCCTCTGTAGTAATGCTGGTGTGTTTGGTTTTGGTATTCATCTTGTGACAGTGATAATATTTCCTCTGTTTTCTTGTCGTCAATTCAGTGGACATATGTCCAAAACTATTATGTCATGTAAGATTATCCAATGTATCAGCTGCCGTCAATAAATGTGCGTGTTCGTTTACGGCACCATTTCTTTTATTTTTTGAAACGGAGGCTAGGAAGAATTAGCAGGGACTTTCTGCGCATATTACGCGGCTAACCTGTTTATTTATTAAAAGTTATATTTTTATTTGGAGTATGTACTTTCGTGTTTTGAAATACTCCTTCTGTTTCAAATTACTCCGCGCGCACGCTTACCTTGGTGGCCTAGTATTCTCTCATTTTTCATCAAAAAATTCTTAGAATTTTTGGTATACGTAGTACATATTTCATACTATCTATTTCAAAAATTCGAGGATTTTTTTGAATGAAAAATGAGGGAGTACTAGTTCACCTACGTAAGCGCGCCGGCGGAGTAATTTGAAACAGAGGGAGTAGCATAGACGCATAAGGGGCGATTTTGCCGGTGAGGCTTCATTAGGCTTGAGCCTCACCTCAAATTTTGCGAAAAAGTTATCAAATATATAGGCTCTAGTTAGTTAGCAATCAACTGGAGCTTCTCCTGGACTCCTGTTATTAGTACATGCGTTCACGATAGGTAGGAAAAAAAAGAAAAGGAAGCACAACTGAATTTGAGTGCACATGCGTTCTCCTGGACTCCTGTTATTAGTACATGCGTTCTTATTTTTCTTGTTTATTTTATATTTTCCATCATTGTCATAAGAATTTGAGTGCACAAAATCATATTGCTTTGTTTAAGTCATTATAGTTGAGTGATGTTTTATCTCGAGCCCACCCTCCAATTTCGTTCTAGAATCGCCACTGGACGCATAGTATTTTATTATTAGCCTACCTTCTCTAGAACTATGTTCTTCAACCTAGTGATCCTCTTTGTACTACTATGTCCATCTTCTCGAGAGTCGTATCACCAAATACAAGCAACAAATCGTGTTCTGCAGGTTTTGGCTCAGTTACAGTCAATTGAACCAAACACTCACATAAAACAGTAGCAAACCAAAACAATTGGTAAACCGGTAGTCAAACTCATAGTCACGCTAAGTTCGGTAAGATGAACCCAATGCTCCCATGGGCATGAAACAAGACAATCTAGATGAAAGGTACACCCGTTAAGTACGCGATATAAAAGTACAACCACTAATTTGAAAAGCTATTGATATCAATTGTGAAGAAACGATGACACACAAAATATTTCGGTATCATAGATAAATCCACAGATTCTAAGACGTGGTCTAAATTCGAAAGTTCAGGACATAGGAAAAGGAGCATGTAGGTAGAGAAGCGTGTCCAACAATGATCATCCATACCCTTCTACAGCCTACCGCATTACATGGGTATTGCACTCGCCTCGCTGGTGTAACCAGCACTAGTAGGAAAAAAGCTTATTCATGGTGTTCAGAAAAATAGGTTAGTAACATTTAACTCACATGCTATCAATCTCACGCATGGTAACCAGTACTGGTGGAAGTAAAATAATTCTAGTGGCCCACCATATGAATACCGCCAATAATATGTCACCGCTATCTTTTGGCCGTCTACCAGCGGCGTGCCGCCGTGTGAGTGTCAGTAATATTTTATAATAACGGCGTTTCGTGCCGAGGGCCACTAATTATGGTATTATCGGTGGCTTCTGAACCCGCTAGTGTTTATTGCAGGTTAAAAAATACGCTGCCGCGGTCGTGTTTTGAAACAAATAAAATTGTGTCACATATGACATAATTAGTTGATGTCATTCAATAAAACTAGTTAGTTCAACTCCAGTACATAATCAAAATTGTTTTACATATGAACTAATTGGATCAACAAGATACTTAACTCGTCTAATGAAGATACATACAAGGAACTATCACATAACATAGAAGATGAACAAGTATACAATGATAATATATTGGAAGGGAATTATGTAGTTCTTAACTCTACTAGATCCGGCCGTTTGCTTTTCAAATTCATAATTGGCTCTCTTTTCATTTAGAGGGTTGAAGTACTCTTCCTCGGCCATCGCTTTAGTCGGAAACCCTTTGTACGAGTTATTTGGATAGCGTATAACTTGTTTACTACACTCTTTCCATGAATCGTATACTCCCGGAACCACTCCTCGACATACCGCAAACCATTTGTCCTATTAAACACACATAAGATCGATTATACAATCGTTAGCAACATGAAAGCATAATTTTAATCACACACGAAAATCATCACAAGTTGTCAAAGCCTACCGGACGTGTGGACCGAGAAGAGGTGGCCCCGGTGCAATTTTCCTTGGCCATCTTTCGTTCTAAAGATACAAACACATATTTTCATTACAACTTTTATGATTTTTTATACACCATATATAAACACATACATAGGTAATCCATAGCACATACAAGCAAATTTTGATCAAAATTCATGTACATCATAATTAACAAATAGGAGCTACACATGCAAATTAGAGGCGGCGCCGCCACTTTGTGGTCAACGGAATCACGCCGGCGTAAGAATGGAGCGGCGGCGACGGAGGAGAGAAGGAATTACCTATCGAAGGGCGCGTCATCGAGGAGGAGCCGTGGGCGGTGGTCATCGTCGAGGTGGACCCGCACGGAGGAGTCAACGAGGTGAAGCCAGGCAGAGGCATCGTCGAGGTGGGGTTGTGCATTGGATGTCGAGCCGGCGGCGCGCGGGCTCTCAGCGGATGACGTGGCCCATGAGTTCGGCCGCTGTTGGTGATTCGACGGTGCGAAGACAATGGGGTGTGGCCGGATGTGGTGTGTGTGTTCGTGTGAGTGGAAAGAAAGGGGCAAGAAGATTTTGGAGATTCACTATTCCATAGTGGTGGTGTTCGGGAAAAAGGTGAACGCCTCGTTCGGTAGATTTTACGCGCCACTAAAATGACTACTTAAGGCGTCTAAGATGCACAAACTCCACCAGTATAGCTCGCTATATTTCATGTGTTCACCATCGTAATAAAGACTAGCATGCTAGAACTTACTTACGAGCTTATTTAATACATACGTGTATTAGTTACGTCACACACGTAAATTGATTTCAGCATAGTACAAAAGTAAGTATATATGACCAAATACTTATATGATGAGATATTATAATTTCTATCGTCGCAAAATAAGTGTACACGCCACACTAAAATAATATTACATGCATCCATCGGTGTCTAATTAATTGTCATTAGCTTGCATAAAAATAAAAGATATAATGCAAGATCATGGATCGATCTTTAATTTCTTTCGTTCAGCGTTTGACGATTTTCTTGGTAGTCTCCTTGGTCCTCTTGACCGGGGTCTTTGTATATCTTAGCCCCATATCGTGACTCTTTCGTTTAAATGACAGACCTGTCATAGGTACCGTAGTTTTGTCCTTTTTAAAAAAGTATGTGCCTGCATCATCCATATTTTCTTCTTCTTTCTCTGTATTGCCATATTGATCCAAGTCTTCGTCTGCGGCGACTTTGTCCATTTCAATAATATTACTTTTGTCTCTTCTCACGATAACACGACTCGGACTTATTGGATCGGTTACGAAAAACATTGGTCCATGTCCTTACCAAATACCCAAGGTCCATTTTGGGAGTTTTTCTGACGGTGGAGGTATGATCATGGAAGTGAAATAACAGTGTTCATCGTCAACGCTCTTTGCCCATCTAACACGAAACATTGCCCTCTTGTATAATCATGAGTGGTTTAGTTCCCAAATCTCTTATATTCTGTCGTAGAATCTATTCTTTTCAGTACCTGCCTCATCCTCAGATACCATCTGTGGGGCCCTTGGATTAATCCTCCGAGAATTTCTGTTATGCATATCACCACGATCCCATGATCAGTCTGTCATGGCACATTACCGACAAGTATCAAATTAAACATCCATTACTTAAGCGGATACAAGTCATACCTCTATTTGCCATTATGGCTGCATTGATCATCATCAGCGGAACCATAGTACAATGTTGAGCCCGAACCGTTACTTAACCCCACAAGCAGCTGACTAGAGAACGTCCTAGCTCGCGTAGTTGTCAACTTCACCTTCTTCTTGAAATCTGACCAAGTTAATGGCCAAGGATAATGCCAGAGTACTTTGAATGTACAAACAAACCATCTTAAGATAATAGAAATAACAGGTTATGCATTATGGAGGTGGTATTAGGAGGGCTTCTGAGAGGCTCTTTTCTAAAATAGTTTCTCTTGTAGATATAGCATCACTATATCTTTGTTAAAAACTTTTTTAAAACATTTTTAAAATTATTTTAAAAGTTTGAAAACTAATAGGATAGGTTCACCCATTTTTCCTTTCTTTTGGTCATCCCACGACCAAAACTCTTTCCTTCATTTTCGACCATTCCAAGGTAAAATCATTTCCAAAAGCCTTTTTTTCTTTTCTAAAATCCTTTTAAAAACAAAACCAACACCGCTCTACAATAGTTTGTCCAATTGTCCATAACCGTGGACACGGCTATTCAGATAGATTTACACTCTGCTAAGGTTGTACACTTTACCCACATCATCCGGGTACCCTGCCCTAATCTCGCACGGATCATGGGTCGATAAATAATCAAAATCCTCGGCTTTCCAATCCAACATAAGCGCCTAACCTATGAGTCGTTTCCCCTCAATACTGGGACGTCGTGTACCGAGGAGCAACCGGAGCGCATTCCCTCTTGGGACATGCACTTTCAATGAGAGGTTCATAGTAACACCTGACTGCCTGCGGTCAGTTTGTTTCTTCTCCTAGTCAATGCATCCCTTGGACCATCACTAGAGAAGACCCAGCCTCCAGGAATCATTATCCCCTGTAGTAGTTGCGATGCAAGTTATACCAAAGTAAACAAAATTTGAGTCCAGCTCCTTCCCATATAGGAGTTGTCGTGGGAATGACCACGGCAGCGAGTAGTAGAACATGGGGCAAGGGCGGCCAGCCATCTGCGGTGCAAGATGAGGGCGGAGACACAGGGTTTTACCCAGGTTCGGCCCCCCGGAGGGTAAAGACCTACTCCGGCTAGATTGTATTATGATGGAAGTACAATGGGGCAAGCTCGGTGGCTAGGCAGCGAGTCGCTTGGGTGGATGATGGAACGTATCCTCTACACGCCCTCTAGGGAGATTTATATAGACTCACCCTCCTAGGGTTTACAGATCTCAACCGAATCAGTTAAGGTTTCGGCAATCATTTAACCTAATCCGAATGGGCCTATCTACTCTCCTGGGCCTTCAACTTCCAGTCGCTTGAATCTACGCCAGGTCTTGATCCAGTCGCCGTCCTGCAGGCCAACTCGCCAGTTCCTGGGCCGGTCAGAAACGTCATGCTGGGTAATACCCCGGTAGGAATATCCCCATCAGTAGTCCCCAAGGCCGTCGTTGATTGGTCGCAGGTGTTCGTTGGCAGTCAGAGTATACGGGTCCAATGCGGGCGCCCAGTCGAATCGGCGGCGGACTCCTGAATAAAGGAAAAACCGGTTATTCTAGTCGCAATGACAATGGTCAGTCGGATCGCAGCTCGGCGAACGGGTCGGCGAAATGTTCAGTCACTATTGTAGTTATCGGGTTGGCAAGTCGAATGGATGAAGTTGGACCGTCAGATGAGGCCAAAACTAGCCGTTGGGGTAATCCAACGGTAACTTTGGCGTAATCACCGCGCGGTAACGGCTCCCGAAATTGGCGGGTAGCAACCGCTATATAAGGGAAATGGCAGGCGATCGGGAAAACACTCCTTCGTCCTTCCTCCGATTTCGCCCATCCCCGTTTTCCTCCGCATCGCGATCCAATCGATCCAGAAACCTTCGACCTCCGCGAACTCTTCGTCCAATGGCCCCCTCCACCGAACCATGGGGCAGGTCCAAGTGCACCAGGGCGCTACTGGCATCCTTCGAGGAGGCCGGGATCCTGTGCGCCGGCAGGTGGCGCATCCCCGCGGCCGGAGAGGTGACTCCGGACCCGCGCGAGGGAGAATTCATTTGCTTCACCAGCCACCTGGAGCGGGGGCTAGGGTTTCCCACATCTCTCTTCTTCCGGCGCTTCTGCGCCTTCTACGGGATCCAGCCATCGGACCTGGGCCCGCACAGCATCGAACAACTCGCCATCTTCGTGGCGTTCTGCGAGTGGTACCTGTGCTGCAGGCCCTACTTCCCCCCGTGGCAAGATCTGTTCCACGGGGGATCAGTCGCGAAGAATTAGGCGGCCCATTGCTGGCTGCGGGTGGCCTGACATTTCAGTTGAAGTCGAAGGCCTCCTTCTTCGACCTGATGCAGCCTGCCAAGGCGGCAAGAGAATGGAAGAAGTCCTGGTTCTACGTCACCGAGGCGACTCCAGACGGCGAGGTAGCGATCCCAAGGTACTCCGCCGACCGGCCCGAATCGCGCCGACTCCAGGTCGGCAAGCTCCCACTAGACCAGCGGATGGTCGTGGACGAGATGCTTCAAACCATCTGCGGCCTGAAGAAGAAGGGCCTTCAAACCATCAACTTGTACAATTGTTGGCTCGGGCGGCGACTCATTCCCCTGGCCCGTCGCGACCATTACATGTACGAGTACACGGGCAGGGAGGACTCGACGAAATCCTGCCTCGCTGAGTGGAAACTCGAAGACTACGTCCTGGCGCTGAAGAAGATCACCCAGGCGACATACCTGGACGCGAAGGCTGGGGTCGCCCCCTACACCGCGAATCATCCAGCTCCGACGGTAAGTCGATGTTTCCGCTACCATTCGCATTCGCATTTGATGCTGTCGCGGTTATACTGATATTGTCTCGTGCCTGCTGCAGTTATTCCAAGTGGTAGAAGGGTGGCTCCCACCCGCGGACGATGAGAACTCGAGCTCGTCCGTCCAGGACGGGGGCGAGTCACCTCCTGCCAAGGGCGGCGTCAGGAGCGACGCGAGTGATGACGACGACAATGATGACGAGCCCAGGGAAGACGCTGCCCCGATGGTTCGCAGAACTCGCGGGCAACATCAACGCGAGCTCGAGGCGAGTAGAAGCCTCGAACGTCATGAAGATGACGACGACGAGTTTCCCGAGCACACCTTGCGTCGTGAGGCTACAACGTCGAAGAAGAAGAAGGAAGTGAAGGCTCCACCAAAGAGAAAGACGAAGCCGGCGAAACAGGCATCTCCACCTCGTTCGGCGAGTAGTTCTGACGCCACCAGCTTGGCCAAGGATGAAGCGCCGCAGACGACAGCAACACCGGATGCCGCTGCCGCCCTGGATGAGGTACCTCTGGCCTCGCTTCCACCCCTATTCGCCTCGGTCTCAGGGTTGGGGGCTGCTCCAGCCACAGCAGCCTCACCTCCCAGGAGGACTCCTGCCGACGTCATCTCGGAGGCTCCTGTCACGGCCTCGTCGTCGAAGAGGCCTTCCGTGTCTTGGGCACACGATGTTTTGGAGATGGGCCTCAGTCGAAAACTGGGCCCCGAACTGGAGAAGCCGGCCAGTATCCGCACGGGACTGCGGTTCATACCAGTCGCCAAGTAAGTTTTTCCATCTGCTCATCTTTCATTGTACTCGAACAATTTTGCTCATATTGTTATTTTTCAGGACTGGAGTTAAGAAGATCGGCCATCCCTCTGTGGCCAAGGTGCCACCAGTCGTCGCTGAAGAGGACCCCTCACGGAAGAGGAAAGCTGATGAGGTTGCTGCCCCCGCAGACAGTGCTAAGAAGGCCAAGGGCGACGACGTTGTCACGGTCTCTGACGAGACGACGGTTGCTCCGAGTGATCCTCCGACCACGAAGGGGGTGGCCGGGAAGACCAAGGAGGGTGTTTCCTCGCCTGGAGTTGCCGAGCCGGCTCCTAGTGGCGCTGGAGCATCCACCGCGACCTTCCCCCGCTTCATGGCCAAAGCGGCTACAGTGAGTGGTATAACGCCATTGACCCGCACGCCTGGGGTCGCCGAAACGGAGGTCGAGCAGCGTCGCGGACACACTCCGGCTCTTCTCGCATCTGTGGATGCGCTACAGCTCCATGGCATGCTGGGCGCAGCCATCCAGGTATGTCCAGTCCCCGAGGATCGGGCCACTGAATTTCTGTGGTCAGATTCTTTTGGTGTTTGTTTTTATTTGTAGCACCCAGTCCCCGAGTGCCTAGTCGTTGAATTTCAGCGGTTGGGCACTTAGGATTCTTGATCTCCAGTCCCCGAGTGTCAAGCCGAGTGTCCAGGCGCTGAATTTCAGCGGGTGGGCATTTAGGATTCCATTGTTGTTAACTGTTTGATTTGTGCGCAGGGCTTGCAGCGTGAGTCAGCCGATCGGCTTGCTGCGAAGTGTCGCGCAGACAAGGAACTTGTTGCCGTCCAGGAAACAAACAAGGAACTCCAGGTGATTGCTGCCAAGGCAGAGGAGGTCCGCCAGGGCCTTGTCCTAGCGAGTGAACTAACGGCGGCTCAGTCTTCGTTGAGTTCGGCTGAAAAGCGGATCGCTGATCTGGAGCGCGAGCTCAAGGAAGCGAGAGTGGAGGCGAGCGCGGTGGATGGGCGAGCAAAAGCTGCTGTTACGGCTGCCACTGAAGAGCGAAAGGTCTCTGAAGCCCTCGTTATTGGGCTGCATAACGACTTCTCCTCGCTTCAAAGCTTCATCACGGGCCTCTGTCGTCCTTTAATTGGTAAACTTCCTGCCTCTGCCTGTAGTTGATGCATTATGTAATCTTTGGTGTACTCACTGCCGCCCTCTGCCCACAGGTCGGATAATCGACAGCTCGGAGGAGGCGCAGTCATACGACGCGCGGCAGTGTGTGACCACTTTGGTCGACTCGGCCACGTTTTCTGCGGCCTGCATTCGGGCGTATCTTCAGGAGATGTCGCCTACGGAAGTGATTCCCAGCGACCTCGTCGACGTATGGCGATATCTGGAGAAGGCGTCGTCAGTCGTCGAGTTCATGACGCGGTCGGCGTTCCGACGCGGGGCGGCAACGGCGCTTAGCCTTGGGCTTGCCCACTTCCCGGAGGACTTTGACCTTGACGACGTGACGAGTGGTTACCCCTCGTCGACGGGCTCGATAGAGATCGCCGAGGTGCTGAAGCTGACGGACCGGGCCGCGGTATATTCCGATCGCGTCTGGGCGATGGGCGACCTCCTCCCTTATCAGGAGATGACTGTCGCGCCCAACGATCCCGAGCCGGTGCATCGGGACTTCAAGGTCGAGCAGCCGTTTCGTGCGGCGATGGCGGGTGAGTTGACGACGTACCCGTTGAACTCGTACATGCCCTTCATTCGCAACCGCAAGGATGGCGGCGAGTCGACGTTGAAGCCTGCGGAATAGAAACATTGTGCCCTGGGGCGTTAGTAGCAATTTGGCCATTGGGCTCAACTTGTATTTTGTAACGACTTTGTTCTGCTGTAATAGAATTTCGCGTTATTTTGTGAATTCTCTTGCGATTTTGATTGCTGATTGGACGAGTCCCCGAGCGCGTCCGCCCTTTTTGTGGGGTTTGCCTCGTTTGTTGTGTGTTTGTGGTTTTGAATGTTTTGTCAGTTGTTTTGTTATTGAGGTCGACTCGCCCGAGCTTGGAAAGCCAGTCGCAGGGCGACTCCCATGAGTGCTCTTTACTTGACCATTTTCCCTTGCGCGAACGAGGTCGGGTGGCCGAGTCCCCGAGCGTGGTACTGGGTGGTTCTAGTCATGGCTCTAGGGTGGGTGAGTACTGGGCGCGTTAAAGTGAGCGCGTCCCTCCTGCCTGACCCGCCGGGTCAGTCGCATGGCGAGTCCTGGGCATGCTCTCATACTTGGTGTTTTTTCCTAGTCGCTCGTGCTTAACTGGTCGTCAGTCCCCGAGCGTGGTACTTGGCCGTTCGAGTCGCTGTGTCGAGGATGTAGAGGATCATGGTCGCTATGAGGAGCGAAGGCAGTTGTCTTGGCTCGTTAAGCCAGTCGAGCTAGGCGACTCCAATGGGGCTCCGGGTAGGTGTTTTTCATGGACGTTACGAGTCCTGGGGTAACCCAGTGCCCTCGTGACGCACCACTTTGCCGTGCCGGTCGCTGTACCAGAGGTTGACTTCTGCAGTTAGCTTGACGCTGTTATTACGAGTGCGAGTGGCACAAGACACGGAGAGTAGACGCAATTTGTGGTAACCAATAAGTTTTATTTCATAGCTAGTGGAGGTTACATGTATGGAGTTCTAGGAGTAGAACTTCCGTAGGAGGTTTACATTCCACGGTCGCTTGACGTCAAGTTTCCCGTCTCCGCAGACGTCGGTAAGGTAGTAGGCGTCGTTTCCGAGTACTCGCCCGATGGCGAATGGTCCCTCCCACGGGGGGGGGGGAGAGCTTGTGCATGCCCTTCTTGTCCTGGATGAGGCGTAGCACCAGGTCGCCTTCCTGGAAAGTGCGAGTCCTCACTCGCCGGCTATGGTAGCGGCGGAGTCCTTGGTAGATGGCGGTCGGGGAGCAAGCTGGGTCGCGTGCCTCGTCGAGTTGATCGACTCCATCTGGCGGCGAGTTCGCTTTTGCAGCGTGTAGTGGTCAACCCTTGGCGTAGTGCTCTAGGTCGGTGGGCATGACGCCTCGGCGCCATACACCATGAAGAAGGGGTGAACCTCGACTGTTGTGAGGTGCGGATGCCCCAGATGACGGAGGGTAGCTCCTCGACCCAGCACCCGGCGGTGCACTCGAGTGGTACTTGGAGCCGTGGCTTCAGGCCATGGAGGATGCTCTGGTTGGCCCGTTCCGCCTGGCCGTTGGACTCCGGGTGGGCGACTGAGGCAAGGTCGAGTCGGATGTGGTGTTCTTCGCAGAACTCGGCCATGGCTCCTTTGGCGAAGTTGGTGCCGTTGTTCGTGATGATGCTGTTTGGGAACCCGTAGCGATAGATGAGCTTGCGTAGGAACTTGGTGGCGGTCTTCCCGTCGCATTTCCGGACTGGCTTGGCTTCCACCCATTTTGTGAATTTGTCGACTGCGACCAGGAGGTGGGTGAAGCGAGGGGCCTTTTGAAAGGGCCTACCATGTCCATACCCCACACGCGAACGGCGGTGATGGGGATTGTCTTGAGCGCCGAGCTCGGCACGGGTCCGGTTGGCGTGCCGCACCCGGCGCATCCGGACCTTTGTCGGCAGCGTCTGCGTGCGGTGGTCCAAGAGAAACCGTGTCGCATAGCCTTTTCGACAGAGAGCGGGCGCCGCGCAGGCCGCAAGTGGATGTCGTGGAGGATTTTGCGTCCTTCAGCGGGTTGGACGCAGCGTTGGAACACGCCGGTCACGCTGCGCTTGTGGAGCTCGCCGTCGATGATGACGAAGGATTTGCAGCGGCACGCTATCATCCAGGCGTCTGTTTCGTCTGCTGGCAAGATGCCTCCCTCCAGGTAGGCGATGTACGGCAATGTACGGCGCTTGTGGAGCTCGTCGTCGATGATGACGAAGGATTTGCAGCGGCACACTATCATCCGGGCATCTGTTTCGTATGCTGGCAAGATGCCTCCCTCCAGGTAGGCGATGTACGGCGTAGCCCCACGGTGGGCGCCACTGTTGTGGGAATGACCACGGCAGATGCTGCAATCGGCAGCGAGTAGTAGAACATGGGGCAAGGGCGGCCAGCCATCTACGGTGCGAGATGAGGGCGGAGACACAGGGTTTTACCCAGGTTCGGCCCCCCGGAGGGTAAATACCTACTCATGCTAGATTGTATTATCATGGAAGTACAATGGGGCGAGCTCGGCGGCTAGGCAGCGAGTCGCTTGGGTGGATGATGGAACGTATCCTCTACACGCCCTCTAGGGAGGTTTATATAGACTCACCCCCCTAGGGTTTACAGATCTCAACTGAATCAGTTAAGGTTTCGGCAATCGTTTAACCTAATCCGACTGGACCTATCTACTCTCCTGGGCCTTCAACTTCCAGTCGCTTGAATCTACGCCAGTTCTTGATCCAGTCGCCGTCCTGCAGGCCCACTCGCTAGTTCCTGGGCCGGTCGGAAACGTCCTGCTGGGTATACCCCGGTAGGCATATCCCCATCAGGAGTAATGTGGTTGCACGGGTTGAGTTGTTATAGCTAAAGCTACAAACAACTAGGTGTGTTTTCATAAAAAAATCCTCCTTCTCCACTCCGGCATCATTTTCAAAACCAAAAACCTCCTTTTCTTTCTCAAACTTATCTTGGTAGGTCAAACCTAACCAACGTTTTAACATAAATCATTTTGTAAACTTTTTCAGGGTCTTCCCAACCTATAGTTTTGCTTTGGCTAAAACAGGGTCTCCAAGGGGGTATGGTGTTGTACATCTATAATACTAGGAACAAGTAGGTTCCATCAAGGGGGTTGTACTTAGTAGTACAAATGGGTAATGGTTTTGGAGGAGTCAAGACACTACTAGATATAGATCATCATAAATTAAAGCAATCCAGTTTGCATAGATAAGTAGATAAAACATGCATAGGTAAAATAGTAGGACAAGGCTCATGAGCAAGAAGGTTGCTTACCTGTGAAAAGTAATATGGAAATATGTCCCTGGGATTCTTCTTATAATACCATAAAAATAAGATGATCCCTCCATCTCGTCGTCAAGACAATCGCAAATATTGTCGTCACGAGGCATACATGCAAATAAGCAAAATACCACAATCAACACCAGGCATATAAGCACCATTACATTAAAGCAATCAAGTAAACAAGACAACATATACTTCAGTAGGTTTTGAGGATTTGGTTTTTGAAACCTTGGAAATACTTAAGTTGCATTTGTGGACTTGCCTTTGAGATTTAAATGCCAAATACTACCTAACTAAGGGTTTTTAGACCAAGGCCAATTTGTGTATGATACCAATGTACAAAAACGATATCATCATATAGGTATTGAATTACAAGGACACAAAAATTGGTTTCACTAATTATCAATTTTCCTTATTTTGTTATGATTTTTCTAGTGGGAAAATTCTTGTTTCGGTGAATAAATCACCATAAAAGATCCGTAGGTCAAATAAATGTGTCCTCAAGGGTTTTAGTAGATAGTTGAGTTTATGATCTTTGAGAGTTGGATTTACTCGAATCTAATTACCAAAATGCCCTTGGGAAATTCTCAAAGTTAGTTTTGTAGTCATTTTGACTTTTTAACCACATTTATTTTATAGATTCAAATGACATGATACCAAATACAATGGATAGGCATTACAAATACCTTATAGTATAATTTGGATTCACCATTTTAGGAGATTCATAACTTTTACTATGATTTATCTAATGAAACAATCATATACAGAACGGTTTAATTCAATAAAATTCATTAATAGCTCAATAAATCCTTATCTCCTGGGGTTTGGTATGATCGGTAGTACCCTAGAAATAAGAGTTGGAATTATGTCAAAACATATCATAGTTTGTCGTAGGTAATTTTCTAAAGGCATAATTGATTTTATTTAGTTATTTTTACTACAGAAAAAACAGAACTCAACTTGACATAGGGCCAAGTCCATATGGTAGGTACTTAATACACCTACCAGAAGAAACTGATTTCAAACCATTTGGAGGTATAGATATCCCTTACTAAAAAAATTAGTGTTTTAGACGATTATTTGTATTTTAATTTCTAGGGACTATGCTATTTTATCTTAGGTGGGGTTTTCAAACTGCATGTTTGAGAAAATAAATTAAGTACCTACATAAATTTAGATCTTGTAGTTTCCATGCATTTTCCATTTTTTGATTTATTTGTGACTATTGTATTATTTGGATCTGGGAAAAGAATAAAAGGAAATATAGAGGGGAGGGCCGAGATGGGCCATGGGCACTGCGGGGCTGGTCGAGACGCATTGGGCCAGCCCAACTAGAGAACACCGCGCGCCGGACAAATCCCGCTCGAACGGACTATGGGGCCCGCCAGTAATTGGCGCTAGGGCGCCAAGTGGTATAGGCCGCTCGGAGCCGTTCGATGGAGAGGCGATGGACGGACGCCCTTCGTCATCCTTCTCAGAATGCGGGGAGGTGGTGGAAACCCTAGCAAAGGTGGGAGCGCGCTGGGGGAGACACATCGGGGGCTCGCTGACTACATAGGGATGGTGGGGGCGACACGATACTCCACACCGACTCCAGGGATGAGCGATAGTGGAGGTTTCTACACTGGGGAGAGCTTCGTGCGTGAGTGCTGGCGGAGGCGCTCGGGAGGTCAATGTCGGTGAAGACTGGGTCCTTCTCTAGAAAAGAGGAGGTCAGGGTTAGGTGGGTGGAAGCTTGGAGAACGCATGCATGCAAGAATAGGGCAAGGGAGAGGTGTGATACGAAGGAGAAATTGCCCGCAAGCCTGCAGCATGGCGAAATTCTTCTTCTCCCTGGAAGCGGAGAGTAAGAGATCTCTCGGGCGACTGGGGAGTGTGTGAGAGAGTGGTAGGTGGAGGAATGAGAGGAAGAGCAAGGTTGGGAGGGCCTCTGGACTTTTATTTGAGGGGGTGCGGTCTATGATGGACCGAGCTCAAGTGAGCCATGGGAAGAGGGGTGCTAGGCATTGGTTGGTCGAGAAGGATGGTGGAGAGTGTGTGTGGGGTCACAGAAAGGAGAAGGGGTGATAGGAGAGGCATTGCAAGCCAAGTTGGCTGCCCTCACATGCTTTCGGCCATTTTTAAAGAAATGGTGAGAGGGGGAGGGAGAGCTAACTAGGGCTGCTACCATGTGGAGTAGAGGGGGTGTGGTGGAGCTCAGATATCGTGAAAGGGGTAGAGAGGTGTGTGTAGAAGCTACAAGCAATTAAAGAAGGCAAGATTTGATGTTTCACATGTCTCCCCTAGTTCCAAGCATATGAGACAAGGAAGAGATGGTGGTGTCTACTGTAGTGCTATAGTGCTTGGAGACCAGGAGATGATAGGGTGTTGGAAAGGAGTATTTGACAAGCTTTGAGAAATCTTGGAGGAGGTTTGCTAGTGGTTTTTGTAATATGTTAAGTTTTGATTAGAAGAAGGATCGTGTGTCAAAATAAATAAGTTGGACATGACTAAGTGATCCAATGATTTGGGGATGTAGGTATGGTCAAGATAGACCCTAGTGAATTGTTTTGGATTTTTCAAATGATTTTTGATCCACTTTACTTTTGAAAAGTTTGTATTTTGGAAGTAAGATAAGAGTCTCTTGGTGCTTTTACCAAGAGTAGAACTCAAAATGTTTTAGGAAGGGTTTTCGAAATACCTAGAGGTAAGAGAATTTGGAAGTTCTATCTTGAAAACATAAGGAGATTATGTGTGGTGACCCAACATACCACTGCATGTGTAGTATACTATAGTTGTTAACATAACACCTATAGAACATCGATCCACAAATATAATGTCCCTTGGAGTGGTACAACAGAAACATTGCTGGTCCAAATTATAAACATACACACATTATTATTACAATACCAAAATATTGGTACTTTCACATCGTTTAAACTTACAAACCATACACAACTTATTTAATATGCTTCAGCAAAAAAACGAAAGATTCAAAGTACAAATCACAACCTAAGGTCAACAACTTATTATATAAGGTTTATGCTGCTCGGCTCAACTTAAGTACTAAGTGCTAATCGGGCAACTACTCTGAATCGTTTCCTTCAACTCTGTAGCGGATATCGTAGTCCACCCCTTCCACTCCACCGTACATATCTGGCTCTTTGTAGTAGACATCGTGTGGTGACCCAGCATACCACTGCATGTGTAGTACACTATAGTCGTTGACATGACATCCACAGAACATTGTTCTGTAAGTTTCACATCCCTTAGAGTGGCACAACAGAAACATTGCGGGTCCAAATTACAAACATACACACATTATTATTATTACAATACCAGGAGTTTGAGACTTCAAAAGATTCAACTTACAAATCAAACTTGAATTGTTTCAGTGGAAGATTTAAAGTTTCAAACTTATACTCTGAATTGAGCTCAACAACTTATTATATAAAGTTTCTGTTGCTCGGCTCAATTGGTTACTAATAACTACGCCAACTATCCTGACTTATTGTCCTCCACTCCATAACTTATTTCATAGTCCACCCCTTCCACTCTGCCGGACAGATCTGGCTCCTCGTAGTAGACATCCTCTTGGCCTTTAGTTGCGTACAACGGAGTATCTTCTGGCTCCTCAGAGTCTAAGCAGGGTATTAAAGGAAAGGATGAGTAAAAGTGTTACCCAGCAAGTTCATTATATGCAAGGTGGGAAGTTTGATGCTCTATCTAGCACCTCGGACTATCAGTCCTTGGCACTATGCAGTTTTCATAAACATTTCTTTAAAGATTAATTTTATTATCAAAAACTATGCCCATCAGCCTTCACAGGTTGACTAGAACTTTCATGGAGTTTCTTTCCTGCCGCGTTTGTAGCTCCTTCCCGGAATAGGGAGTAACAAGTTATAGTTCTTACACTCTACAGAGGTGCATTACTTTACCCATGAGAGATAAACTCCTTGTTGCACAACCGGGCGTACTTTCCCATCCATAATTACATGATGTGGGGCCCAGTGGGTGATCCAAGCCAATCACTGCCCTTTCCGCAACCCTGCATGTCTGCACAATCCTCCGGGGCTGACTACACCTCCGTTAAGCCCCCTCCCGGGTAAGCTATAACCATGATGACTTTCCGAAGACTCTATGAGCTGGTGATGCCCTGGCAATTCCCATATAGGGCTGACTATACCACTGACAGCCACTCATAGATAATATAGACACCAAAATCGTGGGGCCTAAGGGTGCCCACCCATATTCTAGATCCTCGCAAGGAAACACAGCGTCGCGTTAAGGTCGTCTTGCCATACATATGGAAGGAAACGGATACAACTGACTTCTCCGTCTCATTCCAAATCTCATGGTTAACGTGTAATACGGCGCTAGAATCACTGATGACACTAGTTATTTATTCCTATGTGATGTTACTCATTGCAACTAGAAACCTAAGTTCCATTGCTCACCTTATACATATCACCACTTAGGATGATATCAACAATTTATTTGTTTTGAGAAAATAATATTTTCTTTCTTCGGAACATAGATGATAACACACAATCTTTGCAATTACTTTGACAAAGACTCATCAAAGGACATGAGCAAGCGATAAACTTGCCTTGTCATTGCAAGGTAGTGAAGTCGGATGCTTGCACTTGACCTTGAGCTTCTATTTCTACAAAACACCATTATTGCTCGGTAAGGACAATATTTAAAGAAGCAAAAATGAATATGCATAGTAATGCAATGCATCATTTATTATTTATCTTCTTTGTGTGTTTTACCCAATTATATTAATTTCTGGAATTTCATTATGTAATAAAGAAATTTGTTTTAGAGAATATCTTTTAATATTTTGTAATTATTATATTCAATATTTTTGTAATATGATATATTAGTAAGAGAGTTAAAAACTATTTTTTTATTTATTTTTAACCCTTATTATTATTTTCTTACTATTATTTTTAAAGAATAAATCTTTTAATTTAGAAGATTTTATTTTACTACCTTAAATAGTAAGTTAATATTTATATAAAATACTACACTAATTAAGAATGATAAAAGTAATTTTTATTTATTTATAGGTATTTTATTTATTTTTATAAAATTCCATAAGGAATATATAGTATAAAAATCTTTAACCTAAAGTTATTTTATTAAAAATAGAATTCTTAATTATTAGGTAGCTTGTATTATTATGAACCTAGAAATATATCACTTATATTTTTTAGGGCTTTTATTTTATTTATAAGGATTTATTAATTCCTAAGGGTATTTTGGTCTTTTATTATTTTAGATTTTCTACATACAAACTGGACCTAGCCCTGACAAGACCCATTTGGGCTAGTCAAACCCACTCATAACGAGTTGTACTGGCTCACATCGGCCCAGTACACTCGTCCTCTTCCTCTCTCTCTCACTCGTTCACTCCTATCTCTCGTCCTTGTGGTGGCGTTGCGCTACCGACGCTGTCGCCCGCTCGATTCACGCTACCCTGGGCCTTCCCGGCCGCTTCCGTGGTGTAAGACGCGGTAATCGATGCTGCTCCATCGCTTGGTCCTATATGATTTGTATTTGGGCCCTTCTCCTGGCCATGCAAGCTCCACCCCGAACCCTAGGGTTTGGTGGTTGCTGGCGATATACCTCTCAGCCGCTCATGTGGTGATGTGGTGTTTTTGTTTGACCACTGGTGTGGCTATGGCCGTTGCCATGGCTCGGCGCGGGTTGCAGCGCCCTTGGGTGCTCCTCGTGTCATCGTGTGCTTACCGGCCCCTCTGCTTCCTCTTCTATTCGTCAGCAAGGACCACGGTAAGTGCTCTCTTTATTCCCCTTTTGTTCTATATCCTCTGCTTCCCTTGATCTCTTTTGTGTGCTCCTAGTGGCAATCCCTAATTAGGGTTCCTGTTTCGATTAGGGTTCATCCCTCTAATTTGATGATGATGAACGAATTGGGACTGGTAATGGTGGTTATACAATTATGGATGATTGTATACTAAAGATGGTAAAGTTGGTAGTCGCTCTATTAATCTGATTCCAATTGGTCATTGGATACTGTCTAAGTAGTGATGCTAGTGTGTTAAAAAACTTGCATGTTGATTCTAGTGATGTGGATTTCACCACTGTTTCATGATCTTAGTACTGATAGTGGTACTGTTAGTAATGGTTCACTGTTTTTGATACATTGGCATGTGTTTATATGTTCAGATTACTCTCTGATTGTGTATAAGTCAACCATGGTTATGATTCCCGGTTGTATATGTTAGTAAAATGATTAATTACTTTCTGCAAGTTTACTTGTGGAACTTGAGTGTAAGATGGCTTGGTTAGAATTTATACTTGTGACACCTCCTTTGGAATGGTATACAAGTGTCCATTGTAATATTGGGCTAAATTCTACTTGTGTCTAAGTGTGGCTTGTCTAGAATGAATTGAAATTTCCTGATGGATTTAATATCCTAAGATGCTATAATTTTCCTAGCCAATGATGTTGGCCTGAGGCATAGCTAAAAAGAAACTAAGTTTCTAACTTAATGTCCCTCATAGATGTGTTCTGATACCTAGTATCAGCTAATGATTCTTGAATTCTTTGAGAACATGATTGGTATTCCACTGTTTAATATAGATCCTTAAGATCTATTGATTTCTGAGGTGCTACTCTTTTAAGAGATGTGCCCAGAAATCATGATCTAGGGCTGTTGTTATATTGGAATGTGGAGATATAATTTATTTCTAAGATCCATGATGCACATGCTAAGATCCTGGATTTGCTTGTAAGGATTGTTCATTGACTTTTAATTATTTTCCTTCTGTGATGGATACACCCCACTTGGGTGCTTTTCTGAGAAGATACATGTAAAATAACATGTGCTCTGATGATCTGATATAGATAGATCATGTGATTGTTGGATGTATACTCACCAAATAGTTTGGTTGATGATGATGTTGTGGTGCTAGCTTGATCTTGCTAACGTTTTCTTGGTGGCTTGATCTAGTTCTAAACCTCCTGGTGTTGTTCCTGCTCCTCCTGGTTCCTATGAACTTGTTCTTGACCTTGTTATCCACCTGATCCACCCCCTCCTTATGTCACCATCTTGTAGATGGTTGAATGATCTGTTGTGTATCCTAGTTGGTGGTTCTGCTTGAGCTTTGGCAGACTTGGTGTGTTCTTGGCTTTGTGCTTGAGAATGGAAATGAGTCAGTAGTCGTACTCTGATTGCCAGATTCTCTTTTGACCACTTTTCTTGTTCTTTTGTTCGACAACACACAACATGCAATTAGTTGATTATCTTTGCCTCGCTTTTGTTTAGGATTAGATCAAGTGAAATAGTTTTCACTTCTATCCTTTTTCTAATTACTGCCCTGGTGAAACTTGCCCCTTTTTATGTGCTAATGATATGTATCGGAAGCCTTTTGTATGAAAAGAACATATTATTCATATTGGTGAAATTTGGCCCTTTAACTACTCAATGATGTAATTTTGAGCAGTGCACTTCAATGCTTTCAACTGAGAGTAAACTAACAAAAATAATACCTTTTTTTCTCTTTTTATGTTCTTTGTATTTTGCAGGTACAAGATCTGGATGCTCAAGATGTAGTATAGGAATAGATAGATTTATAGATTTTTATTGTAATTTTCATTTTATTCTTTTGTAAGAATCTTGTAATAATTTCTTTATAATAGAATTTCATTTCTTGTAATTCTCTTACTGTAATGAATTGCTTTATTGGTTGTATAATTCCTACATTATAAAATGGTTATGGAATAAAGAAAAGAAATAAGAATTCCTTTCTTATTTGAATTTCTTTGTCTTACATTCTTATTATTGTTTAATATATCTTTAATATAACAAACAATATTACTAAATAATTTTGGAAAACATTTTAAAATACTAACTTCTAAATTTTAAAATTTTCCAAATGATTTAAATTTCAAATTTGAATTCAAATTATTTCCCCCAGAAACACAGTAATTCATAAAGATCATGTAAAAATTTATAACAATCACTATAAAGAGCTATTCCTACCTCTAGAAAGTAAAAGAAACTCTGATCACTTTAGGTTTTTGTTTGGCAAAAAATTTACCTGTATTTTGCAGATGAATGCATGCACATGCACAAAATCCTATTTCTACCCTTCGTTGGTTCGTAAATACTGGGGTGTTACACATCGGCCTGACCTTTAGTAGCATACATCGAAGTATCTTCTGGCTCCTCAGAGTCTAAGTAGGGGATCAAAGGAAAGGGTGAGTAATAGCGTTACCCAGCAAGTTCATCATATGCAAGTTTGGAAGTTTCATGCTCTATATACCACCTCAGACTATAAGTCTTTGGCACTATGCAGTTTTCATAAACAATTCTTCAAAGGTTGGTTTTAATATAAAAAACTATGCCCATCAGCCTTCATAGGTTGACCAGAAGTTCATGGAGTTTCTTTCCTGCCGCGTTCGTAGCTCCTTCCTGGAATAGGGAGTAACATGTCACACTTCTTTCACTCTGCATAGGTGCATTACTGCAGTGACCCATCATACCACTGCATGATGTAGTATACTATAGTCGTTGACATAACACCAATGAAACATCGTTCACTAGTATTACATCCCTTAGAGTGGTACAACAGAAACACAACAGGTCCAAGACATGACTATAGGTTACAACTCAACTCTTTACACAAGATCCAGAGAACACTCTAGGTTAAAGAGAGAAATAAACTTCTTACAAAGAAGAAACAGAAATAAACAATTCCAAAACTATCATACTATTAAGACTAATATCTTAACTAATGGTCTGGCATTGCTGCTACTGCAATACACTACAGAAATAGGTTCTATGGCTAGAGATTATATTCCTATCTAATCAGTAACTTCGTCTTCACTTGAGTTAATGTATATGTTGACTTTCTTGACTTCATTGGAGAGCTTTAGTTTTTGATGATGATTCCTGGAGCATAACTTGATGTAGACATCGTGTTAATGGTTTCAGAATCTAGCAAGGGTTAAGAAGATACGTTGAGTATGAGCGTACTCAGCAAGTCCACTAGTAAAGAAGTGTTTGATGCACTATGTGTCTACAGCCATAGACCATAGGTCGTAGGCAATGCAGGTTTTCATAAACATTTCTTCAAAGGTTGATTTTATTCTTAAAAGCTATGTCCGTCAGCCTTCACTGGTTTACCAGAACTTTCATGGAGTTCCTTTTGTTGGAGATATGCCCAAGAGGCAATAATAAAGTGGTTATTATCATATCTTCACACTTATGATAAAAGTTTACATACCATGTTATAATTGTATTAACCGGAAACATTAATACTTGTGTGATTTGTAAACTAAAATAAGATTCCCTAGTAAAGCCTCTTGTTAAACTAGCTTGTTGGTTAATATATGATCATGGTTTCCTGATCATGAACATAGAGATGTTATTAACAACAGGATCATATCATTAGGAGAATGATATGGTGGACATACTCCTATAGATAAGCATAGCATAAAGATCAAGTCATTTCAATAGTTCAATTGCTATATGCTTTCTGATACATAGTAACCTAATTACTTCGACCATGAGATCATGCATATCACCTTTACCGGATGGATGCTTTGATGACATCAAACACCACACCGTGAATCGGGTGGCTATAAAGGTGGCATTGAGTGTTCGGAAAGTATTGGTTGAAACACATGGATCAAGAGTGGGATTTGTCCATCCATATGACGGATAGATATACTCTGGGCCCTCTCGGTGGAATGTCATCCAATTAGATTGCAAGCATGTGACTGGGTCACAAGGGATCACATATCACGGGAACGAGAAAAGAGTACTTATCGGTAATGAGGTTGAACTAGGTATGCAGAGATACCGACGATCATAACCTCGGATAAGTAAACTATCGTGAGACAGAGGGAAATTGGTATCGTATGTAAGTGGTTCATTCGATCGCAAAGTAATCGAGAAATATGTGGAGCCATATGAATTTCCATTCCTCTATTGGTTATTGTTCGAGAAGTGTCTCGATCATGTCCGCATAATTCACGAACCGTAGGGAGACACACTTAAGGATTCGACGTTGTTTTGAGTAGTTATGGTATTATGAGAAAGAGACTGAATGTTGTTCGGAGTCTCGGATGGGATCCGGGATATCACGAGGTGATCCGGAATGGTCCGGAGAATAAGATTCATATAAGGAAAGTCCTGCCGAGTTCGGGAATGATTCCGGTGTTTTCATCGGGAATGTTCTAGAAGGTTCCGGATTGTCCGGCACTCCGGGGGGGAGGGTACATGAATGTTTCATTGAATGATTGCATCATGTACTAAGTGTTCTTGCTGTTCCAAAACTGAAAAGTCAAACTGCCAGTTTGAAAGTCAAACGGCTAAAACAGGAAACTGTGGAAAACAGGAAACTGTGGGAAACAGGAAACTGTGGGAAACAAGCAAGAGGAGGTTGAAACCAACTTGGAGGAGGAGTCCCTCTCCTCCAAGCCGTCGGCCAGCCTTGGCCGAGTTGGGGAGGGACTCCCCTCCCCTTCCCTGGCGCGCCAACCCCTCCACCTATAAAAGGAGGGGCAGGGCCTCCTCCTCTACACACAAGTTCCCATCCTCTAATCTCCGGTTTAGAGCTGTTTTGGTTTAGAGCTTCTAATTTCCCTAGCCTTCGGTTTAGAGCCTTCTAATTGGTGTGTCTAATCCCTAGACCACTAATAGCTCTCTCTCATACTCCACCATACTCACTCCGGCTTAAGGCCTCATGGATCTCCCTCTACTTCCTGCACGCCACAGTCGCTAGGAATCGCGAGGAGAGTGCTACAACCTCCGCTTTCTTTGGAACAAGGGAGAGGAAGTTCTTCGTCGAAAACCGAACGTGTGACCGATCAAGGAACGCGGAGCGCCGGAAGGATCGTCACGCGATCTTGAGATCGGAAGTGTACAACTACATCACCCACGAGAATCTCTCGTTAACCGCTTTGGAATCTTCGAGGTAAGTTATTCCATCGACTCGTTGCTACAATCTAGTAGATAGATCTTGGCTTGTTTGTTTGTATGCGATAGAAAATTTTGTTTTCCATGCTACGAACCCCTGAGGGTATCAGAGCCGTGTCTATATGTAGATCTGTTGCACGAGTAGAACACAATGGTCATTGTGGGCGTTGATGCTTTTATTGTCGATTGCTTATTGTGTACTTTGCATCTTGCGGTATGTTGGGATGAAGCGGCCCGGGCTAACCTTACATGAAATTGTTCATGAGACTTGCTCCACGCTTGACATGCAACTTGTATTGCATAAGTGGCTTTGCGGGTGCCTGTTTCTCCTAGCATAGTTAAGATCCAATTTACAACGGGTGATTGACAATACTAGTATCAATGTTGTGGTTCTTGTTCGTAAGTTAGAACGACACTTATTGAAAGCCCCAAACCACGTAAAATATGCAAAGAAAGTAGAGGCGTCTAACTTTGTTTGCGGGGTGTCTGATGATGTGATATGGCCATGATTGTGATTATATTTGATGTATGCAATGTTCCTTATTGTAAGTTGGCAACCGGCAAGAGCCATATGGTTGTCTTTAATTTATGTTAAGACCCGCGTGTCTATTCAAAGTAGTTGTAATAGTTGAAGCCGGTGGACGACAACCATGGAGCAGCGTCATTGACCTTGATGCAATGCCGGTAATGATGGAGATCATGTTCGTGCTTGAAGATGGAGACCGGAAGCACAAAGAAGAAAGGCCATATCATATCACATATTATGAATTGCATGTGATGTTAATCCTTTATGCATCTTGTATTGCTTAGTAGACGACGGTAGCATTATAAGATGATCCCTCATGCACATGAATTTCAAGTCATAAAGTTTTCACCCTTAGTTAGCACCGTTGCTAAAGCTTGTTGTTTCGAAGCACCACGTGATGATCAGGTGTGTTAGATTCTACAAGTGTATACAATGTGAGCAAGCCATATTTGCTCATGCGGAAACTAAGGTTTGATCTTGACGAGCCTAGCATGTACAGAGATGGCCTCAGGAACATGGATTACCGAAAGGTAGAGCATGAGTCATATAGTAGATATGATGAACATGTTGATTGTTCGCCATTGAAGCTATATCAACTCTCGTGATGATCGGTTTTGATGTGGTGGATTTGGTTCGTGTGATCACTAAAACAATGTGAGGGATATTGTTTTGAGTGGGAGTTCACCTAGATTAATTTAATTATTAATTAGAACTCAATTTATCATAAACTAAATCAAAGTGAATTTGCATAGTTGTTGTAGTCATTGGCATCCGTTTACCACCTTGCGCTTAGTTATAATTGAGATAATAGAACTATAGAATTCTGGTTAGTTACTTTACGAACTGGTATCGTATTGTTTTGAAGTGTTAATCTAAAGTTTAAAAGTCCTATTGCAAACTTTCAGTAAGTTCCAGTTACTCCATGAAGTTTAATAATTAGTATTAAATCAAGAGTAACAATTCCAAGTGTTAGTATATAAGTATCATGTTTGTCTCCATGATTCTTGATATTGAAAGGATTCTCCTAATATCAAGGTTATCTAAGGATCTGAAAGAGTTGTTTCAGAAACCATGATTTGTGGAAGATATTGTGATATCTGAAACGAAGTTTTGGTTGCAACATGATAGAGTATAATATGGCTAAAGTCATGTTCTCATATTTGATGAGAATTTGCAAAAGGTTGGAGACACTAGTTGTCCTAAACCTCCAAAAGTTTTGGAAGAGCAACATTATACTCACGATTCATCGTTATAAGCTAAAAGTAGCTTGATCATGGACGATTCCATGAAAAGGGTGAATATTTGATGTAGGTAAAATGTTTACTACACCAAGAGATTACTAAAGAAATGAATTTGAAAGAACACCAAACACTTGATAATGGTGATCTACTTCAAAGTGCAAGTCCAAAGACATTGGTATTTAACTATACACGCTTTGGACTATGTGTCATATGTATGACTCCACTATTGATGTTGATAGATTCTTTCAAACAGAAAAGGAAATACTGAAAGAGAATCTCATAAATATATGGCAGAAAAGAAAAGACTAGAATTGTTCAGTTTAAGTATATAGATTATATACATGTTATGGCTATATTCTTTGCTTATTAAACAATGCGGTAATTAAGTATTTGATATTGAATTTGTTGGTGTGAATCGTCATACAAAACAACACAATTCATGAACTACAATGGCCTAAGTAACTAGCAAAAGAATATGTGATGATGGTCATCGAGAAAAAAATAAAGGGTTATTGTGTTGCTCGTTAAACATCAAAGCTTGCCTTCAAGATTTGTTTTATCAGTATCATGAGAACAAAAGGGTTGTTCAAATAATTGCCGTAATCTATAAAAGATGGATGATTTGCAAATCTCGTTGGAGATATCACATCCATAAAACTAGTGCTAAAGATGTCGAAAGACAAATTGATTGAAAGGTCACTTAGGAAGTGACATCGCCGTTTAAATTATATTGGAAAGAAAACATGAAGAAAATCCATATGGATGGAATTTTGGAGTCTATTTGATTTTGATCAAATGACGCTTGTGAAACTTTCCTAGAGATAATTAAAACTTCGTTCATAGGACAAAAGGGAACGAAAGACTAGCTTATTGGAATTTGTACATATTGTTGTACGAAGTCCATCATGTGTAGTCAAGAGCGATGGATTTTAACTTCATTTGCTTTTTCCGAAATTTTGAGTGAATATATGAATATTTACTTAATAAGGATGAAGTATGAAACATTTGAAAAGTTCAAAGACTTTCAAGATGAAGTGCAAAATCATTGTAACAAGAATATAAACAGTTTATGATAAAGATCATAAAGGAAGATATTTGAGTTACAAGTTTAGCATAATATCTAAGATTTAAGGAATCGTTAAGTGGATTTTGCATTTCCCGAAACACCATAAGAGTATGGAGCGTTCGAGATATGTAATTAAACCTTGTTTGACATGGTAAGATCAAAGGTATAATTCATAAAACTGCCATTATATTTTAAAGATTAAAAGCTTTAGAGATTACCGTTTTCCTTGAAAAGAGCTTCATCATAATCCGTTGAAATGACACCATATAAGGTTATGGTTTGGGATAAAACCCAAGTTGTCCTTTCTTAAACATTGGTATGCTATGCATAAGAAAGATGTGTGCAACCAAAGTCGGATGAACCTGTCTTTGTATAAACTGTTATGTATTCCTCCATAAACACCGGAGACAAAAGTGTTTGTTGCTTAGAACGTCAAGTTTCTTTGAGAAGGAATTTTTCATGAAAATTTAAGTGGGAGGACAATAGTACTTTGATAAGGTTAAAAGAACCTTAGCTATATGTGCAGAGTAGCTTGGCTTGAAAAGTGTTTGGAGGCAACAATGCTCATGGCTCACGTGCTTCAAGGGTTGTGGTCACGGAGATCTAAGTTCCTATTGAAACAAGTAGGTCAAGTAAACAATCAAATACCAAGATTTGAGGGTTGAATCATTATTTGAGAATAATGAACGGACTACATGCAAAGAAGTGATGATGGGCCCTGACTCCGTCAAATGGCTTGAAGCCATAAAATCCGTGATAGTTCCATACACGAGAAATCAAGTTTTGAACTTGAAGGACCCTCGAGAAAGGTGTAAGACCTTACAGTTGTGTTTGGATCTATAAATAAATAGACATGGATGTTGCACATCTATGAAATAGTCGACATGTTGGGAAAGAGTTCACAACAATGTTCAAAGGTTGACTATGACAAGATCTGATCTTTCATAGCGATATTTAGTCTAGACGGATTAATGTAGCAACCACTACATATAATTTGTTATATGGTAGTTGAATAAACAAAACAAGTTCTTCTAATAGAATCGTTACCTAGGACGTGTGCATGACACGGTCCATAGGGTTTTGTTAATTCAAAGGATTCTAAAACATATGCAAACTTCAATGGTTGAAGTGAGCATCATGAGTTGGAATCTTCACTATGATGAAACTGTTAAAAGAGTTTAATTTCATCGAGACAATGAAGATGCTTGCGTTTGCAAGAAATTAAGTGGGAGCTAAGACATATTTCTAATACACTATGTGGAGGACATATTGTTGATTAGAAAAGATGTATCTTTATTAACACATATTAAGAATTTCATCCCGATGAAAGACTTAGGAAAAACCAAATATTTGGCATCAATAGACGCTAATATGGTTGTGCTGAAGTACATAGACAAGATATTGAATGAGTTCAATATAGAAACTACAAGAGAGGTTCTTGTCATACGAGAAAGGATTGAAAGAGTTCAATGTTGATGATATATTCAAGTGTATTGACATTTGGTAAAGTGAAACAAATAATCAAGTATAGATTGATACTTGATGTATGAAATCACAAAGAGTATTTATATCAATCATACTTTGATATGTACAAATCCAGATATGTCCTATGCTCTAAATGTTGTGAGCATATACCAGAATGATTCGTAAGATGATCATTGGACAATAGTAAGGATATTCTTATGATCTTTTGGAAGAACTAAGAGTATATTATTTGTAGAAGTGACAAATAGATGGTTAGTTCATTGTAAAAGTACTACATTGATACTAGCTTTGTCACAAAGTACAAATTAAGTTTATCTCAATCTAAACTAAGGGTGGCACAATATAATGGAAAGTGAGTTCCATAATGGATTTGGATGAGTTCCAAAGTTAAGACATTGTGACAGATACTACAACAAAAGGCTAAGTATATGACTGCTGTTTTAGAAGCAAAAGAGGGCATTTGTGTCAAGTAGTTTGTTATCAAACTAGGTGTAGTTCACAGTGGTATAATACTATGAAGATATATTGTGCGACAATATTATCAACATGTTTTAACCCCAAAGAGCTAAAGGTCACACCGAAAGACCAAATTTATACAAAGCCATCTCATTAGAGAATGAGTGATGCGTAGAGACGCAAAGACATGCAATTACACACGGACCTGGAAGTGTCAGATCCGTAGATCAGTTGACCACTAGCAATCGTGTACATACAACACCAGAAAGCCATAGGTGTTATATACACAAAGGTTTGAAACTAGATTATTGACTCTAGTGCAAGTGGGAGACTGTTGGAGATATGCCCAAGAGGCAATAATAAAGTGGTTATTATCATATATTCACACTTATGATAAAAGTTTACATGCCATGTTATAATTGTATTAACCGGAAACATTAATACTTGTGTGATTTGTAAACTAAAATAAGAGTCCCTAGTAAAGCCTCTTGTTAAACTAGCTTGTTGGTTAATATATGATCATGGTTTCCTGATCATGAACATATAGATGTTATTAACAACAGGATCATATCATTAGGAGAATGATATGGTGGACATACTCCTATAGATAAGCATAGCATAAAGATCAAGTCATTTCAATAGTTCAATTGCTATATGCTTTCTGATACATAGTAACCTAATTCCTTCGACCATGAGATCAAGCATATAACCTTTACCGGATGGATGCTTTGATGACATCAAACACCACACCGTAACTGGGTGGCTATAAAGGTGGCATTGAGTGTTCGGAAAGTATTGGTTGAAACACATGGATCAAGAGTGGGATTTGTCCATCCATATGACGGATAGATATACTCTAGGCCCTCTCGGTGGAATGTCATCCAATTAGCTTGCAAGCATGTGGTGGTCACAAGGGATCACATTTCACGGGAACGAGAAAATAGTACTTATCGGTAATGAGGTAGAACTAGGTATGCAGAGATACCGACGATCATAACCTCGGATAAGTAAACTATCGTGAGACAGAGGGAAATTGGTATCGTATGTAAGTGGTTCATTCGATCGCAGTAATCGTATAAATATGTGGGAGCCATATGAATTTCCAGATTCCTCTATTGGTTATTGTTAGGAGAAGTGTCTCGATGATGTCCGCATAATTCACGAACCGTAGGGAGACACACTTAAGGATTGACGTTGTTTTGAGTAGTTATGGTATTATGAGAAAGAGACGAATGTTGTTGAGTCTCGGATGGGATCCGGATATCACGAGGTGATCCGAATGGTCCGGAGAATAAGATTCATATAAGGAAAGTCCCGTTTGAGTTCGGGAATGATTAGTGTTTTCATCGGGAATGTTCTAGAAGGTTCGGATTGTCCGGCACTCGGGGAGGGTACATGAATGTTTCATTGAATGATTGCATCATGTACTAAGTGTTCTTGCTGTTCCAAAACTGAAAAGTCAAACTGCCGGTTTGAAAGTCAAACGGCTAAAACAGAAACTGTGGAAAGCAGAAAGCTGTGGGAAAGCGAGCTGGGAAACAAGCAAGAGGAGGTTGAAACCAACTTGGAGGAGGAGTCCCTCTCCTCCAAGCCGTGACCAACCTTGTCCGAGTTGGGGAGGGGCTCCTCCCTTCCTGGCGCCACCCTCCACCTATAAAAGGAGGCGGGGCCTCCTCCTCACACAAGTTCCTATCCTCTAATCTCCGGTTTAGAGCCGTTTTGGTTTAGAGCTTCTAATTGCCCTAGCCTTGGTTTAGAGCCTTCTAATTGGTGTGTCTAATCCTAGACCACTAATAGATCTCTCTCATACTCCACCATACTCACTCGGCTTAAGGCGAAGCCTGCGGGATCTCCCTCTCTACTTCCACGCCCGTTGTCTTCGAATCGCGAGGAGAGTGCTACAACCTCCGCTGCTTTGGAACAAGGAGAGGAAGGTCTTCGTCAGTACCCGAACGATGTGACCGATCGGAAGAACTGCCGGAACATGGCCTTGGGAAGGATCGTCTACGCGATCTTGAGATCGGAAGTGTACGACTACATCACCCACGAGAATCTGCTCTCGTTAACCGCTTTGGAATCTTCGAGGGTAAGTTATTCCATCGACTCGTTGCTACAATCTAGTAGATAGATCTTGGCTTGTTTGTTTGTATGCGATAGAAAAATTTTGTTTTCCATGCTACGAACCCCTACACCTTTCCCGCCGCGTTCGCAGCTCCTTCCCGGAACAGGGAGTAACAAGTTACAGTTCTTACACTCTGCAGAGGTGCGTTACTTTACCCATGAGAGACCTCAGCTTTGTTGCAACACCAAGTCATGACCTTGTCCATACTTCATTGGTATGGGGCCCAGTCTAAGATCCAAGCCAATCGTTGCCCTCTTCGCGACCTCATATGCCAGCATGATCCTTCAGGGCCGGCTCACCTCCGTTAAGCCCCCTTTCGGGCAGGCTAAAACCCTGATGAGTTCCCGAAAACTCTATGACCTGGTGATGCCCGGACGAGTACCATTTAAATGGACTGTATCCCTAAACACCATTCATAGATAATCTAGACACCAAAAGTGTGGGGCGTAAGGGTGCCCACCCATATGTTGGATCCGCACAAGGAATCACAATGTCACATTAAGGTCGTCTTGCCTCCATACGAGAGGAAAAGGATACAGTTGACTTCTCCGTTCCATTCCAAATCTCATGGTTAACGCGTAATATACGCCACAAGAATCACTGGAGACATTGGTTTTTAAGTCCTATAATATGTTCCTTTACCACCGGAACTATCATAGTAGGTTATTGCCTCATGGTAAATAACCTATAATCAGATTATTATGAAAATAGTGTTTTCTGTCCTTTTTCAAATGCAAGTGATGACAACACTGGATTTGCAAAATACTTTACAGAAAATAATCAAAGGACATGAGCAAATGTGAACTTGCCTTTTGTGATTGCAAGATTATGCACTCGCGGTCTTCAAGACAATATAAGATCCAATATCTGAAATCAGCATCATTGGTCCGGTAAGGACTAATGTTTAAAGAAGCAAGATGCTATTATGCATAAATAATGTAATGCAATTTCGTAAACTCGAATCCCAGGGATAGCGTTGATTAGGGTTTGGATACTAGAAATTGTTTCTTTAGAATGTGTTGTCCTTTTAGATAAGTTTTTGTAAGGGGTCTCAACCTAATAAGGTAGATTCCTCCTATGTTTTACAATGCTAGTCCCTGGATCAATAGCTAGCATCCACAGTTTAGATTTAATATCAAGAAACAAAGGTCATAACATAACTTATAACCAGGAATAACATAATTTTATTACATCTTACATAGCTCATTTGGCTATTACATTACATTGCAGCGGAATAACTATAAGTAAGGGTCCTTCATCTTCAAAGTGCCACAGAGTATGTTGTTGTAGACTTTGTAATCCTAATCAATCAATCTTCACTAAAATAATCAAACCTGCAACATACAAGTTCTGACCACAAAGGGTCAATACATTTGAATTGTATTGGCAAGTGATACTATGGTAGTATAGTGGAGTCTATCATCTATATGCATTTGGCTAAGTGGAGTTGAGGCTTGCATTGCTCAAAATAGATTTTTCCTTAACTTTTGAAAGTACTAAGTTTTTGCTTTGACAAAATCATTTTCTCAATCAAAGATTGAAGATCCTTCAAGGCATCTCTCAATCAAAGATTGAAGATTTCAAACAACCCTTGTTTAATCCACAAGATTTTAACTTAGAAATTGGAATGATGAGATTCTTGATTGCTTCCATGTCTTGATGCTCAAATTGTCCTTTACCAGGGACATGGCTAAGTCCTTAGATTTTACACTCTATAGAGGTGGTGCACTTTCCCCACAAGACTTGGTTTCCCAAGACAAGATCTTTTAGAAGCCTTCCCTTAGACCAAAATGGACGCGTTCCAACCTATCAAACACTACCACCCACTGTCCATATGGCTAAGTTCTTGCAACCTATATGATCATGGCAGAGCCCATATTGCCAAGTGGTTGCACTTGAAGCTTCTCAACATTTGACATCTCAAATCTCTTTGTTTCCTGGGTGGCAATCCACAAGTGAGATACACAAGGTTCACCAGTCCCCTGGCCTTGTGTAACCACTCAACCAACACCACCAAGCCATCCCATTACACCCAGGTGATTCATTAACTTAGTTGTTTTATTAGACAAAATCAAAAGTCCTTAGACTTAGAATATTTTTCCATAGTGTGAATATATATTCCACCCATGTTTCTATTAGCTAGGCTAAGCTTGATTGTAGTAGGAATCTTTTAACTTAGGAAAATCCTACTAAGGATTCATATACTAGGTTTTACTATAGCAAGGTCTATACTTAGCAAAATCCATGCAAGTTTACTTAGCAAAATCACTAATGCATAGAGAAAGTAATGGGACAAAAAGTATGAAGCATCACTTGCCTTTTTGGTAGGGAATGGTGGTTCACTCCTTGATCTTGCTAGTCTCACACTTTCTAACTTCACTACAAGTCAATCAAGTAGACACAAAATCAACTAGCATTCCCAACCAATAAATCAATCAAACAATTTAACACACACAAACCAATGGGATCTAAGTCATGCATGGGAGCATGCACAAGAATAGTGTTATTTTGTAAAGAGGGTCTCTATTGGGTTTCTAAACTTTGTAAGATCCAAATTGGTCATTTACCAAAGTGGCAAAGTCATTAGCAAGAGGGTTTTGTCCAAAAACCATTTTTAAATCCATTCATTGTTTTATGTGGTGGAATTTTAGTTTTATCAAGTCTAAAACCTTTAAGTCTTCACCAAAAGTTTCTAACTCTTAGGACTTGGTGTTTTGGGGTCAGTGGGTTTGATCAAACCATTTTCTTAAAGTTTTCTTTCCATAAACATTTTCATAACAAAAACCATTCTTTTTATTTGGCTAGAAAATGGCTAAGTCAAGTAATCCAACCTAAATCTTACCAAAATCATTTTTAACACCAAGGGTTGGTTCCTAGGGTCAGTATGGTCACAACAATCCAATTTGCAAAGGTTTTAACCTTAAAATCATTTTTTAACAATTTTTATACTCTAGACAAGCATACAAATGTTTCTACAAATTCAAACAAGCTAACAGATACTATTTGTTAAACTAAGGTCATGGTTGTCTAGGGCTTGTTCCACTGAATCCATTGATATAAAATTTGTAATTTTTGGACGTGTTGTTTGAAAGTTACAAAGGTTTGAAGTTTGTAAATAATTCTGTTTTCAAATTTGTTTTTAAACCGATTAGGTGACACGCGGCGTTATTTTACTGGTTGATACCGGTTCGGCCGGATCGGCATCGTGGTGCGTTGGATCAAGTCAAATCGCATGGTCCCTATTGCGTACCTCTTCGCGACTTAAGTGGATCTATCACATTCGTTCGATCTAAATCGGACGGTGCCTACTGCTTTGCCAAGAACTGGCGGCGAAGTGTTAACGGCGAGCGGCGGTTAGCGTGGCCGGAGTGGCGAAGCGAGAAAGGGAAAGAGTAAGCTCACCTGGTTCGCAATAGCCTGGAGATGCTCAAGGAGTTGTTGGTTCGACGAGGGGCGCTCTGGAGTGGGCTTGATTTCTCGCCGGAGTGGGGCTGCGCCTCGGGCGTGGTCAGTCGTCGAAGGAGGCGAGGATAGGGGGCGTCCTAGGACAAACGGAAAATGTTGTGAGGTTCGCACGAGCCTATAGATCATCATCGTGTCCACGGGGAAAGGAGGGGAGGTCAGGTTCTACCTGGGGACGTCGTCGGAGAAGAGGGCAGACGGCGGTGCTGTAGGTCGTCGACATTGCCGACGCTGTAGGGTACCCGCGGATGAATGAATGGCACAGAAAGATGCGCCAGGGTGTGGTGAGCGTGCTCGTGTGCTCGGGAAGGCAGGAGGTGGTGTCGAGTCGCCGGAATCGGCTCTGGACTTTGTCAGAACAGAGGGTGCTCGGGGAGAAATTGGGACGGCCTGGGGGCGTGCTTTGGGGAGAAGGCATAGGGGAATGAGAGAGGATGTGCTGGCGTTTAAAGGTGCTTGATCGCTGAGAGTTAAGGTGGCCGCGTTAAGGAGAATTGATGCCGCGAAATCAAGGCCTGCAACGGCCGGCGAGGGGGAGAAGGGGTCGTGCGGGTGGGAAAGAAGAACAGTGACAAGTGGGGTCAGTCAGTCAGTGGGAAAGAAGCGAGGAGGAGGTCCACTAGTCAGTTGCTCCGCGGGTTCAAAAAGGAGTGCGAAACGTTTTCTTTCTGGAGGGGAGCTGGGCTGTTGGGTTGTTGGGCTGGGCCTTGTTGGGTTGCTGTTGTTTCTTTTTTTTTTGTACAGAATCATTTTCCTTTTCTATTTCTATTTACTGATTTGAAATTCATTTCACAATTCAAACAACAAGACAATCATTCAAATAATTCAAACAATCACCAAACTTTGTAATATTGAAATTAGTTCTGTTTAGTAACATGTACAAAAGCCCAAAATAAAATAAAATAATAATTTTATTGATCCATTCTTTAATTAAATAAAATGGACCCTTATTTATTTAACATGGTTTGATTTATTTAATAAAAATTCTCATTTGAAATCCAAACACTTTCAAATCCAAATCAGTAGGTTTTATTTGAAAATGTAAGATACTTGAAATACTTGTTTAAAACAAAATAACATTTTATTTTAGGTCCATTAACAATTAAATAAAATGGGCCTTATTCATTTACTTCATATAAGATTTGTTTTATTAGAATATTTATTTTTAAAACTAAAATAGTACCAAAACCATTCAGTAGGTTTTATTTGGAAATAATGAATACTTGAAACTTGTTTAAAACAAACTATCCTTTTATTTTTAGGGTCCATTTATTAATTAAATATAATAGACTTTCATTATTAAATCAAATAGGATTTGTTCTATTGAGATATTTATTTTGAAATCTAAAATAAAGCCAAAACACTTTAGTAGGTATTATTTGTGAATATCAAATATTTTTAAAGCTTATTTTAAACAATTTAATAAGTTTTGATGTTTCAATTAAATTGGTAAAACCTTTTATTTAAATAAAGTTGGATATTAAATCCTTATTAACTTATTTAAATAAACCTTTGCTATTTTTATTCCAAACAAAATGTTTTAATTCCAAAGCTTGGCCAAGGTTTAATTTGGCTTAATAAAATAATCTTTATCTATAAAAATTTTATTTCAATTGAAAACCAAATCCTTTTATTTTAATAATCCAAAATGGTATTTCCAAAATATTTTGTTTTCCTTTATTAAATGTTTATCTTTATGAATCCCTTTAGGATCTTATTTGATTCAAATGGGTTTGAAGTTCCAATTGAATTCAAAAAGTTTCTTCTGACCCTGGAAATCAAACAAAATTTATTTTATTCATTTATTTTTCACATTACAAGATTTGGAAAATCTTGGGATGTGACAGACTACCACCCTTAAAATAAATCTCATCCCGAGATTTGGGAAGGCTGGGTTACAAGCAAGTTCAAAACAACTAGGGTACTACCACCCTTAAAAAAATTCAAACAAAAATTACATATTGTCCTTCATGAAAACTTCTATAAGCAAACTTTGCATGTGTCCTTAGTTTCTATACTTGACTCATGGGCCAAGGTTGAGATCCTTCATAGACTTGTTTAACTTGTTCTCCATTCTTTCTGGACAATTGTTTGCATAGTGGCCTAGTTCCTTGCATTTGAAACATGTGACAAGGCTGAGATCCCTCATAGGCTGGTTTATCATATGCTTCATCTTTTCTGGACAGTAGTTTGCGTAATGTCCTAACTCTTTGCAGTGTTTGCACATCACTTGGCTGATATCTTTATTTTCCTTTGGTATCATTGCTTTTTGTTTGATTCTTTGGTTCTTCTTCTTTTCTGGGCATTCATTGGCATAGTGTCCCATCTCTTTGCAATTGTAACATTTCTCTTGAGTAATATCCTTCTTGTTAGGGTTGGGGCATTTCTTCTTCTTCTTGGGTTTCTCCAAAGCTAGGAGTTATTCCAGTTCATATTCTTCATAGGTGGGAGATCTTTCTCTCTTCTTGGGGTATTGATCCTCATGCTCCTTGGATGCATGATCCTTGTATCTAAAATTTTTGCTAGCTTGGGTTCCTTCTAGAATAATATCCTTGTCATCCTTGTTTTCATTAGCTCCTTGGGAAAAGTTTTCTCTCATGTTGATCATTTGAGTAACTAATCCTTGCAACAATTGGGATTGAAGTTTCAAAATCCTTTGTATGGCTGGGTATAATCCATTGTTGTTGGCTAAAAGCTGAGTTGTCTCTTGGCTCAACTGGTTTTGGGTTGCTATAAGTTCTCTCATGTTGTCCTCTTGGTTGTTTTTGTTGTTGTCATCAACCTTGATGTTGGAGCCTCTTGGAGAAGTCATATGTTTGGGTTGAAGGGAGATTAGAGTAGGCAAGATATTTGTAAGGAATTATTTCTAATCACACACATCACAATTCACACAAGCAATGTGCAATCAATCACAAACAAACATTTCACTCAATCAACAAAGTTCAAGCACATTTTTAGGCAACAAAATATTTTTGTTACACCACATAAGTTGGTGTGTTTGACTTAACTAAATTATGGTGGTCCATCTATATGGTTCACTTGTGATTCTTCCTTCATGATTCTTCTTGTATGAGATCATGGTTTCCTTGAGAAAAACTCTTGGTTACAAAACTTCATGTGATGTAGGCTTCTTCTAACTTTTGCATTCCCTCAGTCTCTAAATCTTGAGCAAGATTTCTTTGTCTAACTTGTAGTCCTTAGTGATATCCAAGTTGGAAGTCCTTGGTGAAAATGCTGAAGATGTTGAAGTCATTAGAGTTGAAGAAGTTGAAGTCATTGGAGTTGAAGAAGTTGGAGAAGTCCTTTGCACATGGTGTAGTCTTTGGCCATGGGGTAGGTTTTTCCATCAACTTGAAGTAGAGGAGAAATAGAGTTGAAACCAAAATGGTTAAGGAAAGAGTTTACAAGTGTTTTTGTAAATAAGTTTTTGGAACAAATACAACTCCTATTTTTCTAAGGGTTTTTGTCCAATCCTAGGTTTACAAATCCTACGGGCAACACAATGCTCTGATACCATCTGTAAGGGGTCTCAACCTAATAAGGTAGATTCCTCCTGTGTTTTACAATGCTAGTCCCTGGATCAATAGCTAGCATCCACAGTTTAGATGTAATATCAAGAAACAAAGGTCATAACATAACTTATAACCAGGAATAACATAATTTTATTACATCTTACATAGCTCATTTGGCTATTACATTACATTGCAGCGGAATAACTATAAGTAAGGGTCCTTCATCTTCAAAGTGCCACAGGCAGATGTTGGTTGTAGACTTTGTAATCCTAATCAATCAATCTTCACTAAAAACAATCAAACCTGCAACATACAAATTACAGCCACAAAGGGTCAATACATTTGAATTGTATTGGCAAGTGATACTATGGTAGTATAGTGGAGTCTGTCATCTATATGCATTTGGCTAAGTGGAGTTGAGGCTTGCATTGCTCAAAATATATTTTTCCTTAACTTTTGAAAGTACTAAGTTTTTGCTTTGACAAAATCATTTTCTCAATCAAAGATTGAAGATCCTTCAAGGCATCTCTCAATCAAAGATTGAAGATTTCAAACAACCCTTGTTTAATCCACAAGATTTTAACTTAGAAATTGGAATGATGAGATTCTTGATTGCTTCCATGTCTTGATTCTCAAATTGTCCTTTACCAGGGACATGGCTAAGTCCTTAGATTTTACACTCTGCAGAGGTGGTGCACTTTCCCCACAAGACTTGGTTTCCCAAGACAAGATCTTTCAGAAGCCTTCCCTTAGACCAAAATGGACGCGTTCCAACCTATCAAACACTACCACCCACTGTCCATATGGCTAAGTTCTTGCAACCTATATGATCATGGCAGAGCCCATATTGCCAAGTGGTTGCACTTGAAGCTTCTCAACATTTGACATCTCAAATCTCTTTGTTTCCTGGGTGGCAATCCACAAGTGAGATACACAAGGTTCACCAGTCCCCTGGCCTTGTGTAACCACTCAACCAACACCACCAAGCCATCCCATTCCACCCAGGTGATTCATTAACTTAGTTGTTTTATTAGATAAAATCAAAAGTCCTTAGACTTAGAATATTTTTCCATAGTGTGAATATATATTCCACCCATGTTTCTATTAGCTAGGCTAAGCTTGATAGTAGTAGGAATATTTTAACTTAGGAAAATCCTACTAAGGATTCATATACTAGGTTTTACTATAGCAAGGTCTATACTTAGCAAAATCCATGCAAGTTTACTTAGCAAAATCACTAATGCATAGAGAAAGTAATGGGACAAAAAGTATGAAGCATCACTTGCCTTTTTGGTAGGGAATGGTGGTTCACTCCTTGATCTTGCTAGTCTCACACTTTCTAACTTCACTACAAGTCAATCAAGTAGACACAAAATCAACTAGCATTCCCAACCAATAAATCAATCAAACAATTTAACACACACAAACCAATGGGATGTAAGTCATGCATGGGAGCATGCACAAGATAGTGTTATTTTGTAAAGAGGGTCTCTATTGGGTTTCTAAACTTTGTAAGATCCAAATTGGTCATTTACCAAAGTGGCAAAGTCATTAGAAAGAGCATTTTGTCCAAAAACCATTTTTAAATCCATTCATTGTTTTATGTGGTGGAATTTTAGTTTTATCAAGTCTAAAACCTTTAAATCTTCACCAAAAGTTTCTAACTCTTAGGACTTGGTGTTTTGGGGTCAGTGGGTTTGATCAAACCATTTTCTTAAAGTTTTCTTTCCATAAACATTTTCATAACAAAAACCATTCTTTTTATTTGGCTAGAAAATGGCTAAGTCAAGTAATCCAACCTAAATCTTACCAAAATCATTTTTAACACCAAGGGTTGGTTCCTACGGTCAGTATGGTCACAACAATCCAATTTTCAAAGGTTTTAACCTTAAAATCATTTTTTAACAATTTTTATACTCTAGACAAGCATACAAATGTTTCTACAAATTCAAACAAGCTAACAGATACTATTTGTTAAACTAAGGGCATGGTTGTCTAGGTCTTGTTCCACTGAATCCATTGATATAAAATTTGTAATTTTTGGACGTGTGGTTTGAAATTTACAAAGGTTTGAAGTTTGTAAATAATTCTGTTTTCAAATTTGTTTTTAAACCGATTAGGTGACACACGGCGTTATTTTACTGGTTGATACTGGTTCGGCCGGATCGGCATCGTGGTGCGTTGGATCAAGTCAAATCGCATGGTCCCTATTGCGTACCTCTTCGCGACTTAAGTGGATCTATCGCATTCGTTTGATCTGAATCAAACGGTGCCTACTGCTTTGCCAAGAACTGGCGGCGAAGTGTTAGCAATGGCGGGCGGCGATTGGCGGCGCTGGCGAGGCAGGAAGCGAGAAAGGGAAAGAGTAAGCTCACCTGGTTTGCAATAGCCTGGAGATGCTCAAGGCGTTGTTGGTTGACGAGGCGCCTAGGGGCTTGATTTCTCGGAGTGAATTGCGCCTCGGGCGTGGTCAGTCGTCGAAGGGGGCGAGGATAGGGGGCGTCCTAGGACAAATGGAAAATGCTGTGAGGTTCGCACGAGCCTGTAGATCATCAGCGTGTCCACGGGGAAAGGAGGGGAGGTCAGGTTCTACCTGGGGACGTCGTCGGAGAAGAGGGCAGACGGCGGTCTTTGTAGGTCGTCGGCGTTGCCCGGCGTTGTAGGGTACCGCGGATGAATGAATGGCATGAAGATGCGCCGAGTGTGGTGAGCGTGCTCGTGTGCTCGGGAAGGCAGGAGGTGGTGTCGTGGCGGAATCGGCCTGGACTTCGTCGGAACAGAGGATGCTCGGGAGAAATTGGGGCCTGGGGCGTGCTTTGGGGAAGAAAGCGGAGGAATGAGAGAGGATGTCTTTGGCGTTTAAAGGTGCTTGATCGCTGCGAGTTAAGGTGGCGTTAAGGAGAATTGATGCTGAAATCAAGGCACCTGAACGGCATGAGTGGGAGAAGGGGTCGTGCGGGTGGGAAAGAAGAACAGTGACAAGTGGGGCCGGTCAGTCAGTGGGAAAGAAGCGAGGAGGAGGTCTACTAGTCAGTTGCTCCGCGGGTTCAAAAAGGAGTGCGAAACGTTTTCTTTCTGGAGGGGAGCTGGGCTGTTGGGCTGGGCCTTGTTGGGTTGCTGTTGTTTCTTTTTTTTGTACAGAATCATTTTCCTTTTCTATTTCTATTTACTGATTTGAAATTCATTTCACAATTCAAACAACAAGACAATCATTCAAATAATTCAAACAATCACCAAACTTTGTAATATTGAAATTAGTTCTGTTTAGTAACATGTACAAAAGCCCAAAATAAAATAAAATAATAATTTTATTGATCCATTCTTTAATTAAATAAAATGGACCCTTATTTATTTAACATGGTTTGATTTATTTAATAAAAATCCTCATTTGAAATCCAAACACTTTCAAATCCAAATCAGTAGGTTTTATTTGAAAATGTAAGATACTTGAAATACTTGTTTAAAACAAAATAACATTTTATTTTAGGTCCATTAACAATTAAATAAAATGGGCCTTATTCATTTACTTCATATAAGATTTGTTTTATTAGAATATTTATTTTTAAAACTAAAATAGTACCAAAACCATTCAGTAGGTTTTATTTGGAAATAATGAATACTTGAAACTTGTTTAAATCAAACTATCCTTTTATTTTTAGGGTCCATTTATTAATTAAATATAATAGACTTTCATTATTATATCAAATAGGATTTGTTCTATTGAGATATTTATTTTGAAATCTAAAATAAAGCCAAAACACTTTAGTAGGTATTATTTGTGAATATTAAATATTTGGAAAGCTTATTTTAAACAATTTAATAAGTTTTGATGTTTCAATTAAATTGGTAAAACCTTTTATTTAAATAAAGTTGGATATTAAATCCTTATTAACTTATTTAAATAAACCTTTGCTATTTTTATTCCAAACAAAATGTTTTAATTCCAAAGCTTGGCCAAGGTTTAATTTGGCTTAATGAAATAATCTTTATCTATAAAACTTTTATTTCAATTGAAAACCAAATCCTTTTATTTTAATGATCCAAAATGGTATTTCCAAAATATTTTGTTTTCCTTTATTAAATGTTTATCTTTATGAATCCCTCTAGGATCTTATTTGATTCAAATGGGTTTGAAGTTCCAATTTAATTCAAAAAGTTTCTTCTGGCCCTGGAAATCAAACAAAATTTATTTTATTCATTTATTTTTCACATTACAAGATTTGGAAAATCTTGGGATGTGACAGTTTTATACTTGTGCTTCTTATTAAGGCTTGTGAGTATGTGTGAAACCACATGTAAACATAATGGCATACAACAATAAGGTTTACTAATGAGATGTGCTTCTCAAGGACTGCTTATATGAGAATTATCTTATCTTCAAGTTTTACTTTGCAAGTAATGACATTTAAATGTAACTTAAGTGTTAACAATCCTAAGTATATAAGTAAGGATTAATGTAATGTGATTATTATTATTATCATTTGTTGTTTGAAGTGGCAAAAAGAATTACATTTGAAGAAGATATTTCTTTTCTAAGGTCTAAGCAATCTTTGTGGTTAATCAAATGTGGTCGATGTTGTTTGTGCTTGCTTGAATAGTTTGGACTTGAGATGCTTTATGGCTTAATTATAACAGACCAAAGTTAACTATAAAACACATACTAAAGTATTTAGCATTACACTTAAAGTCTTGTAGACTAAAGTTAACTTTAAAGACATAGATGCATTTAAGGTATATTGCTTAAATTATTTGTACCTTGTGTACTTCATAATGTTTCCTTAAATTTACTTAAGAATGGTTATACTTTTATTTGAGTAGTGGTTTCCTATCATTATACTGGAATAGAATCATTTACCTTTTTATAGATGAGTGGTTATAATTTATAAACAAGAAAATAATATTACTTAACTACTTATGGATTTACTATAATGTTTTGATATTTTTGTAAACATGTGGTTGAAGTAAATGGAAAATATTTAATTTAGTCACAAATTATTCTTTGAGGATTTTATAATGTATAAGAATCCTTTTTTAGAAAATAATCTACACATATGGTTGAAGTATAATTCAATAAAATTGTATTTAAAATGTGTTGAACCATTTTACTTAATATTATCAATATTTAGGACTAATACTATTTATTGGACTCAATTGACTAATTTTAGAAAGATTAACAAATTTTATTTAACATTATAAGAATTAACAACTAAATAAATAGGTTTAAATTCAAGTTGCTAAAGTGTTTTAAATTTTTATTTACCTCAAAACTGGAATATTATATTTTTAACATGTAGATATTATTTTTTGTGATTTAAAAATAATAAGATATGATTTTAATAATATTTATTACTTTATAAATACTTAATAAATAAAAAATATTTAATTAAGTGAAATAATAATGTATGATTTTAGATTTGACTTACAGTTCTTATTTTTCTAAGATTTTTGGTATTTTATTTATATTTATAACATTTACCATTATTAAAATATGAATTATCTAAGTTTTATTACTTATAAAACCTTTATTAAATAATATTTATTTAAATAATCATCATAATAATATTTGATAATAGTTTTAAGTTGTAGATTTTATTTTTCTGAAAATTTTCATATATTAAACATATTTTTCTTAATTATAAAACAAAAGTTATTAATTTTATAAGATTGAATCATTTTATTTAATTTCTAGAATTAATAAACTAAATAGTTTATGATGTACTGCTGATGTCAGCATGGGGTGAAAGGTTTTTCTTTCTAGTTCGATACTTACCCCCATTCACTGACTAGTGGGGCCTATGCCACGTCATTTATAGATCAATTAAACAAATCAATAAGAGGAGCTATGACATCAGCTAGGGTTCGACCTCTGAGACAGACAGAGAGGAAGAGGAAGGGAATGGGGATAAGGACGAGCGAGGCAACGTCATGTCCTTCTTATCCCCTTTGGATGACGTCAGCTATGGCACGAATCGTGGCGACCCCGGCGGACGGCGAAGTTCGAGCCAGGCAGCTGCTTCGCCGGCGAGTCCTTCTAGCGAGAGGAATAAGAAAGGAAAAAGGGATCGAAGGGGTATGCGGGCCGGTCATGGGCTAGGTGGGCCGTAGGGAAGAGGAAGAGGAAGCTGTCGGCTGCTGCTTGTGGGCGATTGATAAGAGAGAGGAAGATGGGCCATGGGCCAAAATTGATTGTTGCCTCTACTTCTTTTATTTTATTTTCTTGTTCTCACTTTTTCTATTTTCTGTTTTTTTAGGTTTGAGTATTACACATTTGATTGAGATTTATTTATAAAATTTATTTTCTAGATAATTGCAGTATATAAAAATGTATTTCAAATTCTGGTATGAATTTAGTATTTTGATATTATACTTTATTTATTATTTTCTAACTTTATATATATAGAGATTTTCTTTTATTAAATAGAATAAGTAGGATTTAGGGTTTTTAGGATTTGTTTAAGATCTTAAAAATTAACTATAACATTATTTTTACTTTTATTTGGAGTAATGAAGTTTTAAAATGTTTAGTAATAGTCATAGGGTTTATTTTTATGTATTTAATCACATAGTAAAGTATAGGGTGGTTTATAATTATTGTATCCCCACTTATTCCATGCTCATATGGAATGAGTGGTTAGAGAAATGTATCAAGGAATTTACCTAATGAATATAGATTGAATATTTATGAGGTGTTGATGATAAAACTCATTACTAAATTTAGGGTTCTGAATTGTAAATGCTTACCCTAGGTTTTAGGGTACTTACTATACTCATATTCTTCTGTTGATATGAATAAAGATTAATGGCTAAACCTATTATCTTTAGGTTTGGAATCTTTAATGATATTACCCTTTAAAATAGAAAGTTATTTTCTAGAATATCTTATGGACAAGAATTGATAGAGTTGTCTCCTAATCATATATGGTTATGATAATTGGAAATGACAAGGATGTGCTGAAGTGATTTTCTATAGGAAAATATTCCTAGAAATCATTTTAGAAATAAGATGATAAATCAATCATTTGATATGGATACTAGGTTTGGTTATAGAATTAGGTTTACATGTTCACCAAGAACTCCTACCTTCCATATTTCATAGTTCTTGATTTCTACTTAAAGAATTTCTTTCCTAGATATATTACTTCTTCCTATCTATCATCATGTGTTAACATGATGAGCTTTACTACAAATACTTTTACTAATAACTTCTCATATAGATAATTCTCATCTCTATTCTTGGTTATATCAAACTACTCTGATAATGATAACCTCTAATCCACTAAGTGGTTACTTCTAACTCCATTCATATACTTCCTTTTTCATCCTTCACTAATATTACTTCAATAGATTTATACATCAAATCCTACTGTCCTCAAAAGCTTACTATACTTTAAGAGGAATAACACTACTTCCATAACGCCATGCTACTCTAGCTTCAGCTTAATCATACCATCCTATATCTACTTAACTCCAGTATTTCATTTGTCAACTACTCCTTATACCATTATGACTTGTCATGACTAATCTAGGATAACATATCTATACTAGGGTTCAGTCATGTTCTATTCACCAATGTCACTTATACATGATATAAGCATTCAATCTTGGTGACTAAAGCATGATCATTGTACTTCTTTGATCCTTTATGGTTTAGGTTTCGAGTTGGCTAATCAAGGCTCCATCAATACAACATTACAGTTGTATTGAAATTATCTTCTTAGTATCTCTATTGGATTAAGGAATGTTATTCATTGACTATACCTACTTGATCCAATAGGTTTACTCCTGGTAACTTTTTTCAGGGTTCATCCTTGTAATCTTCTTTATTACCACATATAGTTATATCTTCCAGATTATTTAGCTATCCATTCAAGAGTGAGTTAACTCCATCAATTCACCATATGGATTTGATTCCCTTCCAACTCTCCCATCCTATAGATGATATTCAAATCTAACATTACCATTTACCCCTTCTTACTTATTTCTTTATAGGCCTTAAGTGAATTCTATAATAAGAATAAGAGTTGATAGATTAAGAATTGATAGTTTAAGAATTGGTGAATCAATAGTTGATTACTCAATATTGATGAACAACAGATATTGAGATAGGATTCCATAAGGATTGATATGAAAAGAAGGATATATGGTGAATGATCTTGACTTGATTTCTTTCCTACTCAAACTTACTAAAGATTTAAGGTTAAGTATTACCATGACACTCATGGTAGAAATAAATAAGGGTAAATTAGGTCAAGATTTAGTTAATACATGCTTGTATCCTGAGTTTTATTCTAAACTTGGTATTCATGAGTTATTTTAATGAATACTAGGATATGATTACTTAAGGATCAAATATAAATCATTAAGTAATGTATTAGGGTTTAACATTTATTAAATTTGGTCTACCCTTAGATCAAATCTCCCTTACCCAAAATAAGGTTTTAACAAAGGTCATATTGAAACTTATCGCAGTCAACTTGATGATCTACTTCAATTCCATCAAGTTGAGAGAAGCTTCAATCACTTTTACAAGTTTTGTTCAAAAACGCGAAAATTATTCGGATTTTCTATGCATGAATGCAATGCACACCTCTGTGTTCAGCTTATTTCTAAGCTCTAATGCTGGGACGTTACAATTACTTTACCCACAAGAGATCAAATCCTTGTAGCATAACCAGGCGTACTTTCCCGTCCAAAATTCCATGATGTGGGGCCCAGTAGATGAGCCAAGCCCATCACTTCCCTTCTCTGCGACCCCATATGCCCGCATAATCCTCTAGGACAAGCCATGCCTCTATTAAGTCCCCTTTCAAACAAGCTATAATTCTGGTAGGCCCTTGAAGACTCTATGAGCCATTTGTGCCCTTGGCAAGCTCCATAAAGGTTTGAAAGTACCTCTGGCAACCCCTCACGGATAATATAGACACCAAAACTGTGGGCCTAAGGGTGCCCACCCATATGCTGGATCCTCACAAGGAATCACAATGTCACGTTAAGGTTGTATTGCTGACATACGAATGGAAGAAGATCCAACTGACTTCTCTGTCCCATTCCTGATCTCATGGTTAATGCGTATTATATGGCATTAGAATCACTGATGTCAGGGGTTATTAATTCCTATATGGTGTATCTTATTGCACATGGAATCCTAGATTACATTGCTAATCATCATACTTACTATCACTTAAGATGATAATAGCATATTTTATTCTTGAGAAAATATTATTTTATGTCTTCTTTTAGAACATAGGTAGGTGATAACACACAAGTTGCAAATACTTTGATAAAACACATCAAAGGACATGAGCAAGTGATGAACTTTCCCTATGACTACAAGGTAGTGAAGTCGGATGCTTGCACTCGACCTTGATCTTCTATTTCTAAAATACACCATTATTGCCTGGTAAGTACAATATTTAAAGAAGCAATAATGAACATGCATAGGAATGGCATGCACCATTTTCTAATTATTATTCTTTGAGTGTTTTACCCACATAATAAAATATTTAAGTCATTTTAATAATTAAAAAGGGACTTAATAGTTTATAATTCTCAAATATTATATTTAGTGATTTTTTATATCCTATAATAACTATAGGAGTTTAAAAGTAATTTTTACTTAATTTTATTTCTTATCCATATTTTATTAAAATTTCATAAAGTAATAAGTGTTTGTAAATATATGTTTTAATTTTTATTGGATGAAAATACAAACTAGTATTTTTCTTATATACAATATTTATTTAGAAACTTAAATATGATTTTAATTATTTTAAAGTATTATTATTATTTTTAGAAAATTCCATAAATTATTTATGTCATTAAAATAATTAATTTAAGTTTTATTATCCTAAAATACAACTTATGATTTTATTAGATAGTTTATGTTTTTATGAACATTTGGATACATTATTTGTATTTTTAGGATTTTTATTTATTTTAGAGCTTATTTAGTCTTAGGGGTATTTTTGTATTTTAATAATTTTTTAGGGCTTCTTTTAAGAAAACCTGGGCCTGGCCTTTTGGATTGGCCCAGCTCGATCCAGTGGGTTGAGTCAAACCCACTCGCAAGCGTTGGGCTGGCCCCATACAACCCAGTTCCTCTCCTCGCTCTCGCTCTCTCTCACGCATAATGCCTTCTCTCCTTCTTGTGGCGATACGGTGCCGCTGTCGTTGCCGCGCTCGATCCTAGATGATTCTGGCCTCCCTGGCCGCCGCCGTGGTACTGGATGGTGCAGAAGACGATGTTGTGTTGTCCTACCCTGTTCAATTTGTCGCTCGCGCTGTCTGCTGGCCACGCTGCCACCTCTCTGGTGCCTAGGGTTTCAACCCCTTGCTTCGGCGTGGTACTTTGGCGATCCTATGGTGTTGTCCTGGTATTGCGGCACTATGGTGGTTTTATCTGTGTCGCTTACTCTCTTGTGGCCGACATGTTTGCGGCTTGGCGCGGGTCGCAGCGCCTTCGAGTTCTCCCCGTGTCGTCGTGTACACCATCGTCGGCCACCACTACTTCCTCTTCTATAATTTAGCGAGGACCACGGGTAAGTTTATCTCTTCTCCCCCTTGCTCTTTGTCTCCTCTTTCTACTCTCTATGTGGCTGCTGCTATGAACCCTAATTAGGGTTACCCTCAGTTCTAGGGTCCATCCCTCTATCTATTATTGCCAGTGATCAAATAGATGGATTTGAGTGTATTTCTCTTGTGAGCATATTGGGAAAAATCTAATTCTATACTTGATTTAGAATTATTGACAATAGTTTTTGTCAATTGGTCACTTCCTGAACCTTATCTTACTATTGCCTAGATTGAATGATTTGGATGCCATGGTTACTATCTTGGATTAGCAGAGTTTGTTGATTATAGGTGGAATGCTTCTATACTGAAGCAATATTGCTGGTTATTTATGTTGAACTATTCTGGTGGTTTGTTCATGATGACATCCGTGTGGTTATTCAAGAATTTTCTTTTCTTGATGTATGGAAACCTTGGATTATGGTTATATAGTTCAAACATGGTGATCATTTAATTATGTATCAGATATAGATGTATTTATTTGGGTGATGATATCTGTGATTATATATTGATGAAACTCTGTAAAGAGTTTGAGATGAAAATAATGATTCCTAAATGGTATGACTTGCCAGTCTATGATTGATTTATGATTTTTGTTTGATCTCTCTCTTTAGATGGTATGTGAAATTTGACCACATACCATTTGCCACCGGGACTAAAGGGAGGGAGAAACCCTTTGGACGTGCTCTGGGATCGTACCTAGAATGGCCTCGTGATAGATTGGCGCCGGATCATGAACTGCGCGGTCAAAGGGGGAATAAGAGGGACTCCCTAAGCTAATTATGATATCCATGGGGAAACCCTTAATTGCAGTGGTCTATATGGGTGATTTCTCTCAGGCATCATAGTGGTTATTTAGAGGTGACCTCACTCTTGGCTCAACAAAGTGGCTTCCTACGAGCCTTGTAGTGAACATCTTATTATGGAGCTCTATCCACACATTTCATGACACAAGAAGTATGTTATCTTAAATTATTAATAATGACAACACCATGCTATAGGAGTATCCTATACCCCCGAGAACGTTTTAGCCCTATTGCATTCCAGCATGCTTTAATATAATCTTGTTACTTGCTTTCTTTTAATTATTTTAATTACTTTTCTGCACACAACCAAAAACCTTTCAAACACTCCTTACTTGAGATCAAAGGCAACTTACAAGTATCCTTTGGTAGATAGTGACGATGGGCATAAATACCTTTACCAATAGCTCTTTATGGGTTCGATATCTTTACTTCGAAACTAGATACAGTTGATATGTGCACTTGCAGTCATCAGCCTTGAAGTAAACCATGCACCTCTAATCGCTAATAACCTCGGAAATCATGCCAACCCACCATCCATTGTTGGTGAAGGAATCCACTTCATCAAGTAACTTGAAACCATTTGTGATAGGGAAAACCGAAGGAGGGGGCATGATGTGCTCCTCTCATACGACTTATGTCAAAGGCGTGGTTTCATTGTCGCCTTCAGTGTGTCATACTCCACAAGGAAATTGTGCCCAACCGATTAAGGATAGTCCCCTAGAACCAAGCTCCACAAAAACCTCCGTCATTGCTAGTGACTTTCAACCCTCTTGCCTTCCGTAAACTTTATTTGCGGAAAATCCTGAAAGATAGCCAAAGGGCATAGAAAAGGCATAATTCGTTAGCTACAATAGTCAATAGCAATTTAAAGTCTTCCAAACTTTTAGTACCTATAGTACTATATAAAAACCATCATGAGTGTGTATTTGCTACTCATCATACAATTTTAGGATTCAATAGAAAACACGGATGTATTCTAGCTTTGACAGATAAGAATTACCTGTGATATCTTGCAATTCATCTGGTTTATTGGATGAGAGAGCATTAATACTACCATAGTAGCTTATAAGTCCCTTGAATTTTCAGAAGTTGATACTACCATCTTATAATTTTGAGGATACTACCATCTGATGCTGCTGCGCTAGATGTACTTTACCTCCTTTGCTCTAAGCCAATATTATTTCTGATGTGATTAAATTATTTAATATGCTACCGCATAGATGTATGAGCATTAGCCTATCAGATTCTATTTGTTTGTAGTGGTCAATTTAGATCAATCAGTTAGACTTATATGAGCATTTGAGCAATGAAAATAAGATATTGAATTCCTTCTAAATTCATATGCTAAACATTTCTATATTAAGATAGTGTAGAAGATAATGCTTGAATTATCTTTAGATATATCTTGAGCTTGTAAGCCAAACTTGTAATTTCAGTATATATTTCATTATTGTAGCCTTGTTTTTTGGCAAAGAATTAGATATATCTAGAGCTTGTACCTGAACCTGATTGGTCAACTCACTTATCACTATTGACAGTTGAATCAATTGTTAGCATTGATGTTACATAGATTGTTAATGATTTAAATCCAATAAGGAGGATTATTCTAATATGTCTAATGATTATTGTCTTTTTAAGTAGTATGGCATAGGGGGAGCCGGCGTACCGGTGTGTATAAGAATCCAACGAGGATCCCCACTTAGGAGGCTAAGATCACCGTCCATGGGAGTAGGCGCCACCCTGGTACATGGCGGTCCCCTAAGGAGGCGTCATGTGCCTACGACTGCATGGCAGTACACCACTTCGGGTCAAGGGCGATCCTAAACTTCCATGAGCATCTAGCAGGGCCATTTAGAATAAGCCCGTGGATATGAGAGTCACCACGATGGTAGACGAGCAGGAGCACCGACTAGTCGAGAGACAACTTCTTGACCCCTTGGTCCAGACACTCCGCGAGGATCCTACGGTGGGTCTTGGCGGCCATTCAGCGCCAGCAACCCGTCTAGGAGGCGGGTCCCTCTAGGTCCGATGATGTGGGCTCCTCCACCGCGCGCCCCCAGGGCCCATATTACGGGTTCATCCCCTACGACTTTACCGTCACACCCACGTCGTTTGCTGACCTGGCTTCCTTAAGTTTGTCCAACAACGATGATGCCTGATCTAGCTAGGACAGAGACGTGGATAGGCTACTTGTCATATATTACTTATCCTGCTAGACTTTGTGATGTTTTATGTTCAATTATTGTGCTAGAATTTAATTTGTCCTACTTACTTTATAACTATGTTTACTATGTGCATTCTTTCTTGATAAATATAGAATGGATCAAGTGTGCAACAACTGTGATCAACCATTAGGGAGGTGCTTGGACAAGAAGTCCCCCATAGTGCTCCCTATCGGGTTTGAAGCTAGGACGTTATGTGCTCTGAAATACACAGTACCATGGATGTCTATATAGAATCAAAAATAAACCATGGACTTTGTTGTATTGTTATTATTTTACTCAGTTAATCCCTTGTTCTTCGTGACGGGACTTCATTGACCATTTCCATATAAAACACCATTGACGATGTCGTGTTTGAGGTCCCTTTGATGTCATATGCTGATCTCGACAGGAGTTACGTGGTTACAGTCACTAATATAGCAATCAGGACATCTTTCAGTGGACATGGCTGGATAAAATTCTTGAATGAGCATGGCATGCAATACGGAGACCTTTTAGAAAATTCCAAAGAAGGCTCTAGATCTATCTATGTTGGAGATATGCCCTAGAGGCAATAAAAAAATGTAGTTATTATTATATATTTGTGTTTATGATAAATGTTTACATTCATGCTATAATAGTATTAACAAGGAAACATTAATACTTGTGTGATTTGTAAACTAAAATAGAGTCCCTGGTAAAGCCTCTTTATAATACTAGCTTGTTGGTTAATAAATGATTGTGGTTTCCCTATCATGAACATTGAGATGTTATTAACAACAAGATCATATCGTTAGGAGAATGATATGGTGGACATACTCCTATAGATAAGCGTAGCATAAAGATCAAGTCATTTTAATAGTTCAATTGTTATATGCTTTCTGATACATAGTAACCTAATTCCTTCTACCATGAGATCATACATATCACCTTTACTGGAAGGATGCTTTGATGACATCAAACACCACACCGTAACTAGGTGGCTATAAAGGTGGCATTAAGTGTTCGAAAAGTATTGGTTGAAACACATGGATCAAGAGTGGGATTTGTCCAACCATATGATAGATAGATATACTCTGGGCCCTCTCGGTGGAATGTCATCCAATTGGCTTGCAAGCATGTGACTGGCTCACAAGGGATCACATATCACGGGAACGAGAAAAGAGTACTTATCGATGAGGTTGAACTAGGTGTGCAGAGATACAAGCGATCATAACCTCGGATAAGTAAACTATCGTGAGACAAAGGAAATTGGTATCGTATGTAAGTGGTTCATTCGATCGCAAATTAATCGTAGAAATATGTGGGAGCCATATGAATTTCCAGATTCCTCTATTGGTTATTGTTCGGAGAAGTGTCTCGATCATGTCCACATAATTCACAAACCGTAGGGAGACACACTTAAGGATTTGACATTGTTGAGTAGTTATGGAATGATGAGTAAGAGACCGAATGTTGTTCGGTGTCTCGGATGGGATCTGGGATATCACGAGGAGATCCGGAATGGTCCGGAGAATAAGATTCATATAAGGAAAGTCCTGTTTCGGGGTTGGAGAATGGTTCCGGTGTTTTCATCGGGAATGTTCTAGAAGGTTCCGGAAGGTCCGGTACTCCGGAGGGGAAGGGTACATGAATGTGTCATAACAAGTTGGAATGATTGCATCATGTACTAGGTGTCATCGCTGAACAAAATAAAGGGTTTAATCAAATCCTAGTTTGAAAAGTCAAACGCCAATTTGAAAAGTCAAACGGCTATTTTGTGAGGTGGAGGGGAAGTAGGAAACCTACTTGGGGAGGAGTTCCCTCCCTCCACCGCCGGCCCACTTGGGATCCGAGTTGGGGAGGTACTCCCCTCCCCTGGCGCGCCCCTCCACCTATATAAGGAGGGGTTGGGCTGCCCCTCCAGACACACAACACCTCCACCCAAAAACCCTAGCTCCTAGCCGCCGGCTCCGCCACCTCCTGCTGCCGCCGCCGCCTAGGGCAAGCCGCTGCCTAGGAAAACCCTAGCCGCCGGCCTTGCCCCTCCTTGGTGCGTCTAAACCCTAGATCGCCGAGGCTCTCTCTCATAGTCCACCATACTCACTCCGGCTTAAGGCGAAGCCCTGCGAGATCTCCCCTCTACTTCCGGTACCACACCGTTGTGCTACCGGAATCGCGAGGAGAGTGCTACAACCTCCACTGCCTGCTGGAACAAGGGAGAGGAAGGTTTTCGTCGAGTACCAAACGTGTGACCAACTGCGGAAGCGCTGCCGGAACGCAGCGTCGGAAGGATCGTCTACGCGATCTTGAGATCGGAAAGAGTACGACTACATCACCCACGAGAATCCGCTCTCGTTAAACACTTTGGAATCTTCGAGGGTGAGTTATTCCATCGACTCGTTGCTACAATCTAGTAGATAGATCTTGGCTTGTTTGTTTGTATGCGGTAGAATTTTTTTGTTTTACATGCTACGAAACCCTACAATCTATGCTTCATTCTTCTTGATGATGATATCCAACAGTAAGCTAGATATGTAGTTGACCATCATATTTATGTCATTTACTCTATACATGCATTCTTTTTTATGCGACTTTCTTCTCAATATATGTAGAGTGAATTATAGCAAAGAAGCTTGCGACAATCATGGTCAACATAGTTGGAATTGCATGGACATGAAGATTACCATACCGCTCCCTACGAACTTTGGTGGTATATTCTCTGAAATTCATGTGGAAAATATAAATATATATATATATTCAATGAAAATCACGACTAATTATTCTTTCATATGATTTTACTCAATCAATCCCTTGCGGTGCATGAAATGGCTTCATGGACCATCTCCATAGAAGCATGGATGAGGTTGCCATGTTTAGTGTCACTTTGACACATCATAATCATCCCGATAGGACGTACTAGGTTAGGGTCACCAATGAGGAGGTCTGAACATATTTTAGTGGTCCTGGATAGATAAGACTCCTTATTTTGTACGGCAACATGCAAGAGGGACGGGAGTTCAAGTTTTTGCTAAGTCATAATTATGTCATCATCGATTTCACTTGATTTCATCCTGACTCTTCTGACGAGGGTGAAGATGAGTGAACTCTAGATAATGCTATGAACCAATGTTAAACTAATATCCTAGCTATATTGAACATTTGGTGGATACTTCTACTGTTTCCTATGTTAATATGTATTTTGCTGTCATTATCCTATATACTATGTATTACTGTATTTATCTGTGTATTTCTTATTTTTTTGCTTTGGTACTTAATATTGCTAGCGAACAAATTTTATTACCCCTGGCGAAAAGCAGTGCGCCAGTGTTAGGGGACCTTATCCCTGGTGAATGAGATTAATCGCCAGCAATAACAGAGAATACCCCCAACAAATTTGGAATGCGCCGGTGATGTGTCCTTACCATCGGCGAGATGGTCGCTGGCGAGCCCAAACTCGCCGGCGGTAGGCCATTTTGGTTAACCAGATGTAGGGTTTTCTCTAGTAGTGCACAGTAGAGAACCAAAACCAATGGAGGCCGAAGAAACGAATCTTATACCATGGGTGAGTGGTGGTCTTCTCCAGCGCCGGCTCTCCCCATGAGAGCACCCTTGTCAACACCCGGATTTTTAATCCCAGATGCCTGTTATGCCATACATCACAATCCCAGGATTACCATTTTTGCGAGACATAACAGAATTGGATACCATATTACATCATCCATTACAAACCGTACATAAGTTCTTACACAAAATAGGGATCTCATGATCCAGTTCTTAATACAACTTCAAGCAGCGGAATACGTAATAATAACGGTAGCGTAGGCGAAGCTCCATCCTCGGGGTTACAGGCAATGCTGACGATGGGAGATGATCCTAGTTGTCGTAACCTTCCTGGGGTCCATCCTCCAGGTACTCCTCTTCATAGTCTGGCCACGGGAATAGCCAGGGACAAAGCCTTCAAGTATCCGTCTAGTATCTTTCTAGTATCTACCATTTATTCCAGTAAACTCTAAGTAAGAGCTTTGATAAAGAAATAAAGTAATAAACTTGCTAATAAAACTAGGATTGGTTTATCAAGTGGTTATGATCATATATGCTTTAAGGCATATAGTGGCATGGTAGCAAGCAAGTAGTAGCTTGCCTAGGTCAACTTGATTAGTAAGGCTTGCAAGTATTGGCTTGCACAATATCAGTATAAGCTTGCTAAATTGCAAGTGTTAGCTTGCCTTGTACAGAGCAGTGGTTGAAGTTCTCCTCGGCTTCTTCTTCATAGTATCCTCCTTCCTCCTCGTATCCTTGGTCGTTACTAGCGTCTATAAATAAATACGATGTACACAATCACCAAACAATACTTAACTACTTGCAATTAATTAAAGTGGCTAGAAATGCCTATGTGGCATTCTTTTATTACTTGAACATTATTTCTGTAAGTAAACCTATATATTTTTATATATTCTGAAAGGTATGATTAAATGTGATTTTTGAGAGTTGGAATCAACTCAAAATCTATTATGGTTTAAATTTGAAAAATGTTTGAATGCAGAAAAGCTTCTGTCTTGTTATTTTTTACCATGGATGATCTACAGACTCAAATGCCTTGAATCCAACGGGCTTGGATTCAGCATTCCCAGACCTTTCTAACAAAATTGGTTTCATTCAATTTGGTTCACTGAATCGACCTGGGTTGATTTTTGCAATTAGGTACAGAAGTGTGTTTCAAATAAAATGGAAAAGGTTAAATTCAAATAACTGGGCTGCACGGGAAAGGTTAACGGGCGGCTGCTAAGCACTGGCCTTCTGGCTGCATAAGTAGTCTCCCAGCGTCGGTGAGGCGAAGTGCAGCGGTATGGGGCGATGTGGGGCGTTTAATCTGGTTCTAATCCAACGGCTGAGAGTCATCGTCGACGTTGGGCAACGCCGGCGAGCCATAAACCTAGCGCGGCCAATGGGGGTCGTTGGGGGATCACCGGGGTTCAGGCGAGGGTCGGCGAGGCGGGCGAACGACGAAATCTACGATGGCGGTTCTCCTGGTACCGGCAGCTTCTCCTGGGGCGGCTCCAATCGTTGGCTCCCTTCTTCTCGAGCAGCGGCGGCCTCCGGTGAAATTCCGTGATCTTTTCGCCTTGCTCGGAACGGGTGGAATGGTCGATGAGAGGAGTGAGATGGTGTGCTCAATTCGGCTGGGGGTGGCTTCTATTTATAGTGGAACGAGGGGACCGGCGGGGCACAAGGTGAGCTCGTCGTGGTCGACGGCAGCTATCGGCGTGGCGGCGGTGCGGTGCTCCCTGGCGATGCTCAACGACATGGTGGCGAGATGTGGGGTGATGCGGTTTGGTTGGAACGCGACGGTGCTCTGCGTGTGCCCGACGGAGAATTTAATGGCGCACAGCACGCGTGGTCCGCACGGCGGAGAACGAGCGTGTCTGCGGGGTTGCTAGGACGGTGGTGATCACGTATGCACGCGGCGAGGGAGGCGCGCGGTCTGTGGGAGTTGGTCGAGCGTGGCGCACGGGGCGTGCTCTCGGCATGGTTGCTGGCGAGGTTGTCATGGTTCGTGCGCGTGGTCCAGTGGCTGGCAACGTTCGAGCGTTGGATAGGGAGTGGCGGTGGGGTGTTGGCTTGCTCCCAGACATGTTGGCTAGGCTTGTTTCTCCTCCTAGCTTGCTGTCGGCATGGGGGTGACAAGTGTGCATTCGGCCTGCTCACCATTGATGGCAATGCCAAGCTTACAGTGATGCTAAGGGTGTGCAATTGAGCTAGATGATCTACTAAAACCTAGTTGTATCCAGAGAGGGAACAAGTTAGGCTTCAATCACTGCTCACAATAGTGTTTAGGATTTTGATGATTTGTGTCTGCAAGGTGTTTGATGAAATGGCCGCAAGAACTCAAGTTTTGAATTTTGAAAGGATTTTTGGTGGGTGTGCTAGGTTGGTGTTGGTGAGTCTGCAGATGCTTGGGTTTTGAAAGTTGAGCTTGTTTGAGTGGTTTTTGAAAAAGTGGGATCTTCCCATATGATAAAGATTCAATTTTGAATTGTCATTTAAACTATGCATTTGAAAGTTTCTGGATGATCACAAAGTGGGCCTTGATACTTTGTTATGAGTACAATCAAGGGGTGCAAAGATCCAGAAAAGTTTCTGTTAGGTTCTGAAAGTTTGAGACAGCCAAAGTAGGCATGGGAGTTAAATTGGTCAAAATGACCATTCACTCATTTAGCTTTGTTTTGATTTATTTGTCTTTGAGAAAAGTTTGGGAATTGTTTAGATGATGTTTATTTCACCTAAGTATCCATTTACAAACAAAGGAACATACAAACAAGTTGGTTCAAAAGAATTCCAAATGAAGTGCATACACACATGCATGCTTTCATAATTCCAAAGTTTTTGTTAGCCATCGACGGTAGAACTAAGTTACTGCCTAAACTACAACTACCAAGGGCGAGACCACCTAACCATCTCCTCGCTGGCCAGCAAAGCCACTGGAGAGAGAGAGGGACAAGGGGCGGCATGGAGAAACGGGGGTCAACTCTCAACGGGCTGGCTGAGGAGTTCTGTGGTTGTGTGTGTTGTGTGTATAGACATTCTTCTACTATTAAGTGGCTTCAACTACACCGCATAAGGCCAGGTAAATTGAGAAGTTCTAAGAGATACGATTACATGAATAAACCTATTTTTTTCTTAAGCACTACTGCCTATTTACATAGGAGATATTTCTAGTTAAGCAACTTAGTATTTGTTAGTAAAACCAGTTTTTTGTTAGCATTTGTCTAAGCAACTTCCTTGTATACATAAGCAAAGCAGGCTTAGGCTGGTCATAGTGGGGAGTAACTTAGACTAGTAACATAACCATGTTACTAGTCTAAGTTACTATCTCCATAGTGGGAAGTGTCATATGTGAGATAACATAGAAAGGTTTATTAATTAACTTGTAGACTCATTTTGCATTGAAAAGTGTGACGTGATGGTAACATATTAGAGCAAGTATAATAGTGAGCTATAAGCCTGTTGACATGGCACTTTTGTCTATGTGAATAATAGAGAGAAGCAAAAATATAAGTTATTGGCTCTCATGCAAGAGCCAGCTCTACACGTGCTTCTAGATTAAAACATTAAATTAGAGAAAGGAGAAAAGGAGAAGATAGAAATTTTAGTACTAATCTAATAGTTGATACGTCCAAAACATACCTACTTTTCCGAACAATTTTGCTATTATTTCTCCTCTAAACTTGTGTGATTTGGATACAACTAACACGGACTGACGTTGTTTTCAGCAGAATTGCCTTGGTGCTAGTTTTTGTGTAGAAAATCAACTTTCAGGAAAAATCCCGGAAAATATGTCAAAACTCCTATTTTACCAGAAGACTCCAGGAGCCAAAAGATGAGACATAGGCGGTCCGCAAGGGGCCCACACACCCTGGCCGCGCGGGCAAGCCCAGGCCGCGCCTAGGAGGGGTGTGGCCGCCTCGGGCACCCCCTCAGCCTCCCTCTTCGCCTACTTAAAGCCTTCTGACCTAAAAACTTCAGGGGGTTCGACGTTTTTCCAGAAGGAGTTCCGTTGCGCCGCCACCACCATAATGCGTGATTCGGAACCAGAAACTCTGTTCTGCCACCCTGTCAGGACGGGGAATTGGAGGAGATCATCGCCATCATCATCACTGACGCCTCTCCATCAACCATCCATGTTTACCCCCATCCATGAGTGAGTAATCCCCCGTTGTAGGCTATGGGGATGGTAGGGATTGGATGGGATCTATCATATAATCAAATAAGATTGTTAGGGCATGGTGCCTAGTATCGTTGTTAGTGATATTTGACTTTGTTGCAACTTGTTGTGCCTAATGCTTGTCACTAGGGCCCGAGTGCCATGATCTCAGATCTGAACATGTTATTGATTCATTGTGATAGTATTGTTTGTGATCTTATCTGCAAATTGTGTACACATATCATTGTCCGGAACCAAAGACCCTGAAGTGACAGAAATTGGGACAACCGGAGGGGATGGCTGTCATGTGAGGATCACATGTGTTCACGGAGTGTTACTATTGTTTCACTGCTGCTGTTACTATTGTTACTATTGCCTTTGCTACTATTGTTACTATTGCCTTTATTTGCTACTATTGTTACTATTGCCTTTGTTTCACTGCTGATGTTACTTTGCTATTGCTACTACAAAACTGCTGCTACTGGTAAACTACTGTGAGCAAGACTATTTCTAGGTGCAGCTGAATTGACAACTCAATTGTTAAGGCTTATAAGTATTCTTTGGCTCCCCTTGTGTCGAATCAATAAATTAGGTTATAGTACCCTCGAAGACTGTTGTGATCCCCTATACTTGTGGGTCATCAATACTATTTTCTGGTGTTGTTGTCGGGGAGCATAGCTTTATTTTTAAGTTCACTTGGATCTATTATTGTTCGCTGCTATCCTTCTCATCATGGGTAAGTCTCGTGATGGAAAGTTTCCTATTTTACCATCCACTACAAGAAGAGGTATAGTCCTAAACACCTTTGTTTCCCTTGATTCACCATATGTTATAAGTAAGCTTGTTACACCACCACCAGATACACATGCTACACACACTACTACTACTACTACCGAGTCTAAAATTCGTTCTGATACTCATGATGTTACTCCTACTGTGCTTGATAAGAGTGGTTCATTAGGTCTTTTCCTAGATGCTACTATTGTTAGAACTATATTGGGAAACACTGAAACTCCTAGTGAAGACACTATTACTCATGTTAGCTCGCCTGAGTCTAGAGAAAGTTATGATATTAATGATGGTTACATTGAAATGACTGATGAATTTTTTGAAAAATATCAAAACACACGTGGTGCTAGTGCTATTAGGAGTCTCCTTGATAAACGTACCATTATACCTAAACTATCTCCTGATGCTAAGTTTGCTACTTCTCCCATAGATATTAAAGATAAATATTATGATTTCTCTCTTGATTTATCCTATATAAACATTGTTGAGAAAGAACCTTTTTGTGGGACTGAGAATGAAAGGGTTGGGCACATATGAATGAGCTTTCTACTATGAGTGCTTTGTTTTCTGATGATGTTAAGATGCGCAACTACTTTGTTACTAAAGTCTTCCCTTTTTCACTAAAAGGAGAAGCTAAAGCTTGGTTTAATAGTTTACCTCCTAGATCCATTGATAGCCCTGATTGCTACTTTCTTTTAGAAATATTTTCCTCATAGCGCTCGACATGCTATTTTGCAGAAACTTTTTGATTTTAAACAGGGAGAAGACGAGAAATTGCCTGATTCATGGACAAGGTTTTGTGCCTTGATTCATGCACATCCTAGATGTCCATTACCTAAGAATGAGCTTCTTGACATATATTATAATGGACTAACTGATGAATCTAGGACATTCCTGGATAGTTGTGCTGATTGTGTTTTCAGGAAGAGAACTTCTGCAGAAGCTGAGGAATTAATGGCTAAAATAAGCAAGAATTATGATGATTGGACTTCAACTAAGCCAATTACACCTAAGCCTACTACACCTGAACCAATTGTGCCGGAACCAACACCAACACCAAAGAAGAGGGGATTGATTGAATTAAATGATGAAGTGGTGAAAGAAGCTAAAAACGTCTTAAGGAGAAGGGAATTAGATCGAAAGATGTGAAGAATTTACCTCCTATAGAAGAATTATGTAAGCCAATTCCTCACACATCTACTATTGAGGTACACTCTCTCCAACACTTTGATGAAGGTGATATGCCCTATGGTAAACCTCTTGATCAATGCTTAGAGGAACTTGACATTTTTATTGTTAAACAAGGTAATTTTAATAAACAAGTTCATAATTATTTATTCGAAAACTCTAGAGCTATTAATGAGTTGAAAGATATTGTGGAAAGAACTGCTAATGATGTTAAAATGCTTGTTAAACACTTCCAAATGGTTCAAACTCAAATTGATCAACTTGCTAAGGTACAAAAATATATGCTAGTTAATGCTTCAGGAAATAACATGCTTATGGAATTAGAACTAGGAGTGGTGTAGCTACTCAAGATCATTTATATCCTAAAGGACACCCTAAAAGAATTGAGCGGGATTCCCAACAAGGTGAAGATAGTGGTAGTCCTTGTAAGAGGAAGAAAAAGAAACATAAAGTAGTTGAGGAACCACTTAAACCTGCTATAGATCCTAATAGTATATGTCTCTGATGCTGAAACTGAGAGTGGTAATAATAATGATGCTCCTGATAAGGAGAAAGGTGAGGAAGAACCTGAGAAGCACACTAAGAACACTAGGTACACTAAGGAAGATTTTATTGCTAAGAAACATGGTAGTGAGAGAGAACCTTGGGTGCAGAAACCTATGCCTTTTCCAGGTAAGAAACACAAGTCAAAGGAGGAAGAACACTACAAAAAGTTTTGTGAGTGGATGAAACCTTTATTTTTGCAAATTCCTTTGACTGATGCTATTAAGTTGCCTCCTTATTCAAAGTATATGAAGGATATTGTCTCTAATAAAAGGAAGATTCCTAATGAGGATATTTCTACTCTACTTACTAATTATTCCTTCAATGGTCAGGTTTCAAAGAAACTTGGTGATCCAGGTATTCCAACTATTCCTTGCTCTATTAAAAATAATTATGTTAGAACTGCTTTGTGTGGTTTGGGAGCTAGAGTTAGTGTTATGCCTTTTTCTCTCTACAAGAGACTTCAGCTAGAAAATTTGATACCAACTAATATATCTTTGCAAATGGCTGATAAGTCTACTATTATCCTTGTTGGTATATATGAGGATGTCCCTGTTCGAGTGGCTCATAATTTCTTGGTTTTAACTAATTTTTTTGTGCTTGAGATGCCTGAAGATGATAATATGTCTATTATTCTTGGGAGACCTTTTATTAATACCGCAGGTGATGTCATTAATTGTAATCAAGGAAAGGTAAATTTTAATATTAATGACAAAGAACATACATTCTATTTCCCCAAGAATATTGATAAGAGTTATGGCCTAAATTTTGTTGAAAATATTGAGGCCATCAAAGTTGGAGAAATATATTGTCTCATTCCGCAAGAAAGTTTCGAAACTATTATGATTGGGACTATTGCTATCAAGATTGAGGTAACATAATCATTTTGTGAAATGCAAAATTTTGTTTCATATAAGATTGTTTTGGTAACAAGACTTGATCAACCTTGTTAACAAAGAAATTTTAATGAACAAAACAATGCTTTCATAGTGGTTATACTTGCTCACATTTTTTCTCCTTTCCAATCTTAGTGTTTCCTCTAGTTTGTCTTAGTCTTGCTAGGTGCTTGCTTGTTAGAGTGTCTTAAAACTTCTGTACTTTTGGTTTTTGGTTTGCTTTTGTGTCGTTCAGAAACTTTTTCTGTGAGAAAATCAATTTTCACACCCTGAAAATTGGCGAAAAATAAAGTTTCCCCAAAAAATTCCAGAAAATTCATAAAAGTTTTTTGTGAAAAAAGGGGCAGAGGGGCACCTGGATTGGCCCAGGGGGACCCACCAGGACAGGACACCCCCTGGTGGCGCGGCCAGCCCCAGGTGGCGCCTGGCCTAGGTGTGGCCCACCCCTGACCCTCCAAGATGCCTCCTTCCAGCCACTTCTTTATCTCTCCTGAAAAACACTGAAATTTTTTCTCAACCTCGAGTTCCTGCTATTCTTGCTCCTAAATTTTGATCTCTTTGCTCAGCCCATCTTAGATGCTGATTTTGGAGGGATTGCTCTCCGGTATGTGCCTCCTCCGCTTGTCCATTTATAAATTTCATTTTTATGCATGTTTATCCCTCTAGCAAGTTCCTATAGTAGTTCCTCATCATTCATTAACTTGAAAATCAGTTGGTTTGATATTTGTCTAAAAATTTCAGAAAAGAAGATGAGTGCATACCAGCTCAATAAACATGAGTTAATTGTACCAGAGGTTATGAAAGTCCACTGTGAGGAGGAAGTTTTCTCTTCCATTTATCCATGCACAGAATTCATGAGAGCTGCAGGGATATTTCAGGATTTCCAAACTATGATTTCTAATGCAGGGTTGGAACATTTTGTTGGATAATAACCATATCAATATGTGAAACTAACCATGTCTGTGGTGCGGGACTTCTGGTTTAGTTGGAATTTGCCTAATCCCATGGTCCACTACAAAATTTACAATATAGATGTCAACCTCCCCTTTGTTGATTTTTGTGCAGCAATCAGAGTGACACAGTGGGGTTCATGTGAGAAGATTAGAGAGAGGACTAAGCCACTCATGGACTTATATGCTAAAATTTGACAAGGTTTCAACTTCTCAAAGGAGAGTGGTAAAATTCGGAATATCCATCTCCCATCTATTAGATACTTTGCCTACTTCATTTCCAAGTGTGTTCTTGCTAGGAAGACTACTAGAAAATTATCTTCATTTGATCTAGCTTTTATCTAGCTGCTTTGAATAGGGATAGAACTTTTAACTTGGTTGCCTTGATAGCTTTCTGTCTTGCTGCTAACCGTGATAAAGGCGCAATTTGTGGAGGTCTCATTTCTTCACATTTGCTAGCTTTTCATGGTTTAGAGCCTCATCATTTAGATTTTCAGTTCCCCATAGAGAGACTTGATCTCAATTCTATGGTTCAGCATAAATTTGTTTCTTCTTGGGCTACTTAGACTGAGTTACCGTATGAAATAGCCTTTGTCAAGAGTGGTTGGAGAGGGGGTAGATCTGATAAAGTAGTCTATTTGCCTGCACTTGCTTTGTTTAACTTTGATAATAGGCAAGGATGGTCGCTCACGGAGGAAGAACATGACACATACATGGCGGAGCTCTCCCAGCAAGAGGAGAATGTTGGAGAGGATGCCGAAGATGATTCGGTTCAGCCCTCCAATATGGGAGAGTCTTCATACCAGCAGCCCACCTATGATTGGGGCGCTTCTTCTTCTTCATCGCGAGGGCCTGATTATGATCACTCCTACGATGACCCACCGTCTTGGGGTTACTACCCGCTGATACGTCGGAAACGTATCTATAATTTTTTATGTTCCATGCTTGTTTATTATCTACTTTGCTTTGTCCACACTTTGAGGTGCTTTTCATATGTTTTCTGGTACTAACCTATTAACAAGTTTCCATAGTGCGAGTTGCATGTTTTCCGTTTTTTTGTTCTAGAAAAGCTAGTAAGGAAATATTCTCGGAATTGGACAGGACAAAAGACAAAGTCAATATTTTATTGAGGAGAGAAGGAGGGGGCCACAGGGCGGCCGCACCCCCCAGGCACGGGCCCACCCTGGGCCACGCCTGGGCAGGGTGTGGGCCCCCTCGCCGCCTCCCAGCCTCGCCTCTTCGCCTATAAGAAGCCCTCGATGCCTAAACCCTAAGCACCTGATCAATATTCCACGAAACCGTCTCTAGCCACCGCCACCATCGTCCCTAGATCGGAGGGATCTGAAGCTCTTCCTGGCACCCTGCCGGATGGGAGATCATCCTGGAGGCCTTCTTCTTCATCATGCCAGCCTCCGGTATGAAGCGTGAGTAGCTCCACCTTGGACTACGGGTCCATGTAGTAGCTAGATGGTTGTATATCCTCCTTGTGCTTTCATGTCTAGATCTTGTGAGCTCAGTTCATGATCAAGATCTCATCTATTTGTAATCATGCATGTTGTGTTTGTGGGGATCCGATGGATATTGAGATTACTATGTTAGGTTGATTAATGGTTTTGTCTTATTGATTCTATCATGTATGTGTTGTTTGTGATCTTGCATGCTCTCCGTTGTTAGTAGCTATCTTGGCCAAGTAGTTGCTAGTGACTCCAAGAGGGGGTATTTATGCTCGATAGCGGGTTCATGCCTTTATTTAATCAATGTAAGTGACAGAAATCTCTAAGGTTGTAGATGTGTTGTTGCCACTAGGGGAAAACAATGGTCTCTTGTTCATGAAACAAGTGGATTGTTTACCTTACACACTTTGCTTAAAGCAGTTGTCTATTGCTTGCAACTTAATACTAGAGGGGGTTCGGATGATAACCCAAAGGTGGACTTATAGTCATAGATGCAGTTGGATGGCGGTCTATGTATCTTGTTGTATTGCCCAATCGAATCTCATAGGATATTTATGTCTAGTATTGCATTGTTATGCCTTGCTCGGTCATATCAATTGCATTGTTGTAATTTGTTTATCCAGCATGCCATGTTTGTTTATCTAAGGAGAAAACCTCTAGTGAACTATGGACCCCGGTCCAATCTTTACCATTGATACATCTTCCACTGTTATTGTTTACTTGCTACAAACCACCATCACCTTCCACACCATACAGTTAATCCTTTGTTACAGCAACCGGTGAGATTGACAACCTCATTGTTAGTTGGGGCAAAGTCTTGAGTTTGTGGTGTGCAGGTTTCCACATTTCTTGCAACACCTTTGAGACGTTTCCTTCCTCCTACTGGTTTGATAACCTCGGGTTTCTTACTGAGGGAAGACTTGCTGTGCTACATGACACCTTGCTCTTGGGGTTTCCTGACGAAGCGCTCTGAGGCGCCATCAACAAGTTTTCTGGCGATGTTGCCAGGGAGGCTAAGGACGTCTTCACAAGGGGAGTCCTCATCAACCTTTCTCTTTACTTTATTTCTGGTTTGCTTAGTTTCTTTTGCTTGGTTTTGTTTGCCTCTTTTTATCAAAAACTCCAAAAAAAAAGTTTATTTTGGTTTGCTTTCTCTTATTAAAAACACAAAAAAATTATTTTCTGCTCTAGCTGTTGTTGTTTTTGGCTTGCTCCACTTTTGCCAAAATGAACTCACCTGAGAAAACCAAGTTATGTGACTTCACTAGCACAAATAACAATGATTTCCTTAGCACTCCTATTTCTCCACCTGCTCCTGATGCTACCTTTTATGAAATTAAGCCTGCTTTGTTGAATCTTGTGATGAGAGAGCAATTTTCTGGTGCTAGTTCGGATGATGTTGCTTCTCATCTCAATAACTTTGTTGAACTTTGTGAGATGCAAAAGTATAAAGATGTAGATGGAGATATTATTAAGCTCAAGTTGTTTCCTTTCTCCTTGAGAGGAAAATCTAAAGAATGGTTGATATCCTTACCTAGAAATAGTATTGATTCTTGGATTAAGTGCAAAGATGCTTTTATTGGAAAGTACTACCCTCCTGCTAAGATTATATCTATGAGAAGTGATATTATGAAATTTAAACAGCTTGATAATGAACATGTTGCTCAAGCTTGGGAAAGAATGAAATCTTTGGTTAAGAATTGTCCCACTCATGGACTTACTGCTTGGATGATTATCCAGACTTTTTATGCAGGTTTGAACTTCTCTTCAAGAAACATGTTGGATTCAGCTGCTGGAGGTACCTTTATGACCATCACTTTGGGTGTTGCAACAAAACTCCTTGATAATATGATGGTTAATTATTCTGAATGACACACTGAGAGAGCTCCATATGGTAAGAAGGTAAATTCTGTTGAAGAAACCTCCTCTTTGAGTGATAAGATAGATGTTATCATGGCTATGATTGTTAATGGGAAAGCTCCTTTAGATCCAAATAATGTTCCCTTAGCCTATTTGGTTGCTCAAGAAGATCAAGTTGATGTGAACTTCATTAGAAACAGCAATTTCAACAACAATGCATATAGGAATAATTTTGGTAGTAACAACAATTATAGGCCTTATCCTCCTAATAATGGCAATACCTATGGAAACTCCTACAACAATGCTAGAAGTTACCGCTCTGAACTTGAAGTCATGCGCAAAGACTTTATTAGTAAACAAACCACTTTCAACAAGACTGTGGAGGAAAAGCTTTTAAATGTTGAGAAAATATTTACTCTTTGTCTGAAGCACAGTCCTATCTGATTAATAAAATGGTTGCTAAGCCTGAAACCATGGAAAGTACCTTTGCTTCTACTCATGCCATACAAGTTACCATTGATGAAAATTGTGGCATCCCGCAAAACCACTACTAGAAAATCGCGTTGAATTTGTGCATTGCATCGTCATCATCATGTGTTGTTCGTCAAAAAGTATTTCGCAAAACCCGATTTGTTTTCCAAACGCCCTCCCTTGTTTTCAAATTCAAACCGAATTCGGAATATTTTTGTTGTTGCGTTCAGTTTGCAAGTGTTGTTATTCAAAACAAATAAAAATTATATTTATTTTAGTAGGGGCAGTCGAACGGGCCAACCCGACCCGAACGACCACCCCCGTATACAGCAAATCGGTCCAACAGCCCACCCTTTATTCCTAAACCTACCCATCTTCCTACCCAACTCTCCCCTCCACCTCACCCTGTCCAACCAGCCGCTGCCACCTCATCTTTTTCCTCTCCCTAGCCAACCCCAAACCGCCACATGGCACCCCAACTCCCTCCTCTCTCTCTCACCTTCCACCCACACAGCAGCCAACCTCCCCACTTCCTCCCTGACGCGCGGGCCCCGCGTGGCCGCCTGCCCAGATCCCAAGCCACCTACCCTGGACCAGGTCCACCCCCGGCCCCCCTCAGTCCGATCCCAACCCCCACTTTGGTCCACCGCCGCCCAACCCTCTGGACGCTGGCCCCCACACGACCCCAAAGACGCCCGCATCCCGAGCCCGGCCACCGACGAGTTCTTTGGTGAGCTCCTCCTTCCCAGACAACATCCCTCTCCCTCTCGCCGTGCGTCAGCCGCGCCGGCGCTGTAGCCAGCACATGTGTGGCGCCAGCAGAATACTGCCCGATAGATCTGAGCAAGATCGGAGCCCCGCCCCGCACGCCACAGGCCTCCTTCGCGCTAGCACCCTGTATCAAAGTTGTAGGCCTAGTTTTCCTCTTCGTTTTCGTTTTGGGTCCTGGCGTTTGGGCAGCGTGGCGTAACGACAGCCAAAGTCCGGCCAGACGGCCGCCCGACAGCGCGGCCGCCGGCCGACATGGTCGTTTAGCGTTAGGTCCTTCACGTTTTTCCGCCTCACGCGCATGATCCACCACCTGGCCAAATGACCTTGGGAAACTTGCAAAAGGCTCCCAGAAAATGTTTTGTAACCGCGGTCCTCCACTGCCACATCGCCGCCTCGTTCGCCAGCACGTCCGCGTGTTCCTTTCGCAATTAGCCCCCTGCCCTTTTAGGTTCACCAACCCGCGGTCCTTCCAGGCCCGTTGTCAGTGTCTCTGGTAGTTTTATAAAAAGGTTCCTGTTGTTTTGTTTAATCAACCCGCAGTCCAGTTTTGTCCCAGAACTTGGCGTGTGGGCGAAGAACTCCCCACCCACATGCGAGCCAGGCTAGCTTAGGCTGGGTAGAAAACGTTTCAGAGCTGTTTTAAAATTCAAACATAGTTTAAATTAATTCAAATTCAAATCTAATTCAGATTTTTAATAACTTTGTCATACTAAACCCAAATGGGGCAAATAATATATGTTTTTGATTCAGAAAAATGAGAGGATTCCAAATATGCCATCTATTTTGACTTTTGCACAAGTAAAATTCCAAGCTTATGTTAATTACATCAAATGCCACTGGTTTTTCATTAATTCATAACTATTGTTTGGTAAATACAAATTAAGCAAATGAGTAGTCCAAATTGATCAGCTCGACGAGACCTTTCTGTTTATGCTATCTATTACTTCAATTGCAGCATGCATCATATAAATATATGTTGAACAACAAATGTTATGGCAACAAATGTGATTCTAAAACCCACCTAAATGTTATTTTCTTGTCCTCCACACCTCACCCATGCCATGCTACTTTACTTGCCATGAAATTTGTGCATCATTCATCATGGCATGATTGTTTGCTTGACGCATCTTATTCATATGCTTGTGCTCTATATTCATGTTGGCCTTGTTTGTTTGGTTTTCTCGGATAGACAGCGGGGGTCATATCAAGAGAACCAGAGCACTACCAGAACTCCTTTGCTTCAGAGACACCAGGCAAGCACTACCACATGCTTGCATACATACTGATACCTATTGCCTCTATCTTATTCTTGCATCATTGAGTCGCGATTGCATTAAATTGAATCCCAAGTATGCATAGCCTTTACTTTTAAACCCACCAAGCTTGTTTCCTCCATCCCATGAGCCACTACTATAGGAGTTGTTTGAGCCATGCGAGTCGTAGAACATGTGTAGGGTTTGTGAGAGTCGATGAATAACGAGGTACTTAAACAACTTAACTTTGAGTAGTTCGGGATAACTAAAGAAAGTGCCACGGTGAGCAATATCTGCTATTTGGTTTTCCTGCTCACTTGTGTCCCGTAAGACCCAGTACTTGATACATTCCTTGTTTTTGGCGCTATCCACATCCGGAGGTATATGGGACCCCCCGAGCTTGATTGATTGATCTTATTTCTTGGGGCCACAACTAGTTTGAGGTTTTATTTACGATCTGTACTTATGCCATGTTTCTTTGCTTTATTTACGATTGTGCGAGTCTTAATCGCATCTTGCTTAGGTTCGAATGTTTACGCGGTATCGACAAGCCCAGCCACACTTTCGGGTTCCCGATCGCTTCTGACCATTGTCGCAACCTTGAGGCCGCCTCGCTTTCTTACTCCGGATTCTACTTAAGGGGTGGCCCCCTGAAATATTTCTGAATCCTGTGATTGTTCAGTCGTGAAAGCCTCATTGGGTTTTTTTTTGGTTTTTCCGAGGTTGATCGAGCGTGTGTTGCTATTGGTGCACCCCGGCCGGGTTAAAACTTTCTGAAAGCCGTGTCCGCGGATATGGACGACTTGGAGCACAGTATCTCGATCATAGACAAGCATAACTAAAGTTTACTGCTATAAATTTGACTTATAATGACTAGTAATCAGCTTCACTATAATGGAATGGCTAATTAATACTGCCCACAATTTGCTTGTTGGTTGTCGCTTGCGACAATGGTATCTGACTAGTAAGTATTGCAACTACAACGGAATGGCTGAATAAAAGTACCAACAACTGCTGGGTTTTGGGTTATCTCATACTATCTGTAACTGATTAGTAAGTGCTGCAACTACAACAGAATGGATAACTAAAATGAACCACTGTTTATTTTATCAGGATGATTATTTAAACCTGACTAGTAAATGCTGCAACGATAACTGAATAAATAAAACTGCCAACTGTGTGAGTTCCTCGGTTGACTTCCTCGTTTGGTCTCGAGGGGGAAATGCCAGGATGGGTTTGTTTGGTGTTAGCTTCAGATTGGTTCCGAATAGGTCTTTCTCACCCCTCTCTGATAACCGCCGGTTGTGTCGAGTCTCTATAGGTTGTTTAGTGCATCTTGCCGCTTCGATCCATCATACCTATGTAGGCGAGGACCGCGAATTCTAGCCTCGCCGTGTCTTGGCCTCGATCGACGCTCCTTCTTTTTCCTTTGCCCTTTGTCGGCACCCTTTTTGTTTAAGCGGTTTTGAGATCGGCGTCGTTAGAGGTTACCCTTCCGGCTTGGCGGGGGTTATGGGCGCCATTGGTTATTCTTGAGGCTCTTAGCCCCATTTGCATCTTGTCCGTAGTGGACGCTCTATCGTTTTCAAGGTGATTGGATCTTTGTATAATGTATCGTAATCTTGACTCTTTGAGTCATTATTATATATATCTCTCATGGGTCCCATCGAGGAATTGTGTAATGTTATTACTTGCTTTCCACCCGCACGAAAGTGCCTGGTGGGCACCTTTGAATCGTTTCTATGCGGGTTTGGTGAATTTTGCCCAAACTTGCATAGGTCCGATTCTAAGGGTGTTACAGAGTGGTATCAGAGCCCAGCAGTTGCGATACCCCACAAGTCCAGCCTGTAGGATAACCTAGCTAACGGCCGAAGTAGAGTGTCAAAACTATTTTTGAAAATCGGTTGGATAGTTCTGATTAGGTCTGATTTTACTCCTTACCCCTTTGCTATTCCTCTCTTATCCCTACGTGTTTTGAATCCGCTCTCTTCTCTCTCTTCGAGTCCAGGATTTCTCGTGGTTGGGTTTCCGTCGTACCTTTAGGGTTTCGCTTCCTTCTTCGATAACGGTGTTGCTACATCTGGTCTCCATGCCATCCGAGGAATCCTTCGTCTGTGGTGCCGTCCTTGGTTCCTTGTTTGTGCCTTCCGGAGTTTTCCGACGCGACGACATCATCTACGCAGGATCCGATGCAGAGTCTGCATCACTCCTTGTTCCGAACCTCGCTTGTCCAGATCTTCAGTCTAATTCCGAGGATGGTTGCACGCTTTTCCACTGATTGTGCGGAGTAATAGTTTGGGTGCGTGATGGATTGGCCCCCATGCCGACTACCCCTTCTATTCGCTTTTGTACATTGAAGTGGATGAGAATGCATCGGTTCCCCTTTTTCCACCGGAGTTAGAGGTGGCTTTATTTGCGATACCTCTACCTTCGACCTTTTGTTCCCGGAGTGCTCTCGGGACGATCAGGAGCAACGACCCTTTGTTGGTGGTGTCGCAGATTTCAAGATGGAGGATGAATCACTGTTAGTGGTGTCGCGAGGATCTACCCGAAGAGAGAAGACGCAGATCGCCGACCTTCCTTCCGGTAGCATGAGGCGATCTCGAGGGCGAGATCCATTGTTAGTGGTGTCGAATTGTGGCATCCCGCAAAACCACTACTAGAAAATCGCGTTGAATTTGTGCATTGCATCGTCATCATCATGTGTTGTTCGTCAAAAAGTATTTCGCAAAACCCGATTTGTTTTCCAAACGCCCTCCCTTGTTTTCAAATTCAAACCCGGGTCGCCGGAATATTTTTGTTGTTGCGTTCAGTTTGCAAGTGTTGTTATTCAAAACAAATAAAAATTATATTTATTTTAGTAGGGGCAGTCGAACGGGCCAACCCGACCCGAACGACCACCCCCGTATACAGCAAATCGGTCCAACAGCCCACCCTTTATTCCTAAACCTACCCATCTTCCTACCCAACTCTCCCCTCCACCTCACCCTGTCCAACCAGCCGCTGCCACCTCATCTTTTTCCTCTCCCTAGCCAACCCCAAACCGCCACATGGCACCCCAACTCCCTCCTCTCTCTCTCACCTTCCACCCACACAGCAGCCAACCTCCCCACTTCCTCCCTGATGCGCGGGCCCCGCGTGGCCGCCTGCCCAGATCCCAAGCCACCTACCTGACCAGTCCACCCCCTCGGTCCGATCCCAACCCCACTTTGGTCCACCCCGGTCTTGCCACGCGCCCCACCCAACCCTCTGGACGCTGGCCCCCACGACCCCAAAGACGCCCGCATCCCGAGCCCCGGCCACCGCACCGACGAGTTGCTGGTGAGCTCCTCCTTCCCCCAGACAACATCCCCCTCTCCCTCTCGCCGTGCGTCTGAACCGCCGGCGCTTCTGCCAGCGCGCACATGTGGCCCAGCGCCAGCAGCTGCAGCGATGAGATCTCGAGCAAGATCGGAGCCCCCGCAGACGCCACAGCCTCCTCCGCTAGCACCTCAGTATCAAAGTTGTAGGCCTAGTTTTCCTCTTCGTTGCGTTTGGGTCCTGGCGTTTGAGCAGCGGCGTATAGCAGCAAAATCGACGGCGCAAGTCCGCCAGCGCCTTGGCGCGCTGCCGGCCGACAGCATGATCGTTTAGCGTTTAGGTCCTTCACGTTTTTCCCGCCTCACGCCCGCAGTCCACCAGCCCCACCCGCCAGCGACCTTGGGAAACTTGCAAAAAGGCTCCCAGGAAAGCTGTTTTGTAACCCGCGGTCCCTCCCTGCTGCCACCTGTCGCCGCCTCGTTCGCCAGCGCGTCCGCGTGTTCCTTTCGCAATTAGCCCCCTGCCCTTTTAGGTTCACCAACCCGCGGTCCTTCCAGGCCCGTTGTCAGTGTCTCTGGTAGTTTTATAAAAAGGTTCCTGCTGTTTTGTTTAATCAACCCGCAGTCCAGTTTTGTCCCAGGCACTGGCGTGTGGGCCAGAGAACTCCCTGGCCCACCTGTCTGCGAGCCAGGCTAGCTTAGGCTGGGTAGAAAACGTTTCAGAGCTGTTTTAAAATTCAAACATAGTTTAAATTAATTCAAATTCAAATCTAATTCAGATTTTTAATAACTTTGTCATACTAAACCCAAATGGGGCAAATAATATATGTTTTTGATTCAGAAAAATGAGAGGATTCCAAATATGCCATCTATTTTGACTTTTGCACAAGTAAAATTCCAAGCTTATGTTAATTACATCAAATGCCACTGGTTTTTCATTAATTCATAACTATTGTTTGGTAAATCCAAATTAAGCAAATGAGTAGTCCAAATTGATCAGCTCGACGAGACCTTTCTGTTTATGCTATCTATTACTTCAATTGCAGCATGCATCATATAAATATATGTTGAACAACAAATGTTATGGCAACAAATGTGATTCTAAAACCCACCTAAATGTTATTTTCTTGTCCTCCACACCTCACCCATGCCATGCTACTTTACTTGCCATGAAATTTGTGCATCATTCATCATGGCATGATTGTTTGCTTGACGCATCTTATTCATATGCTTGTGCTCTATATTCATGTTGGCCTTGTTTGTTTGGTTTTTCTCGGATAGACACTGAGCAGGGGTCATATCAAGAGAACCAGGAGCACTACCCAGAACCGTCCTTTGCTTCAACAGAGACACCAGGCAAGCACTACCACATGCTTGCATACATACAGTACCTATTGCCTCTATCTTATTCTTGCATCATTGAGTCGCGATTGCATTAAATTGAATCCCAAGTATGCATAGCCTTTACTTTTAAACCCACCAAGCTTGTTTCCTCCATCCCATGAGCCACTACTATAGGAGTTGTTTGAGCCATGCGAGTCGTAGAACAACATGTGTAGGGTTTGTGAGTCGATGAATAACGGTACTTAAACAACTTAACCCGAGTAGTTCGGGATAACTAAAGAAAGTGCCACGGTGAGCAATATCTGCTATTTGGTTTTCCTGCTCACTTGTGTCCGTAAGACCCCGAGTACTTGATACTGTTCCTTGTTTTTTGCGCTATCCACATCCGGAGGTATATGGGACCCCTGAGCGAGCTTGATTGATCTTATTTCTTGGGGCCACAACTAGTTTGAGGTTTTATTTACGATCCTGTACTTATGCCATGTTTTCTTGCTTTATTTACGATCGGAATGTTTCTGTGATGTCGACAAGCCCAGCCACACTTTCGGGTTCCCGATCGCTTCTGACCATTGTCGCAACCTTGAGGCCGCCGAGCTTGCTTACTCCGTTATGGATTCTACTTAAGGGTGGCCCCGAAATATTTCTGAATCTGTGATTGTTCATCGTGAAAGCCTCGTTGGGTTTTGTTTTGGTTTTCCGAGGTTGATCGGCGTGTGTTGCTATTGGTGCACCCGGCGGGTTAAAACTTTCAAAGCCGTGTCATGGATATGGACGACTTGGAGCATGATATCTCGATCATAGACAAGCATAACTAAAGTTTACTGCTATAAATTTGACTTATAATGACTAGTAATCAGCTTCACTATAATGGAATGGCTAATTAATACTGCCCACAATTTGCTTGTTGGTTGTCGCTTGCGACAATGGTATCTGACTAGTAAGTATTGCAACTTCAAGCGGAATGGCTGAATAAAAGTACCAACAAGCTTTGGGTTTTGGGTTATCTCATACTATCATGAATCGATTAGTAAGTCTTGCAACTTCTAGCGAATGGATAACTAAAATGAACCACTGTTTATTTTATCGGGATGATTATTTAAACGACTAGTAAATGCCGCAACGATAATCGAATAAATAAAGCGCCTGTGTGAGTTCCTCGGTTGACTTCCTCGTTTGGTCTCGAGAAACGCCAGATGGGTTTGTTTGGTGTTAGCTCAGGTTGGATCCGGATAGGTCATTCTCACCCCCTTCGATAACCGCCATTGTATCGAGTCTCTATAGGTTGTTTAGTGCATCTTTGCCGCTCGATCCATCATACCTATGTAGGCGAGGACCGAATTCTAGCCTCGCCGTGTCTTGGCCTCAAGATCGACGCTCCTTCTTTTTCCTTTGCCCTTTGTCGGCACCCCTTTTGTTTAAGCAGGTTTTGAGATCGACGTCGTTAGCAGGGTTACCCTTCCGGCTTGGCCTGGGCAGGGTTATGGACTCCATTGGTTATTCTTCAGGGCTCTTAGCCCCATTTGCATCTTGTCCGTAGCTGGACGCTCTATCGTTTTCAAGGTGATTGGATCTTTGTATAATGTATCTGTAATCTTGACTCTTTGAGTCGCTGTTATATATATCTGTTCTGTGGGTCCCATCGAGGACTGTTGTGTAATGTTATTACTTCGTTTTCCACCCGCACGAAAGTGCCTGGTGGGCACCTTTGAATCGTTTCTATGCGGGTTTGGTGAATTTTGCCCAAACTTGCATAGGTCCGATTCTGAGGGTGTTACAGAGTGGTATCAGAGCCCAGCAGTTGCGATACCCCACAAGTCCAGCCTGTAGGATAACCTAGCTAACGGCCGAAGTAGAGTGTCAAAACTATTTTTGAAAATCGGTTGGATAGTTCTGATTAGGTCTGATTTTACTCCTTACCCCTTTTGCTATTCCTCTCTTACCTCTACGTGTTTTGAACCGCTCTCTTCTCTCTCTTCGAGTCCAGGATTTCTCGTGGTTGGTTTTCCGTCGTACCTTCAGGGTTTCGCTTCCTTCTTCGATAACGGTGTTGCTACATCTGGTCTTCATGCTATCCGAGGAATCCTTCGTCTGTGGTGCCATTCTTTATTCCTTGTTTGTGCCTTCCGGTGTTTTTCCGACGCGACGACATCCTCTACGCCAGATCCGATGCATCACTCCTTGTTCCGACCCTCGCTTGTCCAGATCTTCAGTCTAATTCCGAGGATGGTTGCACGCTTTTCCACTGATTGTGCGGAGTAATAGTTTGGGTGCGTGATGGATTGGCCCCCATGCCGACTACCCCTTCTATTCGCTTTTGTACATTGAAGTGGATGAGAATGCATCGGTTCCCCTTTTTCCACCGGAGTTAGAGGTGGCTTTATTTGCGATACCTCTACCTTCGACCTTTTGTTCCCGGAGTGCTCTCGGGACGATCAGGAGCAACGACCCTTTGTTGGTGGTGTCAGATTTCAAGATGGAGGATGAATCACTGTTAGTGGTGTCGAGGATCTACCGAGAGAGAAGACGCAGATCGCCGACCTTCCTTCCGGTAGCATGAGGCGGATCTCGAGGGCGAGATCCATTGTTAGTGGTGTCGAATTGTGGCATCCCGCAAAACCACTACTAGAAAATCGCGTTGAATTTGTGCATTGCATCGTCATCATCATGTGTTGTTCGTCAAAAAGTATTTCGCAAAACCCGATTTGTTTTCCAAACGCCCTCCCTTGTTTCCAAATTCAAACCCGGGTCGCCGGAATATTTTTGTTGTTGCGTTCAGTTTGCAAGTGTTGTTATTCAAAACAAATAAAAATTATATTTATTTTAGTAGGGGCAGTCGAACGGGCCAACCCGAACGACCACCCCCGTATACAGCAAATCGGTCCAACAGCCCACCCTTTATTCCTAAACCTACCCATCTTCCTACCCAACTCTCCCCTCCACCTCACCCTGTCCAACCAGCCGCTGCCACCTCATCTTTTTCCTCTCCCTAGCCAACCCCAAACCGCCACATGGCACCCCAACTCCCTCCTCTCTCTCTCACCTTCCACCCACACAGCAGCCAACCTCCCCACTTCCTCCCTGACGCGCGGGCCCCGCGTGGCCGCCTGCCCAGATCCCAAGCCACCTACCCTGGACCAGGTCCACCCCCGGCCCCCCTCAGTCCGATCCCAACCCCCCCGCCTGGTCCACCCCGGTCCTGCCACGCGCCCCACCCAACCCTCTGGACGCTGGCCCCCACACGACCCCAGCACGCCCCGCATCCCGAGCCCCGGCCACCGCACCGACGAGTTGCTGGTGAGCTCCTCCTTCCCCCAGACAACATCCCCCTCTCCCTCTCGCCGTGCGTCATGAATCATGGCTGAAGCGCTTCTGCCTTGGCAGCATCATGTGTGGCGCCAGCAGCGCTGCAGCAGTAGATCTGAGCAAGATCGGAGCCCTGCCCCGCACGCCACAGGCCGCCTCCGCGCTAGCACCCTGTACCAAAGTTGTAGGCCTAGTTTTCCTCTTCGTTTTTCGTTTTGGGTCCCTGGCGTTTGGAGCAGCAGCGGCGTCGCCAACGACGGCCAAAGTCCGGCCAGACGCCGCCCGACAGCGCCGGCGCGGCCGACATGGTCGTTTAGCTTAGGTCCTTCACGTTTTCCGCCTCACGCCATGTCCAGCCCACTTGGCGACCTTGGGAAACTTGCAAAAGGCTCCCGGAAAGCTGTTTTGTAACCGCGGTCCTCCCTGCCACATCGCCGCCTCGTTAGCGGTAGCGTCCGCGTGTTCCTTTCGCAATTAGCCCCGCCTTTTAGGTTCACCAACCCGGTCCTTCCAGCCCGTTGTCGGTGTCTCTGGTAGTTTTATAAAAAGGTTCCTGCTGTTTTGTTTAATCAACCCGCAGTCCAGTTTTGTCCCAGGCACTGGCGTGTGGGCCAGAGAACTCCCTGGCCCACCTGTCTGCGAGCCAGGCTAGCTTAGGCTGGGTAGAAAACGTTTCAGAGCTGTTTTAAAATTCAAACATAGTTTAAATTAATTCAAATTCAAATCTAATTCAGATTTTTAATAACTTTGTCATACTAAACCCAAATGGGGCAAATAATATATGTTTTTGATTCAGAAAAATGAGAGGATTCCAAATATGCCATCTATTTTGACTTTTGCACAAGTAAAATTCCAAGCTTATGTTAATTACATCAAATGCCACTGGTTTTTCATTAATTCATAACTATTGTTTGGTAAATCCAAATTAAGCAAATGAGTAGTCCAAATTGATCAGCTCGACGAGACCTTTCTGTTTATGCTATCTATTACTTCAATTGCAGCATGCATCATATAAATATATGTTGAACAACAAATGTTATGGCAACAAATGTGATTCTAAAACCCACCTAAATGTTATTTTCTTGTCCTCCACACCTCACCCATGCCATGCTACTTTACTTGCCATGAAATTTGTGCATCATTCATCATGGCATGATTGTTTGCTTGACGCATCTTATTCATATGCTTGTGCTCTATATTCATGTTGGCCTTGTTTGTTTGGTTTTTCTCGGATAGACACTGAGCAGGGGTCATATCAAGAGAACCAGGAGCACTACCCAGAACCGTCCTTTGCTTCAACAGAGACACCAGGCAAGCACTACCACATGCTTGCTTACATACAGTACCTATTGCCTCTATCTTATTCTTGCATCATTGAGTCGCGATTGCATTAAATTGAATCCCAAGTATGCATAGCCTTTACTTTTAAACCCCACCAAGCTTGTTTCCTCCATCCCATGAGCCACTACTATAGGAGTTGTTTGAGCCATGCGAGTCGTAGAACAGCATGTGTAGGGTTTGTGAGAGTCTGATGAATAACGAGGTACTTAAACAACTTAACCTGAGTAGTTCTGGGATAACTAAAGAAAGTGCCACCGGTGAGCAATATCTGCTATTTGGTTTTTCCTGCTCACTTGTGTCCCGTAAGACCCCGAGTACTTGATACCTGTTCCTTGTTTTTGCGCGCTATCCACATCCGGGAGGTATATGGGACCCCCCTGAGCCAGAGCTTGATTCAGTCTTATTTCTTGGGGCCACAACTAGTTTGAGGTTTTATTTACGATCCTGTACTTATGCCATGTTTTACTGCTTTATTTACGATTGTGCGAGTCTTGCCTTTGTCTTGTTAGGTTCGGAATGTTTACGCAGTGTCGACAAGCCCAGCCACACTTTGGGTTCCCGATCGCTTCTGACCATTGTCGCAACCTTGAGGCCGCCTCGAGCTTGCTTACTCCGTTGGATTCTACTTAAGGGTGGCCTGAAATATTTCTGAATCTGTGATTGTTCATCGTGAAAGCCTCATTGGGTTTTTTGGTTTTCCGAGGTTGATCGGCGTGTGTTGCTATTGGTGCACCGGCCGGGTTAAAACTTTCGAAAGCCGTGTCCGCGGATATGGACGACTTGGAGCACAGTATCTCGATCATAGACAAGCATAACTAAAGTTTACTGCTATAAATTTGACTTATAATGACTAGTAATCAGCTTCACTATAATGGAATGGCTAATTAATACTGCCCACAATTTGCTTGTTGGTTGTCGCTTGCGACAATGGTATCTGACTAGTAAGTATTGCAACTACAACGGAATGGCTGAATAAAAGTACCAACAACTGCTGGGTTTTGGGTTATCTCATACTATCTGTAACTGATTAGTAAGTGCTGCAACTACAACAGAATGGATAACTAAAATGAACCACTGTTTATTTTATCAGGATGATTATTTATACCTGACTAGTAAATGCTGCAACGATAACTGAATAAATAAAACTGCCAACTGTGTGAGTTCCTCGGTTGACTTCCTCGTTTGGTCTCGAGGGGGAAACGCCAGGATGGGTTTGTTTGGTGTTAGCTTCAGGTTGGATCCGGATAGGTCATTCTCACCCCCTTCTGATAACCGCCAGTTGTATCGAGTCTCTATAGGTTGTTTAGTGCATCTTTGCCTTTCGATCCATCATACCTATGTAGGCGAGGGGCCGATTCTAGCCTCGCCGTGTCTTGGCCTCGATCTTGACGCTCCTTCTTTTTCCTTTGCCCTTTGCGGCACCTTTTGTTTAAGCAGGTTTTGAGATCGACGTCGTTAGCAGGGTTACCCTTCCGGCTTGGCCTGGGCAGGGTTATGGACGCCATTGGTTATTCTTCAGGGCTCTTAGCCCCATTTGCATCTTGTCCGTAGCTGGACGCTCTGTCGTTTTCAAGGTGATTGGATCTTTGTATAATGTATCTGTAATCTTGACTCTTTGAGTCGCTGTTATATATATATCTGTTCTGTGGGTCCCATCGAGGACTGTTGTGTAATGTTATTACTTCGTTTTCCACCCGCACGAAAGTGCCTGGTGGGCACCTTTGAATCGTTTCTATGCGGGTTTGGTGAATTTTGCCCAAACTTGCATAGGTCCGATTCTGAGGGTGTTACAAAAATGTTAGACTGTTAGCTCAACTTCATGCTAAGTGGGAAAGGGAAGCTGAAATTGATAGAAACAATAGTGTGTGCACCATCACCACCACCCATATGGATAACACTAAACCACAAGAAGTCCCTATTCCTCCTCCTACAATGCCCAAACATAATGAGTCTGCTACTAATGATGCTAAGTTTGATTTCGATCTTGATGGTTGCAATATTTCTGAAGTGATTATGTTCTTACAAAAGCTTGCTAGAAGTCCTGATGCTAGTGATATACAAGTTGCTTTCACCAAACATATTACAGATGCTCTTTTAAGATTAAGGAAGAGAAGTTAAAACACAAAGCTTCTATTCCTAAGAAAGTAGAAGATAGTTGGGAACCCATTATTAATATGCAAGTGAATGACTTTGATCTCAAAGCTTCATGTGATCTTGGTTCTAGTATCTCTATTATGCCTAGGAAGATTTATGAAATGCTTGATTTGCCACCTTTGGAAGATTGTTATTTGGATGTCCCACTTAATGATAATGCTAACAAGAAACTCATGGGGAGTGTTAATGATGTTCTCATTATGTTAAGAATGCTTATGTCCCTGTTGATTTCTATGTTTTGGATGTTGAATACAATGCTTCTTGTCCTATTACTTTGGGAAGACCTTTTCTTAGAACTGTTGGTGCCATCATTGATATGAAAGAAGGCACCATTTAATACCAATTTCCATTCAAGAAAGGTATTGAACACTTCCCTAAGAGGAGAGAGAAGTTTCTTTTTGCTCCTCTTTGAAAGCAAGGTTTGATGTTAATGCTTCTTCATTTGAAAATACTTGATTTCTTGCTTCTTGTGCCTAACTTAAAGGCGTTAAAGAAAAGTACTTGTTGGGAGATAACCCAAGAGTTTTCTTGAGTCTTGGAAGTTATTACTTCAGTAATTACCTCTCCTTATCCTTTTTGTTTGCTTTTTGTGCCAAGAATGACCTCTAATGAGAGGGAAGTAAGATTTGGGGAGTTGCTGTAGCGAAACAGATTTCTATCCTCCACCATAAAAATTCGTGAGGAGTCTCTGTTGAAGGGTTTCGCGGCATAGTAAATCAAAATTTTCTACGGATGCGAACAGAGGGAAAGCCAAGATCTAATCTAGGAGATGCAAACAACGAGAGAGATTGGATTAGATCTTCATACCCTTGAAGATTCGCAGTGAACGCTCGTCGTTAACGTGGGTGATGTAGTCGACTTTCGCTTCTTCTCCTCGCGATCCGATCCGATCTAGCACCACAAGTGGCGGTGCCTCCGTGAGATGCACACGTGCAGCACCTCGACGTCTCCTCCTTCCTCGGTCCAGCAAGTATGGTGGAGAGATGGGTTGGATCTACAACGACGGCGGTGCAATTGGTGGAGAATTGCAGCAGGCTTCGCCTACAAGCGATCGGGAGGGAGAGGAGGGCAGGGTGGCTAGGGTTGGAGGAAGGTGTAAGGGGTTGGTGTGCGCCCACCCTCTTTATATAGAGGGGCGCAGCTAGCCCTCCCCAAGCCCAAACCGGCCCCAAAGGATAAGGAGTGGGGCAAGGAAACCCCCTTTAGAAGGTCTATCTCAATTTAAACCTCTCTTGGCATTTGGGCCCTATGGGGCCTTGTGCCCTGGACCAATGCGGCTAGGCACTCCCTCATAGGCCCATGCCCCTCCCGGAAGGTGGGGCCACGTTGGTCCCTTCCGGAAGGTTCTAGAAGCTTCCGTACAATACCGATTAACCGGAACAATTCGAACTCCAAAACTGCCTTGCCTTTATATGAATCTTATTCTTGGACCATTAGAACCTCTCGTGATGTCCCGGATCCCATCCGAGACTCCGAACAAAAACTCATAAACCAATTATCCAACCTATCCTAGCGTCGAGACACGTTAAGTGTGTGACCCTGCGGGTTCGAGAATATGCAGACATGATCTTCTATCAATAATCAACAGCGGGATCTGGGCACCCATATTGACTCCCACACATTCATCGATGATCATATCGGATGAACCACGATGCCAGGATTCAATCAATCCCATATATATATTCCCTTCGTCTCGCGATATTTTACTTGCCGAGATTTGATCGTCGATGCCGTCATACCTAGTTCAATCTCGTTCACAGCAAGTACTTTACTCGTTCCGTAATCCGATATCACTTTGTGATTAACTCCTTAACCACATGCTTGCAAGCGGTGTTGATATCTATTACCGAGTGGGCCCGAAGTATATCTCTCCGACTTGGGAGGGATAAATCCCATCTCGATACATACAACCCAACAGATACTTTCCGATCACCTGAGAGACACCTTTATGATCACCCTCTCATAGGATGACGTTTCATGACCTCAAAGCTTTCTTCCGATACCAGGGAGTTGTATTATCTCATGGTCTAAGGAATACAATATTTGACATAAGAAAAGCTTCGCAAAGACAAACACGATGACACGATCTAATTGCTTCGCTTAGTTTGGGTCTGTCCACCATATCATTCCCCAATGATATGATCTCATTATTAATTGACAACTCATGTCCATGGTTAGGAAACCTTAACCATCATTAATCAATGAGCTAGTCCATAGAGGCGTACTAGGGACACTGTGTTGTTCACAAACCACACAAGTATTAAAGTTTCCGCTTAATACAATTCTAGCATGGAATATAAACATTATCATGAACAAGAATTATAATAATAACATCTTTATTATTGCCTCTAGGGCATAATTCCAACAGTCTCCCACTTGCACTAGAGTCAATAATCTAGTTTAAATTTGGCAACAATCTCACACCCATGGCAATCGAGGTCTTGATCATGTTTTACACGTGGAAGAGGTTTAGTCAATGGATCTGCGACATTCGATCTGTATGTACTTTGCTAATCTTCGATCTCCATCCGCTATATAATCTCGGATTATATGAAACTTCTTGTTGATATGCTTGGTATTTGGATGATATCTTGGTTCCTTAGCGAGTGCTATGGCGCCGTGTTGTCACACATCTCCAAAGGGGTCCAATGCACTTGGAACCACGCCAAGCTCGATGATGAAGTTTCGATCCAAACTCCTTCACTTGACGCTGCGGCCGCCATGTATTCCGCTTCTCTGTAGATCCCACGATCACGCTTTGCTTGCCTTCTCCACTCACAGCTCCTCCATTCAAAATATAAACGTATCACGTCGAGATTTAGAATCATCCTTGTCGGTGTCAAAACTAGCGTCGGCGTAACCTTTACGACGAGCTGTTCATCACCCATAGACTAAGAACATTTCTTTAGTCCTATTCGGTACTTTAGGATGTTCTTCATGGCTGTCCAGTGTTCCACTCTGGATCACTTTGATACACCTTTCGTCAAACTAAGAGCATTGGACACATCCGGTCTAGTACACAGCATGGCATACATGATAGAACCTATGGCCGAGGCATAAGGCACTTTGCTCATAGCTTCCCTATCATTTACCATAGCTGGACACTGAGCCTTACTCAATATCTTACCTGACAACATGGGCACTGAACCTTTCTTTGCCTTATCCATTCTAAACCTTTTCAGAAATTTGTCTAGGTATGTACTCTGGCTTAAAGCTATCAGGCGTCTTTGTCTATCTCTATAGATCTTGATGCCCAATATATAAGCAGCTTCACCTAGGTCTTTCATTGAAAAACACTTGTTCAAATAACTCTTCACATCGTTAAGCATGTTGATGTCATTTCCGATAATCAATATGTCATCCACATATAGTACCAGAAACGTCACCGAGCTCCCACTCACTTTCTTGTAGATGCAAGCTTCGTAGAAATTTGGAACAAATCCAAAGCTCTTGATCACTTGATCAAAACGAAGGTTCCAACTCCGAGATGCTTGCTTTAGTCCATAAATGGAACGCTAAATTTTGCACACTTTATCAGCATCCTTAGGATCGACAAAACCTTCGGGTTGCATCATATACAACTCTTCATTAATGTTGCCATTGAGGAAAGTAGTCTTGACATCCATCTGCCATATTTCATAATCATGAAACGCAGCAATTGCTAATAAAATCCGAATGGACTTAAACATCGCTACGGGAGAGAAAGTCTCATCGTAGTCAACACCTTGAACTTGTCGAAAACCTTTCGCAACAAGCCGTGCTTTATAGACGGTAACATTACCATCTGCGTCCGTTTTCTTCTTGAAGATCCACTTGCACTCAACGGCCTTTCGGTCGCTAGGAGGGTCCACCAAAGTCCATACTTGGTTTTCGCTCATGGATCCCAATTCGGATTTCATGGCTTCTAGCCATTTCTCAGAGTCTGGGCTCATCATCGCTTCCTCATAGTTCGTAGGTTCACTGTCTTCAACTAACAAGACAGTCAAGACAGGGTTGCCGTACCACTCAGGAGGGGCACGCGACCTTGTCGACCTGCGATGTTCAGTAGCAGCATCATCCGAAGCTTCATGATCCTTGTCATTAGCTTCCTCTATTGTTGGTGCGGTGCTTTGGAACAATTTCAGGTGCTGCGCTACTCTCCAATTCAAGAGAAGGTTCAGTAACCTCGTCTAGCTCTACGTTCCTCCCACTCACTTCTCTCGAGAGAAACTCCTTCTCAAGAAAGGAACCGTTCTTCATGACAAACACTTTGCCTTCGGTTACGTGATAGAAGGTATACCCAATAGTTTCCTTACGGTATCCTATGAAGACGCATTTCTCCGCTTTGGGTTCGAGCTTGTCGGCATCAACTTCTTGACGTCGCATCCCCAAACTTTAAGAAACGACAACTTAGGTTTAGCACCAAACCACAGTTCATACGGTGTCGTCTCAACGGATTTAGATGGAGCCCTATTTAAAGTGAATGCAGCGGTTTCTAATGCATAACCCCAAAATGATAACAAATCAAGAAGAGACATCATTGATTGGACCATATCTAATAGGGTTCGGTTACGGCGTTCGAGACACACCATTGCTACTGGTGTTCCGGGTGGCGTGAGTTGTGAAACGATTCCACTTGCTTTAAGATGCGTGAGAAAATCATAACTCAAATATTCACCTCCACGATCGGATCGTAGAAACTTCATCTTTCTGTTACGATGGTTCTCCACTTCATTCTGAAATTCTTTGAACTTTTCAAACGTTTCAGATTTATGTTTCATTAAATAGATATACCCATATCTACTCAAGTCATCGGTAAAAGTGAGAAAATAGCGATATCCACCCCGCGTCGAAACACTCATCGGTCCGCATACATCGGTATGTATGATTTCCAACAAGTCCGTTGCTCGCTCCATCATACCGGAGAACGGGGTTTTGATCATCTTGCCCATGAGGCATGGTTCGCATGTGTCAAATGATTAAAAATCAAGAGACTCCAAAAGTCCATCCGAATGGAGTTTCTTCATGCGCTTTACACCAATATGACCTAGACGACAGTGCCACAAATAAGTAGTATTATCACTATCTACTTTGCATCTCTTAGCCTCAATGTTATGGATGGGTGTTGCATCCCTTTCGAGATTTAGAAGAAATAAATCATTCACAATAGGTGCATGACCATAAAAGATGTTACTCATATAAATAGAACAACCATTATTCTCAGATTTAAATGAATAACCGTCTTGCAATAAACAAGATCCAGAAATAATGTTCATGCTCAACGCAGGCACATAATAACATTTATTGAGGTTTAAAACTAATCCCGAAGGTAAAACTAAGGAGAGCGTGCCGACGGCCATCACATCAACTCTTGATCCGTTGCCAACGTGCAACGTCACCTCATCCCTCGCAAGTCATTTGTCTATTCCGTAGCTCTGTTTGAGTTACAAATATTATGGCGAACGGTATCAAATACCCAGGCACTACAACGAGGGCTAGTAAGGAAAACATCAACAACATGTATATCAAATATACCTTTGATGGTGCCAGCCTTCTTGTCCGCTAAGTACTTCGGACAATTGCGCTTCCAGTGACCCTTGTCCTCGCAATAGAAGAACTTCGATTAGGCTTAGGACGGACTTGAGCTTCTTCTCGGCGGGGCAACGCTTACGCCGCCTTTCTTGAAGGATTCTTTGCACCTTACCTTTCTTGAAGGTGGGCTTGTTGACCATCAACACATGATTATCCTTTTGATGTCCACTTCCGCCTTGACTTTGCGAAGAGCTCGGTGATCGTATCGATGGAACCAATCGATTATGAGTCACTACAAAACTTTTGTAGATGGGAGGGAGTGATTGCAGAACCCTGTCAATCTTGAGCTCCTCTGGAATCGTGCATTCCAGTTGCTCAAGGCGTTGAGTGTATCCCGTCATCTTAATGGCGTGCTCATTAACGGAACTCCCTTCCTCCATCTTGCAGTTAAAGAACTTCTCGGAGATCTCATATCTCTCGAGCGGGCTGAGTCGAAACATGGTTTCGGCTCTTGAGAATCTCAAAGGGCGGGATAGTCTTCAAAACGATTTTGAAGTTCGGTTCCATAGCAAACAACATGGTGCTCTTAATCACACCATAATCATCTTTGCTTGCTGATCGACAGCTTTCTCATCGGTAGCGATTCGTGAGGGTCACCTAACGCTTTCCCAAGGACATAGTCCTTTTGACCGCCAGAGAGAATGATTCTTAGATTGCGGAACCAATTGGTGAAGTTAGACCCATTGTTTCTAAGCTTTTCCTTCTCAGCGAAAACGTTGAAGTTGAAGTTGGACTTAGCCATGTGATCTCTGATGTTTGCAAGTACGAATTAGAATATGTTCATGATAACTAGTTCAACTTAATCAAATTACTAGATGAACTCCCACTAAATTCAACATCCCTCAAGTTGTTTAGTGAACACGATCCAAATTCACCACACCTAATCCGATCATCACGAGAAGAGATGTGGTTTCAATGGTGGACAACGAAGTGTCGATCATATCATTCATATGACTCATGCTTAACCTTTCGGTTCTTGTGTTCTGAGGCCATGTCTGTACATGCTAGGCTCGTCAAGTTAGACCCAAGTATTTCCGCGTGTGCAAAACTGGCTTGCACCCGTTGTATGTGAGCATAGAGTCTATAGCACCCGATCATCACGTGATGCTTGGACACGACGAACTTTCGCAACGGTGCATACTCGGGGATAACACAGTTTTTATCTTGATCTTTAAGTGAGGAATCATCTTATAATGCTACCGTCGCGATCTAAGCATGATAAGATACATAAAAGTATAAACATCACATGCATATAACTTTATGTGACATGGTATAGCCAATCTTCGCGCAATGATCTCCATCTTGTGCGTGCCGGCATGATCTCCATCACTCCACCATGATTGCCTCCACCACGAATAGCAACTACAACTATTGCTAACTACTTAGCGATAAAGTGAAACTATTACATGACGTATAAGAAGTTGACACAAAGGTCATACACAATTATAAAGACAACCATATGGCTCCTGCCGGTTGTGTACTCATCGACATGCAAGTCGTGAAACATTACAAAACATGATCATCGCATACATTATACACATCACATCTTGGGCCATACCATATCACAGAAAACACTCCCTGCAAAAACAAGTTAGACGCCTCTACTTTGTTGTTGCATGTTTTACGTGGCTTATGGGAGTAGATGCTAAGAACGATTCTTACCTACGGAAAGCCACAACGGTGATATTATGGTTGCCAAACTCCGGTGTTAATCCCATGACAACTATAGTGAGAGAAACTGACATCCACCAGCCGCATGTGTGGAACAAGCCACACGTCAAGTGCGGAGCCGGTCTCGCGAACAACGTCGCGTAAGGTTGGCCTGGACCGCTTCAATCTCACTATCCCGCGTCATAAGAAGAACACAAACAAGAGGCTTGCAACAAAAAACATCAACGCCCGCAACAACCACGTTGCGTTCTACTCGTGAAACACATCTACGCATAGATCTAGCTCTGATACCACTGAAGGGTTTTGCGGCATAGTAAATCAAAATTTTCTACGGATGCGAACAGAGGGAAAGACAAGATCTAAACTAGGAGATGCAAACAACGAGAGAGATTGGATTAGATCTTCATACCCTTGAAGATTCATACAGTGAACGTTAAATCGGGCGTGGGTGATGTAGTCGTACTCGCTTCTCCTCCTCGCGATCCGATCCGATCTAGCACCACAAGTGGCGGTGCCTCCGTGAGATGCACACATGCAGCACCTCGACGTCTCCTCCTTCCTCGGTCCAGCAAGTATGGTGGAGAGATGGGTTGGATCTACAACGCGACGGCGCGGTCCAATCGGTGGAGAATTTCAGTGCAGGCTTCGCCTACAAGCGATCGGGAGGGAGAGGAGGGCAGAGGCGGCTAGGGTTGGAGGAAGGTGTAAGGGTTGGTGCGCCACCCTCTTTATATAGAGGGGCGCAGCTAGGCCCTCCCCAAGCCCAAACCGTGGCCCCAAGGATAAGGAGTGGGGGCAAGACCCCCCTTCTAGAAGGTATATCTCGAGTTTAAACCTCTTGGCGGCTGGGCCCTATGGGGCCTTGTGCCCTGGCCCAATGCGGCTAGGGCACTCCCTCATAGGCCCATGCCCCTCCCGGAAGGTGGGGCCACGTTGGTCCCCTTAGGAAGGTTCTAGCGACTTCGGTACAATACCGATTAACCCGGAACAATTCGAACTCCAAAACTGCATCTTGCCTTATATGAATCTTATTCTCGGACCATTCCGGAACTCTCGTGATGTCCGGATCCCATCCGAGACTCGAACAAAACTCATAAACCAATTATCCAACCTATCCTAGCGTCGAGACACGTTAAGTGTGTGACCTGCAGTTCGAGAATATGCAGGCATGATCTTCTATCAATAATCAACAACGGGTGCAGGCACCCATATTGACTCCACACATTCATCGATGATCATATCGGATGAACCACGATGCCAGGATTCAATCAATCCCATATATATATTCCCTTCGTCTCGCGATATTTTACTTGCCCGAGATTTGATCGTCGGTAGTCATACCTAGTTCAATCTCGTTCACGCAAGTACTTTACTGCTCAGAATCGATATCACTTTGTGATTAACTCCTTAACCACATGCTTGCAAGCGGTGTTGATATCGATTAAAGTGGGCCAAGTATATCTCTCCGACTTGGGAGGGACAAATCCCATCTCGATACATACAACCCAACAGATACTTTCCGATCACCTGAGAGACACCTTTATGATCACCCTCTCATAGGATGACGTTTGATGACCTCAAAGCTTTCTTCCGATACCAGGGAGTTGTATTATCTCATGGTCTAAGGAATACAATATTTTACATAAGAAAATCTTCGCAAAGACGAACACGATGACACGATCTAATTGCTTCGCTTAGTTTGGGTCTGTCCACCATATCATTCCCCAATGATATGATCTCATTATTAATTGACAACTCATGTCCATGGTTAGGAAACCTTAACCATCATTAATCAATGAGCTAGTCCATAGAGGCGTACTAGGGACACGGTGTTGTTCACAAACCACACAAGTATTAAAGTTTCCGCTTAATACAATTCTAGCATGGAATATAAACATTATCATGAACAAGAATTATAATTATAACATCTTTATTATTGCCTCTAGGGCATAATGCCAACATCTGTAAGTTGGATTAAGCTGAAAATTTACAAATAAATCCCACAGTATTTTTTTACACAAATACAGCGGGGAAGTCCCCCACTATGTCATTTTCATAAAACCTTTACACACTTACAAGTTGGGGAGCATTGGGATGCTCCATGTTCTGATGCAAGCTACAGATTACAAAGTGTCCAACCAGGCAATCATACCCTGAACTAGGCTGGGTTTAACCCTATGTCTAATGTCCTGTATAGAGAGTTTCTATATAGCATAACATTGCTCACTGCTTCTTTGCACCTAATCAAATATAATCTGGTTTCTGTGTGACCAAATACTCCAACACCCTGCAATCATTGACATTTTGAAGTAGTGGTTTGTGGACCTTCCTCTGGTATCTAGGATTATATCAATTAGCCCTAGATCCAAGTTCATTCCTCTCCCAGGGTCCACCAGAAGTTCCTGTTGAAATCACATTCAAAGAAGAGATGATTTATAGTCTCCTTGATGTTGTCCTCACATAAGACACATGTATAGTCCTCAAGGTGAAAATTCTTTCTTTGGAGGAGGTCTCTAGTATTTAGTCTGTCCCGCATCATCAGCCAGAAGAAAAATTTATGCTTTGGTAAACATGGTGATTTCCATAGCCATTTATATGGGGCGGGTGCCTCTGGTGCTTTGATGATCTGGTCATAACCTTTTTGGTGGAGAAATTACTGCCTCCCCATGAGAAGCACCACATGTCAGGTGAATTTATATTCCTGTTGTTGTTGACCATGGACTTAAGATCCTCAAGTTGCTCGGCAACAGTAATGGATAGGGGCAACTAGAAAAGATTGTAACCATTTTCAGCTATGGTGTAGGCTGCTCTGCTAAGACTGATTCTGCCATTTTTTGACAAAAGAGAAGAGTTGAGGAAATTTTATTCCGAGTGGGGTTCAGTCAATCCATTTATCATACCATAGCAGTGTACTAGTGCCATTTCCATCTTCAATTCTGGCCATGTATTTGAATTCTGGTAGGAAAGATAAGCAGTTTCTCCACCAAAAGGAGCCTTTGTTGGATTCTTTGTCAGGTAATGCACGATTGTTGTAATATTTCTGCCAAATCAGATTAACCCATGGTATATCCATGCCATTGTAAAATTTAAACAAGTTTTCCATTATAAGAGCCTTATTGTGTTCTCTGATATTAAGTATGCCAAGCCCACCAGCTTTCTTGCTTAAGCAAACTTTATCCCATTGAACCAAACATTTTACTCTCTTCTCAATATACTTACCCTGCCATAGGAAAGTTCTGGTTGTCTTGTCCACATGATCAATGTGAGTATAGTGCATTTTCATTGCACACATAATGTGATTTGGCATAGCAGATATGACAGACTTGATAACAATTACTCTTGAGCAATGTGATAGAAGGTTTGATATTCCAGCCAATCTCTTATCAACTTTGCTGATCATAGGAGATAGGTCCTCAACACTGGGTTTTGTGGTGCCCATGGGTAGGCCCAGGTATGTGAATGTCAAAGCTTCCACTTTACAACCAAAAATGCCAGCCAAACTGTCCATCTTTTCAGGTTAAGTGTTGATAGGAATCATGGATGACTTGTGATAGTTGATCCTTAATCCAGTGGCTTCTGTGAACTTCTTTAGTAGGTCTTTTAGTTTGCACAACTGTTCTGCATCAGCAGGAAGAATCAAAAGAGTGTCATCAGCATATTGTAGTATGGGGTAGTTCTGTCCATATGAGTTGTCTATAGGGAGTGAAAGCTCTTCATTCTGACAGGCATGATTCACAATGATCTGTAGCAGTTCAGCAGTGGCCACAAATAGTAGAGGTGAAAGAGGGTATCCTTTTCTCACCCCTCTTTTGCAGGCAATATTCTTCCCAGGTACACCATTTAGAATATCAGTTATGGAAGCACTATACAAAATATTCCTGATCCAGGATATGAATTTGTCACTGAATCCAAATTTCTTGAGCATGGTGAGTATAGCTTTGTATTCAACCATGTCAAAAGCTTTTTCAAAGTCAAGTTTTAGGACGATGATCTCTTTCTTTGACTTGTGACATATATGGAGATATTCAAAGGCCCATGCCAAGCAGTCTTGTATAGTTATAGTTTTAATGAATCCATATTGATTTTTGCTAACAATGGGGATGATTACCTTTTGGACTCTATTACAATCAGTTTAGTGATGACTTTCAGTGCCATGCTGACAAGTGAAATGGGTCTGAAGTCAGAAGGTTTACAGGGATTTTGTCTTGGGTATGAGAGTGATGTAAGTAGTGTTAATACTATGTATGTCCAAAGAGCCATAGTAGAATTGTTCACATAGTCTGTAGAACTGGTGTTTGATAATGTGCCAGTATTTTTTCATAAACATGCCATTAAATCCATCTGGTCCTGGAGATTTATCAGGGGGCATATGCTTTATGATATCATCAATTTCCTCGTGGGTGAAAACAGCATCAACTTCAGAAAGGTCATGTGGAGTGATCATGTCATCAAGCTCAAACTGCATATGGGTGTCAATGGATATACCCAGCCTCTCTTTAAATGAGCTCCAAAGTAGGGCAGCTTTTTGCTCATGTTCAACAAAAGTTACACCCTGATCACTGATTAAAGAAAATATAAATTTCTGTCTATAGCTTCTGGTGGCTATAGAGTTGAAGAACTTGGTGTTTTCATTACCAAGTTTGGCCCATCTAATATTAGCCCTTTTCCTCCAATATAGTATTTTGACTTCAAGCATCTTGTATAGATGATTTTTAACAATACTTCTGAAGTTTTTCTCCTGGATTGTAAGTAATCTCTGTTCCTCAAGTCCATCAAGCAGAGAGAGGTCAAAATTGCAATTATCAATGATTTTTGAGAGGTTTGATAGATTTCTGCTCCATTTTTTTATGCCATGTCTGAGGCTTTTGAATCTGGCAGCTAGGTCTTGTGCTTCATTTTTGTAAGCTCCTTTGTTGATACAACAGCTATTCACAATCTCAGCAAGACCCTCAAATTCCATCCAATATTCCTCAAATATGAAAATTCTGGATCTTGGTATGTCAGTACCAATACTAATAATTATGGGTATGTGATCAGACCCTAATCTAGCCATAGAGGTGGCAATAGTATTGGGATATTCAGTGGTCCATTTATGTGATGTGAATATCCAATCTAGTTTCTCAAGTAGGGGTTCTGTTTGCATGTTAGACCAGGTGAATGCTCTCCCTTTTAGTGGAATTTCCTCAAGGTCATGTTCCTGGATGATAGCATTGAAATTATGGATGTTGGTGATGTTGCCCCCAGGTCTGTTCCTGTCTTCAGTGCTTCTAATCATATTGAAATTACCCATAACAATCCAAATGTCCAAAGTAGATGAGTCCAGATGCATAAACCAGTCAGTGAATTGTTGCCTTCCTTCACTTGTGCATGGTGCATAAATGTTGCTAAGATACCAAGTCTGTGATGTCAGGTTGCAATCAAATTTGACAGTCATATGGAAGTGTGATTGGCTAATAATCTGACCATTAAATTGTGCACCATTCCAGATGATAATATGCCCACCAGAGTTACCCAAAGATGGTTGATATGCAAATTGATTTGGTCGTCTAGGGCAGAATTTTTTGATGTAGCTACTATCAAAGTGTTCCCACTTTGTTTATTGTAAACAGATAATGTTGCATTTACTTTGGTTAATCTTATATGCCAGATCATCACACCTTTCCCGTGAATTGATGCCTCTAATGTTCCAGTCCATGATATATATTGCTCTATTCATGATCACCATGTTGATAAGTAGTGTTTGGGTGCCAGGTACTGGCAGACTTAATCAGATACATTACAGGTGCAACAGGCCATGAGGTTAAGGACTAGATAACTGGAGGAACATAAGTGGAAATGGGAGAACCAAATAACAGAGATGATAAATGCTGGCAGATAAGTGTGCTCAAGCACAGGTTTACAAGATCATTACAACCAAAGATAGATATAAATGTTCCATGCCATATATAAAGTTGGTCCAGATAATAAATAAGTCTAATACAATAATATTTGAGATAGTTTAAATAGGGAAAGTAGCTAAGATAGATAACAGTGCAGCATCTGCCCCTGCACTTGGACATCCTTGGACAGTGATTACACATTATCATTTGACATGTCCATGTTCAGGTTATCTTCGGACACCTCCCTAGGAGGTATCTGACAGAAGCCAGTCCCAATTGCTTTGATGGTGTCAATTGGAAGAGCAAGTGGAGAGGATCTGTCATTTTCAACCACAATAGCTTCAAAGTGTCTAGACGGGTTCTATTCAGCCATCTTGGAACTCTCAGCATAATCACCTGCAGCCTTCTGGTTCTTGAAGCCAGCATTGAGGCTGGCAATCCTGTAGCTTATCCTCACATATTTAACTGTGTTGGGTTCAGGCTTCTTGCGCTTGGAACTGGGAAAGTTTGCAGGTTTAGGGATCATTGCAATCTCACTGTCAGAACTCTCAGACTGGGCAGGGAGGGGTATGAAGCTCTTGCTTGATGACATGTTTAGTGGTGTAGCAGATTGATAGTTAGGGTTGACAGTGGAAATCTCCAGTATGTACTTGACAGCATTGTCCATGTCATCAACTTCAGTAATCTTCACCGTGGCACCAGTGATGCTACTGCCAGCCAGACTAGGGATCTAAACATGGTCCTCTCCCATGATACCGGTGAGCAGCAGGGCTAGATTGCTGACAGGGTCAATGGCTTCATTGTTGTTGTGTGGCACATGCATATCAGGCTGCATGGGGGGGTTGAGGCTTAATGATAGCAGCATCAGGTACAGCATGTGCAGGAGCAGCAGGTGCAGCATGTGCAGCATTACCCATAGAAGCATCCATGGGTGCAACATTCATCTAAGCAGGTACAACATTGCCTTCAAAGTCTTGGTTAAACTGGTTATCATGCCAGAATCCATGGTGCACCAGAGGTAAAGGATGGGGATTTCCACCATTTGGTGGAAGTGGGTCTTCATCACCAGCATTGCCTCCTAGCATAATAATGGACAATAGGACCATAGGGCATGTCCATGTGTCACCACTGCCATCATCTGCTACATTTCTTCCAACTACAGTGTTGAGAGGTAAGGTGTCAACATTGTGAGCACGAAATTTGACCAGGATCCTAGCTCTGTTAGACAGATCGTTGTTCCATACAAGGAATCGACCATATGGGTTAAATGTGCGCATCACGGTGTCACGATCCCAAAGCTGCTGAGGATAGTTGAGTAACATGAATAAAACATCATGTGTAAAAATAGTAGAACGTCGATTGATGCCACTATCCTCATCCACAATCCTATGCACACTGTCACCTATGTGGTAGGGACTACCTCCAACTGCAGCATCTCTATCTGTGACTATAGCAAAATGAAAGAGTGTTGATCCCATGGCGCACTTAGATGTGCTCCTAACTTGCAGACCAAGACCATGGAGGAACTCACCAATAATGGCCACCGTGCCAATGAAATCCGAAGCCTCAGGTTTAGGTGTCAGGGTCGCAATCACCCATTCATCCGCATACAGAGGTGCGTCACCGCCCAGGAACACGTAGCCTCTCTGAGTACGCAATGGTTCGGGTGGTGGAGCATGCATACCCGCAGGGACGTGAGGGTTAGGATCGACGAGGTAGTTCGCCATTGTTGTGCCAGGGGTGCGCGGTGGAGCTTGGGGATGATGCGGTGGTAGGGTTTCTGTTGGGGAAGACATGGGAAACAGGGGAGGCGTAGATGGCGATGAAGGAGGCGTTATCCGGGTGGTAGGTAAACCAGGGTTTGTTTTACGCTGATAAATCCGTGTTTTGGTTTTCAATGCGAGACAATATTGGGCAATGTGACTATAATTATAGCACTTTAGGCATCGCACAGGATTGGTGCAGGCCTGGGTTAGGTGCATATTCTACGCTAGGCATCTACAGCATTTAAACTGATGTGATATTGACCCATTTATGCAGTCAGAATTCGAAACGACATGCGAGATATTTGGGGTATTAACTTTTGAAAAATAACGTGTCTCATGACCATTTCTCTGTGACCATGGAGATGCATGCTCGATCCGATTTTGGTGATCATCTGAATTAATGCTAGATGATGCAAGATAAGTGGTATGTGCAACCGATTTTGCGAATGATCTCTTAGGCCCGATAGGTACATTGTTTGCACCAGATAGGACATGATAATGTTTAGTAGAGTGATACCGAGTGGGGTGTTTACCTTGATCAGTCAGCCTTGTGTTCCTTTTGGATCGAACCATAGTCCAAGCATTGTCTTGTTCAGCATACCAGAGTTGTTCTTCTCGTTGCCAGTTGGGACCTCCATTGCTCCATAGATCAAAATAACAGATGAAATTCTTAGATTTATAAGATCTCATCTTGAATATAAGGAGCCCAACATCTTTGGACCAAACATCAAAGATGTATGTACGGTCATGTAAAGGAGATACTCTGATCGTGTCCCAGTCAGCTCCCAAGCATGCCGAGATAGCATGGCACACATTAACCGTGGAGATTTCTTTGCATTTGCTTCTTATTGATTCCTTTTGGGGTTCTTTTTGGGAAATTAGGCTTTTTGAGGGAGTTGCTACAGTAGCTTGTGTTTTTAGTGAAAGTTTTGTTGTTCTAAATCTAAACCTAAGGGTCTATTATCTTTTGAATACACTAATGTTGCTAATGAAGATTGTGTGCAGTTTTGTATGAAGAAAAAATTTCAGGTGTAGAGAGAGAATGATGTAATGAGATGAAGAATGGACAAAATCTCAAGCTTGGGGATGCCACCCCGGTGTCACCCCAAGAAATATCCAAGGGGTACAAGCGTCAAAGCTTGGGTTTAAAGGAGCTCAGGTCTTTCTAGACACTTCATTTTTATTGTTTCATGCACTGTTATGTTGTTCTTGGAGCGTCTTAGTTTTCGTTTGCTTTGCTTAGTTTGCTCAGTTTGCTTGAATAAAGTACTTTGGACCCCGTTCTCGTTGTGTTGTTTCAAATAAGTTGATTGGTGTTGGAAAGGAGTAGAAAGTTCTTGCTTGAAAGTGCAGGAGGAGCTTGCATTGACTGTGACTTAGACTTTAGCATGGCATGCTAGGTGTTGTTTTGACCTTATACTTAGTGATTATTGTTGTAGAATGATTTGTTCCAAACAATTGGGATTGCTTAGTGTGCCTTGAAGGAATCATGCGTTGTTTTAGCATGCAAAAGCATAGTATTGTGGTATTCTCCTTTGATGCTTTGTTTGGGTTGACTTGGCACATGCTCACACCATGTTATGATTATGAACAATTCACCATAGCCTCTATGATAATTTAGTCCTTGACTTGTAGTACCACTCTATGCTTTGGTTAGTAATGTTTTGTCGCTCTGCATGATTATGGCCATTATTGCTCTCTTAGATGGTTGATCCCAGTCTTTTGCTAGCCTCCACTTGTATGAGTAAGCTCTACTCATGCTTCCAACTCCCAAGAAACCAAGTTATTCCAAAGTGTCCACTATAAATTCCTATGCATGGTGTGTTACACCATTCCAAGTATATTCTTGTTTTCAGCTATCTTCCAATTAAAAAAAGTATTTTTATATGAAAACTTAGTGATTAAATCCCTCACGAACTTGACGGCACACTTTATATTCCTTGCCCCTAATAAACTTGAACCATTGTGTCATCTATGTTGTATATGCTTGCACTTATACGTTGGAATTAGCAGAACCATGCTGTCATGGGGAACGTTTTCAACATTGCACTTGTACTTTGTACACAGTTGATATCATGCTCTTTTGTCTATGGATGTCGCCGGTGTGAAATAAAGAGGGATCTTGTAAGTCCATGGACTTATATATTTTGTGTTAGAGAAACGCCTGGGCCGCTAGCCTAAGCCATGCCTAATCATGGTGGAAACTTGCATCATCACCATAATGAGCATTCTCTGAAGCATCCTCAGTAAAAATCTATGCACATGGTAAATAAAAAGATCGCTGAGATGCCCATTGTCTGCTTGCCTTGTCATTTTGGTTATGGGATAGCTCATGTACCATGTGCAAGGGGTACCCCGTTGGCGGTTCTCTATGATACACATGTACTTACTATGACAAGAACTTACAGGTGACCAAAGTTGAGTAGCATGTGGTGTGGCCCTCGTATTCAAGCGACATGAGATTGCCAAATTATACTTTGTCAAGCATATACTCCATATGTGTTCACTTTAACCTTAATCACTTCAAGATGCTTATGATAGGGGCAATGAGGGCTAAAAGCTAACAAGTACCATAATTTTTGGAAGCTCTTTTTGAAACTTGAAATCCCTGCTTCCCTTTATGAAGGGCTTTTCTTCCACCATTATATTGAGTCTCCACCTTCTACCTTTAGGCAACACTAAGAGAGCATAGTTGTCATTATTAGTTCTATGTGCAGTGTCCCAAAACTTATTGATTAATGCATATTGTTGATATTGCTTGTTCTTGTGCTACTTGTATCTAGTCACTCTTATGAACTTTGAAGGTGTCATATGCATCTATTTGCTACTCTATGAGGGACAAGCTGAATGCCACTATGCCATGTTTTCTGTATGTGAAACAAACAAACGTTTTTTTCAATGCATGTTATTCATGATCTTTGTTTGTAACATTTCATGTTGCATGCATAGTTCTTTGATCCCAGCTTTCAATGCTTGCAAATGGTTTGATCTTGGTTTTGATGGTGTATGTCACCTCAAAAATTATTCTTTTATCACTTACCTACTCGAGGACGAGCAGGAGTTAAGCTTGGGGATGCTTGATACGTCGGAAACGTATATATAATTTTTTATGTTCCATGCTTGTGTAGTATCTAATTTGCTTTGCTTTGTCCACACTTTGAGGTGCTTTTCATATGTCTTATAGTACTAACATATTAACAAGTTGCCACGGTGTCATTTGCCTATTTTCTGATGTTTTTGGTTCCAGAAAAGCTAGTAAGGAAATATTCTCGGAATTGGATGGGACAAAAGACAAAGTCAATATTTTATCGAGGAGAACACGGAGTCCAGAGGAGAGACGGAGGGGGCAGAGGGCGGCCGCACCCTCCCAGGCACGAGCCCACCCTGGATGCGCCTGGGCAGGGTGTGAGCCCCCTGGCCGCCTCCTAGCCTCGCCTCTTCGTCTATAAGAAGCCCCTAATGCCTAAACCCTAAGCACCCGATCAATATTCCACGAAACCGTCTGTAACCGCCGCCACCATTGTCCCTAGATCGAGGGGATCTGAAGCTCTTCCTAGCACCCTGCCGGAGGGGAGATCATCTCGGAGGCCTTCTTCTTCATCATGCCAGCCTCCGGTATGAAGTGTGAGTAGCTCCACCTTGGACTACGGGTCCATGTAGTAGCTAGATGGTTGTATCTCCTCCTTGTGCTTTCATGTCTAGATCTTGTGAGCTCTGTTCATAATCAATATCTCATCTATTTGTAATCATGCATGTTGTGTTTATGGGGATCCGATGGATATTGAGATTACTATGTCAGATTGATTAATGGTTTTGTCTTATTGATTCTATCATGTCTGTGTTGTTTGTGATCTTGCATGCTCTCCGTTGTTAGTAGCTATCTTGGCCAAGTAGTTGCTAGTGACTCCAAGAGGGGGTATTTATGCTCGATAGTGGGTTCATGCCTCTATTTAATCAAGGGAAGTGACAGAAATCTCAAAGGTTGTAGATGAGTTATTGCCACTAGGGGGAAAACAATGATCTCTTGTTCATGGAACAAGTGGATTGTTTACCTTACACACTTTGCTTAAAGCAGTTGTCTGTTGCTTGCAACTTAATACTGGAGGGGGTTCGTATGATAACCCAAAGGTGTACTTCTAGTCATAGATGCAGTTGGATGGCGGTCTATGAATCTTGTTGTATTTCCCAATCGAATCTCATAGGATCTTTATGTCTAATATTGCATTGTTATGCCTTGCTCAGTCATGTCAATTGCCCATCTGTAATTTATTTACCCAGCATGCCATGTTTGTTTACCTAAGGAGAACACCTCTAGTGAACTATGGACCCCTGTCCAATATTTACCATTGATACATCTTCCACTGTTACTGTTTACTTGCTGCAAATCACCATCACCTTCCACACCCTACAGTTAATCCTTTGTTACAGCAACCGGTGAGATTGACAACATCACTGTTAGTTGGGGCAAAGTCTTGAGTTTGTGTTGTGCAGGTTTCCACGTGGCTTGCAACACCTTGGAGACGTTTCCTTCCTCCTACTGGTTCGATAACCTTGGTTTTTTTACTGAGGGAAGACTTGCTGTTGTGCTGCATCACACCTTGCTCTTGGGGTTTCCCGACGAAGCGCTCTCAGGCGCCATCACCCGCGATATTGATTGATCTCCACTTAGGCCAAAAGCCTAAGCTTGGGGGGAGGTATACCGATATCACACTCATATATATATCATGCTTCGTTGGTTCTTTGTATATCCATGTTTCGCTTTCGTTTTAGTTTTTGTTTCTGCTCTCCCAAAACACAAAAGACCAAAAATAGTTTTGTTGTTTCTCTTTCTTTGTTTCTTTGGTTTTTAGCTTTGGTTTGCTTTAAGAAAAATCCAAAAGATTTTGCTTTGAGTGCTTGCTTTTAAAAATCAAAAACCCAAAAATATTTGTCGTTCTTCTTTGGTTTTGTGAAGTTCGTTGCAAGGTTCAGCGGTCCTCAGTGGATTTTGGTTTCATGTTATTATTCAAGCCACACAAGTGAAAGGCAATATTGATGATTAACGACAACTCGAGGTGTGGTAAGAGGCTGGTAACAAACTCTATTTGTTTTCATTTTTGTACATATACTCATCATTGTGGATGTGCTTAGTATGTTCATGTAGGGTGTATGTTATTATTGGATGCTTAGTAGTTCTTGCTCTCTTATGATTAGCTCCAACTTGCTAATAGTTTGCAGCATGTCACATGAATGTTTGCTTGCAATGTTCTATTCATAACTTGGTATGACATTGTGGTATCCTCCTCTGACTGTCTCATTTTAATCGACTTGGCACATGCTCACGCATGCATATGACTGGACCAAAGTCAGTTAAGCCTCGATGATTTATTTTGCCTTAGAGTTCTTGCATCACTTTTATGCCATAATTAATTCTATTTTGGTGCAAGCATGATTATGACAGTTATTGCTCTCTCATTTGTCCCTTCCTTTCTTTTTCTAGCCTTCACTTGCACTGAGTATGAGCTCTACATGTGCATCCAACTCCCCAAAACCAAAATTGCCAAAAAAGTGTCCACCATACCTACCTACTAGCATCATTTGCTATTCCGTGCATATTCATTATGCCTCGTTTTTCTTCCAAATAAGATGTTTGTCTATTTTGAGAAAGTTAGTTAGTAATGCTCTCACAAACTTGAAGGCACACTTTATTTTCTTGCACTTAATAAGCATGAACCATTGTGACTGTCCATGAAACTTATATGCTTGCAAATTATACGCTGGGAGTTAGCAGAATCGTGTTGTCACAAGGAATGCTTTCAATACTTGTAAATATATACCCAGTTGATATCATGCTCTTTTGTTTACGGATGTCGTCGGTGTGAAATAAAAAGGGAGCTTGTAAGTCCATGGAGTTATGTATATGTGTTAGAGAAACGCCTGGGCCGCTGGCATAAGCCATGCCTAATCATGGTGGAAACTTGCAGCATCACCATAGTGAGCAATCTATGAAGCTTTCTTCTTATATATATAAAAGAGAGAGACGGACATAAAATAAGAAAGAGAGAAAAAGCACCATTTTCCCATGGTAAATAAGAAGATTGCTGAGATACTCATTGTCTGCTTGCCTTGTCATTTTGATATGGGATAGCTCCTGTATCATGGGGCAAGGGGTACCCCGTTGGCGGTTCTATATGATACGCATGTATTAACGATGACAAGAACTTATCGGTAACTAAAGTTGAGTAGCATGAGGAGCGCCCTCGTACTCAAGGGACATGAGATTTCCAGTTTATGGTTTGTCAAGCATATAACTCATATTAGACCTCACTTTCACCTTAACCATTTTAAAGATGCCTATGATAGGGGCAATGAGAGATCAAAGCTAATGAGTACTCATATTTTACCGGAAGACTCCAGGAGCGAGAAGATGAGACAGAGGAGGGCCACGAGAGGCCCACACCCCTTGGCCACGCGGGCCAGCCCAGGCCGCGCCTAGGAGGGGTGTGGCCGCCTCGGGCACCCCCTCAGCCTCCCTCTTCGCCTACTTAAAGCCTTCTGGCCTAAAAACTTTAGGGGGTTCGGCGTTTTTCCAGAAGGAGTTCTGCTGCGCTGCCACCGCCATAATCCGTGATTCGGAACCAGAAACTCTGTTTGGCACCTGCCGGGACGAGGAATTGGAGGAGATCATCGCCATCATCATCACTGACGCCTCTCCATCGACCATCCATGTTTCCCCCATACATGAGTGAGTAATCCCCCCTGTAGACTATGGGGATGGTAGGGATTGGGTGGGATCTATCATGTAATCGAATAAGATTGTTAGGGCATGGTGCCTAGTATCTTTGTTAGTGCTATTTGACTTTGTTGCAACTTGTTGTGCTTAATGCTTGTCACTAGGGCCCGAGTGCCATGATCTCAGATCTAAACATGTTATCGATTCATTATGGTTGTATTTTTTGTGATCTTATCTGCAAGTTGTGTACACATATCATTGTCCGGAACCAAAGGCCCCGAAGTGACAGAAATTGGGACAACCGGAGGGGATGACTGTGATGTGAGGATCACATGTGTTCATGGAGTGTTAATGCTTTGCTCCGGTACTCTATTAAAAGGAGTACCTTAATTGCCAGTAGATTCTCTTGAGGCCTCGCTGCAACGGGTTGGCATGACAAAAGATGTTGTCAAGTTATCATTGTGAGCACGTATGACTATATATAGAACACATGCCTATGATTGTTTAGTGCTTAGATGCTTTATCTTATTTATCTGCAAATGCCCTAGATCTTGAAGTTATATGAATAGTCTCATCCATGCAACGCCCGTCCATGCATCCCTATGCCTACCGCACTCAAATCCTACTGTTTGCTACTATTGTTACTATTGCCTTTGTTTCACCGTTGCTGTTACTTTGTTGTTCCTACTGCAAAACTGTTGCTACTGATAAACTACTGTGAGCAAGACTATTTTCAGGTGCAGCTGAATTGATAACTCAATTGTTAAGGCTTATAAGTATTTTTTGGCTCTCTTGTGTCGAATCAATAAATTGAGTTATACTATCCTCGAAGACTATTGCGATCTCCTATACTTGTGGGTCGTTAATAGCCAATCTTATAGTCAACTCTATTGTATAAACTAGCTCTTGATGACATGGCAACTTCGTATAGCCCGCTTGCTAGTTACACTATTGTTCTTACTCTTATGTTATTCAATTTATCTCTCTTCTTATTAATTGCTTGTCATATTTTTTTGTCTAATTGGTGCATGTTATCACCTATGTTACTTTCACTATAAGGCTGGTCATAGTGGTAGTATCTCCATAGTGCATTGTATCATATGGTAGTATCATACTATACTATATTCAATAATTTGTACAATCTCAATACAAAATTGTGTACAAGATTTATTTGTATAAGAATTTTCTAGTTTTACGTGATATGATACAGTATCTACCTATGATACTCTAACCATCTCTTTCTTCATTAATTATTATGCCAGATCAGATTTTTACCAACATGGCATACATGATACTAGCTATGATACTCCTACTAGGACCAGCCTAACCACGTCGTTTTCTAGAATACACCCTCGAAGTAAGGTGTACTCCCTCTCAAGATAGATGTTAAAATTTGGATGAATCTAGATACTATTTAATATATAGATTTATCTAAATTTAAAAAAAACTAAGGCATCTATTTTAGACGGAGGAGGAAGTATCAAGCATGGTCAGTGCAGTTAATTGTTTTTTTTTCTAGGAACAATATGAAAATCTTCGTCAATCCTAGTTGGCCAACAATTCCTACCTGCCTAGTAAAGCATTGCGCAAGATTGAGACCGGTGCTCGGAGAGAAATCGCACGGCTGAGGTTTGCGTCGAAAGTTTGAGGTTTGGCTACCGATCACGTGAAAAAGAGAACCACGAGCGAGTAAACGAAAACGACCAGCCCGCGTTCGCGTCCCACTCAGATCAGATCACGATGAGGTCCACGACCTCCACAAGATAGTTGATCCACCGTCGCATGCATTTTTACATTGACCGGAACCTAAATAAGCTCTTCAAAACGGAAGTCCAGTCAAGTCAAGAGTCAAGACCACGACGCGCACAGGCGACGTGGGATCTATGTGCGCGGGAGGATTTGGCAAAATGGCCACTTCCTAACCACCTCTCTACTAAAAGCATCTCTAGCAGACACGAGGGAATCATGAATCGAAAAACGTGTTCTTGGATCGCGTTCGAGCTAGTTTTTACTCAAAAAACACGATGGGGCCAGAACAGAAACCAGAAATTCGAACTGTAAACACGAGATTTTTGAATATTCACGGGGATTTCAAAACGCGAGCATAGCTCATACATAGTACTGACGCGATCATATGTACAAAATACGAATTAAACCTAAATACTACAAGGGATCTGTCGTCTCCGCCGCTAAACCCTATCATGAACATAAAACCGGGCTCACCGGAGCCTAGGGAGCGGCGGCGACGCTTTCGTCGGCGGGCTTCACTCCTCGCCGGAGAAGTCGAAGTCCGACAGCCTGGAGCTGCTATTGGAGAGGAGGTCGATGACCTCCACCTCGCACGTCGCCCGCTCGAGCTCGCCCTGGACCTGCTTCCCGCGGGAATCGCGGTCGACAGCGAGCCCCTGCTCGAGGAAGATGTCGTCGATGAGCTCGTCGCGCTGAGCTCGACGGGCCTCCGCCTCCGCCTCGGCGATGCTCCGCTGCTGGATGACCTCGAACCAGCGGTCGAAGGAGGCGTAGTCGGCCTCCGTGAGGACGCGGCCCTTCGGGAGCTCCTCCTCCTTCTTCACCGGCGGAGGAGTCCTCGGCGCGCGCGAGGAGCTCCCCTCCCCTCGGCGGGCGCAGATGCAGGCGTCGAACTCCTCCGTCTCGCGACGGAGGAGTGCGGCCGGCACCGGCGAGCGCCACTTCTTGTAGTGAAGGGCGGCGCGCTTGCGCGCCCCGTCCGAGTGCATGCACCGGCGGCGCTCCACCTCCTCTATGGGCGTCAGGCGACAGAAGCGCGGCATGGAAGCTCCCTGACGGTCCATCGTGTACTGGATCGGCCGGATCTGCTACAGCCGGCGAGAAATTGCTCGTCGGTGCTCGGCGATTTGAGCGGTGGTGCGCGGCGGAGGCGTGGAGGGGGCGGTGGCGGAGAAATGGATCGTGATCTGGAAAACGAGCTCGGAACCGGAGATTTATGGGTCGAGGGGGTCGATTTCCAGGAGCGCAAAAAAATTCACAGATCAGACCATGTTTACCGTGTTTGTTCGGGCCAGATTTCATGACCCGGTCTGAAAAACCGCCAAAATTTTCTAGGTCCCGCGTTTTTTCAATGTCTGTTTTTTTAGAACATTTTTCTATGTATACAAGAGATGCTCTAAATGTAGACGACTCATTTTCCATTGGATGGTCCAGAACGCTGGATCCTACGTTTCCACAAGGTCACCCCCGCGTCTTGAAAACAGCCGCGCGCGTGCACCACGATTTGTCAGGACGTTTCCCGGCATTTGAGCGGTGTCAATTCTGTCGGGTCATACAAAACACGAAAAAAATAAAATCCGCATTTAGAAAACCGTGGAAGTATGATGCAATTGTCCGCATTCTGTTTAGACGTTTGTAAAAAAAATGAATCTAGACTTGTTTTAGTATGTAAGTTCATTCAACTTTAGGATAAATCTACATACTAAAAAAAGTCTAGATTTATTTTCTTCACAAACCTAAAACATCTTATATTTTAAAACAGGGAAAGTAGAATATAAATAGTATCATCAACTAGAACATACAATAGCTGGATTTTGTTCTCCATAAAACATCAACACCACTATGTATATTCCCTCGGTTTCATAATTTTTATTGTGGTTTCAGTTTAAAGTTTGAATAAAACCACGACAAAAGTTATGAAACAGAGAGATTACTTTTTTTATATGCAGATTTCTCTCTTTTGAAACACTGTCATCATCACACGCACCACTCACATGAGACTACACTACGCACCGGTGTCATGGTGCTTTTACTACATGTAGAATAATCGTTTAGTCGCTCTATGAACCGAGCTATGTATCGGTAACATATACTAGTATAATAGATACTACCTCCATACCGGTTTATTAGGCTAACATGAAGTTTATAAAAAAAATAACCATAAAATTTATTAATCAAACATTAGTTATATATTACAAAAATTACACCATTGGATTGATATTTAAAAGCTCTTTTCAATGATATAATTTTTGTGACATATAATTTATATTTTGTTGGTTAAATTTATAATCAAACATATTTCTTAGACTCCGTGTTAGCCAATAAATCGATATGGAGGAAGTAGCCAGTTCGTACACTTTTATATCTAAAATAATTTGATTCTTCTATTTGGAATAATTTGAGTCTTCTATTTGTTCACACTGTTGTGGGAGATAATCAGTTGGACGTGGTTAGAGACCGGGCTGTCCACAAAAGTTGGATGGTACGTATATCCTGAGCACCTCGGAGATAAAAAGCAAAGTTTAATGTCTACTATGGTGTATTATGTTAGATCTATATTTGTATATGTGTATTTTCCCTATCTGTTAGGGGGTTTCTTGCATATTCTCACATGTACATGTAACTATATGTTGTGGCCTTTGGCCCCTAGGAAATACAACTTTGTCTATTCCTAACATGGTATCAGAGCCGATTTTAGGGTTTTCGTGCCCACCGATCCTCTGCCTGTGACCACCGCCGCCGTCAGCTCGCCCCGGTCACCACCGGTTCCCGTTCTGGCCGCTTGTGTGGAGTCGTCCTGTTCTACTCGTCAAATCGTCCCGTTTGTGTGGATCGGATCTGCTAGGCGTTTTCGTCTTCTAGATCGGATCGGAGCTGCTCGTCAAGCCGCCCGCCCGTCCTCGCCTGGACCTCCTGCTCGGGCTCCTGCAAGCCCGCGCCAGTCCCGGTCGTCCACGCCTCGTCCTCCCCGCCTGGACCTCCTGCAAACACGATCCTGCGCCAGTCCCGGCCGTCCCCGCCTCGTCCTCCCCGACTGGACCTCCTGCAAACACGCGGGATCCCCCGGCCCCGCCGCCCTTCTACTTGCTCCCGTCCGACGCCGGCGAACCTGCTGCCCGACGTCGGCGAGTCCGGACCTCCTCTGTCTGCTCCCGTCTGGCCCTGCCCGCTCCCGTCTGGCCCACCTCTGCTGGACGCCGGCCCTTCTCTGGTTCGACATATTCGTCCTGGCCAACTGCTCTGCCTAGATTCACTTGAGCGTTGAAAAAAAAACGACGATGTTGTCTCCATCTCTTGCTGATGTTTCTTCCGATGCTCCCGTCATGCGCTCGGGTCTTCCTTCGTTACTTGGCCCTTGCCCGTCGACTTCATCTTTGTCGGCGCGCCACTCTATGTCGGTCCTCACGGATTCTTCATGTGGTTGTCCGACCTCGTCTCAGCTGCCTTGTTGCTCTTCACCGACTCCGTCTATGTCGGCTCGCCGCTCTACATCGACTCTCGCGGCTTCTTCAAGCGGTTCTGTCCGCGTTTCGTCGACTTCGTCTTTGTCGGCCTGCCGCTCTACATCAACTCTTGCGGCCTATTCATGTGGTTATGGCCGCGCTTCACCGACCTCGTCTACGTCGGCTCGCCTTTCGACATCGACCTTTGCGGCTTCTTTAGGCGGCTATGGCCGCCCTTTGCCGACTTCGTCTACGTCGGCCGCCGCCGCACATCGCCGCGGCCTTCACGTGGTTATGGCCGCGCTTCGCCGTCCCCGTCTATGTCGGTCCGCCGCTCGACATCGACTCTTGCAGTTTCTTCAGGCGGCTATGACCGTCCTTCGTCGACTCCGTCTTCATCGGTGTATTGCTCTCTGTCGTCACCTTTGGCGGCCTCTATGTGTGTTGGTGACAGCTCCTCATCGGCACCTGATTGTACCTCGACCTCTCCAGTCGTGCCCTTTCATGCATGAGATTGCGCGCTTCGATGTCCGCTGATGCTTGGGATTCTTCACCGGCTGTGTTGGTTCTGATCGAGTTTTCGCATTGAGGACCACCTCCTCCTTCTCCGGTACATCCCCATGGCTTCTTGATACCGGGAGCTTCTTTTCATATGACTCGATTCTTCCTCGTTGCATTCTGCTCGATTGCCGACCCTCCTGTTCGTGTTCTTACTGCCGATGGTACCCCTCACCCAGTCATTAGTCGAGGCATTCTTAGTACTTCCTCGTTTTATGTTCCTTCTGTTGCGCATGTTCCTCAACTTAACATGCAACTTTTTTCTAGTAGTCAGATCTTTGACTCTCGTTGTAGCATCACTCTCGACTTTGATTCCTGTTCTGTTCAGGATCGTCGCACCGGCACTATGCTTGGTGCTGGCCCCCGCCGCCATGATGGCCTCTGGGAGCTTCACTGGCTTCGTCTTCCTTCTGATGCCACCGTCGCCAGTTCCTCTGCATCTGTAGCTATTGCTACTAGCTCTTTTCAGCAGTGGCATCATCGTATTGGACATTTATGTGGTTCTCGCCTCTCGTATTTAGTTCATCATGGTGTTCTGGGGTCTGTCTCCGGAAACGCTTCTTTGGATTGTTAGGGATGTCACCTTGGTAAGCAGATTCAGCTACCGTATCCTCACAGTGAGTCTGTGTCCGAGCGTCCTTTTGATCTTGTTCACTCTGATGTTTGTGGTCCAGCTCCTTTCCCCTCGAAAGGAGGTCATCGCTACTATGTTCTCTTTATCGATGATTTTTCTCGTCACACTTAGATATATTTGATGCGCTCTCGCAGTGAGGTGTTGTCCATTTATCGGCGCTTTGCGGCTATGGTCCTCACTCAGTATTCCTCGCCCATTCGTGTGTTCCGTGCTGATTCTGCTGGTGAGTATATCTCTCAGCACCTGCGTGGTGTTCTTGCTGAGTAGGTCACCCTTGCTCAGTTTTCTTGTCCCGGTGCACATGCTCAAAATGGTGTCGCTGAGCGTAAGCATCGTCATATTCTTGAGACCACCTGTGCTATGATGATTGCTTCTTCTCTTCCACCGCATTTCTGGGCTGAGGCTGTTGCTACGTCGACTTATCTCATTAACATCCAGCCTTCTGCTGCCCTCCAAGGTGGCATCCCTCTCGAGCATCTCTCTGGTGGTTCTCCAGACTACTCGGCTCTCGTTCGTTTGGTTGCGTTTGCTATGTTCTTCTCCCTCCTCGTGAACGCACCAAACTAACCGCTCAGTCTGTTGAGTGTGTATTTCTTGGCTACAGTGATGAGCATAAGGGCTATCGTTGTTGAGACCCTGTTGGTCGTCGGATGCGCATCTTTCGTGAAGTCATGTTTGATGAGACGCGTCCCTTATACCTTCGCCCCACCTCTGGTACTTAGCCGGTGGATGATATCTCCTTTCTTCTGTTTCCTGATGCACCTCCTTCTGTTCCTATTGTCCCTCCTCCTGGACCTCGTTCTGATGCACCCTCTTCGTCCCCGGCACCATCCTCTTCGACTCCGTTGTCCTCCTCCCCACCTAGTTCTCCTCTTTCTTCTTCTGATCCTCCACCCACCTCACCGTTGTCTCCTTTTCCCTTTCATTATTCTCGTCGCACTCATGTTCCAGATCCTCCTCCTGATGTCCCTTCTTCTTCTTCTTCTGATATGTCTTCTTCTTCTTCCGACGAGCTTACCTCTCCTCTTCCGGCGAATCATCCACGTCATGCTCCAGATCGTTACTCTCCTAGTCAGTGCGGTCTTTCTGTTGCCTCCGAGCCGACTTCTTATCGGGATGTTGAGCGTCATCCTGAATGGCAGCTTGCTATGGCTGAGGAGATTGCTGCGCTTGAGCGCACTGGCACCTGGGATCTTGTCTCTCCCCCTCCCGGTGTTTGTCCTATCACGTGTAAGTGGGTCTATAAAATTAAGACCCGCTCTGATGGATCTCTTGAGCGCTACAAAGCGCGTCTTGTAGCTCGTGGCTTTCAGCAGGAGCACGGCCGTGACTATGATGAGACTTTTGCCCCTGTGACTCATATGACCACTGTGCGTACTCTTCTTGATGTCGATTCTGTTCGACACTGGTCTGTGTCTCAGCTTGATGTTCAGAACGCTTTTCTTAATGGCGAGTTGAGTGAGGAGGTTTACATGCAGCCTCCTCCCGGGTATTCTTGAAGGGTTCGCAGCATAGAAAACAAAAAATTTCCTACGATGTGAACTATATACCAAGATCTATTTATACTAGATACAAACAACGGGCGGATGTATATCCGTAGAGAACATACCCTTGAAGACCGACAAAGCTTAACGAGTTCAACTCGTGGTTGATGTAGACGATCTCTTGCCGATCTCAAGATCGAGAGGAAGTCCTAGCGCCGCAAAACAGCGTGATCCGTGCTCGCACACACGTTCGAGGCACCGAGCAACCTCCGCCTCCTCGCTCCAGTGATGCAGTGAGCACAACTCTTTCTTGCCGAATAGCCACCGGAACATGTATCTCGCTAGTCGAGACCATGGGGATAAATTCTAGAGGGGAGAGATCCTTCACGAGGAGGTGTGAGTGAGAAGTGAGAGGAGGGGCTCCTTTTATAGGGAGGGGGCAGCCAAGGGGCATGGCCGCCCGGCCATGGAGGTGCCCCACCTCTCCCTCATTCATGTGGGTGGACACTCCACTCACAAAATGGCCCTTCAAAATTCTCCACTCAAAAACCCACTCAAAAATCCCATTAAATTTCCACCAAATTTAATGCAAACTCTCATTAAATAAAACTCTTTTATTTTATTAAGAATTTTGTCAATTACTTTAATGACAAACATTCACAAATAACCCCTTGCTAGAATTCTATTTCACATGCATAACCACTTTATGCAATTTCACCCGAAAATCTGTTTCGGTATCTAGTGAAATAAATTCCTGCGCTTTTTCATTCTTTCGGCATGAAACTTTTGCTCTAATTGGATGTTGGTGTCTCTTAAGTGTGTCACCCTACTGTTCATGAATAATGCGGACATGATCTAGACCCCTCTCGGATCAATAATCGAGCGATCTGGAGACCCATATCGACTCCCACACATTCAACGATGACTTTCTTGTGATCGTGGAACCTTTTACGCTAGTATCTTAATCCCTTTGTCTCACGATATATTACATGTCCGAGATTCGATCATCGGTATCTCCATACCTAGTTTGATCTCGTTCGACATGCACTCTTTTCTCGTTCTGTGATATAACATTCTAGTGATCAAATCACTTGCTTGCAAGCTAATCAATGTGATATCACCGAGAGGGCCCAGTATATCTATCCGTCATCGGGATGAACAAATTCCACTCTCGATCCATGAGCCTCAACATAACACTTTATTAGTTCGAACCCATCTTTATAATCACCTGTTACGGTGTGACGTTTGATGTTATCAAGAAACTCTTCGGTGTTAGTGATTGACATGATCTCATGGTCTAAGGATTAGGATCACCGTAAGTTGTTATAGCAATATAAACTCAATGACTTTGATCGTAATGCTATACTTGGATGAATGTTCATCACATCATTACACTAATGTTGTGATCCGTTATTAACAACATCCAATGTCCATGATCGAAACCTTGATCATCTTGTTAATCAACGAGCTAGTTTATGAGAGAGGCTTAACTAGGAACTTTCTGTTTGTTTATTAAACACACATGTATTAACGTTTCCGTATTAATACAATTATAGCATGCAAAATAAACATCTATCATATACTTGGAATACACATAATAAACAATTTATTATTGCCTCTCGGGGCATATTCCTTGATCTCCCACTTGCACTAGAGACAATAATCTAGTTACATAGTGATATATCTAACACCCATTGAGTTACGGTGTTGATCATGTTTTGCTCTAGGAGAGTTTTAGTCAACGGATCTGCTACATTGAGATCCGTATGTACTTCTAAATCTTTATATCTCCATCCTTGACATGCTCATGGATGGAGTGAAACGGCGCTTAATATGCTTGGAATGCTTGTGAGACCTTGGCTCTTTGGCATTGGCAATGGCACCATTGTTGTCACAATAGATCACCATTGGGTCCAACGTTTGCCACAACTCCTAGTTCGGATATGAACTCTTTCATCCAAAGCGCTTCTGAGCCGCTTAAGCGACAACATATTCGGCCTCGTTGTTGATCCCGCTACCACAGGTTGTTTGGAGCTCCTCCAACTAACCGCTCCGCCATTCATGAGAAATACGTATCCGGATTGAGACTTAGAGTCATCCGGATCGGTGACAAAGCTAGTGTCGACATAACACTTAGCGACGAGCTCTTCTTCACCTCCGTATACAAGAAACATATCCTTAGTTCTTCGTAAGTACTTAAGGATATTCTTGACCGCTATCCGATGTTCGAACACGGATCCGATTGGTACCTACTAGTCAAACTAATAGCGTGTGCCACATCCGGTCTTGTACATAGCATGGCGTACATTATAGAGCCTATGGTGAAGCATAGGGACTTTGTCCATTATCTCTCTTTCTTCCGAAGCGGACTTTGAGTCTTACTCAATGTCTTGCCTTGCAACATAGGTAAGAACCCTTCTTACTTAGTCCATTTTAAACTTCTTTAAAATCTTATCAAGGTATGTACTGCGATAGCCCTATTAGGCGCCTAGATCTATCTCTATAGATCTTTATGCCTAATATGTATGACGCCTTCACCTAGGTCCTTCATTGAAAATTTCTTTGTTTAGATAACTTTTAACCTTTTTAAAAGTTCTATATCATTCGATCAATAATATGTCATCCACATATAATATCGAAATGCCACATTGCTCCCACTCACTTTCTTGTAAATACAAGCTTCTCCATAAGTTTGGACAAATCCAAACTCTTTGATCACCTCATCAAAGCGGAGATTCCAACCGTGATGCTTGCTTCAATCCATAGATGGATCATTGAAGCTTGCACACCTTGTTAGCATCCTTAGGATCGACAAAACCCTTTGGTTGTATCATATACAACTCTTCTTCAATATTACCATTGAGAAAGCGTGGTTTTGACATCCATCGCCATATTTCATAATCGAAATATGCAGCAATTGCTAACATAATCCTAAGCGACTTTAGCATCGCTACGGAGAGAAAGTCTCATCGTAGTCAACTCCTTGAATTTGTCGAAACCCCTTTGCGACAAGTCGAGCTTTATAGATGGTCACATTACCATCGACGCTTTTCCTTTTGAAAATCCATTTGTTCTCCACGGCCTTTCGGTCGTGAGGTAGTCCACCAAGTTCCAAACTTGATTTTCATACATGGATTCCGTCTCGGATTTCATGGCTTCTAACCATTTGTTGGAATCCGGTCTCATCATCGCTTCTTCATACGTCGCAGGTCATTATTTTCATCAACCATGAAATTTATGACAGATTTCCGTCTGACTCGGGGCTGCAGCGTCTGTTTGACCTGCGAGGTTCGGTAGTACTCTCTTCGGAGTTTCATGATCATTATCATTAGTTCCCTCTTCAGCAGTGGAGCCAACTCGGAACAACTTCCGGTCTTTGCTACTCGCCATACTTTGAAGAGAAGGTTCCACCTCTTGAGTTCTACCTTCCGACTACTCACACCTTTCGTGAGAAACTCTTTCTCTAGAAAGGATCCATTCTTAACAAAAACCTTGCCCTCGGATCGTGATAGAAGGAATACCCAATAGTTTCTTTAGGGTATCCTATGAAGGCGCATTTTTCCGCTTTGGGTTCGAGTTTATCCGGTTGAAGTTTCTTCACATAAACATCGCAACCCCAAACTTTAAGAAATGACTTAGGTTTGTTTCCAAACCACAATTCATCTGGTGTCTTTTCAGCGGTTTAGATGGTGCCCGATTTAAAGTGAATGCAGCGTTTATAGTGCATAACCCCAAAATGACAACGGCAAGTCCGTCGGAGACATCATAGATCGAACCATATCTAATAAAATACGATTCGACGTTCAGGCACACCATTTCATTGTGGTGTTCGGCAGTGTGAGTTGTGAAACAATTCCACACTCTTTCATGTGAGTGCTAAACTCGTAACTTAGATACTCACCTCCACGGTCGAACGTAGAAATTTGATCTTTCTATTACGATGATTTTCCACTTCATTACGAAATTCCTTGAACTTTTCAAAGGTTTCAGACTTGTGTTTCATCAAGTAGATATAACCATATCTACTCAAATCATCCGTGAAAGTAACAAAATAGCGATATCCACCTCGCAAACACACTCATTGGACCACATACATCGAATGTATGATTTCCAATAAATCACGCCGTTCCATTGAACCGAAAGCGGCGTTCTAGTCATCTTGCCCATAAGGCATGGCTCACATGTATCAAATGATTCATAATCAAGTGATTCTAAAAGTCCATCCGAATGGAGCTTCTTCATGCGTTTAATGCCAATATGACCTGAGCGGCGATTGCCACATATATGCGGATATATCATCATTAAGTTTAATCCTTTTAGCATCAACATTATGAATATGTGTAACATTATCATCGAGATCTATGAAATAAACCATTCATCATCGGTGCATGACCATAAAAGATTTCATTCATATAAATGGAACAACCATTGTTCTCAGTTTAAATGAATAACCACTTTGCATCAAACATGATCCAGATACAATGTTCATGCTCGGTGCACACAGATAACATTTATTTAAGTTTATGACTAATCCAAGCGGTAAGTGGAGGCAGCGTTCGGCGGCGATCACATCAACGTTTGATCCATTGCCGACGCATCTTGACCTCACCCTTGCTAGCGGTCGCTTCCATGACCCACGATTCGAGTTACAAATATTAGCAACGAACGGTATCAAATACCCGGTGCTCTGCGAGCACTAGTCAAGTACACATCAATAACATGTATATCATATATACCTTTGTTTGCCTTGCGGCCTTCTTATGCGCCAGATACTTGGGGCGATTGCGCTTCGATGGCGATCCCCTTACAATAGTAGCACTTTCGGTATCGGACTTAGGTCCAACTCGGGGTTTCTTTTGGTAGCGGCAGCGGGCTTGCCGCCCTTACTTCCTTCGTTTTCCTTCTTGTCTTTCTTGAAACCGGTGTTCCTATTGATCATCAACACTTGATGTTCCTTTTGATCTCCACTACCGGTTTAAGCATTGTGAAGAAGCTCGGGAGAGACTTCTTCATGCCTTGCATATTATCGTTCATCACGAAGCTCTTATAGCTAGGTGGCGACTGCGAGAACACGATGGATGCCTAAGTCAATGGGAATCGTTATTCCCAAGGACACAAGCTTATCGGCGTAACCCGACATCTTGAGTACATGCTCACTAACGAATGTGCTCTTCCATCATCGACTAAAGAACTTTTACGAGCATTGTAGCTCTCTCTGACATGTGTGTGAAAATCATTTTCAACTCACCCATTGTATCAAATGCATTGCCGTTTTGAACGCTTTGAAGTTCGGCTCTAGCCCATACAATATGCCGCAATGAACTAAGTTGTGGTCCTCCGACGAGTCGATAGACATTCTTCTCCTCGTCGGGGCATCGTCAAAGGTGGGGGCCTAACGGCGCTTCTAGCACATATTGCTTTTGTGCGTGAGAGGAGAATCCTCAAATTCATGGCCCATTCGGTAAAGTTGCTACCGTTCGTTGCTAGTTTCTCTTTCTCCATGAACGCATTGAAATTAAAAGCGGTGGTGCCATCTACAATGAATTTGTAAAGTTTAGACTAAGTGTATGATAGATTGAGTTCAACTAATCTATATTACGAATGAACTCCCACTCAAAAGCGACATCCTCGTGTCCTTTTGGTGATTACATGAACCAAATCCACTACACCAAGTCCGATCATCACGTGAGTCGGTATAGCTTCAAAGGCGAGCATCAAATGGGCATCATATCAACTATATGACTCATGCTTAACCTTTCGATTACGTGTTCGAGGCCGTATGCGTACATGCTAGGCTCTCCAAGTTAGAACCTTAGTATTTGCGTGTGTAGCTGTTTTACACCAGTATGGTCGTGGATCCAAGAACACCCGATCATCACGTGATGTTTTGGGCGGCGAAAACATAATCGGTGCATACTAAAGGAAGAACACATTCTTATCTTGATATTTAAATGAGGGATCATCTTATTATGCTTAACAAAGCGCTAAACAAGCAATATAAGATGTAATCAAACATCATATGTTTATTAGTGAAATTATATGGTTCCCTTGAGATGATCTCTATCATGTGCATCGTGGTATGATCACTATCATACCTATATGTGTAAATCCACGTCTATGGATTTTACACGCTATGTGTGTTAGAGTATCATCTCATACTTCTACTTACAACACTACCATATCATAACACTAGCCCGACAACAATCTAAACTAGACGCCTCTAATTTATCCATTGCAAGTTTTACGTGGCTTAGGGCTTCGAGATAGAACCGTTCTTACCTACGAACATGAACCTAGCGAGGATAATCAAATTGTTGACAACTCGCTTGCAAAATAGATATTGACTATAGTAGGAGAGATGACACCCGCTAGCCACTTATGCAAACTAGTTGCATGTCAAGCGTGGAACAGGTCTCATGTGCGAGGACATGTAAAGTTTGTCGGCCGCTTCATCCCACTATGCCACCAATATCCAAAATCACAAGAAAGGAGCAACAACATGATCATCATCGCCCACATATTCATATGTGTACTACCTGCAAAAGTATCTACGCATAGATCCGGCTCGATACCCTTTGAAGGGTTCGCACATAGAAAACAAAAAATTTCCTACGATGTGAACTATATACCAAGATCTATTTATACTAGATACAAACAGCGGCGGATGTATATCCGTAGAACATACCCTTGAAGACCGACAAAGCTTAACGAGTTCAACTCGTGGTTGATGTAGACGATCTCTTGCCGATCTCAAGATCGAGAGGAAGTCCTAAGCGCCAAAACAGCGGCGCATCCGTGCTCGCACACACGTTCGAGGCACCGAGCAACCTCCGCCTCGCTCGCTGATGCAGCGGAAGCACAACTCTTTCTTGCCGAATAGCCACGGGAACATGTATCTCGCTAGTCCAGAGACCATGGGGATAAATTCTAGAGGGGAGAGAGATCCTTCACGAGGAGGTGTGAGTGAGAAGTGAGAGGAGGGCTCCTTTTATAGGGGGAGGCAGCCAAGGGGCATGGCCGCCGACCATGGAGTGCCCACTCTCCCTCATTCATGTGGGTGGACACTCCACTCACAAAATGGCCCTTCAAAATTCTCCACTCAAAACCCACTCAAAATCCCATTAAATTTCCACCAAATTTAATGCAAACTCTCATTAAATAAAACTCTTTTATTTTATTCAGAATTTTGTCAATTACTTTAATGACAAACATTCACAAATAACCTTGCTAGAATTCTATTTCACATGCATAACCACTTTATGCAATTTCACCGAAAACCTTTTTGGTATCTAGTGAAATAAATTCCTGCGCTTTGTTTATTCTTTCGGCATGAAACTTTTGCTCCAATTGGATGTCGGTGTCTCTTAAGTGTGTCACCCTACGGTTCGTGAATAATGCAGACATGATCGAGACCCTCTCGGATCAATAATCGAAGCGGGATCTGAGACCCATCGACTCCCACACATTCAACGATGACTTTCTTGTGATCGTCGGAACCTTTTACGCTAGTATCTTAATCCCTTTGTCTCACGATATATTACATGTCCGAGATTCGATCATCGGTATCTCCATACCTAGTTTGATCTCGTTCGACATGCACTCTTTTCTCGTTCTGTGATATAACATTCTAGTGATCAAATCACTTGCTTGCAAGCTAATCAATGTGATATCACCGAGAGGCCCAGTATATCTATCCGTCATCGGGATGAACAAATTCCACTCTCGATCCATGAGCCTCAACATAACACTTTATTAGTTACGAACCCATCTTTATAATCACCACATTACGGTGTGACGTTTGATGTTATCAAGAAACTCTTAGGTGTTAGTGATTGACATGATCTCATGGTCTAAGGATTAGGATCACCGTAAGTTGTTATAGCAATATAAACTCAATGACTTTGATCGTAATGCTATACTTGGATGAATGTTCATCACATCATTACACTAATGTTGTGATCCCGTTATTAACAACATCCAATGTCCATGATCGTGAAACCTTGATCATCTTGTTAATCAACGAGCTAGTTTATGAGAGAGGCTTAACTAGGAACTTTTGTTTGTTTATTAAACACACATGTATTAACGTTTCCGTATTAATACAATTATAGCATGCAAAATAAACATCTATCATATACTTGGAATACACATAATAAACAATTTATTATTGCCTCTCAGGGCATATTCCCTTCAATTACATCTTTGATGGATGGTCATGCGCCTTGGCGTTCTCTTTATATTCTAAACAGCCCCTCGTACTCGGGTTTGAGCGTTTTGCCTCTGGTGACTGCTGGTTTCTCTCCCAGCTCATGATCGGCGTTGTTCGTCCACACTTCTCCTCGTGGACGCACTCTTCTCCTTCTCTATGTTGATGATATGATCATTACTGGTGATGATCCTGAGTATATTGCCTTTGTTAAGGCTCGTCTTCGTGAGCAGTTTCTTATGACCGATCTTGGTCCTCTCCGCTATTTCCTTGGAATCGAGGTTTCTTCCACTTCTGATGGCTTTTCTATCTCTCAGGAAAAGTATATTCAGGATCTTCTTGCTCATGCTGATCTTGGGGATGAGCGCACTGTTGAGACTCCTATGGAGCTTAATGTTAAGCTTCGTCCTACTGGTGGTGATCCTCTCCCTGATCCGACGTGTTATCGCCATCTTGTTGGGAGTCTTGTTTATCTTGCTGTCACTCGTCCTGATATATCTTATCGTGTTCATATTCTGAGTCAGTTTGTCTCAGCTCCTACCACTGTCCGCTATAGTCATCTCCTCCGTGTTCTTCGTTATCTTCGTGGCACGATTACTCGTCGCATTTTCTTTTCTCGTTCCAGCTCTCTCCAGCTCCAGTGCTACTCGGATGCTACTTGGGCGAGTGATCCTTCGGATCGTCGTTCACTTTTTGTTTACTGTGTGTTTCTTGATGGTTCACTTGTTGCTTGGAAGACGAAGAAACAGGTTGCAGTTTCTCGTTCGAGTGTAGAGGCTGAGTTGCGAGCTATAGCCTTGTTGATTGCTGAGGTGACATGGTTACGGTGGTTGCTTGCAGATTTTGGGGTCTCTGTTACGACACCCACTCCACTTTTGTCTGACAGTACATGTGCTATCAGTATTGCACGTGATCCGGTCAAGCATGAGCTTACCAAGCATATTGGTGTTGATGCTTTTTATACACGTGCTCAGGTCTGTTCGGGTTGTTGCGCTTCAGTATGTGCCTTCAGATTTGCAGTTGGCGGATTTCTTTACAAAGGCACAAACTAGAGTGCAGCATGACTTCTTACTCTCCAAACTCAGTATTGTGGATCCACCATGAGTTTGAGGGGGGATGTTAGATGTATATTTGTATATGTGTATTTTCCCCACCTGTTAGGGGGTTTCCTGCATATTCTCACATGTACGTGTAACTATATGTTATGGCCTTTGGCCCCTGGGAATACAACTTTGTCTATTCCTAACATATTAGAATGTAATCTTTCTAGTGTGAGGTGACGTTCTTATCAAAGTTCCTTCCGTGTTATCTTGTCCACTTCTTGTGAAATAAAGCTCTGTTCAAATCAAATCAAATATTCCTGCAAAAAATCAAATTAAAAATCTGAGTATGTATTTTCTAGATTAGTTATGATGGCACAGAATTGAATCAAGCGCACCCAAGGGGCAAAATTAATTAACTTTTTAAGCGCTTAACCCAAATTACCGATAAGTACTAGAAAACCGCGTATGAGCGAGGCCGTTTCGTTCCGAGAAATATCGCGGCGATCTCATCGTGGGTTCCCCTACGAAGACGAATCATATCTGTGAATAGTTGCCAAAACGCGTGATATAATAATAGTAGTCGCTCGAAAATAGGAAGAGTATACCTGCGCAGACGCGTGACGATAATTAGTATTGTAGCACGGAAATAGGAAGTTTTGCTTTTCCAATCTCAGGAGCCAGCTCTGTTTCACAAAATTGGAACAGAGCAGGACGCGGGACCTCTTCTGGCATCGTGTCCTCCGCAACTTCTGTAGCAGCAGGCTGCGTTTTCTCATTTTTTTCCAAAACAAAAGACAAAATTTCCTTGTAGACTGCCCTGTGACGCGCCTACATATACCGCCACCGCCGGGTCCTCCTGGAAGCCCAAGGTACAACTCCAGCAGCCTCCAGCAAGAATTTCGAACGCGCTCGTGTGTGTGTCTCTCCCAACTCCCGTCGCTTCATTGCTCCAAGTCCACTAGTACTAGTAGTATTCAAAAATCAAAACTCGAGGGCAGGCAGGCAGGCTTCGCAGGTCCAAGAGGAGGATGGGGGGCTGCTTCTCCGGCGACGTGCGCGGCGGGATGGAGGCCGTCGGCGGGGGCGGCAGCGGCGGCGCGATGGGCCGCGGGCAGGGCGGCGGCGGAGCCAACGAGGCCGTCGACCACTTCTTCCAGGGCCACGCGCTCCGGGGACTCTACACCCCTCTCGAGGTACGGAAACCCTAGTGCCGGGCGGGCGAGCGCTCCCCTGCTTTGCCCGTGGACGATTTTCCGCTCGCGTGTCGCGATTCTGAAGCAGGGTTTTCCGGAGGTGGGGACTGGGGTCTGGTCTGGGGCGGTCGTCGCGATCAGTTCGCCACGGCTCTCGCTGTCCGCTTAGGTGTATCCCATGTCGTTTATTTCGGTAGTATACACCCTCTTCGCTGTCACAGCGAATTAGTAGGTATTTCGATTTTTTTTTTTGCCACCCAACTTCTCGGCATTGCGAATATCCCGTCAGTGTGAATTGGTTTCGGTTTAGATCTCACTTTATGCCACGCTTTGCGCCAGTTATCTGTTTTATTTTACTGTCGATGGCTCGATGCAATGTCGTCCTGGTAAAACTATTGTAATTACCGTTTTTATTACTTTCAACCGTTGCTCAAGAGCCCAGCGGCTGGAATGGGAAATTCCCAAACCTATCTCTGATGCCCCTTCGATTCCTCACAGGAATCGCTCGGCGCCTAACGTTCAGGTTGTTTGGGGAATACGAGTACTATTGCATATTCAGCTTCTGGTACTTTGTTTTCTGCAATGACACGTTCACTCTGTTTCATGTGACTGTCCTTACCTGGAAGTTAACTCAGCTCTGTGGCTAGTATTATTATTTTGATGGACCGGTCTCTGGAAAATATAGTTTAATTGAACACTTTGATGCTGGAGCATTTTATGGAAGTGGATCAGGAAATAGTCAAATCTGTTTTAGGTTGGAGTGGGTGGTGGACATCAACCTTTTGCTTTGAAAATGGAACAACGTTGGGTAGAGGGTGGTCAGCACCAATGTGCATTCGAGGATAGACTTTATGTCCTATCCTTTACCTAACGACTAAGTAATTTTGTATTTTACTTATGATTTAGTCAATCTGTTTGAATTAAACAATTGTTGAAACAACATAGTGCTACCTGATTTATGTGCCACCCTATCATGATTTGTGACAATGTGTAGAACTATGCAGTTTCTTGTTTCATGTCATCTGTTAGAATGTTTAATAGTGTTTTAATGCTTGTACAAAGATAGTCTATGCTTGGAGTTGGAGTTTTTTTCTGCTTATTTGAAGCCCTATCTGTTCCAGCTGGTGATACTGTAGAACCAAATTTGATGTGTGTGGCCATTGCATGCTAGCCTGTTCCTAACTAGCTGACTGTGGGTGGCCAATATATCTCCTCCACTAACACCTGTCATCTTCCTGCATCGCAGTTATCTTTTTCAGCTTCGAAGTTGAGGAATATGGATGCTCTTTCTAAGGTAATGTGTGCAAGCAATATTTGATGTTTCCAGTTGACATAGCTGTGTTACAGAAGGCAAGCAAAAAACGAATATCTATTTTAGCCCTAAAGTTCTACATAAAGAACAACAGTTCCATTGTCTAGATACACTCCTTTCACAAAGCTAAAACATCTTATATTATGAAACGGAGGGAGTATGCTGCTTAATTCTGCTTGGTTGCTTTTCTTGCACATGTGCATGTATTCTCCCAGCTATAACTATCATCTTCCTACTTGGTGCAGAGTGATCCTATGTTGGTGATTTACGCAAAGAAGGACGGAAGGCTAGAGGAGATTGGACGCACCGAAGTGATATTGAATTCACTGGAACCCTTGTGGATCACAAAAGTGATGATAAATTACCAGTTTGAGATGGTGCAACCGCTTGTGTAAGTTTATATGGATCATAATATATAGTACAGTAAATCACTTTTAGATAGCTTATGCTTACTGCTACTTTCGTGCTCATGATAGATTCAAGATTTATGATATTGACACAAAGTACCATAATACACCAGTGAAGGTATATTATGTACCCTTAGTTCATGTTTTTGTTACACCTGTATTCAGTTCAAATACTTAATGTTTGTGGAGCCATTCCTGGAATCAATGCATACTTTCTGTTTTTTTGTACTTTTCGTGATTTCATGAACACATTTAGTGGTGTAAATCCTTTAATCCTTTCCTGCTAATAGAAAATAATTATTAAAAGTAAGTTCTATGGTCAGTACGAGAAGTTGGTCATGCAGGAGAAAATGGCCAATATTTTGTTGAACGGAGTGTATATGCCTAGTAAGTGGTAAAGAAATACCCTAGATTATTTTTCTGGCAAAAATCCAACATGGAGATGCATATTTGCCAACAAATAGTTAACCCGCCTAGACTGGTTGATTCAGTAGGTGATGTTAAACATGTAGTAACCAGATTACGCATTGTATTTTATACACGTTTGGGGACTCGTTCTTTGGGGACTCGTTCTTTCCTCCGCATGCATGTGAGCGTGCTAGCTCTTGTTTGGTTGCTCACTATTTTGTCCCTGCATAATGTAGCATCAGGTCAAAAGATGAGAGGTATGCAAATTTACATAAATATTTTGCACGTTTAATGAGTGCACAAAACCAGCGGTAGAATTTTCACAGTAAATATTTGCTCAAAACAATCTGGGCGATGAGCTGACGTTAAATATAGTAGCATATCTTTTTGTAGGCTGTCTTTTACCTCAGTGACTCACTCAAGACAGCAACAGTATATCCTGCTTAGAATTTCTAGTATATGTTACAGTATTTTATATGCATCCTTTGAAGCCTGAATCTTTTATCTTATGCAGATGTTAAACTTGGCTCAGCAAGATTTCTTAGGGGAAGCAAGCTGCAATTTATCTGAGGTTGTGCAACATCTGTTACATGATCCAAAGCATATCTAGCTGCAGTATACAATTTCTCTAGATAAATGCAAATAAAGGAGAGAAAGAGACACTAGTGCATTTTTCTTGATATTTACTTTGCACCGATTTGCTCTTTTCACAGATTGTCACAAAATTTAACCATAGCCTGACGTTAAACCTGCGAAGTGGTTCTATACATGCCCTTCTGAGCACAGTGACAGTACATGCTGAAGAAACTTCTTCGTCAAGGATGGCAGTTGAGATGGCATTCCACTGCGTAAACCTGGATAATAAGGATACATTCTCCCTAAGTGTATGGATAACCTTCTTTGTAGTTATAAATGAGAACACTAGTTGCAGTTGTAAATACATGATTTTCTTGTGTAGGATCCCTTCTTGAGAGTATCAAGGCTGTCAGAAAGTTCTGCTGCTATTCCTATCTGTAAAACAGAAGTGGTCATGAACAACTTAAACCCTGTTTGGAGGCCCATAACACTGACGTCACAACAGTATAGTAGCAAGGCAAGTACTTTTTTCTGGTATAGTAATATTCGTATTGGCATTCAAGGTTAATCTACTTTTCCAATATATGTTACTCTATTTCAGGATAACCCACTGCTAATTGAGTGCTTTGATTTCGATGACAGTGGCAACCATCAACTTATTGGGTAGGTTGTCTGAGGAAGTATTTTGGCATCTTTTGCAATTGATCCTGAGTTTAATTTTTTTGTTGCCTGTCTGACAAATAGGGTCCTTCAGACAAGTATCAGTCAGCTTGAAAATCTATATCATTCAAAGAATGGAGCAAACTTTTACAGCAATAAGGGACAAAAGAAGGTTATTTTTCTTTTCGTTTATATGATGCAATCTACATAATAAAAAAAATCACTCTATTTAACCCCTCTGGTGTATCCAATCTGTCTTCAGTTGAAAGGACAGCTGTTCTTGGATAAGTTCCAGGAAAAAGTTCAACATACTTTCTTGGACTATATTTCCAGCGGTTTTGAGCTCAATTTTATGGTGGCTGTTGATTTCACTGGTTAGTGTTAATCTTGAGCTTAAATGAATTCTATGTAGCTCTGTCAATCATTTATGTTTTATGTCCGCTTATTATTTCCTTCCGTGTTTCCAGCTTCAAATGGTGACCCTCGTGCACCACAGTCGTTACACTACATTGACCCCTCTGGCAGACCAAACTCATACCAGCAGGTTAGGAGTTGTCTGACATGCTAAGATATCCCTGAAACTGAAAGCCATCTTATTAAACCATTTGATGTACCAGGCAATAATAGGGGTTAGCGAAGTTCTGCAGTTTTATGACAGTGATAGGCGGTTCCCTGCATGGGGTTTTGGTGCAAAGATACCACAAGGATTTATATCACACTGTTTCAACTTGAATGCAACTACGAATGATTGTGAGGTGAGTGAGATCCATGCCTGATGAGATACTGTCTATATTTTATTTAATTAAATTTCCTGCAATGTATGCTAGCAATATGAATCATTCCTCTATAAAACCAACTTCTGGATATGTATACTAGGATTGAGTTTCTAAGCTACTCCCTCCGTTAAAATATAAGATGTTTTAGCTTGGTGGAGCAAATGTATCTAGACTTTTCTTAATATGTAAGTTCACTCAGGTTTAGAGTGAATCTACACACTAAAAAGGTCTAGATACATTTTCTTCACAAATCTAAAACATCTTATATTTTGAAACGGAGGGAGTACTAGCTTTCGTTGTATCCTGTACTATTAACTATACAGCTAATGCTTCACATGCGAGAATGTAGTGCTCCAAGTCCATTGTGTTAAGCTGTTAACCTCCTGCTTATGGCTTTGCTTACAAAATGTTAGTATTAGATTCCTGTTGAATGTCGTGATTACAAGATTATATGATGGTCTTGTCATATTTTTCCTGTCTCATCCCCCTTAATCACTACGTATTATATATATCCACTCTTAACGTTTGTGTTTGAAAGTGTAATGATTTGGGACCTTTTAAGTTCAATGCCATCACTCTTGTAATAGCCACAAATGTCACCAATTGTCATGTCAAATAAGGGTGCTACAGATTATGTTTGGTATTGTTCCTTAAATGTTGCTGAATGACGCCAAAAAATTAGAGCAACTAGACCGCCGTGGATGTTTACTGAATTTTCTGTTCCTATCACAGGTAGTCGGAGTTGAAGGCATCATGTCTGCCTACTCCTCTACTCTTTACACTGTTTCTCTTGCTGGACCAACCTTGTTTGGGCCTGTGATCAACAAAGCTGCAGAAATTGCCAACCATTCCGTGCAGTATTCAAACAACAAGTACTTCGTCTTGCTCATTATCACGGTATGCAATCGGACACCCCCTCGTCGCCTCTGTTATTAGCTCATAATAAAGTTAACCTGAGCATTGTTTGCAGGACGGTGTTATCTCCGACGAGCAAGAAACAAAAGATGCTATTGTAAGGGCGTCAGATTTGCCATTGTCAATTCTCATTGTGGGAGTAGGAAACGCTGATTTCACGCAAATGAGGGTAAAGTATTTACTTCATATATGTGGCCAATAATTTATTTTCTGAATATTTGCTTGTCAGCTCAGTCTTGATTACGCCGCATGCGGGCATTTTGTGCGCTGATAACATGACAAGAAGGAACAGCCCCACCTTGTTTCCTTTCTGAGGCTGCGCTATTACATGTCGTGCCTAGGCATCTTGGTATTTTCTTACTAGTAGTTTTAGTCGGGCAGTTTGTCGTGCCAGGATGCTGTACTTATTAACTTGCAGGCTTTCAGTTGCACCTACTAGAAACTTTGTCTACATGTGGCCTACAGTATAATAAGTTTGCTTAAGCGCCTGATAAACAAAGGCCGCCAGGATTGGAACATGCTGCTCCGCGATCTTTATTTTTTCGCTCCAACACGAAAGTACTAGCACCAATGTTTATCTTACAATTCCCCTTGGCTTTTGGCAGATCCTGGATGCAGACTTTGGTAAGCGGCTGGAGAGCTCGACCGGCAGGGTTGCGACGCGCGACATCGTCCAGTTTGTCCCCGTGAGAGAAGTCCAAGGTCAGCGTCAGTTTCTCGCCCGTTACTGCCACACAAAACATATGGTACTCTTTGACCTGATGAAGAAACACCCCCGAGTTTCGTAGCTGACAGCAGTTTTATCAGCAGGTGGGACGGTGACCGTCGTCCAGTCGCTGCTGGAGGAGCTGCCCGGGCAGTTCCTGGAGTACATGCGCACCCGGGACATCAAGCCGCGCCCTCCCCAGCACGCCTCGGCTCCTCCTCCCCAGCTGTGAACACGAGCTGGTCCTGCGTGCACGTACTAGTACCAGCTAGCAACAATTGTAAATTCTGCCAATCTATCTGAGTTACTCCCGTGGTTAGGCCTGTCTGGGCAGCATTTGCTTTGCAGTATGATCGCATCTGCTGCGCTCTAGATACTACTTTCCCCCACCCCAGGTTTTAGCACGCTGCAAGCACTATATACGTTTGTTTTTCTTGTTCTGGGACGGAAGGGCGAGATACTAATGTGAAAAGATACTTCCTTGCGCGGTTGTGCTACGGTCTACATTGAAGTTCTTTTGTACCCCTGTCTGTCTCGGTGTTCCTCACTGACAGAGTGGGTCTGAGCCCACATGTCACGGTGAGGTACTCCCTCCTTTTTAAAATATAAGATGTTTTATGTTTGTGAAGCAAATGTATCTAGACTTGTTTTAGTGTCTAGATTCACTCTAAACATGAGTGAACCTACATACTAAAACAAGTCGAATCACAACTGTCGGTTGAGGGTTGGGGATTAAACAAGAACCGTTCTCGAATCGCAACTGTCGGTTGAGATCCAACGGTATCGATGAATTTCAAAGCAGAAAACCTCCTACAACTGTCATGATGATAAATAAAAAATAAATAAAAAGTTGTCCTCTTCTAAGAAAAACATGGCTGGATTCCAGGAGGAAATACTAGATTAAGTTAGCGGGGCGAGAGATGCAAAAAGGAATGTAGTATTAGTCTGGCGTGGTGGTGGTTATGAGTTGACCATGCGCAGCTGGGCAGCTGGTTGATGGATGGGATTGATGGCGAGGCCAGCCAGCCGGCATGGCATGGCGTGCTGCATGTGGCCGCACTGGACGCCAGCCTAGCCGGGCATGTTCGTCCGGAACAATTACCGGTGAGAGACAGACAGAGAGCGGATCCATCGATCGAGTGGGAGTGGGAGTGGGAGTGGGAGTGGGAGTGGCATGCTCGCCGCCCCCTCTCCTCTCTGTCTGTCTGTGTCCCAAGCGTCTAGCTCCCCATCAGCAGCTTTGGCCCTTTCCCAACAACTGGAATGCGCTGGAGCGTTTTCCTCCTCCTGCCAGCGTTTTCCTACGCACCGCACGGCCCGCCGCTCCTCGCTCGCGTGATTACTGCCTTGTCTCTCGCCCGCCACTCCGCCAGGTTTCACTATGCCCAGGGTCATTTGCAGACAAACTCTGCAGTCTGCTGCCTGTATTAGACATCGCTGCCTTTCCCTTTTCATTCTTTCTTAATAGCACATGCCAAAGCAGCCGAATATGATCGTCCTGATTGCCCACACCATACCGCCTTTCTCTTTTTTGCACCATAAATAATTGGGCTTTTATTCGGTAGCCACAATGCATGCGATGGTTGCCATTTTTATCAAGAAATTTGGGTACGTAGAAGTAGCGATTTCTCCGGGAATACGCCCGGCAGCGGTACCATTCATGCGCCGTTGCCATATTCTGATCAGATCAAGGAGGAGAGCGACATGCCAGCTCCCACGTGCGAGGACTGAGAGGGATAGTTCCCGTTGGCGCGTCTGTCCTTGTCCCCGGTGGCTCGTCCATTTTCACGCTTGCCAATTTTTTCTTCCGAAATTCCATCAATCTATTCCCTCAAAAAAATTTTTTCCATCAATCTAGTACTCCCTTGATCCATAATCATCAACAACAGTAAAAATAGACATAAAAGTAATAAAAGTTATAAATAGGTCCGGACCAACCATCGACTATTCTGTCTGTTGAGCGATCATCACGTCGTGGATGAAACAAAGCTTGTCTTAGTTGAGCTTGTTGTAATAGACATAAGGTAAGTCGTGGTGCTAAGACCTTATAGGACCAACGCACCAGAGCATTAACCATCGCCAAAGATGACTGGCCTTAAACCACACCGACGAATACAAAAAACAATTGGATCCCAAGAGATCTGTCGGACACACAACTCCACGCGTCTTCCGCCGGCGCTAGACACATCACCGGAGCAAGGATAAGGTGTAGAGGATCTTATTCTAACTTCAGGACTCAGCCTCCGCCTCAATATCCCGAAAAAGACACTAAAGAAAGGCTAAACAAAAACAAAAACCCTCCCGCTGGCGAGATGTTGTGGTTTGCCACACCTTCAAGCCGACCCTAAGAGCAACTCCAGCAGTCACGCTAAAACGCGCCCATGCTAAAATAACCGTTAATATACAACGAGCGTGGCAGATTTGCCTCCTCCGTCAAACGCGCTATAGTTGCGTGAGCGCTAAACATTTTCCAGCGCGCGTAATTTTGCCCCCTCTGGCGTGTCATTTTTTGGTGTGTTCGGTCGAGCACACGCTATCGTTTCGACCGCCCGTGAAACACCCAACCGCCACTAGGAAACTTCACCCGCGCCCTCTCCTTTCCTATTTCAGCCGACCGTTGCGATTCGTCACCGTCGACGCTTTCGACGGCGCCCCCGCAGTAGATCCGCCCCGCCACACCTCCCCGTTGATATCCCGAGCGCATCGCCTCTTTCTCGATCGTCGTTGCTTCTTTCCCGACCGCAAGAAGCGAGTGCGGGCTCCTCCGCGCGTCGGTCTGGTTATCGCCGCTTCCATGCGTCGGACTGTGACCATGTCCTCCTCGAGTCGAAAAGAAACTTGGCGCACGCAAGGTGTTTGCCGAAATAGCCGGAAGGTATGTTTCCGCCTCCGCCGCACAATTTTTTCCCATAGTTTTTAAGTTTATTTGGTAGATAAAGTGAGTTCAATCATTCCGTGCTTGTAGAGAAACCACGATTCATCCGATGATGAACTTGAGATGGAAGAAGACGAGAACATAGCGATGCTATTGGCTTGGCGAGCAAAAAAATAGATGGCTTGTTTTTCGGTAGACTCAAGTTGTGGAGGCATAGGATCGATAGCCACAATCAGTTGATGCGGATGTATTTTAACGAAAATTGTATATACCCCGAACACTATTTTTGTCGGCGTTTTCGGATAAACCCCCAATTGTTCACAGAGGAGGTGACCAAGTATGATCGGTTTTTTCAGCAAAAGAGAAATACCGCCAGAGAATTGGGCATAACACCTACCAAAAAGTGACCGCCGCATTGCAGATGTTGACATACGGTATACCGGCGGAACAAGTTGGTGATCACTTGGGCTATGGGTGAGAGTATGGTGGGAGCGATTTTCGCTATATTTTTAGCGTGCCTGGTTGGGGTCGGACGATTTTTGCCAAGTTGCCACGCACTGCATTTTAGTGCGTCCGGTGGAGAAAAAACTGACACCATGCGCTATAGCGGGATGCAGCGCGCTGCAAACTGATTTTAGCATGCCACGCGATAGCGTGACCGCTAGAGTTGCTCTAAGGCCATCGAAGCCCGAAGGCGGAGCAGACCGACGGCGTCGCCGGCTAGATGACCGAAACCTAGGTGGATTTAGCTGGTCTCTTCCAATCGGCTGGCCTCCTCCAAGCAAGCACGCACGTACGCACATGCGAAGAAGCACAAGAAGAGCCAATGCAAATGGTAAAAAAATGTTTGTGCAGCCGGTCAGGCATGGAAAGGTTGCCACAGTTTGCTAGTCGTTTCAGCTTTATATATAATCTGATGAGAAAACATTACAGCTAAATGTGTACCGATCCACGTTCATTCAAATCGCATCACATGAAGGAAGGAAGGAAGGAAACAGACCACCTTGCCCGTCTTCCCTGGCATGGCCAGACGCCAGTAGTAGTACCATAGCATATCCATTGCTCCCCGCCTCCCTCCCCCCCTCCTACTAATTCACTACCGCCATCTGGACTATTTATTTACTACGTGTATATTAATTGGCCCCCGACTCCGTCTCCGTCCCCGTCCCCGTCCCCGTCCCCGCCTCCTCCACCGCGCCACCTACGCGACCACACCCAGACCAGGCCAGCCCAAATTCCCACGCAAACCCTAACTAAGCCAGCTAGCTCTCGCCACCCACCCACCCAGCCACGCGGCGCGGGAGGGCAATGGCGGAGGACGCCGGCGACAGGGAGCAGCAGCAGCCCGCCGCGGCCGCCGCGGGAGGAGGAGGTGGTGGTGGAGCGGGCGCCCGCGGCGAGGACGGCAGCGGCAGGGAGGAAAGCTCCGTCAAGCTCTTCGTCGGCCAGGTGCCCAAGCTCATGACCGAGGCCGAGCTGGCCGCCATGTTCCGCGACGTCGCCGTCGTCGACGAGGTCACCGTCATCCGCGACAAGGCCACCAAGGTCTCGCGAGGTTTGTTTGTCCGGATCCGTACCGCCACCGGGTTTCAATCCCCTTTCTCGCACTGCCATTTCCATTTCCGTCCCTGCCTGTCTCTCTCTGTTTTTTTCTTCTTCTTTTCTCGTGGGTCGGGATCTGGGCGCGGCTCTCCGTTTTTTCGTGTTTCCTGGGCGGGGGGCTGCTGTGCTGGTGGCGAATTGGCAATGCAGCCCCGGAATTTGAGCTGGCTGAGCTCTGTCTGTTCGGGCCGAAACTCTTCGTGCTCTGCTGCTGGGAACTGGGGGGTTACTTCGTGGCGATTTAGGCGCAATGCGGTGGGGAATTCCGGCTGCTCTTGGGGAATTTCGTGCAAGATTTGCGTTGAATTGTTCTCACTTCTGCTACGGTCTGAGCTCGAAAAGTCAAAACATCTGCCCAACTCTCTCTCCTTCATCCCGACGTTTCGTTCTGAGGCAGGAGCTTTGGATTTGCCTGGCCTTCTCTGCTTTTCGGCCACTCGAGCTTGGATTTTGTGCTGAATTAGTGGGGTTTTACCAATGACAGTAAAAAACGCTGGAATTCTGCTCTGCCCATACTCCTGAGATTGGATTGGTACTTTCTTTATTTTTCTTTGGAGAAGTTCAGCTTTCGTCCACACTTGAACTTCGTTGCTTCCTGTGTTTGTACTCTGATCCCGGGATGCGAAATTAAACCTATGGTCGTTGGTTAAATTTTTTAGATGGACTTGAGATCGAATTTAAGCTGGGTGATTGGACCTGGGATACGAGCTGTCCTTGTTCGTACAGATCAACCAATAGCTGGACGAAGATGTGCCTTCTCTGTACAATTGATAGGCTGGAATTTAGGACCAGTGGGATTGCAATGTGTTCGCTGCTGTTTTCGGTGGTTCTCAGAGTTTCATTGGTCCCATCAACAATTTTACTTTACTATCGCGTGATGTTTCGAGGCTCTTTTCTGTTCTGGGCTCGTCGGCTATTTAATACCTTTCATTGTGCTCAGCCACTTGCCCAACTATGAGATCGTGATTCAGGATGATGATATCTGATGTAACTACTTAGAACTTGTCGTAGGAGGTGCTTTAATATTACCATCAGTGTTTCTTTATTTTGATTGATTTCAATTATATCTGTTCTTGTTCGGAGGGATTGATTGTTTTGCTCTTGTACTCCCTGGAGGAGTCAGATGTGAAACGCGTGAACTAAGATGTTGTCCTGCATGTGCAAATTCAGTATCCTGTTCGCTACAAGCTATGATATTACACATTTACACCTCTGTTGTTGTACGAGAATCTTTGCTGGTTTTGATGTTCTAGCTGATATTAATTGGTTGTATGCTGTGCTCTCGTTTTTCTTGATTATAGTCTCAGTCTCCAAATGGGCAGCCTCGTGATATTTTAGTTTGATATTGATATACAGTACACCGGACATTGCAGGCTGCTGCTTCCTGATCTGCCCATCAAGGGAGGAGGCTGACAAGGCAGTGAATGCATATCACAACAAACGCACGCTTCCTGGGGTATGTGGACACAACCATGCTTGTTGCACATGTATCTGCTTGGGTATAATTTAACCAACTCATGCACTTGAAGGATTTCTTCTCTCTGGACCTGTAGTTGTTGGGAGTTCTTGAATGTCGGGTATTGTTCACGATGGATAAATTAGGAGTAAATACATGTCTATGTCAGTCTGGTTAAGGTTAACTGAATACCTAGTGAGAGATTCCAGGAAATTGGCTCATTATTGGTGATCCTTTAAGTTTTTGTGTGATTTTGTTAGGACCTTTCTTGCACCTTTGTGTGTAAGAAAAAATAGTCGTTTTGAAGTTGCCTGTTTAGCCAAGATGATCGTGCAGTACAGACTATGATGTAAAGAATGATTTGTCTGGTTTACGTTCAAGATTTTGGTAAATGGCAAATCTATTAGCAAGATCGTCCATGCCCACGCTCTGATGGATTGTTACATATCCTTGACTCTTATTGTCTCATATAGTTAATGTAACATATCACTTTTTGGTATTCCCTCTGATCCATAGTAAGTGTCGCTTATTTAATACAAAGATGTACTAAATCAGCAACACTTATTATGGATTGGAGGGAGTACCTTTTTGTTGGTCTTGGGGAAAAAGGTTGGTTCAGGTTTGTCCTTAACACTTATATGGTTGAGGTAAACTGTGTTGATGTCTATGTGCAATGCATATCATCGTTCATTATGCTAGATGTAGATACAATACAGTGGTACAGACAAAATTGTGTTGAAATATTCTATGAATCACTTCAGTTATTAGGAGTACTATAAATTATTTGCTCCAAATTGCACCAGTCGTCACCTCTAGTACCAGCCGTGGCGTAATTGGACCCCACTGCTTGAAACTGTAATCCCCAGTCCCTACCACTCAGAATGAGTACCCAGGCCCTTCAACCGATTCTCCATCCTTTCTGCTGGAAGTCATTGATAGGTTAGAATTAGAAAGGTTACAGATCCGATTTCAACCCTACTACTCCCATTGCATGCCTAAAATATCGAGGACATTAACTTGGCTAGTACCAACGGATGGTTGTTGATCAGACCTCTCTTGTCGAATTCATGTACTAGCTGATTATATCTAAACTTGAACCCAGAAGTCATTGATACGATCGGTTTTTGGATAGATTCAGAGAGCAGATGCCTTAGCTTAGATAATAGTGATAATCCATTGTGCCAAATGATTATTTTTTTAGATCATTGTTAGCTGATAATATGTAATGACAGTCCAATGGCTAGGATTAGCTCTTTGGTGATCACGGTATTTGTTTTTTCAACATCTTTTTTTTATATATTCCCAAACACCACCAATACGAATTTGCAGGGATGATGTTACCTCTCTCTGACTAGCCTTAACATATTTTCACCTTTTCTCTGTTCGAAACCAGGCCCCAAGTCCATTGCAAGTAAAATATGCCGATGGAGAGTTGGAAAGGCTGGGTATGAGGCTCTCTAAAATTATTTCATCCACAAGGAAATTTGTGTATCAATTATTGATCGAAATTTATCTTGTTCCTAATTCTACTGACATATCTACACTGTTATTTCCAGAGCACAAACTTTTCGTTGGAATGCTGCCCAAAAATGTAACAGATGCTGAAATGACTGATTTATTTTCACAATATGGAAATATAAAGGATTTGCAGATTTTGAGAGGTTCACAACAGACGAGCAAAGGTAAAGTTTTCTTGTGGATACAGTTAATTTTCTATGACTCGAATCAGATATTACTTATTTTCTAGACTTGTTTGCGCATTTAGCTGCTTACCAAGTGTGGATGTTGCAGCCGGCTGTGCCTTTCTGAAGTATGAAACAAAAGAACAGGCTGTGGCAGCTATAGAAGCTCTAAACGGGAAGCACAAAATAGAGGTTTGTTAAAAAATAAGGACTCCGATCAATTCCAGCTCTTTTTAGTCAAACTCAACCAATTGCAGTGCTGCAAACCATCACAAAGAGAGGGAGGGAGGGGCAGTGTTTTCAGTATAGGGAGCAAAAGATAAAGCTGCACATCTATATCAATTCAACCATAGATGAGCGCCGAAATTGCTTTTGCCACGTGTGTGTTGGATTATGCTGTCCTGTTCGATGATCTCTTACAAGGGTTACAAAACAAGACCTGTCCAGTTTATTTGCTGCATTTTAAGTAAAAAATTAAAATCGAAACATAATGGTTGGAAGTTGAAACCTTTGGGCAATATTATGCACATTTGTATTATTCCCTCCGTTCCAAATTAATTGACTTGAACTTGTCTAGAATTGGATGTATCTAGACATATTTTAGTACTAGATACATTCGAATCTAGACAAATTCAAATCAATTAATTTGGGTCGGAGGGAGTAGTTATTTCCCTTTCTTCTGCAACTGCATGATTCGTATAAACCCTGAAATTTCTTAATTTTTTTCTTAGGGTTCAAGTGTACCCTTGGTTGTAAAATGGGCTGACACAGAAAAAGAAAGGCAGGCTCGGAAAGCGCAAAAGGCTCAATTTCAGCCGTCTAATCTGTCAAATACGAATGCGATGCAACAAAATTCATTATTTGGCGCTTTACAGATGGGATATGTGCCTCCGTATAATGGATTTGGCTACCAGGTAAATTATAATATTAAATCTTGAGCTTACTGTGCCGACAATAAAAAGATATTCCTACAGTAGCATTACTCTTGCCTTTCTTTGAAATAAATAGCAGTACTTCTAACTTACTATTAGCACGGATTTCAGTTTGCTGAAACAAATTCTTGTTCGAGGACATGCTCTAACTCTTCAACTTTTGCTCTTAGTCTTGTTCTCTGCCTTTATCGTCTTATAGTTGTTTAACATTTATTATTGCAAACAACCAAACAGAAAAGGCCACTGTCGTGCTTAACAAGAATAACATTCTCCTGAACTCCCGCAGTTTCTTATTTTTCTTGATGTTACTAGTAGTGTTAAGCAGACAAATATCAATGGCATGTTAATGGACTGGCGATATTTCTTCTTTAATTTAGAAGATGCCTTATGACCTTTGATCAGTGCCCCTGAATTTGATGCGTATTGTGGAATATAACTCTCAGTATGTTGATCTGTGCAGCCACAAGGAACCTATGGACTTATGCAATACCCTTTATCTCCTATGCAAAATCAAGCAGCCTTCCAGAATATGGCTCAGCCTACCAATCAAGGAAGCCCAATGCGTGGCGTTAATTCTGAACTTTCCCCTAATTCAGTTCCTAGGCCATTCAATTCAATGCAGTTGGGCAGCCCTTATCCGGCTGCACCTGGTATGCAGTATCCTGGATCATATCCTGGTGGTGCCATCAATAGTCGTCCTTACATGAATTCTCATAATTCAATTAAAGTTCCAAGTGCAAATGCTACATCTCCCACATCCTCAAGTACCAGCAGCAACCCTGGTCCTCAGATAGAGGGTTTGTCTCCTTTAATACTTATCAAAAATAGTTTATTTCATTATGTCATTTCTTCGTAAGTATGTTTTACAGATGATATGTATCATGTGTGCAGGTCCTCCTGGAGCCAACTTATTTATTTACCATATCCCGCAAGAATTTGGCGACCAAGATCTAGTAACTGCATTTCAGAATTTTGGTAGAGTACTGAGTGCCAAAGTTTTTGTAGACAAAGCAACTGGTGCTAGTAAATGCTTTGGTAACTAACTCTTGCTAGCTGGAATTTTTAGAATTGTCATCATAGCAGCATGATATGTTAATGTGTTCCTGGCTGGATGCAGGTTTTGTAAGCTATGATTCTCCTGCTTCTGCACAGACAGCCATAGGTATGATGAATGGATTCCAATTAGGTGGTAAAAAGCTGAAAGTACAACTCAAGAGAGACAACAGCAAGCACAATAAACTTTATTGACAGTGCAATCGATACCCTCGTTATGCCCACGCGATCAGGAAAATCGGTACATATGTGTCGCACAATTGATCGTTCCCGTGTTTCTTCTGGTCTCCACCATGTGTCGTCGGTGGGGGCTTGTGTATCTTCGTTCAATTCACATTCTTGAAAACTGTTTAATTGTGTAATTTGCCGCAGCATAGTTGTAGCTTCTGTACCATCAGACCCCATTGTACATCAGACATTCGATTCATTCAATTGCTCCATTTTTTCTACTCATGGATCACTCTTTGTGAGAAAACCATCATTTTTCTTTACTTTTGACCTGCCCTGGCGTCTAATGAATTTTCCTAATAGCCTTTGAATTGCATCCCCTATTATGTGTGATTGACCAGAATCTATTCACCCAGTTTTTGTTTTTTCTGCTAAAATGATTTCCTGAAGTATCATGAGATAACCCTGGATCTAAGTAATGAAAGAATCAGATTGCAATGTGTAGAGGGCAAAATTCAATGACTCTGTAACCCCAGATTTTATCATGTTTATGGTTCTTTTGATGAATTTTGATGCTTTTTCAAGGATGAATATGTGGTTCGAATTCATAATCTTAAAATTTGGCCTTAAAAGTGTTAGAGCTCATGGATGAGTCTCTCATTTCTCAGTTTATCTATAATCATTTTGAAAAACAATCATATTCATACTAACCATCACAAAAACATTTGTTGTACTAAATTAACGACAGTTATTATGGATTAGAGGGTGAAAGCAAGCCATTTACATTCAGCCAACTAATGGGCACTCAAGACACAATTCAGAGTTGGTGTTTTCTGATGAATCACAGCAAAATGGTGCCTTAAAACCCTGCTACAACTAACATCCATGATTTCCATCCTGGTTTATAACCCCCGGAATGATCTTGTAGGATTTCAAATTCAAGGCATGATGCACATCAAAACACACCATCATGACTTAAGATGGTACGTAAATTGCCAGATTTGTTGACCATTATCAGTTGATGAACAACTTGAACCACGAGAACTGGAACTAGAGGCAACTGTGATATGGTGACATCAAACGGTATAAACATCTATACTGGATTCCACCATGTTTTCAGCACCACTGCACAGCAAAACTGGGCAAAACAAGCGCAACAACAAGGGCCTGCCGCTTCTGGCTTTGACCACTATACACAAAGATGCCCATTTGCCTTATACACAGACTCCAATATTTACATGTTCTAACAACACCCGCTCACAGTGTGAGCCATTTTCCGCGCCTAATGCAACTGTCTGAGAACAACATGGTAGCTCCTGAGGACAGACCAGTGCCCAGCAGACCCACTTATTTGTTTACTACCTTCAGTATAGATTATCTGCACTCTGTCATGGTAGACCCATGAGCAAACACAAGAGAAACACGAGGGCCCATTGACAAGAATGCCTTCGGGTGGCAAATGCTGTAATGACAAAACAGTGGACGATAAGTAGCAAGAGAGGATATGCTAATTTACATGATAAATAGGTAACAGGACAGATAATTGAATCATTTACATAAGAACCTGTAACAATTTCCTAGCATATTTTTTAAAAATAGAAATGATAATATTAGTCAAGTATTTATGTAAGAATTCCTTAATACTACTATTAAGCCATTAACTAGTTTCATTAGTATAACTGACATGGCATTGCAGCTCTCATGCACTTGAATAGCATCACAGTTCACAGCATCATTAGACTAAATCGCTCAAACTGCAGGCATGGAAACTGATTGCTGAAGTCTGCATAAAACATAACTAAAATTGCGTTCTATCGAATACCAATTCCAAGCCTAGATGAATATTGCTTAAGATTAACAATAAATGGCAGTGCAGAAACATGAAAAGAGAGACAAGACTCACATGTGTTAGGGGCAGGGGCCACAGCTCGCCCTTCAGCAGGCTGATGTGTGTGAGCGAGAGATATTGCACGCAGCGGGGGCTTCACAGATGCTGGAGAGGGAGCAGGGGAGCTATGGTGCCTATTGGGATTATTTGTAGAGTGACTAGCAGAAGGTGATGGAGTAATAGATGATGGTGACACTGCATGAGGCATGGTGGAAGGCGAAGCATAACGATGATTGCTAGCTGCTGGCTCAGCCACTGGGGCTACAGGAGCTTTATATTTTGGCTTATTGGTGTATCTATATGAATAACCAGATGGGGGTGGAGATCTATATTTGGACCGTTCCACAGGAGAACGTACAGGTGCAGGAGATGGCGCCAAATGCTTCTTTACTTCATGACTGCGGTGATGGCCATGGTGGTTGTGATCATGATGATGATGGTGGTGGTGGTGGTGGTGACCACAATGATCTTGATGAGTCATCGGTGCTGGACTAGGTGCATCACTCCTGCTGTGCAAAGAATGCCTTAGATATGACGAAAGGCTTATCTGCTTTACTCTGCCAAATACAGTATGATTTAGTCCAAGGTTTCCTGAAGATGAATTGGCAATGTTTTGTGCTAATTGCTTCATCCTTGGAATGGATGGCTGGTCATTCCCAACTTCAAGAATAATGGAGGTCCGAACAATTGTTGGAGGAGCAACAGTAGAACCTTGCAAATTAGTCAATTTGATGTAGAGGTTCTGCAAAACATGGGAACAAAAAATCAACTGAAAAAAAAAACAAGATATAAGAATTCACTTCTCATATGATGACCTTGGAAAATTACGCTTCCCGTCGAAAATTCTGTAATTTTCAACAAAATAAGAATCTTAGGCCAAGTATGGAGCTCCTAGTTACAAAAAACTAGAGATTTCTACTCATACTGCATACACTACTAATTACTAATTACTGGTGTGCAAGGACATTTATATTACATAGAAATATGTGATTTTCATCCATAATGTGTAACTCTGCAAAAATACAAATAAAAGCGGGATCTTGTATGTGTATTGCATGTTCTCCCATAATCATATACAGAAATACAATATTTCGGTCATAGTTTATCTCTCGCAGAGAGACTACTCAGAACACATGAAGTTTAGACACATGAGTTCACAATGGATTTTATGTGTACATGTTATGGTTGTTCTGCTTGGGAATACACATTCAAGTGCAGGTATCCAATCCAAACAAGTATAAGAAGCAAGCATCCAACCTTTCAGATTTAGCCCAACAACAATCTGGCGAACGACAAGTGGGTAGAACCAAATTGACATGACATGATAGTCCTAATCAGAATGAAAGATATTAAAATTATACTGAGCAGAGGCTAGCACCAACCTCATAGGGATTGAGAAGTAGTCCTGCCTTCATTTGGTCTTTCAACTCATTTATTTTATCTTGTACCTTGCAGATTGGGAAATTCAGAGTGAAGTTGAACGATGCATAAGGTTTCTGTACAAGAAAAGCAGCTTGTGTAGGGATAATGGTTATTCCTCCAGGGAACTTAAGCAACTCGAAGAATGATGAGTTCCCAAACAGTGACTCTGTCAAATGGAGTGTTGACTGTTCTACAACCAAGGACATGAAATAAGACCTAAGAATGCTCAACACAGTTGATGATATGGTCGAGTATTTTGGAAAAGGCACAACGCTGAAGATGACATTTGTCCAGTTTGATGCACCTAACGGTTGTAGAAAATTTACAGCAACCTGTACAGTCATTAGAAGTCAGGGATCAGGACAGAATGTAGGGCACGCTGTGAATGACCATAAGCACAAAAGTTAAGGTGCAGAATTTGTGCCTTACCGTAGAGTTGGGGATGCCAATTTCCTCATAGATATCAAATTCAAGCTTAGGTGTACTTTCATTCAACTCAGAAACTGTCTTTTGTAGCATAAAGCTTGCCACTATATCGGCTGCAAAAAGAGCAGTACTCCAGTAGTCAATACTCTTGTAGTGGAGTCTTTATTTCAAGTTCTCAGCAGATAAAACTATAAATATGATTTCTTGTTGGAGTCTAGGTTAGCATAGTAGTATTGTCCTAGGAGAGTCTAGAGTATTCCAGTGAGTGTTGGAGTCTGAGTTAGTGTAGGTAGTACTACTCTTGTAGAGTCTAGAGTATTCTAGGGAGTGTTAGTATAGTAGTAATGTCCTACTAGAGTCTAGATCATTCTAGTGTACGAGTGAAGATGTAAGGCTAGATTGTGCTATATATAAGAGGGTGTGGAGGTCCAAGGGACCAGCCCATCCAGAAATTGTCCCCAAAAACCAACATGGTATCAGCGCTAGGCTCCTCCTCCTAACCCTAGCTACCACCATTCCACCACTGCAACACCCATCCCGACTCTTGTTGTCAACAACACCACGCACATTGTAGTCACCTAAGCGGCGGGAGGCCGCATCCCGTTGCTCTCTACAGGCAGTAACCACCTTATGTTGCACGATGTGTTGTGTGAGGCTTGGTTGCTGCTCTGTACGGAGGTTGTTTAGTGAGCTAGTTAGAATGGTGCAATTGAGATGTTGATAGGAGGAAAATAAGTTAGCTGGATTTGGGGACCAAGAGAAACTGGAGGTGGAGGACCTCTGATCTGGTTGGAGATGGGCAGATGCAGAGGTGATGGTGATGGTGATGGCTGGAGCTGTGTGGTGCTGGGCTGTGGTCGTGGAAGGAGACAACTGGGTGAGGTCTCCAGTTTGGTCGTTCTTGGCTCCGGGAAGAGGCGAGCTGCAGAGCAAGGTGTGGGCCTTTGAGGTATGAAGCGGAGCCGAGAAGAGGAGTCCAGGAGGGAGTAGCTTTGGAGTTGATTTGGGCGGTGTGAGGAGCAAAGTGAACAGAGCTTGGTGCTAGGAGAGGAGAGAATGGAATGGATCCGAGAGAGAGGTAGAGGATGTGGTGACCGAGGCAAAGATGGTTGAGGCAAGATGGCGGAGGGTTGATGGAGAGGTGGTAGAGGTCAAGGTTGTCACCGCGTTGGATAGGTGGAAGTCATGTGGAGGTCGAGAGGTGTGGGCGTAGATAGGTGACCGGTGAGGTGAGACGTTGTGGCTCTCTAGGAGTTGTTGTTGAGGTGAGGCAGGCGTGGTGCGGGAACTGAGTTGATGAAGAGGCAATGACGATGCTCAAGCCGATGATGGAAGGCGTGGTGCCGCCATTGTAGGCGCCGTGTGAGAAGCGCATGGTTGGAGAGGCAACGGTGGACCAACACGAGAAGGATTGGAGGTGGCGACTTGATGCAAAGTTTGTGCATGGTGATGTTGACGGTGAGGTGGTTGTGGCTCTGTAGAGGAGCTGTTGTTGAGTGAGGCAGCCGTGGTTCGTGGGAACCAAAGTTAATGAAGAGACAATGATGATGCTCAAGCCGATGAGGAAGGCGTGTGGTGCCCTTTATGCACGGTGTGAGAAGGTGCATGGTTCGAGAGGCAACGGTGGACCAACACAAGAAGGATGGGAGGAGGCTAGCTTGATGCGAGTAGGTGTCCGGTGATGGTGATGGTTCCCATGAGCGGAGCCGGATGGTCGGAGTTGATTGGTTGCTTGACGACCACTAGAGCAAGAGCTAGAGTAAAACGCTCTCATGTAGATTTTTATGCTTGCAAGCTAGAGGTGTAGTGGTCCTAGTAAGTGTCATGGAGTTGTAGCAAGATGGTCATGGTGACTGACCCATGCTCATCTTGAGGGGGAGTGTTGGAGTCTAGGTTAGCATAGTAGTATTGTCCTAGGAGAGTCTAGAGTATTCCAGTGAGTGTTGGAGTCTGAGTTAGTGTAGGTAGTACTACTCTTGTAGAGTCTAGAGTATTCTAGGGAGTGTTAGTATAGTAGTAATGTCCTACTAGAGTCTAGATCATTCCAGTGTACGAGTGAAGATGTAAGGCTAGATTGTGCTATATATAAGAGGGTGTGGAGGTCCAAGGGACCAGCCCATCCAGAAATTTCCCCCAGAACCAACATTTCTCGAAATGAGAAGAATCTTCTGACTACTGGTCCAAGAGCTGATATAATCACTTCCATTATTCAACACACCCATCTCCATTTAAATTTGAAGAAAAAATATTTCTCTTCATCAACTTCTAATGTCACAATTTTACCTTTTCTACTGCAGCATTTTCCAGTGATGTTTTTTCCATTTGAAGCATTTTTTGTTGGAACCTTCAAACATCACCATTATATAGAGCATCGACCCTTGCACGGCGGCAACTTTTGATGGGGCCTGATGACATAACCATTTGCTGTCGTTTCTATCGTAATATTTTTGTTGGGACCTTATAGCATTACCATTCAAATAGGCGTTGCCTTATCTATCGCGGCACCTTTTGTCGGGAGCTTCTGGCTAGGCTATTCGATAAAGCATTGGCGTTTCCACGGCAAATTTTGTCATGATTTTGGAAGTCTAACGTTATCTATCTATAAGGTGTTGCCTTTCTTTCATGGCGAATTTTGTCGGGATATTATCGCACCGACCCATGGAGCATTGTTGTTTCTTCCACTGAAAACTGCGTATGGATGTGATAACATATTAACTATTTTATAATTTTTTGCCTTCTCCATGCAGAATTTTTGTCATGATCTTCTAATGCGAATTCTCATTAAATTTAACTCAGGAACTTTCATATGTAAAACGTTGTTTCATTTTTCATTAAATAATAAAATTACTTCTTATTTATTTTTCTCCACAAGAGTTCCAGAGACAACACAATAAGAGTATACGCTGCAATTCAATGTTTTAACCCTTTCTTGTCTAACGTTAATTACTAAATGCACATACCGGTGATACATTGAGCTCCACTGTAAAAATGGAAAAGAAATACAACTCGGCACCAACAAGGCAACAACTGCACTAGAGCACCACTACGAGCCCCAGAAAAGCAGAGATGATGTGCTGTCCAAATAGACAAACAGCTGAGTGAACTCTATGCGGCAAATCAGCAGCCATCCAGGAAAAAATACATTTGCCGAAATTGGCACAAACAAAGGCTTTTGCCAGTTTGGCCGGCATTTCCTAGCCTGTATACCAGCTAGAATTGCTCCTAAATACACTGTGTGTGCCCGAATTTGGGCAGGTAGAAACATGTCTCGATGAGAAAAGAGATAGCGGAACTTAATAAGTGAACGGAAGGGCTCGTATATATTGCTCTTAAAAGGAAATATAGAACAAAAAGAAACTGAGAAATACAGGCAATTTAATTCACGTTTACTCTCGCAGGCGCAAACTTTGCTTGAATCGCTGGCGACCAACTTGTCACCGCTTAGTCACACTACTCGTGGCGTCCACAGCACGAAACCGATTTGAAAACTGAACAGTTAAGAAAACGGAAGGTGGCCGAGATCTCGCAATGCGAGCTGACCTGCGAGCGCGTCTTCCGGGGGATCCGATGGCCCCGCGCGGCGGCCGCGTCCGGCGAAAGGCGGCAGCCAGAACAGGGCGGAGAGCATCACGGCGGCGCCGAGCAGGAGCGCGGCCAAGCATTGCAGCCGCACGGACCCGCGGCACCGGCTGCACCTTCTTCTTCCTCCTCCTCCTTCTCCCCCTCCCTCTGCCGCCGCCGCCCCCGGCGGTTGCTCCTGCTGCTCCCCGGCCTCCTTCCCCATGGCGCAAGTCCTCACGCATCACCGCCCGCCACCATTGCCGCCGGAGGGGAGCAGAGGTGGAGACTGGAGAGGAGACCCACGCGAGCGAGCTAGCTAGGGTTTGGGGTTGTGGCGTCACCGCGTATACTACACAGCGCAGCAGTGCGGCGCGCACGGGTGAGGGGTGAGGTGGGGGCGGTGGTCTGGCGGAGTGGTGGAAATGGTGGGAGACTCGCTGCGCACAGCGTGCGTGCGAGGACAAGGAGTGATGGCCGCTGCATTTATTGCCAAGTCTGCTGAGCACATATACTAAATACTCCGTTTTAAATTGATATACTCCCTCCGGCCATATTAATTAACTTAATGTCTAGATTTAAATAAATCTAAACACTATTTAGTATATAGGTTCAATCAAATATTAACAAATTAAAATCAATTAGTATGGATTCGAGAAAATAGTAATAATCTAGCTTCCCTTAAAAATATCCGTCACACCGATTTAACACTGACAATAACAGTCAATGATGAAGCATATACACCTTAGAAATCGTGTCGGTTGATTAGAAACGGCAAACGAAATTATAAATTTAAAAAAACATTGCCGCTACAAATTCTAATACTCGCTCCGACTAGAAATATCTGAATTGGGTCTGTCTAAATTTAAATATATCTATATACTATAATACTTCTAGATACATTTGAATCTAGACAAAACCAAGTTAATTATTTTTAGACGGAGGAAGTAGTTTATACATGAGAGATCATCAACCATATTTACAAGAACAATCAAATGCCTAGATTAAAAAACTGGTTGTACTTGGTGAAGACGTTTGTCCGGGTGAAAATAACTACTCCCTCTATTCTACAATATAAGCATTTTTAGCATATTGTTTTAGTTTGCTATAAAAAGACTTATATTATCACGTAGCCACAATGGTAGCAGCGTCCATAGAGTAGCTAGATGCGCGTCGAGAGAGTTGATGAAGCGCATGTGCATGATATTGTTCATGAGTAGTAGATGCACTCGATAACATCTGGCGTGCCTCCGAGTAAAGATAGTTGTAACCCGCATCGAGGAAGGTGTGTGTCGTCTCCTAAGGGACTCCTTATTCCTGAGATAGCCCAGAATCCAGATGCAAAGAGAACTGTCTTTTTCACCCACTCACGGGGGCGTAACTTCTCCTCGGCAGCGGATGGGACGACGAAGCTTGTCATAGGTGTTGAGAAGAAGAGTACATTTTTGCTCAGAGAGGATGAAGCGTATACAGCACAAACTAAGATTTACAGATAGACTTGGCTTTTTGTAGAGGGGCGATATGTGAGTCAACGTTCGTAGCCGATACCGAGTACTACGTATTTTACATATACTAGGTGAATACCCGTGTGTTGCCACGGTACAATAAATTAGATTTTAAAATATTGAGAACAAAATCATAAAATTAAAATTAATGTTATCATTTTTCTCGTGCCACATATCCTCTTGACGACCCTTCACGCATGTAGTTCCCCGCCTCGCATTACACCCTCCGCATTTCTCTAGATATATAGGTGGCAACAACAATATTACATGTATCTCTTGCCTAGTCAGTAGCACACTGCCATACCCTAGTCACCCTCCAATTGCCTACTTTCTCGTCAAAGCCTAACAAGTGATCAATGAGTTGCGGTATAACTTCATATCAAATTCGCAATTGTTGGCATAGATAGGAAATTAAAATTTTCATTATAAAATATAGCTTTCATTGCAAATGGACAAAGTTGTCCGAAAGATCTACTCTTTCTGTCTGGAAATAAGTGACTTGGATTTATCTAGATTCTCATGTATCTACACACTACAACGCGTTATCTAGACCAATCCAAGTCACTTATTTCTATAGATGATAAGATATGTACAGAAAATTTTACAATCTGCATGCTTAGAATTGCATGAATTGTCAAACATAATCAACCTTTCTCAATCACATGTAGTAAAAGACCTCATATCCAGTTACAAGAAAACTTTCTATTTTGCAATAAATCACCAACAGTAAGGTCAAAGTTTTAATGTTAGAAACCATGTGCTTTTGAAACGAACCTCCTGCATGTCCTCTGCTAAATCTTTCCCGTGTGTGCAAACCTTCATAAATGATTAGCCACACAAAGATTGATTGAAATTGGTCTGCCTTCTTAAGACATGCCATATTGTCTTTCCTGTTCTCCTTAAGGTGATTGTCATCTCAAATGTCTAAACATGATTGTTTCTGTATATAGATAAGAGGGCTACAAATCCTTTTTAAATTTGAACATCCTTCTTTAACTTTGTGCCGAGCATATAGTTTATTTATCTAGGACCTTCAATCTTACACTACTTTTGAGGATCGCAACAAAATCATGAATTGCATCAAGAAAGAGCTACCTGAAGCAATCACAACCATTGGATAGAGATAGCCCAGTTTCCAAGGAGTAGAGGGGGAATTCTAAAGGTGAGATGGTATATTTTATCTTTAGGCAGTCTTGATTTCATCTCTACAAAGAAATCTGCAGCAACTCAATCAAGATAAAGTTAGACTGGAATTTGATTGCTGAAACATCAAAACACTTATTTTGAGAAGCTTGTAGACCCATTGTATAAAAGGATTGCATACCATGGAGCTGCTATACAATGAGAAGTTCCTTACCGCTTACTGTTGTTTATACATCTGATCAAGCTTATGCATGAAAATATCCAATAGCACAAGAAACACCAAACATTGCGCGTGCCAGGATGTTGATTACTCTAGAAGTTCATCCGTAGTATTTAAAGTGGTTAGCTAAATCAATGCGTCACAAGTCATATTGCACATCCAGTATTTTAATAGGCAATGTCCTCCAAATAATAGTAAATCTGGATAAGATATGCGCACTTATAAAAGAACAAAGTTCTATGTTTAGCAAGTATTACCTAATGTTGATGGATAGGGAGGGAGGAAGGCGGCGGTGCTTGGGAGTTGGGGAGAGGGACGACGGCGGCGGGGTGAGCAAGCGCGGAAGGGTAGGTGGGGGTCGAGCACTAGGAGCATGCGGGGTTGGGGATCAATGCTGGACGGAGTGGTGGGGCTAGGAGCGGAGGAAGGCAGGGAGGGGTTTGACAGGGAGTGCAACATGGGACAAGCTAGCATCGAGTGGTAGGCGGGTGGATGCGAGTAGAGAAGGAACGGGGCATGTGCATGCGTTTGCAGTGTGGGGACACGCGGTTGTGGTGACCCAGCAGACCACTGCATGATGTAGTACACTATAGTCGTTGACATAACACAAATGGAACACCATTCCATCAGTATTACATCCCTCAGAGTGGTATAATAGAAACATCACGGGTCCAAAGCATGAATTTGGATTACATATAACACATTACAAAAGATCTAGAGAACTTCCTCGAATAGTGAGGAATATTATATAGAAGGAAACCGGAAAGATCCACTCGGAGTTTACTTTAGGAGTACTACTATTAGTATATATATATGGTTTAACATTGCTACTAGTAGTTAAATACCCGTGCTTCACAACGGATCTTAGATATACTACATCATCATCTTACCCCCTTTTCTTCTCTGTTTGGTTCGGTCCTTGTTGCTCGCATACATGTGATTTCGCTGAAAATCCGTATATTAAAAGAGACCGTCGCTATAACATCCTTCACTTTCTTTCCCTCAACAGAACACTCGCTTTCCGACAACTTTGCTCACACCATCATGCCGCATCCACAATGCCCTCTCACGAGAGCCATCCGCCATTAGCTCAACACGCTCCCTCGTTGCAGAGCCACTCACTCCCTGCCCATAGGCCATGCTCCATGGACCACATGCCACTCCTTAATTGCATGCAACCCCCTCTCTCTGGCCGCTCTTTGTCTATCGACCACAACTCTATTTCTGCCTCTCTCAACTCTGTCTAAATAAACTCTCTCTACTTCATTTTCCCATGGTTGGTTCAGTATCTCCCTCCCTAGATGCGGTCATGGAAGAAAGCATCTTGACCTATGTTTTACCACGTCGACCACATCCTCGAAAGTGAGACGTCCTTGCTCAACATCGAGGCCGACCTTGAGAGAGACATGTTGGCCCATGTCTATCCCTACCTAACCAACGGTCTATACATCGAGGACTCATTCGACCATGTTATCTCATGTAGAGCCCTACCTCAACAATGGTCTATGTACATTGAGGACTCATTTGATTGCCGCTGGCAAAAACGATGTGACAAGGACAAGGCTCCTTGACATGGAATAATATTTGGAAAATCTAACCTACTCCAATATCAACGTGGCAATGACAGCATGAAGCGAAGATTAAAAAATCTGCGTATACATGTTCCTCTTATAAGTGCAAATCAAAACTAATTCGATAATAGCACTTTTGCTTGTCCGACAACCATAATAAAATTTAAAACAAAAAATCTAAACTACATGTGCAACAACATGAGTCTTGTCTAATATAGTTACTCATATAAAAATATCAATAAGTTTTTTTCGCTCCTTCCATTTTTTAAATATTTTTTCCAAATTTGGTTGTACTATTTCATCTTACCCCTTTTCTTCTCTGTTTGGTTCGGTCCTTGTTGCTCGCATACATGTGATTTCGCTGAAAAATCCGTATATTAAAAGAGACTGTCGCTATAACATCCTTCACTTTCTTTCCCTTAACAGAACACTCGCTTTCCGACAACTTTGCTCACACCATCATGCCGCATTCACAATGCCCTCTCACGAGAGCTACCAGCCATTAGCTCAACACCCTCCCTCGTCGCAGAGCCTGTAGGGGTTCGTAGCATGGAAAACAAAAATTTTCTACCGCATACAAACAAACAAGCCAAGATCTATCTACTAGATTGTAGCAACGAGTCGATGGTATAACTTACCCTCGAAGATTCCAAAGCGGTTAACGAGAGCGGATTCTCGTGGGTGATGTAGTCGTACTCTTTCCGATCTCAAGATCGTGTAGACGATCCTTCCAGCGCCACGTTCCGGCAGCGCTCCCGCAGTCGGTCACACGTTCGGTACTCGACGAAGACCTTCCTCTCCCTTGTTCCAGTGAAAATGGAGGTTGTAGCACTCTCCTCGCGTTCCGAAGACTGGCGTATGGGAAGTAGAGGGAGATCCCATGCAGCCTTAAGCGGTGCAGTATGGTGGAGCTTATGAGAGAGGCTATTAGTGGTCTAGTAATTAGACACACCAATTAGAAGGCTCTAAACCAATTAGAAGGCTCTAAACATTTGGCTAAAGCAATTAGAAGCTCTAAACCAAAACGACTCTAAACACGAAATCTAGAGGTGAAACTTGTGTGTCTAGGAGGAGCCCCTCCTTTTATAGGTGGGGGCGCGGAGGGAGTCCCTCCCAAGTCGGCCTTGGGTGGCGACCGCTTGGGAGGAGACTCCTCCTCAAGTCGGATTCAACACCTCTTTCTTGTTTCCCACAGTTTCTTGTTTTGGCGTTTGACTTTCAAAGCGGACATTTGACTTTTCTGTTTTAGGATTCAATTTAATCCTTTATTTGGGACAGCAAGAACACTTAGTACATTATGCAATCATTCCATTAAGTAATGACACATTCATGTACCCCTTCCCTGAGTCTTGGACAATCCGAACCTTCTAGAACATTCGATGAAAACAGGAATCATTCCGAACTCAAACGGGACTTTCCTTATATGAATCTTATTCTCCGGACCATTCGGATCACCTCGTGATATCCGGATCCCATCCGAGACTCGAACAACATTCGGTCTCTTTCTCATAATACCATAACTACTCGATAACGTCGAATCCTTAAGTGTGTCTCCTACGGTTCGTCAAGTATGCGGACCTGATCGAGACACTTCTCCTAACAATAACCAATATATGAATCTGGAAATTCATATGGCTCCCACATATTTCTACGATTACTTTGCGATCGAATGAACCACTTACATACGATACCAATTTCCCTTTGTCTCACGATATGTTACTTATCCGAGGTTATGATCGCTGGTATCTCGCATACCTAGTTCAACCTCGTTCGATAAGTACTCTTTTCTCGTTCCGTGATATGTGATCCCTTGTGACCAAGTCACATGCTTGCAAGCTAATTGGATGACATTCCACCGAGAGGGCCCAGTATATCTATCCGTCATGTGGATGGACAAATCCCACTCTTGATCCATGTGTTTCAACCAATACTTTCCGAACACTTAATGCCACCTTTATAGCCACCCAGTTACGGTGTGGTGTTTGATGTCATCAAAGCATCCATCCGGTAAAGGTTATATGCATGATCTCATGGTCGAAGGAATTAGGTTACTATGTATCAGAAAGCATATAGCAATTGAACTATTGAAATGACTTGATCTTTATGCTACGCTTATCTATAGGAGTATGTCCACCATATCATTCTCCTAACGATATGATCTTGTTGTTGATAACATCTCAATGTTCATGATATGGAAACCACAATCATTAATCAACCAACAAGCTAGTGAAGTATAGAGGCTATACTAGGGACTTCAAATTAAGTTTACAAATCACACAAGTATTAATGGTTTCCTTGTTAATACTATTATAGCATGAATGTAAACATTTATCATAAACACAAAGATATAATAATAACTACATTTATTATTGCCTCTAGGGCATATCTCCAACAGTCTCCCACTTGCACTAGAGTCATCTAATCTAGATTACATGGTAATATACCGAACACCCATGGCGGTTTGGTGTTGGTCATGTTTTGCCCTCGGAGAGGTTTAGTCAACGGATCCGCCACATTCGGATCTGTGTACTTTGCAAATCTTTATATCCCCATCCTGGATATGTTCTCGAATAGCGTGAAACGCATCTTGATATGCTTGACTTCTTGTGTGACCTTGGTTCTTGCGCATTGGCTATGGCGCCCATGTTATCACATAGATAGACATTGGGTCCAGCGCACTTGGAACCACACCCAGCTGTAATGAACTCTTTCATCCATATCGCTTCTTGTGAAGCCTCCGGCGACCATGTATTCGATTCAGTTGAAGATCTCGCCACAACGCTTTGCTTTGCACTCCTCCACTAATCGCACGCACCATTCAAAATAAATACGTATCCGGATTGTGATTTAGAATCATCTGGATCGGTGTTCCAACTAGCATCGGTGTAACCATTAACAACGTGTTCATCACCTCCATAAGAAAGAACCATATCCTTAGTTCTTCTCAAGTACTTAAGGATGTTTTGATTGTCCAATGATCCACTCTGGATCACTTTGATATCTGCTAGTTAAACTAACGACATATTCAATGTCGGGTCTAGTACATAGCATGGCATACATTAGAGATCCTATGGTTGAGGCATAGGAGTCTTACTCATCCTTTCTCTATCTTCTGCCGATGTCGGACTTTGAGTTTTACTCAAGGTCGTATTGGGCAACATGGGCAAGAACCCTTTCTTGCTTTCTTCCATTCCAAATGTCCAAATATGTACTCTGTGACAATGATATTTGGCGTTTCGATCTATCTCTATAAATCTTTATGCCTAATATGTAAGCTTCGCCAAGATCCTTCATTGAAAACTATTATTCAAATATTCCTTGACACTATTAAGAAGGTCTACATCATTCCCAATCAACAATATGTCATCCACATACGTATTAAGAATGCTCTGAGCTCCCACTCACTTTCTTGTAAATACAAGCTTCTCCATAAGTTTGTATAAAACCAAAACTTTTGATTACTTTATCAAAACGTTGATTCCAACTTCGGGATGCCTTCAATCCATAGATGGACCGTTGAAGTTTGCATACCTTGTTAGCATCTTTAGGATCGACAAAACCTTTGGGTTGCATCATATACAACTCTTCATCAATGTCTCCATTGAGGAATGTTGTTTTGACATCCATCCGCCATATCTCATAATCATAATATGCAGTGATTGCTAACATAATCCTCCAGACTTTAGCTTCGCTCGGTGAGAAAGTCTCATCGTAGTCAACTCCTTGAATTTGTCGAAACCCTTTTGCGACAAGTCGAGCTTTATAAACGATAACATTACCATCGGATCTGTTTTCTTCTTGAAAATCCATTTGTTCTCGACCTTCCGCCATCCGGTAAGTCCACCAAAGTCCATACTTGGTTTTCGTACATGGATCCAATCTCGGATTTCATGGCTTCTTGCCATTTATTGGAATCTGGGCTCATCATCGCTTCCTCATATGTCTCGGGGTCATCGGTGTTGTCCACCACCATGACATTCATAACGGAATCATACCAATGGAGTTGTACGAGTTCTCGTTGACCTCCGAGGCTCTGTAGCAACTTCAACGAAGTTTCATGATCATCATGATTAGCTTCCTCTCTTATTGGTGCAGGCACCACAGAACTTCTTCCGGTCTTTGCGCTACTCGCAATTCGAGAGAAGGTTCGACAACCTCGTCGAGTTCTACTTTCCTTCAGTCACTTCTTTCGAGAGAAATTCCTTCTCTAGAAAGGATCCATTCTTAACGAATGTTTTGCCTTCGGATCTATGATAGAAGGTATACCCAATAGTTTCCTTGGTATCCTATGAAGACGCATTTTTCCGCTTTGGGTTCAAGCTTGTCCGGCTGTAACTTCTTTACATAGGCTTCGCATCCCCAAACTTTAAGGAACGACAATTTAGGTTTCTTCCCAAACCATAATTCATACGGTGTCGTTTCAACGTATTTAGACGGTGCCCTATTTAAAGTGAATGCGGCTGTTTCTAATGCATAACCCCAAAATGATAGCGGTAAATCTGTAAGTGACATCATAGAACGAACCATATCTAAGAGAGTTCGATTACGACGTTCAGACACACCATTACTGTTGTGGTGTTCCGGTGTCAATTGTGAAAGTATTCCGCACTTCTTTAAATGCTCGCCAAACTCGTAACTTAGATATTCACCTCCACGATCAGAACGTAGAAATTTAATCTTCTTGTTACGTTGATTCTCTACCTCACTTTGAAACTCCTTAAACTTCTCGAAAGTTTCGGACTTGTGTTTCATGAAATAGATATACCCATATCTACTCAAGTCATCCGTGAAGGTAAGAACATAACGATAACCACTGCATGATGCTACACTCATTGGACCACACACATCGGTATGTATGATTTCCAATAAGTCCGTAGCTCGCTCCATCATACCAGAAAATGGAGTCTTAGTCATTTTACCCATCAGACATGCTTCGCATCTTTCAAGTGATTCAAAATCAAGTGATTCAAGAAGTCCATCGGAAATGGAGTTTCTTCATCGTTTCACTCCAATGTGACCAAGACGACGATTGCCACATATAGGTCGAATTATCGCTGATTTCAAGCGTTTAGCCTCAATATTGTTGATATGTGTATTTCCACTATCGAGATTCAATAAGAATAGACCATCTATCAAAGGTGCATGCGTAAAACATATTACTCATATAAATCGAACAACCATTATTCTCGACTTAAACAAGTAACCGTCTCGCAATAAACAAGATCCGATATAATGTTCATGCTCAACGCAGCACTAAATAACAATTATTTAAGTATAAAACTAATCCCGATGGTAGATGAAGAGGTAGCGTCGACCGCGATCACATCAACCTTTGATCCGTTTCCACGCCGCATCGTCACCTCGTTCTTCGCTAGCTTCCGTTTATTCGCAAAGACTGTTTGAGTTACAAATATGAGCAACCGAACCAAAGATCAAATACCGTGCACTACTACGAGTACTAGTGAGATACACATCAATAACATGTATATCGGATATACCTTTCTTCTTGATGTTGCCGTTCTTGATCCGCCAAGTACTTTGGGCAATTCCGCTTCGGTGACCTTCTCCCTTGCGGTAAAGCACTCGATGTCGCTTAGGTCCAGCCTTGGTCTTCTTCACGGCGTGGTAGCTTTCTTACCACCCTTCTTGAAGTGTCCTTTGCTTAGACTTGCCTTTCTTGAATTTGGTGGTCTTATTGACCAACAACACTTGGTGCTCTTTCTTGATCTCCACTTCGCAGATTTCAACATGGCAAAGAGTTCAGCAACGTCTTGTTCATGTTCGCATGTTGTAGTTCATCACAAAGTTCTTGTAACTTGGTGGTAGTGATTGGAGGACACGGTAAATCCCCAAAGCATTAGGAATCACTATACCCAAGCTTTGAAGTTTGTTTGCGTGCGGACATCTTAAGCACATGCTCACCGACTGCCCTCTTCCATCTTGCGGTTAAAGAACTTTTGAAGCCTCATAGCTTTCAATTGTCGCATGAGTCTCAAAAATCAATTTGAGATCCTCGACAATATCATATGGGTCCGACTCTTCAAACCTTTTCTCAAGCTCGATTCTAAACCATACAAGATAGCACCTTGAACTATGGATCTTGATTCTTCCGAGCGAGGTAAACATTCTTTACTTCATCGGAAGCAAGTACAGTGGGTCACCCAGTGCATCCAAAGACATAGGTCAAATTACCATTGTGAGGACAATCCTCAAATTGGGAACCAATCCGAAGTTGCTTCCATTGTTTTTCAACTTTTCTTTCTCTAGGAACGCATTAAAATTGATGGTAGGGGCTGCCATTGATCTACAACATATTTGCAATAGTTTAGACTAAGTTTATGACAAATTGAGTTCAAATTAATTAATGAAATTAATCTAGGTGAACTCCCACTCAAAACAATATCCCTCACATTGTTTTAGTGATCACATGAACCAAATCCACCATATCAACACCGATCATCACGAGAGTTGACATAGTTTCAATGGCGAACAATCGACATGTTCATCACATCTACTATATGATTCATGCTTTACCTTTCGGTGATCTGTGTTCCGAGACCATGTCTGTACATGCTAGGCTCGTCAAGATCAAACCTTAGTTTCGCATGAGCAAATCTGGCTTGCTCACGTTGTATACACTTGCGAATCTAGCACACCCGATCATCACGTGGTGCTTGAAACAACAAGCTTTAGCAACGGTGCTAACTAAGGGTGAACACTTTATGATTTGAAATTGATGTGCATGAGGATCATCTTATAATGCTACCGTGCCTACTAAGCAATACAAGATGCATAAAGGATTAACATCACATGCAATTCAATATATATGTGATAGGATATGGCCTTTCTTCTTCGTGCCTCCGATCTCCATCTTCAAGCACGAACATGATCTCCATCATCACCGGCATTGCATCAAGGTCAATGACGCTTCTCCATGGTTGTCGCCCACCGGCTTCAACTATTACAACTACTTTGAATAGACACGGGTCTTAACATAAATTAAAGACAACCATATGGCTCCCCGGTTGCCGACTTACAATAAGGAACATTGCATACATCAAATATAATCACAATCATGGCCATATCACATCATGCAGACACCTGCAAAACAAAGTTAGACGCCTCTACTTTCTTTGCATATTTTACGTGGTTTGGGGCTTTCAATAAGTGTCGTTCTAACTTACGAACAAGAACCACAACATTGATACTAGCATTGTTGATCACCCGTTGTAAATTGGATCTTAACTATGCTAGGAGAAGCAGACACCATAAAGCCACTTATGCAATACAAGTTGCATGTCAAGCGTGGAGCAAGTCTCATGAACGATGTCATGTAAGGTTAGCCCGGCGCTTCATCCCAACATACCGCAAGATGCAAAGTACACAAGAAGCAATCGACAATAAAGCATCAACGCCCACAATGACCATTGTGTTCTATTCAGCAGATCTACATATAGACACGGCTCACGATACCCTTTGAGGGGTTCGTAGCATGGAAAACAAAAATTTTCTACCATACAAACAAACAAGCCAAGATCTATCTACTAGATTGTAACGAGTCGATGGTATAACTTACCTCGAAGATTCCAGCGGTTAACGAGCGGATTCGTGGGTGATGTAGTCGTACTCTTTCCGATCTCAAGATCGTGTAGACGATCCTTCCAGCGCCACGTTCGCTCCTTGATCGGTCACGTTCGGTACTCGGAAGACCTTCCTCTCCCTTGTTCCAAGAAAGCAGAGGTTGTAGCACTCTCCTCGCGTTCCGGCCTGACTGTGGTCTGCAGTAGAGGGAGATCCTGAGCCTTAAGCGGTGCGAGTATGGTGGAGCTTATGAGAGAGGCTATTAGTGGTCTAGTAATTAGACACACCAATTAGAAGGCTCTAAACCAATTAGAAGGCTCTAAACATTGGCTAAAGCAATTAGAAGCTCTAAACCAAAACGGCTCTAAACACGGAAATCTAGAGGTGAAACTTGTGTGTCTAGGAGGGAGCCTGCCCTCCTTTTATAGGTGGGAGGCGGCTGGGAGGGAGTCCCTCCCAAGTCGGCCTTGGGTGGCGACGGCTTGGGAGAGAGACTCCTCCTCAAGTCGGATTCAACACCTCTTTCTTGTTTCCCCAGTTTCTTGTTTTGGCGGTTTGACTTTCAAACGACATTTGACTTTTCTGTTTTAGGATTCAATTTAATCCTTTATTTGGGACAGCAAGAACACTTAGTACATGATGCAATCATTCCATTAAGTAATGACACATTCATGTACCCCTTCCCCGGAGTCTTGGACAATCCGAACCTTCTAGAACATTCCCGATGAAAACACGGAATCATTCCGAACTCAAACGGGACTTTCCTTATATGAATCTTATTCTCCGGACCATTCCGGATCACCTCGTGATATCCGGATCCCATCCGAGACTCGAACAACATTCGGTCTCTTTCTCATAATACCATAACTACTCGGACAACGTCGAATCCTTAAGTGTGTCTCCCTACGGTTCGTGAATTATGCGGACATGATCGAGACACTTCTCGAACAATAACCAATAGAGGAATCTGAAATTCATATGGCTCTACATATTTCTCACGATTACTTTGCGATCGAATGAACCACTTACATACGATACCAATTTCCCTTTGTCTCACGATATGTTACTTATCCGAGGTTATGATCGTCGGTATCTCCGCATACCTAGTTCAACCTCGTTCTTGATAAGTACTCTTTTCGTTCCGTGATATGTGATCCCTTGTGACCAAGTCACATGCTTGCAAGCTAATTGGATGACATTCCACCGAGAGGGCCCAGAGTATATCTATCCGTCATGTGGATGGACAAATCCCACTCTTGATCCATGTGTTTCAACCAATACTTTCCGAACACTTAATGCCACCTTTATAGCCACCCAGTTACGGTGTGGTGTTTGATGTCATCAAAGCATCCATCTGGTAAAGGTGATATGCATGATCTCATGGTCGAAGGAATTAGGTTACTATGTATCAGAAAGCATATAGCAATTGAACTATTGAAATGACTTGATCTTTATGCTACGCTTATCTATAGGAGTATGTCCACCATATCATTCTCCTAACGATATGATCTTGTTGTTGATAACATCTCAATGTTCATGATATGGAAACCACAATCATTAATCAACCAACAAGCTAGTGAAGTATAGAGGCTATACTAGGGACTTCAAATTAAGTTTACAAATCACACAAGTATTAATGGTTTCCTTGTTAATACTATTATAGCATGAATGTAAACATTTATCATAAACACAAAGATATAATAATAACTACATTTATTATTGCCTCTAGGGCATATCTCCAACAGAGCCACTCACTCCCTGCCCATAGGCCATGCTCCACGAACCACATGCCACTCTTTAATTGCATGCAACCCCCTCTCTCTGGCCGCTCTTTGTCTATCGACCACAACTCTATTTCTGCCTCTCTCAACTCTGTCTGAATAAACTCTCTCTACTTCATTTTCCCATGGTTGGTTCAGTATCTACCTCCCTAGATGCGGTCATGGAAGAAAGCATCTTGACCTTGACCTATGTTTTCCCACGTCGACCACATCCTCAAAAGTGAGACGTCATTGCTCAACATCGAGGCCGACCTTGAGAGAGACATGTTGGCCCATGTCGATCCCTACCTAACCAACGGTCTATACATCAAGGACTCATTCGACCATGTTATCTCATGTCGAGCCATACCTTAACAATGGTCTATGTACATTGAGGACTCATTTGATTGCTGCTGGCAAAAACGACGTGACAAGGACAAGGCTCCTTGACATGGAATAATATTTGGAAAAGCTAACCTACTCCAATATCAACGTAAAAAGATATGGTACTGCAATGACATCAGGAAGCGTAAGATTAAAAAAATCTACGTGTACATGTTCCTCTTATAAGTGCAAATCAAAACTAATTCGACAGTAGCAGTTTTGCTCGTCCGACAACCATAATAAAATTCAAAACAAAAAATCTAAACTACCTGTGCAACAACATGAGTCTTGTCTAATATAGTTACTCATATAAAAAAATCAATAAGTTTTTTTCGCTCCTTCCATTTTTTTAAATCATTTTTCCAAATTTGGTTATACTATTTCATTTTCCCTAGCTACTCATTTGTTTTCCGCCATAACTTTATTTGAGTAATTATATGCATGTTGACTCTCGACCAACACCTACTAGTCTGAGATTGTATACGCGGCATGTGCCACGTCTGACTCGACCACGACCATCTCCTCGCCGCTTCTCCCGCGTGTTGACCAAAATCGTGGCCTTTCGCCACTCGTCGCGTCAACTGGCACTTGGCCTGAGCTCGAAGTCGGTAGTGATGGCTTGATCCATGTTTCTGATACATTATAGTGATTATCGCTAGCCGCCCATAATTTTATTCTAAGTCGCGTGAGAAGAGGGAGGAGGATTACAAATGTGCAATATGTATGTAATTTGTTAACCGTTAGCAGAAGCATTTCAAGTACTTGCAAAATCTTTCTTATGAAGGGGCATCAACAGCAGTAGATCATGACATTGTCAAGGGAGAATTCCGGTTTAATAAATATAAACATTGTTTACAATTATTGCCATTCATCGATATTGCTCAGATATGAAGGCCTAACATAATCTACCGTATTTTTCATAACATTGCCATGAAAGACTTAAGCTTTGGACGGAGGGAGTACACACGACACTTTGCCTATGATAACCGCACGACACCAGCGATCCAACCATCCCTAGGTGGAAGCATAGCCCAGCAGACCACCGGATATGATCGTACATCAAGCGTCATCTTCACAGTAGTATCCGTCTTAATCTTAGATATATATTTGTATATTGTATGTCCCCACTTGTTAGGGTTTTTTTCTGTATATTTCCACCTCTATATGTACTATATATTGTGGCCTTTGGCCCCCAGAGGAATCTATGTTGCATATTTCTAACATGGTATCGGAGCTAGGTTAGACCTTTTTTTGCAACCTCGTCACAACCGCCACCGTCCCTGTCGCCGTCAGTTGTCTGCCGACGTCGCCGCCGTCCATCTCGTCTCCGGCCACCTCCTCCTGGCCGCGCCCCCACCCCCGACTTGGGCCGTCGCCTCCTGCCCACCCTCTACACCGACTGCCGCCGTCGCCCAAGGTCTTCTCCGCCGCCCAGATCGGCCGCCGCCGCCTCTCCACCAACCGCCGCCGTCCCCAGTCCCCGCCGGCTCTCCCCCTGTCTCGATCGGATATGATCTGAGATCGATCTGACTTCGAAAAAAAAGATGTCTTCTGCATCGGGCTATGTTGCGATTCCTTGCTGCCCAGTGATCTTTGATGTCGCGAATTATCCTAATTTCGCTGCCTTTATGCGCGTTCACATGCGCGGTCTCTGTTTATGGGGTGTGCTCTCTGGCGAGGTCTCCTGTCCGCCGTGCCCCACTGCTCCTCTGGCTCCTCTTCCTCCGCCGCTGATCGTTCTTGGTGCTGATGCTTCTCAGGAGGCCAAGGATGCTGCTCAGAGTGCCGATGATATTGTTGTTGCTTCATATGAGCTGAAGCTCAAACAGTACTCTGCTGATCTCGAGACCTATCGCCTCGATCTGACGGCCTACACTCAGTGTGTAGATGAGGATGCTCGTCTTCTTCTTCACCTCCTCGATGTTGCCCCGGTTTGCTGAGTTCATGAGTCTTCCTACTGTTGCTGCTCAGTGGGCCCATCTCCGTCAGCGCTATCAGCCGTTTGGGGATGCTCTTTACCTGTCTGTGGTCCGCTAGGAGCATGCTCTTCAGCAGGGTGATCCCACTATTGATGAGTTCTATACTCAGAGTGCTGCTATCTGACATCAGCTTGATTCTCTCTGTACTGCTGTTTGTGGCACATGCCCGTGCTGCCAGATTGTGCGCTCGGATTTGGAGTTCCACCGCATCTATGAGTTTCTGTCTCGGCTCCGCCAGGAGTTCGAGCACCGCCTTGCTCAGTTGAATGCTCGTGGTTGTGTTCCACTCTCTGAGGTGTTGTCTGAGCTTCGGGCTGAGGAGACTCGTCTCCGTGGTGCTGGTCTTCTTGCGGTTCCGTCTGTGCTTGCTACTCGTGGTCCTCCTCTGCCGTCTGCTCCCTCGACTCAGCCGCGGTCCTCTGTTTCACTGCCGATACTACCCACTCCTCCAGGTCAGGGTCAGAGTCAGCACCATCAGTCTCAGGGTCAGAGTTAGCACCAGCAGGCTCATGGTCAGGGTCACCGTGATTCTCTTCGTCACTGCACTTACTTTAGCAGGGATGGACACACTTGGGCCACATGTTATACACATATCCCAGTTTACGTCAGCAGCACCAGGCTCGTGGTCAGTCGGCTCCTTCCGGATCTTTAGCAGTTGCTCTCTGTGATGAGGATATTATCAGGAGTCTTCGCGGTCTGCTTGCTGCTACAGGCTCTTCTTCGACGGACACTGCTAGTTCTGTGACTGATTCTTCAGGCACTGCGCGCCCACCACCTTCTACACAGTTAGGTACGTCCCCGTGGTATCTGGATTCTGGAGCTTCTTTTCATATGACCTCTGAGTCTTCTCTTTTGTCCTCTCTTTGTTCTCTCCCTTCTCTTGTCTGTGTTCTCACGGCCGATGGTACCTCTCTTCCTGTTTCTAGTTGAGGCACACTTTCTACTTATTCTTTTTCCGTTCCTGGTATTTCTCATGTTCCTCGTCTTAAGATGAATCTATTCTCTACTAGCCAGCTTACTGACTCTGGTTGTCGCGTCATTCTTGATGCTGATTCTTGTGTTGTCCAGGATCGTCGCACACAGGCCTTGGTTGGATCTGGCCCTCACAGCCGTGACTCCTCAGGACTTTGGGAGTTAGACTAGCTTCGTGTTCCTTCCGCTGCCACTTCATCTGCCAGTTCTTCTCTGGTCGTCGCCTATGCTACCAGCTCTTTTCAGCAGTGGCATCATTGTCTTGGTCACCTTTGTGACTATCGCCCGTCGTCATTAGTTCATCGTGGTCTTCTGGGGTCTGTCTCAGGAGATGGGTCTTTACATTTTCAGGGCTGTAGGTTGGGCAAACAGATTCAACTTCCCTATCCTACTAGCGCGTCTGTATCTCAGCGATCTTTTGATTTAGTTCATTCCGATGTTTGGGGTCCGGCTCCTTTCGCTTCGAAAGGGGGCCATCGCTACTATATTTTATTCATCGATGATTTTTCTCGGTACACTTGGTTGTATTTTATGCGCTCTCGCAGTGAAATGCTCTCCATATATCAGCGTTTTGCGGCCATGGTCCATACTCAATATTCTACACCCATTCGTGTGTTTCGTGCTGATTCTGCTGGTGAGTATATCTCCTAGATTTTGCGAGGTGTTATTGTTGAGCAAGGTACCCTTGCTCAGTTCTCATGTCCTGGCGCACATGCCCAGAATGGCGTCGCTGAGCGTAAGCACCACCGTCTTCTTAAGACCACTCGTGCCATGATGATTGCTTCTTGCCTTCCTCCGCATTTTTGGGCTGAGGCTGTCGACTTACCTCATCAATATTCAGCCCTCTGCCGCTCTGCAGGGTGGTATCCCTCTTGAGCGCCTATCTGGACATTCTCCAGACTACTCCATGCTTCGCTTGTTTGGTTGTGTTTGCTATGTTCTCCTTGCCCCTCGCGAACGCACCAAAATGACCGCTCAGTCTGTTGAGTGTGTCTTCCTTGGATACAATGATGAGCATAAGGCTATCGCTGTTGGGATCCCATTGGTCGTCGGATGCATATCTCTCGCGATTTTACTTTTGATGAGATGCGCCCTTTCTATCCTCGTCCCACCGCTGGTACCTACCCGGTGGAAGATATCTCTTTTCTTCTTTTTCCTGACACACCTCCTTATACTCCTATTGTGTCTTCTTCAGGACCCACTCTCCCTGATGTCTCTTCTTCGACACTATCCTCCTCTGCTCCGTCTAGTTCCCCTAGTTCTCCTTGTTCTCTAGAGCCTTCCTCTGCTATTCCTTCTTCTTCATCGTCGTCTCATGAGTCGTCTTCCTCTAATGAGCCTCCCTCTACTCGTCCTGTTCGTCAGCGTCGTGCCCCCAACCGTTACTCTCCTAGTCAGTATGGTCTTTCTGTTGCCTCCGAGCCAACTTCTTATCGGGATGCTGAGCATCATCCTGAATGGCAGCTGGCCATGGCTAAGGAGATTGCTGCGCTTGAGCGCACTGACACCTAGGACCTTGTTTCTCCCTCTCCCGGTGTTCGTTCTATTACGTGTAAGTGGGTCTATAAAATTAAGATCCGCTCTGATGGATCTCTTGAGCGCTATAAAGCGCGTCTTGTGGCTCGTGGTTTTCAGCAGGAGTGACGAGGTTTAATCTCGTCAATGCCCATTGTTATGGACTTGGGTTTTGGAGAAGATGGGGATGCTGGAGATCGTGGCACGGTTAACAGACAAGCAACCAGGGGACACGAGATTTACCCAGTTCGGGCCGGAGAAAACCCTACTCCTGCTTGCGCTCTTTGATTACGGCGGAAGAAGGTTCTGGTGTGATTCGATCTGGCGTGGATGCGTGTGCGAAAGTATGAGTCGAGTTGCCCTAGGGCGTGCCCTCCTGGCCTTTATATAGACTTAGGCAGGTCCGGTAGTCCTAGTCGGTTACAAGTTCTAGGGTTTTACCCTTTGAATTTCCTATCTCCTCTAGTCTTGCTCTCCAAGGATCCGAAGGCGTCATGGGCCTTGTCCACGAAAGTCTTCATGGGCGGTATATGTAGTGGGCCTTCTTTGGGCTGGACTAGGTATCTTTGAAGTTACGTGCCCGTAGGGTATAACCATGTCGAGAGCCCCGGTGATCGGTCGAATCGTAGATTTGGTGAGGACTCTTCCATCCTTCGGGGCGACTATATGTTAATAGTATATGTGTGTAGGGATTGTTGATGCGTGTGCACGACTCACCCGACGGATCAGGGTCGATTAAGCTCTTAGGAAGAAACAACACGATCTTCTTGAGTTCGGGTCCCTTAACGAACTGGAACATATCTTGGCGTAATTCATCTCGAAGCGGAGGTCTTATAGTAGTGGAATTCCGGTGATTTTAATTGGTGTACCCAAGCGTCGTCAGGATTTTTCATCGTACTGTGATGCAGTTCATACTAGCGAGGCCTTGATCGGTGCGTTGCGGGCCATCGATGATATCTGTAGGTCTTATCTTTGCGTTGAGCGCAACATCCGAACATTTATCACCTCGGAGGTGCTTCGGGTGGCCAAGGAGATTGTTGCTCACTTAGCGTTTTGTTGGGGCAGAGTTGCCAAAAAAGTTTTTGCATGCGGATCCGGAAGATCGCAGTCGAAGATTTCATAGGGTGCGCGACCAACGCTCCCTATGGGAGTAGCCCCCAAGTGTCTGTTCTAGTCGTAGATTCGAACGGAGACTTTCAGTTCAAGCATTGTTTCAATCATTAGGTCCGCAGGACTCGAAAATTTTCGGATGCTTAAATCCATCCTCCCTATGGGAGTAGCCCCCGAGTCCGCAGTGGAGTCGTAGACTCGACGTAGGACTCAGAGAAGTAATTTTGTCCTTATTTGTCTGTCGGGTGCGCGGCCAACGCTCCTGATAGGAGTAGCCCCCAAGTATTTAGTCGAATCGTAGATTCGAGTGAGTACTCTTAGCTGTGGAGCCGAAGTGGTGCTAGTATAGCTTTTGATGACGTCAGTGCTTACGATCGATGACCTCAAGCGTCTGCTACGCCAGAGATGACTTGACTGGACGAAGCGTGGGTCCCACTTGCTGACTTTGAATTGACCGGTCACGCGCGGCGTGGAGATGATTACGGCGTCTCCTCGATTTCCGCGCGTAGTGGACGGCGTGGTAACGACGGTTCGTTTTGATGCTGACACGTGTACGGCCAGATCTACCGTTGGCGTTAGGTCTTCTCGATGGACGGCCAGCGTGCGTCATCGTCGCTGTTATAATCCCTGGTGAAATCGTGGTTTGTTTTTCACTGCAGCAGTTCATCTATTCACTGCCTCCTCGTTCTTGAGCTATTCTTGCTGCGCGCTTAGAGTTTCCTCCACATTTACTTTGTCCTTCTTCGTTGCAAACGCCACCACCGCTGTAGCGCCATGGGGAAGACAAAGAAATCCTCATATGTAACGCCGGAAACAAGAAAAGACTTGCTGCTTCGCGTCACCGATGGTGGGTGGGGCGGCGGCGAGCGGCGGAAGCGATCTCATCCGGCTCTTTGGACGGGGCACGATCCCGATCGCCGGCTGATGACAAACCACAATGAGGTAATCCCCCCCCCCCCATCAGGTACGGGGGTTATGTTTCTTGCTTTCTTCTGCGGTGGGTTTATATTATCCGATCTGACCTCCTTTAATTTTGCTCTCTTCTCTATGGGGTTCGGTTGCATCATCATCTATTGACAACCGCCGGAGAAGAGGCAAGAGGCCACATGCCATGCACCGTGGCAGCCATCGAGACGCGCGGAGAAGCGATCTCCGCCAAGCCGCTGTGCAGGGCGCGATCGCGGATCTGACGGACGGTTAAACTCCCTCGACAATCCCAATCCCCCCCCCCCCGCCCCGGGGGTTTTGTTGTTTGCCTTTTCATCTGGCGTGGTTATTTATTCATCCATCCATGACTTCGTGGATGCGCTTCTCTCTATGGGGTTCTTGCGCATCATCTCTCTCCCAATTCTCTTCTCCACATTGCTTGTTTTATCACCCTTTGCAGTCTTGGCTGGGCATTGAGTCGACTTTGGCCTCTTCCTAAGCTTTATTCCGTGAAGAGGCGATCTGTTCGGATGGTGTGTATCCCATTGGGGTTTCATCATCTCACTCACCCCAATGTGCAATTCTTTTCCTTTTCCATGTCCGAATATGTCCAAGATGGCGGAGGAAATGGTTTTACATCCGTGACTCCGTGCTTCTGGGCAAGATTTTGGTCTCGTTCTTTGACCCTCCCAATTGATTGAGAAGAAAAGATCCTGGAAAACCAAATCTTAGGCGGTGAGGTGGCGGAGATAGAGGCCTGCATCGTCGGGTGGAGGATCTCCAACTGATTCTGAGAAGAAGGTGAACGTGTCGACGTCATCCGGACGTTTCTTGAGCGTTGGTGCAGCCTCTCCAAGCGAGGGCGCATCCGATGTTTCTTTACTCGGGCGCCGTGATCCGACGAGGGTTTCGAGAGAAAATCTCGAGGTGGAACTTGACAAGGCTCTTCGCCTTTGTTGAAGTTCAAGGCCGACAAAGAAATCCCGGGGAAGTCGCTGACTCCTCCCTTTTCTTCGACGTTGGTCGTACCGAAGGTGTAGATTTGCGCACGTAGTGCTCCCCTTTTGTTTTTGTCAGCTGTGTACTTTTTCCTTTGTTTGCTAACAAAGTTCCTTTTCCTTTTGCAGAGCTTCAAAGTGCCGGGCATGGCACCACCGTTGCCCGAAAGGTATCCGAATGCCCCGGATAATGAAGTGGTGGATTCCGTGTCCGAGCTACCGTCAGCGCGATCCCCAGCGGAGGATGCCGACGAATCGAGTGAGGACCATTCGCGCAAGCGATCACGGAGCTCTAGCGAGTCGTCAGATGCCTCGACTCCTCCGACTCCCAGAAATCCTCTGGGCCTTGAGCGTCATGATGATGTTCATGGGGGTTCTTCCTCTCCCCTTCCTGCCATTCCTGTGCGGGCTGTTGCTCCGCACCCGCCAGCAAAGCGGAAGAAGGAAGAAAAGAAGGAGGAGAAGAAGGAAGAAAAGAAGGAGGAGAAGAGGGCCCGAAGGGCTTCTCCTATCTTCGATCTGAGCGCGTTGGGCTCGTAAGTTTTCTTGTTGCCACTATTGTCCTTTGTTCCCTTGTTATTTTTGCACCTGTGTTGATTGGTTCGTATGCAGGCAATCCTCCGATGGCTTTAGTGATGGTGCGCGGGAGATGATGGGGGAGTCGAATATTGCGTCGCCTCCTCCTCAGACTGTGGCGACTTCGGGTGACGCTGCTCCAGTTCCTCCTGTGCAGGAGAGGCTGGTGGTTGCGCCTCGAAATTCAGCGGCTCTGGGTTCGCCGAGCACGTAAGTTTTTCTGCTTTATGCTACGGGGGGAGCCCCCGGGTGTCTTCGTATGCTGATGTTGTTTTTGCTTCCTTGTGTTGGGCATAGCCCCCATGTCCTGTTCTTACTGCTATTGCCTTTTGCTGCAGCCTTTTGTCCAAGAGGTCAAACGGCTGGTGGAGGAATGCCTGACGCTGGAGGCGAAACTGCGGCAGCTTCAGGGTATTCGTCTGCCTTGTAGTACTTTTCTTGTTTATCCTGGTCCTGTTCTTTGACACTTGCTTGTTGGAAATGCAGAGGAGCATAATGACTCTCTCCGTGAAGTCGACGCTCTTAAGAAGAGTCTTGGCCAATCGGAGCAGAAGGCCGAAGCCGCCGCTGGTGCGAAAGAGCGCCTTGAGCTGGAGCTGACGAAGGCAACCGAAGCGAAGGAGCGTCTGCAGCAGGAGGCTGCAGATCGTGAGGAGCAGCTGGCCACCGTTGCTGCTGCTCGGGAAAGAGGGGTGGCAGATAAGCTCATGGCTGCTGCCAAGGCCATTTCGGGTGAGTACAAGCTTTTGTACTTGCTTCTTTTTCTACGAATCTTCTTCTATGTTGCCTTTTTTCATGTTTTCTTCTTTTTTTGTCTCAGATGCCGCAGGCATCGAGTTCGACCGCGGTGCTCTGGAGCATGGGAGTGCTCTGGATGATGGCACTGTAGCGGTCGAAGACCGCTGCAGCACCGTCGTCAACTCCCTTGCCAAGGCGAAAGAGGTCCTTGGTCGCTTCTACCAGGAGCTCTTCCCGAAGGGCGCATCCCTTGAAGATGTGGATGCCCTGGCAGAGGCTCTGTTACCGCGCTGCGGTGCAGCGTAGAAGCATCGGCGCGTCTGGCCGGTGGCGATGGCCATGGCGGCTGGGCGGAGTTGGACCTATCCTGATTACTTCTCGGATGCCGACGGCTGCGGATGGATTCGAGGTAGCCTTTCGCCTACTCGCCGCTCGCATTTGCGATATGGGCCCAAGCTCATTGACTTGTCGTCGAGTACGCATTGGCGGCAGGCGAGGCCAAAGCTAGGCAGTCTGGTTTTGAGGCGACTCAGTGTCCTCCGCCTTAGGCATAGTAGACGTAGGGTAGTTTGTAGTCTACTTTTGTTGTAAATATCTTTTGTAGTACCATCCTTGTGCCACGTAGTAGCCTTATATATTTTAATGAATTCCTCCGAGTTGTGCTCTATCCTTGGCTGAATGTCTGTGTGCCTTCTTTTTTCTGCTGCTATAGGATCCTTCGGGTGCTGACCCAGTTGAAACTTCATCCGGAAGGCCCTTGCGACCATCATTGGATGATTCCTCGCAACTCGCTTTTCTTCGAGATCGCGTGCATAGCTTGGAGAGAGATTTGCTTGGGTTACACGGTCGCGCCGATGTTTGGAAATCCAAGGCAGACCGTGGTGCAGCCAGAGAGGAGTATTTGATGGCGGAGCTGGGTCGGCTGTCCGAGCAGCTGCAATGTAAGTTGATCCTTCTTTCGGGATGTAGCTCAGTTCTTCGGGTGAGCCTGCTGGCCTTATTCTTGTTTTGTGCGGTTGTCGCAGGTGCCAATCTTGCTCCGAGGGAAGAAAAGGAGCGTATCGCTGTTTGAGTCAATTGCTTGACTCAACAGGACATAGAGGCCGGCGGCTTCTTCTGGATGGATCGTGATCGCGCCATGGTTCTGGCGACGGTGCAGGATCGTGTCTACCAGGTTTCGCGGGTGCTGCGCCATGTGCAGACATCACTTTCCTCGGTGCTACACGTCATGTTTCCGTTGGATGCCGTGCCAACGACCCTTGCAGGTCTTCTGACGAAGTTTCAGAGTGCCATCAATGTCAGGGAGCTGGTGCGGCAGCAGCTCGTCGCAGGGGTGAAGGCTGCCTTGTCTTTTGTGAGGGTGCACCGACGTGAATTTTTGGCTGTGGGCTACCTCCCCGACCAGATGGTGGCGAGTGGAACATGCGTCCGCATTACGCGGCTGTAAGGCAGTATGCCGAACAAATTGTAGATTTGTTTGAGCAGGGTGCTCAGGCTATTCTTCAGAGTAGGTAGGACCTGAAAATAAACAAGTAGATGTAAAATTTGTATATTGCGACTGGGCGTTTGTGTGCCCCTTGTTGTAAAGGTTTGCTTGTTTATGAGCATGCGGTGCTTTGATTGAGCACGCCTTTTTCGTTTGCGACGTGAGTCGACTACTCAGTGTACACGTTTGGTCCTCGGTCGATGAAATCATGAGGGGGAGCCCCAAGTGCGTATGTAGCATGTAGTAAAGTTGCAGAAAATGGTCAACCGAAGGTTGGGGGCGAGACACTTAGCTTTATTTATATCGTAATGGAGGAGGTACATGGTTCGGCTGAGTAGCCTTGGCTGAAAGCCTTATTGAATGTAAATGGGTAGGTTGCTACGGGTAGAATCGTCGCAGGTGCGAGACGTTCCATGGGTTGGAGTATGCGACTCCAGACTCCACGTGCTTGAGGCGATAGGCGCCACCTGGGATGACTTCGGTGATGACATAGGGTCCTTCCCATGGTTAATCGAGTTTGTTCGGTCGCTTTTTCTTGAGTGCAAGACGAGGTCTCCTTCGACGAAGGACCTTGGGCGCCGTGCCGGTATGATAGTTGCGGAGACTCACCGGTACACACTGATCGAGCTGCTATATCCCGTGCTTCGTCCGAGTGTGTCGACGCGTCTTCGAGTGCCGTGGACTCGCTTCGCTGTGACGACTCGTGGAGCCTGGTGGCGTATTGGCTGGTAGCACGCCTCGGCTCGTGCACCATGAAGAACGGTGTGTAGCGGTGGAGCTGTTTGGCGAGTCGTAAGCTCCACAGATGACGGTAGCTCTTTCGTCCGCTTTCACTTTGTGCTCGAGTGAGCTCATGAGGCGCTTCTTGATGCCAGCGCCGATTAGGCCGTTGGCCTTTTCCACTTGCCCGTTTGTTTGCGGGTGTGCCACTGAGTCATACGTGATATTGATCCCGAGGCCTTCACAGAAGTCCTGGAATTCTTCGGAGATGAAGTTTGATCCGTTGTCGGTGATGATGCTGTGCGGTACGCCAAACCTGTAGACAATGGATTCGAACAACTTGACGGCGGTTTTGCCCTTCTGGTTGGTGACTGGCATGGCCTCGATCCACTTGGTGAATTTGTCGACTGCGACCAGGAGGAAGACGTGTCCTCCTTTCGAAGATTTTGGCAGTTTGCCGATCATGTCGAGGCCCCATTGGGCAAAAGTCCAGGCTATGGGTATGGGTCGAAGTTCGGACCCAGGTGCGTGCGGTTTGTCGGCGAACCGTTGGCACCCGTTGCATCTTCGGACGATGTCCTTCGCGTCGCTCACGTTGGCGAGAGAATCGCTCGCAGAGCTTTGGCGACGAGGGAGCATCGCATGGTGGCCGCAGATGCCTTCATGGATATCTTGAGTATGGCCTTGCCGTCGTTGATGGTGACGCACTGCAATACACTGTAATGCTACGTTGTACAGTTCGCCGTTGATGATGGTGAAGGCTTTCGATCGACGAGATATGCGCCGCATCTGTCGGGCTATCGTGCAATTCTCCGTTTATCGAACCGGAGGTATGGGCGTGTCCAAGTTTCTTCAACGCCATGACCTGCATCAGGTTGACCATGGCAACCGGTATCCAACTTTTCGGTCCTTCATGTCCTTCGGTAGCGTAGCCCCGAGTGTTACGCTTCTTGGTGATCCTTGGGGAACTTTCGCTTGATGGATGGCACGCAGATCTGTTCGAGGAACACACCTGGTGGCACCTTTGCACAAGTGGAGCCGATGTTGGCGAGTCTATCGGCCTCCTCGTTGCTCTCTCTTCCAACGTGCCGAAGTTCGCAGCCGTCGAATTCTCCTTCGAGTGCGTTGTATAGCGCGCGGTACGCGGTCATATTTTCGGCGTGTGCGTTGCACTCATTCATCGTCTGTTGTACGACAAGGTTGGAGTCACCGTAGATGACCAGGCGCGTTGCGCCACATATTTTTGCCATCTTCATGCCATGGATGAGGGCTTCGTATTCGGCCTCGTTGTTGGAGGCTCTGAATTTCATCCGAAGAACGTACTTCATCTTGTCACCTTGCGGGGAGGTCAGTATGACTCCTGCCCCTGCTCCTGCTTCGCGCTTGGAGCCGTCGAAATGCATTGTCCAGGAACGTGACATATCTGGGGTGTCAGGCAGCTGCAGCTCCATCCAGTGTACGAGGAAGTCTGGAAGGACTTGAGATTTGATTGCGTGTCGCTTCTCATAGACGATGTCCAGGGGTGATAGTTCAATGCCCCACAGGGCCACGCGTCCTGTGGCCTCTGGGTTATTCAGGATGCTGTTCAGGGGTGCCTCGTTGACGACCATCACCTGATGCTCCTGGAAGTAGTGGCTCAGTCGTCGAGCCGTCATGAACACGCCAGAGGGACTTACGTAGTGCGGGTACCGCTGTTTTGTTGGAGTGAGAACCTCACTGAGGTAGTAAATTGGGCGTTGTACCCCGTGGGTCTTGTCTTCTTCGGGTCGTTCGACCACGAGTACTGTGCTAACCACCTGGTGTGTGGCTGCTATGTACAGCAACAGGGGCTCGCGCTCTTTTGGCGTGACCAAAACGGGCGAGGTGGAGAGGAGCCGCTTGAGGCTTTCGAATGCGTCGTTGGCTTCGTGTCCACTCGAACTTGTGCGCCTTGGCGCAGTGGTAAAATGGTAGGGCCTTCTCGCCCATGCGGTGATGAACTGCGCTTAGTGCCGCTACTCGCCGCGAGCTTGAACGCCTTGAGGTTTTTCGCTTCCATTTTCGTGATAGCTTTGATTTTCTTCGGTTCGCCGATCCCTCGTTGAGAGATGAAGTACCGAGCGGTGACCAGGGGGCCAAGGCGCACTTTTCTGGATTGAGCTTGATCCTGTAGCGATCAAGGTTGTCGAACGTCTCGCGGAGATCGTCGATAAGTGTTCTTGCCTCCTTGGTTTTTATGACTATGTCGTCGACATAGACTTGGACGTTGCGACCGATCTGGTCCTTGAGGCAGGCCTGCATGCATCGCTGGTACGTGGCATTGTGTTGTAGCAGAATACTCCGAATGGTGTGATGAACGCCGTTTTCTCTTGATCTTCAACATTGAGTCGAATCTGGTTATAGCCTGAGTAGGCGTCGAGGAAGGAGAGCTTCTCACAACCTGTAGTCGAATCGATGATCTGGTCGATCCGAGGAAGAGGGAAGTGGTCCTTTGGGTAGTGTTTATTTAGTGACGTGAAGTCCACGCACATCCGCAGGATGTCCGTGTCCTTCTTCGGGACCATCACCGTATTTGCCAGCTACTCGCTTTCTTTGATTTCCCGGATGAAGTCTGCTGCGAGTAATCTGTTGATCTCCTTGCCGAGAGCTTCGTAGCTCCGGCGATCTTCGGATAGACTTGATCGGCTTGGTGTCCGGAAGACATTGAGTGCGTGCTGGCGAATTCACAGGAACTCTGGCATGTCCGCAGGACACCAGGAAGATTTCCAGCCACGGAGGAATTCAACAGCCGCCTTCCTATCTTGGCCGAGGTCGTTGGCGATCAGCGCCGTCTTGGAGGCGTCTGTCGGATGGACCTGCACTTTCTTGGTGTTGACGGTGGAGTCGAAGGACATGTCGGGTGCGTTCTGCCTTGTGACTAGGGGTAGCCCATGTTGGAGATATGCCCAAGAGGCAATAATAAAGTGGTTATTATCATATCTTCACACTTATGATAAATGTTTGCATACCATGCTATAATTGTATTAACCGGAAACATTAATACTTGTGTGATTTGTAAACTAAAATAAGAGTCCCTAGTAAAGCCTCTTGTTAAACTAGCTTGTTGGTTAATATATGATCATGGTTTCCTGATCATGAACATAGAGATGTTATTAACAACAGGATCATATCATTAGGAGAATGATGTGATGGACATATTCCTATAGATAAGCGTAGCATAAAGATCAAGTCATTTAAATAGTTCAATTGCTATATGCTTTCTGATACATAGTAACCTAATTCCTTCGACCATGAGATCATGCATATCACCTTTTCCGGATGGATGCTTTGATGTCATCAAACACCACACCGTAACAGGGTGGCTATAAAGGTGGCATTGAGTGTTCAGAAAGTATTGGTTGAAACACATGGATCAAGAGTGGGATTTGTCCATCCATATGACGGATAGATATACTCTGGGCCCTCTCGGTGAAATGTCATCCAATTAGCTTGCAAGCATGTGACTGGCTCACAAGGGATCACATATCACGGGAACGAGAAAAGAGTACTTATCGGTAACGAGGTTGAACTTGGTATGCAGAGATACCGACGATCAAAACCTCGGATAAGTAAGTAAGTGGTTCATTCGATTGCAAAGTAATCGTAGAAATATGTGGGAGCCATATGAATTTCCAGATTCCTCTATTGGTTATTGATCGGAGAAGTGTCTCGATCATGTCCGCATAATTCACGAATCGTAGGGAGACACACTTAAGGATTCGATGTTGTTGAGTAGTTATGGAATGATGAGTAAGAGACCGAATGTTGTTCAGAGTCTCGGATGGGATCCGGGATATCACGAGGAGATCCGGAATGGTCCGGAGAATAAGATTCATATAAGGAAAGTCTCGTTTCGGAGTTTGGGAATGATTCCGGTGTTTTCATCGGGAATGTTCTAGAAGGTTCCGGAATGTCCGGCACTCCGGAGGGGGAGGGGTACATGAATGTGTTATATCAAGTTGGTATGATTGCATCATGTACTAAGTGTCATTGCTGTACCAAATAGAGGATTTAATCAAATCCTAGTTTGAAAAGTCAAACGGCTAGTTTGAAAGTCAAACGGCTATTTTGGGAAGTGGGAAAGAGGAGAAGGAAGTTTGAAGCCGACTTGGGAGGAGTTCTCCTCCACCGGCCCTCCTTGAGGCCGAGTTGGGGAGGACTCCTCCCCGGCCGCCCTCCACCTATAAAAGGAGGGGCAGGGCTCCCCTCCTAGACACACAAGTTCCTATCCTCTAAACCTAAACCCTAGCCACAGCCTCCGGTTTAGAGCCGTTTTGGTTTAGAGATTCTAATTTCCCTAGCCTTCGGTTTAGAGCCTTCTAATTGGTGTGTCTAATCCCTAGACCACTAAAGCCTCTCTCATACTCCACCATACTGCCTCCGCTTAAGGCGAAGCCTGCGAGATCTCCCTCTACTTAGGTACCACGCCACAGTGTCTTCTTGGGAATCGCGAGGAGAGTGCTACAACCTCCGCTGCCTGCTGGAACAAGGGAGAGGAAGGTCTTCGTCGAGTACCGAACGTGTGACCGACTGCGGGAGCGCTGCCGGAACGTGGCGCCGGAAGGATCGCCTACGCGATCTTCAGATCGGAAAGAGTACGACTACATCATCCACGAGAATCTTCTCTCGTTAACCGCTTTGGAATCTTCGAGGGTAAGTTATTCCATCGACTCGTTGCTACAATCTAGTAGATAGATCTTGGCTTGTTTGTTTGTATGCGATAGAAAATTTTTGTTTTCCATGCTACGAACCCCTACAGTGGTATTAGAGCCGTGTCTATATGTAGATCTGTTTGCACGAGTAGAACACAATGGTCATTGTGGGCGTTGATGCTTTTATTGTCGATTGCTTCTTGTGTACTTTGCATCTTGCGGTATGTTGGGATGAAGCGGCCCGGGCTAACCTTACATGACATCGTTCATGAGACTTGCTCCACGCTTGACATGCAACTTGTATTGCATACGTGGCTTTGCGGGTGCCTGTTTCTCCTAGCATAGTTAAGATCCAATTTACAACGGGTGATTAACAATACTAGTATCAATGTTGTGGTTCTTGTTCGTAAGTTAGAACGACACTTATTGAAAGCCCCAAACCACGTAAAATATGCAAAGAAAGTAGAGGCGTCTAACTTTGTTTTGCAGGGGTGTGCTGTGATGTGATATGGCCATGATTGTGATTATATTTGATGTATGCAATGACCCTTATTGTAAGTTGGCAACCGGCAGGAGCCATATGGTTGTCTTTAATTTATGTTAAGACCCGCGTGTCTATTCAAAGTAGTTGTAATAGTTGAAGCCGGTGGACGACAACCATGGAGAAGCGTCATTGACCTTGATGCAATGTCGGTGATGATGGAGATCATGTTCATGCTAGAAGATGGAGATCGGAAGAACAAAGAAGAAAGGCCATATCATATCACATATTATGAATTGCATGTGATGTTAATCCTTTATGCATCTTGTATTGCTTAGTAGACGACGGTAGCATTATAAGATGATCCCTCATGCACACAAATTTCAAGTTTTAAAGTGTTCATCCTTAGTAAGCACCGTTGCTAAAGCTCGTTGTTTTGAAACACCACGTGATGATCGGGTGTGTTAGATTCTGCGAGTGTATACAACGTGAGCAAGCCAGATTTGCTCATGCGGAAGCTAAGGTTGATCTTGACGAGCCTAGCATGTACAGACATGGTCTCGGAACACGGATCACTGAAAGGTAAAGCATGAGCCATATAGTAGATATGATGAACATGTTGATTGTTCGCCATTGAAGCTATATCAAATCTCGTGATGATCGGTTTTGATGTGGTGGATTTGGTTCGTGTGATCACTAAAACAATGTGAGGGATATTGTTTTGAGTGGGAGTTCACCTAGATTAATTTAATTATTAATTAGAACTCAATTTATCATAAACTAAATCAAAGTGAATTTGCATAGTTGTTGTAGTCATTGGCATCCGTTTACCACCTTGCGCTTAGTTATAATTGAGATGATAGAACTATAGAATTCTGGTTAGTTACTTTACGAACTGGTATCGTATTGTTTTGAAGTGTTAATCTAAAGTTTAAAAGTCCCATTGCAAACTTTCAGTAAGTTTTGATTACTCCATGAAGTTTAAAAGTTGGTATTAAAATCAAGAGTAACAATTCCAATGTTAGTATATTAGTATCATGTTTGTCTCCATGATTCTTGATATTCAAAGGATTGTCTTAATATCAAGGTTATCTAGGATCCGAAAGAGTTGTTTGAAAACCATGATGTGGAAGATATTGTGATATCTGAAGCGAAGTTTTGTTGCAACATGATAGAGTATAATATGGCAAAAGTCATGTTCTCATATTTGATGAGAATTTGCAAAAGGTTGGAGACACTAGTTGTCCTAATCCTCCAAAAGGTTTTGGAGAGCAACATTATACTTGCGATTCACCGTTGCAAGCTAAAAGTAGCTTGATCATGGATAAATCCATGATGAGGGTGAATATTTGATGTAGGTAAAATGTTTACTACACCAAGAGATTACTAAAGAAAGGAATTTGAAAGAACACCAAACATTTGATAATGGTGATCTACTTCAAAGTGCAAGTCCAAAGACATTGGTATTTAACTATACACGCTTTGGACTATGTGTCATATGTATGACTCCACTATTGATGTTGATATATTCTTTCAAGGAAATACTGAAAGAGAATCTCATAAATATATGGCAGAAAATAAAAGACTAGAATTGTTCAATTTAAGTATATAGATGATATACATGTTATGGCTATATTCTTTGCTTATTAAACAATGTGGTTCTTAAGTATTTGATACTGAATTTGTTGGTGTGAATCGTCATACGAAACAACACAATTCATGAACTACAATGGCCTAAGTAACTAGCAAAAGAATATGTGATGATGTTCATCGAGAACAAATAAAGGGTTATTGTGTTGCTCGTTAAAACATCAAAGCTTGCCTTCAAGATTTATTTTATCAGGTATTATGAGAACAAAAGGGTTGTTCAAATAATTGCCGTAATCCATGAAAGATGGATGATTCACAAATCTCGTTGGAGAAATCACATCCATAAAACTAGTGCTAAAAATGTCGAAAGACAAATTGATTGAAATATCACTTAGGAAGTGACATCGCCGTTTAAATTATATTGGAAAGAAAACATGAAGAAACTCCATATGGATGGAATTTTGGAGTCTATTTGATTTTGATCAAATGACGCTTGTGAAACTTTCCTAGAGATAATTAAAACTTCGTTCATAGGCCAAAAGGGAACGAATGACTAGCTTATTGGAAATTGTACATATTGTTGTACAAAGTCCATCATGTGTAGTCAAAAGCGATGGATTTCAACTTCATATGCTTTCTCCGAGAATTTGAGTGAATATATGAATATTTACTTAATAAAGATAAAGTATGAAACATTTGAAAAGTTCAAAGACTTTCAAGATGAAGTGCAAAATCATTGTAACAAGAATATAAAAAGTTTATGATAAAGATCATAAAGGAAGATATTTGAGTTACAGAGTTTAGCATAATACCTAAGATTTAAGGAATCGTTCCGTGGATTTGCATTTCCCGAAACACCATAAGGGTATGGAGCGTTCGAGGTATGTAATTAAACCTTGTTTGACATGGTAAGATCAAAGGTATAGTACATAAAACTGCCATTATATTTTAAAGATTAAAAACTTTAGAGATTACCGTTTTTCCACTGAAAAGAGCTTCATCATAATCCGTTGAAATGACACCATATAAGGTTATGGTTTGGGATAAAACCCAAGTAGTCCTTTCTTAAAACATTGGTATGTTATGCATAAAAAAGATGTGTGCAACCAAAGTCGGATGAAACTGTCTTTGTATAACTATTAAGTATTCCTCCATAAACACCGGAGACAAAAGTGTTTGTTGCTTAGAACGTCAAGTTTCTTTGAGAAGGAATTTTTCGTAAAAAGTTAAGTGGGAGGACAATAGAACTTTGATAAGGTTAAAAGAACCTTAGCTATATGTGCAAAGTTGGGCAGCGCCGAAAAGTGTTCCGGAGTTAGCAAACAATGCTCATGGCTCGCGTACTTCAAAGGTTGTTGTCACGGAGATCTAAGTTCCTATTGAAACAAGTAGGTCGGATGAACAATCAAATACCAAGATTTGAGAGTTAAATCATTATTTGACAATAATGATCCGACTACGTGCAAAGAAGCAATGATGAGCCCTGACTCCGTCAAATGGCTTGAAGCCATAAAATCCGTGATAGTTCCATACACGAGAAATCAAGTTTTTGAACTTGAAGGACCCTCGAGAAAGGTGTAAGACCTTACAGTTGTGTCTGGATCTATAAAGAAATAGACATGGATGTTTTACATCTATGAAATAGTCGACATGTTGGGAAAGAGTTCACAAAATGTTCAAAGGTTGACTATGACAAGATTTGATCTTTCATAGTGATATTTAGTCTAGACGGATTAATGTAGCAACCACTACATATAATTTGTTATATGGTAGTTGAATAAACAAAACAAGTTCTTCTAATAGAATCGTTACCTAGGACATGTGCATAACACGGTCCATAGGGTTTTGTTAATTCAAAGGATGCTAAAAGCATATGCAAACTTCAATGGTTAAAGTGAGCATCGCGGAGTTGGAATCTTCACTGTGATGAAACTGTTAAAGAAGTTTAAAAGTTCATTAGAGACAATGAAGATGCTTGCATTTGCAAGAAATTAAGTGGGAGCGCTAAGACATGTTTCTAATACATTATGTGTAAGACATATTGTTGATTGGAAATAATGTATCTTTTATTAACACATATTAAGAATTTCATCCCGATGAAAGACTTAGGCAAAACCCAAATATTTGGCATCAATAGACGCTAATATGGTTGTGCCAGAAGTACATAGACAAGATATTGAATGAGTTCAATATAGAAACTACAAGAGAGTTTCTTGTCGCACAGAAAGGATTGAATGAGTTCAATATTGATGATATATTCAAGTGTATTGACATTTGGTAAAGTGAAACAAATAATCAAGTATAGATTGATACTTGATGTATGAAATCACAAAGAGTATTTATATCAATCATAATGTGATATGTACAAATCCAGATATGTCCTATGATCTAAATGTTGTGAGCATATACCAGAATGATTCGTAAGATGATCATTGGACAATAGTAAGGATATTCTTATGATCTTTTGGAAGAACTAAGAGTATAATATTTGTAGAAGTGACAAATAGATGGTTAGTTCATTGTAAAAGTACTACATTGATACTAGTTTTGTCACAAAGTACAAATTAAGTTTATCTCAATCTAAACTAAGGGTGGCACAATATAATGGAAAGTGAGTTCCATAATGGATTTGGATGAGTTCCAAAGTTAAGACATTGTGAGATACTACAACAAAAGGCTAAGTATATGACTGCTATTTTAGCAAAAAGAGGGCATTTGTGTCAAGTAGTTTGTTATCAAACTAGGTGTAGTTCACAAGGATAATACTATGAAGATATATTGTGCGACAATATTATCAACATGTTTTAACCCCAAAGAGCTAAAGGTCACACCTAAAGACCAAATTTATACAAAGCCATCTCATTAGAGAATGAGTGATGCGAGACGCAAAGACATGCAATTACACACGACTGGAAGTGTCGGATCCGAGATCAGTTGACCACTAGCAATCGGTACATACAACACCGGAAAGCCATAGGTGTTGAATACACAAAGGTTTGAAACTAGATTATTGACTCTAGTGCAAGTGGGAGACTGTTGGAGATATGCCCAAGAGGCAATAATAAAGTGGTTATTATCATATCTTCACACTTCTGATAAATGTTTACATACCATGCTATAATTGTATTAACCTAAACATTAATACTTGTGTGATTTGTAAACTAAAATAAGAGTCCCTAGTAAAGCCTCTTGTTAAACTAGCTTGTTGGTTAATATATGATCATGGTTTCCTGATCATGAACATAGAGATGTTATTAACAACAGGATCATATCATTAGGAGAATGATGTGATGGACATACTCCTATAGATAAGTGTAGCATAAAGATCAAGTCATTTAAATAGTTCAATTGCTATATGCTTTACGATACATAGTAACCTAATTCCTTCGACCATGAGATCATGCATATCACCTTTTCGGATGGATGCTTTGATGTCATCAAACACCACACCGTAACAGGTGGCTATAAAGGTGGCATTGAGTGTTCGAAAGTATTGGTTGTAACACATGGATCAAGAGTGGGATTTGTCCATCCATATGACGGATAGATATACTGGGCCCTCTCGGTGAAATGTCATCCAATTAGCTTGCAAGCATGTGACTGCTCACAAGGGATCACATATCACGGAACGAGAAAAGAGTACTTATCAAGAACGAGGTTGAACTAGGTATGCGGAGATACTGACGATCAAAACCTCGGATAAGTAAACTATCGTGAGACAAAGGGAAATTGGTATCATATGTAAGTGGTTCATTCAATCGCAAAGTAATCAGAGAAATATGGGAGCCATATGAATTTCCAGATTCCTCTATTGGTTATTGATCGGAGAAGTGTCTCGATCATGTCCGCATAATTCACGAACCGTAGGGAGACACACTTAAGGATTCGATGTTGTTGAGTAGTTATGGAATGATGAGTAAGAGACCGAATGTTGTTTGGAGTCTCCGATGGGATCCGGGATATCACGAGGAGATCCGGTATGGTCCGGAGAATAAGATTCATATAAGGAAAGTCTCGTTTCGGAGTTTGGGAATGATTTCGGTGTTTTCATCGGGAATGTTCTAGAAGGTTCCGGAATGTCCGGCACTCCGGAGGGGGAGGGGTACATGAATGTGTTATATCAAGTTGGTATGATTGCATCATGTACTAAGTTTCATTGCTGTACCAAATAGAGGATTTAATCAAATCCTAGTTTGAAAAGTCAAACGGCTAGTTTGAAAGTCAAACGGCTATTTTGGGAAGTGGGAAAGAGGAGAAGGAAGTTTGAAGCCGACTTGGGGGAGGAGTTCCTCCTCCCACCGCCGGCCCTCCTTGAGGCCGAGTTGGGGAGGGACTCCCCTCCCCAGGCGCGCCTCCCTCCACCTATAAAAGGAGGGGCAGGGCTCCCCTCCTAGACACACAAGTTCCTATCCTCTAAACCTAAACCCTAGCCACAGCCTCCGGTTTAGAGCCGTTTTGGTTTAGAGATTCTAATTTCCCTAGCCTTCGGTTTAGAGCCTTCTAATTGGTGTGTCTAATCCCTAGACCACTAAAGCCTCTCTCATACTCCACCATACTCACTCCGGCTTAAGGCGAAGCCCTGCGAGATCTCCCCTCTACTTCCGGTACGCCACAGTCTGCCTAGGAATCGAGGAGAGTGCTACAACCTCCATTGCCTTGGAACAAGGGAGAGGAAGGTCTTCGTCGAAATCGAACGTGTGACCGATCAAGGAGCGGGCCTTAACGGATAGGAAGGATCGCCTACGCGATCTTGAGATCGAAAAGAGTACGACTACATCATCCACGAGAATCTGCTCTCGTTAACCGCTTTGGAATCTTCAAGGGTAAGTTATTCCATTGACTCGTTGCTACAATCTAGTAGATAGATCTTGGCTTGTTTGTTTGTATGCGATAGAAATTTTTTGTTTTCCATGCTACGAACCCCTACAGCCCATTGTCCGTCACCTCGCGGAGCCTTACGAGCTCGTCTTGCATGCCGAAGGACTGGGAGATTTTGTTGAAATCCCTGTCGCATTGGTCCGATCGGGTGAAGCTCCCGTGGACTGTGATGACGCCTTGGTCCCGCATCTTGAGTAGTAGGTATGTGTAGTGTGGGACGGCCAGAACCTTGCGAATGCTACACGTCCCAGATGGCATGGTATTGCGACGGCGGTCCACCACTTCAACTCTAGGCGCCCGCCGAAAGTTGTCCGGCTTCGAAGATGACGCCGAGCCCTATTTTGCCCAGGGGAAGATGCCTTCCACGACAATGCCGTGGAACGTTGTGTGCGATTGTTCCAGTGCATTGCGGGATCCGCATAGCTGCTAGAGTGCTTGCGAACATTACGTTGATGCCGCCGTCCATGAAGACGCGACTCATCTCGAAGCCTCGATCTGCGCCTCCGGCACTGGGGCAACATGACTGGGCAAGGGATCCGCAAGGGTGATCCGCGCGAGTGAATGTGATGCAGACTCGATCCGCCGAGGTACTGGGGATTGCAGCGGAGTTGCCACGGCCAAGTTGATTTGTCGGGTGATTTTCTTCTGCGCCCTATTTGTGGGCGCCCTTACATATCATATTGAGTGCTCCTTTTGGTGGGGGTATGCGACCCGGCGTTGTTTTGTTGTGCGATGGTTGATTTGGGCCTCCAATAGGCGGCGGTGGAGGAGCTCCGTGTGCTATTTCACCTGGCGCAGGTGCGTTTCCGAACGCAGGGATTGGAGCTTGTTGCCTCATTTGCACCATGCCTTCGCTGAGTTTCTGGAACTCGCGGCAGTCCTTGAGCATGTGGCTAGCTTTATTTTTGTCATCTTGTTTGTCGATGTAGAAGTGGATGGTGCATGGACCCGAAAGTTTGTCGAATGCTGAGGGTCCGTTATCGCGGTCGCGGCGTTGCCACGACTGCATTGGTCGTCCGTTGTCGCGGAAGTTTCCGCTGCGGTATCCTCCGCTGTTGCGGCTGTTGTCTTTACGGCGGTCGGCGTAGCCGGCTGCGACCATGTCGGGTCCGTCGCGGTCCTCGTAGATGCGCGATCTCCTCTTGCTGCGGCGTTCGCGTCTTCGGCCGTAGTCGTCCTCTTCATCTCGACAGCATTGGATGCTATCTTCGCCGCCCAATCATATGTGGCGATTTCCATGAGCTGGTCGAGTGTCTTGGGCTTTACACGTCCAAGTTTCTCCTTGAAGTCTGGGTGCTTAACACCGTCCCTGAAGGCGTCGATGGCCCTTTCTTAGGAGATGTGTGCTGCGGAGTTCTTGGTTGTAGACCAGCGTAGTATGTACGAGCGAATAGATTCACCTGCTTCCGAGTGCGGGCTCGCAACTCTTGATTGAGGCGGCCTCTTTACGGTGCCTTTGAAGTTTTGATGAAGCCGTAAGCGAGCTCCTCTTCCGGATGGATCGATGATAGGTCGCTGCTGCAGACCAGCATACCGTTAGCTGCAGCTGAAGGCATTGCATGGCAGTTTCTTTGTTGCCTCCGTGAAGTTTGACGGATGACAGATGGTCACTGAGCCAGGACTTTGGATCTTGCATGCCGTTGAACTTCGGTGTATCCGAAGGAAGCTTGAAGTTGCATGGCATCTGTGTTCGCCGAACGGATCTGCTGAAGCATCGAGCCCCACAGAGTTCTCCTTCGTCTTCATCCATCTCAGATTCAGACGAGCATGCGCGTTTAGCGCGTGCTTTATCGATCTTGCGCTGCGTAAGCTTGTCTCTGGCGTCGTAGTCGCTTTTTTGGCGGTGTGAGCTCTTCTTCCTTCGAGGAAGATCGTGCTCCTCTTCCTCTTCGGATGAGGGGGTGGGACTCCGGTAGCGCCTGGCCGGAGCTTTCTTCTTTGGTTCCGCTGGAGCGTCTTCGTGGAGCGCAGCTCCGATTAGTCCTAGTCCGGTGAGTGCGGACCTATGCATGGCCCTTTTCGGGTCCCCCTCCGGAGGTGGGTGAGCCGCGAGATACGCAGTGGCTGCCATGATCGCAGCTTGTGGCGTCTTCGGGATGATGTTGCCGTCAGCGTCCATATCCATGAACGATGTATGGAGAGTTCGGGTCACGTCACGCCGCTCCTTGTGGTCCATGTTTTCCACTCGAGAGCGGTGCTTGTTTCCCTGATTCCCGTTTGTGCTAGAGCCGGGTCCCATGGCGGAGAGCACAACTCGTCGCGCACTGGACTCAGAGGCTGCTTGCTTGCGTTTGTCGAGCGTCTCATGCATCTTGACTTGCTTCTTGTGCTCCTCGATGAGGAGGTAATGGTATGCCCTCAGCAGATCACGTGGGGAGTCCAGAGGTAGGACTATTTCGCCTGCGACGGCGCGACGTACTTCGACCCATCCTTCTTTGCTAAGTTGGATGAGGCGGCCACTGTTTTCCCGTTACTGCTTCATCCTGCGGGTTGGGGTTGGGCGGCGGGTTAGGCGTTTGGATGACTGCGGTGCACAGATAGCGCCTGCAGATTGGTTGGCTGCTGCTGCAACTTTCGGATCCGGAACCGTAGGTCCCTTCATCCGAAGGTGGATCGCACAGATCGGAGTTGCAGCTGCTGCTGCTATAGAACTCATCTGTTGATGGTGACGTGCGTAGCACGGGGTGTGGAGCCCATGAAGCGGGCCTAATTGACGTCACGGGCACCCGCTCAGGGAGGCGGAGGGTGCCGGTTTGTCCCACCTGGAAGCAGAAGCTCCCGAACAAGATTTCGAGTCCGTCGCCTACGGGCTCGAAATCCTTCATGGTAGCCGGCGAGTGGGCGGTGAAGTCGAAAGCGCCGAAGAGGAGGTGATTCTCCGTCGCCGCGGAGTTGTAGATCGATCGGGTCGGAACCGTCACGACCGCACAATCAGCAGCCCCAAATCCCACAGACGGCGCCAATTGACGAGGTTTAATCTCGTCAATGCCCATTGTTATGGACTTGGGTTTTGGAGAAGATGGGGATGCTGGAGATCGTGGCACGGTTAACAGACAAGCAACCAGGGGAAACGAGATTTACCCAGGTTCAGGCCCCCGGAGGGAAAACCCTACTCCTGCTTGTTTGCTCATTGATTACGGCGGAACCGAAGGTTACAGGGTGCGCAGATTCGATCTGGCGTGGATGCGTGTGCGGAAGTATGAGTCGAGTTGCCCTAGGACGTGCCCTAGTCGGTTACAAGTTCTAGGGTTTTACCCCTTTGAATTTCCTATCTCCTCTAGTCTTGCTCTCCAAGGATCCGAAGACGTCATGGGCCTTGGCCACCCGAAAGTCTTCATGGGCCAGCGTATGTCTACCGTGGGCCTTCTTTGGGCTGGACTAGGTATGCTGAAGTTACGTACCCGTAGGTTATAACCATGTCAAGGAGCACGGTCGTGACTATTATGATACCTTTGCTCCTGTGGCTCATATGACCACTGTGCACATTCTTCTTGTTGTCGCTTCTGTTCGTCACTGGTCTGTGTCCCAGCTTGATGTTTAGAACGCATTCCTCAATGGCGAGTTGAGTGAGGAGGTTTATATGCAGCCTCCTCCTGGGTATTTTGTTCCCGCTGGGATGGTTTGCGGTCTTCGACGTTCTCTTTATGGCCTGAAACAGGCCCCTCGTGCCTGGTTTGAGCGCTTTGCCTCTGTGGTGATTGTTGCTGGTTTCTCTCCTAGTGCTCATGATCCAGCGCTGTTTGTTCACACTTATCCTCGTGGACGCACTCTTATTCTTCTTCTTCTTCTTCTTCTTCTTCTTCTCTATGTTGATGATATTATCATTACTGGTGATGATCCGGAGTATATCGCCTTTGTTAAGGCTCGTCTTCGTGATCAGTTTCTTATGACTGATCTTGGTCCTCTTTGATATTTTATTGGGATTGAGGTTTTGTCAACACCCGAATTTTTATTCCCAGATGCCTGTTATGCCATACATCGCAATCCCAGGATTACCATTTTTGCGAGACATAACAGAATTGTATACCACAGTACATCATCCATTACAAACCATACATAAGGTCTTACACAAATAAGGATCTCATGATCCAGTTCTTAATACAATTCAAGCAGCGGAAATACGTAATCATAAAGGTAGCATAGGCGAAGCTCCATCTTCGGGGTCACAGGCAATGCTGACGATGGGAGATGATCCTAGTTGTCATAACCTTCCTGGGGTACATCATCCTGGTACTCCTCTTCATAGTCTGGCCACGGGAATAGCCAGGGACAAAGCCATGAGTACTCTTTAAGTACTCGCAAACTAGTACTAACAAGTGAAGGGGGTTTTTGTAATAGGACACTAAGCTCTAGGGTTGTTTTGCAAAAAGCCAGATTTACCTCTACTAAGTTCAGAAGCAAGAAGGCTGGTTGAAGTTTTATATCACCTAGGTGGGAACTTGAATTTCATATCACAACTCTGTTGTGGTCAAGTCAAAATCTCAATTCATTTCATAAGTCATTTTGAAAACATCTGACGGGGGAACAATATGGCCACTCCAACTGTCCATAACCGTGGACGCGGCTATTCGAATAGTTTGACACTCTGCAAAGATTGTACACTTTCACCACAACATTCGATACATCCGTCATGAACAAATCCTGAATTCACCATACTCAGTATGCGGATAATCAATCCTAACCTTTCAATTACATGACCTAGTATAGGCACCTCTCCTGTGAGTTTGGCCTCCCAAACATGACCAACTGTCATCTTGGGTACTGCACAGGTGGACAATCTTCACAAGGTAGCCTCAGCTCAGACCTTGTCCGTGAGGGAACCCATACTAAGGTATATAAATTTCCAGTCAAGCCCTACCCAATTTTCAGGTATTGTGGTTGTACGGTAAAATTGGAATGGTATCGCATCCAGACAACCATCAGTTTTATAAAGGGCTAAGGCTCATGCCTTAACATTTTCATCATCAAAATCCTATGGTGTTCGGGAACACATGTCAAAACATCTCAGTAGAAGGACTAATCATTCTAAGGTTTTCATAACCATTTTCCACCAAGTATTCCCATCTAAAGTTGATCAAGTTTTATGCTTAGAACTAGCATATACAAGTGGGGGGTGAGTACTAATGAGGGGTGGTAAAAAGTGTAATTTAACTAGGTTCAATCTCATGCCTTAGGATGACATCAATATTATCTAGCTTAGGCCAAATTTAATGCTCTTTATGCAACTTTCAATTATCTTTCTAGTATCTATAATTTACTCAAGTAAAATTTAAGTAATAGCTTTGATAAATAAATAAAGTAGAAAGCTTGCAAGTAAAACTAGGAATGGGGTTATCAAGTGGGTATGATAACATATGCTTAAGGCATATAGTGTGCATGGTAACAAGCAAGTGTTTGCTTGCATAGGTAAAGTATCTTGCAAGAGTTAGCTTGCTCAATGAACTAGTAGTATTAGGCTTGCAAGGTTGCAAGTATTGGCTTGCCTTGTGCAGATCAGTGGTTGAAGTTCTCCTCGGCTTCTTCTTCGTAGTATCCTCCTTCCTCCTCGTATCCTTGGTCGGTACTAGCGTTTATGAATAAATACGAGGTACACAATCACCAAACAATACTTAACTACTTTCAATCATCACACAAAAGGGTTCTATAGATGATCTAGCATCATCACTAACATTCCAGATTAAAGCACTTGCATTATTTATTTTTAGAAAAGTAATTTCTACTCATTGAAAAACTACTTAAGATTTAATATTCTCCAAACCAAACATGGGATCATGTTGACACATGTCATCACCACATATTTCAGTACATGAGAATGCGATTTAAAGTGGTGTCACAATTTAATAAGGTTTAACCTTTTTATTTTAAATAATTAAAGTGGCTAGAAATGCCTATATGGCATTATTTTATTACTTGAACATTATTTTGAAGGGAATATGCCCTGAGAGGCAATAATAAATTGTTTATTATGTGTATTCCAAGTATATGATAGATGTTTATTTTGCATGCTATAATTGTATTAATACGGAAACGTTAATACATGTGTGTTTAATAAACAAACAGAAAGTTCCTAGTTAAGCCTCTCTCATAAACTAGCTCGTTGATTAACAAGATGATCAAGGTTTCCTGATCATGGACATTGGATGTTGTTAATAACGGGATCACAACATTAGTGTAATGATGTGATGAACATTCATCCGAAGTATAGCATTACGATCAAAGTCATTGAGTTTATATTGCTATAACAACTTACGAAGTGATCCTAATCCTTAGACCATGAGATCATGTCAATCACTAACACCTGAAGAGTTTCTTGATAACATCAAACGTCACACCGTAACAGGGTGATTATAAAGATGGGTTCGTAACTAATAAAGTGTTATGTTGAGGCTCATGGATCGAGAGTGGAATTTGTTCATCCCGATGACGGATAGATATACTGGGCCCTCTCGGTGATATCACATTGATTAGCTTGCAAGCAAGTGATTTGATCACTAGAATGTTATATCACGGGAACGAGAAAAGAGTGCATGTCGGTAACGAGATCAAACTAGGTATGGAGATACCGATGATCGAATCTCGGACATGTAATATATCGTGAGACAAAGGGATTAAGATACTAGCGTAAAAGGTTCCGACGATCACAAGAAAGTCATCGTTGAATGTGTGGGAGTCAGTATGGGTCTCCAGATCCCGCTTCTGATTATTGATCTGAGAGGGGTCTCGATCATGTCCGCATTATTCACGAACCGTAGGGTGACACACTTAAGAGACACCGACATCCAGTTGGAGCAAAAGTTTCATGCTGAAAGAATAAAAAAAAGCGCAGGAATTTATTTCACTAGATACCGAAACAGTTTTTCGGGTGAAATTGCATAAAGTGGTTATGCATGTGAAATAGAATTCTAGCAAGGGGTTATTTGTGAATGTTTGTCATTAAAGTAATTGACAAAATTCTGAATAAAATAAAAGAGTTTTATTTAATGAGAGATTGCATTAAATTTGGTGGAAATTTAATGGGATTTTTGAGTGGACTTTTGAGTGGAGGGAATTTGGAGGAGTTTTGTGAGTGGAGTGTCCACCCACATGAAGAGGGGAGGGCAAGGGAAGCCCCATGCCGGCCACCCCTTGGGGTTCCCTCCTCCTATAAAAGGATCCCTCCTCTCACTTCTCACACACACCTCCTCGTGAAGGATCTCTCTCCCCTCTAGAATTTATCCCCATGGTCTCGGACTAGCGAGATACATGTTCCCGGTGGCTATTCGGCAAGAAAGAGTTGTGCTTCCGCTGCATCGCTGGAGCGAGGAGGCGGAGGTTGCTCGGTGCCTCGAACGTGTGTGCGAGCACGGATGCGCTGCTGATTTGCGGCGCTAGGACTTCCTCTCGATCTTGAGATCGGCAAGAGATCGTCTACATCAACCACGAGTTTGGACTCGTTAAGCTTTGTCGGTCTTCAAGGGTATGTTCTCTACGGATATACATCCGCCCGTTGTTTGTATCTAGTATAAATAGATCTTGGTATATAGTTCACATCGTAGGAAAATTTTTGTTTTCTATGTTGCGAACCCTTCAGTGGTATCAGAGCCGGATCTATGCGTAGATACTTTACACGGGTAGTACACATATGAGTATGTGGGCGATGATCATGTTGTTGCTCCTTTCTTGTGATTTTGGATATTGGTGGCATAGTGGGATGAAGCGCACGGACAAACTTTACATGTCCTCGCACATGAGACTGTTCCACGCTTGACATGCAAATAGTTTGCATAAGTGGCTAGCGGGTGTCTCTCTCCTACTATAGTCAATATCTATTTTAAAGCGAGTTGTCAACAATTTGATTATCCTCGTTGTGGTTCATGTTCGTAGGTAAGAACGGTTCTATCTTGAAAGCCCTAAGCCACGTAAAACTTGCAATGGATAAATTAGAGGCGTCTAGTTTAGATTGTTCTTTGGGCTAGTGTTATGATATGGTAGTGTTGTAAGTAGAAGTATGAGATGATACTCTTACAACACACATAGCGTGTAAAATCCATAGGCGTGGATTTACACATATAGGTATGATAGTGATCATACCACGATGCACATGATAGAGATCATCTGCTTGAACCATATAATTTCACTAATGAACATATGATGTTTGATTGCATCTTATATTGCTTGTTTAGCGCTTTGTTAAGCATAATAAGATGATCCCTCATTTAAATATCAAGATAAGAATGTGTTCTTCCTTTAGTATGCACCGATTATGTTTTCGTCGCTCCAAGACATCACGTGATGATCGGGTGTTCTTGGATCCTCGACCATACTTCGGGTGTAAAACAGTTACACACGCAAATACTAAGGTTCTAACTTGGCGAGCCTAGCATGTACGTACATGGCCTCGGAACACGTAATCCGAAAGGTTAAGCATGAGTCATATAGTTGATATGATGCCCATTTGATGCTCGCCTTTGAAGCTATACCGACTCACGTGATGATCGGACTTGGTGTAGTGGATTTGGTTCATGTAATCACCAAAAGGACACGAGGGATGTCGCTTGTCCTTTTGAGTGGGAGTTCATTCGTAATATAGATTAGTTGAACTCAATCTATCATACACTTAGTCTAAACTTTACAAATTCTGTTGTAGATGGCACCACCTGCTTTTAATTTCAATGCGTTCATGGAGAAAGAGAAACTAGCAACGAACGGTAGCAACTTTACTGAATGGGCCATGAATTTGAGGATTCTCCTCTCTGCTGCACAAAAGCAATATGTGCTAGAAGCGCCGTTAGGCCCCCCACCTTTTGATGATGCCCCTGACGAGGAGAAGAATGTCTATCTGACTCATCAGGAGGACCACAACTTAGTTCATTGCGACATATTGTATGGGCTAGAGCCGGAACTTCGAAAGCGTTTCGAAAACGGCAATGCATTTGATACAATGGGTGAGTTGAAAATGATTTTCGACACACATGTCTGTCAGAGAGAGCTACAATGCTTCGAAAAGTTCTTTAGCTGCATGATGGAAGAGCACAGCTCGTTAGTGAGCATGTACTCAAGATGTCGTTACGCCGATAAGCTTGTGTCCTTGGGAATAACGATTCCCATTGACTTAGGCATCCATCGTGTTCTCGGTCTCTACCACCTAGCTATAAGAGCTTCGTGATGAACTATAATATGCAAGGCATGAAGAAGTCTCTCCCGAGCTTCACAATGCTTAAAACCGCAGTATGGAGATCAAAAGGAACATCAAGTGTTGATGATCAATAGGAACACTGGTTTCAAGAAAGACAAGAAGGGAAAACGGAAGGGAAGTAGGCGGCAAGCCTGCTGTCACCTGAAAAGAAACCCCGAGTTGGACCTAAGTCCGATACCGAAAGTGCTACTATTGTAAGGGGATGCCATCGAAGCGCAATCGCCCCAAGTATCTGCACAAGAAGGCCGGCAAGGCAAACAAAGGTATATATGATATACATGTTATTGATGTGTACTTGACTAGTGCTCGCATGAGCACCGGGTATTTGATACCGTTCGCTAATATTTGTAACTTTCGAATCGTGGTCATGAACAAGCGACCGCTAGCAAGGGGTGAGGTCAAGATGCGTGTCGGCAATGGATCAAACGTTGATGTGATCGCCGTTTAACGCTGCCTCTCCACTTACCGCCGGGATTAGTCATAAACTTAAATAAATGTTATCCGGTGCTGACCGAGCATGAACATTGTATCCGGATCATGTTTGATGCAAAGTGGTTATTCATTTAAATCTGAGAACAATGGTTGTTCCATTTATATGAATGAAATCTTTTATGGTCATGCACCGATGATGAATGGTTTATTTCGTTAGATCTCGATGATAATGTTACACATATTCATAATGTTGATGCTAAAAGGATTAAACTTAATAATGATATATCCGCATATATGTGGTAATCGCCGTCTAGGTCATATTGGCATTAAACGATGAAGAAGCTCCATTCGGATGGACTTTGGAATCACTTGATTATGAATCATTTGATACATGTGAGCCATGCCTTATGGGCAAGATGACTAGAACGCCGTTTTCGGTTCAATGGAACGGCGATGATTTATTGGAAATCATACATTCGATGTATGTGGTCCAATGAGTGTGTTTGCCGAGGTGGATATCGTTATTTTGTTACTTTCACGGATGATTTGAGTAGATATGGTTATATCTACTTGATGAAACACAAGTCCGAAACCTTAGAAAAGTTCAAGGAATTTCGAATGAAGTGGAAAATCATCGTAATAGAAAGATCAAATTTCTACTTCCGACCGTGGAGGTGAGTATCTAAGTTACGAGTTTAGCACTCACATGAAAGAGTGTGGAATTGTTTCACAACTCACACTGCCGGAACACCACAAATGAAATGGTGTGTCGAATGTCGAATCGTATTTTATTAGATATGGTTCGATCTATGATGTCTCCGACGGACTTGCCGTTGTCATTTTGGGGTTATGCACTAGAAACCGCTGCATTCACTTTAAATCGGGCACCATCTAAATCCGTTGAAAAGACACCAGATGAATTGTGGTTTGAAACAAACCTAAGTGTCATTTCTTAAAGTTTGGGGTTGCGATGTTTATGTGAAGAAACTTCAACCGGATAAACTCGAACCCAAAGCGGAAAATGCGTCTTCATAGGATACCCTAAAGAAACTATTGGGTATTCCTTCTATCACGCATCCGAGGGCAAGGTTTTGTTGTTAAGAATGGATCCTTTCTAGAGAAAGAGTTTCATGAAAGGTGTGAGTAGTCGGAAGGTAGAACTCAAGAGGTTGTGGAACCTTCTCTTCAAAGTATGGCGAGTAGCAATGGAAGTTGTTCCGAGTTGGCTCCACACGTTGAAGAGGGAACTAATGATAATGATCATGAAACTCGAAAGAGAGTACTACCAACCTCGCAGGTCAAACAGACGCGTGCAGCCCCGAGTCAGACGGAAATCTGTCATAAATTTCATGGTTGATGAAAATAATGACCCTGCGACGTATGAAGAAGCGATGAGCCCGGATTCCAACAAATGGTTAGAAGCCATGAAATCCGAGATGGAATCCATGTATGAAAATCAAGTTTGGAACTTGGTGGAATTACCTCACCACCGAAAGGCCGTGGAGAACAAATGGATTTTCAAAAGGAAAACTGATGTCGATGGTAATGTGACCATCTATAAAGCTCGACTTGTCGCAAAGGGTTTCGACAAATTCAAGGAGTTGACTACGATGAGACTTTTCTCCCGTAGCGATGCTAAAGTCAGTTAGGATTATGTTAGCAATTGCTGCATATTTCGATTATGAAATATGGCGATGGATGTCAAAACCGCGTTTCTCAATGGTAATATTGAAGAAGAGTTGTATATGATACAACCAAAGGGTTTTGTCGATCCTAAGGATGCTAACAAGGTGTGCAAGCTTCAGATCCATCTATGGATTGAAGCAAGCATCGCGAAGTTGGAATCTCCGCTTTGATGAGGTGATCAAAGAGTTTGGATTTGTCCAAACTTATGGAGAAGCTTGTATTTACAAGAAAGTGAGTGGGAGCAATGTGGCATTTCGATATTATATGTGGATGACATATTATTGATCGGAATGATATAGAACTTTAAACAGTGTTAAAAGTTATCTAAACAAAGAAATTTTCAATGAAGGACCTAGGTGAGCGTCATACATATTAGGCATAAAGATCTATAGAGATAGATCTAGGCGCCTAATAGGGCTATCGCAAAGTACATACCTTGATAAGATTTTAAAGAAGTTTAAAATGGACGGAAGTAAGAAGGGTTCTTACCTATGTTGCAAGGCAAGACATTGAGTAAGACTCAAAGTCCGCCTTGGGAAGAAAGAGAGATAATGGACAAAGTCCCTATGCTTCACCCATAGGCTCTATAATGTACGCCATGCTATGTACAAGACCGGATGTGGCACACGCTATTAGTTTGACTAGTAGGTACCAATCGGATCCGGTTCGAACATCGGATAGCGGTCAAGAATATCCTTAAGTACTTACGAAGAACTAAGGATATGTTTCTTGTATACGGAGGTGAAGAAGAGCTTGTCGCTAAGTGTTATGTTGACGCAAGCTTTGACACCGATCCGGATGACTCTACGTCTCACTCCAGCTACGTATTTCTCATGCATGGCGGAGCGATTAGTTGGAGGAGCTCCAAACAACCTGTGGTAGCGGGATCAACAACGGAGGCCGAATATGTTCTTTGCCGAGCGGCTCAGAAGCGCTTTGATGAAGGAGTTCATATCCGAACTAGGAGTTGTGGCAAACGTTGGACCCAATGGTGATCTATTGTGACAACAATGGTGCCATTGCCAATGCCAAAGAGCCAAGGTCTCACAAGCATTCCAAGCATATTAAGCGCGGTTTCACTCCATCCGCGAGCATGTCAAGGATGGAGATATAAAGATTTAGAAGTACATACGGATCTCAATGTAGCAGATCCGTTGACTAAAACTCTCCCTAGAGCAAAACATGATCAACACCGTAACTCAATGGGTGTTAGATATATCACTATGTAACTAGATTATTGTCTCTAGTGCAAGTGGGAGATCAAGGAATATGCCCGAGAGGCAATAATAAATTGTTTATTATGTGTATTCCAAGTATATGATAGATGTTTATTTTGCATGCTATAATTGTATTAATACGGAAACGTTAATACATGTGTGTTTAATAAACAAGCAGAAAGTTCCTAGTTAAGCCTCTCTCATAAACTAGCTCGTTGATTAACAAGATGATCAAGGTTTCGATCATGGACATTGGATGTTGTTAATAACGGATCACAACATTAGTGTAATGATGTGATGAACATTCATCCGAAGTATAGCATTACGATCAAAGTCATTGAGTTTATATTGCTATAACAACTTACGAAGTGATCCTAATCCTTAGACCATGAGATCATGTCAATCACTAACACCTAAGAGTTTCTTGATAACATCAAACGTCACACCGTAACATGGTGATTATAAAGATGGGTTCGTAACTAATAAAGTGTTATGTTGAGGCTCATGGATCGAGAGTGGAATTTGTTCATCCCGATGACGGATAGATATACTTGGGCCCTCTCGGTGATATCACATTGATTAGCTTGCAAGCAAGTGATTTGATCACTAGAATGTTATATCACGGGAACGAGAAAAGAGTGCATGTCGGTAACGAGATCAAACTAGGTATGGAGATACCGATGATCGAATCTCGGACATGTAATATATCGTGAGACAAAGGGATTAAGATACTAGCGTAAAAGGTTCCGACGATCACAAGAAAGTCATCGTTGAATGTGTGGGAGTCAGTATGGGTCTCCAGATCCCGCTTCTGATTATTGATCTGAGAGGGGTCTCGATCATGTCCGCATTATTCACGAACCGTAGGGTGACACACTTAAGAGACACCGACATCCAGTTGGAGCAAAAGTTTCATGCCGAAAGAATAAAAAAAAGCGCAGGAATTTATTTCACTAGATACAAAGCTTTTTCGGGTGAAATTGCATAAAGTGGTTATGCATGTGAAATAGAATTCTAGCAAGGGGTTATTTGTGAATGTTTGTCATTAAAGTAATTGACAAAATTCTGAATAAAATAAAAGAGTTTTATTTAATGAGAGATTGCATTAAATTTGGTGGAAATTTAATGGGATTTTTGAGTGGACTTTTGAGTGGAGGGAATTTGATGGAGTTTTGTGAGTGGAGTGTCCACCCACATGAAGAGGGGAGGGCAAGGGGGCAGCCCCCATGCGCCGGCCACCCCCTTGGGGTTCCCCCCTCCTCCTATAAAAGGATCCCCTCCTCTCACTTCTCACACACACCTCCTCGTGAAGGATCTCTCTCCCCCTCTAGAATTTATCCCCCATGGTCTCGGACTAGCGAGATACATGTTCCCGGTGGCTATTCGGCAAGAAAGAGTTGTGCTTCCGCTGCATCGCTGGAGCGAGGAGGCGGAGGTTGCTCGGTGCCTCGAACGTGTGTGCGAGCACGGATGCGCTGCTGATTTGCGGCGCTAGGACTTCCTCTCGATCTTTAGATCGGCAAGAGATCGTCTACATCAACCACGAGTTTGGACTCGTTAAGCTTTGTCGGTCTTCAAGGGTATGTTCTCTACGGATATACATCCGCCCGTTGTTTGTATCTAGTATAAATAGATCTTGGTATATAGTTCACATCGTAGGAAAATTTTTGTTTTCTATGTTGCGAACCCTTCATATTTATGTAAGTAAACCCATATGCTTTTACATATTCTGAAAGGTATGGTTAAATGTGTTTGAGAATTGGAATCAACTCAAAAGCTATTATGGTTGAAATTTGAAAAATGTTTGAATGCAGAAAAGCTTCTGACTTGTTATTTTTACCAGGGTTGATCTATAGATCCAAATGATATAAATACAACGGGCTTGGATTAAGCATTTCAATACATTTCTAACAAAATTGGTTTCATTCAATTTGGTTCACTGAATCGAGCTGGGTTGATTTTTGAAACTAGGTATAGAACTGAGTTTGAATATAAATAGAAAAAGCTAAATTCAAAAGAGTGGGCTGCGCGGGAAAGGTTATTGGACCGGCCCGGTGTCACTCCGCAGCGCGGGGTGCAACTGACAGGGGGGTCAACTGGTCAGTGGCTCATAACACGCGAAGCGGTACGGGGCGATCTCGGTCGCACGATCTAAGTCTAATCGAACGACTACGGCTCATCGTCCACGTCGGGCAGCGCCGGCGAGACAGAACCCTAACGCGGCAGTTGGGGGTCGTGGGAGGCTCACCGGGGCTTAGGCGAGGGTCGGCGATGGGGGCAAACGACAAAGTCGACGACGGCGATTCTCCTGGTACCGGCAGCTCCTCCTGGGGTGGCTCCAATCGATGGCTTCCTTCTTCTCCAAAGAGCGCGGCTCCAGTGAAATGCAGCGATGCCGCCGCTTTGATCCGGGAGTGGGGTGGGGTAGTTCTGGGTGAGAGGGGAGTGAGATGCTGTGAAGAAATCGAGCGGGGGTCGTCTCATTTTATAGTGGCGAGAGGGGACGGACGAGCGCGAACTGGGCTCGTCGTGGTCGACGGCACATGCAGCTATCGGCGTGGGCGACGGTAGGGGCGGTGCTGTGCTTCCTGGCGAAGCTGAACGGCGTGGTGGCGAGGCGTGGGGCGGTGCTGATTCGTCGGAACGCTTCGGTGCTCTGCGCTGGTCCGACGGAGGTTTTGATGGCGCACAACGCGCGTGGTCTGCGCGGCGGTGAACGAGCGTGTCTGCTGGGTTGCTGGGGTGGTGGTGATCACGCGTGCACGCGGCGAGGGCGGCACGCGGTCTGTGGGCGTGTGTCGAGGGTGGCGCTCTGGGCGCTCTCGGCATGCTCACAGAGAGGCTTGGCATGGCTTGGGCGTGTGGTCCAGTGGCTGGCATTGCTCGAGGCTAGGACACGGAGTGGCGGTGGGGTGCTGGCTAGCTCCCAGATAAGGTTGGCGAGGCTAGTGTGGCCTCTAGCTTGCCGGCGACAACGGGGTGGCAAGTTTGCTCTCGGCATGCTCAACATTGATGCCTAGGCTTGCTTACAGTGCTGCTAAGGATAGTTAAATGAGCTAGATGATCTACTAAGGCTAGTTGTAACCAGATAGGGAACAAGTTAGGCCCAAAACACTGCTCAACATAGTGTTTTTGATTTTGTTGATTTGAATCTGCAACCTGTTTGATGAAATGGCCGCATGAACTCAAGTTTTGAATTTTGAAAAGATTTTTGGTGGGTGTGCTAGGCATGTGTTGAGGGTTCTGTGGATGCTTGGGTTTTAAAAATTGAGCTTGTTTGAGTGGTTTTTAAAATAGTGGGATCTTCCCATATGAAATAGATTCAATTTTAAACTATCATTTAAACTAAGTATTTAAATGTTTTTGGATGATCACAAAGTGGGTCTTGGTACCTTGTTATGAGTACTATCAAGGGGTGCAAAGATCCATACATGTTTCTGTTAAGTTCTGAAAGTTAGGGTTAGCCAAAGTAGGCATGGTAGTTAATTTGGCCAAAGTGACAATTTACTTAATTTGTTTGTTTTGACTTGTTTGTCTTTGTGAAAAGTTTGGGGATTGTTTAGATGATGTTTATTTCACCTAAGAATCATTTTACAAGGAAAGAAACACAGAACCATGGCAATTCAAAAGAATCCAAATTTTAATACACACATATGGATGCTTTTATATTTTTAATTAGAAAAGTTTCTGTTAACCCTAAATTTGATGATTAGAGTTTGATGATCTAAGTTTAGTATTTTTGGGATGTTACAGGTGTCCTCCACTTCTGATGGTTTTTTTTATCTTCCGGAAAAAGTATATTCAGGATCTTCTTGCTCGTGCTGCTCTTTGGGATGAGCACACTATTGAGACCCCTATGAAGCTTAATGTTAAGATTTACCCTACTGATGGTGATCCTCTTCTTGATCCGACGCGTTATCGCCATCTTGTTGGGAGTCTTGTTTATCTTGCTGTCACTCGTCCTGACATATCTTATCTTGTTCATATTTTGAGTCAGTTTGTTTCCGCTCCTACCACTGTTCACTATAGTCATCTTCTCCGTGTTCTTTGTTATCTTCGTGGTACGATCACTCATCGCCTTTTCTTTCCTCGTTCCAGCTCCCTCCAGCTCCAGTGTTATTCGGACGCTACGTGGGCGAGTGATCCTTCGGATCGCCGTTCACTTTCTGCTTATTGTGTGTTTCTTGGTGGTTCGCTCATTGCTTGGAAGACAAAGAAACAGACAGCGGTTTTCCGTTCGAGTGTTGAGGCTAAGTTGCGTGCTATGGCCTTGTTGACTGCTGAGGTGACCTGGTTACAGTGGTTACTTGCGGATTTTGGGGTCTCTATTATCACACTCACTCTGGTTTTGTCTGACAGTACAGGTGCTATTAGTGTTACACGTGATCCGGTCAAGCATGGGCTTACCAAGCATATTGGTGTTGATGTTTTCTATACACGTGCTCAGGTGCAGGCTCAGGTTGTTGCGCTTCAGTGTGTGCCTTCACAGTTACAGTTGGCGGATTTCTTTATGAAGTCACAAACCATTACGCAGCATACTTTCTTTCTCTCCAAACTCAGTGTTGTGGAGTCACCGTGAGTTCGAGTGAGGGAGGTGTTAGATATATATTTGTATATTGTATGCCCCCACTTGGGGGGTTTTCCTGCATATTTTTACCTGTACATGTATTATATATTGTGGTCTTTGGCCTTCAGAGAAATCTATATTACATATTCCTAGCAAATCTCACTACTCTTTCTCTTACTTTAACTATATATTTATAGACCATATAAAGAATCAGATTGGAAACCTCATCTTTGCCCTCTTACAGCATCGATCTGCTACGCGTCTGGTTATCGATCTGTTGCGAGTCTAGAACAAATTTTGTAGATGTATTGCACAAAACTTATTTACAGTAAATTATTGCGCGTCATTTAGAAACCAAACCAGCGTCACAATGAATATTTATGTGTGTAAGATCGGCCAACGAAGAATATTGATTTTTTCATGGTTCTTTTTCATTGTATACTTGTTGCTTATGAAAACATGTATATGTCTATTTGACACGGGCCAAAGAAATGGATATTGTATCTAAATTACGATAAGGAAAAGTAAATGCAAAAAAGGAGCTACGCTCAGGGCCACCTCAAGATAGCTAGTTGCCTGACCCGTAAGACCACCGCGTCAGGGCGCCACGACCGGTGCCGCTTTAGCTCGACAGCCGCGCCGCTGCTCAAATTGACGCCAGCTGCACCGTGCCCGGCCGAAGCACCTTTGCCGTCATGATCACCATGGAGCTGCAGTGGACGATTGGAAAGACCATGACACACCATCCTTGCTGGTGGCGCAATTCCTCGGCTTGTAGACACCGTCATCTCTTGGCATCTGTGGTGCAGGTGATATGATTCTTTTCCACGTGGCGGAGAGCGCGACCATCTCGTCATGCCCATGGAGAAGATTAAGTATACCAGGGAGCGGGGAGCTCGTCAGCGATGAATACCTGCACACGCGAACGCGAAGACCGACGGCGAGGCAGCATGCTTGCTTCTCACATGAACTGCCCGGCCGGGTCCAGCGTCACCTTTAGCGCAGCACTTGCTCACCGGCAACGCCGCTCGCCATGGTGCCCGGCAGAAGCGGTGCATGCATGATACATTGACTACTGGAGTATATAAGCTGCGAGCCTGCATGAGATTATTATTTCCTAGCATGTTAAAAAAAAGCTACCTTTCAACAATACATGCGATTTTTTTGGATCGTATTTCTATAATAACACGGCGTGCCAAGCTATTATTCAACTGTACACGAGATACTTTTGGATCGCATGGAAAGATTTTAGGGGTAGGACGATTTGGATAGTCAAGGTGAGTGGATATAAGCTAAGATTTCTTATCTATTTTATTAAAATATCTGTTAGCGGTGGCATTTTGTGTGTAATTTCTTGAAGCGTGACACCAGCCATTCGCAGCTTTGGAAATAATAGTAAATATATCATTGTTCTACAAGAAGGTTCTAGCTTCTAGGAGTTTATTTATACTCTATGCTTCAGCTTGACTTTCATAGCTTTCGGTAAAGTCTTCAACTCCGTTGATCTTCACCAGATATCTTCAACTCTTCAAGTAACTTATTTCCTGAGAACGCCATTTGTTTCTCCGACATCTAGCAAGGGTTAAGAAGATACGGTTGAGTATGAGCGTACTCAGCAAGTTCACTAGAAATGGCTGTTTGATGCACTATCTACATCCGTAGACCATAGGTCGTAGGCTATGCAGATTTTCATAAACATTCCTTAAAAGATTGCTTTTATTCTGAAAAACTATGTCCGTCAGCCTTCACAGGTTTAGCAGAACTTCATAGAGTTCCTTTCCTGCCGTGTTTATAGCTCCTTCCCAAAACATGGACTAACATGTCACATTTCTTACACTCTGCAGATGTGCGTCACTTTTCCCATAAGAGACCTTAAGCTTCGTTGCGAAGCCAGGCGTACGTCCCCGTTCAAACTTCCATAGTTTGAGGCCCAACCTAAGATCCAAGTCAATCACTGCCATTCTCCGCAACCCCACATAGAACACGACCCCACAAGCAGAACTTGAGGACTCTAATGAGTAGACAATGTACCTGGTAGCCCCATTAATATGAGGACTTACCTACGACTGTCCCTCGAAGATAGTCTAGACACTAATATCGCGGGGAACTAAGGGGTCCCACCCATGATGAGCCTCGTAAGATAAAACAGCGTCATGAGATGGTCATCCGTTCATGTGAAAGAAAGAATATCCAGTTGACTTCTCCGTTCTATTCCAAATCTCCTGGTTAACGCATAATATACGGTGCAAGAATCACTGGCGACTTTAGTTGTTAAGTCCTAGATGATATATTCCTGTGCAGTGGTATTCCAACTGCCAGACTTAATATATTAGCTCATCACCCTGGATCAGTAACCAATAGTTCATATTATTATCAATAGTGTTTTCTGTCCTTTTTAAAATACAGGTGATGACAACATTTGATTTGCAAATACTTGATAGAAAATAATCAAAGGACATGAGCAAGTGTGAACTTGCCTTTTGTGATTACAAGATTATGCACTCACGGTCTTTGACATATTAGAAGATCCAATATCTGAAACAACATTATTGATCCGATAAGGAGTAATATTTAAAGAAGCAATATGATATTATGCATAAGTAATGTTATGAATTTTATAAAATTCCCAAAATGAATCCCTAATACTTTAAGTGAAGTGAACTTAGGTGATTTATTTAAGAGTTGGTTTATCTTCAAATTTTACTTCATAAGAACTTGCATTCATATAGAGCTTAAGTGTTAATAACTCAAGATATACAAGTAGGGTATAAAGCAATGTAAGATTAAGGTTAATTGTCATCTCGTGAATATGATAAAAGTCCTTGGATTGAGTTGTTAAGAGTTAAATGCACTATTATAGAGTTGTTGTTTTGAAGTGGCAAAAGAATAACCTTCGAAGAAAAAGTTGTTTATGTTAATTTCACCTATCTCGAACACTCCTAGGATTAAAGTTGTAGTTTTTAATAAGGTATAAATGATGTTAAGTCATTATACCTTATGGGTGATTGTATGACAGACCAAAGTTAACTATAAAATCTTGAATAAACTTAGGATTTAATTTTATTGATTACATAAATAGCTTTATATAAGTCCTACATATTTTAATCTTAAAGAATTGTATTCTAAGTTTTAATAAATTCAAATAGTTAATTAAAGCTAGTACGAATAGATTTTAATTTATAAATTATAATATCTTTCTGATATCTTAATAGCAAAAAAGGACTATAAGATCAAATATAACACTTATTTATTTTTAATCCTAAAATTATTAGGAATTTTATAATTAGCATTTTGCTAAAATAATATATTTAAGCGTATGCACAAAAATGGTTTTTTATTTATTTTTACATTTTACCTTTATTTTATTAGAATTCATTAAAGGAATAAATGTCTTTAAATACATAGTTCAATTTTTATCATACTAAACACCAATTAATGTTTTTCTTCTATGAAGTAATTACTTATGATCTTAAAGATGAATTTTATTTATTTTTAAGTCTTATGCTTGTTTTTTAGAAAATTCTGAAAGGAATTATTGACTTAAATTAGTCAAATTATGTTTTATCATTCTTAAAATACAATTTAACATTTTTATTGGATAGTTTATATTTTATGAACATTTAGAGATATTATTTATATTTTTAGGATTTTTATATATTTTTCTAGAGCTAGAAATTTTTATAGGGTATTTCGGTAATTCATTTGTTTTATTTTATATTATTTATTATCCTATCTAATCTGGGTTGTTTGGTTGGGCACATGGGCCAGCCTGGCCCATATAGATCTGGCTCAGGTCATCTAGACCCCGGCCCATATCTCACCCCCTCTCTTCCCCTGCACACACGCACAACCTCTCTCTCTCGTTCCTCTGCCTCACACACACGTGCCACCGCTGACGCCCTCCTGACCAACGCAGGCCAAATTCTGTGCCGCCGGCTGCTGCCGTATGCTGGCGTTGGCTCGCCACTTCCTCATCTTCCCTTCTTGTAACACCCTCAGAATCGGACCTATGCAAGTTTTAGCAAAATTCGCCAAACCCGCATAGAAACGATTCAAAGGTGCCCACCAGGCACTTTCGTGCGGGTGGAAAACGAAGTAATAACATTACACAACAGTCCTCGATGGGACCCACAGAACAGATATATATAACAGCGACTCAATGAGTCAAGAATACAGATATACAGAACAAAGATCCAAATCACCTTGAAAAGATAGAGCGTCCGACTACGGACAAGATGCAAATGGGGCTAAGAGCCCTGAAGAATAACCAATGGCGTCCATAACCCTGCCCAGGCCAAGCCGGAAGGGTAACCCTGCTAACGGCATCGATCTCAAAACCTGCTTAAACAAAAGGGGTGCCGACAAAGGGCAAAGGAAAAAGAGGAGCGTCAGTACTGAGGCCAGTACACGGCGAGGCTAGAATTCGGCGGTCCTCGCCTACATAGGTATGGTGGACTGACGCGGCAGCGGCAGCATGCACTGAACAACCTATAGAGACTCGATACAACTGGCGACTATCAGAGAGGGGTAAGAAAAACCTATTCGAATCCAACCTGGTACTAGCATCAAACAAACCCATCCTGGCGTTTACCCCTCGAGACCAAACGAGGAAGTCAACCGAGGAACTCACACAGTTGGCAGTTTTTCTTAATCAGTTATAGTTGTGACACTTTACTAGTCAGGTTTAGATATTCATCCTGATGAAGTAAGCAGTGGGCACTTTTAGTTAACCATTCCGTTATAGTTGCAGCAATTAATACTTAGATACAGGTGGCATGATTTAATCCCAAAACCCAACAGTTGTTGGTACTTTTATTCAGCCATTCCGTTGTAGTTGCAAAACTTACTAGTCAGGTACAAGGGTCGCAAGCGACACTCCAATCAAGCAGTTGTGGGCAGTATTAATTAGCCATTCCGTTATAGTGAAACTGATTACTAGTCATTATAAAGTCAAATTTATAGCAATAAACTTTAGTTATGCTTGTCTATGATCGAGATACTGTGCTCCAAGTCGTCCATATCCGCGGACATGGCTTTCAGAAAGTTTTACCCGGCCGGGGTGCACCAATAGCAACACACGCCGATCAACCTCGGAAAACCAAATCAAAACCCAACGAGGCTTTCACGTTGAACAATCACGATTGAAATATTTCAGGGGCCACCCTTGAGTACACCAAGAAGTAAGCAAGCTTGAGACGGACTCAAGGTTTGCGACAATGGTCATGCGACGCAGATCCCCAATCGGGATCACAATACCAGCGTAATCACTTCGCTTACCTAACAGACAAAGGTGCTCCTCGCACAATTTAAATACGTAAAGTAGCATGGCATAAGTACAGGATCGTAAATAAAACCTCAAACTAGTTTGTGGCCCCAAGAAATAAGACCGAATCAAGCTCGCGCTCGGGGGTCCCATATACCTCCCGGATGTGGATAGCGCGATAAAACAAGGAACAGGTATCAAGTACTCGGGGTCTTACGGGACACAAGTGGGCGTTCGGAAACCAAATATTTTCTATCACCCACCGATGCCTCTGCTTAATTCAATTTTAGTTGTTAAACAGAAATTAAAGTGACGATAAGTAAAATTAGAATCATCTCCAACATCAACATGCGGCAATACATCAGCAACTGTGGCATATGGCGACACACATCAGCACTTGAGCAAGCCACTACGACGCGCAAGTCCAACTATCTACCAATCAACATGTAATAGGAGGTGTCCAAGGCAATATATGGCTGCAAGGGATATCACAGGTACGGAATCTAAAGCATCGCAACACATATAGCAATAGATCAACAGGAGGGAATAAAGACTATAAAAGTAAGATAGGTAGAAAGGGGGATATGCTCGCCTGAAAACATTGCCGAAGGTTCAACCGAAGATCGGGTCGACACTCGCATCAACTCAACGGCCTTATCCGCGAAGAACCAAAACACTAGAAGAAACACCGGATGCACTATTTAATACTAAGGCAGAAGATCGGCATGATGCATGCATGATGGATGACATGGCAAAAGTGCGATGCTATTAGGTCAATATTAAGGGGAACCGGGGTCCCGACAATTAATTAGATGGTTCGAGTTATTTAGAACCCCCGCAATTTAAATGTTGTTTTAACATGGTAAAAGATAGCACCGGTTCGCTACACAAGTTTAAATGAGGACAATATGAGACTAGATTTGCCCGCACATGGGCCCCATATTTAATTATTAGGTGAATCGGCATAAGGCCCTCAAACCACATGACAAGGATGCATGCAAGATGACAAGTTAATATGCAACAGGTTTTATGTTTAGCATTCATAAATTAGGGCTCGGGAGAAAAGGGTCACACATTTAGGGTTCGGCGATCTTGGGGTTCCGGGGTTCGGGGTCGGTCTCGGGGTTCGACGGATCTGGGTTCGGGGTTCGACGGAAGCATTCTCGGATAGCGGGGGTAGGTCTTGTTGTCTTGTTGTCCTGTGTCGGTGACCTCGGCATCCGGGAAGAAGGACTTGGTTCGGTGCCGGGACGCATCGGGTTCATTTTGGTAGGTGTCGTTCTTGTCGCATTCGCGGACTTCGGGTCATGTCGACGAACATGGCGTCCTGAAAGAAGTACTCGGCGTTTCGTGATGATCTTGTTGATTCCATGGCGGAGGCCTTGGCGCTTCGGATCGGCCTTCGGATCGGGGCTTCGGGGTCTTGGGGTTCCACCTTGATTATCGTGGACGAACTTGGGGCTCGACGCCGGGGTCTCCAGGGTCCCTGTCGGAGTGCTAGATGTTCCGTGATGGAGTTCTTGTCGGAGCTTCTTCGGACATCTTCGGCTGGGTACGGTCTTGGCGTCTCGCGCCCGTGGTCTTGTGGGGTCCTACGGTCTCGGGGCGTCGGGGTACGGTACGGACTACGGAGCATGCGGTGCTTCACGTGGTCCATCGGGCCCGGAGATCTTGTCACATCCTCGCTCAAAACTTGAGAGTTCCAACTTGAAGCCCTAGGTAGTTAGGCGGCGAACTTGGCGTCCTGGCACGCATGCGACGGGCGCAGGCGCAGAGGCGCCGGGGCGACGGGTACGGCTGAGGCTGGAAGGTGGGCAGAGGAGCTCGGCTGGAGGCGCAGGCCGGGCGAGGTCGGAGGGGGCCAGCGTGAGGCCAGGCGGTTGCTGTGAGGCGGGCTCGGGGAGCGCTGGGCGGCGAGGCGGATGGCGAGGGCGCTTCGCGGAGAGGGGCTAGGCGAGCCGTGTCGGGCAGAGGAGCTTCGGCGGCGGCGCAGACGGCAGCGGCGGAGTGGGAAGCGCTGGAGACGGGCACGGCGACGGCGAGGAAGGGGCGCACGGAGGTGCTGGCCGGCCGGAGGAGAGGGTCGGCATGAAGCGGCAGGCGGAGGCGGCGAGAGGACGCTCAGCGAGACTCTGCGGCGGTCGCGCCGAGGGCTGGGGCAGCGGGACGCCTGAAGAGAGGGAGAGGCAGCGCCGTCGGGCGGTGGGCCAGCGGTGGCGGCAGGGAGGGGGAGCGGCGAAGGGGAGGGGAGCCGGCGAAGGAAAAGGGCGGCAGCGGTAGGCCGGGCTGCGCGGGGCATGGCGCTTGGGCGTGAGCGACGGCATGAGGCGGGAAGGCGGAGGAAGCTCCGGAGGGGAAGGCACAGGAACCGAGGAGGTGGGGAGCAGACGGGCGGGAGGAGGAAGAAGACAGGGGTTGGGGGATCGTGGTGGCTAGGGGAGGCGGGTCCCAAGGTGGGGGTCCGCGGGGAGATAGGATCGGGCATGGGTGGGACCAGGCGTGGAGGTGGTGAGGATGGGCCAGGCGGGTCCGGCCGATCAGGGAGAGAGTGGGGGTGGGTCGCGTGGGAGTGTGGGGCGGGTGTGGGGCTGGTTGGGTGATTGGGAGAGAGGGAGAGAGAGAGGCCATGTGGCAGAGTTAGATTGGTTAGGGGGGAGGTTGAGAGTGAGGTGGCAGGACTTGATTGGAGGGAGTGAGGTGGAGGCTGGGTTGGGGTAGGTTTTTGGGTAGCTTTAGGATTGTCTGGTGGACCGTTTATTATTTCCTGGGGGTGGTCGTTCGGGTCTCGGCCCGTTCGCCCCTATAAAAATAATTTTAATATTTTATTTATTTTCAAATAGCTTTTATAACTAGTTTTAGACAAACAAAAATATCCGGAACATCCGGGGGTTTGGCGTTTAAATAAAAGACGCGGCGTTTTAGAAAACAATCCGGGTTTCCGAAATAGTTTTATACAAACAATGCCTGATGATGACGATGCAATGCACAAATTCAACGCGATTTTCTAGTAGTGGTTTTGCGGGATGCCACAATTCGACACCACTAACAATGGATCTCGCCCTCGAGATCCGCCTCATGGTACCGGAAGGAAGGTCGGCGAACGGCATCTTCTCACTTCATGTAGATCCTCGCGACACCACTAACAAGGGTTCATCCTCCATCTTGAAATTGGCGACACCACCAACAAAGGTTCGTTGTTCCTGATCGTCGAGAGAACACTCCGGAGAACAAAGGACGAAGTTGAAGGTAAGGCCACCTCTAACTTCCATAGATAGAGTAAAACTGCTGGATCCACTGATTCAACGGACAAGAGCGAATGATAAGAGAAGTGGTAGGGTAGCTACTCCATCCCGCACTCAAACCATTACTCTGCACACGAATAGGCGGATTAAGCAACCAACTCTCGGAATCAGACTGAAGATCTCGACAAACGAGGCTCGGAACAAAGGAGTGATGCAGACTCTGCTTCGGATCTGGCGTAGATGATGTCATCACATCGGGAAACACCGGAAGATACAACAGAAATCGTATGAAAGACACAATGATTAGGTTCCGCGATGGTTCCATTGGCATGAACAACACAAGCTCAAGGTCGACTCCAACTTCACCAAAGCTCGTCCTTCTCATATGTTTTTCAACGACACTGATATCCAGCAAGGAACACACATAGATAAAGAGCTCAAGAACAAAAGATTGGAGGAAGGGTACAACAGACAAGTTGCAGATTGATGATCGTAGCACCTCCGTTACAAAAGGGAGAATTCGAAACCCTGAAGGTACGACGGAAACCCAACCACGAGAAATCCTGGACTCGAAGAAAGAGAAGAGAGCGGATTCAAAACACGTAGAGGTAAGAGGAGAACAGCAGAGGGGTAAGGAGTAAAATCAGACCTAGTCAGAACTAGCCAACCGATTTTGCAAAATAGTGTTGACACTCTACTTCGGCCGTTAGCTAGGTTATCCTACAGGCTGGACTTGTGGGGTTTCGCAACTGCTGAGCTCTGATACCACTCTGTAACACCCTCAGAATCGGACCTATGCAAGTTTTAGCAAAATTCGCCAAACCCGCATAGAAACGATTCAAAGGTGCCCACCAGGCACTTTCGTGCGGGTGGAAAACGAAGTAATAACATTACACAACAGTCCTCGATGGGACCCACAGAACAGATATATATATAACAGCGACTCAATGAGTCAAGAATACAGATATACGGTACAAAGATCCAAATCACCTTTAAAACGATAGAGCGTCCAGCTACGGACAAGATGCAAATGGGGCTAAGAGCCCTGAAGAATAACCATTGGCGTCCATAACCCCTGTGCCAAGCCGGAAGGGTAACCTCGCTAACGACGCCGATCTCAAAACCCGCTTAAACAAAAGGGTGCCGACAAAGGGCAAAGGAAAAAGGAGCGTCAAGATCGAGGCCAAGACAGCGAGGCTAGAATTGGCGGTCCTCGCCACATAGGTATGGTGGATGGCGGCGGCAAAGATGCAATGAACAACCTATAGAGACTCGATACAATGGCGACTATCGAGAGGGTAAGAAAAACCTATTCGAATCCAACCTGATACTAGCATCAAACAAACCCATCCTGGCGTTTCCCCCTCGAGACCAAACGAGGAAGTCAACCGAGGAACTCACACAGTTGGCAGTTTTTCTTAATCAGTTATAGTTGTGACACTTTACTAGTCAGGTTTAGATATTCATCCTGATGAAGTAAGCAGTGGGCACTTTTAGTTAACCATTCCGTTATAGTTGCAGCAATTACTACTCAGATACAGGTGGCATGATTTAATCCCAAAACCCAGCAGTTGTTGGTACTTTTATTCAGCCATTCCGTTGTAGTTGCAAAACTTACTAGTCAGGTACAAGGGTCGCAAGCGACACTCCAATCAAGCAGTTGTGGGCAGTATTAATTAGCCATTCCGTTATAGTGAAACTGATTACTAGTCATTATAAAGTCAAATTTATAGCAATAAACTTTAGTTATGCCTGTCTATGATCGAGATACTGTGCTCCAAGTTGTCCATATCCACGGACACGGCTTTCAGAAAGTTTTACCCGGCCGGGGTGCACCAATAGCAACACACGCTCGATCAACCTCGGAAAAACCAAATCAAAACCCAACGAGGCTTTCACGACTGAACAATCACGATTCGAAATATTTCAGGGGCCACCCTTGAGTACACCAAGCAACGGTAAGCAAGCTTGAGACGGACTCAAGGTTTGCGACAATGGTCAGAAGCGGCAGATCCCAATCGGGACTGTCGATACCGCGTAATCACTCCGCTTACCTAACAAAGACGTGTGCTCTCGCACAATTTAAATACAGAAAGTAGCATGGCATAAGTATAGGATCGTAAATAAAACCTCAAACTAGTTTGTGGCCCCAAGAAATAAGACTGAATCAAGCTCTGGCTCAGGGGGGTCCCATATACCTCCCGGATGTGGATAGCGCGATAAAACAAGGAACAGGTATCAAGTACTCGGGGTCTTACGGGACACAAGTGGGCGTTCGGAAACCAAATATTTTCTATCACCCACCGATGCCTCTGCTTAATTCAATTTTAGTTGTTAAACAGAAATTAAAGTGACGATAAGTAAAATTAGAATCATCTCCAACATCAACATGCGGCAATACATCAGCAACTGTGGCATATGGCGACAAAACATCAGCACTTGAGCAAGCCACTACGACGCGCAAGTCCAACTATCTACCAATCAACATGTAATAGGAGGTGTCCAAGGCAATATATGGCTGCAAGGGATATCACAGGTACGGAATCTAAAGCATCGCAACACAGATAGCAATAGATCAACAGGAGGGAATAAAGACTATAAAAGTAAGATAGGTAGAAAGGGGGAGATGCTCGCCTGAAAACATTGCCGAAGGTTCAACCGAAGATCGGGTCGACACTCGCATCAACTCAACGGCCTTATCCGCGAAGAACCAAAACACTAGAAGAAACACCGGATGCACTATTTAATACTAAGGCAGAAGATCGGCATGATGCATGCATGATGGATGACATGGCAAAAGTGCGATGCTATTAGGTCAATATTAAGGGGAACCGGGGTCCCGACAATTAATTAGATGGTTCGAGTTATTTAGAACCCCCGCAATTTAAATGTTGTTTTAACATGGTAAAAGATAGCACCGGTTCGCTACACAAGTTTAAATGAGGCCAATATGAGACTAGATTTGCCCGCACATGGGCCCCATATTTAATTATTAGGTGAATCGGCATAAGGCCCTCAAACCACATGACAAGGATGCATGCAAGATGACAAGTTAATATGCAACAGGTTTTATGTTTAGCATTCATAAATTAGGGCTCGGGAGAAAAGGGTCACACATTTAGGGTTCGGCGATCTTGGGGTTCCGGGGTTCGGGGTCGGTCTCGGGGTTCGACGGATCGGTTCGGGTTCGACCAGGCGTTCTCGGATAGCGGGGTAGGTCTTGTTGTCCTGTCGGTGACCTCGGCATCCGGAAGCAGGACTTGGTTCGGTCCGGACGATCGGGTTCGTTTTGGTCGGCCGTTCTTGTCGCATTCGCGGACTTCGGGTCATGTCGACGAACATGGCGTCCTGAAAGAAGTACTCGGCGTTTCGTGATGATCTTGTTGATTCCATGGCGGAGGCCTTGGCGCTTCGGATCGGCCTTCGGATCGGGGCTTCGGGGTCTTGGGGTTCCACCTTGATTATCGTGTACGAACTTGGGGCTCGACGCCGGGGTCTCCAGGGTCCCTGTCGGAGTGCTAGATGTTCCGTGATGGAGTTCTTGTCGGAGCTTCTTCGGACATCTTCGGCTGGGTACGGTCTTGGCGTCTCGCGCTCGTGGTCTTGTGGGGTCCTACGGTCTCGGGGCGTCGGGGTACGGTACGGACTACGGAGCATGCGGTGCTTCACGTGGTCCATCGGGCCCGGAGATCTTGTCACATCCTCGACTCAAAACTTGAGAGTTCCAACTTGAAGCCCTAGGTAGTTAGGCGGCGAACTTGGCGTCCTGGCACGTGCGAGCAGCGGGCGAGGGGCGCGTCGTGGCGGCGACGGCACGGCTGGGGCGAGGTCGCTGGAAGGTGGGCGGAGGAGCTCGGCGGCATGAGGCGAGGCCGGGCGAGGTCGGAGGGGCCCAGCGGAGGCGGATTCTGAGGCCGAGGCGGCTGGGAGGCGCGGCCGGAGGCGGCCTTCGCCGGAGAGGGCCAGGCGAGCCGTGTCGCAGAGAGGAGCTCGGCGGGCGGCGCAGACGGCAGCGTCGCGGGAAGCGCTGAGACGGGCACGGCGACGGCGAGCGGGCGGCGGAGGTGGCCGGGCGCCGGAGAGGGTCGTGGAAGCGCGGGCGACGGAGGCGGCGGAGAGGACGGAGGCGGCTCGGCGAGGACCTCTGGCGGCGGTCGCCTTCGAGGGGGCAGCTAGCGACGCAGGACGCCTTGAGAGAGGGCAGCATGGCAGAAGGCCGTCGGCGGTGGGCCAGCCCAGGCGGCGAGGAGAGGCCCGAAGGAAAAGGCGGCAATGGCAGCCGCCATGGGGCTGCAGCTGTGGCCAGCTGAGCGAAGGGAAGGCGGAGGAAGCTCCGGCGAGGGGGAAGGCACGGCGAGGAACCGAGGGAGGTGGGGAACAGACGGGGTGCGGGAGGAGGAAGAAGACAGGGGTCGGGCTGCGTGGTGGCTGGGGACAAAGGGTCCCGTGGGGCCGGGGGTCCGCGGGGAGATAGGATCGGGCATGGGTGGGGCCAGGCGAGGGTGGAGGTGATGAGGATGGGCCAGGCGGTGGTCCGGCGATCGAGGGAGAGTGGGGTGGGTCGCGTGGGACAGGGAGTGTGGGCAGGTGTGTGGGGCTGGTTGGATGATTGGGAGAGAGGGAGAGAGAGAGGCCATGTGGAAGAGTTAGATTGGTTAGGGGGGAGGGTGAGAGTGAGGTGGCAGGACTTGATTGGAGGGAGTGAGGTGGAGGCTGGGTTGGGGTGGTTTTTCGGGTAGCTTTAGGATTGTTTGGTGGACCGTTTATATTTTTCCTGGGGTGGTCGATCGGGTCACTCGGCCCGTTCGACTGCCCCTATTAAAAATAATTTTAATATTTTATTTATTTTCAAATAGCTTTTATAACTAGTTTTAGACAAACAAAAATATCCGGAACATCCGGGGGTTTGGCGTTTAAATAAAAGACGGGGCGTTTTAGAAAACAACCCGGGTTTCCGAAATAGTTTTATACAAACAATGCCTGATGATGACGATGCAATGCACAAATTCAACGCGATTTTCTAGTAGTGGTTTTGCGGGATGCCACACTTCTCCAAGACAATTCGGTTAGATCACATCCTCGCACATGCCTGGCCGAAACCCTATCTTTGCCTTGGCACGGTCGCTATCGATTTTGGAGTCGTCGCGCCTCCGGTGACTTCTGGGGCGTGTTGGTATGGTGCGGTGGTTGCTTCAGCCTCCCTTTTGTATGGGGTGATGTCGGTGCTGGTGAGTCTTGGCGTGAGTTGAGCATCGTGGTGCTCCTGGTGCCACCGTGCCCTGCGCTGTCGTGCCCCTAGTGACACTGCGGGTCTACCTCCCCTTCTTGCTGAGCAAGGATTACTGCCAAGTGTTCTTATCCCTATTCTTCTTCTTTTACTATCATTGCATACCCAATCCTTGTATAGACTGATTACTTTGCCCTTTGATGTAATAAAGAACCTCCTAGATTTTGGTTATCTCTTAGTACTGTAGTGAGATTATTCCAGTTGATGTTGATTTGGTTGCTAGATGGTTTTACTCACTTTGCTTTACTGATCAAGGTTGGATTTATGGAACTCCTGGTTTACTTGTGCAAACTAAATAGATTTTGTTGTTGTTGGGATTTTGGCCAGATGCCAGTATAGGTTGTTTGCATAGTCAGGTCAGAATTTATCTAACTAATCACCTATTAATTCTATGATGAAATAAGGAATGTTGGTGATTAGATTATGGTACTATCTGGATCTAGTTCAACTGTGAAATTTTGATGGTGCTAAAAGTCCATTGGCCATTTGATTTCTGACAATACTAAGGATAAGATATGTTGCTATACTTGTGCTAACCAGATAGGTTCTGGTTAATTTCCCATGGATATCTTATATGATTTTGTGTAGATTTAGTGAAAACTATGAATAAAACTTGTATGGACATTATATAAAATAACTAGGACATGAACATAATGTTGTATAGCAGGGTTATGTGTATGTGAGTTCTGGAGTGATTTAGCACATAGGTTACTTGGTTTCTATGTTCCTAGGATTGGGCATGGGCAATTGCTCATGTTCCTTTTGTAGGTGGTCATACAATATAACATATTATCCTTTATTTAATAATCTGTCTAAACACTTCCTAGATACTATTTTAGATGATATGCATTTGATAGGACATGAATGATTTATCAAAATTAGATTGATAGACATATACTTGTTGGTTCATCAAATCAATGTGTATGTGAGGCACACATGTGAGTACAATTCATCTAAGCAAGCATATAAGCAATACCGATAGATGATCACTTGATGGGTAATGGAATAAATTGCATTAAAGATTTTATTTTGACCTTGTTCTTGCTTATCAGTCATACATGCTTAAAAAGAATATTTGTAATATTTTACTTTCCATTCTTTCAATTTAAAGAATTCTGATACGTCAGAAACATATCTATAATTTTTATGTTCCATGCTTGTTTACTATCTACTTTGCTTTGCTTTGTCTATACTTTGAGGTGTTTTTTATATATTTTCTCGAACTAACCTATTAACAAGTTGCCACAGTGCCAGTTGTCTGTTTTCTTCTGTTTTTAAAACAAGTGGATTGTTTACCTTACACACTTTGCTTAAAGCAGTTGTTTGTTGATACATCCAAAACATATATACTTTCCCAAACACTTTTGTTATTATTTCTCCTCTAAACTTGTGTGATTTGGATACAACTAACACGGACTGACGCTGTATTCAGCAGAATTACCTTGGTGTCTAGTTTTTGTGCAGAAAATGAACTATCAGGAAAAATCCCGGAAAATACGCCAAAATTATATTTCACCAGAAGAACCACGGAGCCAGAAGACGAGACGGAGAAGGGGCCTGGGGGCCCACACCCCTGCCAGGCGCGAGCCCACCACTGGCTACGCCTAGGGGGGTTGCAGCCACCCCAGGCACCCCCTCGGCCTCCCTCTGCGCCTATAAGTTGCCGCTCGGCCTAAAAACCGAGGGGGAGGGGTCGATAGTTTTCATGAAAGAGTTTCGCTCCGCCACAGCCACCGATGTTTCCCTCATCCATGAGTGAGTAATCACCCGCTATAGGCTTGGGGATGGTAGGGATTGGATGAGTTCTATCATGTAATCGAATAAGATATGTTAGGGCATAGTGCCTAGTATATCTATTAGTGTTATTTCACTTTCTTGCAACTTTTTGTGCTTAATGCTTGTCACTTGGGCCCGAGTGCCATGATCTTAGATCTGAACTTATTATTGAATCATTTTGATAGTATTGTTTATGGTCTTATCTGCAAGTTGTGTACACATATCATAGTCTGGATCCAAAGGCCCCAAAGTGACAATAATTGGAACAACCAGAGGGGATGACTATGGTGTGAGGATCACATGTGTTCATGGAGTGTTAATGCTTTGCTCCGGTGCTCTATTAAAAGGAGCATCTTAATTGCTAGTAGTTCCCTAGAGGTCCCGCTGCCACGGGCTGGCTGGACAGAAGATGTTGTGCAAGTTCTCATTGCGAGCACGTATGACTATATTTGGAGCACATGCCTAGGATTGTTTAATACTTGGATGCTTGTTATTATTTATCTACAATTCCCTAGATCTTGAAGTAACATGTTTAGACTCGTCCATGCAATTCCCATCCATCCATCCCTATGCCTACCGCACTCGAATCCTACTATTGCCGTTACTGTTACTATTGCTCATGTTTCACTGTTGTTGTTGCTTTGTTGTTGCTATTACAAACTTTTGCTACTGATAAACTTATGTGAGCAAGAACTATTTCCAGGTGCAGCTGAATTGACAACTCAGTTGTTAAGGTTTGCAAGTATTCTTTGGCTCCCCTTGTGTCGAATCAATAAATTGGGTAATACTACCCGTGAAGACTGTTGCGATCCCCTACACTTGTGGGTCATCAAGACTATTTTCTGGCATCATTGCCGGGGAGCATAGCTTTATTTGTAAGTTCACTTGGATCTATTATTGTTCACTGCTATTCCTTTCATCATGGGGAAGTCTCGTAATGGAAAGTTTCCTATTTTACCATCCACTACAAGAATAGGTACAGTCCTAAACACCTCTGTTGCTCACCGTCTGTTATAAGTAAGCTTGTCACACCACCACCACATACTCATGCTACACACACTACTACTACTGTTGAATCTGAAACTGCTTTTAATGCTCATGATGTTACTTCTACTGTGCTTGATGCGAGTGGTTCATTAGGTCCTTTTGTAGATGCTACTATGGCTAGTCTAGGAAATATCAAAATTCCTAGTGAAGACACTGTTACACCTGTTATCTCACCTGAGTCTAGAGAAAGTTATGATATCAATGATGGTTACATTGAGTTCACTGATGAATTTGTTGAAGAGTGCCGAAACACACATGGTACTATTGCTATTAAGAGTATCCTTGTTAGACGTACTATTATGCCTAAACTGTCCTCTGATCCTAAGTTTGCCACCTCTCCCGTAGATATTAAAGATGAAGACTATGATTTATCTCTTGATTTATCTTATTTAGATATTGTTAGGAAAGAACCTTTTTGTGGGACTGAAGATGAGAGTGTTGTGGCTCATATGAATGAGCTCTATACTATGAGTGATTTATTGTCTAATGATTTTAAGATGCACAAATACTTTGTTACTAAGATCTTCCCTTTTTCACTAAAAGGAGAAGCTAGGGCTTGGTTTAATAGATTACCTCCTGGTTCCATTGATAGCCCTGATTGCTTGATTGCTTCTTTCTTCCAGAAATATTTTCCTCCTAGTGCTAGACATGCTGCTTTGCAGAGATTTTTTGATTTTAAACATGGAGAAGAAGAGAAATTGCCTGAGTCATGGACAAGGTTTTGTGCCTTGATTCATGCACATCATGGATGTCCATTGCCTAAGAATGAGCTTCTTGATATTTATTATAATGGACTGACTGATGATTCTAGGACCTACCTAGATAGCTTTGCTGATTGTGTTTTTAGGAAAAGAACTCCTATAGATGTTGAAGAATTAATGTCTAAGATAAGCAAGAATTATGATGATTGGACTTCAATTGAGCTAAATACACCTGAGTCTATTACTCCTGAACCAGTTCCAACACCAACACAAAAGAAGAGGGGAGTTATTGCACTAAATGATGAAGTGATGAAGGAATCTAAGAAGTGTCTAAAGGAGAAAGGTATTAGAGCTGAAGATGTGAAGAATCTAACTCCTATAGAAGAATTATGTAAGCCAATTCCCCACTCATCCACTATTGAGGTACACTCTCTCCACTTTAATGAAGGGGATATTCCCTATGGTAAGCCTCCTGATATATGTTTAGAGGAACTTGACACATTTATTGTTAAACAAGGTAATTTTAATAAACAAGTTCAGAATCATTTATTGGAAAACTCTAGAGCTATCCATGAGTTGAAATATATTGTGGAAAGAACTTCTAATGATATTAAAATGCTTTGTAAACACTTTCAAATGGTTCAAACCCAACTTTATCAACTTGCTAAGGTTCAAAAGGACATGCTAGTTAATGCTTCAGGAGACAAACATGCTTATGGAATTAGAACTAGGAGTGGTATAACTACTCAAGATCCTTTATATCCTGAAGGACACCCTAAAAGAATTGAGCAGGATTCTCAACAAGGTGAGAGTAGTGGTGGTCCTCATAAGAGGAATAAAAATAAACACAAGGTAGTTGAGGAAACCCTTGAACCTGTTGTAGATCCTAATAGTATATCTGTCTCTGATGCTGAAACTGAGAGTGGTAATGGTAATAATGATGCTTCTGATAAGGAGGAAGGTGAGGAAGAACCTGAGAAGCACACTAAGAACATTAAGTACACAAAGGAAAATTTTACTGCTAAGAAACATAGTAGTGAGAGAGAACCTTGGCTGCAGAAACCTATGCCTTTTCCAGGTAAGAAACACAAGTCAAAGGAGGAAGAACACTACAACAAGTTTTGTGAGTGGATGCAACCTTTATTTTTGCAAATTCCTTTGACTGATGCTATTAAGTTGCCTCCTTATTCAAAGTATATGAAGGACGTTATCTCTAATAAAAGGAAGATTCCTAATGAGGAGATTTCTACTTTGCTTGCTAATTATTCCTTTCAGTGGTAAGGTTCCAAAGAAACTTGGTGAACCAGGTATACCAACTATTCCAAAGAACTGCTTTATGTAATCTGGGAGCTGGAGTTAGTGTGATGCCTTTTTCTCTCTACAAGAGACTCCATCTAGAAAATTTGATACCAACTGATATATCTTTGCAAATGGCTGATAAGTCAACTAATATTCCTGTTGGTATATGTGAGGATGTTCCTATTCAAGTGGCTCATAATTTCTTGGTTTTGACTGATTTTGTTGTGCTTGAGATGCCTGAAGATGATAATATGTCTATTATTCTTGGGAGACCTTTTCTTAATACTGCAGGTGTTGTCATCAATTGTAATCAAGGGAATGTAACATTCAATATTAATGACAAATAGTATACTGTCTATTTCCCCAAGAAGGCTGTTAAGAGCTATTGCCTGAATTCCATTGAAAATATTGTGAGCATTAAGGTTGGAGAAATATATTGTCCCATTCCACAAGAAAATTTTGAAACTATTATGATTGGGACCATTGATATCAAGTATGAGGTAACATAATCACCTTGTGGAATGCAAAGTTTTGTTTCATATAATATTGTTTTGGTAACAATACTTGATCAACCTTGTTAACAAAGGGATTTTAATTAACAAAACAATGTTTTCACTGTGGTTATACTTGCTCACTTTTATTTTTCTCCTTTCCAATCTTTGCTCTTCGCCGTGCCTAACTTAAAGGCGTTAAAGAAAAGTACTTGTTGGGATATAACCCAAGAGTTTCCTTAAGTCTTAGAAGTTATTACTTTAGTAATGACATCTCCTTATCCTTTTTGTTTGCTTTTTGTGCCAAGAATGACCTCTAATGAGAGGGAAGTAAGATTTGGGGAGGTGTTGTCCCAAAATAGATTTCTGTCCTCCAGCAAAAAACTCGTGAGGATTCTCTGTAACTCGGATTGAACTGAAAATTTACGAATAAATCCCCCAGTATGTTAGATAACTTTCGTTAGTTCAAAACTTTTTTATTTGAGCAACACAAGATGTTCGAAAAAATCGGTTTATACCTTATGGTCTGCTTTGACAGATTTCTGCCATTATTTGCATTTGCTTCTTATTGATTCCTTTTTGAGTTCTCTTTTGGGGAATTGAGCTTTTTGAAGGATTTTCTACAGTATCTTGTGTTTTTAGTGGAAATTTTTGTTGTTCCAAAGCTTTGCCTAAGGTCTAATATCTTTTGAATACACTAATGTTGCTAATGAAGATTGTGTGAAGTTTTGTATGAAGGAAAAATTTCAGGTGTAGAGAGAGAATGATGTAATGAGATGAAGAATGGAAAAAATCTCAAACTTGGGGGGAGCTACCCCGTGTCACCCCAAGAAATATTCAAGAGGTACAAGCGTCAAAGCTTGGGGGTGCCCAAGGCATCCCCTTCTTCATCAATAAAAATCTCAGGTCTTTCTAGACATTTCGTTTTTATTGATTCATGCACAGTTGTGTTGTTCTTGGAGCGTCTTAGTTTTTTTTGTTTTCTTTTGCTTTGCTTGGTTTGTTTTTGCTTGGTTGGCTTATTTGAAAAATCGAAAACACCAAAAAAAATTGTTGTTCTTCTTTGGTTTTGTGAGTTCTTTGCAGGGTTCAGCCGTCCTCAGTGGATTTTTGTTTCATGTTATTATTCAAGTCACACAAGTGAAGGGCGATAATGAAGATTAAGACAACTTGAGGTGTGGTAAGAGGCTGGTAACGAACTATATTTGTTTTCATTTTTGTACATATACTCATCATTGTGAGCATGCTTAGTCTGTTCACTGTAAGGAGTATGTTACTGATGGATGCTTACAGTTCTTGCTTGTCTATGTTTAGCTCTAGCTTGCTAATAGTTTGTAGCATGTCATATGAATGTTTGCTTGCATTGTTTTATTCATATTTTGGTATGATATTGTGGTATCCTCCTCTAGAAGTTTCATGTGAATCGACTTGGCACATGCTCATGCATGCATATGACTAAACAATAGTCAGTAAGCCTCGACGATTTATTTTGCCTCAGAGTTCTAGTATCACTTTCATGCTATAATTAGTCATGTTTTGTTGCAAGCATGATTATGACAAGTATTGCTCTCTCGTTTGTCGCTCTCTCTCTCTATTGCTAGCCTTCACTTGCACTGAGTATGAGCTCTACATGTGCTTCCAACTCCCCAAAACCAATACTGCCAACTGTGTCCACCATGCCTACCTATTAGCATCATTTGCTATTTCAGTGCATTTTCTATATGCCGTGTTTTCTTCCAAATAAAATGTTTGTTTGTTTTGAGAAAGTTAGTTAGTAAAGCTCTCACGAACTTGATGGCACACTTTATTCCTTGCACTTAATAATCCTGAACCATTGTGACTTGTCCATGAAAGTTATATGCTTGCAAATTATATGCTGGGAGTCAGCATAACTGTGCAGTCACGGGGAATGCTTTCAACACTTTTTGGATATCCTATCTAGTTGATACTTTGCTCTTTTGTTTGCGGATGTCGATGGTGTGAAATAAAAGGGGAGCTTGTGAGTTCATGGAGTCTATACATTGTGTTAGAGAAACGCTTGGGCCAGTAGCCTAAGCCATGCCTAATCATGGTGGAAACTTGCAGCAGCACCATAATGAGCATTTATGAAGCATCCTCAATAAAAAGCTATGCACATAGTAAATAAAAAGATCGCTGAGATGCTCATTGTTTGCTTGCCTTGTCATTTTTATCACAGGATAGCTCCTATATCATGTGCAAGGGGTACCCCATTGGCGGTTCTCTATGATATGCATGTATGTACAATGACAAGAACTTGCAGGTAACCAAAGTTGAGTAGCATGCCGACCGGCCCTCGTAATCAAGGGACTTGGGATTTCCAGTTTATGGTCTGTCAAGCATATAACTCATACTGGACCTCACTTTTACCTTAACCATATGAAGATGCCTATGATAGGGGCAATGAGAGCTCAAAGATAATGAGTACATTCCTTTCAGCATTTGGAAGCCTTTGAAACTTTACAAAACCGTTTTAACAACCTTGTTGAGTCACCACTTATTCTATGAGCACCCTCTTGAGAGCATAGTTGTCATTCTTGTGTTTGTTCCAAAACTTGGTTAATTATGTCATGACTTTGATGCTTGTATATCTGATATCTTTATCTCTAGTCTTCACTTGAACTTTAGAGGTGCCTTGGCATTTATATTGTGCTCTACAAACAAAGGCAAGCGAGATACCACTCTATCATACCTTATTATGAGCATTGCAATGTTGCTTGTGTTTATGTTTCATGCTACTTATTATTATTGAGTCGGTTTCTCTTCATAGCTTGCAATGACTATTGAGTAGACTTAGTTGTATACTCTTTATCATGAATTGTCTAAGCATATACTTCTGTGCTGAGAATATTTACATCATATGAAGCAAATGTGTTCGTGAAAGTTATTTTATCGCACTCAGTTTTCAACTGAATTGCTTGAGGACAAGCAATAAGCTATGCTTGGGGGGAGTTGAGACGTCCAAAACGTATCTACTTTCCCGAACACTTTTGCTATTGTTTCTCCTCTAAACTTGTGTGATTTGGATACAACTAACACAGACTAACACTGTTTTTAGCAGAATTACCTTGGTGTCTAGTTTTTTTTGCAGAAAATGAACTATCAGGAAAAATCCTGGAAAATATGCCAAAAATTATATTTCACCAGAAGATGCACGGAGCCAGAAGACGAGATGGAGAAGGGGCCTAGGGGTCCCACACCCCTGCCAGGCGCGGGCCCACCACTGGTCGTGCCTAGGGGTGCAGCCACCCCAGGCACCCCCTTGGCCTCCCTGGCGCCTATAAGTTACCTCTCGACCTAAAAACCGAGGTTTTTTGATAGTTTTCCAGAAAGAGTTCCGCTCCGCCTCCGCCACCAGAAACCAATATTCGGATCCAGAAATTCCGTTCTGGCACCCTGCCGGGACGGGGAATTTGGAGAGGATCATCGCCATCGTCATCACCAATGCATCTCCATCAACCACCGATGTCTACCTCATCCATGAGTGAGTAATCCCCCGCTGTAGGCTTGGGGATGGTAGGGATTGGATGATTTCTATCATGTAATCAAATAAGATCTGTTAGGGCATAGTGCCTAGTATCTCTATTAGTGCTATTTGACTTTGTTGCAACTTGTTGTGCTTAATGCTTGTCACTTGGGCCCGAGTGCCATGATCTCAGATCTGAACTTATTATTGAATCATTATGATAGTATTGTTTGTGGTCTTATCTACAAGTTATGTACACATATCATTGTCCAGATCCAAAGGCCCCAAAGTGACAATAATTGGGACAACCGGAGGGGATGGCTGTGGTGTGAGGATCACATGTGTTCACGGAGTGTTAATGCTTTGCTTCGGTGCTCTATTAAAAGGAGCACCTTAATTGCCAGTAAATCCCTAGAGGCCTCGCTGCCACGGGCTGGCTGGACAGAAGATGTTGTGCAAGTTCTCATTGCGAGCACGTATGACTATATTTGGGGCACATGCCTAGGATTGTTTAGTACTTGGATGCATGTTATTATTTATCTGCAATGCCCTAAATCTTGAAGTTACATGTTTAGACTCGTCCATGCAACGCCCGTCCATCCATCCCTATGCCTACCGCATTCGAATCCTACTGTTACCATTACTGTTACTATTGCTCATGTTTCACTATTGTTGTTGCTTTGCTATTGCTACTACAAACTGTTGCTACTGATAAACTTCTGTGAGCAAGAACTATTTCCAGGTGCGGCTGAATTGACAACTCAGTTGTTAAGGCTTGCAAGTATTCTTTGGCTCCCCTTGTGTCGAATCAATAAATTGGGTAATACTACCCGCGAAGACTGTTGCGATCCCCTACACTTGTGGGTCATCATCTATTGCTTGCAACTTAATACTGGAGGGGGTTCAGATGATAACCTGAAGGTGAACTTCTAGTCATAGATGCAGTTGGATGGAGGTCTATGTATATTGGTGTATTGCCCAATCGAATCTCAAAGGATATTTTTGTCTAGTATTGCATTGTTATGCCATGCTCAGTTCCTGTCAGTTGCCCTGATGTAATTTGTTTACCCTTCATGCCATGTTGTTTATCTAAGCAGAGCACCTCTAGTGAACTATGGACCCCGGTCCAATCTTTACCATTGATACATCCTCCACTGTTACTTGTTTACTTGCTGCAAACCATTACCTTCCACACCATACGTTTAATCCTTTGTTACAACAAATCGGTGAGCTTGACAACCTCACTTATTCGTTGGGGCAAAGTCTTGAGTTTGTGTTGTGCAGGTTTCCACGTTGCTTGCAACACCTTTGAGACGTTTCCTTCCTCCTACTGGTTTGATAACCTTGGTTTCTTACTGAGGGAAAACTTGCTGCTGTGCTGCTTCACACCTTGCTCTTGGGGTTTCCCGACGAAGTGCTCAACTCAGCACCATCAAATTCATATTGTTTTCTTTATGTAAAACAGAATAAAATGAGTAGAAACATGTATATGGTTTAATGGTTTCCTGATACTTGTTTGTGAAATGGCATTCGTTACGATGCTGTCCATTTGATAATTACCAGGATGTGGTGTTATTTCTAGAGGATCATTTGTATCCATATTTCAGTATTAAGATAACTACATTTGATATCTAGTAGAATTACTGGTAAGAGGATTTATGTATATGTGATATTACTTGCAGATGGAACAGTTTGCCATATGTGTACTGTCCACATGGCAGTAAGCTTTACTTGGAATGATTTCTAGTGGTTTTCCCTAGAAAATTGATTTATTTTATTTAGTATATTGTGAGACTGATTCTCTGAGCTAATGTTTAGTCCCTGTGTTCAGGGCTTGTGGATTGTGATCTTTATGGATGATCTTGCACTGTGGTACCTCCTCGGAGGATGCATAATACCAAAGATCATGTAGATGATGTTTGTTTGGACATTCTTATACCTCGACTATACTATAGGTGGTCCCTGGCCCATGATTTGATAATCTCTAATTTATCTAGTCTCTATGGTTGCTACTAAGATAGCTGCCACTGTGATGCCTCCCTCCGGAGTGTACACAGTGATAGCTATTCTTTGGTAGTTGGCTGTTGGGATTTGCTTTCTGGAGAACTCTTAATTGGCTGCCAAGGATGCTAAGACTGGGGCCAAACTCTCTATAAGAACAAATACTAGAGTGTGGCTACCAACTTTTCTGTGATGACTCAACATAGAACCTTTATGTGGATCTGAGAGAAATACTTTTACCAATACCATGTCTTTCTTTTGTAATTTCTATGTTGGTAAGAACAGATACTAGATGATGATCTTAGTGTTGGGTACTAACCTGATGCTGAACTTGATATTGCTATGCTGGTACTAGTACTTGATCAACTAGCCTTCTTTGTCCTTGTGATGTTGTTGTTGCCTGCTCCTCCTAATGTTGATCTTGATCACTTTGCTTGTTCTACTCAATGAACTGCTAGCTAGTTCCTCCTGGTTTGGTGCCTTCCCTATGAAACTCCTCCCCTCCTAGCTCTTGGATGGCTTTTCTAGCAACCAGATGCCAGCGATGTGGTGGTGTGCTGTTATGGAACTGTGGAAGAACTAGTGGTGAACTGGATGAACTGGTGATGTGGGTTTCTTGGCTATGAAGTGAAATGGATATCTTTGGTGCTAGTGTTGTGTTGCGGCTGTGTCTTAGTCTTTTATGTGTTAGGCTTGCTCTCTCTAATGCTGACAGCACATCACTTGCATGAGTGATAGAGCTACTTGCATGGGCCCCAGTTTTGAGCAAGTTTCAAAGTTTATCCTGGCTGGAACTTAAGATCAGATCAAGTACATCCTTGATATTTCCTGGTTGCTTTTACATCATATCTATTTACTATGTTTAACCAAGGTGAAACTTTCCCCACATGCCTGTGATGCACTAGTCTGAGGCACGTCTACTGATAAGAACAAATACTGTTGATTTGGTGAAATTTGCCCCTTCTAATTAATTTAAGCTCGATGATGAATTAGACATAGCACTTCTATGTCAAATCTGAGAGCAAAAGTTTAACCACTAACCCCTTTCTTATTTTTCTTTCTGTTTGTTTTATTTTTGTTAGTTTGCAAGTATAAGATCAAAAAGGGAATCTTCACGACATGAAGATTTAGATTAGGACTTCTTCTGTTATTTTTGTAATTCTTTTACTTTGTATATTGTAGTTGACAATGAAATTTTGTATAGTATTAATAAAGTTAAACTTTCTTTTTTTGTAATTTGAATCTTTTAATATTTATACCTTATTTACAAATATGAATTCAATTTTTATTTATTATAAAGTATATATTATTTATTCATTGTAATTCAATTTTATTTATTTAAATCTTTATTATGATATCATATTGTATTATTAAATACTCAATTCCATTATTTCTAAGAGTTTAAATATTTTATAACTTAATTTATGATTTTTCTAAATTCATTTGAATTGAAATTTGAAATTCAAATACATGTTTGAATAACTTTTCCCCTAAATAAAGAATTCTACAAAGGTCATGTCGAAATCTATTGCACTTGCTCCAATGTTTCCATTAATACAAGAGAGATCTCGATCCCTCTATAGCTCTTTTAGTTTTGCGTGAAAATTCCCTGGATTTTCTTATGCATGAATATAATGCACACACATGTGTCCTCTCTATTTCTAGGTGCTAATCATGGGATGTTATAGTCTCTCCCCCTTAAACTCAACTTCGTCCCTGAAGTTTGTACTCTCTTTTGTTTTGGAAGATAGGGTCGACTTCTTCAGACCATGGTAGTTCTCTAAATTTATGATGAAGATAATTGATGTATCTTCATTCAAACTTATCCTCGAATCCTTCTTTGACTTTACAATGGTCAACTATCAATCTCATTTGATATAAGGATTACTTTGAATTCAACATCCTGTCACATCCCAAAATTTTCCGAATTTTGAAATGTGAAAAATAAATAAACAAAATAAATAATTGTTGAAATTTAGGGTGAAAAGAAACTTTTTATTTCTAAATGGAAACTTAAAAACCCATCTGGAACAAACTTTGAATAAATTTGAATCCAACTAAATTCAAATCAAGTGGAATGCATTCTTCATAAATGCAGCTTGAAATTTAAACATTTGGAAAAATAAACCAAAACCCTAAAACCCTAGTGGAAGAAAATCATTCCAAGATTACTCTAAGACTAAGGATTTGATCCATATAAAATTTATCAACAAACATTTATAAATGATCAAAAAGGATAAATAAAAATATTATAAAACCATAGAAATTAATTCTATTCAATTTCGAGCCATGGATAAATCTTATGAATTTAATAAGATAAAGAAATTAAATTTCAAAGCTAACAAAGCCCCTGTCTAAAATCCATACCAAATTGAGAGAAAAATAATCCTAAAGAGATTTAAAGGGATAAACAAATATTAAATAAAATTATACAAATTGGATTCACCAATTTTGAATCTATAAATAAAAAGATATGGATTTTGTAAGACAAAGAAAGAAAGAAAGAAATAAGGAATATTTAAAGTCAAATTAAAACTTGGCCTAATCCATAAACAAATGGAATAAAGATAATCCAAATTCAAATAAAATAAATGGATAAAGAATATTCAAAATAAAATAATATGACATTAACCAAATTCTATTCTATTTGAATAAAGACAAAAACCCTAATAGAAATGATTAATTAAATCATGGGAAAATAATAAATGGAATTTGCCCAAGTGGAATAAAAGTTATTTAATTGACTTAAATGAAATAAAAGAATCATTTAAATAAAGTTATATGGAATTAAAAACCATATTCTATTTTATTTGAATAAAGACAAATGCCCAATTTAAATGATTAATAAATCATATTAAAATATTTCAAATAATTCAAAGTGAATTATTTAACACCCTATTGAATGAATAAAACCTACTGAAAAGGATTTGGTAAAATTTGGAGATTAAATAGAAGTTGGAAAACATAATTAAAATCCTATTTAAATAAAGACAAAGGTCCATTTTGAATAAATACTTAAACCATGTGGGAATAAAAGAAATACTCCAAAATGATCTTTAAAATACATGTTTGAACAAAATAGAAAATTTTTGAAAGGTTTGAAAAGATTTGAAAAGAAAAGGGTTTGAAATGGTTTGGACAAATTCAAAACAGAAAAAGAAAACAGAAAAATAAAAAAAGAAACAGAACAAAAAAATGGAAAGCACCAAGCCGTCAAATGACTAGCCCATCTCTCTCCCAGGAAAATGCTTCCGCAAAGACACTTACCCACCGATCGAGCCATGAGCCTACCCGTTCTCTCTCTTTCTCTCTCTCTAACGCTGACGAAGCAGCCCCACCCGTCAGTCATCATCTTCACCCCCCCCTCCCGCCCCGCGCTGACCTCGCCGGCCGTTTCTGCCCATTTAAGCTCACATCAATACTCGCTAATTGCCGCGTTTATTTGGCCCAGTGATCACGCACGTTAAACGACCATCATCCCCTCTCTTGTTTCCCCCAGACGCCACCCACCCTCTGCCTCTAGGCTGCTCGTAATCTGCTCGAGACCTCCCTCTGCCCCGACGAGCTCCAACTCTGATTCCGGCCAGCCCTCATCGCCCCAGAGCAAACGAACACGTTCCCCAGTGTCCCCTGCATCTCCCAGTAGCATCCACTCATTCGTGCGTTCCTTGAAACATCGACAACAACTACGCCTCCTCGCCACCGCCGTCTGCAACATCTCCGGTGAGTCTTAACCCTCAACCTCGTGCGCGCCTCGACTTGTGACTAACACCATCTAGTTCGCCTGCATCCTGTGCATCTCCAGGTGCTCGTCAACTACTCGCGCGTGAGCTACAGCCTCGTCTTCGACCGCGACAGAGCGTGCCCGACGTCGTTGCGAACTCCGGTGAGCAATCCATGACGACCTCGTACGCCCCTCGGCCAAAGGAGACCACCTTGAGCATCTATTCTTCACGGTGATATCTCTCGCTTCCTGTATCGCCGACACCATCCACGTCTGACGGGCGCCGCCGCCAGTTCCTGGCCAGTTGCTTAGGCCGTTAGATCCAGATCGTAGAGTCAGGATAGAACCACTAAACAAAGAGGTATCGTTCAATAAGATCCGTGCGATGCCCTTTAAATCCTGCGGTCCATATTGCCTGATCCGAACGAAACGGTATGGACCAATCAGAACACACCATGTGGCCAGTGTGTTGATTTAAAAACAGATTTGTTTCTATTAGATGTTAGATGTTGCAAAAATCATAACTTTAAACCTACACGTCCAAATTTTGCAAACTTTATATCAATGGAATCAGCAAAAAGAGTTCTATCCAACCATGTGCTTTTTTAGTAATTTGCTTCTGTAAACTTAGTTGTTTTTAAAAAAAACTTGTGTAGGCATATTTTGAATATAAAATTCATTCTAAAATTATTTTTGTGATAAAATCTTTGGTAGATGGATTGTTTTGAACCTACTGACCATAGAAACCAACTTGTAGATTTAAAAGTGTATTTTGAGAAGCTAAATAATAAATCTTTGTTTAATGGCATTTCTAGATAAATAAAATTGTTGAATATGTCTTAAAAATAATTTTTGAGTAAAACCTTTGGAATATGATTTGATTTAAACTCTCTGACCCTAAACACCAAGTTTTGGGATTTAAAAATATATTTGGTAAACCCTAGTAAAAATTATTACTTTGTTCAAAGGCATTTCTAACAAATAAAATATTGATTTGGTATAAAAATGGTTTATAGGTAAAACCTTTTGCAAATGGTTTTAATATTAAACACTGACCTTAAAACACTAACATTTGTGTTTAAATATATATTTGTCAAACACTAGAAAATATTACTTTGATTTGAACCATTTCTAGCAAAACAAAAATGACTTAAAGTGGTCATTTTCACTAACTTGATATCAAATGGTTTTACCACATTTATAAATGACCAATAGGTGTTTTAAAATGTTTATAACCTATTAGAAACCACTTTTCCAAATAAAACAAATTTTGGCATGCCTGCATGCATTGCTTTGTTTTTTTATTATTCTATGTGATGAATTGCTTGAATGGTAGATTGAATTTGTGCCTTGATTGAATTGTAGTGAAATTTGAAGAGTGTGACTATTGCAAGATCAAGGAGTGAATATATATTCTCTACCAAAAAGGCAAGTGGTGCTTCATACTTTTGTCCTATTATTTTCACTATGCATTAGTGATATTTCTAAGTAGGACTTGCATGGAATTTTCACTAAGTATAAACTATGCCATGGGAAATCCTAGTAGATGAAACCTTAGTAGAATTTTCTCTAAGTTAAGATTCCTACTACTATCATGCTTAGCTTAGCTAGTAGAAAACAAGGGTGGATTATATTCATGCTATGGAATATTTCTAAGTCAAGGACTTGTGTTTTGTTTAATAAAACAACTATGTGAATGAATCACCTGGGTGGAATGGTATTGCTTGGATGGATTTTTGTTGAGTGGTTACACAAGCCAGGGGACTGGTGAACCTTGTGTATCTCACTTGTGGAATGCCACCTAGGAACAAAGAGATTTGAGATGTCAAATGTTGAGAAGCTTCAAGTGCAGTCACTTGGCATTATGGGCTCTGCCTGGATCATATAGGTTGCAACAACTTAGCCAAATGGACAGTTGGTGGTAGGGGATGATAGGTTGGAACACGTCCATTTTGGTCTAAGGGAAGGCTTCTGAAAGATCTTGTCTCGATGCATGTCGAGTCTTGTGGGAAAAGTGCACCACCTCCGCGGAGTGTAAAATCTAAGTACTTAGTCGTGTCCCAGGCAATGGACAATTTGAGCATCAAGACATGGAAGCTATCAAGAATCTCCTCATCCCAATTTCTAAGTTAAAAACTTGTGGTTGAACAAGGGTTAAAGGATCTTCAATCTTTGATTGGTATATGCCTTGGGTGATTTTGACAAACAAAAACTTAGTGTTTTCAAATGGTAAGGAAAATCTCTTTTGAGCAAAGCAAGCCTAAGCTCCACTTAGCCAAATGCATATAGATGATAGATACCACTATTCTACCATAGTATCACTTGCCAATACAATTCAAATGTATTGACCCTTGTGGCTGTAACTTATTATGTTGCAGGTTTGTTTGATGTTAGTGAAGTGTGATGATTAGGATTACAAGTCTACAACCAACATGATTGCATGTGGCACTTTGAAGATGAAGGACTCCATGCTATATAATTATTTCTGCTGTAATGTAATGTGATAGCCAAATGAGCTATGTAAGATGTAATGAAATATTTTATTCCTGGTTATAAAGTTGTACTATGACCTTTGTTTCTTGATATTACATCTTAACTGTGGATGCTAGCTATTGATCCAGGGACTAGCATTGCAATCACAGGGACCTCTAACTTATTAAAGGTTGGGACCTCTACACATCCCTTCTCTGAGCAGGTACTTTTGAGCATCCTAAGATTAGGGCATCTATTTGAGAGATGTATAGGTTTTTAGAAAGTCTCGGTAGGGTAAGATATTGGTTTAGACTTTGGACAAAGATAGCTTTGACTCTAATATTAATCTATTTATGGTATACTTAGTCCTTATGGTTTAATTTTTAAGAATGTTTTGGCTTTCTCCTTAACTTTACTCCATATATCAACTCTCGATGCTTCATTATTCACTCTCCCCTTGGCATTTTGTAATGGTCTTATGAGAAACATGTGATACACCCACATACTTGGGGAATAATGGTGTGAATTCCCCAACTTCTTAAATGCATGTATGGGACAATTTGTACAACTAATAATGCCTTGACTTACCACTTGCTTTATTGTGATTGTTGTTGTTAACTTGATTTATGGTTTCATACTTTTGTTTTCCTAAAGATGTAACTTCTTAACCTACACCCTCTTTTAATGGTAATCTGGTGGATGTTGTGTCTCCTCCCACTGATGTTCCATAATCCTCCTGATGTTTCGAACAACATGATTTATTGTGTCCTACGATTCCACACTTGTTACATTTTCCCCAAAATGCTCCAACATTACTTTCTCTAATTGGATTAGGCTGAATGTTTTGATTAGATGATAACCCCATTATTGGTTCTATTATTCCTGTTGACGATCCATGAGTTAACTACGGGTTTAAGCAGTTCTTTTTCATTTGTCCTGGTTCTCCACATTGGTAACATACTATCTTAGGGTTTGGGCACTCCTTTAAAATGTAGCCCCTGTTTCCACAGTTGTGACACATTTTCTTTGTTTTGTATGTCATATGTGGATCCAGACAATTCTCTCCCATATGTCCTCGGACCTGACATGTTGTGGTCTGTTTTTGAATTCTCTCCTTCTTTCCTCCAGGTGAAACAATCTCATCATCTTCTGATATATGTGCACTATTCAACAATTCCTGGAACTCCTTTGCACGCACAATCTTGAACTGCATCTTCATAACTGCTTGTAGTCCTTTCATGAAATTCCTTTGTCATTTCGCCTCCATGTTTACTTCCTCACTAATGTACTTGGATAAATGATTAAACTCCCGTACATGTTTCAGGACTAGAAGATTCTTTCTCTCTAAGGCTTCATTATCCTTCCTTTTCCCATTATTTCAATGAAAAAATTCTTCTCGAAACTTCTTTTTGAACTCAGCCTAGGTATTGACATCTCCTTCTGGGATCACGAACTTGGACTTCTCCCAACACGTGGTTGTGGTTCCAGTCAATAGATAAGTTGCATAACGCACCTTTTCTTCATCCTTGCATCCCACACTTTTAAGCTTATGAGATGTATCCATTAACCAATTCTCCGCCTCCATAGGTTCTTATACCATGGAGAAACTCTAAGGCTTGGTTTGTAATAATTCTACCAATTTAACCCTTGGATGCAATTCCTCTGATTGCTTCTCTTGCCTTACCTTTAATATCTCCTGATAAAATTGGTTCTGCCTCTCTATTTCAACCTTTCTTCCTTCTTCCATACCCCTCATATATTGAAGAACCCCTTCATTGGTGGTTAAATACGGCTTTTGATTTGAGCCTTCCTTCGGAATTGCCTTGTTAGCCTCCTTTTGTTGTGTCACCATAATCACATGAGCCTTCATCTTCCCAACATTAGAGTGATAATTCGCCTCTCCCTCACGCAAAACCATTTTCCCTTCTAGACCTGTACATCAAGTAAGAACTCCATGTAACATCATGCATATGCCCATAAAGTTCAAACTTTATGCATGGATCTAGTCACACAATAAAATCCAACGAATCCAAATATTACTTCTAGCAAACATACATCAAAAACCTGTAGAAATAGTACTTCGAATAAAACATCTCTTGTACTCAGGCTTTGATGTTATACACTACAATTTTTGATACATATTACTGTATGGACTTATATCGTTATATACTATATGTATGGATCATAATGTCCTTTTCCTCCTAAATTACACCATTTTCCCATTTGCAAAGGAATAACTTTTGGCAAAAAGTTGACCCAATTCAAGCGATAGTTTGGTTAATTCACTCTATAATTGGTTATAACATAATTATCCTTGATGTTATACTAAACATGATATCCTCACATTTCTACCCATGGTTTCTAATCCTAGCTTCTCTAAGCACATCTATTATAGCAACGGATAATTCTTAAGTTTTAACAAGTTTCATAACCTATATAGATCTACTTGTACTACAAGAATATTGACTTTTTATTCATGCCTCTATGGATTTGGCATATTCCATGGGGTTAAACAAGCATAACCCTATTTGTTACTCTCGATAAGATTCTATTCTTCATGTAATAGCTTTCAATTAAACCAAACATGAGTTACTTCCCCTACAATAACATGTTATTTAAGGGTTTGGGGCGTACTCCCTTTGTATTTAACACTAGTATAAGGTCAATAATGAAGTTTTACTTCATTTCATGGCTTCTCTTAGCAAGATAACACCATGATTAATTACTCCCTTATGAGGTACTATGACTTGGTGATACTTTACTCTAATCAAATTATAATATAGGATAATCTAGTAAAAGATATATTGCCTATTAGGATATACTAGATATATACTTTCTTATATAAATATTAGACAAGTAACTACTCTACAAGTAAAATAACCTGAAAAACTTCCACTAAAGTGTGATAAGGTTATTCTCAAGTGAATATCCATCACTCTTACAAGGAAATATAGTGTAGATAAGATGGCTTCCTATAGTCACTATCCAACCTACTGTACTTATTTAAAAGGTTTTAATCCTAAGGTTAAAGCGTTTGCTCTCATACAAGCTGCATGATGTAGTATACTATATTCGTTTACATAACCCCAATGGAACATCGTTCCATCAGTATTACATCCCTCAGAGTGGTACAACAGAAACATCACGGGTCCAAATCATGAGTTTAGATTACATATAACACGTTACAAAAGATCTAGAGAATTTCCTTGAACAGTGAGGAATATTATACAGAAGGAAACCGGAAAGATCCACTCGGAGTTTACTTTAGGAGTACTACAATTAGTATATATATCCATGGTTTGACATTGCTACTGTAGCATTGTTCTACAGAAGTAGGTTCTAGCTTCTAGGAGTTTATTTATACTCTACGCTTCAGCTTGACTTTCATAGCTTTCGGTAAAGTCTTCAACTCCGTTGATCTCCATCAGATAACTTCAACTCATCAAGTAACATCTTTCTAGGAACGTGGTGCTTGACGCGGGAGCACTTTGTTGGAAACCCCAATATCAAGGTGTGATGAGCACAACAGCAAGTCTTCCCTCAGTAGAGACCGAGGTTATCGAACCAGAAGGAGGAAGGAAACGTCACACAGGTGTTGCAAGCAACGCGGAGACCTGCACAACACAAACTCAAGACTTTGCCCCAACGAACAGTGAGGTTGTCAAGCTCACCGATTTGTTGTAACAAAGGATTAAATGTATGGTGTGGAAGGTAATGGTTTGCAGCAAGTAAACAAGTAACAGTGGAAGATGTATCAATGGTAAAGATTGGACTGGGGTCCATAGTTCACTAGAGTTGCTCTCCTTAGATAAACAACATGTCATTAAGGGTAAACAAATTACAGCAGGGCAATTGACAAGAATTGAGCAAGGCATAACAATGCAATACTAGTCAGAAAGATCCTATGAGATTCGATTGGGCAATACAACAAGATACATATACCGCCATCCAACTGCATCTATGACTAGAAGTCCACCTTCAGGTTATCATCCGAACCCCCTCCAGTATTAAGTTGCAAGAAACAGACAACTGCTTTAAGCAGAGTGTGTAATGTAAACAGTCCACATGTTCCATGAACAAGAGACCATTATTTTCTCCCTAGTGGCAACAACACATCTACAACCAAAGAGATTTCTGTCACTTCCATTGGAAACTAGAGGCATGAACCCACAATCGAGCATAAATACCCCCTCTTGGAGTCACTAGCAACTACTTGGCGAAGATAGCTACTAACAACGGAGAGCATACAAGATCACAAACAACACAGACATGATAGAATCATAAAGACAAAACCATTAATCAAACCAACATAATAATCTCAATATCCATTGGAACCCCGCAAACACAACATGCATGATTACAAATAGATTAGATCTTGATCATGAACGGAGCTCACAAGATCTATACATGAAAGCACAAGGAGGAGATACAACCATCTAGCTACTACATGGACCCATAGTACAAGGTGGAACTACTCACACATCATATCGGAGAGAAGGCCTCCGGGACGATCTCCCCTCCGGCAGGGTGCCGGGAAGAACTTCAGATCCCCCTGATCTAGGAACGACGGTGGCAGCGGCTACAAAAGGTTTCGTGGAATACTGATCGGGTACTTAGGGTTTCTGCGTCGGGGGCTTCTTATAGGCGAAGTGGGAGGCCGAGGCGGTGTCCAGGGGCCCCACACCATGCCTAGGCGCAAGGCAGGGCCCACTCGTGCCTAGGGGGTGTGGCTGCCCTGGCACGCCTCTTCTTATAGGCGAATTGTGATGTGTGTGATTAGAAATAATTCCTTAGAAATATTTTGCCTATTCTAATCCCAATCCAACCCAAACATATGACTACTCCAAGAGACACCAACACCAACCAAGAAGACAACATGAGAGAACTTATAGCAACCCAAAACCAGTTGAGCTAAGAGACAACTCAGCTTTTAGCCAACAACAATGGACTAGACCCAGCCATACAAAGGATTTTGAAACTTCAATCCCAAATGTTGCATGGACTGGTTACTCAAATGATCAACATGGGAGAAAACTTTTCCCAAAGAGCTAATGACAACAAGGATGACAAAGATGTTATTCTAGAAGGAACCCAAGCTAGCAATGTTTTTAGATACAAGGATCATGCATCCAAGGAGCATGAAGATCAATGCCCCAAGAAGAGAGAAAGATCTCCCACCTATGAAGAACATGAACTAGAAGAACTCCTAGCTTTGGAGAGACCCAACAAGAAGAAGAAAGACATAAGCCAATTGCAGTGTTACAATTGCAAAGAGATGGGACACTATGCCAGCGAATGCCCAGAAAAGAAGAAGAACCAAAGAAACAAACAAAAGGCAATGATACCAAAGGAAAATAAAGATATCAGCCAAGTGATGTGTTCCAAATGCAAGGAACTAGGCCACTATGCAAACAATTGTCCAAGAAAGATGAAGAACAAGTTAAACAAGTCTATGAAGAATCTCAACCTTGGCCATGAGTCAAGTATGGAAACCAAGGACTCAATGCAACTGTCTGCTTAGAGAAATTTCCCCAGGATCCCAAGAAGGACAATATGTAATTTTTGTTTGAAAATTTTAAGGGTGGTAGTACTCTAGTTGTTTTGAACTTGCTTGTAACCCCTAGCCTCCCCAAATCTCGGGACGAGATTTATTTTAAGGGTGGTAGCCTGTCACATCCCAAGATTTTCCAAATCTTGTAATGTGAAAATAAATTAATAAAATAAAATTTTGTTTGATTTTCAGAGCCAGAAGAAACTTTTTGAATTCAATTGGTACTTCAAACCCATTTGAATTAAATAAAACCTAAAGGGATTTAAAAAGATAAACATTTAATAAAAAGAAAAAAATAAAACATTTGGAAATACTATTTTGAAACAATTAAAGGAAAAGATTTGATTTCAAATAAAATAGAAGTTTTACAAATAAGGATCATTTTATAAAGTCAAATTAAACCTTAGCCAAAGATTTGGGAAATAAAACATTTTATTTTTAAATTAGCAAAGGTTTATTTAAATAAAATAATAAGGAATTAATATCCAAACTTTATTTAAATAAAAGGTTTCACCAATTTAATTAGAACCTCAAAGAATCTTTAAATTATTTAAAATAAGTTTTCCAAATATTTGATATTCACAAATAAAACCTACTAAAATGTTTTGGCTTTATATTAGATTTCAAAATAAATATCTCAATGAAACAAATCCTATTTGAGTAATAAACCTTGGCCCATTTTATTTAATTAATATTGGACCCTAAAGGAAAAAATAATATTTTGTTTGAAACAAGTATCCAAGTATTATTTACTTCCAAATGATACCTACTGATTTGATTTTGAAAACATTTGGATTTCAAATGAAGATTTTATTAATAAACAACAAAAACTCTATTTAATTAATAAACCATGGCCTACTCATTTAATTAAGGATGGAACCTAAAAAGATTAAAGTATTAATTATTTTATTTAGGATTTTGGTTCAGGTTACTAAACAGAACCAAATTCTTAGTTACAATGTTTGGTGAAAATTTGAATTGTTATGAATGCTTGAGAATTGTTTGAAATAACAAATCAGGAAATAGAAATAGAAAAAGAAAAAGAATTAGACAGAAAAAAATAGAACAGCCCACCAATCTGGCCCAACTAACCCAGCAGCAGCCCATCTAGCCCACCTGTTCCTCCCCCGAACCGTTTTTATCCACCGCAAACCTAACCCACACCCTCACTGGCAGGTGGACCTCCTCCTCGTCTCTTTTCCCACTGACGCAACGACCCCACTCCACTGTTCTTCCTCTTCACCCAGCTCGACCGTTCCTCCCGTTCCTGGCAGTAATTCGCGTCGTCAATTCGACTTAATGCCACGATTAAGCCTCGCAATGATCAAGCTCGATAAAACGCCAGTCACTCCTCTCCGTTTCCCCTCTGCCTCCTTCCCCGAGCACGCCTCCAGGCCGTCGCAATTTGTCCTCGAACAGCTTCGTCTCCGACGAGCTTCCACCAACGAATACGGCCGAACCACACCACCTCCTACCTCCTCGAACACACGAGCACGCTCACCGCATCCTGGCGCATCTTACCGTGCCAATCATTCATCCGCGGGCGCCCAGAGCATCGACTTCAACAACATCTGACCGCGCCGCCGCGTCTGCCTCACTCCGACGAAGTCCCCTGGTAAACACCGACCGCCCCGTGCTCTCTCATTCATGCTCCTACACTCGCCACACTCGACTGCGTCTAATCGTGTACTCGTTTTCCCTCGGGGCGAACCACAGCTCCACCCATGACGAGCTCCAGAACCATCTGACGCCGACCAAGTCTCCGGCGAGCAATTAATCACAACTTCGCGTGCCCCTCGTCGAACCAGCAGTACCTTGAGCTTCGTCGTGTCCTCCTGAGCCTGGTGATCATCCTCTTACCCTTTCTTGCTTCCTCGCCGCCGCCGCTTAATCGGTCGCCCGCCGCCGTTGTCATCGCGCCGCCCTGGCCAAGCAAAGAATCGTCCGATCTTGATCCAGCGACTAGGAAAGAAAGTGAGCGAAGGGGTATGCGTCGATCTGAGCCGCGCGATAATAATTAGATCCAACGGCCAGCGTCGCCCGATCCGACCGAACCGGTATCGACCAGTAAGATAACGCCGCGTGTCACCTGTCTGTTTAAAAACAGAAATTGAAAACAGATTTGCTTGTAATTTTCAAACCCTTATAAATTTTGATCCACACGTCCAAATTTGGCAAATTTTATATCAATGGATTCAGGAGAACAAACCCTAGCCAGCCATGCCCTTAGTTTAGCAAATAGTATCTGTTATCTTGGTTGAATTTGCAGAAACTTTTGTATGCTTGTTTAGAGTTTAAAAATTGTTTAAAATTGAATTTAAGGATAAAACCTTTGCAAATTGGATTGTTGTGACCTTACTGACCCTAGGAACCAACCCTTGGTATTAAAAATGATTTTTGTAAGATTTAGGTTGGATTACTTGACTTAGTCATTTCTAGCCAAATAAAAAGAATTGTTTTTGTTATAAAAATGTTTATGGAAAGAAAACTTTAAGGAAATAGTTTGGACCAAACCTACTGACCCAAAAACACCAAGATTTGCAATAGCAACTCATTTGGTGAACAACTTAAGAGTTTTGCCTTAATAAAAACATTTTTCACCACATGAAATGATGAATGGATTTAAAAATAGTTTTTGGACAAAACCCTCTTGCTAATGACTTTGCCACTTTGGTAAATGACCAATTTGGATCTTACAAAGTTTAGAAACCCCATAGAGACCCCTTTGCAAAATAAAACTATCTTGTGCATGCTCCCATGCATGAATTGGTTTCCATTGTCTTGTGTGTGTGAAATTGTTTGAGTGATTATTGGTTTGGAATGTAAATTGAATTAGTGTTTGCTTGTTTGACTTGTAGTGAAGTGTGAGACTAACAAGATCAAGGAGTGAACTACCATTCCCTATCAAAAAGGCAAGTGATGCTTCATACTTTTGTCCCATTACTTTCACTATGCATTAGTGATTTTGCTAAGTAAAACTTGCATGGAATTTATGCTAAGTATAGACCTTGCTATAGTAAAACCTAGTAAATGAATCCTTAGTAGGATTTTCCTAAGTTAAGATTCCTATTACTATCAAGCTTAGCCTAGCTAATAGAAAACATGGGTGGAAAATATATTCACACTATGGAAAAATCTCTAAGTCTGAGGACTTATGTTTTTGTTTAATAAAACAACTAAGTTAATGAAACCCCTGGGTGGAATGGGCTTGCTTGGTGGTTTTTGGTTGAGTGGTTACACAAGGCCAGGGGACTGGTGAACCTTGTGTATCTCACTTGTGGATGGCCACCCAGGAACAAAGAGATTTGAGATGTCAAATGTTGAGAAGCTTCAAGTGCAACCACTTGGCAATATGGGCTCTGCCATGATCATATAGGTTGCAAGAACTTAGCCATATGGACAGTGGGTGGTAGTGTTTTATAGGTTGGAGCGCGTCCATTTTGGTCTAAGGGAAAGCTTCTGAAAGATCTTGTCTTGGGAAACCAAGTCTAGTGGGGAAAGTGCACCACCTCTGCAGAGTGTAAAATCTAAGTACTTAGCCATGTCCCTGGTAAAGGACAATTTGAGCATCAAGACATGGAAGCAATCAAGAATCTCATCATTCAAATTTCTAAAGTTAAAACTTGTGGATTAAACAAGGGTTGTCTTAAATCTTCAATCTTTGATTGGGAGATGCCTTGTAAAGGATCTTCAATCTTTGATTGAGAAAAATGATTTTGTCAAAACAAAAACTTAGTATTTTCAAATGTTAAGGAAAAATCTATTTTGAGCAATGCAAGCCTCAACTCCACTTAGCCAAATGCATATAGATGATAGATTCCACTTTACCAATATAGTATCACTTGCCAATACAATTCAAATGTATTGACCCTTGTGGTCAGAACTTGTATGTTGCAGGTTTGATTGATTTTAGTGAAGATTGATTGTTTAGGATTACAAAGTCTACAACCAACATCTGCCTGTGGCACTTTGAAGATGAAAGACCCCATGTTTATAGTTATTCCGCTGCAATGTAATGTAATAGCCAAATGAGCTATGTAAGATGTAATAAAATTATGTTATTCCTGGTTATAAAGTTATAATATGACCTTTGTATCTTGATATTACATCTTAACTGTGGATGCTAGCTATTGATCCAGGGAATAGCATTGTAAACACAGGGGGCCTCTATCTTATTAGGTTGGGACCCCTTACAACTTCTTGTTCCCCACAGAAAGTTATTGACTTTGACGTTTGTCCGTCCAATTCCGAGAATATTTCCTTACTAGTTTTCTGGAACCAAAAACAGCAGAAAACAGGCAACTGGCACTATGGCAACTTGTTAATAGGTTAGTACCAGAAAATATGTAAAAAGAACCTCAAAGTGTAGAAAAAGCAAAGCAAAGTAGATACTAAACAAGCATGGAGCATCAAAAATTATAGATACGTTTCAGACGTATCAGAACGCCATTGGTTTCTCCAAGATATAGCAAGGGTTAAGAATATACGGTTGAGTACGAGCATACTCAGCAAGTTCACTAGAAAGGACTGTTTGATGCACTATCTATAGCCGTAGACCATAGGTCATAGCCTTTGTAGGTTTTGTAGACATTTCTAAAAAGATTGCTTTTATCCTGAAAAACTATGTTCGTCAGCCTTCACAGGTTTACCAGAACTTCATGAAGTTCCTTTACTGCCTCGTTCGTAGCTCCTTCACAGAATAGGGAGTAACATGTCGCATTTCTTACACTCTGAAGAGGTGCGTCACTTTTCCATAAGAGACCGTAAGCTTTGTTGCACAACCGAGAGTATGTCCCTGTTCAAACTTCCATGGTTTAAGGCCCAACTAAGATCCAAGCCAATCACTGCCCTTCTCCATGACCCCACATAGAATACGACCACACAAGCATAACTTGCGGACTCTAATGAGTAGACAATATCCCTAGTCTCCCATCAATATGAGGACTTACCTATGACTGTCCCTCACAGATAGTCTAGACACCAATATCACAGGGAACTAAGGGGTCCCACCCATGTTGAGCCTCGTATGGTACAACAGCATCATGAGATGGTCATCCGTTCATGTGAAAGGAAGAAGATCCAGCTGATGTCTCCGTCCTATTCCAAATCTCATGGTTAACGCATAATATACATCGCAAGAATCACTGGCGACATTGGTTGTTAAGTCCTATATGATATATTCATGTGTAGTGGTATTCCAAATGATAAACTTAATAGATTAGATGATCACCCTGGATCAGTAACCAATAGTTCACATTATTATCAAAAATAGTGTTTTCTGACATTTTTGAAATGCAGGTGATGACAACATTTGATTTGCAAATACTTGATAGAAAATAATCAATGGACATGAGCAAGTGTGAACTTGCCTTTCGTGATTACAAGATTATGCACTCATGGTCTATGATATATTAGAAGATCCAATATCTAAAACAACATCATTGGTCCGGTAAGGACTAATGTTTAAAGATGCAATATGATATTATCCATAATTAAGTAATGCTATGCATTTTATAAAATTCCCAAAATGAATCCCTAATACTTTAAGTGAAGTGAACTTAGGTGAATTCTTTAAGAGTTGGTTTATCTTCCAATTTCATAAGAACTTGAATTCATAAGGAACTTAAGTGTTAATAACTCAAGATATACAAGTCGGGTATAAAGCAATGTAAGATTAAGGTTAATTGTCATCTGGTGACTATGATAAAAGTCCTTGGATTGAATTGTTAAGAGTTAAAGGCACTATTTTAGAGTTGTTGTTTTGAAGTGGCAAAAGAATAACCTTCGAAGAAAAAGTTGTTTATGTTAAGTTCATCCATCTGGAACACTCCTAGGATTAAAGTTATAGTTTTTAATAAGGTATAAATGATATTAAGTCATTATACCTTTTGGGTGATTGTATGACAGACTAAAGTTAACTATAAAATCATGAATGAACTTAGGATTTCATTTTATTGATTACATAAATAGTTTTATATAAGTGATAACTGCAAGTGCACAGATCGTTTGTAGCTAGTTTCGAAATAAAGATATCGATCCCATAGGGAGCAGGAGTCTGAAGTCTAAGAATTCTTGAAATAAATACTAAAAATAGAAATGCTAAATAAAGTTCTAAGTAACAAGATAAAATGCGAGTATTGTGTAAAAAGGTTTTTCGGGGTTTTTGGTATAAGATAAAAATGAGAAAAGTAAACAAAAATGAATACATAAAGTAAGCATCGCGTATGTAAAAGAGATTTGAAACTTCAGTGGGGAAAGTGTTCTCAGGGATTAGTGGATACACCACTAGCATTATAAAGGGCTAAGGTAAAGATTATTATCATGAACATTCTCAACGATATATGTGTGGGAGGAACTCCGTGTTTGGAAAATTAGTCAGCCACCACCGCTCACATCATCCTCATAACCACAGCAATCAGCAATCAACATTAATTGAATTACTGCGCTATTAAGTGACTTAATCCCACGGGACGTATCCCATGGCATGGATAGTTGTTAGACCCCTCCTTCATAAAGGAAAGGATCCCTGTGATTGCAATGCTAGTCCCTGGATCAATGCTAGCATCCACAGTTTAAGATGAAGTACACAGATACAAAGGTCGTTTATTACATTCATTCCAGAGATAAAACATAGTCTTTTACAACTCATGACCATAGGCCTAATACAAGAGTTTAAGGAATAAGCGAATAAACACAAGTCTTCATCTTCATGTGCCACAGGCAAACATGTTGAGTGTAGACTCATGACTCCTAATCATCATCGGAGTAACCTGCAACATCACAAGTTACAGCCACAAAGGGTCAATACTTTGGAATAGTATTGGCAAGTGATACCTTAGTATATTTTAAGTGGACTATATTACTATATGCATTTTGGCTAAGTGTAGCTTAGCTTGCTTTGCTTGAAAATAGGTTTTACCTATTAGTTGAAATCACTAAGTTTTCTTTGTCAAAACATTCCCAAAGAACCACCAATAGACATTGGGGTCTTCACCCTTGTTCACCCATAATTTTTACTTAGAAATTGGAGTGATGAGATTCTTGTAGCTTCCATGTCTTGATGCTCAAAAGTGTCCATTGCCTTGGACTAGGCTAAGTACTTAGGTTTTCCATCTGCAGAGGTTGTGCACTTTCCCCACCAGACTTGGTTTCCCAAGACAGGACCTTTCAGAAGCCTTTCCTTAGTCAAATGGACGCGTTCCAACCTAACATCCCATCTACCACCAACTGTCCAAATGACTAAGTTCTAGCAACCTATATGATCAAGGCAGAGCCCATATTGCCAAGTTGTTGCACTATAAGCTTTCTCAACACTTGGCCTCCAAATCCCTTTGTGCCTGGGTGGCTTACCACAAGTGAGATACACAACCCAAGTCCATGGCCTTGTGTAACCACTCAACATAACCCATTCTTTCCATTCCACCCAGGAGGTTCATTTGACTTAGTGGTTTTATTAGGAAAGTATAAGTCTCATGACTTAGAAATATTTTCATCATAGTAAGTGTAGATTTTCACCAACCCTTGTTTGCTATATAGCTAGGCTAAGCAAGGCATGGCAACTTAACATAGGGAAAATCCCTTAGCAATTCTACTATTCTAAACTACATAGGATTTCCCAATTTTAGCATTAGACAAAATAACATGCAAACAAAATATCTAATGCTAGTTCAAAACATAGGTTAGAAATATTCATGAAAATATCACTTGCCTTGGTAGTGGGGAGAGCTGCACTCTTCACAATCACAATCACTAGCAAAATCTACACAAAAATTATAGCATACAATTACACACCATTATATACAATCAAAAATAATATGAATGCATGTATGCAAGAATTTTACTAAGTGGTGATTTTGAAAATTCTACCAAGCATGTGCATGATACTGAAACATAACAGGACACAAAATTTGCCCTATCAAAACTTATTTAACATTAAAACTAATTACCAAAATAAAACTATATTCAAAATAGCTCTAAACAAGATTCCACAAATAAAGTCATTTTAATGGTTACTATTTGTTAAACAAATTGGATATTCCGAAAGGTCTTGTTTCACTGAATCCAACGGTATAAAATTTGTAAAAATCTAACGTGGCATTCAAAAGTTATAGCAGTTTAAAGTTTGGATCAAAATCTGGTTTTAAATTCTGTTTTTGAATTAAACCCTGCCACGCGTCGCAACCTTACTGGTGCGTACCGCTTCACGCGGATCGGCAGTCGCAGGCCGTAGGATCTAACTTAGATCTAACGATCCAGACACGTGCGTACCCCTTCGGCCTAGATCTATCCTAGCCCTACGATGCAGATCCAACGGACCAAACTACCAAGCCATGAACGGGCGGCGCTGGCGGCGTTGACTGGCGGCGGCGTGTCGGACTACGATGGCGCCGGCGTTCTACATCGTCCGCGAGAGGGAGAGGGGTCTTACCAGGTTCGCTGGAGGCTGTTGAAGCTCGTCGTGGTACTGGCTTGCGGAGGGGCGCTCGGAGATGGGCTCTAGATCTCGTCGGAGTTGCGTCTGGCGTCGGGTGGGTGTTGTCGGAGTCGTTGCCGAGGTTCTGCGTCACCCTAACACGAACAAATGGGTTTAGGAGATGCGCAGGTCAATTGCGAACACGCTCGGGCGAATAAGAAAGCAAGGGGCGCGCGGGACTTACTGAGATTGCTCGCCGGAGTTGGGGTGGTCGTCGGGTGCTTACGGCGCTGCTTAACACGGCGACTGGGGCGACAGGATGCTCTGTTGTGGTTAGAAGGTGCGCAAGAGGATTACTAGGTGTCTCGAACAATCCAGAGGGGAAGGGGCGCACGGGGCTCACCTGAATCGGTCGCCGAAGCTGGCTCTGTCTGTGGTGGTCTCGAGCGAGTCGTGGGCAGCCTGGTGGCGTGAGCGAGATTGACTGGGGAAAATGATCGTGGGAGGTGGGGATCTTATAGCGGTGCCTCGACAGAAACGCCTGTGTTTAATTGCCCAATTAAGCCGCGCCATCACCGGCGATCATCGCACTGCGACGTGGTCGCGGGGTTTGGGAAGACGATGACAACGTGGCGGGCCCGCTTCGTCGGTGTGCGAAAATGGGGTGGGGTCTGTTGTCGATCGGCTGTGTGTCGCGTGAGAAAAGAAAAGGAACTCCGGGTGGGCTAGTTGGGCTCGATCCTGTTGGGCGAAACTGGCCGGCCCTTTTCCTTTGTCTAGTCCTTTTTCTTTTCTAATTCGATTTTCTGGTCATGTTTTCAAATGGTTTCAAATACAATTTGAATTCAAATCTTTCTAAGGTTTTGAAGGGGTGACTTGGTCTTAGAAATAGGTCAAAACTTGTGGGGCTTCCTTGCAAAGGCTTGGTCAGACTTGGATTTCAAACAAACAGAGACTATGCACCATTTTGCAAATGTTTGAAATAAAGGTTTTGGGAATTATTTCTAATTTGAACATTTTGGTTAAACTTTTACACTCAATCTTTCCAATAGTGGGGCAAGCAAACAAGTTCCTTAACATTTAAGTTTCAAAAAGTGATGGTCTAATGAGTGAAATTTTACTCACATGAAATCATAGCACAAGCTTCTGTTTTTGAGAAGAACCCTAAATTATGATGATTGCTTAGATGATATGAATGAGTTTTGGAATATGAATTTAGGGATGTTACAATAGTGTTTTGTGAGTTTCCTCAATTTCCAAGTTGATACGTAAGGGGTGCCAATAACTTTATAGTCACTATAAGTGCTAACACACCTCCATCTACCAACAAGTAGTTCCTTCCAACAAGTCCCCACAATGGTCACAGCAATGAATATCATAATAAACTTTATCTTATTTCAATAGCATGCTAGGGTTTATCCATCTCCCCTAGAACTAATGATCTACTTAGACATGGAGGCAATCAACATCATGGCAAAAGTAATGGAATCTATCATAGATGAATAGTTGTATAAATCCACAGCGAGTACGGAAATTACAACAAGATCTAGACAAGATGTAGATGGTGTTGGAGATATGCCCTAGAGGCAATAATAAAAGTGGTTATTATTATATATTTGTGTTTATGATAAATGTTTACATTCATGCTATAATATTATTAACCGGAAACATTAATACTTGTGTCATTTGTAAACTAAATGAGAGTCCCTGGTAAAGCCTCTTTATAATACTAGCTTGTTGGTTAATGGATGATCGTGGTTTCTCGATCATGAACATTGAGATGTTATTAACAACAAGATCATATCATTGGGAGAATGGTATGATGGACATACTCCTATAGATAAGCGTAGCATAAAGATCAAGTCATTTCAATAGTTTGTTTGCTATAAGCTTTCTGATACATAGTAACCTAATTAATTCGACCATGAGATTATGCTAATCACCATCACCGGAAGGATGATTTGATGACATCAAACACCACACTGTAACTAGGTGGCTATAAAGGCGGCATTGAGTGTTCGAAAAGTATGTGTTGAGGCACATGGATCAAGAGTGGGATTTGTCCATCCATATGACAGATAGATATACTCTGGGCCCTCTCGGTGGAATGTCATCCAATTAGCTTGCAAGCATGTGACTGGCTCACAAGGGATCACATATCATGGGAACAATAAAAGAGTACTTGTCGGTAACGAGGTTGAACTAGGTATGCAGAGATACCGACGATCAAACCTCGGATAAGTAAACTATCGCGAGACAAAGGGAAATTGGTATCGTATGTAAGTGGTTCATTCGATTGCAAAGTAATCGTGGAAATATGTGGGAGCCATATGAATTTCCAGATTCCTCTATTGGTTATTGATCGGAGAAGTGTCTCGGTCATGTCCGCATAATTCACGAACCGTAGGGAGACACACTTAAGGATTCGATGTTGTTTAGTAGATATGGAATGTGAGTAGGGATACCAAATGTTATTCGGAGTCTTGGATGGGATTCGGGATATCACGAGGAGATCCGGAATGGTCCAGAGAATAAGGTTCATATAAGGAAAGTCCGATTCCGGAGTTCGGGAATGATTTTGATGTTTTCATCGGAGAGGTTCTAGAAGGGTCTAGAAGGTTCACCGGACCGGAAGGGGAATGGTCCATGAATGTGTCATTGTTAAGTGGAATGATTGGATCATATCCTAGGTCACTTTGGTTGGTCATTTGCGAGAGAGAAATAAAGCTCTAAATTGAAAGTCAAAAGGGAGGTTTGAAAAGTCAAATTGGAACAATAGTTTCCTAGTGGAAGAAGGAAAGACTCTTTCCTTCTATCCAACATGGGTTTGGGTATGGATTCAAACTCCCCTCTCCCAAGGCCGTCCCGTCTCATAAATAGAGGGGGAGGGCTTCCCCAAAGACCACACAACCTAGCCCTCCCCACAGTGTGCCGCCACCGCCCAAGTCGCCACCGTTGCCGCTCAGCACCGCCGCCTCGCGCCGCTGCCGGCCCATCACCGTCGCCCTAGACATCGCCGACACCACCTCCTCCTCTCTGGACTTCTAAACCTAGATCGCCGGAAAACCCTAGATCCACCATAACTCGCATCGGCTTAGGCGAAGCCCTGCGGGATCTTCTCTCTACTTCCGACACCACGCCGTCGTGCTGCCGGAATCGCGAGGGTAGAACTACAACCTCCGCTGCCTGCTGGAACAAGGGAGAGGAAGGTCTTCATCGAGTACTGAACGTGTGACCGACTGCGGAAGCGCTGCTGAAACGCAGCGCCAGAAGGATTGTCTATGCGATCTTGAGATCGGCAAGTGTACGACTACATCATCCACGAGAACCTGCTCTCGTTAACCGCTTTGGAATCTTCGAGGGTGAGTACTCTAATCGACTCGTTGCTTCAATCTAGTAGATAGATCTTGGCTTGTTTGTATGAATGCGGTAGAATTTTTTTGTTTTCCATGCTACGAACCCCTACAGTGGTATCAGAGCCATGTCTATATGTAGATCTGTTGCACGAGTAGAACACAATGGTCATTGTGAGCGTTGATGCTTTTGTTGTCGATTGCTTCTTGTGTACTTTGCATCTTGCGGGATGGTGGGATGAAGCGGCCCGGGCTAACCTTACATGACATCGTTCATGAGACTTGCTCCACGCTTGACATGCAACTTGTATTGCATAAGTGGCTTTGCGGGTGCCTATTTCTCCCAACATAGTTAAGATTCAATTTACAACAGGTGATTGACAATACTAGTATCAATGTTGTGGTTCTTGTTCATAAGTTAGAACGACACTTGTTGAAATCCCCAAACCACGTAAAACATGCAAAGAAAATTAGAGGCGTCTAACTTTGTTTTGCAGGGGTGTGTTGTGATGTGATATGGCCATGATTGTGATTATATATGATGTATGCAATGTTCCTTATTGTAAGTCGGCAACCGGCAGGAGCCATATGGTTGTCTTTTTAATACCATTAGGACATGTGTGTCTATTATTCAAAGTAGTTGTAATAGTTGATGCTGGTGGATGACAACCATGAAGCGACGCCATTGACCTTGACGCCATGCCGGTGATGATGGAGTTCATGTTTGTACTTGAAGATGGAGATCGGAAGCACAAGAAGAAAGGCCATATCATATCACATATTATGAATTGCATGTGATGTTAATCCTTTTATTCATCTTATATTGCTTAGCTCGCGGCGATAGCATTATAAGATGATCCCTCTCACAAAATTTCAAGTTATAAAGTGTTCATCCTTAGTAAGCACCGTTGCTAAAGCTTCTTGTTTTGAAGCACCACGTGATGATCGGGTGTGTTAAATTCTGCGAGTGTATACAACGGGAGCAAGCCAGATTTGCTCATGCGGAAGCTAAGGTTTGATCTTGACGAGCCTAGCATGTACAGACATGGTCTCGGAACACGGATCACCGAAAGGTAAAGCATGAGTCATATAGTAGATATGATGAACATGTTGATTGTTCGCTATTGAAGCTACATCAACTCTCGTGATGATCGGTTTTGATGTGGTGGATTTGGTTCGTGTGATCACTAAAACAATGTGAGGGATATTGTTTTGAGTGGGAGTTCACCTAGATTAACTTAACTATTAATTAGAATTCAATTTGTCATAAACTTAGTCTAAACTATTGCAAATATGTTGTACATCAATGGTGGCCCCTACCATCAATTTTAATGCGTTCCTAGAGAAATAAAAGTTAAAAAACAATGGAAGCAACTTCGCGGATTGGTTCCGCAACTTGAGGATTGTCCTCAATGCTGGTAATTTGACCTATGTGCTGGATGCATCGCTGGGTGACCCACCTGCAGCTGATGCTACCGATGAGGTAAAGAATGTTTTCCTCGTTCGAAAGAATCATTACTCCACAGTTCAGTGTGCTATCTTGTATGGTTTGGAATCGGAGCTTCAGAAAAGGTTTGAGAACCATGACCCACATGATATTGTCTATGAACTCAAAATGATTTTTGAGGCTCACGCGGCAGTTGAGAGTTATGAGGCTTCTGAAAAGTTCTTTAACTGCAAGATGGAAGAGGGCAGCTCGGTCAGTGAGCACGTGCTTAAGATGTCTGGGAACGCAAGCAAGCTTCAAAGCTTGGGTATAGTGATTCCTAATGCTTTGGAGATTCACCGTGTCCTCCAATCACTACCACCAAGTTACAAGAACTTTGTGATGAACTACAATATGCAAAACATGGACAAGTCGTTGCCCAAACTCTTCTCCATGTTAAAGTCTGCAGAAGTGGAGATCAAGAAAGAGCACCAAGTGTTGATGGTCAATAATACCACCAAATTCAAGAAGCAAGGCAAGTCTAAGAAAAAGGGAAACTTCAAGAAGGGCGGTAAGAAAGTTACCGCGCCGGCGAAGAAGACCAAGGCTGGGCCTAAGCCTGATACTGAGTGCTTTTACTGCAAGGGATAAGGTCACTGGAAGCGGAATTGCCCTAAGTACTTGGCGGATTTGAAGAAAGGCAACATCAAGAAGAAAGGTATATCTGATATACATGTTATTGATGTGTATCTCACTAGTACTCGTAGTAGTGCCTGGGTATTTGATACTGGTTCGGTTGCTCATATTTGTAACTCGAAACAGGTGCTGCAGAATAGACGGAAACTAGCTAAGAACAAGGTGACAATGCGCGTTGGAAATGGATCAAAGTTTGATGTGATCACGGTCGGAACGCTACCTCTTCATCTACCATCGGGATTAGTTTTATACTTAAATAATTGTTATTTGGTGCCTGCGTTGAGCATGAACATTATATCCGGATCATGTTTATTGCAAGACGGTTACTTGTTTAAATCCGAGAATAATGGTTGTTCGATTTATATGAGTAATATGTTTTATGCACATGCACCTTTGATAGATGGTCTATTCTTATTGAATCTCGATTGTAGAAATACACACATTAATAACATTGAAGCTAAACATTTAAAATTGAGCGATAACTCAACCTATATGTGGCACTGTCGTCTTGGTCATATTGGAGTGAAGCGTATGAAGAAACTCCATTCCAATGGACTTCTTGAATCACTTGATTTTGAATCACTTGAAAGATGCGAAGCATGTCTGATGGGTAAAATGACTAAGACTCCATTTTCTGGTATGATGGAGCGAGCTACAGACTTATTGGAAATCATACATACCGATGTGTGTGGTCCAATGAGTGTAGCATCGCGCGGTGGTTATCGTTATGTTCTTACCTTCATGGATGACTTGAGTAGATATGGGTATATCTATTTCATGAAACATAAGTCCAAAACTTTCGAGAAGTTTAAGGAATTTCGAAGTGAGGTACAGAATCAATGTAACAAGAAGATTAAATTTCTATGATCTGATCGTGGAGGTGAATATCTAAGTTACGAGTTTGGCAAGCATTTGAAAAAATGCAGAATACTTTCACAATTGACACCGCCAGGAACACCACAACGTAATGGTGTGTTCGAACATCGTAATCGAACTCTCTTAGATATGGTTCGTTTTATGATGTCACTTACAGATTTGCCGCTATCATTTTGGGGTTAGAAACAGCCGCATTCACTTTAAATAGGGCACCATCTAAATCTGTTGAAACGACACCGTATGAATTATGGTTTGGGAAGAAACCTAAATTATCGTTCCTTAAATTTTGGGGTTGCGAAGCTTATGGAAAGAAGTTACAGCCCAACAAGCTTGAACCCAAAGCGAAAAAATGCGTCTTCATAGGATACCCGATGAAAACTATTAGGTATACCTTGTATCAAAGATCCGAGGGAAAAATCTTCGTTACCAATAATGGATCCTTTCTAGAGAAGGAGTTTCTCTCGAAAGAAGTGACTGGAAGGAAAGTAGAACTTGACGAGGTTGTTGAACCTTCTCTCGAACTTGAGAGTAGCGCAGCACCGGAAGTAGTTCTCGTGGCGCCTACACCAATAAGAGAGGAAGCTAATGATGTTGATCATGAAACTTCGGTTGAAGTTACTACGGAACCTCGCAGGTCAACGAGAACTGGTACCACTCTTGATTGGTATCATCTCGTTATGAGTGTCATGTTGGTGGACAACACCGATGACCCTACGACATATGAGGAAGCGATGATGAGCCCAGATTCCAATAAATGGCAAGAAGCCATGAAATCTGAGATTGGATCCATGTACGAAAACCAAGTATGGACTTTGGTGGACTTACCGGATGGCTGGAAGGCTGTCGAGAACAAATGGATTTTCAAGAAGAAAACAGATGTTGATGGTAATGTTACTGTCTATAAAGCTCGACTTCTCGCAAAAGAGTTTCGACAAATTCAAGGAGTTGACTACGATGAGACTTTCTCACCAGTAGAGAAGCTAAAGTCTATGAGGATTTTGTTAGCAATCGTTGCATATTATGATTATGAGATATGGCAGATGGATGTCAAAACGGCATTCCTCAATGGAGACATTGATGAAGAGTTGTATATGGTGCAACCCAAAGGTTTTGTCGATCCTAAATATGCTAACAAGGCATGCAAACTTCAACTGTCCATTTATGGATTGAAGCAAGCATCCCGAAGTTGGAATCAACGTTTTGATAAGGTAATCAAAAGCTTTGGTTTTATACAAACTTATGGAGAAGCTTGTATTTACAAGAAAGTGAGTGGGAGCTCTGTAGCATTCTTAATACTATATGTAGATGACATATTGTTGATTGGGAATGGTGTAGACCTTCTTAATAGTGTCAAGGATTATCTGAATAATAGTTTTTCAATGAAAGATCTTGGCGAAGCAGCTTACATATTAGCTATAAAGATTTATAGCAATAGACCAAGACGCCTAATATCATTGTCATAGAATACATAGTTGGACAAAGTTCTAAAGAGGTTTGGAATGGAAGATAGCAAGAAAGGGTTCTTGCCCATGTTGCCCAATACGACCTTGAGTAAAACTCAAAGTCCTGCAACGGCAGAAGATAGATAAAGGATGAGTAAAACTCCCTATGCCTCGGCCATAGGATCTCTTATGTATGCCATGCTATGTACTAGATCCGACATTGCATATGCTGTTAGTTTGACTAGCAGATATCAAAGTGATCCAGGAGTGGATCATTGGACAGCGGTCAAAAACATCCTTAAGTACTTGAGAAGAACTAAGGATATGGTTCTTTCTTATGGAGGTGATGAACAGCTCGTTGTTAATGGTTACACCGATGCTAGTTGGAACACTGATCCGGATGATTCTAAATCTCAATCTGGATATCTATTTACTTTGAATGGTGCAGCAGTTAGCTGGAGGAATGCAAAGCAAAGCGTTGTGGCGAGATCTTCAACTGAATCGGAATACATAGCTACTTCGGAGGCTTCACAAGAGGCGATATGGATGAAGGAGTTCATTACAGAGCTCGGTGTGGTTCCAAGTGCGCTGGACCCAATGTCTATCTACTGTGGTAACATGGGTGCCATAGCCAATGCGCAAGAACCAAGGTCACGCTATTAGAGAGCATGTCCAAGATGGTGACATAAAGATTTTCAAAGTACACATAGATCTGAATGTGGCGGATCCGTTGACTAAACCTCTCCCGAGGGCAAAACATAACCAACACCAAACCGCCATGGGTGTTCGGTATATTACCATGTAATCTAGATTAGTTGACTCTAGTGCAAGTGGGAGACTCTTGGAAATATGCCCTAGAGGCAATAATAAAAGTGGTTATTATTATATCTTTGTGTTTATGATAAATGTTTACATTCATGCTATAATAGTATTAACCGGAAACATTAATACTTGTGTGATTTGTAAAATAAATTAGAGTCCCTGGTAAAGCCTCTTTATAATACTAGCTTGTTGGTTAATGGATGATCGTGGTTTCTCGATCATGAACATTGAGATGTTATTAACAACAAGATCATATCATTAGGAGAATGGTATGATGGATATACTCCTATAGATAAGCGTAGCATAAAGATCAAGTCATTTCAATAGTTCGTTTTCTATAAGCTTTCTGATACATATTAACCTAATTCCTTCGACCATGAGATCATGCTAATCACTATCACTGGAAGGATGCTTTGATGACATCAAACACCACACCGTAACTGGGTGGCTATAAAGGTGGCATTGAGTGTTCGCAAAGAATGTGTTGAGGCACATGGATCAAGAGTGAGATTTGTCCATCCATATGACGGATAGATATACTCTGGGCCCTCTCGGTGGAATGTCATCCAATTATCTTGCAAGCATGTGACTGGCTCACAAGGGATCACATATCACGGGAACGAGAAAAGAGTACTTATCGGTAACGAGGTTGAACTAGGTATGCAGAGATACCGACGATCAAACCACGGATAAGTAAACTATCACGAGACAAAGGGAAATTGGTATCGTATGTAAGTGGTTCATTCGATCGCAAAGTAATCGTTGAAATATGTGGGAGCCATATGAATTTCCAGATTCCTCTATTGGTTATTGACCGGAGAAGTGTCTCGGTCATGTCCGCATAATTTACGAACCGTAGGGAGACACACTTAAGGATTCGATGTTGTTTAGTAGATATGGAATGTGAGTAGGGATACCGAATGCTATTTAGAGTCTCGGATGGGATCTAGGATATCACGAGGAGATACAGAATGGTCCGGAGAATAAGATTCATATAAGGAAAGTCTGATTCCGGAGTTCGGGAAAGATTTCGATGTTTTCATCGGAGAGGTTCTAGAAGGGTCTAGAAGGTTCACCGGACCGGAAGGGGAATGGCCCATGAATGTGTCATGGTTAAGTGGAATGATTGGATCATATACTTTGGTTGGGCATTTGCGAGAGAGAAATAAAGCTCTAAATTGAAAGTCGAAAGGGAGGTTTGAAAAGTCAAACTGGAACAATAGTTTCCTAGTGTAAGAAGGAAAGAGTCCTTCCTTCTATCCAACTTGGGTTTGGGTATGGATTCAAACTCCCCTCTCCCAAGGCTGCCCCCCTCTCATAAATAGATGGAGAGGGCTGCCCCAAAGACCACACAACCTAGCCCTCCCCACCGTGCGCCGCCGCCGCCCAAGTCGTCGTCGCTGCCGCCCAGCGCCACCGGCCCGTCACCGTCGCCCTAGCCTCCGCCGACACCACCTCCTCCTCTCTGGACTTCTAAACCTAGATCGCCGGAAAACCCTATATCCACCATAAATCGCACCGGCTTAGTCGAAGCCCTGCGAGATCTTCTCTCTACTTCCGACACCACGCCGTCGTGCTGCCGGAATCGCGAGGGGAGAACTACAACCTCCGCTGCCTGCTGGAACAAGGGAGAGGAAGGTCTTCATCGAGTATCGAATGTGTGACCGACTGTGGAAGCGCTGCCGGAACGCAGCGCCGGAAGTATCGTCTAAGCGATCTTGAGATCAGCAAGTGTACGACTACATCATCCATAAGAATCTGCTCTCGTTAACCGCTTTGGAATCTTCGAGGGTGAGTACTCTAATCGACTCGTTGCTTCAATCTAGTATATAGATCTTGGCTTGTTTGTATGCATGCGGTAAATTTTTTTTGTTTTCCATGCTACGAACCCCTACAGATGGCATGGATGGAGATGGTGGTGTTTGATGGCTGCAACTGCACAAATCGTTTGTAGCTAGTTTCGAAGTTAAGATGTCGATCCCACAGGGAGCCCAAAGGTAAGTGTTTTGGGTGAAGTCTCTGCCACACCCGAAGTTGTCACAGGTCTTCGAGTAAATTGACCGCAAGCGTTGAAATAAGAATAATTTTTGTATTAAAGGAATGTATTTAAATAAAACTAAAATGTAAACTTTAGAAATAAAAATCATAAAAGTAAAGAATGATTTGTTTGTTGTTTTATACAGATGACAAAGTAGGTGCCGGGAGATTCAGTTCATGGTGATAGTGAATTTGCTAGGTGGATGAGTGATAAGTGTAAAAATTATAATCTTATAAGTATGTGTGTAGGCGAGCAACCCATAATTAGCTGGAACCCCTCTGTGTAGATTTCATCCTAACTTCAATAATCCTACTAGCTAGCCTGTTACCACAACCATGGTCAGTCACTAGACAATTAAGATCCTTCAGGTTGCTTAGCAATTAAGCTTCTTGGATCGGACTAATGCAATAAGCTCGGTGGCTCCTTGTGATCCTCGAGTCAAACTAGTTTCCCATTGATATCCCCGTGTCACTCGGGGGTCGCCGGTATGCTAGAGAACAAGATTCTATCTATGTAGAACAAAGCATCATGTTGTCTGGGCCCTTAATTGGACAACATGCATTAAGCATCCCATAGATAGTCAAGCACACATAATATAGTAATTAAAATCAACCACAAACTTAATGGAAATTATATAGGCACATCGCATCTCACCAATCCCTTACATATCCCATGCCCAAGGGAACTTACTCAAACATAAGAGAAGAAAGCATCATTGATATAATTAAATAAAGGGAGTTCTTCTTGATATTACCGTGGAGATCCACAATAAGAATAGAAATAAATCCAACACAATTCAAGATGGGAAGAACAATCTCCAACCCTAATCTTGGAAGGTGGATATCTCTCTCTCTCAAGTACAAGTAATGGCTATGGAGGTGTGGTGGCTAGGAGATCGAAGATCGTGGAGTGAGATGAAGAACTTCTTCCCCTTCTTCTCTGGATCTCTTCTTTCTCCCTTCTGGATGGGATGGTGGCATGTGTGTTCTGTTTTCGACCTCCTCCTCTTCATGAAAGTTGTCCCTTTTAATAAGACGAAGGAGATGGCAGCTATACGATCAAAAAAATATTCCCACCGTATAGTTGCTCGTTAAAGATTATGTATGCTCCCCTTGATTGCTTCCAAAAAGAGACTTGCTTGTTTTCGTCTGAATATTGTGTTTTTACTGTTAAATCCCTCTATTAATGTTTAGAACCTAAAACACACATTAAAACCGAGTTTTCTTTGCTACTGAAGTATTAGTGTTAGGTAAAGCTAGAAAACCATCAAATCCAAACGAAAACCATCAATAGAAACCATCAAAATTGTGTAGAATCTCACAGCTATCAGTGATGTAGCGGTTGATGATGAAGATCGATGCCTTAGCCTCATGGATCTGTGTAGGGCAAAGATGGATCCTCGGTGGATGAGTTTCCCCTCCAGATGCCTTCCAGGGGTGAGGTTTCGGTGATTTTTGGGTGTTCTGTATGTCGTCTCTCCGATCCAGTTACACGGGGTGAAACTATTTGAGGAGGCGGAGTTGGTGCCAACTATACGACGGGAATTATACAACCAAAATATTTTTTCCCATCGTATAGTTGGTCGTTAAACCTTCTGTACCCTCCAATTGTTTCGGGTTTTCTTCTGGTGTTATTAATATTTCCCAAATAAGCAATTTATGTTGTTTTTGGCTCCTTTTCTCTCCAATATAACTAGTCCAAGAATTGTGTCCATCGTATCCATTATCTGATCTGATCCTGGTGAAAATAAACATAAAACATGCGCGCGAACGCTGTAAAATACCAATATCCTACCACTACAATGCAAAATAATAATCTAAAACATGATGCAAATATGCACTCATCAACTTCCCCGATCTTAGACTCTTGCTCGTCCCGAGCAAGTTTAGCTTAATGGATGTGATCCTCATATTCATGAAGCTAAGTCGGTAAAATAAATGAGGCAGTTCAGCATGTGTTTATCATTTAGGATACATATAAATAAGTTCATGAATAGTACCTTACTCGAACCATCCGAATAATATTAGCAGGCTTCCATACCTTAGCATTTAACAATTCACAAAAGATTATTCTCAACATGATGTAAAAGTATTCGGTTCGACCGAATGAGTTAGTGAGGTAGACCCAAGTGTTTTTAGGATTAACATATTCACTTGGGATTCAAAATCTCAAACGTCTCTTTGTCTTACTACAATATGGTGGTATATGCCTATTTGCTCTTTGCACGTTCGCTCTTTTTCTTTTCTTATTTTTATATATATTCGTACTCACACTTTTGTTTAAGTGTTGTGCAAATAAGCTAGCCATACATTCCACTTCATGTAGGAGTCCAAAGTTTAACGATCTCAATTACCAAATTCCAAATATATATGAAGCATCTTTATAACTTGAATATTCTACCTCAACATTTCCTCACTCTATTTGATAGCACTTTTGATTTCTCCTTTGTTCAAGGTTTTTCTTTTTTTAACTTAACTAGTTAGATAGTTTCTCCTTTTTGTAAATCAAACCATTGACCTACAACATGTTGATCAAATTATCTTTGGATGTTCCGTTAATACCAATTGTGTAGAAGTGATGACCCACAAGTATAGGGGGTATATCATAGTACTTTCGATAAATAGGAGTGTCGATCCCAACGAGGAGCAGAAGGTGTTAACTAATGGTTTGGAGCAGGAATTCTCTGTAAAAACTTAGCAAACGTATTTTTAGGTTTTTTTTATAATGCAAGGAAATAAAGTGCAAGTAAATAAAGACAACAATAATTGCAGTAAGTGGCCTAATCCTTTCTTAGCAAAGGACAAGCCGGTTGTATTACTTATGAGGACCAAACGTTCTCAAGGACACATGGGAATACTGTCAAGTGCTTTCGCTTCATATAGTTGATTAATCTTCTTTGGTTTAATAAGTGTTGTGTGGGTGAACCTGTGATAATGTACCGACCTTACTTGGACTAATGCATACTTGTGATTAAACCCCTTACAAGCATCCGCAACTACAAGAAAGTAATTAAGATAAAAAACCTAACCACAACATTAAACTCTGAGATCCTACACTCCCTTGTGCAAAGGTTTCATGATGGGGGTTCACGTTTCTGGCACTTCGGCAACCCCAAAATTAGTAGCCAAATACACAATGCATTCCCCTAGGCCCATAAATGGTGAAGTATCATGTAGTCGACGTTCACATGACACCACTAGAAGAATAGCACCACAACTTAAATATCAAACCATTGAATATTACTTCAACACAATTCCACTACTAACAACATGACTTCTCCCATGTCCTCAAGAACAAAACGAACTAATCACGAGACGTCATATGGATCAAGATCAAAGATGATATGATGATGAATAACAATCTAAACAGAGACAATAATTCAATGGTTCCACTCACAAGCATCAACTACAAAAGTAATCAACACCGGGAAAGTTCCCCCTAAGAACTATGCAAGATTCAACCCAATTGTTACAGCGGGATGGAGTGGTGATGATGGTGGTGAGCATGATGATGATCCCGATGAAGTCTAGCTTGATGACGGTGTTGATGGCGACGATCTCCCCTCTCCGGGAAGTAATTTCCTCGGCAGAAATCTGCCTACCGAAGAGCTCTTTTCTCTCTCTGTGTAGTTTCGCCCCGCAGAGGCAACGGAATCTTTCTATGGTCGCTCCCCTCGTATTAGGGTTTCGAGGAGAAGATATAGGCGAAAGGGCGAAGCGGGAGGTGGGCCAAGGTGGCCACACCCCCTGGTGGCATGACCTAGGGTGGGCCCGTGCCTGGGGGTGTGTGTGGGCCCCCTGTGGCCCATCTCTGCCTCCCCTTCTGGCTTCCTTTGTCTTCTGGAAAAATAGGATTTTCTGTGTATTTTCTGGAATTTTCTGATATTTGTGAATATTGCATATGGACACCGATTTTTCCATCAGAATCTTGACTCCGGCAGTTCATCCTCCAAAAGTCATCCAACATGCAAAAATATATGAAATAACATAAGTATCACCTCTTAATATGAACTATATTAATGAATAGTAGTAAATTATTATATAAAATAGTGATGCAAAATGGACGTATCAACTCCCCCCAAGATTATACCTTGCTTGTCCCCAAGAAAAAATTGAGCTCAGTAAACATTACCACAGGTTTATGGGGTGAAGTGTCGATAAAAAGAATACGGACAAGAAGCATCACACTTACCAATACACAGATCAAAATAGAAGGCAACTCACCATTATGTAACTTAACTTGCAACGAGTATGGAAGTCGCAAAAAAGATGCATAAAGACAAATCATAATTGGTAATGGAAAACTTTGTTCTTGGTCAGAGAACAGATGACAAATCATACTTAGTTTTCAAGCAAAGCTTTTGTAATGAAGTTTATAGCAGTAGTGCTTTTGCTCAAACATAAAAGGCTTTTCACAATGATAGCTTTCAAAGTAATATTCATTCAGATAAGAGTTTTGTGCAAAACAAAGAAGATAAGAAACATGATTGAATAAATCATCATATGATTGATTGCAGCACAACAACTCAAATGCTTGTTGGAGATAGAAGGTAATAGGTCTACTGACTCAACTAAGAAGTAAAATAAAGGCCCTTCGCAGGTGGAAGCGGTGATTTCAAGTTTCATAAAGAACTTCCAAAAGATTATGATACTTACTAGCTTTGAGCTCTCATTTCCCCTATCATAAGCATCTTGAGGTGATTAAGGTTAAAGTTAACAAATATGGAGTATATGCTTGACAAATCATAAGTTGGCAATCTCATGTCCCTTGAGTACGAGGGTCGTTCCTCATGCTACTCAACTTTAGTTACCGATAAGTTCTTGTCATTGTAAGAACATGTGTATCATAGAGAACTGCCAACGGGGTACCCCTTGCCCCATGACACAAGAGCTATCCCATATCAAAATGACAAGGCAACATACAGTGAGCATCTCAGCGATCCTTTATTTACCATGGGAATGGTACATATATTTTTTTCTCTTTCTTTTTTCTGCATATATTTTTTTCTGTGTATGCTTCATAGATTTCTCACTATGATGATGCTGCAAGTTTCCACCATGCTTAGGCATGGCTTAGGCTAGCCGCCCAGGCATTTCTCTAACACATATACATAACTCCATGGACTTACAAGCTCCCCTTTTATTTCACACGCCGACATCCGCAAACAAAAGATCATGATATCTCATGAACTATATCAATGAAAGCGTTCCCCATGACAACACGGTTCTGCTAATTCCCAACTTATAAGTGCAAGCATATACAACTTAGATGACACAATGGTTCAAGTTTATTAAGGGCAGGAAAATAAGGTGTGCCCTCAAGTTTGTGAGAGCTTTACTAACTAGTTTTCACATAACAAAAGAATTTTAATTTGAAATGTAGATGAAATTCGAGAATTTACTTGGAATAGCAATGATGCTAATAGGTAGACATGGTGGACACAAATGGCATAGGTTTAAGTTCAAGGATTGGATGCACGAGAAGTATTCCCTTTCAATACAGGTTTTTGGCTAGAAAGGCTGGGTAGCAAGCAAAAGAGTTGAAGGAAACAAGCAAACATACAAGTGATAAAAACAAACATGCAATCTCCCTTGAAAACACAAAAAGATCTTAACTAAAGAATACTAAGCTTACGAGCCGATAAAGAAAGAAAGAACATGATATAAAATACGTGTAAGTGCTTTTATATTTTCCTTTCAAACCTTAAAAAGTGTTGCTACTGACCAGATCTTGGTTTTCCAAAACCAATTTAGATTTACTTGATGCTCCCAAAGTGATACCAATACTAATCAACAAGATCAATCGTATAACAGAAGTTGCAAACTAAAATAAGATGTGCAAAAGTAAATGATGAAACTTCTCATTAATATTCCATAAAGGCACTCATACCAAGGGATACATAGATAACCAACTAGAGGAGAGATACTTCCACAATGCAAACCATCCTATATGATAACTTCTCTATTCAATATATGACTCTACTAAAAAGGTAAAAAGATGAAAGATAATGATGTCATACTGCGGCACTCCCCCAAGCTTGGAACAAACCAAGGGGATTCCAAAACCTGATGATGAATCACTCCTTCGGTGGTGGTGGTGTTCTCTCGATAAGCTTTTCAATAAACTTCCTCAAATCCTCAATCTCGAAGGCTAGAGTACGAATCAACTCCGAATTATGCTCATTGCGGTTCATGATCATGTCGGATCGAGAATCCCAGTCCTTGTAATTCTTTCCCCCACTCTTCCTCCTTAGAGTGTTCTTTCCCTGCATGGTTAGAACGAGGCATATCCCAACTAGAGGGCAACTTCCCTTTGGGCAACTTTTGGAATTGTTGCTCATGTATACGAGTATGCAAGGGTTTCTTGGTGCATGGAGGAAGTGACCGTGGAGACAAACAAAGACGTGGAACTTTTCCTCATGCAGACATCCGTGCCGTCCTCTTGAGCTTGATACGGTTTGCCACCACTCCAATGCTCGCAATGGTGGTGCAGGTGCGCAGACGCTTGTATTCCTCCACTTCTCTTCATCCCCAACCAAGATCTCCTCCTCCTTGGGGTCTTGAATATCATCTTCCACGGGCTTCTTGCCCTTATCGTTGGCGGAGACCATGGTGTCTCTAAACTTGAGAATATTTCCTGACAGAAACATATCAAAATGAAAACACGATGAGAACACGATATACAGACCTCGGGGGGTCCGGGTGATTATATATTACGAAGTTTTATGACATAAGGAAGATACTGGGCGAAAACGGGACGGATATGGGCTCCGGGGTGGTCACGCCACCTGGTGGCGCGGCCAGGTGGGGCCCACGCCACTGGGTGGTGTGGGCCACCCCGGCTCCGTTTCCTCCCCTCTTTCAACTCGTAACCTTCCATATGGAATAAAAACTGAAAAAAATATAAAACGAAAATTTTTCGCGAACCTTTAATTTCCAGCACTTTTACCTATTCGAAAACGGACTGTGCAGATTCCTTCTCTCCAACAATTGAAAGTTCCTTTCATACAAAACTTCACACAATCTTTATTAGCAACATTAGTGTATGTATAAACAATAAACCTTTGGGTTCAAATTTAAACTGAAATCCATCAAAACATAAGATACCGTAGCAAATCCTTTCAAAATACCAAAAAGAATTTAAAAGGAAATCGATTTAACAGGCAAATCCAAATAATGGTAGAAATCTGTCAAAACAGAACAACAGGTAAAGATTGATTTTTTTGAAAATCTTATGATGCTCAAATAAAACAGTGAAAAACTAACGAAAATTGGATAACAACTTGGGGCACAAGCACGAAAAATTACAGCTCCATCCGACGTACTGGGATTTTTCCGAATTTTTACAGTGAAGCACAAAAATCTGTTCCGGGACAGCAACTTCCCACAACTACTCTACTTCTCAAAAGAGGCAAATCTTGACACAAAAACCAAACAAAAAGGATAAGGAGAGGTTATTACAGAGGTAATAACTACCAAGACTCAGAGAAACAAAAATCAAAACCAAACTAAAATGGGTTGTCTCCCAAAAGCTCTTTCTTTATAGCCATTAAGATTGGCATGATAATTTCAATGATGTTCTCATAGGAGATACGAATTTGAAGTGAAAGAGAGCATCAAGAAGAAAATATCCAACACATTTAAGTCTAACCCACTTCCTATGCAAGGGAGTTTTGCAATAAAACAAATTATTGAAACAAAAGGCTACTAGCATAGGAAGAGAAAACAAGTGCAACTTCACAGTTTTCAACATAAAGCGGGGAAACTTAATATTATTGAGATGCATAAAACCATGTTTCCCTCTCTCATAATAACTTTCAATAGCACTCTGAATAAAGTTAACAATGTAACTATCACAAGAAACATTCTTATCATCAGAATGAGCATACTTAAAATCATCAAAAAGAGGTTTAAGGTCAAAAACTGGATCAATAGAAGCAAGTTGCTCAACCCTAAAATCCTCATTAGGCAATTCATTTTCATAAGGAGCTTTAGAAAATTTGGAAAAGTTAAACTCATAAGACTCTCCATCAAACTTAGTTAAAAATTTCTCCTTCTTACAATCTATAATAGCTCCACAAGTGTTCAAGACAGGTCTACCAAAATGATAGGACTAGAAAATCAGCAGGATATTTAATCTTACCACAAAGAACTTCCACATCTCTTACAATACCAATTGGACAAATGGTTTCTTTATTAGCAAGGTGAATAATCACATCAATGTCCTCAAGTTCACAAGGACCAATTTCATGCATAATTTCTCTGTAAAGCTCATAAGGAATAGCACTTGAACTAGCACCAATATCACATAAACCATAAAAGCAATGATCACCAATCCTAACAGAAAGCACAGAGACACTATATCTCCTAGTTTTACTAGGATGTGAGACAATATTAGAAGCATATTCGCAAAAGATAATGTGCCCATCTTCTACATTTTTAGTGACAAGGTCTTTTACTATGGCTACTACAGGTTCAATATTTATTTGTTCATCAGGCTCTACAGCTTTCTTTGTACTTTTGCTAACCACATTAGCTATAATAGAATGTTCCTTTACCTTAGCAGGGAAAGGTATTTTCTCAATATAGGGTTCAGGCAAAATATGATCAACAGTATAAACTTCAGTGTTCCTAGGAGGAGCCTGATCAACAATATCTTTATAAGGTGCATGGTACTTGTTCCACTCCTTTTGGGGAATTTCAATATAAGAGGCAAAAGCCTTAAAACAATTGGCAATAATTTGAGAATCAAGATCATACTCAGTACTAATATCATGAAAGTCATCAGTTCCCATAAAAGATTTAATGCATTCATAATCATAATTTATACCTAACTTTCTTCCTTTGTCATTCTCCCGTGCTTAAGTATTTCTTTTATACGGTCTAGAAGATCCCATTTAACTTCTTCCTTCATACGTGTGAATGATCCAGCACAAGAAGCATCTAATAAATCTTTATCATGAAGAGAAAGCCTTGCATAAAAGTTATTGATAATAATATTATTAGGGAGCTCATGAATAGGACATTTAAGCATTAGTAACTTCAATCTCCCCCAAGCTTGGTTTGTACTCTCTCCAACACGAGGCCAAAAGTTATATATTTGATTCCTAACCTTATGAATCTCACTAGGAGGATAGAATTTAGAATAAAAGAGAGGTATAATTTCCTCCCATTCCATAGATTGTCCATTCTTCAGCAGCTTATACCATTCTTCAGCTCTTCCTTTCAATGATATATAGAGTAACTTTTTCTTAACTTGTTTCGCTGTGATACCTACACACTTAAACAACCCACATAATTCATGGCTAAAAAGTAAGTGATCACACTACTAGGAAACTAGCTATAGATAGACAGACCTTCTGTGGCGCATGGTTCTGACCACGCGCCACAAAAGTTGTCCAGTGGCGCATTTCATACAATGTGCCATAGAAATCTTCACACTTTTGTGGTTCATATAGGAAAAATGCTGGACATATGCGCCACGGAAGTTTCAACTTCTATGGCGCATATGGACATATGCGCCACAGAAAGCTCGGGTAGACCCTACCACAGAATCTCGTTGACTGTACTCTGACCAACATTCTGTGGCGCATATGACCATATGCGCCACATAAGTGTTCATCTTCTGTGGCGCATATATAGGTATGCGCCATAGAATTGGAGTAGGAAAAACAGATTCCCCCCCTGTGGATCGCCTTTTTAGCCTTGCAAAAAATAATAGAAAATGAAAAACACTTCAAAAAATAAAACCCTTCCACATAGTGGTAGGTAATGCGGTCTAGTTTGTAGGAAAATTATGAAACATGCATTTCGACTTTTTATGCAAAAAAGGTCATGGAACGGTAAAACGGCCGTAACTTTTGCATATGATATCGGAAAAATACGTATAATATACCAAAATGACGAGAACGAGATTTCGCATCCGCTCGCAGCCACCTCCGGTTGTTTAGCGATTATCTAGATTTTTAAAATTCGAAAAGAGTAAAAAGTTATGGCCAAAAGATCGTTTTTCCTGTAAAAAAATAAAAAAGGAGGACAAACTTCTGTGGCGTATTTCTTCCATATGCGCCACAGAAGTCTTGGGCGGGATTCGAAATTTGAATCCTGCCACCCCTTCTCCCTCTCTTATAATCTTCCACTCCTCCACCCTTCTCCTCCTCCACCATTCTTCTCCTCCACTTCTTCTCTCATTCTCCTCACCTTCTTCCTCATCTTCTCCTCCTCCTCCTCCCTCCTCTTCCACCCCGGTGAGCTCCTCCTCCTCCTTATGAAACATGCATTTCGACTTTTTATGCAAAAAAATGTCATGGCATGGTAAAACGGACGTAACTTTTGCATATGATGTCGGAAAAATACGTATAATATACCAAAATGACGAGAACGAGATTTCACATCCGCTCGCAACCACCTCCGGTCGTTTAGCGATTATCTAGATTTTTAAAATTCGAAAAGAGTAAAAAGTTATGGCCAAAAGATCATTTTTCCTGTAAAAAAATAAAAAAGGAGGACAAACTTCTGTTGCGTATTTCTTCCATATGCACCATAGAAGTCTTGGGCGGGATTCGAAATTTGAATCCTGCCACCCCTTCTCCCTCTCTTATACTCTTCCACTCCTTCACCCTTCTCCTCCTCCACCATTCTTCTTGTCACATCCCAAGATTTTCCAAATCTTGTAATGTGAAAATAAATTAATAAAATAAAACTTTGTTTGATTTTCAGAGCCAGAAGAAACTTTTTGAATTCAATTGGAACTTCAAACCCATTTGAATTAAAATAAACCTCAAGAGATTTAAAAAGATAAACATTTAATAAAAGGAAAATAAAAACATTTGGAAATACTATTTTGAAACAATTAAATGAAAAGATTTGTGTTTCAAATGAAATAGAAGTTTTATAAATAAAGATTATTAAATAAAGGAAAATTAAACCTTGACCAAACTTTTGGAATTAAAACATTTTATTCTAAATAAATTTAGCAAAGGTTTATTTAAAATAAATTAATAAGGATTTAATATCCAATTTTATTTAAATAAGAAGTTTTACCAATTTAATTTAAACATCAAAGCTTGTTAAATTATTTTAAATAAGTTTTCATAAATTGGATCACCAAGTTTGGATCTCTAAATAAAAGATATGGATTTCATAAGACAAAGATGAAAATATTAATAAAGAATATTTACAGACCAAATGAAATCTTGGCCTAATCCATGAAGCAAATGGAGTAATGATTAATCCCAATTCAAATAAAAATATGAAATAAAAGAATATTCCAAATAAAATAAAATGGAAATAACCATTCTATCCCTATTTTAAATAAGGACAAATCTCTAAATAAAAATACATGAGAAAATGATATTTGGAATTAAAACAATTACCCAATCTTATATGATTAATAAATCACTTTGGAATACTTTCCAAATAATTCAATATGAATTATTTGAACCAAATAAACAAATCCTAAATGGATTATTATCTAAGGACCATTTATTTAATTATAAATGGAACCTAAAATAAAAGGTTATTTTATTTTAAAACAAGATTTCCAAGCATCCTTATTTTCAAATAAAACCTACTGGTTTGATTATGAAAATAATTTGATTTCAAATGGAAGTTTTATTAATAAAAATCAAACCCTATTTTATTAAATAACTAGTGATTCATTTTAATTAACTATTAAATGGATCCTAAAATAAATAAGGATATTATTTTATTTTATTTTGAGATTTGGTTTATGTTGATAAACAAAATCAAATTCAAATTTACAAACTGAATGATTGTTTGGATTTGATTTGAGTGTGAATTGTTTGTTTGGAAATTCAAAACAGAAATTGAAATTAGAAAAGGAAAAAGAAAACAGACAGGAAATAAAAATAAAGCAGCCCAGCCGGCCCAGCCCAACTACCCCAGCCCACTAAGCCAATCCAGCCCAGCTCCCCTCTCCCCTCCCCGAACCGTTTTTCTCACCCCAGAAGCAACCCACGCATTAACGACGGTGGACCTTCTCTCGATTCTTTCCCCCACTGACCAGTGGACCTCTTCCACTGTTCATCTTTCTTCTCCACCCCACGACTGCTTCTCCTTTCTCTCGCCAGCCGTTGCAGGCTTGATTTCGCGCATCAAATACGCCATAACGCGGCCGCCTTAACTCGCTGCTGATCACTTGTCTTAATCGCCCACGACCTCTCCTCCATTTCCCTCTGTTCCCTTCCCCTAGCACGCCTCCAGTCCCTCTCAATTTCTCTTCGACTACATTGTCTCCGACGACGCTCCGACGCCAAATCCGGCAGCCCCTCACCGCCTCTCTTCTTTCCGACCAACCTCACACCTTCTCCACTTCCAGGAACACCTCCAGGCACTTTTTCTTTAACCGCGGAAACCCCTAAGCCTCGCCAACAACAAACTTCAGCATCGCCGCCGTCTGTCTCTTCCCCGGCGACGTCTCCCGGGTAAACCAGACCGCCCCGCGCCTCCCCATTCACACACCCTCACTTTCCTCGACCGTGCGCATCTAACCATACCATTGGTTTGCTCCCTTGTGATCTGCAGTGTTGTCCTCAACCTCAACCAGAGCCAACCGCCGCCAGAGCAAACTCCGACGAGCAATCCACCCCGTTCCCGAGCACCCCTCGACAAGATACGACCACGTTGAGCTTTCCCAAGCGTTTGCGAACCTGGTGAGCATCCTCCCTCCTTCGCCACTTCGCTTCGCCCGCCGTCTGTCCGTCACCACCGTTCACCGTCGCGCAGCGCCGCCCATCCGTGGCCGGTCAGTAGCAACCGTTAGATCGAGATCGCACGAATAGGATAGATCCACTTATTCGCGAAGGGGTACTCGATCTGAGCCATTCGATTTAACTAGATCCAACGCTCCAGAGCGTGATCCGCAGCGAAGCGGTATCTGCGAATAAGAAGCTGCCGCGTGTCCAGTGTTCGATTTAAATCAGAAATTTGAATCAGATTTAATTGCAAACTTCAAACCTTTGTAACTTTTGATCCATACGTCCAAATTTGACAAATTTTATATCAAAAGATTCAGGAGAACAAGCCCTAGCCAACCATGGCCTTAGTTTGTCAAATAGTATTTGTTAGCTTGTTTAAATTTGCAGATTCTTTTGTGTGCTTGCTAACATTAGAAAATCATTTAAAAATGAATTTTGAGATCAAACCTTTGCCAATTGGTTTATGGTGACCCTCTGACCCTAGGAACCAACCAATAGTGTTAAAAATGATTTTTGTGAGAATTAAGTTGAATTATTTAACTTAGCCATTTTCTAGCCAAATAAACTCACTAATTTTATTATAGAAATGTTTATGGAAGAAAAACTTTTGAGTAGATGATTTGGACCAAACCTACTGACCCAAAAGCACCAAGCTTTGCAATAGCAACTCGTTTGGTGAACAACTTAAGAGTTTTGCCTTAATAAAAACATTTTTCACCACATGAAATGATGAATGGAATTAAAAATAGATTTTTGACAAAACCTTCTTACTAATAACTTTGCCACTTTAGTAAATGACCAATTTGGATCTTACAAAGTTTAGAAACCCCATAGAGACTCCTTTGCAAAATAAAACTATCTTGTGCATGCTCCCATGCATGACTTAGATCCCATCACTTTGTGTGTGTGAAGAATTGTTTGTTTGACTTTGGTTGGAATGTGGATTGAATTTGGGTTTGCTTGTTTGACTTGTAGTGAAGTGTGAGACTAGCAAAGATCAAGGAGTGAACTACCATTTCCTTCCAAAAAGGCAAGTGATGCTTCATAATTTCTATCCCAATACTTTTATTATGCATTAGTGATTTTGTTAAGTAAAACTTGCATGGATTTTGCTAAGTATAGATCTTGCTATAAGAAAACCTTGTAGAAGAATCCTTATTAGGATTTTCCTAAGTTAGAGATTCCTACTACTACCAAGCTTAGCCTAGCTAATAGAAAACATGGGTGGATTATATATTCACACTATGGAAAAATATTCTAAGTCTAAGGACTTGTGATTTTGTCTAATAAAACAACTAAGTTAATGAATCACCTGGGTGGAATGGAATAGATTGGTGGAGAATGGTTGAGTGGTTCACAAGGCCATGGACTTGGATTGTGTATCTCACTTGTGGAATGCCACCCAGGAAACAAAGAGATTTGAGATGTCAAATGTTGAGAAGCTTCAAGTGCAACCACTTGGCAATATGGGCTCTGCCATGATCATATAGGTTGCAAGAACTTAGCCAAATGGACAGTGGGTGGTAGTGTTTTGATAGGTTGGAACGCGTCCATTTTGGTCTAAGGGAAGGCTTCTGAAAGATTTTGTCTTGGGAAACCAAGTCTTGTGGGTAAAGTGCACCACCTCTGCAGAGTGTAGAATCTAAGTACTTAGCCATGTCCCTGGTAAAGGACAATTTGAGCATCAAGACATGGAAGCAATCAAGGATCTCATCATTCCAATTTCTAAATAAAAACTTGTGGGTGAACAAGGGATTGTGTGTATTCTTCAATCTTTGATGGAAAGATGGCTTGATATAAGGATCTTGAAATCTTGGATTGAGGAAAATGATTTTACCAAGCACTTCAGTCTTTGATTTGTAGATGCCTCGAGAAGGATCTTCAGTCTTTGATTGAGAGAAGCATTGGAAAAGTTTTGACAAAACTATTTATTTTCAAATGATAAGAAAAATCTATTTTGAGCAATGCAAGCCTCAATTCCACTTAGCCAAATGCATATAGATGATAGACTCCACTATACTACCATAGTATCACTTGCCAATACAATTCAAATGTATTGACCCTTGTGGCTGTAACTTGTAATGTTGCAGGTTTGATTGTTTTAAAGGAAGATTGTTTGATTGACTAGGATTACAAAGTCTACAACCAACATCTGCCTGTGGCACTTTGAAGATGAAGGACCCATACTTATAGTTATTCCGCTGCAATATAATGTAATAGCCAAATGAGCTATGTATGATATAATAAAATTATGTTATTCCTGGTTATAAAGTTATGTTATGACCATTGTTTCTTGATATTACATCTTAACTGTGGGTGCTAGCTATTGATCCAGGGACTAGCATTGTAAAACACAGGAGGGATCTACCTTATCAGGTTGGGACTCTAACAGATGGTATCAGAGCATTGTGTTGCCTGTAGGATTTGTAAACCCTAGGATTGGACAAAAACCCTTAGAAAAATAGGAGTTACCTTTTGATCCAAAACTTATTTACAAAAATACTTGTAAACTCTTTCCTTAACCATTTTGGTTTCAACTCTACACCTCTTCTACTTCAACTTGATGGAAAAACCTACCCCATGACCAAAGACTACTCTATGTGCAAAAGACTTCTTCAACTTCTTCAACTCTAATGACTTCAACATCTTCAGCATATTCACCAAAGACTTCCAACTTGGAAACTATTAAGGACTACAAGTGAGACAAGGAAAACCTACTCAAGATTTAGAGACTAAGGGAATGCAAAATAAGAAAGTGCCATCAAAAACTTTGAAGTATTGTGACCAAGAGTTTTCTCAAGGGAACCATGATCTCAAGTAAGAAAAATCAAGAAGGAAGGAAAGATCACAAGTGAACCATATAGATGGACCACCATATTTTAGTAAAGTCAAACACACCAACTTATGTGGTGTAACAAAAATATTTTGTTGCCTAAGTATGTGCTTGAACCTTGTTTGAGTGAAATGTTTGGTTTGTGATTGCATGCACATTGCTTGTGTGAATTGTGATGTGTGTGATTAGAATTGATTCCTTAGAAATATCTTTCCTACTCTAATCTTCCTTCAAACCCAAACAGATGACTTCTCCAAGAAACTCCAACATCAGGGTTGATGACACCAACACCAACCAAGAAGACAACATGAAAGAACTTATAGCAACCCAAAACCAATTGAGCCAAGAGACAACTCAGCTTTTAGCCAACAACAATGGATTAGACCCAGCCATACAAAGTATTTTGAGACTTCAATCCCAATTGTTGCAAGGATTGGTTACTCAAGTAATCAACATGAGAGAAAACTTTTCCCAAAGAGCTAATGACAACAAGGATGACAAAGATGTTAATCCAGAAGGAACCCAAGCTAGCAATGTTTTTAGAGACAAGGATCATGCATCCAAGGAACATGAAGATCAATGCCTCAAGAAGAGAGAAAGATCTCCCACCTATGAAGAACATGAACTAGAAGAACTCCTAGTTTTGGAGAGACCCAAAAAGAAAAAGAAATTCCCCAACACTAGTAAGAAGGATATTACACAGGTGCAATGTTTCAAATGCAAAGAGATGGGACACTATGCCAATGAGTGCCCAGAAAACAAGAAGAACCAAGGAAACAAACAAGAGACAGTAATACCAAAGAAAAAGAAAGATATTAGCCAAGTGATGTGCAAACACTGCAAAGAGTTAGGACATTATGCAAACTCGTCGAAAAGATGAAGCATAAGATAAACCAGCCTTTGAGAGATATCAGCCTTGTCACATGTTTCAAATGCAAGGAACTAGGCCACTATGCAAACAATTGTCCAGAAAGAATGGAGAACAAGTTAAACAAGTCTATGAAGGATCTCAACCTTGGTCCATGAGACAAGCACAGGAATAAAGAAAAAGTTTAACATAGAGAAATTTTCCAGGACCCAAGAAGGCCAATATGTAATTTTTGTTTGAAAATTTTTAAGGGTGGTAGTACCCTAGTTGTTTTGAACTTGCTTGTAACCCTAACCTTCCCAAATCTCGGGTCGAGATTTATTTTAAGGTAGTTGTCACATCCCAAGATTTTCCAAATCTTGTAATGTGAAAATAAATTAATAAAATAAAACTTTGTTTGATTTTCGAGAGAAGAAACTTTTGAATTCAATTGGAACTTCAAACCCATTTGAATTAAAATAAACCTCAAGAGATTTAAAAGATAAACATTTAATAAAAGGAAAATAAAACATTTGGAAATACTATTTTGAAACAATTAAATGAAAAGATTTGTGTTTCAAATGAAATAGAAGTTTTATAAATAAAGATTATTAAATAAAGGAAAATTAAACCTTGACCAAACTTTTGGAATTAAAACATTTTATTCTAAATAAATTTAGCAAAGGTTTATTTAAAATAAATTAATAAGGATTTAATATCCAATTTTATTTAAATAAGAAGTTTTACCAATTTAATTTAAACATCAAAGCTTGTTAAATTATTTTAAATAAGTTTTCATAAATTGGATCACCAAGTTTGGATCTCTAAATAAAAAGATATGGATTTCATAAGACAAAGATGAAAATATTAATAAAGAATATTTACAGACCAAATGAAATCTTGGCCTAATCCATGAAGCAAATGGAGTAATGATTAATCCCAATTCAAATAAAAATATGAAATAAAAGAATATTCCAAATAAAATAAAATGGAAATAACCATTCTATCCCTATTTTAAATAAGGACAAATCTCTAAATAAAAATACATGAGAAAATGATATTTGGAATTAAAACAATTACCCAATCTTATATGATTAATAAATCACTTTGGAATACTTTCCAAATAATTCAATATGAATTATTTGAACCAAATAAACAAATCCTAAATGGATTATTATCTAAGGACCATTTATTTAATTATAAATGGAACCTAAAATAAAAGGTTATTTTATTTTAAAACAAGATTTCCAAGCATCCTTATTTTCAAATAAAACCTACTGGTTTGATTATGAAAATAATTTGATTTCAAATGGAAGTTTTATTAATAAAAATCAAACCCTATTTTATTAAATAACTAGTGATTCATTTTAATTAACTATTAAATGGATCCTAAAATAAATAAGGATATTATTTTATTTTATTTTGAGATTTGGTTTATGTTGATAAACAAAATCAAATTCAAATTTACAAACTGAATGATTGTTTGGATTTGATTTGAGTGTGAATTGTTTGTTTGGAAATTCAAAACAGAAATTGAAATTAGAAAAGGAAAAAGAAAACAGACAGGAAATAAAAATAAAGCAGCCCAGCCGGCCCAGCCCAACTACCCCAGCCCACTAAGCCAATCCAGCCCAGCTCCCCTCTCCCCTCCCCGAACCGTTTTTCTCACCCCAGAAGCAACCCACGCAGACACTGACGGGTGGACCTTCTCTCGATTCTTTCCCCCACTGACCAGTGGACCTCTTCCACTGTTCATCTTTCTTCTCCACCCCACGACTGCTTCTCCTTTCTCTCGCCAGCCGTTGCAGGCTTGATTTCGCGCATCAAATACGCCATAACGCGGCCGCCTTAACTCGCTGCAGTCACGCTGTCTTAATCGCCCACGACCTCTCCTCCATTTCCCTCTGTTCCCTTCCCCTAGCACGCCTCCAGTCCCTCTCAATTTCTCTTCGACTACATTGTCTCCGACGCCCGACGCCAAATCCGCAGCCCTCACCGCCTCTCTTCTTTCCGACCAACCTCACACCTTCTCCACTTCAGAACACCTCCGGCACTTTTTCTTTAACCGGAAACCCTAAGCCTCGCCAACAACAAACTTGATCATGCCGTGTCATCTCTTCCCGCGACGTCTCCCGGTAAACCAGACCGCGCCTCCCCATTCACACACCTCACTTTCCTCGACCGTGCGCATCTAACCATACCATTGGTTTGCTCCTTGTGATCTGCGGTGTTGTCCTCAACCTCAACCAGAGCCAACCGCCAGAGCAAACTCCGACGAGCAATCCACCCCGTTCCCGAGCACCCCTCGACAAGATACGACCACGTTGAGCTTTCCCAAGCGTTTGCGAACCTGGTGAGCATCCTCTCCCTCCTTCTCGCTTACTGCTTCGCCAGCGCCGCCGCCGTCTGTCCGTCACCACCGTTCACCGTCGCATTCGCCATCCGTGGCCGGTCAGTAGCAACCGTTAGATCGAGATCGCACGAATAGGATAGATCCACTTATTCGCGAAGGGGTACTCGATCTGAGCCATTCGATTTAACTAGATCCAACGCTCCAGAGCGTGATCCGCAGCGAAGCGGTATCTGCGAATAAGAAGCTGCCGCGTGTCCAGTGTTCGATTTAAATCAGAAATTTGAATCAGATTTAATTGCAAACTTCAAACCTTTGTAACTTTTGATCCATACGTCCAAATTTGACAAATTTTATATCAAAAGATTCAGGAGAACAAGCCCTAGCCAACCATGGCCTTAGTTTGTCAAATAGTATTTGTTAGCTTGTTTAAATTTGCAGATTCTTTTGTGTGCTTGCTAACATTAGAAAAATCATTTAAAAATGAATTTTGAGATCAAACCTTTGCCAATTGGTTTATGGTGACCCTACTGACCCTAGGAACCAACCAATAGTGTTAAAAATGATTTTTGTGAGAATTAAGTTGAATTATTTAACTTAGCCATTTTCTAGCCAAATAAACTCACTAATTTTATTATAGAAATGTTTATGGAAGAAAAACTTTTGAGTAGATGATTTGGACCAAACCTCATTGACCCAAAAGCACCAAGCTTTGCAATAGCAACTCGTTTGGTGAACAACTTAAGAGTTTTGCCTTAATAAAACATTTTCACCACATGAAATGATGAATGGAATTAAAATAGATTTTGACAAAACCTTCTTACTAATAACTTTGCCACTTTAGTAAATGACCAATTTGGATCTTACAAAGTTTAGAAACCCCATAGAGACTCCTTTGCAAAATAAAACTATCTTGTGCATGCTCCCATGCATGACTTAGATCCCATCACTTTGTGTGTGTGAAGAATTGTTTGTTTGACTTTGGTTGGAATGTGGATTGAATTTGGGTTTGCTTGTTTGACTTGTAGTGAAGTGTGAGACTAGCAAAGATCAAGGAGTGAACTACCATTTCCTTCCAAAAAGGCAAGTGATGCTTCATAATTTCTATCCCAATACTTTTATTATGCATTAGTGATTTTGTTAAGTAAAACTTGCATGGATTTTGCTAAGTATAGATCTTGCTATAAGAAAACCTTGTAGAAGAATCCTTATTAGGATTTTCCTAAGTTAGAGATTCCTACTACTACCAAGCTTAGCCTAGCTAATAGAAAACATGGGTGGATTATATATTCACACTATGGAAAAATATTCTAAGTCTAAGGACTTGTGATTTTGTCTAATAAAACAACTAAGTTAATGAATCACCTGGGTGGAATGGAATAGATTGGTGGAGAATGGTTGAGTGGTTCACAAGGCCATGGACTTGGATTGTGTATCTCACTTGTGGAATGCCACCCAGGAAACAAAGAGATTTGAGATGTCAAATGTTGAGAAGCTTCAAGTGCAACCACTTGGCAATATGGGCTGCCATGATCATATAGGTTGCAAGAACTTAGCCAAATGGACAGTGGGTGGTAGTGTTTTGATAGGTTGGAACGTCCATTTTGGTCTAAGGGAAGGCTTCTGAAAGATTTTGTCTTGGGAAACCAAGTCTTGTGGGTAAAGTGCACCACCTCTGCAGAGTGTAAAACCTAAGTACTTAGCCATGTCCCTGGTAAAGGACAATTTGAGCATCAAGACATGGAAGCAATCAAGGATCTCATCATTCCAATTTCTAAATAAAAACTTGTGGGTGAACAAGGGATTGTGTGTATTCTTCAATCTTTGATGGAAAGATGGCTTGATATAAGGATCTTGAAATCTTGGATTGAGGAAAATGATTTTACCAAGCACTTCAGTCTTTGATTTGTAGATGCCTCGAGAAGGATCTTCAGTCTTTGATTGAGAGAAGCATTGGAAAAGTTTTGACAAAACTATTTATTTTCAAATGATAAGAAAAATCTATTTTGAGCAATGCAAGCCTCAATTCCACTTAGCCAAATGCATATAGATGATAGACTCCACTATACTACCATAGTATCACTTGCCAATACAATTCAAATGTATTGACCCTTGTGGCTGTAACTTGTAATGTTGCAGGTTTGATTGTTTTAAAGGAAGATTGTTTGATTGACTAGGATTACAAAGTCTACAACCAACATCTGCCTGTGGCACTTTGAAGATGAAGGACCCATACTTATAGTTATTCCGCTGCAATATAATGTAATAGCCAAATGAGCTATGTATGATATAATAAAATTATGTTATTCCTGGTTATAAAGTTATGTTATGACCATTGTTTCTTGATATTACATCTTAACTGTGGGTGCTAGCTATTGATCCAGGGACTAGCATTGTAAAACACAGGAGGGATCTACCTTATCAGGTTGGGACTCTAACACTTCTCCTCCACTTCTTCTCTCATTCTCCTCACCTTCTTCCTCATCTTCTCCTCCTCCTCCTCCCTCCTCCTCCACCCCGGTGAGCCCCTCCTCCTCCACCTCCTCCTCCGGCGGCCTCCTCCTCCCCTTCACCGGCGGCCTCCTCCTCCCCTCCACCGGTGGCCTCCTCCTCTCCTCCACCGGCGACCTCCTCCTCCTCCGGCGAGCCCCTCCTCCACCAGCGACCTCCTCCTCTCCTCCATCGGCGACCCCCACCTCCGGTCAGATCTGGCCGCTTTTTTAAAAATTTGAAAAAAAATCTGCGGCGCATATTGGCAATATGCGCCATAGAAGTTTGATATCTGGTTCGCAACTTCTGTGACGCATATTGCCAATATGCGCCACAGAAGTTTTTGAGACTTCTGTGGTGCATTTCAATATGCGCCATAGAACTACACTTTAGTGGCGAGATAACAGTGGCGTATCCCATATGCGCCACGGAAATCCCAAAATGATGCGCCAATGATAGGCCTTTTCCTAGTAGTGTCACCAGGATGGGCAGTTCCATCTCCAAAATAATAATTATCCATAACACGATCAACAATTCTTGTACGTATTTTAAAAGGATCTATCTCAGCAGGTGGTGGTTTATATACTACCCTAGCAGTGGTAGTAGCTTTCCCAAATAGGAAACCACGTGGGTTATCCATATTGGAAACAAAGTAACAAACAGAAATAAAAGCAATACTCACAGTAGAAGTTTCCTTTACCAGTTCCACTCTTCAATAGTGCTTCACTCTCCAGCAACAGTGCCAGAAAATAGTCTTGATGACCCACAAGTATAGGGGGTGTATTGTAGTACTTTCGATAAATAGGAGTGTCGATCCCAACCAGGAGAAGGTGTTGACCAAGGGTTTGGAGCAGGAATTCTCTGTAAATACTTAGCAAACGGATTTTTAGTTTTTTTTGATAATGCAAGGAAATAAAGTGCAAGTAAATAAAGACAACAAATAATTGCAGCAAGTGGCCCAATCCTTTCTTAGCAAAGTACAAGCCGGTTGGATTACTTATGAGGACCAAACGTTCTTGAGGACACATGGGAATACTGTCAAGTGCTTTCGCTTCATATAGTTGATTAATCTTATTTGTTTTGATAAGTGTTGTGCAGGTGAACCTATGCTAATGTACCAACCTTACTTGGACTAATATATAATTGTGATTAAACCCCTCGCAAGCATCCGCAACTACAAGAAAGTAATTAAGATAAAAACCTAACCACGACATTAAACTCTGAGATCCTACACTCCCTTGTGCAAAGGTTTCCTAATGGGGGTTCAGGTTTCTGTCACTCCGGCAACCCCAAAATTAGTAGCCAAATACACAATGCGTTCCCCTTGGCCCATAAATGGTGAAGTATCATGTAGTCGACGTTCACATGACACCACTAGAAGAATAGCACCACAACTTAAATATAAAACCATTGGATATTACTTCAACACAATTCCACTACTAACAACATGACTTCTCCCATGTCCTCAAGAACTAAACGAACTACTCATGAGACATCATATGGATCAAGATCAGAGATGATATGATGATGAATAACAATCTGAACATAGACAATAATTCAATGGTTCCGCTCACAAGCATCAACTACAAGTAATCAACACCGGGAAAGTTTCCCCTAAGAACTATGCAAGATTCAACCCAAATGTTACAGCGGGATGGAGTGGTGATGATGGTGCTGGTGGAGATGGTGGTGAGGATGATGATGATGATCCTGATGAAGTCTAGCTTGATGACGGTGTTCATGGCGATGATCTCCCCTCTCCGGGAAGGAATTTCCTCGTCAAAAACCTGCCTGCCGGAGAGCTCTTTCTCTCTCTGTAGTTTCCGCCCCTCAGAGGAGGCGGAATCTTTCTATGGTCGCTCCCCCTCGTATTAGAGTTTCGAGGAGAAGATATAGGCGAAAGGGTGAAGCAGGAGGTGGGCCAGGGTGGCCACACCCCCTGGTGGCGCGACCCAGGGTGGGCCTGCGCCTGGGGGGTGTGCCCCATGTGGCCCATATCTGCTTCCCCTTCTGGCTTCCTTCGTCTTCTGGAAAAATATGATTTTCCGTGTATTTTCTGGAATTTTCTGATCTTCACGAATATTGCATCTGGACGCCGCTTTTTTCCATCAGAATCCTGACTCTGACAGTTCATCCTCCAAAAGTCATCCAACATACAAAAATAGATGAAATAACATAAGTATCACCTCTTAATATGAACTATATCAATGAATAGCAGTAAATTATAATATAAAATAGTGATGCAAAATGGACGTATCAGGAAGACTTCTATTACTATCATCAAGTGTAAGTAAAATTATACTAAATCCATTCATATATCCAATAAGACAAACTCAAACTCAATAATGCTCCATATATTATAATAAACTTAGAATCTCATAAAAGGGATCGATTATTCCTGATGGGAATTCAAATGATGCAAAATTTATTTATGATCTTGAACTAATGCAAAACTTGAATAGTAATAAAAACTTATAAGATAGATTACAAGGTCTTAAAGATCTCCCCAAGCTTGGAATCAAGCCGGGCGGGATCAAATAATCCCTCGCGATTATTTGATACCGTGATTTATTCGCAGATCATTGTGGAGCCATGGCGTATAGCACCGCAGTGCATAGCTTCTTGTTGGTGTCTTCTAGAGCAGTGATTCGGCTGTATCACCCGCGCAAATCGGATTGCAATGTATCCACCCTATCTGCAAGTTTAGTCACCAATGGGAGAATATCATCCTTCTTTTCTATCTCCTTGAGGCAGTGACGGACTTCAACGCGATGGAGTGTCTCCTGCTCCTGCTTCAACGCATGCGATCCTTTGTCCTAGGGACAACTTCTTCCTCATCCATTATTGATGGATCGGGGAAGTAGAAACTGTTCCTCCACTCTTCTTGAGGCTTCACCCTCATACGAGCGCCAGTGGTAGGCCACACAATGTGGACTTGGGGGAGGATTCCCCTCCCCTTGCCACCTCCCCACCTATATAAGGAGGGGTAGGACGCCCACTACCCCTCACCTCAAACCCTAGATTGGTTGTTGCCTCTAAAAAGTTGACAACCGATTTAGAGCCTCTAAAAGTAGTCGTCGACTAGCACCTCTACTAGCCGCCGTCCACCTCTAAACCTCGACCTCTAGACCCTAGATCTCCGAAGCCCTCTTCTACTCCACCATACCTGCTTCGGCTTAGGAGAAGCCCTGTGGGATTTCCCATCTACTTCCGACACCACGTCTTCATGCTGCCGGAATTGCAAGGAGAGATCTACAACCTCTGTTGCCTGCTGAAATAAGGGAGAGGAAGGTCTTCACCGAGTACCAAATGTGTGACCGACTACTGGAGCGCTGTCGAAACACGGCGCCGGAAGGATCGTCTACGTGATCTTGAGATCGGCAAGTGAACGACTACATCACCCACGATAATCCGATCTCGTTAACCACTTTGGAATCTTCAAGGGCTAGTACTATATCGACTCGTTTCTACAATATAGTAGATAAATCTTGGCTTGTGTGTGTTCATGCGGTAGAATTTTTTTGTTTTCCATGCTACGAACCCCTACACTTCAGTCCACCATACCTATGTAGGCGAGAGAAGCCGTTCGAAGCCTCATCGTGTACTGGCCTTAATACTGGCCACTATCTTTTTCCTTTGCCCTTTGTCGGCACCCCTTTTATTGAGAAGGTTTGAGATCAACATCGTTAGCAGGGTTACCCTTCCGGCTTGGCCTGGGCAGGGTTATGTACGCCATTGGTTATTCTTCAAGGCTTTTAGCCCCATTTGCATCTTGTCCGTAGTTGGATGTTGTATCGTTTTTAAGGTGATTTGGATTTTTGTACTGTATATCTGTATTCTTGACTCATGGAGTCGCTGTTGTATATATCTGTTCTGTGGGTTCCATCGTGGACTATTGTGTAATAATATTACTTTGTTTTCCACCCGCACGCAAGTTCCTGGTGGTCACCTTTGAATCATTTCTACGCGAGTTTGCCGGGAATCACTAAAACTTGCATAGGACCGATCTGAGGGTGTTACAGGGTTCGACGAGGAGTGCGACCCATGACATGGACGTGTCGAGTGGTGGGCAGGTGGTTGCGAGGAGAGAAGGAATGGGGCATGCGCGTGCGTTTGCGGTGTGGGGATAGGCGGTGATAAGGGTGAACCAGGTTAGATGCACGGGGCTGGTTCGCTGCGGGTGCACCGCGTGGGGCTGGGGCGAGTGAGTGGTTGCGTGCGTGCGCGGGTGCGTGAGAGACTGGCGGCGACACAGTGGTAGTGGTGGGATTGGGTAGGTGAGGATTCTAGGGTTTGGGGACCAGGGTTAGACTAGGGTTTGGAGGTGGCCGACAGGGCTTTTGGGCCTGGCTGGCTACCTCCCAAAATAATATAAATTTTTATTTATTATTTAAAAGACCTTTGTAATTGGTTTTAAGACAAATAAAACATCCATGTAGACCTTGTTTTTACTTTGAATAAAAGAGAGGGGATTACTGTAGAAAACAAACTATGACTTTTAGCAAAAAAAGTTTTAGGCAAGTTAATACACATGAAAACATGATGATACTCAAATGCAATGTGGCATGATGATATGAGCATGCGATCATGATGATGCAAAAACACAAGCGATTTTCTAGTAGTGGTTTTATCCGGGGTGCTACAAAGAGCAAGTTGATGATGCTCGACGCGGCACTTCGTTGGTAACCCCAAGCGTAGGGTGTGAAGAGCAAGCAGAAAGTTTTCCCTTAGTTGAGACCAAGGTTATCGAACCAGAAGGAGGAAGGAAACGTCACACAGGTGTTGCAAGCAACGCGGAGACAGTGGAAGGTAATGGTTTGCAGCAAGTAAACAAGTAACAGTGGAAGATGTATCAATGGTAAAGATTGGACCGGGGTCCATAGTTCACTAGAGGTGCTCTCCTTAGATAAACAACATGGCATGAAGGGTAAACAAATTATAGCAGGGCAATTGACAGGAACTGAGCAAGGCATAACAATGCAATTACTATCCAGAAAGATCCTATGAGATTCGATTGGGAAATACAACAAGATACATAGACCTCCATCCAACTGCATCTATGACTAGAAGTCCACCTTCAGGTTATCATCCGAACCCCCTCCAGTATTAAGTTGCAAGCAACATATAACTACTTTAAGCAAAGTGTGTAAGGTAAACAGTCCACATGTTCCATGAACAAGAGACCGTTGTTTTCTCCCTAGTGGCAACCACACATCTACAACCGAAGAAATTTCAGTCACTTCCCTTGGAAACTAGAGGCATCAACCCACTATCGAGCATAAATACCCCCTCTTGGAGTCACTAGCAACTACTTTGCCAAGATAGCTACTAACAACGGAGAGCATGCAAGATCACAAACAACATAGACATGATAGAATCATAAAGACAAAACCATTAATCAAACCAACATAATAATCTCAATATCCATCGGATCCCGCAAACACAACATGCATGATTACAAATATATTAGATCTTGATCATGAACAGAGCTCACAAGATCTATACATGAAAGCACAAATGAGGAGATACAACCATCTAGCTACTACATGGGCCCATAGTCCAAGGTGGAACTACTCACGCATCATACCGGAGAAAAGGCCTCCGGGATGATCTCCCCTCCGGCAGGGTGCCTGGAAGAACTTCAGATCCCCCCGATCTAGGGACGATGGTGGCGGAGGCTATAGACGGTTTCGTGGATATTTGATCGGGTACTCAGGGTTTCTGCACCGGGGGCTTCTTATAGGCGAAGGGGGAGGCCGAGGAGGCGACCAGGGTAGCCAAACCCTAGCCAGACGTGGGGTTGGGCCAACCCATGCCTGGGGTTGGTCTGGACCCCCTGGTTGGCCCCTCCGGCTCTCCTCTGGACTTCTTGTTCCCCACGGAAAGTAATTGACTTTGACGTTTGTCCCGTCCAATTCCGAGAATATTTCTTTACTAACTTTTCTGAAACCATAAACAACAGAAAACATGCATATGGCACTATTGCAACTTGTTAGTAGGTTAGTATTAGAAAACATGTAAAAAGCACCTCAAAGTGTGGACAAGTAAAGAAAAGTAGATACTAAATGAGCATGGAGCATCAAAAATTATAGATACGTTTCCAACGTATCACAAGTGTCAAAAGTTTAGCTAGCCTTGCGAATCAAAACTTTTAGCGCCTCTCTTTTAATGAGTGATACATCGTAAACGTATCTATAATTTTTTATGTTCCATACTTGTTTAGTATCAATTTTGCTATGCTTTTTCTATACTTTGAGGTATTTTTATACATTTTCTGGGACTAACCTATTAACAAGATGCTGCAGTGCCAGTTGCCTGTTTTTGGTTTCAGAAAAGCTAGTAAGGAAATATTCTCGGAATTGGATGGGACAAAAGCCCAAGTCAATATTTCACCGAGGAGAAAACGGAGTCCAGAGGAGAGACGGAAGGGCGCCACAGGGCGGTCACACCCCCCTGGCACGGGCCCATACTAGGTCGCGCCAGGGCAGGGAGTGGGCCCCCTGGCCGCCCTCCTGCCTCGCCTCTTCGCCTATAAAAGCCCCCCGATGCCAAAACCCTAAGTACCTGATCATATCTCCATGAAACAGTCAGTAGCCTCCGCCACCATCGTCCCTAGATCGGGGAGATCTAAAGCTCTTCCCGGCACCCTGCCAGAGGGGAGAGATCATCCCGGAGGCCTTGTTCATCACCATGTCAGCCTCTAGTATGATGCGTGAGTTGTTCACCCTTGGACTATGGGTCCATACAGTAGCTAGCTGGTTGTTTCTCCGCCTTTGTGCAATCATGTTTAGATCTTGTGAGCTCCATTCATGATCAAGATCATCTATTTGTAATCATACATGTTGTGTTTGCGGGGATCCGATGGATATTGAGATTACTATGTCAGATTGATTATTGATTCTATCATGTCTTATGATTATTGATTATATCATGTCTTATGATTATTGATTCTATCATGTATGTGTTGTTTGTGATCTTGCATGCTCTCCGTTTCTAGTAGTTATCTTGTCCAAGTAGATGCTAGTGACTCCAAGAGGGAGTATTTATGCTCGATAGTGGGTTCATGCCTCTATTAAATCCGGGGAAGTGACAGGAATATCTAAGGTTATAGATGTGTGATGACTGGTGCTGACGTGGAGCACTTCGTTGGAAACCCCAAGAGCAAGGTGTGAAGCAGCAAGCAGAAAGTCTTCCCTCAGTTGAGACCGAGGTTAACGAACCAGAAGGAGGAAGGAAACATCACACAGGTGTTGCGAGCAACGCGGAGATCTGTAGAACACAAACTCAAGACTTTGCCCCAACGAATCAGTGAGGTTGTCAAGCTCACCGGTTTGCTGTAACAAAGGATTAAACGTATGCTGTGGAAGGTAATGGTTTGTAGCAAGTAAACAGGTAATAGTGGAAGATGTATCAATGGTAAAGATTGGACCAGGGTCCATAGTTCACTAGAGGTGCTATCCTTAGATAAACAACATGGCATGAAGGGTAAACAAATTACAGCGAGGCAATTGACAGGAACTGAGCAAGGCATAACAATGCAATTACTAGCCAGAAAGATCCTACGGAGTTGATTGGGCAATACAACAATATACATAGACCGTCATCCAACTGCATCTATGACTAGAAGTCCACCTTCAGGTTATCATTCGAACCCCCTCCAGTATTAAGTTGCAAGCAACAGACAACTGCTTTAAGCAAAGTGTGTAAGGTAAACAGTCCACATGTTCCATGAACAAGAGACCGTTGTTTTCTCCCTAGTAGCAACAACACATCTACAACCGAAGAGATTTCTGTCACTTCCCTTGGAAACTAGAGGCATGAACCCACTATCGAGCATAAATACCCCCTCTTGGAGTCACTAGCAACTCCTTGGCCAAGATAACCACTAGCAATGGAGAGCATGCAAGATCAAAAACAACACAGACATGATAAAATCATAAATATAAAACCATTAATCAAACCAACATAATAATCACAATATCCATCGGATCCCCGCAAACACAACATGCATGATTACAAATAGATTAGATATTGATCATGAATGGAGCTCACAATATCTATACATGAAAGAACAAAGGAGGAGATACAACCATCTAGCTACTACATGGACCCATAGTCCAAGGTGGAACTACTCACGAATCATACCGGAGAGAAGGCCTCCGGGATGATCTCCCCTCTGGCAGGGTGCCGGGAAGAACTTCAGATCCCCCCCGATCTAGGGACGATGGTGGCGGCGTCTACAGACGGTTTTGTGGATTTCTGATTGGGGCCTCAGGCTTTCTACATCGGGAGGCGTCTAGGGCCACCAAACCCTAGCCAGGTGCCGGCCCACCTGGCCCCTAGCCAGGCGCGGGCCCATCTTCCCCTACGCCTGGGGTGAGTCTGGCCTCCCTGGCCGGCCCCTCCGGATCTTCTCTGGACTTATTGTTCCCCACGAAAAGTAATTGACTTTGGCGTTTGTCCCGTCCAATTCCAAGAATATTTCTTTACTAACTTTTCTGAAACCAAAAACAGCAGAAAACAGGCATCTGACACTGTTACAGCTTGTTAATAGGTTAGTACCAGAAAACATGTAAAAACACCTCAAAGTGTTGACAAGCAAAGCAAAGTAGATACAAAACAAGCATGGAGCATCAAAAATTATAGTACTTTTCCAACGTATCAGCATCCCCAAGCTTAACTCTTGCTCGTCCTCGAGTAGGTAAGTGATAAACAGAATAATTTTTGAGGTGACATGCACCCTGACAATAAAGATCCAACCATTTGCAAGCATGGAAACCTGGGATCAAAGAACTCTAAACATGTGCATGAAAGATGGAGTTCTAACAATAGGGCATAGTAACTATGCATGCAACATGGCAAGCTACAAACAAAGATCATGAATAATATGCATTGAAAAACGTTTGTTTGTTTCACATGCACAAAACATAGCATAGTGGCCATCAGCTTGTCCCTCATAGAGTAGCAATATAATGCATATGACACCTGCAAAATTCACAAGGGTGACTAGAAACAAATAGCACAAGAGAAAGTAATAACACAATATGCATCAATTAATAAGCTTTGGAACACTGCACACAGAATGACAACTATGCTCTCTTAATGGTGTATAAAGGTAGAAGGTGGAGACTCAATAATGGTGGAAGAAAGGCCTTTTTGTAAAGGAAGCCGGGATAACAAGTTTCAAAAAGAGCTTCCAAAAATTATGGTACTAGTTAGCTTTCATCCCTCATTGCCCCTATCATAAGCATCTTGAAGTGGTTAAGGTTAAAGTGGCAAAGCTGGAGTATATGCTTGACGAAGTATAAGTTGGCAATCTCATGCCCCTTGAATACGAGGGCCACACCTCATGCATACTCAACTTTGCGTACATGTAAGTTCTTGTCACTGTAAGTATTTGCATATCATTGAGAACCGTTAGCGGGGTACCCCTTGCACATGGTACATGAGCTTTTCCATAACCAAAATGACAAGGCAAGCAGACAATGAGCATCTCAACAATTCTTCTTATGTACCATGGGAATATGGTTCTTTTTTATCTCTTTCCTCGTTTCTCAATGTGTCTATTTTTTTATAAGAAGAACGCTTCATAGATGTCACTATGGTGATGCTGCAAGTTTCCACCATGATTAGGCATGGCTTAGGCTAGCGGCACAGGCGTTTCTCTAACACAGGATACAAACTGCATGGACTTACAAGTTCCCTCTTTATTTCACATCGGTGACATCCATAGACAAAAGAACATGATATCAACTGAGTATAACAAGGTACAAGTGCAATGTTGAAAACGTTCCCCGTGACAACACGGTTATGCTAATTCCAACTTATAAGTGCAAGCATATACAACAAAGTTGTCAATGGTTCAAGTTTATTAGGGGCAAAGAATAAAGTGTGCCATCAAGTTCGTGAGGGCTTTAATCACTAATTTTTCACATAACAAAATAGTTTTTAATTGGAAGATAGATGAAAACAAGAATATACTTGGAATGGTGTAGCACACCATGCATAGGAATTTATAGTGGACACTTTGGAATAACTTAGTTTCTTGGGAGTTGGAGGCATGAGTAGAACTTACTCATACAAGTGGAGGCTAGCAAAAGACTGGGAACAACCAACTAAGAGAGCAATAATGGCCATAATTATGCAATGCAACAAAGCAAACTAATCAAAGCAAAGAGTGGTACTACAAGTCAAGGACTAAATGATCATCGAGGCTAATGGTGACTTGTCATAGTCATAACATGGTGTGATCATGTGCCAAGTCAACCCAAGCAAAACATCAAAGGAGAATACCACAATACTATGCTTTTGCATGTTAAAACAACACATAATTTCTTCAAGGCACACTAAGCACTCCCAATTGTTTGGAACAAGACATGCTACAGCAATAATCACTAAGCATAATGCTAAAACAACACCTATCATGTCATGCTAAAGTCTAAGTCACAGTCAATGCAAGCTCCTCTTGCACTTCTAGCAAGAACTTACTACTCCTTTCCAAACACCAAGCTATCATGTCATGCTAAAGTCTAAGTCACAGTCAATGCAAGCTCCTCTTTCACTTCTAGCAAGAACTTACTACTCCTTTACAAACACCAAGCAACCTTATTTGCAAAAAAACACAGCAATAACGGGGTACAAACTACTAAATCAAACTAAACAAACTAAGCAAAGCAAGCGAAAACTAAGACGCTCCAAGAACAACACAACTATGCATGAAACAATTAAAATGAAGTGTCTAGACAGACCTGAGCTTTTTATTGATGAAGAAGGGGATGCCTTGGGCATCCCCAAGCTTTGACGCTTGTACCTCTTGGATATTTCTTGGGGTGACACCATGGTGGCATCCCCAATCTTGAGCTTTTTTCCATTATTCATCTCATTGCATCATTCTCTCTCTACACCTGAAAATTTTCCTTCATACAAAACTTCACACAATCTTCATTAGCAACATTAGTGTATTCAAAAGATATTAGACCACTGGCAAAGCTTTGGAACAGAAAGGATTTTCACTAAAAACACAAGCTACTGTAGTAACTCCTTCAAAGAAACTCAATTTACCTGAAGAGAGCTCAAAAAGGAATCAATAAGAAGCAAATGCAAATAATGGCAAAAATTTGTCAAAACAGACTAGCAGGTAGAAACGATATTTTAGAACATCTTCTATTGCTCAAATAAAAAAGTGTTGAACTAAAGAAAGTTATCTAACATACTGGGGGATTTAATAGTAACTTTTGAGCTCAATCTGAGTTACAGAGCCTCCTCACGAATTTTTTTGGTGGAGGACAGATATCTGCTTTGGGGCAGCAACTCCCCAAATCTTACTTCCCTCTCATTAGAGGACATTCTTGGCACAAAAAGCAAACAAAAAAGGATAAGGAGAGGTCATTACTGAAGTAATAACTTTCAAGACTCAAAGGAACTCTTGGGTTATCTCCCAACAAGTACTTTTTTTAACGTCTTTAAGTTAGGCACAAGAAGCAAGAAGAATCAAGTATTTTCAAATAAAGAAGCATTAACATCTATACTTGAAAAATCTTCAACTATGAAAGTTATCTCATCCAAATGGATTTTGGAGGATCCCTTCTCATCTCTCTTTGGTCTACTACTTTCATCAAAAATATTTTCAGGGGCAATCCAATCAAAATTATTCTCAAAGGCTTCATGCATTCCAACAAGCTTAAAGGGTATGGGTATATTAAATTCTTATCTAGGCTTAGTTTTATCAAACATACCCACAACATCTACATCGGATCCTTGCATATTGAAACGCTCAAAGACCTTTTTGGCTTCCCTAACAACATCATGGAATTCATTAAATAAAGTTTCAAGGATGAATTCCCTCTTTCCAGCATTCTTTTCTTCTTTTAGTTTTAGAAACAAGAATTGCATGAAGGGTTAAGGCTAACAAACCTAGCCTCCAGCATATGAACTAAAGAAGCTGCAGCAATCTCATAATTAGGAGCAAGTTCAGCTATAGATTTTTCCTCAATATCCTCATGCTTGCTAAAATGATTAAAGAATTCTTCAATATTATATTTCCCAATTATGGAGCCACTACCTATTGCAAGGTATTTCAGGGCGAACTTGGGGAACAACATGGTGAGATAGAGCAAGGACTAATTTTTGTGTGTTTTTGAATAAGGCAAGCAAACCAAACTAGACTAATGTTTTTTGTTTTTTTGAAAAGAGGCAAACAAAACCAAGTAAAATAAACAAAGCAAACTAAAAACAAAGTAAAGAGAAAGGAAGTGAAGGACTCCCCTAGTGAAGTCGTCCTTAGCCTCCCCGGCAACGGCGCCAGAAAACTTGATGACTGGTGCTGACGAGGAGCACTTTGTTGGAAACCCCAAGAGCAAGGTGTGAAGCAGCAAGCAGCAAGTCTTCCCTTAGTTGAGACCGAGGTTATCAAACCAGAAGGAGGAAGGAAACGGCACACAGGTGTTGCGAGCAACGCGGAGATCTGCATAACACAAACTCAAGACTTTGCCCCAACGAATCAGTGAGGTTGTCAAGCTCACTGGTTTGCTGTCACAAAGGATTAAACATATGGTGTGGAAGGTAATGGTTTGCGGCAAGTAAACAGGTAACAATGGAAGATGTATCAATGGTAAAGATTGGACCGGGGTCCATAGTTCACTAGAGGTGCTCTACTTAGATAAACAACATGGCATGAAGGGTAAACAAATTACAGCGAGGCAATTGACAGGAACTGAACAAGGCATAACAATGCAATTACTATCCAGAAAGATCCTATGAAGTTTATTGGGAAATACAAAAATATACATAGACCATCATCCAACTACATATATGACTAGAAGTCCACCTTCAGGTTATCATCCGAACCCCCTCCAGTATTAAGTTGCAAGCAACATACAACTGCTTTAAGCAAAGTGTGTAATGTAAACAGTCCACATGTTCCATGAACAAGAGACTGTTGTTTTCTCCCTAGTAGCACATCACATCTACAACCGAAGAGATTTTTGTCACTTCCCTTGGAAACTAGAGGCATGAACCCACTATCAAGCATAAATACCCCCTCTTGGAGTCACTAGCAACTACTTGGCCAAGATAACCACTAGCAACGAAGAGCATGCAAGATCACAAACAACACAGACATGATAGAATGATAAAGATAAAACCATTAATCAAACCAACATAATAATCTCAATATCCATCGGATCCCCACAAACACAACATGCATGATTACAAATAGATTAGATATTGATCATGAATGGAGCTCACAAGATCTATACATGAAAGCACAAAGGATGAGATACAACCATCTAGCTACTACATGGACCCATATTCCAAGGTGGAACAATCACGAATCATACCGGAGAGAAGGCCTCCGGGATGATCTCCCCTCTGGCAGGGTACCGGGAAGAACTTCAGATAGCCCCTGATCTAGGGACGATGGTGGTGGCGGATATAGACGGTTTCGTGGATTTTTGATCGGGGCCTCAGGGTTTCTGCATCGGGGGCTTCTTATAGGCGAAGGGGCGAGACCGGGAGGCGGCCAGGGCCACCAAAACCTAGCCAGGCGCGGGCCCACCCGCCCCGCGCCTGGGGTGGGTCTAGCCCCACTGGTCGGCCCCTACGGCTCTCTCTGGACTTCTTGTTCCCCAAGGAAAGTAATTGACTTTGGCGTTTGTCTCGTCCAATTCCAAGAATATTTATTTACTAACTTTTCTAAAACCAAAAACAACAGAAAACAGGCCTCTGGCACTGTTGCAACTTGTTAATAGGTTAATACCAGAAAACATGTAAAAAGCACCTCAAAGTGTAGACAAGCAAAGCAAAGTAGATACAAAACAAGCATGGAGCATCAAAACTTATAGATATGTTTCCAACGTATCAATGTGTTGTTGCTACTAGGGAGAAAACAACAATCTCTTGTTCATGGAACAATTGTACTGTTTACCTTACACACATTGCTTAATGCAGTTATCTGTTGCTTGCAAATTAATACTGGAGGGAGTTCGAACGATAACCTGAAGGTGGATTACTAGTCATAGATGCAGTTGGATGTCGGTCTATGTATATTGTTGTAATTCCCAATCAAATCTCATAGGAATCATGAATGTCTAGTATTTGCATTGTTATGCCTTGCTCAGTTTCAATTGCCCCGCTGTAATTTGTTCACCCAACATGTTTTGTTATCTTTCTTAAGGAGAAAACCTCTAGTGAATTGTGGACCCCGGTCCAATCTTTACCATTGATACATCTTCTACTATTACCGTTTACTTTCTGCAAGCAACCGTTACCTTCCACACTATATGTTTAATCCTTTGTTTTTAGCAAACCAGTGAGATTGACAACCTCACTGTAAGTTGGGGCAAAGTCTTGAGTTTGTGTTGTGCATGATTCCAAGTTGCTAGCAACACCTTGGATCTGTTTCCTTCCTCCTACTGGTTTGATAACCTTGGTTTCATAACTGAGGGAAAACTTACTGTTATGATCATCTGAAAGGATACGGATGTCGCCTAGAGGGGGGGTGAATAGGCGATTAAAACTTCTCCTAGAGTGGCTCAACAAGGGCGGAATAAAACTAGTGTTTACTTTGTAAAGCACAACCTAGAAACAACTAAGGTTTACCTATGTGCACCAACAACTTATGCTAAGCAATACAAGCAACAAAGTGATAGCAAGATATATATTACTTCAAGCACGAAGGCTATCACAATGTAAAGTGCATAAGTAAAGAGCTCGGGTATAGAGATAACCGAGGCACGCGGGGACACCGATATTTTACCGAGTTCCTCCCAACATGGAGTACGTCTCGTTTGGAGAGGGGGTGGTATCAAACCACCAACGCCATAAAAGGCCTCCCTTATTCTCCGATGAATCTCACCCCAATGGGATCGATCCACGCTTCCACTATCGGTGCACTTGTCGGTGGCAACCGGAACCTCTCACAAGGTTGGGGCACAACTCCACAACTTAATTGGAGGCTCCCAACAAATGCCACAAAAGGCCTCAAAAAATGCCACCAAGGCCACAATGCCACCAAGGCCACAAAACCGTCTAGGGTTCCAAGAACCCAAGAGGGACAAGCTCCAATGAGCAACTCAAACCAAATCCTCCGAGGAGAACTCAAACCGATGCACCAAATGCAAATGGCAAGAAAACCACAAAGGTGTTCAAATCCTTCTCTCCCAAATTCCACCAAAGCTACAAAAGCTTATGGGGGAATAAGAGAGGAAGAACAATGGAGGAAATCCACAAAAGACTCCAAGATCTAGATCCCAATATGTTCCCCTCACTTAGAGGAAAGATTGATTGGTGGGATTGTAGATCTAGATCTCCTCTTTCAAATCCCTCAAGAATATGCAAGAATCATTGGAGGGATTGAGAGAAAGCAAGCTCAAGAAGGTCAACAATGGAGGGGAAAACTTGCAAGAATGGTTGAGGAACCATTGGGGAAGAAGGCCCCTTATATAGGTCCCTCCAAAATCCAACCATTGCAGCCCAAAAATGCGATTCCCGGTACTACCGGACTTTTTCCCGGTACTACCGGACTTTCCCGGCACTACCGGACATTTCCTGGGGTTCTTGGGACTCCAAACGCATTTTCTCTCTGCGCTCCCCGGTACCAAAAAGCGGTACTACCGGATCCTGGTCCGGTACTACCGGTCATCACAGAACGAAAACAACCATAACTTTTGCATCCGGACTCCGATTTCGATGATCTTGGGCTCGTTTCGAAGAGGAAAACAACCTCTATAAGATCATGCAAAGAAACATCATAGTCCATCAAGGTAGAATAGATCCAAATGACGAAGTAAAAAACCTTCTACCACGCTAGGTACTAAAATGCGGTACTACCGCTTTTTGGTACCTAGCCCGGCAGTGGCTTTTGGAAACTTGTCAAAAACCTTCTGTCGTGCTAGGTACTAAAATGCGGTACTACCGCATTTTGGTACCTAGGAGGGCAGTGGCATTTGGCAACTTTCCAAAACCTGCTGCCGCGCCAGGTACTAAAATGCGGTACTACCGCATTTTAGTACCTAGGAAAATTCAAACCTCTATAACTTTTGATTGGTAACTCCGATCGACCCGATTCCAATTGCGTTGGAAAAAGGACGACATGGGATACCCTATGAAAGGTGAAAATATTGGTTATCACCAAGTGAGAATGTATCATGTATAATAATGTGAGATACCTCACTTGGTGAGAAACCGAAAAGCTGCCAAGATCAAAATCGCAACAAGATACAAACGGAAGATCCGATTTTGATGAACCAGAGCTTGTTATGGAGATTACCACAAGCTCTATATCATCACATGGATAAGACCAAATAACAACCAAATATGATGATGCAAGTATGCAAAGGTTTGAGCTCTCTTCGAACGATGTGACCGAAATACTCATATGAGAGCCTCTCTTGATAGTACGGTTATCTATCCTAAACCCGGTCTCACACACACGACGTGAGACCGGCAAAAGAGAAAACCTATCAAGATTATACCTTTGCCTTGAGCATTCCACTTGAGCTTGATGTAGACGATCTTGCCCTTCTCAAGATGGAACGCCCTCCTTAATTCCTCATCATCGACCTCGCATATTGAGCTTGCCCAACATATCTTCTTTGCATTTCATCGACCTTGAAGCCAACACATGCTCCAAGCGATGCCAATGGACAAATGCTACAAGTATAACTTAATACACACATTAGTCCATAAATATTGTCATTAATTACCAAAACCACACATGGGGGCCCAACATGTTCTTTCATCATCACACCTTCCTCTTGGGGTATCCCAATGAAGCTCTATAGTGATCTGAGCTCATCAAGACTTTTTCTGGCGTCGTTGCCGGGGAATTAAGGACAGCTTCATAAGGGGAGTCTTTCATAACCATTCTCTTTACTTTGTTTTTGTTTTGTTTAGTTCCTTTTGCTTTGTTTTGCTTGCTTCTTTTTACCAGAAATTACAAAAACATTAGTTTCGTTTGGTTTGCCTTTTCTTATAAAAAACACAAAAAATTAGTTCTTCCTATAGTTGTCACCTTGCTCTAGCTCACTGATACGTTTCTCGAACACTTTGCTATTGTTTTTCCACTAAACTTGTGTCATTTGGATACAACTAACACAGACTGACGCTGTTTTCAGCAGAATTACCTTGGTGTCTTGTTTTTGTGCAGAAAATGAACTATCATGAAAATCCCGGAAAATATGCCAAAAACTATTTCTCACTAGAAGATCCATGGAGCCAGAAGGGGAGACAGAGAGGAGGCCTGGGGGGCCTAGACCCACCCAGGCGCGGGCCCACTGACCCCACGCCTAGAGGAGGTTTGGCCACCCAGGCAGCTCCTCGGCCTCCCTCCGCGCCTATAAGTTGCCTTCTGACCTAAAATAGAGGGGGGGTCGATAGTTTTCTAGAAAGAGTTCCGCTCCACCGCCGCCGCCAGAAACCAAGATTCAGATCCAGAAACTCCGTTCTGGCACCCTGCCGGGACGGGGAATTTGGAGAGGATCATCGCCATCGTCATCACCAACGCATCTCCATCAACCATAGATGTTTCCCTCATCCATGAGTGAGTAATCCCCCACGGAGTGTTAATGCTTTGCTCTGATGCTCTATTAAAAGGAGCACCTTAATTGCCAGAAGTTCCCTAGAGGCCCCGCTGCCACGGGCTGGCTGGACAGAAGATGTTGTGCAAGTTCTCATTGCGAGCACGTATGACTATATTTGGAGCACATTCCTAGGATTGTTTAGTACTTGGATACTTGTTATTATTTATCTACAATGCCCTAGTTCTTTGAAGTTACGTGTTTAGACTCGTCCATGCAACGCCCGTCAATCCATCCCTATGCCTACCGCACTCGAATCCTACTACTACCGTTACTATTACTATTGCTATTGTTTCATTGTTGTTGTTACTGTTGTTGTTGCTTTGCTGTTGCTACTACAAATTGTTGCTACTGATAAACTTCTGTGAGCAAGAACTATTTCCAGGTGCAGCTGAACTGACAACTCAGTTGTTAAGGTTTGCAAGTATTCTTTGGCTCCCCTTGTGTCGAATCAATAAATTGGGTAATACTACCCGCGAAGACTGTTGCGATCCCCTATACTTGTGGGTCATCAAGACTATTTCCTGGCGCCGTTGCCGGGGAGCATAGCTTTATTTGTAAGTTCACTTGGATCTATTATTGTTCACTGCTACTCCTTTCATCATGGGGAAGTCTCGTGATGGAAAGTTCCCTATTTTACCATCCACTACAAGAAGAGGTACAGTCCTAAACAACCTCTGTTGCTCTTGATTCACCGTCTGTTATAAGTAAGCTTGTCACACCACCACCACATACTCATGCTACACACACTGCTACTACTGCTGAATCTGAAACTGCTTTTGATACTCATGATGTTACTTCTATTGTGCTTGATGCGAGTGGTTCATTAGGTCCTTTTATAGACGCTACTATGGCTAGTCTAGGAAATACCGAAACTCCTAGTGAAGACACTGTTACACCTGTTAGCTCACCTGCTAGTGAGAGTTTTGATATTAATGATGGTTACATAGATCTCACTAATGAATTTGTTGAAGATTGTCGAGACACACATGGTGCTAGTGCTATTTAGAGTCTCCTTGCTAGACATACTATTATGCCCAAGAAGTCTTATGATCCTAAGTTTGCCACCTCTCCCATAGATATTAAAGATAAAGATTATGATTTCTTTCTTGATTTATCTTATTTAGATATTGTTGAGAAATAACCTTTTTGTGGTACTGAAAATGAGAGTGTTGTGGATCATATGAATGATCTTTCTACTATGAGTGCTTTGTTCTCTGATGATTTTAAAATGCGCAAGTACTTTGTTGCTAAGATCTTCCCTTTTTCACTAAAAGGAGAAGCTAGGGCTTGGTTTAATAGATTACCTCATGGTTCCATTGATAGCCCTGATTGCTTCTTTCTTCCATAAATATTTTCCTCCCGGTGCTAGACATGCTGCTTTGCAGAGACTATGGGAGAAGAAGAGAAATTGCCTGAGTCATGGAAAAGATTATGTTCCTTGATTCATGCATATCCTGAATGTCCATTACCTCAGAATGAGCTTCTTGATATTTATTATGATGGACTAACTGGTGATTCTAGGACCTACCTAGATAGCTTTGCTGATTGTGTTTTCAGGAAAAGGACTCCTACAGATGCTGAAGAATTAATGAACAAGATAAGCAAGAATTATGATGAATGGACTTCAACTGAGCTGAATAAACCTGAGCCTATTACTCCTGAACCAGTTGTTCCTGAACCAGTTCCACCACCAACAACACAGAAGAGGGGAGTTATTGCATTAAATGATGAAGTGACGAAGGAAGCTAAAAAGTGTCTAAAGGAGAAAGGTATTAGATCTGAAGATGTGAAGAATCTACCACCTATAAAAGAATTATGTAAGCCAAATACCCACTCATATACTATTGAGGTACACTCTCTCCAATTTAATGAAGGTGATATTCCTTATGGTAAGCTTCCTGATCAATGCTTAGAGGAACTTGACACATTTATTGTTAAACAAGGTAATTTTAATAAACAAGTTCAGAATCATTTATTGGAAAACTCTAGAGCTATCCATGAGTTGAAAGATATTGTGGAAAGAACTTCTAATGATATTAAAATGCTTTGTAAACACTTTCAAATGGTTCAAACCCAACTTGATCAACTTGCTAAGGTGCAAAAGGATATGCTAGTTAATGCTTCAGGAAATAAACATGCTTATGGAATTAGAACTAGGAGTGGTGCAGCTACTCAAGATCCTTTATATCTTGAAGGACACCCTAAAATAATAGAGCATGATTCCCAACAAGGTGAGGATAGTGGTAGCCCTCGTAAGAGGAAGAAAAAGAAACATAAGAAAGTTGAGGAACCACTTGAACCTGTTGTAGATCCTAATAGTATATCTATCTCTGATGCTGAAATCGAGAGTGGTAATATTGATGAGTCTCCTAATAAGGAGGAAGGTGAGGAAGAACCTGAGAAGCACACTAAGAACACTAGGTACACAAAGGAAGATTTTATTGCTAATAAACATGGTAAAGAGAGAGAACCTTGGGTGCAAAAACCTATGCCTTTTCCAGGTAAGAAACACAAGTCAAAGGAGGAAGAACACTACAACAAGTTTTGTGAGTGGATGAAGCCTTTATTTCTGCAAATTCCTTTGACTGATGCTATTAAGTTGCCTCCTTATTCAAAGTATATGAAGGATATTGTCTGTAATAAAAGGAAGATTCATAATGAGGAGATTTATACTTTGCTTGCTAATTACTCCTTCAATGGTAAGGTTCGAAAGAAACTTGGTGATCCAGGTATACCAACTATTCCTTGCTCCATTAAGAATAATTATGTTAGAACTGCTTTATGTGATTTGGGAGCTGGAGTTAGTGTTATGCCTTTTTCTCTCTACAAGAGACTCCAGCTAGAAAAGTTGATACCAACCGATATATCTTTGCAAATGGTTGATAAGTCAACTACTATTCTTGTTGGTATATGTGAGTATGTTCCTTTTCAAGTTGCTCATAATTGCATGGTCTTAACTGATTTTGTTGTGCTTGAAATGCCTGAAGATGATAATATATCTATTATTCTTGGGAGACCTTTTCTTAATACTGCAGGTGCTGTCATCAATTGCAATCAAGGAAAAGTAACATTCAATATTAATGACAAAGATCACACTGTCTATTTCCCCAAGAAAATTGTTAGAAGCTATTGCCTGAATTCTATTGAAAATAGGCATAAAGGTTGGAGAAATATATTGTCCCATTCCACAAGAAAATATTGAAACTATTATGATTGGGACAATTGCTATCAAATATGAGGTAATATAATCACCTTGTGGAATGCAAAGTTTTGCTTCATGTAAGATTGTTTTGGTAACAAGACTTGATCAACCTTGTTCATAAAAGGATTATAATAAACAAAATAATGCTTCCATTGTGGTTATACTTGCTTTCTTTTTCCTTTCTCCTTCCTAGTCTTTGCTTTAGCTTTAGTTTTGCTAGTTGTTTGCTTGTTTGAGTTTCTTAGAGCTCCTGTAGTTTGGCTTTTGGTTTGCTTTTGCTTCTTCTGAAAAAACTGTTTCTGCGAGAAAATCAATTTTCATACCCTAAAAATTGGCCAAAAATAAAGTTTCCCAAAAAATCCTAGAAAATTCAAAATAATTTTTTTCTCGAAAAAGGGGAAGAGTGGCACTTGAGATGACCCAGGGGGCCACCCATAGGCCCCACACACATGGTAGGCGTGGCCTACCTAGTGGTGGCGCCTGGGGGGGTCTGGCTCACCTGGGCCCCTCCAGGCTGCCTCCTCAAAGCCATCTTCTTTCTCTCTCCCGAAAAACACAGGAAAACTTGCTCAAGATCGAGTTCTTGCTGTTCTTACTCGCGATTTTCGATCTCCTTGTTCATCCCATCTCAAGTGCTAATTTCTGGAGGGTTTGCTCCTTGGTATGTGCCTCCTCCACTTGTCCAACTAGATTTGTGATTGGTAGATTGTATCTTGAGTATTTTGCTGTTGTAGGTGACAGGTTGTTTGAGCTTGCATGCTTGTTCTATGCTTAGAAACTTTGTTTTGGTGCATGTGTGGTCCTCTAGCAAGTTCCTATAGTAGTTGCTCATCATTTATCAACTTAGAAATCACTGGTTTGATGATTGTCTAAAAATTTCAGCAAGGAAGATGAGTGCTTATCCACTGAATCAATATGACTTGATGGTGCATGAGCCAATGAAGGTTCATCATGAGGAGGCGGTTTTTCCTTCCATATAGGGGTGGGCAGAAAAATCGATAATCGAAAACCGAACCTGAAAAGACCGAGACCAAAACCGAATAGACCGAGACCGAAAGGACCGATCAAAAAATTGGGTAGCAAATTTTGTAGACCGAATTTTTTTCGGTTAATTCGGTCATTAGTTCTTGATAACCGAATAGACCGAACTAACCGAATTTTAGGTGAGAGTGGCATAGTTCCAAAGCCTTAGTTGTTGATAACTATAGATTTATCTTCCTCGACTAAGCCAAATTTAGTATTATTGAATGTTAGTTTCCGCAAATTAATATGACTATATGAAGTGTATTTTATATTCAAATTACAACTTATATAGTACCAAATGGTTTACCAAATATCATCGAACTTTTGTATTTGATAATATCTACTACACAATTCGGTCATGACCGAAACCGAACCCGAATTATCGGGTAACCGAATTTGTTGGTTAGTAAAAATAACAAGTAAATTTCGGTATTTATTTATTTGAAGACCGATTTCAAAATAGACCGATATGCAAAGACCGAATTTACGGTCATGACCGAACACCCACCCCTACTTCCATATATCCATGCTATGAATTTATGAGAGCTGCGGGGATTCTCCAAGATTTTCAAACCTTGGTTACAAATGCAGGGTTGGAGCACTTTGTTGAAGGTGAACCAATCCAATATGTTAAGCTAACCATGGCTTTTGTGCAGGATTTCCGGTTCACTTGGTCTACTTCTAATCCCATATGGTCCATTACAAAATATATAATATGCCTGTCAACCTGCCTTTTGCTGATTTCTGTGCAGCAATTAGAGTACCTCAGTGGGGATCTTGTGAGAAGATCAAGGAGAGGCCCAAGTCACTTGTTGATTTGTATGCTGAAATTTGCCAAGGTTTCGACTTCTCAAAGGAAAGTGGTAAAATTCGGAACATCCAGCTCCCAGCTATTAGATACTTTTCCTATTTCATTACCAAGTGTGTTCTTGCTAGAAAGATTGCTAGAAAGTTGTCTTCTTTTGATCTAGATTTTATTGCAGCTGCACTGAATAGGAATAGTTCTTATAGCTTGGGTGCTTTGATAGCTCACCATCTCACCACCAACCGTGAGAAGGGTGGAATTTGTGGAGGTCTCATTGCTTCTAGGTTGCTAGCTTTCCATGGTTTAGAGCCTCATTATTCAGATTTTCAGTTTTCCATAGAGAGGCTTGATATTGAATCCATGATTCAACATGGTTTTGTTTCTTTGGGGGCTAATGTGAGAAGTTTTCCATTTGAACTATCTTTTGTCTAGCAAGGTCGGAGAAAGGGTAGGAGTGAGAAAATAGTTTATTTGCCTGCGCCTGCTTTGTTTAACTTTGATAACAGGCAAGGATGGTCACTTACAGAGGAGGAGGTTAACACTTATGTGGGGGAACTCTCCCAGCAAAAGGATAATGTTGAAGAGGATGCCGAAGACAATTCGGTTCAGCCCTCCAACTTGGGAGAGTATTCATACCAGCAACCCTCATTTGATTGGGGCGCGTCTTCTTCTTCATCACAGGTGCCTCATTATAATCATTCCTATGATGACCCACCAGCATGGAGTTATTACCCGCGCTATTGAGCCCCACTTAGGCCAAAAGCCTAAGCTTGGGGGGAGGTACACCGACGTCACACTCATCTATATATCATGTTCGGTCTGTTCTTTGTATATCCATTGTTTCGCTTTCTTTTTGGTTTTTATTGCTTCTTTCTAAAAAACCAAAATTCCAAAAATATTTTTGTTGTTTATCTTGGTTTGTTTCTTTGCTTCTTTGCTTTGGTTTGCCTTAAAAGAAAAATCCAAAAATATTTTGCTTTGCTTGGTTTGCTTTGCTTTTGTTTAGTTTTTCTTTGGTTGTTTGCTTTTAAAAAATTCGAAAACACCAAAAATATTTGTTCTTCTTCTTTGGTTTTGTGAATTCTTCGCAGGGTTCAGCCGTCCTCAGTGGATATTGGTTTTCATGTTAATTATTCAAGTCACACAAGTGAAGGGCAATAATGAAGATTAAGACAACTCGAGGTGTGGTAAGAGGCGGGTAACGAACTCTATTTGTTTTTCATTTTTGTCCATATACTCATCATTGTGAGCATGCTTAGCCTGTTTGTGTAAGGTGTATGTCATTATGGATGCTTAGTAGTTCTTGCTTGTTTATGATTAGCTCTAGCTTGCTAATAGTTTGTAGCATGTCATGTGAATGTTTGCTTGCATTGTTTTATTCATACTTTGGTATGATATTGTGGTATCCTCCTCTGACTGTTCATGTGAATCGACTTGGCACATGCTCAGGCATGAAGCGTCCTCAATAAAAAGCTATGCAAATGGTAAATAAAAAGATTTTTGAGATGCTCATTTTCTGCTTGCGTTGTCATTTTGGTTATGGGAAAGCTCTTGTACCATGTGCAAGGGGTACCCCGTTGGCGGTTCTCGATGATATGCATGTATTTACAATGCCAAGAACTTTCAGGTGACCAAAGTTGAGTAGCATGCGGAGCGGCCCTCGTACTCAAGGGACTTGGGATTTCCAGTCTATGGTCTGTCAAGCATATGATTCAGAGTGGACCTCACTTTCACCTTAACCAAATGAAGATGCTTATGATAGGGGCAATGAGAGCTCAAAGCTAATGAGTACCTTCCTTTCAGCATTGGGAAGTATTTCAAACCTTCACAAAATCGTTTTCACAATTTTGTTGAGTCACCACTTATTCTATGAGCACTTTCTTGAGAGCATAGTTGTCATTCTTGTGTTTGTTCCAAAACTTGATTAATTATGTCATGACTTTGATGCTTGAATCTCTGATATCTTTATCTCTAGTCTTCATGTGAACTTCAGAGGTGCCTTGGCATTTATATTGTGCTCTTCAAACAAAGGCAAGCGCGATACCACTCTATCATACCGTATTATGAGCATTGCAATGTTGCTTATGTTTATGTTGCATGCGACTTATTATTATTGAGTTGGTTTCTCTTCATAGCTTGCAATGACTATTGAGTAGGCCTAGTTGCATACTCCTTATTATGAATTGTCTAAGCATCTACTCCTGTGCTGAGAATATATACATCATATGAAGCAAAGTGTTCGTGAAAGTTCTTTTATTGGACTTAGTTTTCGACTGAATTGCTTGAGGACAAGCAATAAGCTAAGCTTGGGGGGAGTTGATACGTCCAAAACGTATCTACTTTCTCGAACACTTTGCTATTGTTTTTCCTCTAAACTTGTGTGATTTGGATACAACTAACACGGACTGACGTTGTTTTCAGCAGTATTACCTTGGTGTCTTGTTTTTGTGCAGAAAATGAACTATCAGCAAAAATCCCGGAAAATATGCCAAAAACTATTTCTCACCAGAAGTTCCACGGAGCCAGAAGGGGAGACAGAGAGGAGGCCTGGGGGCCCAGGCCCACCCTAGGCGCGGGACCACTGACCCCGCGCTTGGGGGAGGTTTGGCCATCCCAGGCAGCTCCTCGGCCTCCCTCCGTGCCTATAAGTTGCCTTCTGACCTAAAAATAGAGGGGGTCGATAGTTTTCCAGAAAGAGTTTCTCTCCACCGCCGCCACCAGAAACCAAGATTCGGATCCAGAAACTCCGTTCTGGCACCCTGCCGGGACGAGGAATTTGGAGAGGACCATTGCCATCGTCATCACCGACGCATCTCCATCAACCACCGATGTTTCCCTCATCCATGAGTGAGTAATCCCCCGCTGTAGGCTTGGGGATGGTAGGTATTGGATGAGTTCTATCATGTAATCGAATAAAATCTGTTAGGGCATAGTGCCTAGTATCTCTATTAGTGTTATTTTACTTTGTTGCAACTTGTTGTGCTTAATGCTTGTCACTAGGGCCCGAGTGCCATGATCTCAGATCTGAACTTATTATTGAATCATTATGATAGTATTGTTTGTGATCTTATCTGCAAGTTGTGTACACATATCACTGTCCGGATCCAAAGGCCCCAAAGTGACAATAATTGGGACAACCGGAGGAGATGGATGTGGTGTGAGGATCACATGTGTTCACGGAGTGTTAATGCTTTGCTTCGGTGATCTATTAAAACGAGCACCTTAATTGCCAATAGTTCCCTAGAGGCCCCGCTGCCACGGGCTGGCTGGACAGAAGATGATGTGCAAGTTCTCATTGCGAGCACGTATGACTATATTTGGAGCACATGCCTAGGATTATTCAGTACTTGGATGCTTGTTATTATTTATCTGCAATGTCCTAGTTCTTTGAAGTTACATGTTTAGACTCGTCCATGCAACGCACGTCCATCCATCCCTATGCCTATCGCACTCGAATCCTACTGCTACCATTACTATTACTATTGCTACTGTTTCACTGTTGTTGTTACTGCTGTTGTTGCTTTGTTGTTGCTACTACAAACTGTTGCTACTGATAAACTTCTGTGAGCAAGAACTATTTCCAGTTGCAACTGAACTGATAACTCAGTTGTTAAGGCTTGCAAGTATTCTTTGGCTCTCCTTGTGTCGAATCAATAAATTGGGTAATACTACCCGCGAAGACTGTTGCGATCCCCTATACTTGTGGGTCATCACTCACCATGTTGATCCATAAGTTCACCCTGAAAGATCTTTTAATAGGTAGTGGCTCTATAATTGGGAAACAAAATATTGAAAAATTCTTTAATCATATTAGCAAACATGAGGATATTGAGGATAGATCCTTAGCAGAACTTGCTCCTAATTATGAAATTGTTGCAGCTTCTAGTTCACATGTTAGAGGCTAGGTTTTTAAACCTTAACCCCATGATGCAAATAATGTTTCTCAAACTTAAATAAATTGAGGATACTAAAAAGAGATATTTTATTCTGGAAACTTTGCTAAAAGAATTCAATGATGTTGCTAAGGAAGATAAAAAAGGTCTTTGATCATTTTAATATGCTAGTCTCATGTGTAGATGTTATGGGTACATTATAAAAGTTGGATAAAACCAAACCCAATGGAGAGGAAATTAAAATACCCATACCTTTTAAACTTGTAGGAATGCATGAGGCATTAGAAAAGAATTTTTATTGGATTGTTCCTGAAAATCCGTTTGATGAAAGTAGTAAACCCAAAAGTATAGAGAGAGAGTATCCTCTAGAACACATTTTAACGAGATACCTTTCCTCGTTGAAGAAATTTCGAGTATTGATCTTAATGCTTCTTCATTTGAAAATACTCGATTCTTGCTTCTTGTGCCTAACTTAAAGGCGTTAAAGAAAAGTACTTCTTAGGAGATAACCTAATAGTTTTCTTGAGTCTTTGAAGTTATTACTTCTGTAATAACCTCTTCTTATCCTTTTTATTTGATTTTTGTGCCAATAATAACCTCTAATGAGAGGGAAGTAAGATTTGGGAAGTTGTTGTCCTGAAACAAATTTTTGTGCTTCACTGTAAAAATTCATGAAAAATCTCTGTATGTCGGATTGAGAAGTAATTTTCTAAGTAAATCCCACAGGTTGTTAGCTAACTTTATTTATTTCAACACTTTTTGATTTGAGCAACAGAAGGTCTTCAAAAAATTAGTTTATACCTGCTGGTCTGTTTTGACAGATTTCTGCCATTATTTGCATTTGCCTCCTATCGATTTCTTTTTGAGTTCTCTTTGGTAAATTGAGCTTTTTGAAGGAATTGCTATAGTAGCTTGTGTTTTAAATAAAAGTTTTCCTATGTTTAAACTAAACCCAAAGGTTTATTATCTTGAATGCACTAATGTTGCTAATGAAGATTGTGTGAAGTTTTGTATGAAGGAAATTTTCAAGTGTAGGGGAAGAATGATACAACGAGATGAAAAATGGACAAAAGCTTAAGCTTGGGGATGCCACCCCGTGTCACCCCAAGAAATATTCAAGAGGTACAAGGGTTAAAGCTTGGGGATGCTCAAGGCACCCCCTTCTTCTTCAATAAAAATCCAGGTCTCTTTCTAGACACTTCGTATTTATTGTTTCATGCACTGTTGTGTTATTCTTGGAGCGTCTTAGTCTTCGTTTTTGGTTTTCGTTTGTTTAGTTTGCTTGAATAAAATATTTGGACCCCGCTTTCGCTGTGATGTTTCAAATAAGTTGATTGGTGTTGGAAAAGAGTAGAAAGTTTCATGCTTATAGTGATACAAAAGGGAGATTTTTTTACTGAGGCTTAGACTTTATCATGTCATGCTAGATGTTGTTTTGACCTTGTGCTTATTGATTATTGTTGTAGCATGACTTATTCCAAACAATTGAGATTGCTTAATGTGCCTTGAAAGAATCATGCGTTTTTTTAGCATACAAAAGCATAATATTATGGTATTCTCCTTTAATGCTTTGTTTGGGTATACTTGGCACATGCTCACACCATGTTTTGACTATGAACCAGTTACCTTAGCCTCTATGATCATTTAGTTTTTGACTTGTGATACCACTTTATGCTTTGATTGATAATGTTTTGTCGCTCTGCATGATTATGGCTATTATTGCTCGCTTAGTTGGTCGCTCCCAGTCTTTTGCTAGCCTCCACTTGTATTGAGTAAGCTGTACTCATGCATCCAACTCCCAAGAAACCAAGTTATTCCAAAGAGTCCACTATAAATTCCCATGCATGGTGTGTTACACTATTCTAAGTATATTCTTGTTTTATCTATCTTCCAAATTAAACTTGTTATGTTAAAATTAGTGATTAAAGCTCTTACAAACTTGATGGCACACTTTATTTCCATTGCCCCTAATAAACTTGAACCCTTGTGTCATCTATGTTGTATATGCTTGCACTTATATGTTGGGAATTAGCAGAAACCTGCTATCATGGGGAACGCTTTCAACACCTGTAAATATCTACCCATTTGATATCATGCTCTGTTTATGGATGTCGGCGGTGTGAAATAAAAGGGGAGCTTGTAAGTCCATGGAGTTATGTATATGTGTTAGAGAAACGCCTGGGCCTCTAGCCTAAGCCATGCCTAATCATGGTGGAAACTTGCAGCATCACCATAGTGAGCAATCCATGAAGCATTCTTAGAAAAAAATATACAGAAAAAGAGAAAGAAAAAATTATGCACCATTCTCATGGTAAATAAAAGGATTGCTGAGATGCTCACTGTCTGTTGCCTTGTCATTTTGATATGGGATAACTCATGTGTCATGGGGCAAGGGGTACCCCATGCATTGGTGGTTCTCTATGATACACATATACTTACATTGACAAGAACTTATCGGTAACTAAAATTGAGTAGCATGAGGAACGACCCTCGTACTCAAGGGACATGAGATTGCCAACTTATGATTTGTCAAGCATATACTTCATACTTTGTTTACTTTAAGATGCTTATGATAGGGGCAATGAGAGCTGAAAGCTAACAAGTACCATAATTTTTGGAAGCTCTTTATGAAACTTGAAATCCCGGCTTCCCTTTGAAGGACTTTCTTCCCACTTTTATATTGAGTCTCCACCTTCTATCTTTATGCACCAATTAAGAGAGCATAGTTGTCATTCTTAGTTCTATGCGAATTGTCCCAAAACTTATTGATTGATTCATAATGTTGATATTGCTTGTTCTTGAACTATTTGTATCTAGTCACCCTTATAAATTTGAAGGTGTCCTATGCATTTATGTTTTGCTACTCCATGAGCGACAAGCCGAATACCACTATGCTATGTTTTCTATATGTGAAACAAACAAACGTCTTTCAATGCATTGTTATTCATGATCTTTGTTTGTATCCTTTCATGTTGCAACATAGTTGCTATGTCTTACTGTTAGAATTTCATATTTCATGCTCATGCTTAGAGTACTTTGATCCCAGCTTTCAATGCTTTGAAAATGGTGTGATCAAGATTGTGATGGTGCATGTCACCTGAAGAATTATTCTTTTTTATCACTTACCTACTCGAGGACAAGCAGGAGTTAAGCTTGGGGATGCTTGATACGTCGTAAACGTATCTATAAATTTTGATGTTCCATGCTTGTTTAGTATCAACTTTGCTATGCTTTGTCTACACTTTGAGGTATTTTTATACATTTTCTGGGACTAACCTATTAACAAGATGCTGCAGTGCCAGTTGCCTGTTTTCTCCTGTTTTTGGTTTTAGAAAAGTTGGTAAGGAAATATTCTCAGAATTGTACGAGACAAAAGCCAAAGTCAATATTTCACCGAGAACACGGAGTCCACATGAGAGACGGAGGGGTGCCATAGGTCGGCCACACCTCCCAGGCACGGGCCCACCCTAGGCCGTGCCAGGACAGGGTGTGGCCCCCCTGGCCTCCCTCCCGCCTCGCCTCTTCGCCTATAAAAGCCCCCTGATGCCAAAACCCTAAGTACCCGATTAGATCTCCACGAAATAGTCTGTAGCCGCCGCCACCATCGTCCCTAGATTGGGGGATCTAAAGCTCTTCCCGGCACCCTGCCGGAGGGAAGAGATCATCCCGAAGGCCTTCTTCATCACCATGCCAGCCTCCGGTATGATGCCTGAGTAGTTCACCCTTGGACTATGCGTCCATATAATAGCTAGATGGTTGTTTCTCCTCCTTTGTGCTATCATGTTTAGATCTCGTGAGCTCCGTTCATGATCAAGACCATCTATTTGTAATCATACATGTTGCGTTTGCGGGGATCCGATGGATATTAAGATTACTATGTCAGATTGATTATTGATTCTATCATGTCTGTGTTGTTTGTGATCTTGCATGCTCTTCGTTTCTAGTAGCTATCTTGGCCAAGTAGATGCTAGTGACTCCAAGAGGGAGTATTTATGCTCGATAGTGGGTTCATGCATGTATTAAATCTGGGGAAGTGACATAAATCTCTAAGGTTATAGATGTGTTGTTGCTACTAGGGAGAAAATAACAATCTTTTGTTCATGGAACAATTGCATTGTTTACTTTGCACACATTGCTTAATGCAGTTATTCGTTCCTTGCAACTTAATACTGGAGGGGGTTCGGACGATAACCTGAAGGTGGATTACTAGTCATAAATGCAGTTGGATGGCGGTCTATGTATATTGTTGTAATGCCCAATCAAATCTCATAGGAATCATGAATGTATAGTATTTGCATTGTTATGCCTTGCTTAGTTTCAATTGCCCCGTTGTAATTTGTTCACCCAGCATGTTTTGTTATCTTTCTTAAGGAGAACACCTCTAGTGAACTGTGGACCCCGGTCCAATCTTTACCATTGATACATCTTCTACTATTACCGTTTACTTTCTGCAAGCAACCATTACCTTCCACACTATACGTTTAATCCTTTGTTTTTAGCAAACCAGTGAGATTGTCAACTCACTGTAAGTTGGGGAAAAGTCTTGAGTTTGTGTTGTGCAGGATTCCAAGTTGCTAGAAACACCTTGAAGTTGTTTCCTTCCTCCTACTGGTTCGATAACCTTGGTTTCATAACTGAGGGAAAACTTACTGCTGTGCTCATCACACCTTCCTCTTGGGGTATTCCAATGAAGCTCTAAAGTGATCTAAGCTCATCAACAAGAATAAGAACAAGTTTAGCAAGAAATGCCTTATAAAATTAAGGGTGCTTAAGCAAAGTCAAAAGAGCTATAACATTGGAGTATCTCATCAACACCCACTTCAAAAATCATGATCCTCTACCACTGAATCGTTTTCATTGTTTTTCTAGAACTCCAAGCCTTTGGTAGTGGGATGATGCCAAGACTTAGTTAGTTTAATAGAGACTGTGCAGATTGTTCAATAGCTCAAACTTTACCGATCCAATCCCACGATCATCGAAGTGCTGAATGTGCAGCACCTCCGCCAATATTCACACGTACGAGAAGAAGCGCCGACGGTGGACTACTAGGTCCAGTACAACTACTGGAATGTAATGGAGCTAGAGCTTCCAACACATGGAATGGGCTAACCATTCCCTTTGGGCATAATGTGCTCCACTATATATAGGCAGTGTAAGTGGACCCCACAACATTTGTGGCCCAAACACTTCGGCCCTATACAAGTCATCACGAATCAAGACCTTGTCTTAATACCTTATCTAAAAACCTTGTATCGAGATCTAAGTCCAACTCACCGACCTAGTCCGTGTTTGGTTTAGTTCCAACCCGATCGACATACCTGCTCTCGCTCTTAAGTGTGTGACCTTGCAGGCTCATGGAAACTTGGACACGATTGAATCTGACTCGCAATCAATATTTCGGTAGCGGCTTCTAGCAAAATGTGCCGACTCCCAAGTGCCATAGAGTCATGAAGACAAACTTTTCAATTTGACTTAGGTATGAGTCTCTTTTGTCTCACAATATACGTCTTCAGGCTATGGGTGAAATATTGTCATCTATTTAATAGCTCAACTCTCTTCTCGAGCGGTGATATTTTATTTATCTAACTAACTCGTCAGTCGATTGCCCGGTTAATACTTAATCGAGTTGCGCATGACCATGGTTCTGAATCATATCACACGAGAGGGCCCATAGAATATATCTCTAGTTGGAGGGACAAAATCAAATCTTGGTTATCCATATCACGTAGCTTGATTCTCAGCCGATCCGAACCCTACCTTTATAACTGCCATATGATGGAACAACATTTTACAGAACCTAAATCGGTGATCCACAACTCGGATTGACCGATAACCTCAGGTCTAAGAATTACATTGATTGAGACATACAAATGATGACTTGTTCATTGTTTCTCTATATGGACCAGTCCGACTCGCTAAACTTTTTAGCCGAATCCACGTAAGTTGGAATAACATCACCATGCCCATGACAAGTGAAACCGAGTCATGAGCCGACTTTCACATTAGTCTAAGTTGTTTGTCCAACACAACCTCAACAACTAAAGACCTCTAGTATGAACAACATGAATATCTAGTTCCAAAACTGAATCACATATTCAATAATATATATCAGATGTTCATACAAGAAAAACTTAATAACTTTATGAATACACTGGAATTACATCGTACATGATTGCCTCTAGGGCATATTCCCAACAAATCCATAGTCTAGGGGTGGACTACTACCTCTTCATCATGGAGACGATGTTGATGATGTTGGAGAAGGTGAAGATCCAACCTTATGGCTCCGACGATGTTTCCCTTTCCAATCTTTGTTGGTTCTGGCTCTGTTTTGGTGTTTTTGTGTTTTCTCTGTCTCCTCTCTAAGATCGCGCTAGGAGACCTTTTTATAGGCATTTTTGGGTCAAGACTTTGAGTTAGAGTTGAAGACGGACCATTGTGGACGCTCGAGGAGGGAACGAGCATAGGTGGCACCCCCTCAGCTTGTTTGGCCCTCCTGGCTACCCTCTGGTGATCTAAGTGCTTCGGTCCTTCATCTTCGCAAAAAAAATGATCCTCAAAAAATTCCAGGTCCGTTTAACTCTGTTTATGACCCTAAAAGTTTAAATGCGCAAACAGTTTTTATTTATTTATCGTGTAGAGTTATAAACCAAATAAAAGAGATCATTGGTAATTCTTATAAATCATTGTAAAACATGGATATAATATTATATATGATACAAATATATGAGAATATGTAACAATAAACCACAAAGTTCCAATATGCATTTTACATGCATCAACATCCCTAAGTTTAACCTATGATCTCCTTGAGCATGTAGGTGATAAAACTAAACATGGACTTTGGAGTTTATTGTTATGTTGAACATCTTAAGTCATGATCATTACTACACGAAGTTAAATAGTTTATATTTTAAAAGAATAAGGACAAGCAAATAACTTATAAAGTGATATTTTTATAAACTTCATCTATGCTTAACAATATGTCAATCTTGTATAAAAAGCCCATGGTGCAAGGATTGAGTGGGAGGTGAAGTTGAGGAAGAAGACGACAACGAAAAAATAGAAGAACCCATTAAAGAAGTTTACAGTATATACCTTAAACTATTTTATGGTATGAATTTCATGAGATCTGTTTGATATACTTTTTAGGGTAAAATGCTTGTTTTGAGGGATGCAAAATGCTTGAAATGATCTTAGGAGCAAGCATCTCCACTGGGGAAGTTGTTTGCTGACGACTTCGTGTCACTGGCCCAGTTGAACTTTGTCCTCAGGCAGCCGCATCATGTTGATATTGGGCTGAAAACTGGAGACCTACCGGCCCATTCAGGCCATTCACTGGTATAAAGCGTCGCGAGTCTATGCGCCGTCTCCGTCACAGCGTCTCCCTCTGCTTGCGCCTCCACACCTCCCCACTCCCAGCTTAGGGTTCTAGGGTTTCTGCCAGCCGCGCCGGCGCCTCCTCCCGCTCACCTACCATGACGGCCGAGACCGCAACACAGGAGGAGCTCCTCCGCGCCGTCTTGGAAGAGCAGAAGAACGCTGCCGCGGAGGTGAGGATCTAGCCCTTCTCACCCACGCGTGCCTCGTCTGTTTGGTTCCGCCCGTTCACCGCGATCTGCACGGCCGGATCGCGCCCGCGTGCTGCGTGAGGATGCTTTATTCTTGCTGTTCTGCTTGTTTGCGGTCATATGCGGTGAAAATTTTCTTAGATCTCGCACGCGTAACGGTTTTGGTAGCTAGTTAGTGGTTGTTCTGTTTCGCAAGGTTGGTAATGTTTACCTTAGGTGCTCACAGATTGACCTGCCTTGCTTCTACGACTAGGTAGAAAGATATTTAAGCTTCTGCGCTGCTAGTTATTGCATCTTTCTTGCGGAAACAGAAGGTGCTACAGGTCAACGAGATCGTCTGGGACATTTCTGGTACAAGATATTAGCGGTTACAACATAAATAAAATAGATCTTGTTGAAGAAATTATCAGTTTTAGATTATCGTCGCCTGTGTAGGATCTTCAGAGCACTGATACCAATTGGCGTATGTCCTCGCAACACTGCATGTCTGGTCACGAAGTAGGTGTGTAGGCCGACACTAGTGTTGTGGATGTTGGTAGTGAGCAACAGAACCACAAAAGAGTTCATGATTGAAGTTTATTCACAAGATTGCTAGTTCTGTTGTAGCATTGATTGGCTGCAAAGTTTGCATAAGCCTTATTAGATACTGTTTTGCCGGTAGTAGTATCTAAATCAAGTACTCCCTCCGACCCATATTAGTTGACTCAAATTTGTCTAAATTTGAATGAATCTAGACACTATCTAGTATATAGGTTCATCCAAATTTTGACAAATCCAAGTCATCTAATATGGGTCGGAGGGAGTATCTCAATTGTTATCCCCTTGTGGGAATTGCTTTTCATTTAATAAGATGATGTGCATATTATTGCTTTGAACACACATATTATTCATAGCTATTCTTCAACTATGAACTCCCATTTCCTTTGGAAGTTTATTATTTTGATTTGATGCCCTATAGTGTTCCTGTGGTTTTGACTTAACTGATAAATGTTGATTTGATTAGGAGTTTCTGGTATTACCTCTTCAGTAGTATCTGAGACAACCCATTCGCTCTCTAAGCTCCCAAATCTCATTTATCAATCTGTTCTTGTTTTATCTTATGTTTGTATTGCTTGATTAGGCTTTTGAGCGGTGATGATACATTGTGGACTAGAGTTTCTGATGCTACCACTTCAGTAGTATTTGAGGACAAACCCTTGGCTGTCTGAGCTCCCAGATTCCCCAAAAATGATGCCTTCTAGCTTTAGATTCTATTAGTTTATTTTGTGTTTACTTGTTTCCATGCGTCCATTGCCAATTTCAGAGGATTATTTGTTTTTCTCGTGGTGTAATGGCTTGGACGCGACACATGATTCTCTGAAGTGTGGTGTATCCTGATTGGTGGCGTTGTCGGTGCCAGCTGATCCTGGAAACACCACATATATTCATTTATTTGTTTTTGATTTATTTATGGTTCTTTTATTGCTTTGGGGATCTAAATGATGTGCAACTTTGAAAGGGAAAGCGTCCACTATGGCGACCATGTCAGTCTTTCATGTTTGATAGGAAGATCTGATAGATTCCTCAAAATTCTTTGTTTTCAGTGTGATTGTTTTTATCTGTTTGGATGTGGATGATGAGATCACAAGTAAAATACAGTTATCCCTGGCTTACTTCTTCAGAAGGTTGCTGAGAATACTCTGAATCTGACACATTTATAACCTTTAGTTTCTCTGCTGAACATGCAAATAGATTGTCTTTATTCTGTTGATGTTCTCTGCATATATTGGATCTGTTCCTATGTTTCTCTTTGCCATTGCCTGTTAGTTGGTCTGAACTAGTAATAATCCATTGCTCTTTCAGGGAGATGAGCCGGTAGTTGAGGATGATGATGACGAGGATGATGATGATGATGACGAGGATGACAAAGATGATGATGATGCTGAGGGTATGTTGAAGTTGTAGTCATTGCTATCCACTGTTTGCTATTTTATGCGCGTTCCAGCAGCAAGTATATGACTTAGTATATTATCACTTAAATCAGTTATATGAAATGAACCAGAACTTAGTTTGAATTGATCTTTGTTCTTGAATTTATACTCCAATGCTCTATTGACCAGGAGTTGATGCAAGTGGAAGATCTAAGCAGAGTCGGAGTGAGAAGAAGAGCAGGAAGGCCATGCTGAAGCTTGGCATGAAGTCCATCACTGGTGTGAGCCGTGTGACTGTCAAGAAGAGCAAGAATGTGAGATTCTTAGCGCTCTTATCTTGTATGGTGACTATTATGTTGTTATTTTCTTGCTGCTAACTTATGTCTCATTTTCAGATCCTGTTTGTCATCTCCAAGCCAGATGTCTTCAAGAGCCCTGCGTCTGACACCTATGTCATTTTCGGTGAGGCTAAGATCGAGGACCTGAGCTCGCAGCTGCAGTCACAGGCCGCGGAGCAATTCAAGGCACCTGATCTTAGCAGCGTCATCCCAAACCCTGGGGCTTCAACAGCAGCTCAGGATGATGACGAGGATGTTGACGAGACTGGCGTTGAGCCCAAGGACATTGAACTGGTGATGACCCAGGCTGGCGTGCCCAGGGCAAAGGCTGTGAGGTCACTGAAGGCCGCTGATGGTGACATAGTCAGTGCCATCATGGAACTGACGAACTAGCCGAGCCCAACCCGTGATATTACGTCAGTTTTACCCTGTTTCCGTGGGGATACATGAGTTGTAACGTCCTCTAGTCATGTGTGTGCGAACTTTGAGCTGCTATGTATTAGCAAGACTTGGAAGCAAATGTTGAAAGCGGCATCTTTTTCATGCATTGGAACAAATATGGGTTGGTTTCTCTTTGGTTCTGTATGTTGTATGGGTTGGTTTCTATCTGGTTCTGTATGTTGTATTTGCAATCTGGGGCTGTTGATGATTCATTGTCTCATCTAAGGGTTGCAACTTATGTTTTTGTCTTCCCGCTGGTAGGACTGACGTCAGATTGTTTCTAATGTGAATTTTTTCAGCTTCGTCAATCATATTTCTGTTTGTGAATTTGATGGATGGAACCATGGAAGTACACCCTCTTGCAAATTTACTTTGCCCCCAAATATTTCTGTAAACATGAGCTTCTGAATAGTCATCGGTAACTTATAATTCCATTATGGTGTTGTCATTTTCTCTTATCATCTGATGATATCCATTGCTGACATTTGTTCCCAGCAGCACCCCAATATTTTCTCCCCTTACATGTAGGGGTCTCTTCTAAAATTATTCTTCCCTAAATTTTGCTTAACTTCAGCAGGTACCCTAAGTTATCTCTCCTATATCATTATCACATATTTTTTATTAGGGTAGAGCCTACTTTGTAATTTTTTTTCCACCTTGACACCCCACTCATCCCTTCCGAAGGGATAAAATCCTGAAATCGATAGTGTTGGGGAAACCGCTACTTGCCGTCGATCCCTATAGCCGACCATCGATTTCGATCGTCGCCTAATGATTCTGATCGCCGCCCCTCGCTACCAGTCCTCCCCATGCTCGACTGCTCATGCTCCACCTTGATACCATCTATCTTGCATAGTTTACCTGTTTACCTTATTGCACATAGTCAGGGGGAGCTTCATACAAATTATTCCATGCAAAATCACTTGTTGCCATCGAACACCAAAAAGGGGGAGATTGAAAGGACATTTACTGTCATAATCACTTTTGGTGTTCGTTAACAACAAGTAGATCATTTTACAGTTTGTTACTGTCCACAGGTGGTTATAATGATAAGTGAAAAGTACTCTCACTATGAAAAGATTCCTGCAAGATTGACATAGTTTTGGAAATTCCAGACTGGAGTCTCCGGTTTGCCTGGACCGGAGTCTCCGGTGTGGACCGGAGTTTCCGCAGGAGTCCCTGGTGGAGGCATCAGGAACCTGGCTAGAACATTCTGTATGGGGGTGCGGAGCAAGGTCCGGAGGCTCCTCCGGAGTCTCCGGTGTGGCCTCAGACCAGAGTCTCCGGTTCTACTGGACCGGAGTCTCCGGCCCACTTGGGTCATAACAGGGCCTGGTCAATCAGAAGGGTGGTCCGGAGGCTGGTCCGGAGATGGACCAGAATCTCTGGTGTAGACCGGAGTCTCCGGTCTGACTTTTCTCCAACGGTCAGAAAACGGTTCGTAGAGGGGGCTGCTTATAAACAGGGACCCTTATCTCCTTCCTCTAGCTGCTCAACCTGCTCAAGAACACAAACTCCATTAGAGCCACCAAATCAACAAGATCTCTTCATCCAACCATCCAAAGTCGTTGATCTTTGGAGAATCGAAGGAGGATGCCTTGATATACAACTTCACCAAGAGAGCTCTTCATTTCCCCCTCATTCACATGAGGGCCCCCATGCTCTAGTGTTTCTTTGGAAAACACAGCTTTGATTTGGTTCTTACAAGCTTGTCTTTGACTGTTTTGACAACTTGCTTGTATTTGGGAGCCTCCAATTAAGTTGTGGATATGTGCCCCGAACTTGTGTAAAGGTGTCGGCTTCCACCTTGAAGGTTGCAGATATAGTGGAAGGTGAATCGATCCCGTTGGGGTGAGGTTCATCGGAGAACAAGGGAGGCCTCTCGTGGCGTTGGTGGTTTGAAACCACCCCCTCTCCAAACGTAGACATACTTCCCCTTAAAAGGAAGGAACTACGGGAAACAAATCCTTGTGTCTCCGCATCCACCACTTTGGTTACTTCTATCCATTACCACACTTTACTTACTTGTTCTTTGATACGTTGGAAATGTATCTATAATTTTTGATGCTCCATGCTTGTTTAGTATCTACTTTGCTTTACTTGTCCACACTTTGAGGTGCTTTTTACATGTTTTCTGGTACTAACCTATTAACAAGTTGCAATAGTGCCAGATGCCTGTTTTCTGTTGTTTTTGGTTTCAGAAAAGTTTGTAAAGAAATATTCTCGGAATTGGACGGGACAAACGTCAAATTAAATTACTTTCCGTGGGGAACAAGAAGTCCAGAGGAGAGCTAGAGGGGCCGGCCGGGAGGGCCAGACCCACCCCAAGCGCGGCCACAGGCGGGCCCGTGCCTGGATAGGGTTTGGTGGCCCTGGCCGCCTCTCGGTCTCGCCCCTTCGCCTATAAAAAGCCCCCGATGCAGAAACCCTGAGTACCCGATCAGAAATCCACGAAACTGACTGTAGCTACCGCCACCATCATCCCTAGATCGGAGGGATCTGAAGTTCTTCCCGGCACCCTGCCAGATGGGAGATCATCCCGGAGACCTTCTCTCCGGTATGATTCGTGAGTAGTTCCACCTTGGACTATGGGTCCATGTAGTAGCTAGATGGTTGTATCTCCTCCATTGTGCTTTCATGTATAGGTCTTGTGAGCTCCGTTCATGATCAAGATCTAATATATTTGTAATCATGCATGTTGTGTTTGCGGGGATCCGATGGATATTGATATTATTATGTTGGTTTGATTAATGGTTTTATCTTTATGATTCTATCATGTCTGTGTTGTTTGTGATCTTGCATGATCTCCGTTGCTAGTGGTTATCTTGGCCAAGTAGTTGCTAGTGACTCCAAGAGGGGGTATTTATGCTCGATAGTGGGTTCATGCCTCTAGTTTCCAAGGGAAGTGAAAGGATCGTATGGGCACCTAGAGGGGGGGGGTGAATAGGTGCTACTTCAAATTTTACTCTTTTTCAAATTAGGGTTTGACAAGAAAGGTAAATTCTCTAGAATATGCAACTATGGTGAATTTACCTATATGTCAAACAAGCACAAACTAACACAACACTTAACAAGAACAAGTAAGTAAAGTGCGGTAAAGGATAGAAGTAACCAAGGGAGTGGACGTGGAGACACAAGGATTTGTTTCCCGTAGTTCCTTCCTTTTGAGGGAAAGTACGTCTACGTTTGGAGAGGGGGTGGTTTCAAACCACCAACGCCACGAGAGGCCTCCCTTGTTCTCCGATGAACCTCACCCCAAAGGGCTCGATTCACCTTCCACTATATCGGAAACCTTCGAGGTGGAAGCCGGCACCTTTACAACAAGTTCGGGGCACACATCCACAACTGAATTGGAGGCTCCCAAATACAAGCAAGTTGTCAATACAAATCAAAGACAAGCTTGTAAGAACCAAATCAAAGTTAGGGTTTCCAAAGAAACACTAGAGCTTGGGGGCCCTCAGGTGAATGAGGGGGAAATGAAGATCTCTCTTGGTGAAGAGGTGAATCAAGGCCTCCTCCTTCGATTCTCCAAAGATCAATGACTTTGGATGGTTGGATGAAGAGATCTTGTGGATTTGGTGGCTCTAATGGTGTTGGTGTTCTTGAGCAGCTCGAGCAACTGGAGGAAGAAGATAAGGGTCCCTATTTATAGACAGCCCCCTCCACGAACCGTTTTCTGACCGTTGTAGAAAAGTCAGACCGGAGACTCCGGTCTACACCGGAGACTCCGGCCAATCTCCGGACTGGCCATCTGACTGACCCATCCCATTTCTTCACCATCAACACCGGAGACTCCGACCTTCCAACACCGGAGACTCCGGTCTGACCAAAGTCCGGAGACTCCGACCAATCTCCGGACCAGTCTCCGGACTGGCCATCTGACTGACCCAGCCATGTCCTGGGAGGCACCACCGGAGCCAGCACCAGAAACTCTGGACCAGACCGGAGACTCCGGTCCTGTGATGTTTATCTGTGGTCATACCAACCTGTGGACAATAAAAAACTGTAAAATGATCAACTTGTTGTTACCGAACACCAAAAGTGGTTATGACAATAAATGCCCTTTCAATCTCCCCCGTTTTGGTGTTCGATGACAACAAGTGATTTGCATGGAATAACATATAAATGTGGCTCCCCCTGACTATGTGCAGCAAGATAATGAAGTAAATCATGTAAGGAAGATAATATCAACGACAACACACATAAATCTCACATGAGTTACAATAGGTGTTGCACACAAGCACATAGTCAAAGACACTCATAAGAACAACAGATAACACACATAAAGTTCAAGTTTGAATATCCAAATAACAAATAAAAAGGCAAATAATGATAGATAGTCGCAAATCCCAAGTCCCATGCAAAGCGATGAGAATGTCTTCTCCCCCTTTGGCATCGAAACGCCGAAAAGGGAAAATACCTATACTAGCGCCCCAATAACTCAGTAGTCATCGTCATCCTCGGCATCCTCATCCTCATCCTGGTCATCCTCGTCCTGGTCACCCTCATCCTGGTCATAGTCATCATCATCATCATCATCCGGGATAGCAGGCCCTTTGCCGTGAGGGCGATAAGAGGAAGTACCCTGGTATCCAAACCCAGAGGTGACATCAGCAAACGTCTTCCAGTCCACCAGACTCTCCTGTTGGGCATTCCATGCCCCAAATGAGAGAGTGTGATCAGAGTCTGTGGACCGCTGGGCCCCATGCTCATCATTGTATTCATCTTCACCTTCCTCGATGTCAAGACACCACGGTCCTTGATCTCTTTGAGGAGCTTCTCAATGCGGCGGTTGCTTTGCTAAGATGCATGCTGCTGCTTGCGAATGTCAACGTTCATGCAGCAAAGAGTCCTCTCCCAGAAGCTGGCCTTCTTGACCCTCTCATGCACATAGTCTCTAGTCATGGTAGGCATAGGGACATTGGAGGCATTCTTCCTCCGAACTCTGGGTGGAGAGGGAGCCCTCTCCGTCTCAATTTCCTCATCATCATTTCCATATCGGCGCCTTGGAGCTGTCCCCATGTGCCCCTTCCGCTGCAGAGAGACCAGAGTGTGCATCGTGAGGTGTGGTGGTATGCCATGTGGAGAATCATGCGGCTAGGAGTTGATGAGTCTCATAATAAAAGGTGCATATGGAGGAGATTTCTTGAATAGAATGGCATGGAACATCTCCTCTAAAATGAAGTCCATCACATCAATGGGTGCAGCCTCAGCCTCTGGTCCAGCATTGAAGGTCCGGTGAGTATGGTACAGGAGGTTGACAAGTCCTCCCCTGAGAGCATCATCATTTCCAGCACTTGGAGCAATAGTGTGACGGAAAATCCTCAGCATAAGGTTGTAGAGGGGCTTGAGTCCCTTGGAGGCCCCCACAACACCATCATCATATAGAGGTGCCAACTTTAACTTGTTCTCACCCAAGGCTGCTGAGTGCATGCGCCGCCCCACAGGAGTAGATACGCCGTGAAAAGTCTCAAAGATGACATTGGCAAAGTCATGGAAAGTAGCTGTGCAGCGAGTAGAGCCAGTCATCCACACCATAGTCCTGTCAAGATCAGACCCAAACACCACAGTGGCATAAAACTGCTGAACAAGGTGCACACTGTAGTCTTCATGCAGCTCCATCAAGTTGTAGAGACCCAGCTTCTCACAGATCCACAGGGCATCATTGAAATAAGGGCTCTGGCGCATTTGCTCAATGTTCATGAACTTCTGAGGGCAGACAGGTGATTTGGTGAGTACACCATACACATCCTTCATGAACACACCCTGCTCTTTCCTCCAGAAACGAGGGTCCTCACTGGTACGAGGCAGTGCATAGAAATCTGTCTTCCTCAGCTCACGGAACTCCTCTTTAGACATCTTGTCTAGGGACTGGAGGTTGTCATACTTGGCTCTCTTTGCACGTTCCTCCCGTTCAGCCCTCTCTTGATCCCTCTTCATGTAAGATGCATCACGTGCCCGCTGTTTCCGGTTGGATGGAGGCACGATAAACTAACCCTGAGCTTCATCATAGCGAGGATTGCCCCTTTGGGACTTGGCCTTGGTACGACGAGGGCGACCAGAACCATCACCTGTGAACAGCAGTGAGGGAGATAGCATGGAGATGAGTATATATGTCCCAAAGATGCAGTACAAGAGCTTTGATGCATTTATGGACTACTTTGATTCACCCAGCACCGGAGTCTCCGCACCAAACACCGGAGTCTCCGGTTCAGACCGGAGTCTCCGGTCCTGGGGACCAGAGTCTCCGGACCTAAGGCTCGGGTATGCGATGGGGAGATGCTGGTGAGGGTGAATCTAGTAGATCGGGCAATGCAACAAGGCTAAAGTACTAGAGTGCAAGCAAACAAGTGATTCCAATGGACAAATCAGCAACAATCCTCAAAAACACATCTAGGGATGAACCCTAGGAGGAAAAAGGAGAGGAGAGGTACCAGATCTGTCCATGGGATCGATTCCTTCGATGGGAATGACCCAATGGAGGAGAGGGGAAGGTTGGCCGGCTGCACGACGGATCCCGGGGGCTTCTTGACCTCCGGGGAGGATTTTTGGAGGAGGAGGCGACAGGTTTGGAGGTAGGGGACGGGGTGAAGAAAGAGGAACTGCTGTTCCAGTTCACCCCGTGCCCCTTCTTTAAGTGACAGAAACCGTCAGTGGAGACTCGGCCTAAACCGAGACTCGGCCTACCGGAGACTCCGGTGTTTGTACACCGGAGACTCCGGTCCTCCTCGACCAAAAATTCCAGGAAAGGTGTTTGGGGACATATATGGGAGATAGATGGTTTTTAAGATAGGAAAAGGGTTTGGGTTGAGACATCAAACTGTGAAGAACCAATAAGAGCCATAGAAGTTCGAAAATAATCAAAAAAGCTCCAAGAGACTAAAATCAATCAAATGACGAACATGAGTAAGTGCCAACCTCTCAAATGAGAGAGGGCGGTGGCCTAGGTCACCATATTTGAGTATACTTGGCTTGGCACCACGAAGATATATCTTGGGTACATTACCAAAACTCATCATTAAGCTCACATATCACTAAATGATATTAAGAGGAATGATTTTGATTGCTTTGGGCATAATGGGGGGAGGGATGGTCCAATCAATTAGGACCGCACTCCCCCTATATCCATGCCTACACCTAAACCAAATATGAGATGAAATATAGGTGAGAGTGCAATAACATCAAGTCAAGCTCCTTGAATCTACGATATTTAGTTCATTCCTCAAGTAGCAAAATCTTGCTTCATCAAGTGGCTTCATGAAGATATAGGCAAGTTGATCTTTGGTTGATACATAGGATAGATCAATATCACCTCTAGAAACATGATCTCTAATGAAGTGATGTCGAATCTCAGTATGCTTTGTCCTTGTGTGATCCACCGGGTTGTATGCAATCTTGATGGCACTTTCATTATCACATAGAATAGGCACTTTGTCACAATGGACACCGTATTCCTTTAAAGTTTGCCTCATCCATAGCAATTGGGTGCAAGCACTAGCAGCAGCAACATACTTGGCTTCGGCGGTGGAGAGATATACAGTTTTGCTTCTTAGAAGACCAACATACCAAGGACCTACCAAGGAATTGACAAGCCCCGGATGTTGATTTTTTCTATCATCCTTGTCTCCCGCCCAATCCGAATCCGTGTATCCACAAAGAGCGAATGTTGAGCCTTGAGGGTACCAAAGACCATAAAATGGGGTATGAACTAAATATCGAAAGATTCTCTTGACCGCCATTAAATGGCTTTCCTTAGGAGCAACTTGATATCTTGCACACACACCTACACTCAACACAATATCGGGTCTAGATGCACAAAGGTAAAGCAAAGAACCAATCATAGACTGGTATACCTTTTGATCCACATCTTTACCATTTGGATTTTGTTCTTGATGAGTCTTTGTAGCCATGGGAGTAGGAGCTCCATTCAAATCTTGCATTTTGAATCACTTGAGCATATCTTGAGTATACTTGGCTTGGTTGAAGAATGTTCCTCCTCTAACTTGCTTGATCTCAAAGCCAAGAAATACCTTCAACTCCCCCATCAACGACATCTGGAACCTACTAGTCATAAGCTTTGAGAATTCATCATTAAAAGCTTTGTTAGACGAGCCAAAGATAATATCATCAACATATATTTGGCATACAAAAATCTCCCCATTGACCTTCTTAGTAAAAAGAGTGGGATCGATTTTCCCAACCTCAAAGCCACGGTCAAACAATAACTCTCTAAGGTGCTCATACCACGTGCGTGGGGCTTGCTTGAGCCCATAGAGTGCCTTATCAAGTTTGTAGACATGGTTTGGGAAGTTGGGGTCCTCAAATACCGGGGGTTGCTTAACATATACCAATTCATTTAAAGGACCATAAAGGAATGCACTTTCTACATCCATTTGTTGCAACTTAAATTTATGATGTGCCACATAAGCAAGAAGGATACAGATGGACTCAAGGCGAGCCACGGGTGCATAAGTCTCTCCATAATCAATGCCTTCAATTTGAGAATACCCTTGTGCAACCAATCTTGCCTTGTTCCTTACTATAATTCCATGATCATCTTGCTTGTTCTTGAATATCCACTTTGTTCCAGTAACATTGCGGCAATCCTTTGGCTTCTCAACTAACTTCCAAACTTTGTTTCTCGCAAAATTGTTGAGCTCTTTGTGCATAGCTTCTACCCAATCCGAATCTTCAAGAGCTTCCCACACTTTCTTTGGTTCAATCATGGAGATGTGTGCTTGGTGTTCACTGAACCTCTTCAATTGTGCTCTTGTGGAAATTCCTTTCCTTAGATCTCCAACAACATTTTGGAGAGTGTGGTCTCTTATTTCCAACATTCTTTCTTTTCTAGCTTCGCGACGAGCGTGGATCTCCTCATTGTTTCTTGGAGGACCCTCTTCATCATTTTGATCCTCGTCTTGACCATCTACATGACCTTGATCAACATTGGAGTCATCCTCTACATTGGGAGGCAAGGATTGACCTTGGTCTTGATCAAGTGCTCTTCTAGCATCAATTCGAGCTCGTCTCAAAACAGCTTGGATGGATCTTCCTTGACAAATTGACTTGGCACCACTTGACAACCCATCGAATGGACCAAGCACCCTTTGACTAGAATTCTCACATTGATCACTATGTTGAGGGTCCACATCTTGTCTTTGGCTTGAGTCAATGTCCTCTTCTGTAGATGGAGCATGTTGAGGTTGTGAAGATGAGGGCTCCACTCGAGTGGAGCATAGTTCTTATCGATCCGCCATAAGGGGTTCCTCAACGGGGAGGATATAACCCACACCCATTCTTCCTATGGCATCCTGAGGCATTTCATCATCTGCATCACAAGCATCAACACGCCCCCCTTGGGGACCATCATATTCTTCGAAGGTCACACTACAAGATTCTATGATGGCTCCGGAGAGCTTGTCATAGATTCTATAAGTGTGAGATTCGAGACCATAGCCAACAAAAATACCCTCTAATGCTTTAGACTCGAATTTAGACAAACGAACACCTTTTATGAGATAGAAACACTTACAACCGAACACCCGGAAATAAGATATGTTGGGCTTGTTACCGGTAAGTATCTCATATGGAGTCTTGTTGATTTTCTTGCGGAGGTAGAGCCGGTTTGAAGCATGGCAAGCGGTGGAGATGGCTTCGGCCTAGAAGTTGTATGGAGATTTAAACTCCGCCAACATGGTCCTAGCCATCTCAATAAGAGTCCGGTTCTTCCTTTCGGCCACACCATTTTGTTGAGGGGTGTATGCAGCAGAATATTGATGTTTAATCCCCTCATCACTAAGGAAATCATTCAAGGTGTAGTTCTTGAACTCGGTGCCGTTGTCACTTCTTATAATCAATATGGGAACATTGTGTTGCCGTTGAACCAAGTTGATGAAGTCAATAAAAGTCTTTTGATTTTCACTCTTCAACTTGAAGAAATAAACCCAAGAGTATCTTGAAAAGTCGTCAACAATCACCAAACAATATTTCTTCCCTCCAAGACTTGCATGAGATGGAGGACCAAATAGGTCCACATGAAGGAGTTCCAAGATCTTGTTAGACTTGATTTGTTTAGTGGGCTTGTGTGGAGCGTCATGCATCTTCCCTAGAACACATGCCCTGCAAACACGATCTTTGGCAAAGGAAACATTTTCTTTTAGTCCAACAATATGGCCCTCTTTATGGAGACTTTGGAAAGTTCTCATATTGACATGGGCTAGTCGGCGGTGCCATAGCCAACCCACATCGGCCTTTCTGTATAAGCACATCGGACCTGCAGTGGCTTGCCCCGAAAAGTCCACCACATACAAGTCATTTTCGTACCATGAAAGCGACCTTGAGAGACTTGCTCCACATGAGGACCACAATATCATTATCAATAAAGACGGCAAAGCCCATCTTTCCAAGAGCACGGACAGAAAGTAAATTGTATCCAAGGGTTTCAACAAGCATGACGTTCACGAGTGTAATGTCGTGAGCCACCACTACCTTGCCTAAACCCATTACCTTAGACTTTGACTTGTCGGCATATGTGACGGTGATTTGATCTTGATTTGACACCAAGTCCTTGACAATAGACGAGCTTCTGGTCATATGAATTGTGCAACCACTATCGATCACCCATTTTGACCCTCCGGAAGCATAAGTCTACAAAAGATCAAGCTAGTTTTTAGGTACCCATTTTTCAATGGGTCCTCTTTTGTTAGCAACAAGGGTCTTGGGAACCCAAATAGACCAAGCAATATAACCATCATAAGGGCCAACATATTGTGCATACACATCACCATAATAATCACGCATTAGAACATAGTGAGGGTTAGCACTTCCCGCAAAATCATCATGAGACATAGTTTTACCACTTGTGGTCTTACTCTCCACAATGGTCTTGTTGGTCTCTTGTGAGGGCTTGTACTTCTTCTTCTTATTGTTCTTCTTCTTTGTTTTGGAAACAAAACCAATGCCCCCTTTATCACCATTACGCCTTTGCTTGCTCAAAAGGACATCAATAGACTTGTTGCCTTTGGAAATGTTGCCTTAGCAAGCACCCCCTTAAACCTAGCATTCTCTTCAAGAGTAGTTGTGCTACTAGATGGAATGAAGTTACTAGGTGAAGGAATATTGGCCAATTGAGTTTGAAGTGTTTCATGGGACTTTGTGAGAGACAAGAGTTCACTCTCCAAGGCCTTGTGGGCCTTGTTAAGCAAGCTAAAGTCCTCGGCAAGTTTTTCATGAACCACACCAAACTCAATCTTGTCCTTTTTAGCTCTTTTATATTTAGCAATAGCATGATCACGCTCTTTGATGAGTTTGTTAACAATAATGTCATTGGCCTCATCAAGCCCTTCAAGTTTTAATTCAAGTGACAACCTAGTTTCTTGTTCTTCTTCTAGAGCATTGTTTAGGGCCTCTATCTCAATCAATTGTTCATGCCCAAGTTTACATCTTACATCTAGAAGCTCTTGAGTATGTGATAGTTGATCTAAGATGTTTCCAAAATGTAGCTTAGCATCACCTTCTAGGTTAGTCATAAACTCATCAAAGGCAATTAATTCCTTTTTAACATCAAGAGACATCTCATCATTAATTTCATCATTATCTAGGTGAGTAGAGCGGGATGATGAAGATACCTCCGTTCCTCTTGTCATAAGGCAAGTGGCGTTCTTGGCGGAAGAGTTCTCATTTGGAGAATCGAAGAGTGAGAATGTCGGAGTAGAGGTGGTGGCAAGAGCAGCCACACCATGAGAAGTTTCCTCTTCGTCATCTTCGTCATCTTCATTGTCGGAGGAGTACTCTTCATGAGTGATCAAGACAATTTCTCCCGGCTTCTTGTTGATGGGATTCTTTTTGATGAAAGGTTTCTTGTATGGTCCCTTGAGAGTCTTCTTCAACACAAGCTTCCCACCATGATCTTCTCTCTTCTCATAGGGGCAACTAGCTACAAAGTGGTAGCGGTCACCACAATTGAAGCAAGTTCTCAATCTTGTGGTATTCTCTCTTTTGCCATTTGGATTGCTTCTCCGTTCCATTTCCATCTTGGCCTTGGCGGGATTCTTCCAAAAGTTCTTTGCATAGAAAGCCATATATTGACTATGAGCAATCTTGACTTCATCGGGATGGTCCATGGAAAGACCTTCATCACTATCATCTTCATCCCCATGGTCCACAACTTTGGCCTTCAAAGCAACATTGACAACATTGCTCATACCAAGGGCACGAGCACGGGCATCTTTGGCATTCTTGGCGGCAACCTTGAAAGCAGCCATCTCTTGCATAACTTCATTTAAGGTCATGAGATGGTAGTTGTGTCTTCCTTGTAGGCTCTTCAAGTCGGTGGGCTCAAAAGGCATGAGGGCACTCACATATTTCCTTTTTATCCATGCATCATCCACATGTGAGGCACCCACATTCCTAAAAGCAGTGGCGGTGGTCTTGAGCCTACGGTACATATCTTCGTGATCTTCACCTTCTTTCATGTAGAAGCCTTCGGCTTCATTGCTTAGAGCATCATATCGGTTCCTCCTCATACTCTCATTTCCAATGAACAACACAGTGAGAGCATCCCAAGCTTCCTTGGCAATGCTAAAGTGCTCAATGTGTGGATATTCCTTTGTCCCCAAACCTTGTTGAATCATATGCAGAGCAGTGGCATTGAGTTGACTATTAACAATCTCTCTTCTTGTCAAGTTGTTTGGATCCCCAATAAAGAGTCCATGCTCGATGATGTTCCATAGTTCAATGCAAGAGATGCGCATATGAGTTCTCATTAGTGATTGCCATTGAGCAAAAGTAGCAGATTCTTCAAGATTAGGTGGGTCACCTCTATTGTATACATGAGGATGGGGGATTGGAGGGTCGGGAGAGTACCATGAGTCACGGTGCTCACCCTTCCCACCATTATTGTGTGTGGAGGAATTAGCGTTGTCTGGTTTACCCCCTACCAATGCACCCTCGGGGGATACTGACGTATTCCCTTTAGGTAAAATGGATGGTTGATCCTCTTGAGGAGATGGGGATGGTGAGCCTTCTTTGTCTTTAAGAAGTTGCTCAAGCATCTTCTTGACTTCGTTGACCAAGGAAGAGCTCAATCTTGTTTCCAAGTTTTTGAGATCTTCCATGGTCACCGTGGTTGGCTCACCATCACCATCCCCTTCGCGGCTACCCATATTCTCTTAGGCGGTAAAGCCCAAATAAAGAGCCGAGGCTCTGATACCAATTGAAAGGATCGTATGGGCACCTAGAGGGGGGGGTGAATAGGTGCTACTTCAAATTTTACTCTTTTTCAAATTAGGGTTTGACAAGAAAGGTAAATTCTCTATAATATGCAACTATGGTGAATTTACCTATATGTCAAACAAGCACAAACTAACACAACACTTAGCAAGAACAAGTAAGTAAAGTGCGGTAAAGGATAGAAGTAACCAAGGGAGTGGACGCGGAGACACAAGGATTTGTTTCCCGTAGTTCCTTCCTTTTGAGGAGAAGTACGTCTACGTTTGGAGAGGGGGTGGTTTCAAACCACCAACGCCACGAGAGGCCTCCCTTGTTCTCCAATGAACCTCACCCCAAAGGGCTCGATTCACCTTCCACTATATCGGCAACCTTCGAGGTGGAAGCCGGCACCTTTACAACAAGTTCGGGGCACACATCCACAACTGAATTGGAGGCTCCCAAATACAAGCAAGCTGTCAAGACAAATCAAAGACAAGCTTGTAAGAACCAAATCAAAGTTAGGGTTTCCAAAGAAACACTAGAGCTTGGGGGCCCTCAGGTGAATGAGGGGGAAATGAAGATCTCTCTTGTGAAGATGTGAATCAAGGCCTCCTCCTTCGATTCTCCAAAGATCAATGACTTTGGATGGTTGGATGAAGAGATCTTGTGGATTTGGTGGCTCTAATGGTGTTGGTGTTCTTGAGAAGCTCGAGCAACTGGAGGAAGAAGATAAGGGTCCCTATTTATAGACAGCCCCCTCCACGAACCGTTTCTGACCGTTGTAGAAAAGTCAGACCGGAGACTCCGGTCTGGAGACCGGAGACTCCGGTCTACACCAGAGACTCCGGCCAATCTCCAGACCAGTCTCCGGACTGGCCATCTGACTGACCCAGCCCATTTCTTCACCAGCAACACCGGAGACTCCGGCCTTCCAACACCGGAGACTCCGGTCTGACCAAAGTCCGGAGACTCCGGCCAATCTCCGGACCAGTCTCCGGACTGGCCATCTTACTGACCCAGCCATGTCCTGGGAGGCACCACCGAAGCCAGCACCGGAAACTCCAGACCACACCGGAGACTCCGGTCCTGGAAGACCGGAGAATCCGGTCTGGAGTTTCCAGAACAGTGGCAAATGTGTGTGGTCTTTTCCCAAGAGTGTGTGTGATGTTTATCTGTGGTCATACCAACCTGTGGACAATAACAAACTGTAAAATGATCAACTTGTTGTTACCGAACACCAAAAGTGATTATGACAATAAATGCCCTTTCAGGAAGTGACAGAAATCTCTTCGGTTGTAGATGTGTTGTTGCTACTAGAGAGAAAAAAAGGTCTCTTGTTCATGGAACATGTGGACTGTTTACCTTACACACTTTGCTTAAAGCCGTTGTCTGTTGCTTGCAACTTAATAGTGGAGGGGGTTCGGATGATAACCTGAAGGTGGACTTCTAGTCATAGATGCAGTTGGATGACGGTCTATGTATATTGTTGTATTGCCCAATCAACCTCATAGGATATTTCTGGCTAGTAATTGCATCATTATTCCTTGCTCAGTTCCTGTCAATTGCCCTTCTGTAATTTGTTTACCCTTCATGCTATGTTGTTTATCTAAGGAGAGCACCTCTAGTAAACTATGGACCCCGGTCGAATCTTTACCATTGATACATCTTCCACTGTTACCATTTTACTTGCTGCAAACCATTACCTTCCACACCATTAATCCTTTGTTACAGCAAACTGGTGAGCTTGACAACCTCACTGAATCGTTGGGGCAAAGTCTTGAATTTGTGTTGTGCAGGTCTCCGCGTTGCTTGCAACACCTGTGTGACGTTTCCTTCCTCCTACTGGTTCGATAACCTCAGTTTCTTACTGAGGGAAACTTGCTACTGTGTTGCTTCATACCTTGCTCTTGGGGTTTCCAACGAAGCGTTCCACGACAAGTACTGAGCGCCATCAAGCTATTTTCTGGCGCCGTTGCCGGGGAGGCTAAGGACGTCTTCACTAGGGTAGTCCTTCACTTCCTTTCTCTTTACTTTGTTTTTAGTTTGCTTTGTTTATTTTGCTTAGTTTTGTTTGCCTCTTTTCAAAAAAACAAAAAAAATAGTCTAGTTTGGTTTGCTTGCTTTATTCAAAAACACAAAAAATTAGTGCCCGCTCTAGCTGCAACTGCTGTTTTTGGCTTGCCCACCTTTGCCAAAATGAACTCTACAGAGAACACCAAGTTGTGTGACTTCACTAGCACCAACAACAATGATTTACTAAGCACTCCTATTGCTCCACCTGCTTCTGATGCTAGCTTTTATGAAATTAAGACTGCTTTGTTGAATCTTGTGATGAGAGAGCAATTTTCTGGTGTTGGTTCTGATGATCATGCTGCCCATATTAATAGCTTTGTTAAACTTTGTGAGATGCAAAAGTATAAGGATGTAGATGGAGATATTATTAAGCTCAGCCTTTTTCCTTTCTCCTTGAGGGGAAAAGCTAAAGAATGGTTGCTATCTTTGCCTAAAAATAGTATTAATTCTTGGACTAAGTGCAAAAATGCTTGTATTGGAAAGTACTATCCTTCTGCTAAGATTATTGCTATGAGAAGTGACATTATGAAATTTAAACAGCTTGATAGTGAACATGTTGCTCCTGCTTGGGAAAGAATGAAATCTTTGGTTAAAAATTGCCCTACTCATGGACTCACTTCTTGGATGATTATCCAGAATTTTTATGCAGGTTTGAACTTCTCCTCAAGAAACCCGTTGGATTCTGCTGCTGGAGGTACCTTCATGGGCCTCACTTTGGGTGCTGCAACAAGGCTCCTTGATAATATGATGGCCAACTACTCTGAATGGCATGTTGAAAGAGCACATGGTAAGAAGGTAAATTTTGTTGAGGAAACTTCCTCTTTGAGTGAAAAGATTGATGTTATTATGGCTATGCTTGTTAATGGGAAAACTCCTCTAGATCCTAATAGTGTTCCCTTAGCCTCTTTGGTTGCTCAAGAAGAGCAAGTTGATGTGAACTTCATTAGAAACAACAATTTCAAAAACAATGCCTATAGGAATAATTTTGGTAGCAACAACAATTATAGGCCTTCTCCTCCTAATAATGGAAACTCCTATGGAAGCTCTTATAATAATGCTAGAAGTGTCCCCTCTGAACTTGAAGTAATACTCAAGGACTTTATTAGTAAACAACCACTTTCAATAAGACTAGAGGAAAAGCTTTTAACTGTTGAGAAAAATATATCCTCTTTGTCTGAAGCTCAAATTTCCTTGGTTAATAAAATGGCTGTTAAACCTGAAACTATGGAAAACACCTTTGCTACTACTCATGCCATACAAGTTAATATTGATGAAAATGTTAGGCTGTTATCTCAACTTCATGCTAGGTGGGAAAGGGAAGCTGAAATTGATAGAAACAATAGTGTGTGCACTATCACCACTAAACCACAAGTAGCCCCTGTTCCTCCTACTACTATGCCTAAGCCTAGTGAGCCTACTACTAGTTATGCTAAGTTTGACTTTGATATTGATGGTTGCAATATTTCTGAAGTGATTATGTTCCTGGAAAAGCTTGCTAGAAGTCCTGATGCTAGTGATATGCATGTTGCCTTTACCAAACACATTACAGATGCTCTTGTTAAGATTAAGGAAGAGAAGCTAAAACACAAAGCTTCTATTCCTAGGAAAGTAGAAGATAGTTGGGAACCCATTATTAATATGCAAGTGAATGACTTTGATCTTAAAGCTTCATGTAATCTTGGTTCTAGTGTCTATATTATGCCTAGGAAGATTTATGAAATGCTTGATTTGCCACCATTAGAAGATTTTGTTATTTGGATGTCCCACTCAATGATAATGCTAAGAAGAAACTCATGGGGAGTATTAATTATGTTCTCATTATGGCTAACAATGCTTATGTTCTTGTTGATTTCTATATTTTGGATGTTGAATACAATGCTTCTTGTCCTATCACTTTGAGAAGACCTTTTCTTAGAACAGTTGGTGCCATCATTGATATGAAAGAAGGCACCATCAAATATCATTTTATATTAAAGAAAGGTATTGAACACTTCCCTATGAGGAGAGAAAAGTTGTTTTTTGCTCCTCCTTTGAAAGCAAGGTTTTATGTTAATGCTTCTTCATTTGAAAATACTTGATTCTTCTTGCTTCTTGTGCGTAACTTAAAGGCGTTAAAGAAAAGTACTTGCTGGGGGATAAACCAAAAGTTTCCTTGAGTCTTGTAAGTTATTACTTATGTAATGACCTCTGCTTATCCTTTTTTGTTTGCTTTTTGTGCCAAGAATGACCTCGAATGAGAGGGAAGAAAGATTTGGGGAGTTGCTGTCCTGAAACATGTTTCTGTCCTCCACCAAAAAAAATTGTGAGGAGGCTATGTAACTCGGATGGATCTCAAAATTTACAAATAAATCCCCTAGTATGTTATCTAACTTTCGTTAGTTCAACACTTTTTTATTTGAGCAACATAAGATGTTCGAAAAAATCGGTTTCTGTCTACTGGTCTGTTTTGACAGATTTTTTACATTATTTGTATTTGCTTCTTATTGATTCTTTTTTGAACTCTCTTCAGGTAATTGAGTTTTTTGAAGGAGTTACTACATTAGCTTGTGTTTTTAGTAAAAAGCCTTGCTGTTCCAAAGCTTTGCCAGTGGTCTAATATGTTTTGAATAAACTAATGTTGCTAATGAAGATTGTGTGAAGTTTTGTATGAAGGAAACATTTTAGGTGTAGAGAGAGAATGATGCCATGAGATGAAGTATGGACAAAATCTCAAGCTTGGGTATGACACCATGGTGTCACCCCAATAAATATCCAAGAGGTACAAGCGTCAAAGCTTGGGGATGCCCAAGGCATCCCCTTCTTCATCAATAAAAAGCTCAGGTCTGTCTAGACATTTTGTTTTTATTGTTTCATGCACAGTTGTGTTGTTCTTGAAGCGTATTAGTTTTCGTTTGCTTTGATTAGGTTGTTTAGTTTGCTTGAATAAAGTAGTTTGGACCCTCGGTATCGTTGTGTTGTCTTGCAAGTAAGGTTGCTTGGTGTCTGGAAAGGAGTAGTAAGTTCTTGCTTGAAGTACAAGAGGAGCTTGCATTGACTGTGACTTAGACCTTAGAATCACATGCTAGGTGTTGTTTTGGCATTATGCTTAGTAATTATTGTTGTAGAATGTCTTGTTCTAAACAATTGGGATTGCTTGGTGTGTCTTGAAGAAATTATGCGTTGTTTTAGCATGCAAAAGCATAGTATTGTGGTATTCTTCTTTGATGTTTTGCTTGGGTTGACTTGGCACATGCTCATACCATGTTATGACTATGACAAGTCACCATTATCCTCTATGATCATTTAGTCCTTGACCTGTAGTGCCACTCTTTGCTTTGATTAGTTTACTTTGTTGCATTGCATAATTATGTCCATTTTCCCAGTCTTTTGCTAACCTCCACTTGTATGAGTAAGTTCTACTCATGCCTCCAACTCCCAAGAAACCAAGATTATTCCAAAGTGTCCACTATAAATTCCTATGCATGGTGTGTTACACCATTCCAAAGTATATTCTTGTTTTCATCTATCTTCCAATTAAAAACTATTTTGTTATGTGAAAACTTAGTGATTAAAGCCCTCACGAACTTGATGGCACACTTTATTCTTTGCCCCTAAATAAACTTGAACCATTGTGATAACTTTGTTGTATATGCTTGCACTTATAAGTTGGAATTAGCAGAACCGTGTTGTCACAGGGAACGTTTTCAACATTGCACTAAAGGGAATATGCCCGAGAGGCAATAATAAAGTGGTTATTATCGTATTCCTTATTTATGATAAATGTTTATTTTGCATGATATAAATGTATTAATACGGAAACGTTAATACATGTGTGTTTAATAAACAAAAAGGAAGTTCCTAGTTATGCCTCTCTTATAAACTAGCTCGTTGATTAACAAGATGATCAAAAGTTTCCTGATCATGGACATTGGATGTTGTTAATAACGAGGTCACGACATTAGTGTAATGATGTGATGAACATTTATCCGAAGTATAGCATTACGATCAAAGTCATTTAGTTTATATTGCTATAACAACTTACGAAGTGATCCTAATCCTTAGACCATGAGATCATGTCAATCACTAACACCGGAAGAGTTTCTCAATGACATCAAACGTCACACCGTAACTGGGTGATTATAAAGATGGATTCAGAACTACTAAAGTGTTATGTTGAGGTTCATGGATCGAGAGTGGAATTTGTTCATCCCGATGACGGATAGATATGCTCTGGGCCCTCTCGGTGATATCACATTGATTAGCTTGCAAGCAAGTGATTTGATCGCTAGAATTTTATATCACGGGAACGAGAAAAGAGTGCATGTCGGTAACGAGATCAAACTAGGTATGGAGATACCGATGATCGAATCTCGGACATGTAATATATCGTGAAACAAAGGGATTAAGATACTAGTGTAAAAGGTTCACACGATCATAGAAGTCATCGTTGAATGTGTGGGAGTCAGTACAGATCTCCAGGTCCCGCTGCTGATTATTGATCGGAGAGGGGTCTCGATCATGTCTGCATTATTCGCGAACCATAGGGTGACACACTTAAGGGATATCGACACCATTCGGAGCAAATGATATGTCAGAAAAAGAAAAGGAAAGCGCAGGAATTTATTTCACTAGACACCAGAACTATTTCGGTTGAAATTGTTGAAACTGGTTCTGCATGTGAAATGGAATACTAGAAAGGGGTTTTATGTGAATGTTTGTTAATTAAAGTAATTAACAAAATTCTGAATAAATAAATAGAAGAGTTTTATTTAAATGAGAGCTTGCATTAAATTTGGTGGAAATTTAATGCATGTGAGTGGATTTTTGAGTGGAGGCTCTTTTATGGGAGTGGAGGCTTTTCATTTTGAGTGGGAGCTCCACCCACATGAATGTGGAAGAGGTGGGAGCAGCCCCCATGGATGTGCTCCATGCCCCTTGGGTTCCCCCATCTCCCCTATAAAAGCCCCCCCTCTCATCCTCTCAAAGCACACCTCCTCGTGAAGGATCTCTCTCCCCCCTTTAGAATTCCCTCATGGTCTCGGATCAGCGAGATACATGTTTCTAGTGGCTTTTTCTGGAAGGATTTGTTGCTTCCTCGGCTTCGCTAGAGCGAGGGCGTGGAGGTTGTCGGGGTACCCGTACGTGTGTGTGACGAGGTTTAATCTCGTCAATGCCCATTGTTATGGACTTGGGTTTTGGAGAAGATGGGGATGCTGGAGATCGTGGCACGGTTAACAGACAAGCAACCAGGGGACACGAGATTTACCCAGGTTCAGGGCCCCGGAGGGAAAACCCTACTCCTGCTTATGCGCTCTTGATTACTGGCGAACCAAGGTTCTGGTCTTGTGATTCGATCTGGCGTGGAGGTATGTGCGAAAGTATGAGTCGAGGGATCTAGGACGTACCCTCCTAGCCTTTATATAGATTTAGGCAGGTCCCGGGCATAGTCCTAGTCGATTACAAGTTCTAGGGTTTTACCCCTTTGAATTTCCTATCTATGCTAGTCTTGCTCTCCAAGGATCCGAAGGCGTCATGGGCCTTGGCCACCCGAAAATCATCGTGGGCCAGCGTATATCTGCTGTGGGACTTCCTTGGGCTGGAACAGGTATGCTAAAGTCACGTACCCGTAGGGTATAACCATGTCAGTAGCCCCCGAGTGATCAGTCGAATCGTAGATTCGTCTGAGGACTCTTCCATCTTTCGGGTGCAACTATGCATTAATAATATAAGTGTGTGTGTGGGGATTGTTGATGCATGTGCCTGACTCACCCGACGGATCAGGGTTATTTAACTGTCTTAGGACGAAGCAACACGATCTTCTTCAAGTTCGAGTCCCTTTACTCGAACCTGGAACATATGCTGGCGTAATTCGACTCAGGCCGCGGAGGACTTACAAGAGTGGAATTCCAGTGTTTTTAATTGATGTACCCAACGCGTCCATCAGGATTTTTCATCACGCCCGTTGGCATGGATTTATACTAGCGAGCTGATCGGTATGCGTTGCCGTGCCATCGGATGATATCTACATGTCTTATCTTTGCGTCATGACGCAGATCGAACATTTGTCACCACGGAGGTGCTTCGGGTGGCCAAGGAGGTTGTCGCTCACTCAGCGTTTTGTTGGGGCAGAGTTGCCAAAAAGTTTTTGCGTGCTGATCCGAAAGATCGCAGTCAAAGATTTCATAGGGTGCGCGACCAGCACTCCCTATGGGAGTAGCCCCCGAGTGTTTGTTCGAGTCGTAGACTCGAGCAGAGACTTTAGTTCAAGCATTGTTTAGTTGTTAAGTCCGTAGGACACGAAAATTTTCGGATGCTTAAATTCCTCCTCCCTATGGGAGTAGCCCCCGAGTCCTTAGTGGAGTCATAGACTCAACGTAGGACTCGAAAAAATACTTTGTCTTTATTCATCTTTCGGGTGCGCGGCCAGCTCTCCTGATAGGAGTAGCCCCCGAGTATTTAGTCGAATCGAAGATTCTAGTGAGTACTCTTAGCTGTGGAGCCGAAGAAAGTGCTAGTATAGCTTTTGATGACATCAGTGCTTACGATCGATGACCTCAAGCGTCTGCTACGCCAGAGATGACTTGACTGGACGAACGTGAGTCCCACTTGCTGACTTTGAATTGACCGGTCACGCGCGGCGTGGAGATAATTACGGCGTCTCCTCGATTTCCGCGCGTAGTGGACGGCGTGGTAACGACGGTTCGTTGTGGTGTTGACACGTGTACGGCCAGATCTGCCGTTGGCGTTAGGTCTTCTGGATGAACGGCTGCCATGCGTCGTCTTCGCTGTTATAATCATTGAGGGGAACCGTGGTTTGTTTTCACCGCACCAGTTCTTGTGTTTCACTGCCTCCTTGCGCTCGAGCGATTCTTGCTTCGCGCTGGGATTTCCTTCCACATTTCCGTCGTCCTTTGTACGTTTTTACCGCCGGCGCCGCCATAGCGTGATGGGTAAACCAAAGAAGTCTTCATCTGCGGTTGGTACCAGCGCTGCCGGAGGAAAGAAGGGTACCGCCGGTGCTCGCGTCACCGATGGTGGCTGGCGGCGATCAGAGACGCGGGAGAGCGATCTCCGCAAGCTGCGCGAGCGGGGCCTGATCCCGCAAGATACGGAGGCCGTCAAACTACCCGGCAATGAGGTAATCCCCCGTCCCCCATCTGGGTACCGGGTTATGTTTCTCGCCTTCGTTTTGCGTGGGTTTTCGTATCCAGTCCATGACTTCCTTCGTGGACTGCTCTTCTTCTAAGGGATTCAGCTGCATCATCTGTCTCCCAATTCTCTTCTCCACATTGCTTGTTTTATCACTTTTTGCGAGTGCTGGCTTGGCATTGAGCCGCACTTTGGCCTCTTTCGGAAGCTCTATTCCGTGAAGAGGCAATCTGGTTCGGATGGTGTGTATCCCATTGGGGGTTTCATCATCTCTCTTAGTCCCAATCTGCTCTTCTTTTCCTTTTCCATGTCCGAATCATCTGAAATCTTGGCGGAGGCGATGGTTTTATATCCATGACCAGAGTGCCTGGGCAAGATTTTGGTCTTGTTCCCTTTGACCCCTCCCAAATGATTGAGCGAAAAAGGTCTTGGAAAAACCAAATCTTGGACGGTGAGGTGGAGGAGATAGAGGCCCTCTACCGTCGGGTGGAGGATCTCCAGCTGATTCCAGAGAAGGAGGTGAACGGTGTGGACATCATCCGGACGTTTCTTGAGCGTCGGGTGCAGCCTCTCCAAGCGAGGACGCACCCGATGTTTCTTTATTCTGGGCGCCGCGATCCGACGAGGGTTTCGAGTGAGAAAATCTCCGAGGGGGATCTTGACAGGGCTCTTCGCGCGCTGTTGAAGTTCAAGGCCGAAGAAGAAATCCCGGGGAAGTCGCTGACTCCTCCCTTTTCTTCGACGTTGGTCGTACCGAAGGTGTAGATTTGTGCACGTAGTGCTCCCCCCCTTTTTTTATCGGTTGTGTATTTGTTTCCTTTGTTTGCTAACAAAATTCCTTCTGATCTTGCAGAGCATCAAAGTTCCGGGCATGGTACCACCGTTGCCCAAAAGGTATCCGAACGCCCCTGATGATGAAGTGGTTGATTCCGTGTCCGAGATGCCGTCGGCGCGGTCTCCAGCGGAGGATGCCGATGAGTCGAGTGAGGACCATACGCGAAAACGGTCACGGAGCTCCAGCGAGTCTTCGGATGCCTCGACTCCTCCGACTCCCAGAAACCCTCTGGGCCTTGAGCGTCATGATGATGGTCATGGAGGCTCTTCCTCTCCAATTCCTGCCATTCCTGTGCGGGCTGTAGCGCCGCACCCGCCAGCGAAGCGGAAGAAGGAAGAAAAGAAGGAGGAGAAGAAGGAAGAGAAGAAGAAGGAGAAGAGAGCCCGAAGGTCTCCTCCTGTCTTTGACCTGAGCTCACTGGGCTCGTAAGTTTCTTGCTGTACTTTTGTCCTTTTTCCTTCGTGATTGTTGTGTTTGTGCTGATTAGTTCATATGCAGGCATTCCTCCCGTGATTCCTCCAGTGGTGGCGCACGGGAGATGATGGGGGAGTCGAAGATTGCGTCTCCTCCCCCTCAGACGGTGGCGACTTCGGGTGGCGCGCCTCCGGATCCTCCGTTGCAGGAGGTGCAGGTGGTTGCGCCTCAAAATTTCGCAGGCGGTCCTTCGTAGTCACCATCAGAGCATGTAAGTTTGTTGCTTCATATCACGGGTGGAGCCCCCGAGTATCTTCGAGTGTGAATTTTGTTTTTACTCCTTTGTGTTGGGCGCAACCCCCAAGTCCTTTTCTTACTGCTATCTTTTTCTTCAGCCTTTTGTGCAAGAGGCCAAGCGACTGGTGCAGGAGCGCTTGGCGCTGGAAGCGAAACTTCGGCAGCTTCAAGGTACCTGTCTGCCTCTTGACGCCTTTCTTATGTATCCTGCTTATGTTGTTTGACACTTGCTTGTGTTAAATGCAGAGGAGCATAACGATTACCTCCGTGAGGTCGATGCTCTCAAAAAGAGTCTTGTCAATCGGAGAAGAAGGCCGGAGCCGCTGTTGGCGCGAAAGAGCGCCTCGAGCTAGAGCTGACTAAGGCAGCCGAAGCAAAAGAGCGTCTGCAGCAGGAGGCCGCGGATCGTGAGGAGCAGCTGGCCACCGTTGCGGCTGCTCGTGAAAAGGAGGTGGCAACGAAGCTCATGGCTGCTGCCGAGGCTATTTCGGGTGAGTGCTAGTTTTGTACTTGTTTCTTTTTCTTCGGGTCTTCTTCTATGCTGCTTTTCTTCATTTTGTCCTTCTTGTGTTTTGTCTCAGATGCCGCAGGCATCAGTTCGACCACGGTGCTCTGGAGCACGGGAGTGCTCTAGATGATGCCACTGTGGCGGTCGAAGACCGCTGCAACACTGTCGTCAACTCCCTCGCCAAGGCGAAAGAAGTCCTTGGTCGTTTCTACAAGGAGCTTGTCCCGAAGGGCGCAACCCTTGACGATGTGGATGCTCTGGCGGAGGATCTGTCAGCCGAAGCGCATGCGGCGTACAAACGCAAGCAGAAGGGCATCGGCGCGTCCGTCGGGCTGGCGATGGCCATGGCGGCTGGAGCGGAGCTGGATCTGCCCCAGATCACTTCTCGGATGCCGACGGCTGCGGATGGATCCGAGGTAGCCTTTGCTGCCTATTCTGCTCGCTGCAAGCGATATGGGCCCAAGCTCATTGATTTGTTGTCCGAGTACGCACTGCGGCAGCAGGGCGAGGCCAAAGCTAGGCAGTCTGGCTCTGAGGTGACTCAGTGCCCCGCATCTTAGGCGTAGTAGACGTAGGGTAGTTTGTAGTCTACTTTTGTTGTAAATATCTTGAAGAAAAAACCATCCTTGTGCCACGTAGTGGCCTTATATGTTTAATGAATTCTTCTGAGTTTTGCTCTATCATTGTCTGAAATGTGTTTGTCCCTTTCTTGTCCTGCTGCTTTAGGTTCCTTCGGGTGCTGACCCTGTAGAGGCTCCATCCGCAATGTCGTTGCGACCATCCTTGGATGATTCCTCGCAGCTCACTTTCCTTCGGGATCGTGTGCGTAGTCTGGAGAGGGAGTTGCTCGGGTTACGCGGTCATGCCGACGTTTGGAAGTCCAAGGCTGATCGTGGTGCAGCCAAAGAGGAGTACTTGGTGGCGGAGTTGGTCCGGCTGTCCGAGCAACTGCAATGTAAGTTGTTCTTTGGTCGAGCTGTAGCTCTGTTCTTCGGATGAGCCTGCTGGCCTTACTCTTATGTTATCCGATTGTTGCAGGTGCAAATCTTGCTCCGAGGGAAGAAAAAGAGCGTGTCGCTATTCGGGTCAATTGCTTGACTCAACAGGACATGGAGGCCGGCGGCTTCTTCTGGATGGATCGTGATCGCGCCATAGCCCCAGCGACGGTGCAGGATCGTGTTCATCAAGTTTCGCGGGTGCTCCGCCAGGTGCAGACATCGCTTTCCTCGGTGCTGCACGTCATGTTCCCTTTGGATGCCGAGTCGACAAGCCTTGCGGGTCTTCTGTCGAAATTTCGGAACGTAAGCAATGTCAAGGAGTTGGTGCGGCAGTAGCTTGTCGCAGGAGTGAAAGTTGCGTTGTCTCTTGTGAGGATGCACCGGCCTGACGTGGATTTGGCTGCCGTGGCTGCTGGGCCACCTCTTCGCCCTGATGGTGGCGAGTGGGACATGCGTCCGCATTATGCGGTTGTAAGGCAGTATGCCGAACAGATTGTAGATTTGTTTGAGCAGCGTGCCTAGGTTATTCTTCAACATAGGTAGTACCTGTAAAAAGAGAGAGATGTAAAATTTGTATATTTGGGCTGGGCCTGTTGTGCCCTTTGTTGTAAAGATTTGTTTGTATGTGAGCACGCAGTGCTTTAATTGGATACGTGTCCTTTTCGTTTGCCTGACGTTGTCAGCTACTCAGGTGTACACGTTTGTCCCTCATTCGATGAAATCGTGAGGTGGGGGGAGCCCCCGAGTGCGTTTGTAGCATATAGTATAGTTGCAGAAAATAGTGAAACGAAGTTTTGGGGCGAGACACTTAGCTTTATTTATATCGTAATGAAGGAGATACATTGTTCGGCTGAGTAGCCTTGGCTGGAAGCCTTATTGAAAGTAAAAGAAGGGGGTAGGTTGCTACGGATAGAATCGTCGCAGGTGCGAGATATTCCATGGGTTGGAGTATGCGACTCCGGACTCCACGTGCTTGAGGCGATAGGCGCCACCTGGGATGACTTCGGTGATGACGTAAGTTCCTTCCCATGGCGACTCGAATTTATTCGGTCGCTTTTGCTTGAGTCGCAAGACGAGGTCTCCTTCGACGAAGGACCTTGGCGCATGGCCGTGGTATGGTAGTTGCGGAGACTCTGCTGGTACACCGCTATCGAGCTGCTGCTATATCCCGTGCTTCGTCGAGTGTATCGACAGCGTCTTCGAGTGCGGCCGTGGATTCAGCTTCACTGTAGGCGACGACCCGTGGGGCCTGGTGGCGTACTTCGGCTGGTAGCACGGCTTCGGCTCCGTGTACCATGAAGAACGGTGTGTAGCCGGTGGAGCTGTTTGGCGTAGTTCGTAAGCTCCACAGGACGGAGGGTAGCTCCTTCGTCCAATTTCCAGCTTTGTGTTCGAGTGAGCTCATGAGGCGCTTCTTGATGCCGGCTCCGATTAGGCCGTTGGCCTTTTCCACTTGTCCGTTCGTTTGCGGGTGTGCCACTGAGGCATATGTGATGTTGATCCCAAGGCCTTCGCAGAAGTCCTGGAATTCTTCGGAGATGAAGTTCGATCCGTTGTCGGTGATGATGCTGTGTGGTACGCCGAACCTGTAGACAATGGACTCGAAGAACTTGACGGCAGTTTTGCCTTTCTGGTTGGTGACTAGCATGGCCTCGATCCACTTGGTGAATTTGTCGATCGCAACTGTGAGGAAGACGTGTCCTCCTTTTGAGGATTTTGGCAGTTTGCCGATCATGTCGAGGCCCCATTGAGCGAAAGGCCAAGCTATAGGTATGGGCCTGAGCTCGGACCCGGGTGCGTGCCGTTTGTCGGCAAACCGTTGGCATCCGTTGCATCTTCGGACGATGTCCTTTGCGTCGCTCATGGTCGTTGGCCAGTAGAATCCTGCTTGTAGAGCTTTGGCGACAAGGGAGCGGCTGCATGCATGGTGGCCGCAGATGCCTTCGTGGATGTCTTGGAGTATGGCTTTGTCGTCGTCGATGGTGACACACCGTTGAAGTATGCCCGTGATGCTCCGCTTGTACAGCTCGCCGTTGATGATGGTGAAGGCTTTTGACCTGCGAGATATGCGCCGGGCGTCTGTTGGGCTGTCAGGCAATTCTCCGGTTATCAAGAACTGGAGGTATGGTCGTGTCCAAGATTCTTCGACTGCCATGACCTGCATTAGGTTGACCATGTCCACCTCTGTGTCCAGCTTTTCGGGTCCTTCGTGTCCTTTGGGTAGCGTAGCTCCCGAGTGCTCTGCTTCTTCGGGTGATCCCTTGGGGAATTTCCGCTTGATGGATGGCATGCAGATTTGTTCGACGAACAAACCTGGTGGCACCTTTGCGCAAGTGGAGCCGATGTTGGCGAGTCTATCGGCTTCCTCGTTGCTCTCTCTTCCAACGTGCCAAAGTTCGCAGCCGTCGAATTCTCCTTCGAGTGCGTTGTAGAGCGCGCGGTACGCGATCATGTTTTCGGTGTGTGCGTCACACTCATTCATCGTCTGCTGGACGACGAGGTTGGAGTCACCGTAGATGACCAGGCGCGTTGCGCCGCATATCTTTGCCATCCTCATGCCATGGATGAGGGCTTCATATTCGGCTTCGTTGTTGGAGGCCCTAAATTTCATCCGAAGAACATACTTCATCTTGTCACCCTGTGGGGAGGTCAGTATGACCCCTGCCCCTGCTCCGGCTTCGCGCTTGGAGCCGTCGAAATGCATTGTCCAGGACTGCGACATGTCTGGGGTGTCTGGCAGCTGCAGCTCCATCCAGTGTACCAGGAAGTCCGGAAGGACTTGAGATTTGATTGCGTGTCTCTTCTCGTAGACGATGTCCAAGGGTGATAGTTCGATGCCCCACAGGGCTACCCGTCCCGTGGCCTCTGGATTATTCAGTATGCTGTTTTAGGGGTGCTTCGTTTACGACCATCACTTGGTGCTCCTGGAAGTAATGGCTCGGCCGTCGAGCCGTCATGAATACGCCGTAGGCTAGCTTCTGGTAGTGAGGGTACCTCTGCTTTGTTGGTGTCAGTACCTCGCTGAGGTAGTAAATTGGGCACTGGACCCTGTGGGTCTTGCCTTCTTCGGGTCGTTCGACCACGAGTACGGTGCTGACCACCTGATGTGTGGCTGCAATGTACAGCAGCAAGGGCTCGTGCTCCTTTGGCGTGACCAAAACGGGCGAGGTGGAGAGGAGCCGTTTGAGGCTTTCGAATGCGTCGTTGGCTTCTGGCGTCCACTCGAACTTGTCTGCTTTACGCAGCAGCTGGTAGAATGGTAGGGCCTTCTCGCCCATACGGCTGATGAACCTGCTTAGCGCCGCTACTCGTCCTGCGAGCTGTTGGACGCCCTTGAGGTTTTTCGGCTTCTCCATCGTCATGATGGCTTTGATTTTCTTCGGGTTCGCCTCGATCCCTCATTGAGAGATGAAGTACCCTAGCAACTGACCTGATGGGCCGCCGAAGGCGCACTTTTCGAGGTTGAGCTTGATCCTGTAGCGATCAAGGTTGTCGAACGTCTCGCGGAGATCGTCGATAAGTGTCCTTGCCTCCTTGGTTTTTATTACTATGTCATCGACATAAACTTGGACGTTGCGACCAATCTGGTCCTTGAGGCAGGCCTGCATGCATTGCTGGTACGTGGCACCCGTGTTTTTTAGCCCGAAGGGCATTGTGTTGTAACAGAATACTCCGAACGGTGTAATAAACGCCGTTTTCTCCTGGTCTTCGACCTTGAGCCGAATCTGGTTATAGCCTGAGTAGGCATCGAGGAAGGAGAGTTTCTCGCAACCTGCAGTCGAATCGATAATCTGGTCGATCCGTGGAAGAGGGAAGTGGTCCATTGGGCAATGCTTATTTAGTGACGTGAAGTCCACGCACATCCGCAGAATGTCCGTGTCCTTCTTCGGGACCATCACTGTGTTTGCAAGCCACTCGCTTTCTTTGATTTCCTTGATGAAGTCTGCAACGAGTAGTCTATTGATTTCCTTGCCGATGGCTTCGGCTTGTGGCTCCGACAATCTTCGGATGGACTGCTTGACTGGCTTGGTGTCTGGAAAGACATTGAGTGCATGCTCGGCGAATTCCCTGGGAACTCCTGGCATGTCCGCAGGACACCAGGCGAAGATTTCCCAGCGCTCACGGAGGAATTCGACGAGCGCGCCTTCCTATGCGGTGCTGAGGTCACTGGCGATCAAGGCCGTCTTGGAGGCATCCGTCGGATGGACCTATACTTTCTTGGTGTTGACGGTGGAGTCGAAGGACATGTCAGGTGCGTTCTGCCTTGTGACTGGGGGTAGCCCATTGTCCGTCACCTCGCGAAGCCTTACAAGCTCGTCTTGCATGCCGAAACACTGGGAAATTTTGTTGAAATCCCTGCCGCATTGGTCCGATCGGGTGAAGCTCCCATGGACTGTGATGACGCCCCTTGGTCCTGGCATCTTGAGTAGTAGCTATGTGTAGTGTGGGACGGCCAGGAACCTTGCGAATGCTACACGCCCCAGGATGGCGTGGTATTGTGACGGCCAGTCCACCACTTCGAATTCAAGTCGCTCCTGCCAAAAGTTGTCCGGCTTTCCGAAGATGACGTCGAGTCCTATTTTGCCCAGGGGGAATATGCCCTTTCCTGGTACAATGCCGTGGAACGTTGTGTCTGATTGTTCCAGGCTGCATTGCAGGATCCGCATAGCTGCCAGGGTGCTTGCGAACATTAGGTTGATGCCGCTGCCACCGTCCATGAAGACGCGGCTCATCTTGAAGCCTCCGATCTGTGCCTCTAGCACTAGGACAGCATGACCTGGGCGAGGGATCTGGCAAGGGTGATCTACGCGAGTGAACGTGATGTAGGACTCCGATCCGCTGAGGTGCTCAGGGATTGCAGGTGGAGTTGCCACGGCCAAGTTGATTTGTCGGGTGATTTTCTTCTGCACCCTGTTTGTGGGGCGCCCCTTCTGGATCATATTTAGTGCTCCCTTTGGTGGGGGGTATACGACCCCGGCGTTGTTTTGCGCTGGTGCGACTGGTTGGTTTGGGCCTCCAATAGGTGGCGGAGGAGGAGCTCTGTGTGCTATTTCTTCTGGCGCGGGTGCATTTCCGAACGCAGGGATTGGTGCTTGTTGCCTCATCTACGCCATGCTTTCGCTGAGTTTCTGGAACTCGCGGCAGTCCTTGAACATGTGACTGGATTTCTTTTTGCCATCTTGCTTGTCGATGTAAGTGGATGGTGCATGGGCCCGAAAGTTTTTCGAATGCTGAGGGTCCGTTGTCGCGGTCGCGGCGTTTCCACGACTGTGCTGGTCGTCCGTTGTCGCGGAGATTTCCTCCGCGATATCCTCCGCTGTTGCGGCTGTTGTCGTTGCGGCGGTCGGCATAGCCGGCCGCGACCATGTCGGGTCCGTCGCGGTCTTCGTAGACACGCGATCTCCTCTTGCTGCAGCGTTCTCGCCTTCGGCCGTAGTCGTCCTCTTCATCTGATTGCGCTCGCTGGATGCAATCTTAAATCGCCTAACTGTTGGCAATTTCCATGAGGTGGTCGAGTGTCTTGGGCTTGACACGCCCAAGTTCTTCCTTGAAATCTTGGCGTTTGACGCCGTCTCTGAAGGCGTCGATGGCCCTCTCCTCGGAGATATGCGCGACAGAGTTCTTGGTGGTAGACCAGCGTAATATGTACGAGCGAATAGATTCCCCCGTTCTCTGAGTGCAGGCTCGCAATTCTTCGATTGAGGCGGGCCTCTTGCTGGTGCCCTTGAAATTTCGGATGAAGCTGTAAGCTAGCTCCTCCCAATTTCGGATGGATCCTGCTGATAGGCTGCTGAGCAGGCCATACCGCTTTCACCGCAATTTGGAGGCATTGCATGGCGGTTTCTTTGTTACCGCCGTGAAGCTTGACGGATGACAGATGATCGCTGAGCCAAGATTTTGGATCTTGCGTGCCGTTGAACTTCGGAGTATCCGAAGGAAGCTTGAAATTGCGTGGCATCTGTGTTCGCCGAACAGATCTGCTGAAGCATCGAGCTCCACAGAGTTCTCCTTCATCTTCATCCATCTCGGTCTCGGACGAGCATGCGCGTTTGGCTCGCGCTTTGTCGATTTTGCGCTGTGTAAGCGCGTTTCTGGCGTCGTAGTCGCGTTTATGGCGATGCGAGCTATTCTTCCTTTGAGGAAGGTCGTGCTCCTCCTCCTCTTCGGATGAGGGGGTGGAGCTACGGTCGCGTCTGACCGGAGCTTTCTTCTTCGGCTCCGCGGGAGCATCTTCGTGGAGCGCAGCTCCGACGAGTCCGAGTCCGGTGAGTGCGGACTTATGCATGGCTCTTTTCGGGTCCCCTTCCGGAGGTTGGTGGGCCGCGAGATACGCAGTGGCTGCCAGGATCGCAGCCTGCGGTGTCTTCGGGATGATGTTGCCGTCGGCATCCATATCCATGAACGACGTGTGGAGAGTTCGGGTCACATCATGGCGTTCCTTGGGATACATGTTCTCCACCGGCGAGCGATGCTTGTTTCCCTGATTTCCATTCGTGCTACGGCGAGCCGGGTGCCATGGCGAGCCGGGTGCCATGGCGGAGAGCGCAGCTCGTCGCGCGCTGGACTCGGAGGCTGCTTGCTTGCGTTTATCAAGTGTCTCTTGCATCTTGACTTGCTTCTTGTGCTCCTCGATGAGGAGATAGTGGTACGCCATCAGTAGGTCGCGTGGTGAATCCACAGGCAGGACTATGTCGCCTGCGACGGCACGGCGTGCCTGGACCCATCCTTCTTTGCTAAGTTGGATGCCGTGGCCGTTTTTTTCCCCTTCGGGTGGGGGGATTGGCTTCTTCTGTTCCCGCTGTTTCCGTCCTGCGGATTGGGGTTCGTGTTGGGCGGCGGGTTAGGCGTTTGTTGATCCTGGATGACCGCGGCGCATAGGCGCCAGATCGGTTCTTCTTGCCGCAACTTTCAGATCCGGAAGTAGGTCCTTCATCCGAAGGTGGATCGCCAGATCGGAGTTGCATTGCCGCCTGTAGAACTCATCTGTCGATGGTGACGTGCGTATCACGGGGTGTGGAGCCCACGAGGCGGGCCTGATTGATGGCACGGGCACCCGCTCAGGAAGGTGGAGGGTGCCGGTTTGTCCCACCTGGAAGCAGAAACTCCCGAACAAAATTTCGAGTCCGTCGCCTACGGGCTCGAAATCTTTCATGGTGGCCAGCGAGTGGGCGGTGAAGTTGAAAGTCCCGAAGAGAAGGTGATTCTTCGTCGTCGCGGAGTTGTAGATCGGTCGGGTTGGAACCATCACTATCGCACAATCAGCAGCCCCGATTCCCACACACGGCGCCAATTGACGAGGTTTAATCTCGCCAATGCCCATTGTTATGGACTTGGGTTTTGGAGAAGATGGGGATGCTGGAGATCGTGGCACGGTTAACAGACAAGCAACCAGGGGACACGAGATTTACCCAGGTTCAGGGCCCCGGAGGGAAAACCCTACTCCTGCTTGTCTGCTCTTGATTACGGCGGAACCGAAGGTTACAGGGTGCGCAGATTCGATCTGGCGTGGAGGTATGTGCGAAAGTATGAGTCGAGGGATCTAGGACGTACCCTCCTAGCCTTTATATAGATTTAGGCAGGTCCCGGGCATAGTCCTAGTCGATTACAAGTTCTAGGGTTTTACCCCTTTGAATTTCCTATCTATGCTAGTCTTGCTCTCCAAGGATCCGAAGGCGTCATGGGCCTTGGCCACCCGAAAATCGACGTGGGCCAGCGTATATCTGCTGTGGGACTTCCTTGGGCTGGACCAGGTATGCTGAAGTCACGTACCCATAGGGTATAACCATGTCAGTGTGCGATCACGGATGCACCACTGCTTTGCGGTGCTGGACTTGATGGTGCTGGACCGGCTGGACCAGATGGACTTCATCACGATCTTTAGATCGGCAAGCGTTCGTCTACATCATCCACGAGTACAACCTCGTTAACACTATTCGGTCTTCGAGGGTATGTATCTATGGATGTATATCCATCCGTTGCTTGTATCTAGTATATAGATCTTAGTACTTAGTTGTTCCCATCATAGGAAAATTTTGTTTTCTGTGCTGCGAACCCTACAGGGGTATCAGAGCCGGATCTATGCATAGATGCTTTGCACGAGTAGTACACATATGAGTATGTGGGCGATGATGATCATTTTATTGCTTCTTAGTTGTAATTTGGATATTGGTGGCATAGTGGGATGAAGCGGCCCGGACAAACTGTACATGTCCTCGCACATGAGACCTGTTCCACGCTTGGCATGCAACTAGTTTTGCATAAGTGGCTAGCGGGTGTCTGTCTCTCCTACTATAGTCAATATTAATTTGCAACGAGTTGTCAACAATTTGGTTATCCTCGTTGTGGTTCATGTTCGTAGGTAAGAACGGTTCTATCTTCGAAAGCCCTAAGCCACGTAAAACTTGCAATGGATAAATTAGAGGCGTCTAGTTTAGATTGTTGCTGGGCTAGTGTTATGATATGGTGATGTTGTAAGTAGAAGTATGATATGATACTCTTACAACACACATAACGTGTAAGTTCCATAGACCTTGGCCTTACACATAAAGGTATGATAGTAATCATACCACGGTGCACATGATAGAGATCATATGCGGGAACCATATCATTTCACTAATAAACATGTGATGTTTGATAACATCTTATATTGCTTGTTTGGCATTTTATTAGCATAATAAGATGAACCCTCATTTAAATATCAAGATAAGAATGTGTTCTTCCTTTAGTATGCACCGATTATGTTCTCGTCGCTCCAAGACATCACGTGATGATCGGGTGTTCTTGGATCCACGACCATATTTCGGGTGTAAGACGAATACTAAGGTTCTCACTTGGCGATCCTAACATGTATAGACATGGCCTCGGAACACGGACCGAAAGGTTAAGCATGAGTCATATGGTAGATATGATGCCCATTTTATGCTCGCCTTTGAAGCTACACCGACTCACGTGATGATCGGACTTGGTGTAGTGGATTTGGTTCATGTAATCACCAAAAATACACGAGGGATGTTGTTTTTGAGTGGGGGTTCATTTCTAATTTGGATTAGAAGAACTCAATTTATCATAAATTAAATCAAAGTGAATTTGCATAATTTGTTATAGTCATTGGTATTCGTTCACCACCTTATGCATAGTTGTAATTGAGATAATAAAACTATAGAATTCTGGATATATACTTTACAAATTGGTATCATATTGTGTTGAGTGTCAATCTAAAGTTTAAAGTCCTATTGCAAACTTTCAGCAAACTTTGTTTACTCCGTGAAATTTGATAATTAGTATTAAATCGAGATTAACAATTCCAGTGTTAGTATCTTAAGTATCATGTTTGCATCCATGATTCTTGATTGTTTTAATATCAAGTTTATCTAGGAGATGAAAGAATTGTTTCAGAAACCATCATGTGTGATAGATATAACGATATCTGAAACAATGTTTTGGTTGCAATATGATAGAGTATAATGCATGTTCTCATATTGGATGAGAATTTACAAAGGTTGGAGGTGCTAGACATCCTAATCATCCAAAAGGGTTTTGGAAAGTAACATTATACTCAAGATTCGTCCTTATAAGCTACATTAGCTTGATCATGAAATTTTTCATGATAAGGATGAATATAAGATGTATGTAAAGTGTTTACTACACTAAAAAAGATTACTAAAGAATGGATTTTGAAAGAATGCCGATCATTTTGATGATGGTGATCTACTTCAAAGTGCAAGTCCAAAGGTATTATTATTTGAATATACATGCTTTGGACTATATGTCATGTATATGGCGCCACTTTTGATGTTGATAGATTATTTTAAAAGGAAAAAGGAAATGCTGGAAGAGAATCTATAAAATATATCCGGCAGAAAAGAAAAGATTGGAAATATCCAATTTAGGTATCTAGAAGATATACATGTTATGGTTGTATTCTTTGCTTGTTAAACAATGTGGTTCTTGGGTATTGGATACCGAATTGGTTGGTATGAAGTTTCATACGGAACGACGGATTCTCATGGACCACAATGGCCTAAGTAACTAGCAAGAATATGTGATGATGTTCATCGAAAACAAACAAACTGTTGTTTGTATTTCTCGTTGACATCAAAGCTTGACTTCAAGATTTGTTTTAATAATTGTTATTTAAATCAGGTATTATGAGAACAAAGGTTGTTCAAATAATTACCGTATTCCATATAAGATTGATGATTTACAAATCTAGTTGGAGAAATCACATCCATAAAACCTAATGCTAAAATGTTGCAAGACAAATGATTGAAAGATCAATTATGAAGTGACATCGCCATTTAAATTATATTGGAAATAAAACATGAAGAATCTCCATATTCATGGATTTTTGGAGTCTTTGATTTGATCAAGTGACGCTTGTGAGATTTTCCTCGGGATAATTAAAACTTCGTTCAAATGCCAAAGAAGAACGAACGACTAAAATATTGGAATTTATACATATCGATGTATGTAGTCCATTATGTATAGTCGTAAGCGATGGATTTCAACTTCATATGCTTTCTACGGAAATTTGAGTGAATGTTCACTTAATTAGAAAGAAATATGAAATATTTTAAAAACGTTTTCAAAGACTTTCAAGATGAAGTGGAAAATCATTGTAACAAGAAAATAAATGATTTATGATTTGATCATAAAGGGATTTATTTGAGTTACAAGTGTAACAAGAAAAATAAATGAATTATGATTTATCATAAAGGGATTTATTTGAGTTGCAAGTTTAGCAAAACACCTAGATTTACATCTCCCGAAACACCATAGGAGTATGGAGTGTTTGATATTTGTAATGAAACCTTGTTTGACATGGTTGGATCAAAGGGGTTATTTATAAAACTGCCATTATGTTTTAAAAGATTAAAAGCTTTAGAGACTACCACTTTTATACTGAAAAGAGCTCCATCTTGATCCGTTGAAATGACACCATGGAAGTTATGGTTTGGGGTAAAACCCAAATTGTCATTTCTTAAATTTTGGTATGCTAAACATAAGTAAGATGTTTACAACCAAAGTCGGACGAGCATGTCTTTGTAGGTTATTTCGAATAACAATTGGTTATTCCTCCATAACACCGAGGACAAAAGGGTTTGTCGCTTGAAATGTGAAGTTTCTTGAAAAAGGAATTTTCCGCAAAAGTTAAGTGGGAGGACAATAGAACTTTGATAATGTTAACGAACCTTAGCTAAATGTGCTGAGTTGCGCAGCGCCGGAAATCATTCTGGATGCTGCCATAATGCTCATAGCTTATGTGCCTCAAAGGTTATGGTCACGGAGATCTAAGTTCCTATTGAACCAAGTAGGTCGGATAAACAATCAAATGTTGAGATTTGAGAGTAAATCATTATTGTTTGACAATGATGAACCGACTACATACAAAGAAGCGATGATGGGCCCTGACTCCATCAAATGGCTTGAAGCCATAAAATCCGTGATAGTTCCATACACGAGAAATCAAGTTTTGAACTTGGAAGACCCTCCAGAAAGGTGTAAAAAACTATCGGTCGTATTTGGATATATAAAGAAACAGACATGGATGTTTCACATCTATGAAATAGTCGACATGTCGTAAAGTATTTTATGACAATGTTCAAGGAGTTGACTATGACAAGATTTGATCTTTCATAGCGATATTTAGTCTGGACGGATTAAAGTAGTAATCACTACATATAATTTGGTATATGGTAGATGAATAAACAAAATAAACTTCTTCTAATAGAATGGTTACCTAGGACGTGTACATGACACGATACAAAGGGTTTTGTTAATTCAAAGGATGCTAAAAGGGCATGCAAACTTCAATGGTTGAAGTAAGCATCACGGAGTTGGAATCTTCACCGTGATGAAAAGGAGTTTTCATCAGGAGACGATGAAGATGCTTGCATTTGCAAGAAATTAAGTGGGAGCGCTGAGACATATTTCTAATACATTATGTGGAAGACATCTTGTTGATTGGAAATGATGTATGTTTTATTGACAAAGGTTAAGAATTTCATTTCGATGAAAGACTTAGGCAAAACCCGAATATTTAGCATGAATGTCTATAGTGGATAGACTATGACACTAATATTGTTGTGCCAAACGTACATATATGAGATATTGAAGGAGTTCAATATATAAACGACAAGAAATGGTTCTTGTCGCATGGAAAGGAATTGAATCAAGATTCAAGTGTATCGACAATTGATAAGTGGAACAATATTCAAGTGCTTTGACACTTGATGAGTGAAATCACAAGAATGTTTTGATTAATCATACCATGATATGTACACATCCAGATATGTCCTATGCTCTAAGTGTTATGAGCATATACCAGAATGAATCATAAAATAATCATTGGACGATAGTGAGGATATTCTTATGATATTTTGGAAGAACTAAGAATATATTTGTGTAGAGGTGACAAACAATTACAAATAGTTAATTGTAAAGCGTTACATTGATACTAGTTTTGTCACAAGATACAAATTAAGTTTATCTCAATTTAAACTATGGGTGGCATAATGAAATGGAAAGAAAGTTTCCATGATGGATTTGGATAAATTCCAAAGTTAAGACATTGTGACGAATACTACAACAAAAGGCTAAGTATATGACTGCTATAGTATCAGCAAAGGAGGACATTTGTGTCAAGTAGTTTGTTATCAAACTAAGGTATGGTTCACAACGGGATAACACTAAAGATATATTGTACGAAAATAGTATCGACATGGTTTAACCCCAAGGAACTAAAGGTCTCACCAAAAGACAAAATTTATACAATGCCATCTCATTGGAGAATGAGTGATGCGTGAAGACGCAAAGACATGCAAATACACACGGACCTAAAAGTGTTAGATCCGTAGATTATGTTAACCACTTGCAATTGCGTATATGGAACACCAGAAAGCCATAGTGTTCAATACGCAAAGTTTCTAAAACTAGATTATTGTCTCTAGTGCAAGTGGGAGACTGAAGGGAATATGCCCGAGAGGCAATAATAAAGTGGTTATTATCGTATTCCTTATTTATGATAAATGTTTATTTTGCATGCTATAATTGTATTAATACGGAAACATTAATACATGTGTGTTTAATAAACAAAAAGGAAGTTCCTAGTTATGCCTCTCTTATAAACTAGCTCGTTGATTAACTAGATGATCAAAAGTTTCCTGATCATGGACATTGGATGTTAATAACGAGGTCACAACATTAGTGTAATGATGTGATGAACATTCATACGAAGTATAGCATTACGATCAAAGTCATTGAGTTTATATTTCTATAACAACTTACGAAGTGATCCTAATACTTAGACCATGAGATCATGTCAATCACTAACACCGGAAGAGTTTCTCGATGACATCAAACGTCACACCGTAACTGGGTGATTATAAAGATGGCTTCAGAACTACTAAAGTGTTATGTTGAGGTTCATGGATCGAGAGTGGAATTTGTTCATCCCGATGACGGATAGATATGCTCTGGGCCCTCTCAGTGATATCATATTGATTAGCTTGCAAGCAAGTGATTTGATCACTAGAATGTTATATCACGGGAACGAGAAAAGAGTGCATGTAGGTAACGAGATCAAACTAGGTATGGAGATACCGATGATCGAATCTCGGACATGTAATATATCGTGAAACAAAGGGATTAAGATACTAGCGTAAAAGGTTCACACGATCACAGAAGTCATCGTTGAATGTGTGGGAGTCAGTACGGATCTCCATGTCTCGCTGCTGATTATTGATCGGAGAGGGGTGTCGATCATGTCTGCATTATTAGCGAACCATAGGGTGACACACTTAAGGGATACCGACACCATTCGGAGCAAATGATATGTCAGAAAAAGAAAAGGAAAGCGCAGGAATTTATTTCACTAGACACCGGAACTGTTTCGGTTGAAATTGCTGAAACTAGTTCTGCATGTGAAATGGAATACTAGCAAGGGGTTTTATGTGAATGTTTGTTAATTAAAGTAATTAATAAAATTCTAAATAAATAAATAAAAGAGTTTTATTTAAATGAGAGCTTGCATTAAATTTGGTGGAAATTTAATGCATGTGAGTGGATTTTTTAGTGGAGGCTCTTTTATGGGAGTGGAGGCTTTTCATTTTGAGTGGGAGCTCCACCCACATGAATGTGGGAGAGGTGGGGGCAGCCCCCATGGCTGGGAGCCATTCCCCTTGGGTGCCCCCTCTCTCCCCTATAAAAGGCCCCCCTCTCATCCTCTCAAAGCACACCTCCTCGCGAAGGATCTCTCTCCCCCTTTAGAATTCCCTCATGGTCTCGGATCAACGAGATACATGTTTCCGGTGGCTTTTTCTAGAAGGATTTGATGCTTCCGCTGCTTCGCTGGAGCGAGGGCGCGGAGGTTGTCGGGGTACCCGTACGTGTGTGCGATCACGGATGCACCATTTGCTTATCTTTGGACTTGATGGTGCTGGACCGGCTGGACCAGATAGACTTCATCACGATCTTGAGATCGGCAAGCGTTCGTCTACATCATCCACGAGTACAACCTCGTTAACACTATTCGGTCTTCGAGGGTATGTATTCTATGGATGTATATCCACCCGTTGCTTGTATCTAGTAGATAGATCTTGGTACTTAGTTGTACCCATCGTAGGAAAATTTTGTTTTCTATGCTGCGAACCCTACATGCACTTGTACCTTGTTGTACTTAGTTGATATCATGTTATTTTGTCTATGGATGTCACCGGTGTGAAATAAAAAGGGAACTTGTAAGTCCATGGAGTTTGTATCCTGTGTTAGAGAAACGCCTGGGCCGCTAGCCAAAGCCATGCCTAATCATGGTGGAAACTTGTAGCATCACCATAGTGACATCTATGAAGCATTCTTCTTATAAAAAATAGACACATTGAGAAAAGAGGAAAGAGAGAAAAACACCATATTCCAATGGTACATAAGAAGAATTCCTGAGATGCTCATTTTCTGCTTGCCTTGTCATTTTGGTTATGGGAAAGCTCCTGTACCATGTGCAAGGGGTATCCCGTTGGCGGTTCTCAATGATATGCAAATACTTACAGTGACAAGAACTTACCTGGACCCAAAGTTGAGTATGCATGATGTGTGGCCCTCGTATTCAAGGGGCATGAGATTGCCAACTTATACTTCGTCTAGCATATACTCCAGCTTTGCCACTTTAACCTTAAACACTTCAAGATGCTTATGATAGAGGCAATGAGGGTTGAAAGCTAACAAGTACCATAATTTTTGGAAGCTCTTTTTGAAACTTGTAATCCCTGCTTCCTTTAAAAGAGGCTAAGGGAACACTATTAGGATCTAGAGGAGCTTTCCCATTAACAAGCTGATGGCGCCCAGTACTTGTCGTGGAACGCTTCGTTGGAAACCCCAAGAGCAAGGTATGAAGCAACACAACAACAAGAGGGGGTATTTATGCTCGATAGTGACTCCAAGAGGGGGTATTTATGCTCGATAGTGGGTTCATGCCTCTAGTTTCCAAGGGAAGTGACGGAAATATCTTCGGTTGTAGATGTGTTGTTGCTACTAGGGAGAAAACAACAGTCTCTTGTTCATGGAACATGTGGATTGTTTACCTTACACACTTTGCTTAAATCAGTTGTCTGTTGCTTGCAACTTAATACTATCGGGGGTTAAGATGATAAACTGAAGGTGGACTTCTAGCCATAGATGCAGTTGGATGGCGGTCTATGTATCTTGTTGTATTGCCCAATCGAATCTCATAGGATCTTTCTGACTAGTAATTGCATTGTTATGCCTTGCTCAGTTTCTGTCAATTGCCCTGCTGTAATTTGTTTACCTTTCATGCTATGTTGTTTATCTAAGGAGAGCACCTCTAGTGAACTATGGACCCCGGTCCAATCTTTACCATTGATACATCTTCCACTTTTACTTGCTTGCTTGCTGCAAACTATTACCTTCCACACCATACGTTTAATCCTTTGTTACAGCAAACCAGTGAGCTTGACAACCTCACTGATTCGTTGGGGCAAAGTCTTGAGTTTGTGTTGTGCAGGTCTACGCGTTGCTTGCAACACCTGTGTGACGTTTCCTTCCTCCTACTGATGCGATAACCTCGGTTTCTTACTGAGGGAAACTTGCTGTTGTGCTGCTTCATACCTTGCTCTTGGGGTTCCCAACGAAGCATCCCACGACAAGTGGTGGGCGCCATCACAAAGCTCCTTACAAGAAACCCATCATCAAGAAGAATCCAATCAATGAGAAGAAGGGCGAAATTGTATTGATCACTCATGAAGAATTCTCCTCCGATAATGAAGATGATGAAGATGAGGAAGAGGAAATATCAAGTGGTGTGGCTGCTCTAGCCACTACGTCTACTCCAACATTTTCACTCTTCGATTCTCCAAATGAGAATACTCCTAACAAGAACGTCACTTGCCTTATGGCAAGAGGAACAGAGGTATCCTCATCATCTCATTCCACCCCCTTAGCTAATGACGAAATTGATGATGAGATGTCTCTTGAAGTAAAAAAAGGGAATTAATTGCTTTTGATGAGTTTGTGACTAACTTACAAGGGGAGGCTAAGATACATTTTGGGAACATCTTAGATCAACTTTCCCACACACAAGAGCTTCTAGATGTAAGATGTAAACTAGGGAATGAACACATGATTGAGATAGAAGCCCTAAATAAGGATCTAGAAGAAGAACAAGAGACTAGAATGTCTCTTGAACTAAAACTTCAAGGGCTTTATGAGGCCAATGACGTAATTATTAATAGACTCATCAAGGAACGTGATCATGCTATTGCTAAATATAAAAGGGCTAAAAAGGATAAGATTGAGTTTGGTGTGGTTCATGAAAAACTTGCCGAGGACTTTAGTTCACTTGACAAGGCTCACAAGGCATTGGAAAGTAAACTCTTGTCACTCACAAAGTCCTATGAAACGCTTCAAACTCAATTGACCAATATTCCTTCACCTAGTAATTTCATTCCTTCTAGTAGTACAACTATTCTTGAAGAAAATGCTAGGTTGAAGGGGGAGCTAGCCAAGGCCACATTTCCACAAGGTAACAAGTCCATTGATGATCTTTTGAGTAAGCAAAGGCCTAGTGGTGAGAAAAGGGGCATTGATTTTGTCTCCAAAGCCAAGAAGAAGAACAACAATAAGAAGGCCAAGCCCGCACAAGAGAAAAACAAGGCCATTGTGGATAAGTAAGACCACAAGCGGTAAAATTATGTCTCGTGATGATTTTGTGGGAAGTGATAACCCTCACTATGTTCTAATGCGTGATTAGTATGGTGATGTGTATGCTCAATATGTTGTCCCATATGATGGTTATATTGCTTGGTCTATTTGGGTCCCCAAGTTCCTTGTTGCTAACAAAAGTGGACCCATTGAAAAATGGGTACCTAAAAATTAGCTTGATCTTTTGTAGACATATGCTTCCGGAGGGTCAAAATGGGTGCTTGATAGTGGTTTCACAAGTCATATGACCGGAAGCTCTTCTATTTTCAAAGAATTAAGGCCAAATGATGATCAAATCTCTGTGACATATGCCGACAAGTCAAAGTCTAAGGTAATGGGTTTTGGCAAGGTAGTGGTTGCCCATGATATTACACTTGTGGACATCATGATTGTTGAGACCCTTGGTTACAATTTACTTTTAGTTCGTGCTCTTGGAAAGATGGGCTTTGCCGTCTTTATTGATAATGATATTGTGGTCCTCATGTGGAGCAAGTCTCTCAAGGTCGTTTTCGTTGGGTACGTCGAACATGACTTGTATGTGGTGTACTTTTCAGGGCAAACCACTACAAGTGTTATGTGCTTATTCGAAAAGGACGATGTGGGTTGGTTATGGCATCGCCGACTAGCCCATGTCAATATGAGAACTTTGCAAAGCCTCCACAAGGAGGGCCATATTGTTGGACTAAAAGAAAATGTTTTCTTTGCCAAAGATCATGTTTGCAGGGCTTGCGTTCTAGGAAAGATGCATGATGCTTCCCACAAGCCAAAGAACCGCATCAAGTCAACAAAGATCTTGGAGCTCCTTCATGTGGATCTATTTCATGTGGATCTCTTTGGTCCTTCATCTCATGCAAGTCTTGGTGGGAAGAAATATCGTTTGGTGATTGTTGATGACTATTCAAGATACTCATGGGTTTATTTCTTCAAGTTGAAAAGTGAGACCCAAAAGACCTTCATCGGCTTCATCAACTTGGTTCAACATCAATACAATTTTCTCGTGTTGATAATAAGAAGTGACAATGGCACCGAGTTCAAGAAGTACACCTTGAATGATTTCCTTAGTGATGAGGGGATAAAACACCAATATTCCGATGCATATACCCCTCAACAAAATGGTGTTGCCGAGAGGAAGAACCGTACTCTTATTGAGATGGCTAGGACCATGTTGGCGGAGTTTAAATCTCCATATAACTTTTGGGCCAAAGCCATCTCCACCGCTTGCCATGCATCAAACCGGCTCTACCTCCGCAAAGAAATCAACAAGACTCCATATGAAATACTTACCGATAACAAGCCCAACATATCTTACTTCCGGGTGTTCGGTTGTAAGTGTTTCTATCTCATAAAAGGTGTTCATTTGTCCAAATTAGAGTCTAAAGCATTAGAGGGTATTTTTGTTGGCTATGGTCTCGAATCTCACACTTATAGAATCTATGAAAATCTCTCCGAAGCCGTCATAGAATCTTGTAGTGTGACATTCGAAGAATATGATGGTCCCCAAGGGGGGCGTGTTGATGTTTGTGATGTAGATGATGAAATGCCTCAGGATGCCATAGGAAGAATGGGTGTGGGATATATCTGCCCCATTGAGTAACCCCTTATGGCGGATCGATAAGAACTATGCTCTACTCAAGTGGAGCCCTCATCTTCACAACAACAACATGTTCCATCTACTGAGGTGGACAATGACCCAAGCCAAAGACAAGTTGTGGACCTTCAACATGTTGATCAAGGTGTTATGTATAGTGTGGAGGAGATTGATTCATTCTCCAGGATGTCAAGTGGTGCCAAGTCAATTACTCAAGGAAGATCCATCCAAACTGCCTCGAGAGAAGCTCAAATCAATGCTAGAAGGATGTCTGATCAAGACCAAGGTCAATCTTTGCATCTTAATGAAGAAAATGATTCCGGTGATGATCAAGGTCAAGTTGATGGTCAAGACGAGGACCAAAATGATGAAGAAGGTCCTCCAAGAAACAACGAGTAGATCCACACTCGTCGCGAAGCTAGAACAGATAAGATGTTGGAATTAAGAGACCACTCTCTAGAAAATGTGGTTGGTGACCTAAGGAGAGGCATTTACACAAGAGCACAATTGAAGAGGTTTAGTGAACACCAAGCACACATCTCCATGATTGAACCAAATAAAGTGTGGGAAGCTCTTGAAGATTCGGATTGGTCGGAAGCAATGCACAAAGAGCTCAACAACTTTGAGAGAAACAAAGTTTGAAAGTTAGTTGAGAAGCCAAAGTATTTCCGCAATGTTATAGGCACCAAGTGGATATTCAAGAACAAGCAAGATGAGCATGGAATTATAGTAAGGAACAAGGCAAGATTGGTTGCACAAGGGTTCTCTCAAATTGAAGGCATTGATTATGGAAAGACTTATGCACCCATGGCTCGCCTTGAGTCCATCCGTATCCTTATTGCATATGCGGCACATCATAACTTTAAGTTGCAACAAATGGACGTAGAAAGTGCATTTCTTAATGGTCCATTAAATGAGTTGGTATATGTAAAGCAACCCCCAGGATTTGAGGATCCTAACTTTCAAAACCATGTCTACAAACTTGATAAGGCGCTCTACGGGCTCAAACAAGCCCCACGCACGTGGTATGAGCACCTTAGAGAGTTATTGTTAGACCGTGGCTTTGAGGTTGGGAAAATCGATCCCACTCTTTTTACTAAGAAGGTCAATGGGGAGCTTTTTGTATGCCAAATATATGTTGATGATATTATCTTTGGCTCGTCTAACAAAGCTTTTAATGATGAATTCTCAAAGCTTATGACTAGTAGGTTCCGGATGTCTATGATGGGGGAGTTGAAGGTATTTCTTGGCTTTGAGATCAAGCAAGTTATAGGAGGAACATTCTTCAACCAAGCCAAGTATACTCAAGATATGCTTAAGAGATTCAATATGCAAGATTTAAATGGAGCTCCTACTCCCATGGCTACAAAGACTCATCTAGAACAAAATCCAAATAGTAAAGATGTGGATCAAAAGGTATACCGATCTATGATTGGTTCTTTGCTTTACATTTGTGCATCTAGACCCAATATTGTGTTGAGTGTAGATGTGTGTGCAAGATATCAAGCGACTCCTAAAGAGAGCCATTTGATGGCGGTCAAGAGAATCTTTCGATATTTGGTTCATACCCCACATTATGGTCTTTGGTATCCCCGAGGGTCAGTATTTGCTCTTTATGGATACACGGATTCGGATTGGTATGGTGATAAGGATGGTAGAAAATCAACATTCGGGGCTTGCCAATTCCGTGGCAGGTCTTTGGTATGTTGGCCTTCTAAGAAGCAAAATTGTATATCTCTCTCCACCGCTGAAGCCGAGTATGTGGCAGCTGCTAGTGCTTGCACTCAATTGCTATGGATGAGGCAAACTTTAAGGGAATATGGTGTCGATTGTGACAAAGTGCCTCTTCTATGTGACAATTAAAGTTCTATCAAGATTGCCAAAACAACCCGTGGATCACACAAGGACGAAGCATAATGAGATTCGCCATCACTTCATTAGAGATCATGTTGCTCGAGGTGATATTGATTTATCTTATGTGTCAACCAAAGACCAACTTTCCGACATCTTCACGAAGCCACTTGATGAAGCAAGGTTTTTCTATTTGAGGAATGAATTAAATATCATAGATTCAAGGAGCTTGACTTGATCACCTTGCATCTCACCTATGTCTTGACCCTTATTTTTGGTTTAGGTGCATGCATGGATATAGGGGGAGTGCGGTTCTAATTGATTGGACTATCCCTCCCCCATTATGCTCAAAGCAATCAAAATCATTCCTCTTAATATCATTTTGTGATATGTGAGCTTAAATGATGAGTTTCGGTAATGGACCCAAGATATATCTTCGTGGTGCCAAGCTGAGTATACTCAAATATGGTGGCCTAGGCCACCGCCCTCTCACATTCGAGAGGTTGGTGCTTACTCGTGTTTGTAATTTATTGGTCCGTATCTTTTTGGAGCTATCTTGAACATTTGTGTGAAATTCTATGGCTCTTATTGATTCTTCACAAATTGATATCTCAACCCAAGCCTATACCCTGTCTTAAAACTATATATCTCTCATATATGTCCCCAACCACCTAAACCTGGAGTTTTTGGTCGAGGAGGACCGGAGTCTCCGGTGCACCTGCACCGGAGTCTCTGGTGTAGGCCGGAACCGGAGTCTCCGGCCCAGACGGTTTCTGCCACTTAAAGGGAGGGGATGGGGTGAACTGAAACATCAATTTCATTCTTCCACCCCCGTTACCCTCCTTCCAACCCGTCGCCCCTCCTCCAAAACTCCTCCCCGGAGGTCAAGAAGCCCCCGGGATCCGCCGTGTCGCCGACCAACCTTCTCCTCTCCTCTATTTGGTCATTCCCACCGGAGGAATCGATCCCATGGACAGATCTAGTACCTCTCCTCCTTTTTTATTCTTATAGGGTTCATATCTAGATGTGTTTTTGAGGATTGGTGTTGATTTGTCCATTGGAATCACTTGTATGCGTGCACTCTAGTACTTTAGACTTGTTGCATTGCCTGATCTATGAGTTTCACCCCCACCAACACCCTCCCAGCTCATGCCCGAGCCTCCCGACCAGAGACTCCGGTCCAGGCCGGAGACTCCGATCGAGAGGCTCGAGCATGAGCGGTCCAGGCCGGAGACTCCGGCGTGGGGTGACTAAAAACGGTTCAAAAATGCATCAAAGCTCTTGTAATGAATCTTTGGGACATATATACTCATCTACATGCTATCTTCCTCACTGTTGTTCACAGGTGATGGTTCTCGTCGTCCTCCTCGCACCAAGGCCAAGTCACAGAGGGGCACTCCTCGATATGATGAATCCTAGGGTCAGTTTATCGTGCCCCCTTCCAACCGGAGACATCAGGCACGTGATGTAGCTTATTTGAGGAGGGAACGGGAAAGTACTGAACAAGAGAACCGCGCCAAGAAGGCCAAATATGACAACCTTCAGTCTTTGGCCAAAATGTCAAAAGAGGAGTTCCGTGAGACGAGGAAGACTGACTTCTATGATCTGCCACGTACCAGCGATGATCCTCGTTACTGGAGGAAGGAGCAGGCTGTGTTCATGAAGGATGTGTATGGTGTGATCACAAAATCACATGTTTGTCCTTAGAAGTTCATGAGTGTTGAGCAGATGAGGCTCAACCCCTACTTCAATGATGCTCTGTGGATCTGTGAGAAGTTGGGGTTGTTTAACTTGATGGAGCTCCGTGAAGACTACAATATCCACCTTGTGAAGCAGTTCTACGCCACTGTAGTGTTTGGATCTGACCAAGACAGGACCATGACTTGGATGACTGGCACCACCTGCTGCAAAGCTACGTTCCATGACTTTGCCAATGTCATCTTTGAGACCTTCCATGGTGTATCCACTCCAGTTGGGCTGCGCATGCACTCTGCGACTCTTGGTGAGAAGATGAAGCTTGCACCTTTGTATGGCAGCGAGGGTGTTGTAGGGGGGTCCAAGGGACTCAAGCCTCTCTACAAATTAATGTTGAAGATATTCCGTCATACCATATCACCAAGTGCTGGGAATGATGATGCTATTAGGCGTGGGCTTGTCAACCTACTCTATCATACCCACCGGATCTACAATGCTGGCCCAGAGGCAGATGCTGATCCTATTGATGTGATGGATTACATTTTTTAGGAGATGTTCCATGCCATTCTCTTCAAGAAGTCTCCTCCATATGAACCTTTGGTTATGAGGCTCATCAATTCCAAGGAGCATAATTCCTCACTTGGCGTGGCACCCAATCTCACTGAGCACACTCTGGTATCTCTACAGTAGAAGGGGCACATGGGGCCTCCCCTAGGCGTCTCTATGGCAATGATGATGAGGAGAGGGATAAGACTGAGAGGGATCCATCCCCCTAGAGCTCGGAGGAAGAATGCCTCCAATACACCTATGCCTTCCATGACTTGGGACTATGTTCACGAGAGAGTCAAGAAGGCCACTTTCTGGGAAAGGACCCTATGTTGCATGAATGATGACATATGCAAGCAACAACATGCCTCCTACCAAAGGAACCGGCGCATTGAGAAGCTCCTCAATGAAATCAAAAACCATGGAGAAGAGGATGATGAGGAAGGAGAGGGCGAGTACAATGATGAGCATGGTGCTCAGGAGTACAACTCTTGTGGCGTTGGTGGTTTGAAATCACCCCCTCTCCAAACGTAGACGTACTTCTCCTCAAAAGGAAGGAACTACGGGAAATAAATCTTTGTATCTCCGCGTCTTCACCACTTTGGTTACTTTTATCCTTTACCGCACTTTACTTACTTGTTCTTGCTTAGTGTTGTGCTAGGTGTTGCTTGTTTAACATATAGGTAAATTCACCTTAGTTGCATAATCAAGAAAAATTACCTTTCTTGTCAAACCCTAATTTGAAAAAGAAGAAAATTGAAGGTAACACCTATTCACCCCCCTCTAGGTGCCCATACAATTCTTTCAACAAACTAGTATCTTGTTTGGATGGACCGAGAAGTCTGTGGATAAAAAAAACCTGGTTACCACAAAATTAGGATTTTGCGTTTTGGAAAAAACGAGTAATCATCGTTTTTGTACAAACGGGTTTTGGATGTACTAGATCTCAACTACTCTCTCCGTTTAAAAATAATAAGATGTTTTAGGTTTGTGAAAGAAATGTATATAGACTATTTTTAGTGCGTAGGTTCATAGAAATTCACTCCGAACCTACACACTAAAAATAGTCTAGATACATTTCCTTTACAAACTAAAATATCTTATATTATAAAACGGAGGGAGTAATTATTTGTTATACCATCATCAACAACTCAAGATCTTGATCCAAACAAAGTTCTCCGTAAGCCTTTTCTTAAATGAAAAATCCGTAAAACTGGTTTTCCAGAAAATCTACTTAAAACTCGTTTTATAAAAACTGGACGCTATTATTATTATTTTTTGCGAAGAAACTGGATGCTAATATTCTTCATCCAAACTGCCGGCAAACTGGGCCGACAGAGGCCCATTCGGTGTGGCCTCTACCAGACTAGGGTTAGCCCATGTGGGTATCCTATCCCCTTAGTCTATAAATAGAGGAGCAATCATTGTACGGGAGTTTACCGAGAGAAAGATCAATAAAGTTTCCCCATGTTCTCTGTGTCATTTTCTTGTGTAATCTTGTGTGTATTCGACTCTAGTCTTCTTCCTTGGGTGTGGAGCAGCCTCGGGACCGGCCAGTCGGCAGGGGTTGTTCAACACGTTATCAGCACGTGTCTCTCCGTCGAGCCTCCGTCAAGCCACCGTCGAGCCTGTATCACGCAGGCTTTCGTTGAAGGTAATCCGAAATTGATCGCAAAAATGGATTCGTTGTTCGATTTCCTTTCAATTTCTGCGTTTAGATCGTAGATCTGATTCTATCTACTATATGGATTTCTTCCTGAGAGTCGAGCAGACATGCTGTCGCCGACCAATGTCGATACTCTCAGATGTAGAGATTTATTGACTGCACTTTAGAGAGTCGGTACGTCAGATCCAGTTGATCTGTACCGCCGCGATTACTAGTTTTTTTTCGCGATTGTTTTACTATTTTTTCCGATCGTCATTTTATTTTTCCGATCTGGGCAAGTACGATGCACTACCATTGCTGCACACGCACTGCACGCACGCGAGGCTGTTGACGCACGGGAGGCCGACGTGCCACGCCTTCTGCACCGCTGTCCCGCTGGTCGTGCGGCATCCGCGCTGCGTGCACTTCGGTCACCGCCGAGCGCTGCCGCCACGCCATGGGCGTCTGCTGCTTGCCGCGTCGTGACTTCGATCGCCGCCCGGTGCTCGGTGCCGACCGTGCCTCACAGCCCAAGGCGCGCCGCCGCTGCCACCGGAAAAGCCTGGCGCTGGCCGCCAGCGCGCCGCCGCATGCATGCTACATCGCCGCCGTGCGTGCTCGTTGCCGGTCCGACCGTGCCTCGTAGCCTGTGCCGCTGTCTGCCGGCGCTCACCGATGGCGCGCGTGCATGCATAGCTGCATGCCGCCGCCGCTGTCGGCCGCGCCACGCCGAAGCGCCCGCTGGCAGCCATGGTCTCGCGCGCGACTGTTGGTCGCGCCCGCGCCACACGTTGCTGTTGGCCGCCATGGCCGCGTGCTGCTGTCGGCCGCCGCCGCACGCTGGCCATGCCGCTGCTGGCCTCTTGCATGCTATGCATGCAGCTACGCTGCTGCTGGCCTACTGCTGGCCTCGTGCGCTGCGGCTTGCCATGCATGCATGTGTGCACGCTGCTGCTGGCTTTTCACGGATACACCGCGTGCTGTTGCCGCCGGCCGACCACACTCGCTGCTGCTAGCCGTTGCCGCCGCCCCACTAGGGAGCTAGGGAAACCTAGCTCTGTTCCCCCGTGCGCGGGCAGGGACGTGGTGGGGTGGGCTGTCCCATGCGGAGCCCGAGTGGTTGTGCTATTTTTGCCCATTTTGCCCCAGTTTTTGGCCTGCTGCCGATCTAAAAAAAAGCATAATTTTTCAGACCGTTCTTAATATTTCGTTCGCATCCAGTATACTATTTCTTTGTACATTTTTTCGCACTATGTTTTTCTGCAGTAATTAAATGTTTTTATACTTTTAATTCTTCAAATTACATAGCTAGCATGTATCGTATTAATTTAAATTTTGGATCATCGAATTATTGTATCGATTATCGCATTTATGCAACCGATTACCTGCTGTAATCTTACACACTTTGCATAAATTGCAGATGACCGGAATCGTCAGCCGCGAGTTCCCGGAGTTGACCCAGGATGAGCTTAACTACCTAACTTGGACCTCGGACGTTGAGATCGTCCTCGACGGCCGATGCATCAAGGATGCGCTGATTGCGGGGACCCCGACGGCCCCCAGCACCACCATCCCGGCGGACAACGCCAAAGCCCTGCATTTTCTCCGCCATCACATGTGTGAGATTCTCAAGAACGAGTACATGGAAGAACGGAGTGCTTCTACCCTTTGGACCACCCTCAAGAAGAGGTTCTCTAGGCTTAAGTACACCATTCAGCCACAGGCGGAGGCCGATTGGATTCGTCTAAGGTTTGCGGACTTCAGGACGGTGGGAGAGTACAACTCCAGGTTACACCAGATTTGTACCATTCTTCAGCTGTGCGGGACCAGTACCACAGATCAGCAGAAGATAGACAAAACTCTCTCCACATTCCACCCGGACAACATCCAGTCCTCGCGAAACTTTCGCCGAGAAGGATTCACGGAATATGCAGCGCTTATTGATGCTCTCCAGGTGGCCGAGGCGCAGGATAATGTTCTGAAAAAGAACTTCTCCGCGCAACCCTTCGCGGGGGGCCCAAGTCATGAGGCAAATGCTGGCGCCTACAAGGTGCGTAAGCCCATCCACAAGAAGCGAGGTAAGAAGGGCAAGAAGGGCCCCAACTCCTCCAACCCGGCCAAGCAACGCAAGGCGGGCAAGGGAGAGGCAAGGCCCCAGGACCGCTTCCGCTGTGGCTCCAAGACTCACTTCTCCAGGCAGTGTTTGGCCCCTAAACACGTCGTGGACGCGTTCAAGGCCAACAAGAAGGCACACGAGGCGCACCTCGTCCAGGTTGAGGCACCACTGGCGCCCGGAGCGACGCCCGTGCAGAACGTCGCGCCCGTAGTGGCGCAGGACGTAGCACAAGTGGCAGCACCTTCAGCGGTTCCCACGAACGCCGCTGTGCCCATGGAGGTTGAGCACGTCGTGCCCCCCCCCCCCGCCCCAGCTAGACATTTCTGCTGCCTCGATGATGATAGCCAACGAAGATAAGCTCAACGATCTTGAGATACAGGCTCAGATTGATGTTTTTTTTGCAGAATCCACCTGAGCTCCTTTTTGTTATGATGATTTCTTTTCCGCAAATAATCTGATACAATTTTTTCGATATGGTTGTAAGCTCTATGAGAGCATAATATTTATTTGTTTTCGGCGATTGGATGATATTTATTTCATTCATTTATTCCATTATTTGGTTGTGTTATGTTCTGAAATGTTTATGTGTTTTACTTACTTGATGTAGCATATTTGTCGCTCCATTATATTAATTAGGCACTATATGTTAGAACGCGTGTGGCGCCCAAATGAAGGAAACGTGCCTTGCTGATAGCGGCACCACAAATACCATCTTGAAAGAAACAAAGTACTTTGAGTCCATTACCAAAAACCCCGGTAACATAATGACGATCGTCGGCTGCGGTCCGAATGTAGTTGGCTTCGGAAGAGCAACTATAATACTCCCAAATGGAACAACTCTGATCATTGAAGAGGCATTATTGTATCCGGAGTCGACTCGTACTCTCTTGAGTTTTAGAGACATCCGCGCAAATGGTTTCCATGTAGAAACCGATGATGATGAGAATGGAAAGGAGTTCCTACTCATTACAAAGCGCGACGAAAATGGTAAGCATGTTGTTGAAAGACTCCCTTTATTAGCTACCGGGCTGTACTACACTAAGATAGTAGCACCACCTATTTACACTACCCTTAAGACTGTTTTTAGAAGCTCTGAACTATTCTGCCTTTGGCATGATAGGTTAGGCCACCCCGGTCTTAGGATGATGAGAAATATAATTAACAACTCAAATGGTCATAATGTTAATGTGAAAATTTTCCCGAATCCCGATGATTTCGTGTGCTCCGCATGCGCTACGGGGAAATTGATCATTAGACCTCCCCCTCTAAAGGTGAAGGATGAACTCCCCGCGTTCTTGGAACGTATCCAAGGGGATATATGTGGTCCAATTCATCCCCTCTCAGGGCCGTTTCGGTATTTCATGGTGCTCATCGATGCTTCCTCTAAATGGTCCAATGTTTGCCTGCTGTCAACAAGGAACCATGCTTTTGCAAAGTTGATCTCAGATCATACAAATAAGGAATAAATTCCCCGATTATCGTTTAAAGTCTATTCGAATGGACAATGCCGGAGAATTTACTTCAAAGGCATTCGATGATTATTGCATGGCAACAGGAATCAAACTTGAGCACTCTGTACCGCATGTCCACACTCAAAATGGAATTGCGGAGGCATTGGTTAAACGGATTAAATTCATTGCCAGACAACTCCTTCAGGGTTGTAATTTACCAACTACATGTTGGGGAAACGCGGTGTTACACGCCGCTAATCTCATTAACTTTCGACCATCGGCCTACAACATCCACTCTCCTATCTAACTTGCGCAAGGGTCGGCACCAAAAATTTCCCACCTACTTAGGTTCGGCTGCCAGGTATATGTACCTATACCACCACCCTAGCGATCAGCAATGGGACCGCTCCGTAAGTCGGGGATATACGTTGGTTATGAGACCGTGCCCATAATCAGGTTCTTGGACCCCTTGACAGGCGACTGTCACACGTCCCATTTTGCTGACTGCATTTTTTACGAGGATCTTTTTCCGACTTTGGGGGGAGGTAATCAACCCCTGGATGACAAAAGTAGAGAAATCACGTGGAAAGCCACGGGGATCCACGCTCATGACCCGCGCACTGTTGAGACTAATAGAGAAGTCCAAAAGATACTAGATTTGCACTCCCTAGCAAATCAACTGTCTGGTCATTTTAGTGATTTAAAGACTGTGACAAAGTCACATGTGCATGCACGCAATGCACCGGAAAGGGTTGAAATACCGAAGAAAAATGATGGTATACCCTCTCCGGTTCCAAGGCCTAAGAGGACGCGGAATCCGGTTTCTCAAATCCCAAGTACCCGAGGACGCCCGGAGAAAAAGGATAAGAGAGATTTATTACAGTTTGCCCCTGTTGAGGGGAGCCAGTTGAGACCTGGCATAAGTACGGATATTTCAGTACACGAAATTATGGACTTGAATTTTCCTATATCGGAAATACCCAGCAAAGTTGTGTGCACACACATCGGAGCGGGAAAGCTAAAGGACCTAGCTCCTGGATTAGGAAATCCGGTGGAGCAAGAGGATGTGCCTGATGCACTCCATGACGAAATGGCCATTAACTATGTTAATTCGGGCGAGTCATACAACCGAGCCATGGCAAATGTCGACGTTAATTTTGCCAAGAAAATTGCCTCAATCATAGATCTTGACCCTGAGCCTAACACGCTCGCTGATTGCAAGAAAAGGTCGGATTGGAAAGATTGGCAGAAGGCAATCACTGCCGAATTATTATCGTTAAACAAAAGAGAGGTATTTGGACATGTTTGTCTAACTCCTCCCCACATTCGCCCTGTTGGCCATAAGTGGGGTTTTGTTCGAAAGAGAAACGAGAATAATGAAGTAGTAAGGTACAAATCAAGGCTCGTTGCTCAAGGTTTCACTCAACGACCAGGTGTCGACTTTGACGAAACTTACTCCCCGGTCATGGATGGAATTACCTTTAGATACTTGATCTCAATGGCTGTAAACATGGACTTAAAAATGAAACTGATGGATGTTGTCACCGCTTACCTATATGGTAACTTGGATTCGGACATATACATGAAAGTACCAGAAGGTATCCCTGTCCCGAACCAGGATAGAACAAACAAGAGCTTATACAGTGTTCAGCTTAAGAAGTCATTGTATGGACTCAAACAGTCAGGTAGGATGTGGTATAATCGTTTAAGCGATTTCCTTCATTAGAAGGGCTACGCAAGCAATGAAGATTGCCCATGTGTTTTTATACGGAGATCCCAGGATGGTTTCTGTATTATCTCGGTGTACGTGGACGATTTAAATATAATCGGTACACCTGACGATATTGCGGAAGCGAGTTCCTACCTGATGTCGGAATTCGAGATGAAAGACTTAGGCAAAACCAAGTTCTGCCTGGGTCTGCAACTTGAGCGTTCCCCTGCTGGGACTCTAGTTCACCAGTCGGCCTACACCCAGAAGGTGTTGGAACGATTTGGGTTTGAAATGGCATATCCTTCTAAGACCCCGATGGTCGGAAGATCTTTGCAGCAAGACAAAGACCCGTTTAGGCCTAAAGAAGAGGGGGAGGAAATTCTGGGACCGGAATTTCCCTATTTAAGTGCAGTTGGCGCACTTATGTACCTCACAAATTGTACACGGCCGGATATTGCATTCACCGTCAATTTGCTTGCAAGGTATAGTTCTGAGCCTACCAAGAGGCATTGGAAAGGCGTTAAGGACATCTTTAGGTACATACAAGGGACAAAGGACCTTGGCTTGTTTTACCAAAAGAAGCAAGACCTATCTGTTGTAGGCTATGCAGATGCTGGGAACCTTTCGGACCCGCACACATCCAAGTCGCAGACTGGATATGTTTTCCTTTGTGGTGGAACAACGATTTTCTGAAAATCGTCTAAGCAAGCTCTTGTGTCAACTTCGACGAACCACTCGGAAATCATAGCATTATATGAAGCATCACGAGAATGTGTATGGCTTCGACGAGTAGTCAACCACATCCAGATGTCATGCGGACTGAACACCGTACAAATCCCAACAATTATCTATAAAGATAATGCCGCTTGTGTTGCACAAGTTCAGACGGGTTACGTGAAGAGTAATCTCACAAAGCATATAAACCCCAAGTTCTTCTATGCATATGAACTGCAAAATACGAACGAAGTGAAAGTCTTGCATACTAAGTCGTGTAAAAATCTCTCTGATTTGTTCACTAAATTATTGCCAGCATCTTCTTTCGAGAGATGTGTCCGTGGGATCGGCATGATGAGACTTAGAGAGATGCAAGGTTCATGGGGAGAATCTTCACAAACTCATCGCTGAAATCTTGATCCCGATGATTGAGTGCTTAACTTTATAGTTAAGTGAATTGTACTCTTTTTCCCTTAGTGAATTTTTATGAAGTTTCTCACATGAGGTTTTTAATGAGGCAGTTCGTGCAACATAGCAAGAAGTATACCATGTGCATTTCTCCATATTTTTCTCACTGGGTTTTTCGGAGTTTTAAGCCATAGTTATACATATAAGATACCCAGGGAGAGTGTTGGAAAACTGGACCGGTAAAGGCTCATTCGGTGTTGCCTCTACCAGGCTAGGGTTAGCCCATGTGGGTATCATATCCCCTTAGTCTATAAATAGAGGAGCAATCATTGTACGAGAGTTTACCGAGAGAAAGATGTCATTTTCTTGTGTAATCTTGTGTGTATTCGACTCTAGTCTTCTTCCTTGGGTGTGGAGCAGCTTCGGGACCGGCCAGTCGACAGGGGTTGTTTAACACAACAACCACTTTGGAAGCTGCTACAGCACCGAACTTGTCATCCCACAGTGCCGGCAAGGCATGATCTACTGCCTCTTCGTTACAATCTTTTAGCGATTTGTAAGTTGTAACAATGTTTACATCGTACATAGCAGTTTCTGATACCTTCCAGACTCGAGAGAGAGAGACTCGAGAATGATTTCATTTCACAGTGGGGAGTGAGTTAACTGGCCTCCTAATGGATTGGGCCAGAAACAGCGAGCTCTGATTTGACGGCCCATAAAAGCACCCCAAGTGGTTCACCCCGGCCGTCTCCCTTTTTATCCCGTGCACGCCGCTGCCTCTCACAAACCCTAGCTCTTCTAAACCCTACTCCAGCCCCCCCGCACGAGCTTCTCCCCGATGGATCCGCAGCAGCCGGAGCCTGTTACCTATCTATGTGGAGGTGATCTCTCTCTCTCTCCCACTCTCTTGCGGTTGATTTGTTTTGCACGCCTTGCTTTCAGTCGGTTGGTCAACCGTCCTGTTTTGAATTCGATTTGCTTAGCACACTCGTCTCTGGCATGGATCTGACTTCTTCTTGCCCCCTGCAATCAGGGGGGAAATTGTTATCTTCCCTCTCGTCTGGATTTCTCGCCGTTTATGCAGCAGGATCTCTCCTTCATCATATTTTAACGAGTAATATGTGCTTCTTTCAGATTGCGGAGCCGAGAACACGCTGAAGGCAGGGGATGTGATCCAGTGCCGTGAATGTGGCTACCGCATCCTGTACAAGAAGCGCACCCGCCGCAGTATGGCCACTTCCATTTATCCTCTTCGATCTCCTCTAAATCTCTCTGCCTATTCCTGATGTGGTTTAATTTTTTGTTGGTGGTTGCTTTGCTTGCAGTTCGTTACTAGGATCACAATTGATTGTGCTATTACTTTAGTTGAACTAGTTGGCCGAACTGGGATTCTAACTACCACCTCACTTAGCGAACACTACCAACCAATTACCTGTGCAAATTACATGCTATGTTTTGCATCTAAAACACTAAAATTCAGTCATCACATCACAGAATAGTTTCAGTCAATACTAAGTGTTCGCAATCCTGTTTCATTGATCAAAATATTTGATCACCGCATGTTTATTTTTGCTTAATCAAGTAACTGCTTCACTGTGTAAATGCTTTTATTTACCAACAGTTTCCGACTTACTCAAGATAGGATGAATAACCATAACAGAAATTGGAAGCTCGGAGAAGCCTACCTAACTTCTTGATCCGTGGGGAAAAGTTGCGTAACTCCATTAAATAAAAAACCACATTTTCTGTCCCAAAGTTGTTTGCTAGGACAATTTATGGGGCAGAGTATACATGGTTTGAAGTTTATGAGGTTAGGCAGATTTTTCTCAAGGTTCAAGTGGTTATCTTTCTTGTAGGAACTTGATATCACCAAGGATACACTTGGACCATCACTGCATCATATTTGGCATTGTTTAATGTCTTACGATGTATACTAATGCACATTGAATGCAAGTATGTCCCGGTTATATGGTCGCATAACTGTATATCACCTTGTGCATGCTTTCATTTACTTGTGCAATAGTTTCTGACTTACCCAAGATAGAATGAAGAAACATATTGAATCAGGAAGTTCAAAAAGTCTACGTAACCTCTTGAATCTTCGATAAAAGCCGCCTAACACCATTAAATTGAACACATTTTCTATCCCAGAACTGTATGCAGACACAATTTCTGGGGTAAAATATTTGGTTTTGAAGTTTATGAGGTTATGCGGATTTTTCTCCAAGTTTCAAGTGATTATCTAGATTTTTTAGTAGAAACTCTGAAATCAAATATGTTTTGTTGAAATGTAGTACAGTGTGTACTAATGCACATTGGATGCAAGTATGTCCCAGGTATATGGTCACATAACTGTATATCACCTTGTGCATGCTTTCATTTACTTGTGCAATAGTTTCTGGCTTACCCAATATAGAATGAAGAAACATATTGAAATAGGAAGTTCAAAAAAGTCTACGTAACCTCTTGAATCTTGGATAAAAGCCGCCTAACACCATTAAATTGAACACCACATTTTCTATCCCAGAACTGTATGCAGACACAGTTTCTGGGGTAAAATATTTGGTTTGAGGTTTATGAGGTTATGCGGATTTTTCTCCAAGGTTCAAGTGATTATCTAGATTTTTAGTAGAAACTCTGAAGTCTATTGTGTATTGTTGAAAATACATTTGATCAATCACTATGTCGTTTTTATCACTTCTTAATTTATTACAATATTCACCTATGCACATTGGATGCAAGTATGTGCCAGGTCTATATGGCTACTCGAGTGTATATGAACCTTGTGCAAATAGTTTTTTGTAAGCTAGAAGTAAAAACAATATTTAAATAGTAAGTTCAAAAAGTCTACATAACCTCTTGAAACTTGGTGAAAAGCCGCATAACACTATTAAATTGAAAATCACATTTTCTATCCCAAAATTGCTTGCAGAGACAATTTCTGGGGTAAATGTTTGGTTCAAAGTTTATGAGGATATGCGGATTTTTCACTAAGGTTCAAGCGATTATCTAGATTTTTGCAGAAAATATATTATAATACATATATTGTTGAAAATACACTTGATCCATCACCATTTGTTTTTGTTAAGACAATATTTGAATAGTAAGTTCAGAAAATCTACATAACCTCTTGAAACTTGGTGAAAAGTCGTTTAACACCATTAAGTCGAAGGCCACATTTCTATCCCAGAATTGCTTGCAGAATGCAGACACAATTTCTGGGGTAAAATGTGTGGTTCGAAGTTTATGAGGATATGCAGATTGTTCACTAAGTTATCTAAATTTCTCTACAGAAACTTCAAAATATTATATCGGTGAAAATGCACTTGATCATCACTATGTCGTTTTTGCTATTGCTTTATTTAGTACAGTATGCACCAGTGCACATTGGACCTCTCGAGCGTATATGAACCTTGTGCATACTTCCATTTATTTGTGTAATAGCTTGCAAGATAGAATGGAAACCATATTAAATTGGAAGTTCCAAAAAGCCTACACAACCTCTTGAACCTTGGTTAAAAGCCGCATTAACACCATTAAACTGAAATACGTTTTTTATCCCAAAAATGGTCAGACACAATTTCAGGCTAAAATATGTGGTGTGAAGTTAATGAGGCTATGCAGATTTTTCAGTAAGGTTCAAGCGGTCATCTAGATTTTTTTATATTATATCGGTGAAAATGCACTTGATCATCACTATGTCGTTTTTGCTATTGCTTAATTTAGTACAGTATGCACCAGTGCACATTGGACCTCTCGAGCGTATATGAACCTTGTGCATACTTCCATTTATTTGTGTAATAGCTTGCAAGATAGAATGGAAACCATATTAAATTGGAAGTTCCAAAAAGCCTACACAACCTCTTAAACCTTGGTTAAAAGCCGCATTAACACCATTAAACTGAAATACGTTTTTTATCCCAAAAATGGTCAGACACAATTTCAGGCTAAAATATGTGGTGTGAAGTTAATGAGGCTATGCAGATTTTTCAGTAAGGTTCAAGCGGTCATCTAGATTTTTTTATAGACACATCGAAATATAGCATATATAGTTGAAAATGCATTAGGTCCATCACTTGTAGTTATTGGTTTATTTTGTACAATATGTATAGTGCACACTGGATGTAAGTATGTGCCAGGTATATATGGTTGCTCGAGTGTATATGAACCTGGCACATGCTTTTATTTACTTGTGCAATTGTTTGTGACTTACTCAAGCTAGAATGAAGAACCATATATTGAAATAATCTCTTGAACCTTGGGGAACAGCTTCTTACAGCTATTAATAACTGGATTTACTAGCCCAAAATTTCATGCTAACGCAGTTTTAGGACTATACTATACACTTGAAGTTTATGAAGTTAGGAGGATTTAAAGGGTATATGCTAACACAACCTAGATGTTTAGATAAGAATGTTGGAACATGTTGGTTGAAGATCTCAAGGACCATTTATCAATAACTTTGTAAACGATCACTTTAGTTGAGCCATTAAAATCTTTGCTTAAGTTGTTAATTTATAAAGAAATCCAAAATACCCAATTTCTGTGTACAGCTATTAAGGTTAATATACAAGGCAGCTGGTGTCTATATTCAGATTATTTCTGTTTGCTCTCATGGTTGCTTTGATCAATAAATATGTGTATGCTCAATGGTGCCTCTGGGGATTATATTTTTAGTTATCCAGTAGAAATTGAATTTGTTTGCAACATTTAATCTTGGGATGCTACGTGCAATTTCTAATTTAACAGTCTTCTCCTCGTTTGGGCAGTTGTTCAATATGAAGCGCGCTGAAGACAAATGAGCAACAATGACAAAGCAAATGAAGAACATTCGCCGTTAGCTTGTGCCTCTAAGTGCTGTATTGTGGTGCTTCCAGACAAAGCTATAATGGAGAAGAAATGTATAGTACTCCTAGTTCTGTATCTGTCCATGCACTTTGGCCTGAACTGGTTAAACTTGGTGAACTGTATTGATGTTCGATATATTTGGGAATTGAGATTATATATGTATCTTATGAGCTGGGAATCAAAAGATGGCTCTCTATACTCTCACAAAAAATGGTTTTATATGCTGCAATTGCTTTCCTGCAACAGTAGCAGTCTAGTGATAGATTTGAAGTACAGTAGACTTTTGCTTGTCCCATGTTTAGCTTACAATCTGTCCCAATTTGCTAAACTCTTGCAAAGTTCTGTGCAACCCAAGGATTTGCCTTACAATCTGTGATCGTATTGAATGTGCCTGGTTGCTTCAGAACACTCATTCTCTACACACACCAACTAAAGCCTACTCTTGCTCTAGGTGGCGACTCCCTCCTGAAGCAAATTCCCAAAGCCACTCTCGCTCTGCATCGCTCAGTCTGATCTTCCAGTTGAAGCCGAGCAAACAGTTCTGACCGACTCATAGATGACTTTTACCTTCTCGTTACCACAACTGCATATATAGAACAGGGTGCAAAAGGATGCAAACACAGACTACAAAGTCTACAATCAAACAATCTCATTGCAGGTCGAATTCCTACCCTTGTATTATCTAACAACGCCAACCAATATCCCGTTGCTTGCTCCAAGAATCCTTCAGATATCAGCCAACCTTATTGAAGCTCTTTGGAGCAAAGAACACCCTCACCTCAAACTGGCCATGCATTGACACCGCCTTCACCGGGACGACGTGCTGGAACAGTCTCTTATCCCCAAAGAGCTCTTTATCAAACATCACAACACTGAAAAAAAGTCGCCATCCGCAATGGATTGGTCCGCCAGCGTGGTAGAAGGTGCACCTTCTGCCACAATTTCATTATTTTCCCGTGGTAGACGGAAATATTTTCTTTTCCTGTTTTTGAAGCACCCTGCTGCCATGGAATTGTTAGAAACATGATAGAAGCTCTGCTCTGATACCATATCAAGGAAAAAACTTTGCAATGCTCGGTGAATTAGAGCCAAAACCAAGGGAAAAACCACGACGAGTAGTATTTTAGCTTCCTCACGTGATTGCAATGGGCTTTTATTAATTACCTGTGCAATGTTTCAGGATAACTTTGTCTGATGGCACGGTGAAGCAAGGGAAAAGGTGGATGACGACTCCAATGGACATTGCCAAGGAGATAAAAAGCTCTAGCCGTTTGATAGCTCAAGTGAATGGAACACTCTGGGATATGACAAACCACTGGAAGAAGATGACCGTGCACTCAAGTTACTCGGCTTTGATAGCAAGGAATGGCGCGACACGTTGTGGCACTCCAGTGCCCACATTCTTGGAAAAATGAGTTCACAGCTTATACAAGATCATTTGATAATGATAACACAGTTCGTTTTCATTTTCAATTCAAGTTTTTCTAACTGAAGACATATGAAGGCCCTCGAGAGTGTGTATGGCTGCAAACTGTGCAGTATCTGGCCTTGTACTACCAAAAGAAGCAGGGAAGATTTCTACTATGATGCCTACTACAATGATGTCACTCGGAACGATTCACATCTCGGTCGCATCCAAGACAAAGCTCTCGAGTGTTTTGCTGCAAGGCAGCCATTTGAACACATTCAAGTCTTCAAGGCCAAAGCTCTCCAGTGTTTTGCTGAAAACAAATTTAAGGTTGAAATTATTAGTGAGTTGCCTGAGGACGAGGGCATTACATTATATAGATGTTGTTCTTTTGTTGACCTGTGCCATGGACCGCACATTTCCAACACTTCTTTTGTGAAAGCTTTTGCTTGCCTCGAGGTAATTTTCTTTTGTTAGGCATTGATCTCTAGTTAAGTTCTCTTCTTGATGGAATTTAGTGTTTCAGATTTGAATTTACATGTAAATATATTTTTTAGGCTTCATCCTCATATTGGAGGGGGAAAGAAAACCGTGAGAGCCTGCAAAGAGTATATGGAAATTCTTTCCCTGATTCTAAACGCCTTATGGTACATCATAGAGATTTCCTCCAAAGCTGAAATGGGAAGTGTTGCTGACAGAGAGATATGACATGTAATTATACACCGAAAATACATACCTTGAACATAACAAACAAGAAACATCTACCATCTCTCATCTCTTGTGTGCGTGTCAGTTTCTTGTGTGGAACCATGTCAGCATGCATGGTAACAAAAGCTGAAACTTACTCCAAAACTACTGTAGGCAGTTATTGGGCCTGGTTTTAGATGTTGATGGTGCACTACACTCAGTTTAGTAGTTTAGTTAGTCAAGTGTATACATGGCTCGGAGTTGAGGGAGCAAACTGAACTTATTCCCTTGAATTGTAATTATAAATTCATACAATTATGCTTATGCTCTCATTTTATAAAAATCAGTTATGCCTTACATACATTTATTGCTCGATAATCTGCAGGAATATCAAGATATGATAGCGGCCACCAAGAAGCGCGACCACATGATAGCGGCCGCAAAGAGACATGGTAACAGTCCCTATACTTATTAGGTTGGCTCGATTTAGTCCCCATACTCGAAATTTGCTGAATTTTGTCTGTGTACTTGTGAATTAGGTCCGATTTAGTCCAATTTGATGTTTGTCGTTCAATTTAAGCGGACGCGGATGACACATGGACTGAAATCTTGCAACAAGACCCTCCCGCATTAAGAAAATTGCAAAAAATGACCACAAATGTTGAAAAATACAGGATTAGTCAATGTACTCCGGGTGGCTCGATTTAGTCCTCCTATTTGTTAATTGGACTCGATTTACCAAACGCATGTTTGTTGTCGAATTTGAGGTGATGCGGACGAACGCAGGTCCCACTTACAGGAAACTAGCTAGCCTGGAAATTTGCGGACTTTCTCACGCATCTCAAACGTATATTTTCGCTCTGAGATATTTGCATGTACCCACTCTCCATCTAATCAATAAGACAACACTCCACACCCTTATAGTACCCCTTTAATTCAAGACTGTTTTATTTAAGAGGGAGGAAAAATGAGGGAGTCGATGGAGAGGTAGGCGATGGTGGCGATGATCATGAAGGGTTTCGCGACATAGTAAATCAAAAAATTTTACGGATGCGAACAGAGGGAAAGCCAAGATCTAATCTAGGAGATGCAATCAACGAGAGAGATTGGATTAGATCTTCATACCCTTGAAGATTCGCACAGCGGAACGTTCGTCGGAACGTGGGTGATGTAGTCGTACTCGCTTCTCCTCCTCGCGATCCGATCCGATCTAGCACCACAAGTGGCGGTGCCTCCGTGAGATGCACACGTGCAGCACCTCGACGTCTCCTCCTTCCTCGGACCAGCAAGTATGGTGGAGAGATAGATTGGATCTACAACACGACGGCGTGGTGTATATGGTGGAGAATTTGCGTGAGGCTTCGCCTACAAACAGTCGGGAGGGAGAGAGGAAAGCTAGCAAGGCGGCTAGGGTTTGGAGGAGAGGTGTGTGGGGTTGGTGCGCCCCCACCCCTCTTTATATAGAGGAGGGGGCGCAGCCCTAGCCCCTCCCCCAAGCCCAAAGGATAAGGAGTGGGGGGCATGGACTCTCCCCTCTTCTAGAAACCCTATCTCTAGTTTAAACGATTTAAACTCTCTAGGATCGGCTGGGCCCTATGGGGCCTTGTGCCCCTGGCCCAATGCGGTCAGGACACTACCTCATAGGCCCATTTCCCCTCCCGGAAGGTGGGGCCACGTTGGTCCCCTTTCGGAAGGTTCTAGAAGCTTTCGGTACAATACCGATTAACCCGGAACAATTCCGAACTCCAAAAACTGCACTGCCTTATATGAATCTTATTCTCCGGACCATTCCGGAATCTCTCATGATATCCCGGATCCCATCCGAGACTCCGAACAAAAATTCATAAACCAATTATCCAATCTATCCTAGCGTCGAGATACGTTAAGTGTGTGACCCTGCGGGTTCGAGAATATGCAGACATGATCTTCTATCAATAATCAATAGCGGGGTCTGGCACCCATATTGACTCCCACACATTCATCGATGATCATATCGGATGAACCACGATGCCAGGATTCAATCAATCCCATATATATATTACCTTCGTCTCGCGATATTTTACTTGCCCGAGATTCGATCGTTGGTACCGTCATACCTAGTTCAATCCCGTTCACAGCAAGTACTTTACTTTCGTAATCCGATATCACTTTGTGATTAACTCCTTAACCACATGCTTGCAAGCGGTGTTGATATCGATTACGAGTGGGCCCAGTATATCTCTCCGACTTGGGAGGGACAAATCCCATCTCGATACATACAACCCAACAGATACTTTCCGATCACCTGAGAGACACCTTTATGATCACCCTCTCATAGGATGACGTTTGATGACCTCAAAGCTTTCTTCCGATACCAGGGAGTTGTATTATCTCATGGTCTAAGGAATACAATATTTGACATAGGAAAAGCTTCGCAAAGACGAACACGATGACACGATCTAATTGCTTTGCTTAGTTTGGGTCTGTCCATCATATCATTCTCCCAATGATATGATCTCATTATCAATTGACAACTCATGTCTATGGTTAGGAAACCTTAACCATCATTGATCAATGAGCTAGTCCTTAGAGGCGTACCAGGGACACGGTGTTGTTCACAAACCACACAAGTATTAATGTTTCCGCTTAATACAATTCTAGCATGGAATATAAACTTTATCATGAACAAGAATTATAATAATAACGTCTTTATTATTGCCTCTAGGGCATAATTCCAGTCTCCCACTTGCACTAGAGTCAATAATCTAGTTTACATCGCAACAATCTCACACCCATGGCATTGAGGTGTTGATCATGTTTTACGTGGAAGAGGTTTAGTCAATGGATCTGCGACATTCGATCTGTATGTACTTTGCTAATCTTCGATCTCCATCCGCAATATAATCTCGGATTATATGAAACTTGCGGTTGATATGCTTGGTCTTTGGATGATATCTTGGTTCCTTAGCGAGTGCTATGGCGCCGGTGTTGTCACACAATATCTCCGATGGGTCCAATGCACTTGGAACCACGCCAAGCTCGATGATGAAGTTTCGATCCAAACTCCTTCACTTGACGCTGCAGTGAGCCATGTATTCCGCTTCCTTTGTAGATCCCGCGATCACGCTTTGCTTGCAGCTTCTCGACTCAGCTCCTCCATTCAAAATATAAGCGTATCACGTGCGAGATTTGGAATCATCTTTGTCGGTGTCAAAACTAGCGTCGGCGTAACCTTTACGACAAGCTCTTCATCACCCCATAGACTAAGAACATTTCTTTAGTCCTATTTAGGTACTTTAGGATGTTCTTCACGGCTGTCGATGTTCCACTCTGGATCACTTTGATATTTGCTCGTCAAACTAAGAGCATTGGACACATCCGTCTAGTACACAAGATGGCATACATGATAGAACCTATGGCCGAGGCATAAGGCACTTTGCTCATAGCTTCCTATCATTTACCGTGGTGGACAGAGCCTTGCTCAATATCTTACCTGACAACATAGGCATTGAACCTTTCTTTGCCTTATCCATTCTGAACCTTTTCAGAACTTTGTCTAGGTATGTACTCTGGCTTAAAGCTATCAGGCGTCTTTGTCTATCTCTATAGATCTTGATGCCCAATATATAAGCAGCTTCACCTAGGTCTTTCATTGAAAAACACTTGTTCAAATAACTCTTCACATCGTTAAGCATGTTGATGTCATTTCCGATAATCAATATGTCATCCACATACAGTACCAGAAACGTCACCGAGCTCCCACTCACTTTCTTGTAGATACAAGCTTCGTAGCAATTTGGAACAAATCCAAAACTCTTGATCACTTGATCAAAACGAAGGTTCCAACTCCGAGATGCTTGCTTGGTCCATAAATGGAGCTGAAGTTTGCATACTTTACTAGCATCCTTAGGATCGACAAAACCTTCGGGTTGCATCATATACAACTCTTCATCAATGTTCCCATTGAGGAAAGCAGTCTTGACATCCATCTGCCATATTTCATAATCATGAAACGCAGCAATTGCTAATAAAATCCGAATGGACTTAAACATCGCTACGGGAGAGAAAGTCTCATCGTAGTCAACACCTTGAACTTGTCGAAAACCTTTCGCGACAAGCCGTGCTTTATAGACGGTAACATTACCATCTGCGTCCGTTTTCTTCTTGAAGATCCATTTGCAATCAACGGCCTTTCGGTCGCTAGGAGGGTCCACCAAAGTCCATACTTGGTTTTCGCTCATGGATCCTAATTCGGATTTCATGGCTTCCAGCCATTTCTCAGAGTCTGGGCTCATCATCGCTTCCTCATAGTTCGTAGGTTCACTGTCTTCTACTAACAAGACAGTCAAGACAAGGTTGCCGTACCACTCAGGAGGGGCACGCGACCTTGTCGACCGCTGACGCTCGATAGTAGCATCGTCCGAAGCTTCATGATCCTTGTCATTAGCTTCCTCTATTGTTGGTGCAAAGACCTTTGGAACAATTTCAGTCTTTGCGCTACTCTCCAATTCAAGAGAAGGTTCAATAACCTCGCAAGCTCTACTTTCCTCCCACTCACTTCTTTCGAGAGAAACTCCTTCTCAAGAAAGGAACCGTTCTTTGACAAACACTTTGCCTTCGGTTACGTGATAGAAGGTATACCCAATAGTTTCCTTAGGGTATCCTATGAAGATGCATTTCTCCGCTTTGGGTTCGAGCTTGTCGCATCAACTTCTTGACGTAAGCTTCGTATCCCCAAACTTTAAGAAACGACAACTTAGGTTTAGCACCAAACCACAGTTCATACGGTGTCGTCTCAACGGATTTAGATGGAGCCCTATTTAAAGTGAATGCAATGGTTTCTAATGCATAACCCCAAAATGATAACGGCAAATCAGTAAGAGACATCATTGATCAGACCATATCTAATAGGGTTCGATTAAGTGCTCAGACACACCATTGCGCTGTGGTGTTCCGGGTGGCGTGAGTTGTGAAACGATTCCACTTGCTTTAAGATGCGTGAGAAAATCATAACTCAAATATTCACCTCCACGGTCGGATCGTAGAAACTTAATCTTTACATTACGATGGTTCTCCACTTCATTCGAAATTCCTTGAACTTTTCAAATGTTTCAGATTTATGTTTCATTAAATAGATATACCCATATCTACTTAAGTCATCGGTAAAAGTTGAGAAAATAGCGATATCCACCGCGCGTCGAAACACTCATCGGTCCGCATACATCGGTATGTATGATTTCCAACAAGTCCGTTGCTCGCTCCATCATCTGAGAACGGGTTTTGATCATCTTGCCCATGAGGCATGGTTCGCATGTGTCAAATGATTCAAAATCAAGAGACTCCAAAAGTCCATCGAATGGAGTTTCTTCATGCGCTTTACACCAATATGACCTGAGCAATGCCACAAATAAGTAGTATTATCACTATCTACTTTGCATCTCTTAGCCTCAATGTTATGGATGTGTGTTTCATCCCTTTCGATATTTAGAAGAAATAAACCATTTACAAGAGGTGCATGACCATAAAAGATGTTACTCATATAAATAGAACAACCATTATTCTCTGATTTAAATGAATAACCGTCTTGCAATAAACGCGATCCAGAAATAATGTTCATGCTCAATGCAGGCACATAATAACACTTATTAAGGTTTAAAACTAATCCGGAAGGTAAAACTAAGGAGAGCGTGCCGACGGCCATCACATCAACTCTTGATCCGTTGCCAACGTGCATCGTCACCTCATCCTCATAAGCCGTCTATTCCGTAGCTCTGCTTGAGTTACAAATATTAGCAATCCGGTATCAAATACCCGGCACTACAATGAGGGCTAGTAAGGAAAACATCAATAACATGTATATCAAATATACCTTTGATGGTGCCGCCTTCTTGTCCGCTAAGTACTTGGACAGTTGAGCTTCCATGACCCTTGTCCTTGCAATAGAAGCACTCGATTGTCGGCTTAGGACCGACTTGAGCTTCTTCTCGGCAGAGCATTAAACACCGCCCTTCTTGAAGGGCTTTGCTCCTTACCTTTCTTAAAGGAGGGCTTGTTGACCATCAACACATGATTATCCTTCTTGATGTCCACCTCGGCAGCCTTGACTGCGAAGAGCTCGGTGATCGTATCAGTGGAGCCAATCGATTATGAGTCACTACAAAACTTTTGTAGCTGGGAGGAGTGATTGCAGAACCTGTCAATCTTGAGCTCCTCGGAATCGTGCATTCGGTTGCTCAAGACGTTGAGTGTAGCCCGACATCTTTATGGCGTGCTCACTAACGGAACTCCTTCCTCCATCTTGCGGTTAAAGAACTTCTCGGAGATCTCATATCTCCCGAGCGGGCTGAGTCTGAAACATGGTTTTCGGCTCCTCGAGAATCTCGAAGGGCCGGGATACTCTTCAAAACGATTTTGAAGCTCGGTTCCATAGCAAACAACATGGTGCTCTTAATCACACCATAATCATCTTTCTTGCGTGATGAGCGACTTTCTCATCGGTAGCTTGATTGCGAGGGTCACCTAACGCTTTCCCAAGGACATAGTCCTTTTGTCCATGAACGAATGATTCTTAGATTGCGGAACCAATTGGTGAAGTTAGACCCATTGTTTCTAAGCTTTTCCTTCTCAGCAAAAACGTTGAAGTTGAAGTTGGACTTGGCCATGTGATCTACAGTATTTGCAAGTACAATTTAGAGTATGTTCATGATAAATAGTTCAATTTAATCAAATTACTAGATGAACTCCCACTAAATTCAACATCCCTCAAGTTGTTTAGTGAACACGATCCAAATTCACCACACCTAATCCGATCATCACGAGAAGAGATGTGGTTTCAATGGTGGACAACAAATGTCGATCATATCATTCATATGACTCATGCTTAACCTTTCGGTTCTTGTGTTCCGAGGCCATGTTTGTACATGCTAGGCTCGTCAAGCTAGACCCAAGTATTTCCGCGTGTGCAAAACTGGCTTGCACCCGTTGTATGTGAGCGTAGAGTCTATAGCACCCGATCATCACGTGATGCTTGGACACGACGAACTTTCGCAACGGTGCATACTTGGGGAGAACACAGTTTTTATCTTGATCTTTAAGTGAGGAATCATCTTATAATGCTACCGTCGCGATCTAAGCATAATAAGATACATAAAGGATAAACATCACATGCATATAACTTTATGTGACATGGTATAGCCAATCTTCGCGCAATGATCTCCATATTGTGCGTGCCGGCATGATCTCCATCACTCCACCATGATTGCCTCCACCACGAATAGCAACTACAACTATTGCTAACTACTTAGCGATAAAGTGAAACTATTACATGGCGTATAAGAAGTTGACACACAGGTCATACACAATTATAAAGACAACCATATGGCTCCTGCCGGTTGTGTACTCATCGACATGCAAGTCGTGAAACATTACAAAACATGATCATCGCATACAATATACACATCACATCTTGGGCCATACCATATCACAGAAAACACTCCCTGCAAAAACAAGTTAGACGCCTCTACTTTGTTGTTGCATGTTTTACGTGGCTTATGGGAGTAGATGCTAAGAACGATTCTTACCTACGGAAAGCCACAACGGTGATATTATGGTTGCCAAACTCCGGTGTTAATCCCATGACAACTATAGTGAGAGAAACTGGCATCCACCAGCCGCATGTGTGGAACAAGCCACACGTCAAGTGCGGAGCGGTCTCGAACGACGTCGCGTAAGGTTGGCCTGGACGCTTCAATCTCACTATCCGCGTCATAAGAAGAACACAAACAAGAGGCTTGCAACAGAAAACATCAACGCCGCAACAACCATGTTGCGTTCTACTCGTGAAACACATCTACGCATAGATCTAGCTCGATACCCTTTGAAGGGTTTCGCGACATAGTAAATCAAAATTTTCTACGGATGCGAACAGAGGAAAGCCAAGATCTAATCTAGGAGATGCAATCAACGAGAGATTGGATTAGATCTTCATACCCTTGAAGATTCGCACGGTGAACGTTCGTCGGGCGTGGGTGATGTAGTCGTCGCTTCTCCTCCTCGCGATCCGATCCGATCTAGCACCACAAGTGGCGGTGCCTCCGTGAGATGCACTGCAGCACCTCGGCGTCTCCTCCTTCCTCGGACCAGCAAGTATGGTGGAGAGATAGATTGGATCTACAACACGCGGCGTGGTGTATATGGTGGAGAATTTGCAGCAGGCTTCGCCTACAAATCGGGAGGAGAGAGGAAAGCTAGCAAGGCGGCTAGGGTTTGGAGGAGAGGTGTGTGGGGTTGGTGCCCACCCTCTTTATATAGAGGAGGCGCAGCTAGCCCTCCCCAAGCCCAAAGGATAAGGAGTGGGGGCATGGACTCTCCTCTTCTAGAAACGCTATCTCTAGTTTAAACGATTTAAACTCTCTAGGATCGGCTTGGCCCTATGGGGCCTTGTGCCCCTGGCCCAATGCGGTCAGGACACTACCTCATAGGCCCATTTCCCCTCCCGGAAGGTGGGGCCACGTTGGTCCCCTTTGAAGGTTCTAGAAGCTTCGGTACAATACCGATTAACGGAACAATTCGAACTCCAAAACTGCCTTGCCTTATGAATCTTATTCTCGGACCATTCGAACCTCTCATGATATCCGGATCCCATCCGAGACTCGAACAAAATTCATAAACCAATTATCCAATCTATCCTAGCGTCGAGATACGTTAAGTGTGTGACCTGCGGGTTCGAGAATATGCGACATGATCTTCTATCAATAATCAATAGCGGGTCGCACCCATATTGACTCCACATTCATCGATGATCATATCGGATGAACCACGATGCCAGATTCAATCAATCCCATATATATTCCCTTCGTCTCGCGATATTTTACTTGCGAGATTCGATCGTTGGTACCGCCATACCTAGTTCAATCCGTTCACAAGTACTTTACTCGTTCGTAATCCGATATCACTTTGTGATTAACTCCTTAACCACATGCTTGCAAGCGGTGTTGATATCGACACGAGTGGGCCCGAAGTATATCTCTCCGACTTGGGAGGGACAAATCCCATCTCGATACATACAACCCAACATATACTTTCCGATCACCTGAGAGACACCTTTATGATCACCCTCTCATAGGATGACGTTTGATGACCTCAAGCTTTCTTCCGATACCAGGGAGTTGTATTATCTCATGGTCTAAGGAATACAATATTTGACATAGGAAAAGCTTCGCAAAGACGAACACGATGACACGATCTAATTGCTTTGCTTAGTTTGGGTCTGTCCATCATATCATTCTCCCAATGATATGATCTCATTATCAATTGACAACTCATGTCTATGGTTAGGAAACCTTAACCATCATTGATCAATGAGCTAGTCCTTAGAGGCGTACCAGGGACACGGTGTTGTTCACAAACCACACAAGTATTAATGTTTCCGCTTAATACAATTCTAGCATGGAATATAAACTTTATCATGAACAAGAATTATAATAATAACGTCTTTATTATTGCCTCTAGGGCATAATTCCAACAGATCACTAGACCGGAACATGTAACGTTATTTCATAGAGGGAAGATAACGTCGAAGCGACCCTTGTAGCCGTTGAAATGTATGTTCTAGTTATGGGAGGGGGTCCTGAAAGTTTCACGCCAGAGGCTCTCCGGCAAGTGGGACCCGCGCCCATGTCTGTGTTAGCTCATATTCGATAACAAATATGCCTTTAAACTAATTCGAGTCCAATTAACAAGTATACATATTAAATTATACAACTTACGAGTATCTGGACTAAATCGAGCCTAACCGGCGAGTATAGGGAATGTTATTATATCTAGCCTCAGTTGTGATAGTTTTTTGTAATTGTCTCGGATGTGGAAAGGTATTTTTTTAAGATTTCGGTCCACGTGTTGTCCATGTCAGCTCAAATTTAACGGCAAACATCGAATATGACTAAATCGAATCCAATTCACAAGTACACGAACAAAATTTAGCAAATTCCAAGCATAGAGACTAAATCGAGCCAGACCGACAAGTACAGGGACTGTCAGTTTATTTAATTCTATTGGAGGAGTCTCAGAAACTCTTCTTTTTCTAGATAAAAGCATTATGGCCTTGTAAGAAAGGCAAGGAAAAAAATTGCGCGCTATTTATTTTAGCTCCGGCTCTCTCGAGACGCTACACAAGTTATAACGCGCTAATAGCATGCTATTTTTCAAAATAGTGTTTTGCAAAACAATAAAAAAATGATAGATATAGTATGTATACTAGAATTTCAGTAGCTAAAAAATTATGCAAAGTAATACATGCAGAGCCAATTAACCAGTGATGACCAAATGGTGACTAAATGATAGAGTACGGATCAAAATGGTCATAAAATTCAAATTGAAGGACATATTTTTCAGACAGTCACATCAATAGCCAACAAGGCATCCAAGCAACAACATAGTAGAAAGTTCTTATTCAAAATCGGATGAAATAGACATAACCGATGGGGGCGAATGCTAGAGGATGACGAGGAGGTTCTAAACGTACCCGATGGTTGACTTCTTTGGCCGATGTAGACATCGTGCCTGCACTATTCCAGACTTTCAGTGCTCTCCAGGACGGAGAAGTGGAGAATCGGTGGGGATGAAGCTAGGCGTGGCGTTGGTTGCTGACTTGCCACGAGAGATCCTTGGTCGATGGGGCGAATGGAGGCGGCCGGCTGGCCGGAGCTAGAGGAGATGGAGGCGATGGGGGGAGCCTGCAGCCGCCACCACCGTCGCGTGGTGGGAAATGAGATGCGACGTTTAGCTAGGTTTTTGAGTCGTGGAGGCTGAATGGGCCGGATGGTGCCAATAATTTTAAATTTTTGTAGCGTTGTGACGTATAGCGTGTTTAGCGTCATGCGTTTTTTTTCAAATAACATAATAGTCAGGATAGTACAGACGGTTCCTTATAAGATTTTATATATGAGATATAATAATCATTTATAAGATTTAATAAGTTTACAGGGAGCTTCCCTGTATACACCGAGCCCGCACCGGCAGGCGCGAACACATACTTTGCTGGGGGGAACGGCTGCTGCTCAGGCCGTCAGGCGGGTCACGGCGATTCGCGCTTTTCAGAACTTTCAGATCGACGGGGTTGCCGCTGCGCTGCTGCTCCCTTCCAGAGACGAACCGCCCCTTCCCAGGTCTGTTGCGCCTGCCCCTCCCTGTCTAAACGCACACAGCCTGTTCGACGCAATGTCGCGGCTAGAACGTGCTCTGCTAACCCTGATCGATTACTCCATGTCTGTCCATTCCCTTTCTTCGCATTTTTTTCCTTTCTGGAGATACATTCCTATCCTGACTTTCTTACTCCTTCAGACACGTCGAGCCAGGCTCAGACGGGTCCACGCCGGCCATGCCTCTCACCAGAAACCTTGCGATGGGATCCGCCCTGGTTGCGCTCGGCGTCACGCTCCTCGCCGGTTTCCTCTACGCCGCCGTCCTGTCCAAGGCGCTTCCGCCGTCCGACAACTGGTTCCTGCTTGCCGTTCGAAACGACAGGTAGCGCTTGCCAAGATCTCTCGCCTCACCGGTCCGCCTAATATGTTTTGAGACCAGCGCGCATCGGTCCGCCTAAACTGATGTTTGATTTCCAGGTATTACTGCTTGCTCGTGCCCCTGACGGTCCCCGTCATAATCGTGGCCGTGTATCTGCACTGGATGAGCATGAAGATGTTCAAGCACGCGTGAGGACTAACCAAGCAGATGCGAGTGATCATAGACAACAGGAGTGGTTCATGACTGAAGGATTCCAATATTTGTTTTGTAAAGACAACCCGAGCTTTGTTTTTTTCCTTCCTTGGAAAAAACTACGCTAGGTCTTATTATGACTGGGGTAGTATAAAGGAGTGCTACTGTACCGCCATTTGACAATGCCAATCGTATTTGGCAATGCCAAAATCTGCCAAGCAATTGCTTTGCTCATGAACTGGCCTCCATCCGGTCCCTAGTGATCATGGGAAAAGGGTTTTCCATGGCCAAAAGTTGACATTGCCAAGTGGGACTCAAAACCAAGCAGAATCCATGCACCATCCCATTATCGATTTAGTTTGGATGTTACCTTGTTCGTCTGAAGCAGGCTTGTTTTGAGTAAACAGTCATTTTTAGGACTCTCAATTATGATACTCCCTCCGACCCATATTAGTTGACTTCAATTTGGATGTATCTAGACAAGTTTTTGTGATAGATACATCCAAATTGAAGTCAACTAATATGGATCGGAGGGAGTATTATCAAAGAGATGCGATATCAAAGTCTAGACAAATATGATTTGTTTTCCTTTTTGCTTCATTGATTTTTTTAACTTTTTGTTCTTTTTCTTGGTGTATTGTTCAAGAAGTATGATAAGCTGAGAAAATTCTGACCAATAGTTGACTAAGAAAAATAGTGAATTCTAGTTTTATCCCATGTTTGTGATTTTGTCACATTAGTTACTCAATTTTATTTGTTGTGCCACCTTCTACCCTGTATTTTTGAATGTGAGTCGATGTTTAACCCTTATGACCACTTTCGCCCTATTTCTTAGAGCTCAAGCCCACCGAGCATGCTACTTGAAGACACATTCATGAAGTATGTATTCTTCACAAAATCAGTCTGAACCACTTAGTGATACCCATACGCTCTAAGCCCTAGCTGCACCGCAACGCCCTGATGAAAGTGCACTTCTTCAGTCGATGCCTCGAAACATAGAGTAGGAGATGCCTCGAACCAAGAACAAAAGCAGGCTTTGCAATGGCCGATGCCCGGTCTAAGTAGGGACATAGGTGCAGCTAACGCTTAGAGGGGAGAGGGGAGGGGTAGGGCTTAGTGAGTTAGATGATTTGTGAAGAAAACGGAAAAATAAAATCGGCATCCACGTTGGCTGCTGATTTAGCATCGACATCGACTAGACAATGTGTGATTGGGTATCGAGGCTGTCAAATTGAAGGAAAATGGTTAAATTGGGACACATAGTCAAACATAAGGGGTAGAATGTGTCAGGAAAAATTAAACAGGGTAACTAGTATCACAAGATCACAAATAGTAGAGAGTAAAAGGTAAAATTCACTATAACAAAAATGGCTAGTTTCCCATTTCTAGACATAAGATGCAAAATCTGCCAATATTTCAAGGAAATAGCATGATAATCTCGTACTTAATGCATTTAGAATATGTGTAGATGGTAACTCTGAGATAAAGAAGTTGCGAAATATACCCCATCTGAGATGTAATTTTGAAGCCCTCATTCTGACGATTCTTAAGTTGGATGTAAGTATTAAAGGTTAACACACTTTGGATATCCAAAACATCAGACTTTTTGTTGGCCTGGACTATTTTTGATTACCACATCAGTTATTTCATAAAGACAAGTTGTTGGTAAACTACCAATTTGATCTTCAAACTATAATTTAGTATATCTTACATCCTAATTCTTGGATCCAAACAGATTTTGTGCATTGCCTCGATCAAAGCGATACGACCAGCTACTAGTTAGTTTCATCCATGTGACAACCTAATAGTAGAAACAAAATCATTGACGGTAGAAAAACTATTAGCAAATAGACGACACTTATTAAGGATCGGAGGGAGTATTTTCCTAAAAGAAACACATGTTTGTTAAAACATTGAAATTTGGAAAACAAGACAAGAAAAGTAAAAAATAGACATTTTTATGAATATTTATAAACTTATATTGAGATTTTATGTTGAATTCCCCAGTTTATTATTAATTTTGTAAAATTCTACATTTTAAGTACCCCCTTCATTCCAAAAAGGTTGTCACAGTGTATAGATACGATAAATTTGTGACATCCTTTTTAATACGGAGGAAGTAACTTCTTAAGTTTCATTTTCGAAATTATAGGATAATTATCCAGTCATTTCATACTTCCTTCGAAAATTATTTTATAATATTTGTTATTTTCTAAACTCTCTAATCACTTCAATTCATATGATGACTTGACTTCCATGTTTTCTCTCCCACTTTGTCGGTCATATATATCGCTTAAAAAGGTGAAATGCCATATGTTTTGGTTAACAAGGGTTAATCCTAATATGTTTATTGTTGGATAACTGTTCGAGATGTCTGTTGATACCTGCTGGGCCTTCTTTATGTTCTGTGTGGCCCATCTGGCCCATCCTAGTATCTATCCTATATAAGGTGTTTCTCTCTTGTTCTCTGTGACCTAATCCTAGAAGGGAGTTCCTCCTAGCAGCCAGAAAAGATAAGTTAGTAAGGTTAGACCCTCAACCTTGTACTCATGGTATCAGCAAGGGGCGGTGAGGGCAACAGGGGAGGTAGGAGTGAGCAGGTTGCTGTGGTGGTGAGAAAGAGAAGTCTTTGATGAGGGCATCCTACATGTGAGTCCTTGGTTGTGTGAGAGGTTGATTTGTAGTTAAGATGTCTGGAGGTGCAAAAGAAGGTAGGGCAGTGGAGGCAGGCATGGGGGACAAGGAGGACTTGGTCAAGGTTCTCGAGAAGCTGGCAGAACTTATCACTGTCAAAGGTGATGGAGCTGCATCTGTCCAGAAACTTGAACTGATGCCAAATGACATGAAGTTGGAAGGAGTGACCAACTATCTTCGGTGGTTGAGGAGGGCTCTGTTGATTCTTAAAACGAAAGGGTTGGATGAGCGTGTGACCGATGAAGTTGGTAAACCACCAGACAAGACGAGTTCTGAGTGGAAGAAGTGGAGTGCCACAAATTCTCTGATTGTGGAATGGTTGCTGAATTCTTTGGTCCCTAGAATTGCTGCTTCAGTAGAGGCACCCACGAAGGCTTCGTATGTATGGGACACACTATCAAATCTCTACTCTAGAAAGGGGAACATGATGTTGATTGTTGATATTGAAGATAAGGTGCATGACTTACGACAATGAGATAAAATAATGATGGCATACGTGGCTGAGATGCAGCATCTATGGGATATTTAGACCATCTTGATCCTCTTGAACTTGTCCATGGTGAATGTGTTAGTGTCTTAATAAAGATTTTGAGGGTAGAAGGGCTGCTCTACTACATCAAACCACTACCCCTTCCCTCAAAGACGCCATTGCTGATATGTCTAGAGAGGAAGTGCGTCTGAACATGACGAAACACAGCGATTCAATCCCTCATCCTACCTTCTACACCACTGAAAAGGGGAGACAAGAGAGTGCTTCACTTGTGGAGTGAAGGGACGCTTTAAGCATCAATGTACCTCCTTTGGGACACCTAGCAAGGGGAGAGGAGGATACACATATGGTAGATGAAGCTACAGAGGAAGAGGTGAAGGTAGAGGCGGTGGACAACAGTACTGTATAGGTGGTGTACAACCATATCGATAGCAGTACAGTAGAGGTGGTGGATAGCGGTATGGATGACAATATGAACAACACCAAACTGCACTTTCCAAGGCACATATGGCAACAGATGTAGAGACCAAGGTCAGTACATCATAGGGACAACCAAAGGAAGAAGAAAAAAGGAGGCAACATTTGGAAACTTTGCACACTATGTCTACACAAATGAAGGTACTATTGGCAGAGTATCTATAGCCACTCATAATGTTGATTCAGATTGGATTCTAGATTCTGGAGCATCCAAGCATGTCACTAGGAATATAGCGAGTTTGACACTTATATTCAGTATCCTCCCACACATAGAGGCACTATCCAAATAGCAGATGGCACAACACAATCTATAAAGCGGCGTGATTATTTAAATGTACACCCAACATAAAATTGTCTTCAGTACTGTATGTTTCTTCTTTTCTAGTTAATTTGGTATTGCCTTAACTAATCAACAATATTGTCATGTAATACTTGGTAAATATATGTGTTTAATTCAGTAGAGGACGACTGGCAGGAGGATTGGGACCGGAACCAGGCATAGAGGTCTCTAGCACATGGATCATGACAAGATGGGACATGAGGAAATTTCTATGTTGGCTGCGATTGTAGGAGGAAAAGAGAATATGGCACTGGTGCATCATTGTCGAATGGGCCACATGGCTTTTGATAAAATGTTTTAAGTTTTTCTCGGTATAATGAATGGAGTGGACCAAACCAAATTAATCCATGATGCATGCGAGTATGCTAAGCATACAAGAACCTCTTATGTCAGTAGAGGGATCATAAGTGTATCCCCATTTGTGCTAGTACATTCTGATGTGTGGACATGTCCGGTTGTGTCAGTAAGTGGCATGAAGTACTTAATGACTTCTATTGATTGTTATTCCAAAATGACTTGGGTTTATCTTATGCGTCACAAAGATGAAGTATTCACATGCTTTCATAATTTTTGTTCCTATGTAAAAAAAACAATTCAATGTACCGGTCCAAGTGATTAGGATTGATAATGGTACTGAATATATCAAACAATAGTTTGCTACTTTCTTATCTTCACAGGGTATCCTACACCAGACTTCATGTCCTTATACCCCTTCCCAAAATGGAGTTGCTAAACGGAAGAATAGGCACATTCTTGAAGTTTATCGATCTCTCATGTTTACCATGAATGTGCCCAAGTTCTTATGATGTGAGGCTTTTATGATAGCTACCTATTTGATCAATAAAATGCCTTCCAAGATATTGGGTATTTAATCTCCATGCCAACTCCTTGTAACATCCCAGAATTTTTTGAATGGGAAGTTCATAGATTTCATGTGCATTGCATCATGGTTCTTGCAAAAAATTCAAATTCAAAACTATTTGTAAAAAAAACCTATTTAAAAATCCTTTATGCATCTATTAGGGTTTCTAAACAAAACCTATTATTTGAATATTTTAAATGGACAGGAATAAGTTCCCTAATAGTCCTAAAATGATGTGTTGAATTTTAGAAAAATTTACAAATTGGTTTGAGCACATTTGAAGCTATATTTCAAAAGATATGAAAGAAACTAGAAAAAAAAGAAATAGAAGAAAAAAACTAACCTACACGAGCGTACGTCGGCAGCCAGCCTACATCGCCTAAGCACTACGCGAGCGCGAGCGTGCGCAGCAGCAGGCTGCAGCAAGACAGCCCAGTACGCGCGCAGTCCAGCCACAGCAACGTCTCTTCGTTTTCTTTTTTTTGTTTCTCCCTACTAATGACAGCCTAGGCCCACCTGTCATCTCCTAGCTTCAGCCAAGAATCTGTACGTGCACGAGTCGTTCCTGACTCGATAACTGCCCAGAAAAATCGCCGGCACAAATTCGTGCCCCCTTGCCACGAAAATTCGTCAATAAATACCCTACCCTATCTATTTTCCCCTCCGAAATACCAAAAATCTGGCCGGCAGGCTGCCCAATTTTTATCTCGTTTTGATCCCGTCGAAACGCTGTCGTTGGAGCTCACGAGGTTGAGGTTGCCGTCGAATTGGATCGCCCTGACCCCAATCCTCTACTCCATTAAGATCCTCTCGTCTTACCTCTTCTCATCGTCTGTTATTCTCCATCAAAAGATCATCGGAGCGTCGGGGATTGCTCGCCGGAGTTTCGCCGGAGACGTCGACGATCAGTCAAGGATAGCGACCGCACGAGGAGGATACAGACGTTCTAGGGCACCCCTGCATGATCGGGAGGACGAGCTGCACGCCGTGGACTACTCCTCCGCCGACAAGGACCGCCGGAGACGCCACCATCATCGCCGTCTGCATCGATCACCGCCGCCCACACCAGCCGCCGGTGAGCACCAAGCTCACTACGCCCAGCCGTCAGATCTGTAACCAATGGCCAGATCGCTTGTTGACCGCAGGTTTGACAGCTGACCCGTCGTGCCTAGTCAGCAGGAATATTCTTGGAATATACCCTCAGATTTCAGGAAATAGAGGAATAGACAGAAATTGTTATAGATTTATAAAATTCATATAAAATTGAATATAGCTCAGAAAAATACAAATAAAATATTCCTGGATTCAGAATAATGTGTAGAATATTATCATGTAATAAAATTCCTACTTTTACCAATGCATATTTTCTAGATTATTTAAATCTGTTATATGGTAAATAATTCATAGGAAAATATACACAACTCCAAAATTGGCAAATTTGGTGTCTATGGATTCAGAAAATTGTAATCTACGTCACTATGGCATCAGTTTATTTTGCTACAGTACAAAATATTTAGCTATAACTAAATCTATTAAATTGGTATTTTGGCTATAACTTTTAATCTATAAATCATTTTAAGGTGAAACCAGTGGCAAATGAAAGCCATGGAAATTACTATCCAGTAGCATGGTTCTCATAATTTTCTGAAACTATTTTATACTGAAATTATTCAGATTCCTATAATGCCTTTTTAAAGCCTATTTGTTTAATGGAAAATGTTTATGGAAAACTTTTGATCTTGTTGCTCTTTTCTAAAGTGCATGCATATTGTTTTGTTGTGTTGCTGTACTATATGATTGATTGCAACTATTGTTTTACGCGATAGATTGTCCGGAGTGCGATTATTGTGATTGCGACGACTGTGTGAACGATTACTACAACTGAGGCAAGTGTCACGGTCATGAATCTCCTATTATTTTATTATGCATTTAGTTTTTAGTAGCTTGCATTGAAGGAAATGTTTTATATTATATATGCTATGCTATGGTGTGAGTACTCAATATAATTGTCATAGACCCGAGTTGATTCCTTGAAAGCCATCATACTGTAGATGCTTAGCCATGCTATTAGTTGCGTGGGTGGTTTTCATGATACATATGTGTATGAGAAGGATTATGTTTTGCTTAAATAAAAACTACTTAATCAACGAATCACCTGGATGTAATGGCATTGATTGGGTCATCGAGTGTGGATTTTGGTGGGGATTGCCACCCAGGCTTCAAAGAGATAATATGCGGTCTTGATTAGTAACTTTTATGTACAACCACATGTCATATGGGCTCTGACTTGACTGAGTAAGTTATGGGATCATGTACTACCGTGACTAGCAGATGTAGGTGTTGATAGGATGGTACGGTCCAGAGTTAGGCTCATGATTCTGTTTCCCAAAGGTCTCGTCCTGGTCTTCTCTCAAAAGGGGTTGATCGGGTCTTGTGGATAGAGTGTACTAGCCTATGCAGATGGTTTAAGAACTAAGTACTTAGTCGTGTCCACGGTAATGGACAATTATGAGTAACTTCTTTTGACGCAGTCGAAAAGTCTCATTCATTCCAATTTCTCTAATAAAACTTTATGGGTGAACTTAATGGGTTATAGGAGCACTTGAGTGACTCAATGTGTCCATAGTTTTTAGGAGCTCTCGAGTGACTCGAGTTGTTCTTAGTTATTTTGAAGAACTAAAACTTAATTTGAAAAGGTAGGAGAAAATGTTGCTTTATGCAAATAGCCTAAACTCCACTAGCCAAAGTGTGCATATATATGACAGGTTGCCAATTGTGTCCACATAACAGTGACATATTTCCAATACAATTCAAATGTATTGACCATTCGTGGCTGCAACTTTTTATGTTGCAGGTTATTTCGACGACAAGTAAGGTTATCGCTTAGGTTGCAAATCTCCACTCAGCGAGTTGCCTATGGCGTGATGGAGCATTTATCTTTTGTTTATTTGTTGAACTATGTTATTTGAGATAGCTATGAGCTAAGCAACTTTGTAATATTTATATTCTTGGATCAATCTTTGTAATAATATGACGTATTGATACTCTTTTATTCATTGAAACTGTGTGTGCTAACTAATCGATCCAAGGGACTAGCACTATAAACACAGGATCCAATTCTTAACGGGTTGGATCGCTCCACTTCTACATAACAATGATTTTTTTGTTTCACCCAACCTCTTTGGATGTACATGCTTTGTCAGGTATCACATGCCATATCTTGGCAAGTTGGATGTTGGAGCCCTATAGAAAGGAGGACCTTTGTGAGGATGGATGTCACGTTTCATGAGTCAGAACCTTTCTATGGCAGTGCTGGTGATCTTAGTGGCTTGTTCCAAGGTCTTGACCATCTTGGTGATGCTTAAGAGGGGGAGAAGGTTGAAAACAATGATTTACAATAGCAGCAAAAAGGTAGTGGTGTGTAGCAGCAATGTGGTGACCAGTAGCGAATTCCCATTGTTTTTGTGGAGAGGCAATGTGGTGACCAACAGCAAATTCCTATTGATGTAGAGACTCCTACAGTTCTTAACAAACCTGCACCACCACAACAATGGAAAGAAAATCCACTTGTTTACTCTAGAAGACAAGTACCAATGGAACAAGTTTCAAGGGAGCAACAAGCAAATGAGCAGGAGCAGCAACAGGATCAGGACCAGGGGGAGCAACCCGTTCAACATGAAAACCAAGAGAGCACAAGTATAGATTCAGCTGAAGGGAGTCAATCTCAGAATGCCTCGAATAATAGTCTAGACTTGACAAATGCAATAAGAAAAGGGACAGGAAAAGTTAATCCAATAAAGCGACATAGTTGTGATGACTATGAAAAATGAAATTATATCTCCTACAAGGCTTTATCTGCCTCATTCAGGCTTTTGTTGCCTCACTACAAGTTGTGTCTATTCCTAAGGATTGGAAGATAGCGAAGTTCAACCCACGATGGTGTTAGAAATAATGGGCCAAATCATTAGACCCATATGTGATTTTAAATTTTCCCTAAATCTCAAAGCCCATGTATGTGGAAGCCCATATGTTATTTGTCCCAAGTTGGTGGCAGCTCACATGTGTGTGGCAAGAGCAGTGGGAGCTAAAGTTTAGTCCCACATGGGAAGTTGAAGGAGAGTTGCACTAGCTTATAAGGTGGAGTGTTGCACCACTTTGTAAGTGAGTGACAATAAGAGAGCTACACGCATGCTACTCCTTCGCCGCTCGCCCGCCCGCCCGCCCGCTTGTATCGTCATGACACAGGCGCGCGCCGTGGGTTGTGGGAATATCGCCGAGTCGAGCTTTATTTTGTTGCTCAGGAAAATGTGTGCGGTTAGACAAACGTGTTAATAGTTAGTGGATTCGGTTCGCTCCCAGATCGTGGGCTATCTGTAACCGACCCGAACATGCGCGACATGGGCTTGGCTCACACTGTGTTCTGTACGGGATTTCCGAGCCGCTCTATATCAACGCCTATGCGGCTTTCACAACGCAGAACACCGAACCAATCTAGGGTTTTGCCATCCTCTCTGCTTGCGTCGCCTTCATAGTCTACTCCATCCCGCTTGTCGGCATGTACCAGCGGTCGGGAGAGCAGGTCTCCGGAACCATTCGTCTTTGTGATCCTTTATGGGAGAGGGCGAATAAGGTTTTTGGGAAGCGCTCTGCGTGACTGCTCAAGTTCGTCATCACGGCGCGCCTTCCAGGTCGTCAAGCCGGACCAACTACACGTCGACTTCTTCGATAGGCTAGTGCACCAATAACGACTTCATCGGCAACCGATCAGTACGTATACCATCATCAGATCTATTGCTTTACTATGACCATTATTGCGTATACTCTGCTACTGTTCATGTTGATCAATACGTCTAGTATGTTAGAGGTTCACATGATTGTAGTTGTTGCTGTCATGATTTATATTCTGGAATTAATCATAGAAATTATGCCTAACACTCCAACAATCCAAAAATCTTATTATAGGCAATTTCCTAAATTAAACATGGGACACTTGGCCGATGCTATGAAGCCAGAAAATTTTATCGGTGATCATTTTAAGAGATGGCAGTATAAGACCACTTTGTGGCTGCAAGCTCTGGAAGTATTCAAGGCTAGTGAGGGTTTACTTGAAGGAACTACATCTGACAAGGTTCAGAACAAGTTCAAGGAAACCAATCTTGTCTTTGTGGGATGTGTTCTGAGTGTTCTTGACAATAAGCTGTTTGATGTGTACATGCACATCAAAGATGGAAAAGAGCTCTGGGAGGCACTGAACGCTAAGTTTGGTGCAGAAGATGCTGACAGTGAGCTGTACATCATGGAGAGATTTCATGATTACAGGATGGTTAACAACCGTTCTATAGTTGAACAGGCTCATGAGATAGAGTACTTTGCCAAGGAGCTTGAAATCCTCAAATGTATCTTACCCGACAAGTTTGTGGCTGGGTGCATTATTGAAAATTTGCCTTCTTTATGGAGGAACTTCACCACAACTCTCAAAATCAAGATACATGAGATATCAATTAAAAACCTGATAGAGTCTCTTGATGTTGAGGAGAAGGCTCGAGCTAAGGACACTGCTGATATAGGAGGCGAGGGTCAGTCTAGCGCCAACATGGTGCAGAAGAAGACCTTCGGCAAGAACAAAGGGAACTATAAGCCCTCGTTCAACAAGCCTGAAAAGACTAGAACCTTCAAGAAGAAGAAGAAGCCGAACAAGGCCGAGCTATGTTGTTATTCATGTGGAGAGCTCGGCCACTTTTCCAAGGACTGCTCAGTACGTGCAGATCATAGAGGGAAAGGTGGGAAGACTGTCAACGTCGTGACCGCTAGCAACACTGATGGGAATGGTAATTTATTTACTGTTCTTTCAGTATTTCAATCACCATGTTGGTGGATTGATACGGGTGCTAATGTTCATGTGTGCACTGACATCTATATGTTTACTTCTTATCAGGTCGCTCGGGATTCATCTGTCCTAATGGGGAATGGATCACATGCTTCTGTTTGCGGTGTTGGTGAAAGAACATGTGGGCCCCCATGTGTGTTTTTGGTAATTAATGACAATCTCTATGGACTAATGCTTGTATCAAGTTGTACTTGTAGGAATTGTCCATAGGCAATGCTTGAACCATATGTTGGCTTCAAGGTTTGGAGAAGAAGAAAGTGAAGAGGATCAAGTGGTGACCAAGGTGTTCAAAGAGTGATCCACATATTGGTCATGTGAGAGTTGAGCCTTTTGCAAGGGTGTCTTGAAGAAGAAGATAGAGTTCATCATATGTACCTTCAAGACATAATCCAAATGGTGTTAGAAGTAACGTTGTGCAAGCTAAAGATGTGCCATATCTATAAGATATCATGCTTGAAGCTTGCCATCTTCGGTGATCATGGATCAATGAAGACAAGGTCAAAGTAAAGGTTTCCCCGTGTCGTATGGGGGAGCAACTTGCAAGTCTTCATCAAGCGAGTGCGTGCAAGAGAAATCTAGAAAGGTGTTCCATCTTGAGAAGGAAAAGATCGCATACATCAAGATCAAGTGGAATATGCGCAAGGCAAAGGTATGATCTTGATAGGGTTTGTTCTTACCGGTCTCGTGGTGTTAGTTGGGGAGATCGGTTTATAGGATAGACAACCGTACTATCAAGAGGGGCTCTCAAGTGAGTAACTCGATCATATCTTTCAGAGAGAGCTCAAACCTTTGCATACTTAGCATCATCCTTCCTTGGTTGTTATTTGGATCTTATCCATGTGAGGTTTTAGAGCTTGTGGTAATATTCATAACAAGCTCTAGTTCATCAAAAACGGATTTCCCTTTTATGTCATATTGCGTTTTTGATCTTTGAGGTTTTTTGGTTTCTCACTAAGGGAGGTATCTCACATTATAATACATGAAATGTTCTCACTTGGTGGTATCCAATATTTTCTAACAAAATTGGTTTCGGGTCAATCGGATTTTCCAAACTCTAGATATCGCCATTTGAAGTTTGCCTCTATTTTGGTCCAGACCGGAGTCTCCGGTCTGCATGGACCGAAGTCTCTGGTGTGGTCCAGAGTGTCCCCTGGAGTCCCCGGAGGGGGCTCCAGAATTTAGCCTGGGACAGTCCGATAGGTTGTCCAGAGGCTAGTTCGGAGGTTGGGCCAGAATCTCCGGTGTAGACCGGAGTCTCCGCTCTGACTTTTCCCCAACGGGCAGAAAACGGTCAGAAATCTGTGAGCCTATAAAAAGGGGCCCTTCTTCCCCAATGTCCCTGCTCGAGTTTTACAGGCTTTCTCCTCCATTCTTGACCCTCTTGAGCTTGCTCCCCCTTCAATCCCTCCCTTGATTCTTGCATATACTTTAGGGATTTGAAAGAGGAGATTTAGATCTACAATCCCACCAATCCATCTCTCCTCTAAGTGAGGAGAACATCTTGGGATCTAGATCTTGGAGCCTTTTGTGGATTTCCTCCATTGTTCTTCCTCTCTTATTCCCCCACAAGCTTTTGTATCTTTGGTGGAATTTGGGAGAGAAGGATTTGAGCACTTCTTGTGTTCTTGCCATTGCATTTGGTGCATCAGTTTGAGTTCTCGGCGAGGATTCGATTGAGAGAAAGGTGAGACGCTTTTTACTCTTGTGTTCTTGGAACCCTAGACGGTTTGGTGGTGTCGCAGGTTCTTGGATTACTTGGGGCCTCCAATTAAGTTGTGGAGCTTTCCCCAAACTTGTTTGTTGGGAGCCTCCAATTGAGTTGTGGAGAAGTGCCCCAACCTTGTGAGAGGTTCTGGATTGCCACCTACAAGTGCACCGATAGTGGAAGTGTGGATCGATCCCGTTGGGGTGATATTCACAGGAGAATAAGGGATGCCTTTTGTGGCGTTGGTGGTTTGGTACCACCCCCTCTCCAAACGAGACGTACTCCATGTTGGGAGGAACTCGGTAAAATATCGTCGTCCCCGTGTGCCTCAGTTATATCTATACCCGAGCTATTACTTATGCACTTTACATTGTGATAGCCTTTGTGCTTGAAGTAATCGATATCTTGCTATCACATTGTTGCTTGTATTACTTAGCATAAGTTGTTGGTGCACATAGGTGAACCATAGTTGTTCTAGGTTGTGCTTGACAAAGTAAATGCTAGTTTAATTCCGTCTTTGTCGAGCCACTCTCAGAAAAGTTTTAATCGCCTATTCACCCCCTCTAGGCGACATCTGTATCCTTTCAGTTGGCATGGTGGATTTGAAGTTTACTTCCGGAAAGATCATGCAACCGAGGAACGTGCAGCATGTCCCTACTATGAACAAGAATCTCGTTAGTGGCTCCCTTCTATGCAGAGATGGGTTTAAGGTTGTGTTAGAGTCCAATAAAGTCGTTGTTTTGAAGCATGGGAAATTTATTGGTAAAGGCTATGAGTTCGGAGGTTTGTTTCGGTTTTCACTTTCAGATTTTTGTAATAAATTCGTGAATCATATTTGTGCTGGTGTTAATGATGATAGCAGTGTTTGGCATTCTCGTTTATGTCACATTAATTTTGGTTTGATGTCTCGGATGTCTAGTATGAGTTTAATTATGAATTTAACTACTGCCAAAGGTTCTAAGTGCCACAATTGTGTGCAATCAAAGCAACCTCGAAAGCCTCACAAGGCTGCCGAGGAGAGAAACTTGGCATCTCTAGAACTCATACATTCTGATCTATGCGAGATGAATGGTGTGTCGACAAAAGGTGGAAAGAGATATTTCATGATGTTGATAGATGATTCTACTAAATTCTGCTATGTTTACTTGTTGCAAACTAAAGATGAGGCTTTAGACTACTTAAAAATTTATAAGGCCGAAGTTGAAAATCAACTAGAGAGAAAGATCAAGCGTCTTAGGTCGGATCGTGGTGGTGAGTATTTTCCCAAAATATTTGACGAATTCTGTGAGGAACATGGAATTATTCATGAGAGCACGGCTCCCTACTCGCCCCAATCAAACGAGGTTGCCGAGAGGAAAAACCACACGCTGACAGACTTGGTGAATTCCATGTTAGCCACTACTGGTTTATCAAAGGCATGGTGGGGGAGGCTTTGTTGACTTCATGTCAAATCCTGAATAGGGTTCCTAACAAGAATAAAGAAAAGACCCCTTATGAGGAGTGGGCTGGGAGAAAACCATCACTTTCGTATTTGCGCACTTGGGGGTGTTTAGCGAAGGTCAACATACCGATTCCCAAGAAACGCAAGCTTGTACCTAAGATAGTGGATTGTATCTTTCTAGGATATGTTCCACGGAGTGTAGGCTATAAATTTTTAGTGGTTAAATCTGAGGTACCTGATATGCATGTTGATAGTATAATGGAATCTCGTGATGCAACATTCTTTGAGAATATATTTCCTTTGAAAGATATGCATAACATTGATAGGATTTCTTATGAAATACTTCCTGAATCTAGTGCATCTATTGAGAATTCTGAACAACCACATGAGGAAGTCCTTGAGAAGGGTGACGATGAACCTCTCACGAGGAGTAAGAAACAGAGGATTGCGAAATCCTTTGGTAAATGATTTCATCATGTACCTTGTGGATGATACTCCCAGATCCATTATTGAGGCATATGCATCTCCTGATGTAGATGATTGGAAAGAAGCTGTCCAAAATGAAATGGACTCAATTCTTTCTAATGGAACTTGGGAATTATCAAAACAACCCTATGGTTGTAAACATGTGGGCTGTAAGTGGGTGTTCAAGAAGAAGCTAAGGCCTGATGGTACTATTGAGAAGTATAAGGCGCGACTGGTAGCTAAGGGCTACACACAGAAATAAGGTGATGATTACTTTGATACCTATTCACATGTCGCTAGACTAACCACCATTCGAGTACTACTGTCCCTGGCTACCTCTTATGGTCTTCTTGTTCATCAAATGGACGTGAAGACATCTTTCCTTAATGGAGAGTTGGAAGAGGATATCTATATGGATCAACCAGAAGGGTTTGTGGTAAAAGGTGAAAATACAAAGGTGTGCAAGTTATTAAAATCTTTATATGGCCTGAAACAAGCACCTAAGCAATGTCATGAGAAGTTTGACAGAACTCTATTTTCTGCTGGCTTTGTCATTAATGAGGCTGATAGGTGTGATTACTATCTCCATGGTGGAAGCGATAGTGTTATATTATGTTTGTATGTGGATGACATTTTGATCTTTGGTACAAACATGAAAGTGATAAATAATGTCAAGTCTTTCCTGTCAAAGTGTTTTGATATGAAAGAGCTGGGAGAGGTTGATGTGATTCTGAACATCAAGCTTATTAAGAACGGGAATGGGATTACTTTAACGCAATATCATTATGTTGAGAAGGTCTTGAGACGATTTGGATTTATTGATGGCAAGACTTATCCAACACCTTATAATCCCAGTTTGACATTACGAAAGAAAAGAAGGAACCAACAGATCAGCTGAAATATTCACAAGTTGTTGGTTCTCTCATGTACTTAGAAAGCGCTACAAGACCCGATATCTTTGTTGCTGTGAGCAAGTTGAGTAGGTTCATGTCTAACCCGAGTATTGATCATTGGCATGCACTTGAAAGGGTCATGCGCTATCTATGTGGTACAATGAGCTATGAGATTCACTATTCAGGACACCCTGCTGTGCTTGAATGATATAGTGATTCGAATTGGATCTCTGACGTTGATGAACTCTATGCCACGAGCGGGTATGTATTTATCCTTGGAGGTGGCGCAGTGTCATGGAGGTCTCGTAGACAAACCATATTGACGAGGTCAACTATGGAAGCAGAACTTACTGCTTTAGACACAATCACTGTTGAGTCAGAATGACTGCGTGAGCTCTTGATGGACTTGCCCGTGGTTGAGAAACCTGTGCCGACAATCCTTTTGAATTGTGACAACCAAACTGTTATTGTCAAAGTGAATAATTCTAAGAATAACCCAGAGTCATCAAGACACGTGAAGTGAAATCTGTCAGGAAATTGAGAAACTCCGGAGTAATAACAGTTATGTATATTCAAACAGACAAAAACCTGGCAGATCCCTTTACAAAGGGACTATCACTAAATATGATAGAAAGTGCATCGAGGGAGATGGGTTTGATACCCATGGATGTCACACCTAGTGGTAACCCAACCTATGTGATAGGAGATCCCATGAATTAGGATCTGAGAAGAATAAGCTAGTGGTTTGACTGAGGAGAGTAGTTGGTAACCCTCTCTATTTGAAAATGCATAACTCTTATAATCTGTAAGGCGGGTTGGCAACATGCCTTAATATGTTTCTTTTGGATTTAACTAGCAAATATATCGTCCTACAGGGCATTCTTGAAAAAAAACACCTATATGAGCTCGATTGTAGACGTCGTGGTCTATGAGATTTGAGTGATCTCTAGTAAACTCATGAATAGATCAGGGAGTATGACGCATATGCTCTAACCCGCGGGGTAGGCTACTAGCAGCCAGGTACTAGTTATGATTTTGAGTGAAATCTATTGAAACCAAACTTGTAATTCAAGGTTTTTCCATTGTTCAAGTTGTTGATAGACGTAGTTCAAGATTGTAGGCGAAAGTTCAACTTAACAATCTCTGCTGAAACACCAGTATATAAACAAGTAACAAGGATTAGCAAATCTTCAAATGGGCATTTGAGATCTGGTGGGGGATTGTTAGAAATAATGGGCTAAATCATTAGACCCATGTATGATTTCAGATTTTCCCTAAATATCAAATCCCATGTATATGGAAGCTCATATGTGATATGGTCCAAGTTGGTGGCAGCTCCCATGTGTCTGGCAAGAGCAGTGAGAGCTAAATTTTAGTCCCACATAAGAAGTTGAAGGAGAGTTACACCAGCTTATAAGGTGGAGTGTTGCACCACTTTTAAGTGAGTGATAATAAGAGAGCTACACACGCGCTCCTCCGACGATGCCGCCGCCACTCGCCCGCCCGCCCGCTCGTCTCGTCATGACGCGGGCGCGCGCCCTGGGTTGCGAGAATCTCACCGAACCGAGCTTTATTTTACTGCTTAAGAAAATGTGTGCGATTAGACAGACGTGTCAACAGTTAGTGGATTCGGGTCACTCCCAGATCATGGGCTATCTGTAACTGATCCGAACGTGTGCGACATGTGTTTGGCCCACACCGTGTCCTATGCGGGATTTTCGAGCCGCTCTATATAAACGCCTGTGCAGCTTCCACAACGCAGAACACCGAACCAATCTAGGGTTTTGCCATCCTCTCTGCTAGCACCACCACCGTAGTCTACTCCATCCCACTTGTTGGCGTGCACCGGCCATCGGGAGAGAAGGTCTCCAGAACCACTCGCCTTTGTGATCCTGTATGGGAGAGGGCGAATAAAGTTTTTGGAAAGCGCTCCGTGCGATTGCTCAAGTCCGTCATCACGGCGCGCCTTATAGGTCTTCAAGCCGGACCAACTGCACGCTGAATTCTTCGACAGGCTACTGCACTAAGAACGACATCATCGGCAACCTACATATACCGACATCAGATATGTTGCTTTACTATGGATGTTAGTGCGTATACTCTGCTACTGTTTATGTTGATCAATATATCTAGTATGTTAGAGATTCACGTAATTGTAGTTGTTGCTGTCATAATTTATATTCTAGAATTAATCATGAAAATTATGCCTAATACTCCAACACATGGTGCAATACAATGATGGAAGAATTAGAGGGAATGAAAAAAATAAAACAAGGGAGTTGACTTATCTCTTGGAAGGAAAAAAGGTAGTAGGCTGAGTGGATCTATATAGTAAAATAGATTCCATAAGGAAAGGTTGGGAGATGTATGTCAAGACTTGTGGCAAGCGGATATAGTCAGACTTATTGAATTGATTATGATGAGACCTTTGCACATGTGGCAAAAATGAGCATTGTTAGAATATTAATCTCTTGTACATCAAATTTTGGATGGCCCTTGCATCAACTTGATGTAAAAAAATGTGTTTTTGCATGGTGATCTACATGAAGAGGTGTATATAAAAATGCCACCATGATTTGTCACACCGAAAACTAACAGAAAGGTATGCAAGATGAAGAAATCACTATATGGACTCAAACAATCCTCAAGGGCCTGGTTTGATAGGTTTAGACAAGCTGTCTGTGGCATGAGATATGATTAATGCAATTGAGATCATACACTGTTTTACAGGCATTTCAAACATAAAATTACCATTCTTGCAGTATATGTTGATGATATTATCATCACGAGAGATGATCATGTGGAAACAACAAAACTGAAAGAATGAGTCAATCCTTTGAGGTGAAAGATCTTAGAAAACTTAAGTACTTTCATGGAATAGAAGTTGCTAGATTTTTAAAAGGAATATTACTTTCTGAAAGAAAGTATACCCTGGATCTCTTAGATGATATGGGAATGTTGGGATGTTGACCAGCTTCAACTCCTATTGACCAAAACAATAAAGTTACAACAGAGACCGGTGAACCTATAGACAAGAAGAAATATCAAAGACTTGTTGGAAAACTAACTTATTTATGCCACACAAGACCAAATATATCATATGCAGTGAGTGTAGTTAGTCGCTATATGCATGACCCCGGGGATGGACCGTTGGTAGAAGCTCAAAGGATCTTGAGGTACTTAAAGGGTACTCCAGGAAAAGGATTATGGTTCAAAAGTAATGGACATCTAGAAGAAGATGGCTACTGCGATGCAGATTGGGCCATCTGTTTGGATGATTGAAGATCTACCTTAGTATAATGTGTTTTTGTTAGAGGAAATTTGGTGTCTTGGAGAAGTAAGAAACAATCTGTTGTCTCAAAATCCACAACTGAAGTAGAGTATAGAGCCATGTCGCAAGGCTTGAGCAAAATATTGTGGGTAAGAAATCTAAAATTGTATAGAGCCATGTCACAAGAAAGCCTGAGGTGTGGTGCGATAACATGCCTACCATCAACATAACAAATAATCCTTTTCAGCATAACATAATCAAACACGTGGAGATAGACAGGTTCTTTATTAAAGAAAAGATTGATACTAGGATTATATCATTGGTTTATATGAGATTAGGACAACAAGTGGCAGACTGTTTGACAAAAGGATCGGGTACATCTAAAACCATTAAACCAATGACATAGTCCTAGCATCAATCTAACACTTGTTGTCCTAATCTCACATTAAAACAAGTTAGATTAGACCCTCTACCATGTCCTTATTTATTGTTGGTGTTCACAGACCATCTAAAACCATGCAAGAATTCCAATCCAAACAAGAAATCACAGAAATCGTTTCATTTCGAATACACCGATGCCTCTCTTTTTTCTAAGAAAGTAATTTCCTAAAAAAATTGAATTCCTTAAGATTTTTTTCTAGGATACACCCTGAGAGGTGTACCAGACATATAGAAGAGGCTGCCGACGGCAGTTACAACACCGCTAGGCGGCACACACTGCTAACAACAGAGGAGGGTGGTAGCTCCCTCACACCCTAAGCCTACTATCCTACTAACACCGAGGTCAATAGCTCCGGAAATCCAAAAACATCACAGCGAAAGAGCCTAGCTAGCCGCCACTGCCTGAAATCGTCCCGGATCCTGGTCTTGATAGACTCCGCCCGTGGAAGCGCCCCGTTGAAGACGACATCGTTCTGGTGCCTCCACAAGCACCAGAAGACCAGGATGATCGCGGTCCAAAGGTCTCGCTGGTGGGCCTTCAGGCAAGGCCTCGACGTCCACCAGAGAAGGAGATCGGGGTCGGCTGTGGGTAGCCAGTGGGTCTTACCCCACCGGTGCAACACCCAAGACCAGACCTCCCTGGCCACCACACACCCCAATAAGACGTGTTGGATGCTCTCCTGTGCTTGGTCGCACATCGGGCACCTGGGCGGCCGAGGTAGCCCCCGACGCTCCAACCGGTTGGCGGTCCAGCATCTATCTCTAGACGCCAAACAGGCGAAGAACTTACATCCCTGCGGAGCCCGGGAACGACAGATCTGGGTGGCTGCCGGTGCTCGCGCCATGCCTGCGAAGAACGCCCTGTAGGCCGACTTGGCCGAATACTGCCCATCGCTGGACCAACGCCAGGTCAGCACATCCTCGTGCTCGGGAGCCAACTGGATCCCGGCCAGCGCATGTCACAGGAGGAAGAACTCTGGCACCGCCTCCGTACTGAGGTCAGGCCCGCAGTCTCTAAGCTAGTCACCCGCCATCCCCTCCTTGACCGATCGGGCGCGCCGCTTGCCCGGGGGAATCGCCGCCAGCAGGTTAGGGGCAATCTCCTCAACCCTACGACCATCGATCCACCGATCGATCCAGAATCTGGCTCTCATACCATTGCCCAGCGTGTAGCAGGTGGCGGCATAAAACAACTCCAAAGACTGGCGCGGCAGGCCCAGGTCAAACTCAGCCCAAGGCTTGGAGGGGTCCACCCTGTGCAGCCACGCCCAACGGCATCTCAGCACAAGGCCAAGAAGGCGAAGGTTGGGTATGCCCAACCCACCAAACTCCTTCGGCGAACAGACTCTCTCCCACGCGACCAAGCAGTGTTCGCCCTTGACCTCCCTCCTGCCTTTCCACAGGAAAGCCCGAACAATCTTCTAAAAGGCCACGATCGTCTGCGGGGGAACATCGAGGGACATGAGGGCATGAACCGGAATGGCGGACAACGTGGTCTTCACAAGCGTGTTTCGGCCACCTCTGGTCAACAGGCCCGCACACCACGGCTAAAGTCTGCTTGCCGCATTGTCCACTACAAACTGCAGCTGGGCCTCCGTGGGCCTGCAAAGGCTGAGGGGAAGACCCAGGTACCGGCAGGGGAAGGTGCCGACCCCACACCCGAGAATCCCACGCGCGAGCTCCACTTGCTCCGACGAGCACTGAATGGGGTGAATCGAGCATTTGGCCAGGTTAGTGCGCAGGCCGGAGGCCTCTCCAAAACCCCCCACGATCGCCGCGCAAGTGCGCAAGTCCAGGGGGGTGGGGTGAACGAAGGTGACGACATCATCCGCATACAGGGAGGTGCGGTGCCGCAAGCCGCTCGGCGCCAGCTCCGACAGAAGCCCCACGGCCGAAGCTCTCTCAAATAGCCTATGGAGGACGTCCATCACCGCATCAAAGAGCAGGGGGGATAGGGGGTCCCCTTGCCTCAGCCCTCGCCTGTTGAAGATCAGGGCCCTAGGGGCACCGTTCACCAGGACCCTCGTCGATGCCGAACTCAGCATCCCACCGATCATGGAGATCCACCTAGCCCCAAAGCCCATCTTGGTCAGGACCTCCAGCAGAAAATCCCAATCCATAGTGTCGAAAGCTTTCGTGATGTCCAGCTTCAACAAGACCGCCGCTATCTTGAGCCGATGGAGCTTGCAGGCCGTGCTCTGAACAAGCTTGAAATTATCATGGATGCACCTCCCTCGAATGAAGGCACTCTGGTGAGGGCCCACCAGCTGAGGCATCCTCGGAGCCAACCGAACCGAGAGTACCTTAGCCATAAGCTTCGCCACGCTGTGAATCAGGCTGATGGGGCGGAAGTCCTTGACTTCCACCGCCTCGGGGTGCTTAGGGAGCAGTGTGATCATGGCCTTGTTGGTCGCGTGGAGCCCGCGCTAATCGCCCTCCCACAGCGAGAGGAAGACCGCCATAACATTGGCCTTAATAATATGCCAACAAGCCACGTAGAATCTGCCCGTGAAACCGTCGGGGCCAGGTGCCTTGTCAAGCTCCTGAGAGCGCACCCCACCCCAAATCTCCTCCGAGAAAGGGAGGTCCAGCTCCGAGAGGTCGTGCCGGGCCAGCCCCAGGTAGTCCAGGTCCAGGGCCCGCTCCCCTCTCCGGGCACGATCCCAAGAGAATGTCATAGAAGATATCAACCGCATCGGTCTTCGCTTGCTGATCGGCCACCAACACCCCCTCAACCTTGAGGTGGGCAATGAAGTTCTTCCTCCTCCGGTGATTGGCCTGCAGGTGGTGGAAGAACTTTTAAAAGTATTTAACCACGAACATTTAAAAGTATTTCTCCAAAAAAAATTAAAGGTATTTATGAAAAATACTGGACTTCGAGAACGCGTCCTGAGTCGTGTGACCCGCTGCGTGGCATGTACGCGGGCTGGGACTTCGAGTACGCTTTGGCGCCAACCTCGGCCGTTCCGCGACGGCACGCCGCGTCGACTCTGACGAGGCGGTAGTAGTAGCTGCCTGGCGGGCTCACCCACCGTTCGTGCTGGCGGACGCCGTGTCGTCGCAGAAACGATAGTCCTGGTCGCGACGTTGCGCGGGTCAGAAATATCTCCGGCGCAGGTCAGAGCTCAAAGAGCGGTCATGTGCGGAGGCGCCAGGTGCTCCATGCTGCCTGGCCTTGGGGCCTTTGTAGAGTACTACGGGAGACACCTGGCTATGGGTGAGCCGGTTGGCGAGTAGAATAAGAAACCAGATGGTACAACGAATTTATTTCTTCGGAGGACAACCATTGCATACACGCACACGTCTGGTCCAGCCACATATTTTCCTGGGTACGATCCTTGTACAGTAGTACCCGCTACCACGCAGCGGCGTGCGTAGAATTTGAGCCGTTTCAGTCATCTTTTCTGCGGCATGTGCGTCATACGCGCCCAATTTTTACACTCCCAAAGTGAAATATTCGAACCCATGTGTTTGTATTGACAATACTCCCTCTCCCAAAATATGTTGCATAGTATAACTTTTTAGTCAAAGTTAAACTTTGTACGTAGAGTTTAACCATTTATATTAAGAGAAACATATTACTCTTCACAATATCCAATGCATACAACATGAAAGTATATTTTATCGTGGTCCTCGTAATATAAGCTGTAGATTTTGATATCTTTTATATATAATTGATCAAACTTTAATTTTTAAAATTTTGATTAAAAATTATATGCAACGTAAATTGGGACACAGGAAGTAGTATGGGAGTTCGGAGTTTGCATCTGTGTGCGTTTATTCTCCATTTCGACATTTCTTTCTTCCAAACAAACATCGATGGCGACGGACGTCCGTCCGCTGGCGCGCCTGCAACCGCAACGCGTGGCGGCAGAGAGCGCTGCGCTTTCTCGAGAGTTCGCAACCATCTCGACCACCTGCCCCTCTCCCGTCTGTCTAAAAGCGCAGGCCAACACCGAGGTGCAGTGCAGGGCGCATCACCACACCAGAGCACCAAAGAGAAGTACGACACTGCGTCCGTCTCGACCTCCCCGCGAGCCCGGCGTCATCCGCGCCGCCGGGCACGCACCGCCCGATCCACCGCCGCTCCACGCCGACCCAGGTGCGTTCTCCTCCTGTCATGTGTTTCCCCACTCTCCTAGCAGTTTCTTTCTGCAACGTGGGTTGATCTGGTTGGTCATGTTCCTTTACTTTGGCCTGGCTTACATAAAAACTTATGTTAGATTTTTGGTGATCCTATCAGTGGCATCGTGTTAGATCTGCTTAATTTGCCTGACGGGTCCGGAAGCTAGCTCGTCCTTCCTCTTCAGTTGATCATCTGACGATTTTGGTTGGTTCCATCCCATGCTAGCTTGAGTATCTGTTCTTGTGAGCATGGATGCTTTACATGTGCGTGTTGTAACATCAGAAAAGGATTAGTTGATAAACGAAAAGGAAAATAAGTAAAGCCTTGTCTGAAATCACTTTTATCTGTCAGAACATAGTATACGGATTCAGCTTCCGTGACTTGGTGTGGTGAAGCCAAGTCTCAGTGACTTTTGCCCACTCATCTGCCCTCCGTTCCGCATCCAAATCCAACATAGCAGATTTTCTCAGATTTTGAAATAAGAACTAAGACTGGCTATTCAGGCATAAAACCATTGATCTTAAGTGGAACCAAACTTACTCAGGATACAAACCGAAGTAGGAGTATTTGTGATTTACTGGAATTTTTTCTAAACAGTTAAATTTTTTTAGTTCAAAATCTGAGCTAATCTGATTGGTCGGATCTAAAACGGAGGGCAGATGAGTGGGCAAAGTCACTGAGACTGAGCGTTGGATCAATAAAACCCGAATATTTTTGTTTCTGTGCATACCCAGGGAAATAGATCTGTCCATGTTATCTGGTTTCTAGTTTGCACAAGTTATCTGTTTTATTCCCCTCTTTTGGAGGAATGTAAAATAGCCTGCGCAAGGTTATGCTAGCTGCACTTCTGTACCGCTAAAAAGCTCCTTCATATTAATTAAATCCGCGTCACATACTTACTGTTTATGAACTGATCTGCAACCTCAACCAAAATCGTGCAGGTGAAGGCTGACCTGCAAATTACACCAGTCAAGATGGTGGAGGGGTACGAGACCGACAAGAACATAGAGGTATGGAAGGTCAAGAAGCTGATCAAGGCGCTGGACGCCGCGAGGGGCAATGGCACCAGCATGATCTCCCTCATCATGCCGCCGCGCGACCAGGTCTCCCGCGTCTCCAAGATGCTGGGCGACGAGTACGGGACCGCCTCCAACATCAAGAGCAGGGTCAACCGCCAGTCCGTGCTGGCCGCCATAACCTCCGCCCAGCAGAGGCTCAAGCTCTACAACCGGGTCCCACCCAACGGGCTGGTGCTCTACACCGGCACCGTCGTCACCGACGACGGCAAGGAGAAGAAGGTCACCTTCGACTTCGAGCCGTTCAGGCCGATCAACGCCTCCCTGTACCTCTGCGACAACAAGTTCCACACGGAGGCGCTGAATGAGCTGTTGGAGTCTGACGACAAGTTCGGCTTCATAATCATGGATGGCAACGGGACGCTCTATGGAACGCTGAGTGGCAACAGTAGGGAGGTCGTTTACAAGTTCAGCGTCGACCTCCCTAAGAAGCACGGGCGAGGAGGGCAGTCTGCTCTCCGCTTCGCCCGGCTGCGCATGGAGAAGAGGCACAACTACCTGCGCAAAGCGGCTGAGCTCGCCACCCAGTTCTTCATCAACCCTGCCACCAACCAGCCGAACGTTGTTGGGCTCATCCTGGCTGGTTCCGCTGACTTCAAGACCGAGCTGGGCAAATCTGAGATGTTTGATCAGCGCCTGCAGGGCAAGATCATCAAGTCGGTGGATGTGTCGTATGGAGGGGAGAGCGGCTTCAACCAGGCCATCGAGATGTCTGTCGAGGTCCTGTCCGAGGTCAAGTTTGTTCAAGAAAAGAAGCTCCTTGGGAAGTACTTCGAGGAGATCAGCCAGGACACTGGGAAGTATGTCCTCAGTGTGCAAGACACCATGTCAGCTCTCGAGATGGGCGCTGTCGACACGCTGATCGTGTGGGAGAATCTCGATGTCAGGCGGTACGAGCTGAAGAATTCTGCCACGGGAGAGACCGTGATCAAGTACCTTAACAGCAACCAGGAGGCAGACCAGGGCAACTTCATAGACGAGGCATCGTCCGGTGAACTGGATGTTGTCGACAGGATGCTGCTGCTGGAATGGTTTGCTGAAAACTATCAGCAGTACGGTTGCAAGCTGGAGTTCGTCACCAACAGGTCTCAGGAAGGATCGCAGTTCTGCAGGGGCTTTGGTGGGATCGGTGGGATCCTCCGGTACCCGGCGGACATCGCTGCCTATGACGATGAGGACAACATGCTGGATGATGACGTCTATGAAGACTTCGAATAGCAATCAAATGATGCTCAACTGAACACGGTCCGGGAGGAGCCTGTGCTGGCCCGGACCGCCCGCCGGGACAAGAGACTGACAAATCCAAATGATCGGTGCAAGGAGAAGGTGTGTGCCTGAAACTGAGTATGCCATGGTGGCATGGTTGGTTCATATTTCTGTTTCTGCTTCTTGATATCGGATTCTTTCTTCTGTTCTGTTTGGCTGATGGACAACCATGTTCTCTTAGCAGGAGGTGGGGAGAAGAGGACCTAGGCAATTGAAGCAATCCGGACCTTGTGCAAGGCATGATGATGGCGTTGATGCTTTGCAGGTGAAGGTCTCTTCCTCTGTTATCCAGTCCTGGAACTTGGTGATGCTATCATGCTAGTAAGCAGCCATGGCTGCTCTCCCATGCTGCACCAGGGAATTATCATTAGAGCTGTATCCTTCTTATTACGGTATTTAGCAACATTTCCGTGCCAGCGTACGCTGAGTCGTTATATGGGTGGGTTTGATGCTACTGCTGCAGCTGCTGTGACTGAGCTGCTTCCTAAAATAAAGATAGTGAGTGTGCTACGTTTGAGCTATCTGTATGGTTATGATCTAGTATGTGATACTCTCTTTTCAGAGAGAACTTGAAATTACATGGTTATGTTCATCTCGGTGCCGACCGTGCGTGCGCTGTTCTCCCTAATCAGTACGGTCACCCTCGCCTTGTCTTTGGTTATGTACTACCTAAGCTCGGAAACGTTCACTAGATGTCATAAAAAAAATTTGATTTTTTTTAGCGATACAGAGGAGATATTTTGTACCGGTAATCAGGGAGAAAATATAAGGAAAAAAGTCAAGAAAAATAAAATGGACGGGTAGGCCATCTACAGTGATTTCCCTAAGGTGGACATGGTAAGAAGCCTTAAAATTCTTTAAAGAAGGTAGTAATAATATCATAGGAAAGGTGTAATCATTTTCATAGAAGAAGAGCCAAGCGGTCGATACAACGTCTTTTGAAGAAGAGCCAAGTGGTTGATACAACGTCTTTTGGCTTATAGCCTAATTCATGGAGTACAACTGTAACGACAAATGACTATTCTTGTCCGACCTCTATTATCCAGGAATGGGGCATCACGATTCACGACCCATGTCGGACACTGCCATGACTCCAGGGCAGGTCAGGGTGGACGTACCCTCCATCCATGTACCAAGAACGAGTCGGGCAGTAGGACCCTGCAAACCTCTACTGCCCCTGAAAACCTCGGTCGTCCGGGAAGCGCTGGTGCCGGCGTACACTGCCCCCTGAAGGCCTACACCCCTAGCAGCAGCAGCAGCCAACACCATAGCAAACACGCCACCACAAAGCCTCGCCAGTGAGACCCCGAAGGCCGATTACTCCAGCTCCTACACCCCTAGCAGCAGCAGCAGCAGCCAACACCATAGCAAACGCGCCACCACAAAGCCTCACCAGTGAGACCCTGAAGGCCGATTACTCCAGCTCCTCCGCTCCGGGGACTAAAAGGGAAACCCTGGCAAAGCCTCAAGGAGGAACGACGCCATGGCGCTACCGCCGCCTGGCCCTGCGAACAAGACCTAGGAAGAAAAAATTAAGAGTGGTACTCTTTTGGAAGAAGGAAAATCATGACCCCCAATGCTATTATTGTCAAAGTTCATCAATCCTATTACATGAATGGCATATGGCATATGCTATCAACAAGGAAGGGGGAAACCACACCGACTCCTAGAATAACATTTACTACCACGTGTACATCATATTTGCCATTTTAAACAATTAGGATTAGCCAAGAATAACATTTACTACCACGGAAAAAAGAGTGAAAGCTAGATTTTCTAGGCAAGACTTAAAGGAGTTCTTGCATGGTCCTAACATAAGAAAAGGTATCAGAAAGTAGTTCGACATAACGGAAACAAAATAAGGTCTTCAATTGTCATGATGCATATTGTATATGAGGCTGGTTACAGACCTGTAGAAGATGGGCACATGCCATTCACGATAAACTGAAGCCTTGCATTACTTCTTCCTCTTACTGGTCTTCCCCTGGTTAGCCTGATTACGCTGGCTGGAGGAGGGCGCGTATGCAACCTGCGGCATCTCTTCCTGACGAACCATTTCTTCATCAGGCATGGTGGCTGGCTCATTTCTTATAACTCCACGATGGCTAGAACCGCCAATGCTCACCCCGCCGGGCATAGCGGTGCTCCTTGATTGCTGAACCAATGGCACCACATCATCGGCAGTGTTACGAGACACAAGCCTCGCTGCCGCCCCCCGGAGTCTCTGTGTGGTTTTCTGCTAGGCATAGACAAAAGTTTAGTCCAATTATCATACTTGGAACAGTAAATTCAAAAAAATACTTGGAACAGGGAAATATGTGTTTTGGATGAAAATAGCATGAACTTATTAAGTGTGCCTAAATAAGTTAATACTACCACCTTACACATACATACATACATAGCAAGATGCAGGATCATATAAATAAGTTCTTCACAAACACAAATTTTAGAACGGCAGGAGGAAATAGGACAATTCCCAGATTACCTCAATGAATGCCCTAAATGTGTCCTCCGCATCCGGAGCCCCTCTAGCTGTACGAAGCACGACCCCAGCCTCGTTAATAGTTAGCATCAACTCCATAGCCTGAACAGGTACACACTCTTGGGAATAGCTCAAGACCAGAAGGTACATATAATATGTTGTCAATATTTACCACTCGATCTGCTATTGGTGCATGCTCTATCCGGAAGTCCACTCGAATCTCGTTGTCAAATTCGTTATCCTTATCTACGCTTTGCTCGCCCAAGATGTCATCGTCTGTACAAGCCGTCTTCAGATGCATGCGAGTAGCACCATGCAGCCATTCAAGATAATCTCTAAACCTCTTGTCCTTGTGGAGGTGAGGTTCAGAGGTATCAACGGCTGCATTCCACTCATCAATATACTTTTTGTGATGTTTCGACCAATCCATTATTGTTTTGTTCTTCTTCCTATCTAACCTGACAAGGGCACATAATGTCAGTCAAACAATCATTCCATAATAATAAGTAACAGGGAATATAGAAGTACAATAATGTTTACCTGTGCAATTCTACCTCAGTACTGAAAGGCTGAGGTGGCAATGGTTGCAATAATCCGAATTGTCGCATCACTCGATGCGGTAAATGATATTCCACCGCATAAAAGCAAATCAGTGGGCAGATAGCCTTCCAACGTAGATCATCTCGCATACAAATGTGATTCAACTCCAAGTTGTTTACCTCATCACGCGTGTATGGCGACCACCGAACCTATATGAATAGAAGGATGCTCATTTATTGCTTCAATATGACAAAATGACCACAATATCATAAGTGGAGAAAAGAAACTAGGACACTAGGGATGAATAAATTTAGAAAGGTTTATCGCTATAATAGTTACCATTGATGGTTGCAAGAGATCCATCTCATGGGTGTAGTGTTCGTAAAGTATTTCAGATTTTCCGTTCTTTTCTGAGACCCGCTCCCATAGATGAGCGACGGTGGGCCGACGATCCTCCTCTTCAAATACCCAAGGATTACGGGCACTACTAGGCCTCCCAACAGGCAGCCGCTCCCACATCCACACTTGTACAAGCAAGACACACCCTCCTAGGTTGGAACCAGGATTTATCCGCCTACAAGCCTCACAAAGCTGTCGATACAAGAAAGCCAAGGCCGCAGATCCCCAGCTGTACTGCCCTGCCTGATCCCAATCCTCGAAGAGAGGAAGCCACATCCAGGAGGCATTGTCCCCCGTACCGTCTGGGAATAGCGTGGAACCAAGGACATACAAGACGTACGCCCTTGCTGCACGCTCCACTGTGAGATCGTCTGCGCCTGCTGCAGGGGGCTCCCCAAAATGATGTCGCAGCCACACAAAGGACACACCATTTGTCTTCCCACCATCTGGGAGTGCACCAAGGTACTCCTCGACCCTCTCCCGCCATCCTGCAGATTCGACATTTCCAGTGACAGGATGTCCAACAATCGGCAGACCAAGGATCACGGCAACATCCTGAAGAGTGATAGTCATCTCTCCGCATGGCAAGTGAAACGAGTGTGTCTCAGGTCTCCATCGGTCGATCAGTGCGGTGAGAGCAGGGGCATTGAAGGTAGGGATCCCCCGCCTAACCATAGTGATGAAAGGTAAAAGGCCTGCCCTCCGAAAGTATTGTGTATACCGCTCATCATACTTCATGTCTGGGTGAGCAGCGCTGTGACACCTAACCCGAAGAGGAAAAAGCTTCTGCAAAATTACAAAGTAGAAAAAATTAGTTCAAAACACAAAAAGTATGAATGACAAAGAATGGGACAAACAGTAATAGGATATAAATAAATACCTCCCGGTCGGACAAACGGCGGCCACGATGTTCGGCCTCATAAAAGTCTTCGAGAAGTTCATACTCCTGCAGCATCCTGCATAATGAAAAGGATGATCTACATAAGTTTTCTATGGAAACTATTGGTGTGACATTAGAAAAGAATTGATACGGGCTTCCCATGTTAGGATTACATCTACTCAATCAAGTTTCATATCACAGTTTTAATACAGTTTCTGACAATGGAGACTTATGAAATGTACGATTCTGCTTCTGTGATCATTATGCTCAAAGTACAGAAGTACCATGGGATGTTTTTTTGTTTGTTCGACCACAGATCAGTACTAGGAGGAATATATGAAGAAATAGACAATTTGGCTTTGTGAACATTAGCCAGTAATAACTCAAAATTTAGGATAATTATGCATGCTAAATATCTTTAGGATAAAATGGAAGCATGTTCTCAAGCGCTAGGAAGCTTTTTATCCACGCTGATTGGACTGATTGGTATGGTCCAAATGCCAGAAACGTTACTGAATGGGGACTGATGCAAGCACCTAGTGCCCAATTATGATAGTCAGTGAAATTCCAAGTGTTATGAATGTACATGCTGAAAAAAGTAAGGCATCAGGTACAGTAACTATAAATAGCCATACACTTGGCAATTTCTCGCACAAAATTTGCACATACAGGCTGAACAATTCACTGGGAAATGCTGTCACTAACGAGTTTGTCAATGTTCGATTATTGACGCTAAAACTAACAGCGAAGCGAAATTTGGAGTGGTTGGGGTGAGGTAATAAGCAATACCTCACCGATAGAATCCCCCACTCCCTCAGCGTCCTCCGGAGCCCGGCGCACCCTAAGCTTGGCGCCGAGATTCTCCACGGTTCTCCATAGCACTCCAATGGCAGCAGCCACAACCCGCACGCTCTCCTCTGCCTGCCCGGAAAAGCAGCTCCCACTGCCTCCGCCTGATCAGGGACCCAATCGCTACCGCACCCACCAAGAGAGAGTACCGCCCGACGAACAGCCTCCCGCTCGCTACCGTGGAAAATGGCTTGACAGGAGCGTCCGGCGCAAACCACCGAGCAGATGGCGTGAGCGCGCGAGGAGCAGCAGCTCCGAGAGGAACGTGTCGAGGGGGGCGCCGGCGGAAGAGGAAGAACGAAGGGCGGCGGCGGTACGGGTACGGTATGGCGCCGAGTGGGCTTGGCACGGGTCGAGGCCTGGCGCCAACTTGCAGCCTGTCTACATACCGGGCTGGCGTAAACTGATAAGCCAAGGGCAGGCTCCGGCGCCAACCCTTATGTTCTGTGCCCCTAAAAAAAACTAGGCTCTGCGCCGAACAAATTTACTTATCTCTATTAAACTGACTTGAATTTGTCTAGATTCACACGTATCTATACACAAATATGTCTAAAACATACGAATCTAACAAATCCAAGTCACTTATTTCTGGACTAAGGAATAAGGAAGTATATAAAAAGTTTAAAGATGGTTTTCGTCCTCACGAGTTCTCATCCTTAGTCCGTCGTCCATTGCTAGGTACGTTCGTATCCTGATCGGATACGTCACCACGCGAGGAGATCGAAACAGCACGAGACACCACTCCTTCCTCCTAGCCATATAGGGTCCAGTTCGTGTCACCCACCGTCGTTCTCCTCTCGTGGAAATCCCGCGAGCCCTCGATCTCCCGCGAGCGGCAATGCCTCGTGCTTCGTGCCCTCCTGCCTCTGGATTATCCGCCGTTGCCGTCAGCTCGTCACCGTACCGACCTGCTGCCGTCAATTAAAGCCGCCGCAAGATCCTGCCATCGATGCCGCCAGCTCCTCCTGCCCTAGCCTCTCTGCGATGACCAAGAAGATGTCGCCTCGAGCACCTGGTTTTTGCCGCCACCATCTCTACCCAAAGCCACTCCTGCCCCGACCTGCTCGACCGCTCAGCCCCTATGCGGCCACCATCTCGGTGCAGATCCCCTCCTGCCTGCCCCAACCTGCTCTGCATCTCTGCGACGACCGAGACAACCTGACCCCGCAGCTCCGGCCGCCGCGAGCATCCGCTATTTGGCCAATGCAGCTCTGCACCTAACGCCCTCTTGCACTGCATCGGTGAAGAGTTGTTGCTCTGTCCATTCTTTTTCTCTAGCTTGTCTCTGTGCGAGCGTCGTATATATACTACAACCGTTGTTCCTCGATTGTAGCTTTGGGCAAGTATACGGTGTAATCCTTAGGTGACTAGTTTACTTTCCTGTTAAATTGTAGATAGATTAAATTAATTAAAACCAGTTTCATATTATTCCATTGATACTCAGTTAAAGATCTGCAACTCCAGGGTAGTGATCGTTTCAGTCCAAGTGCTCGAGGAGTGTGCTCCTTATGTTGCTAATGGTCTAATTGAACCTGACTGACTTATGAACCAAAACAACACAGAATAGTGGTAGTTCATTGTTTGCACGAGAAAACACTATATGGTTACAGCTGACGAGGTTCAATCTTGTTAATGTCTATTGTTATGGACTTGGGTTTTGGAGAAGATGGGGATACTGGAGATCGCAGAACGGTTAGCAAACAAGCAACACGGGGACACGAATTACCCAGGTTCAGCCCTCCGGAGGGAAAACGCTACTCCTGCTTGTCTGCTCTTGATTACGGCGAAACCGAATGTTACATGGGTACGCAGATGTAATATGGCGTGAGGTGCGTATGAGGTGAGTTGAGTCGTCCTCCTCGTCGTGTTCTCCTAGCCTTTATATAGATAGGCAGGTCTCGGGCATCAGGTCGAGTCGGTTATAGATTAGGGTTTTGCCCTTTTGAAATTCTATCTACTCTAGTCTTGTTCTCCAAGGATCCGAAGGCGTCACGAGCTTGGGCCACCCGAAAGTCTCCGTGGGCCGCGTATGTCTTCGTGGGCCTTCCTTGGGCTAGACCAGGTATACTAATGTCATATATCCATAGGGTATAACCATGTCAGTAGCCCTCGAGTGTTCAGTCAAATCGTAGATTCGGCCGAGGACTCTTCAATCTTTCGGGTGTAGTTGGTCCTGTTCATAAGAGAAAATTATTTAGTTCGTAGGGATTGTTGATTCGTGTGCCTGACTCTCCTGACGGATCAGTGTCAGTTAACTGTCATAGGACAAAACAACACGATCTTCTTTAAACTCGAGTCCCCAGACTCGAATCTGGAACGAATGCTGGCGCAATTCGACTCATGCCGCTGAGGTCTTACAGGAATCGAATCCCAGTAGTTTTCGAGTGACGTACCCAACGCGTTCATCAGTATTTTTCATCGAGTCTGTTGACACGGTATTTTACTGGCAGAGCGCAGTCAGGTGTGTTACCAGGCCATCATATGATATCTGTAGGTCTTATCTTTGTGCCGTAGACACAGCATCCCAAATGTTATTACCGCAGAGGTGTTTCGGGTGGCCAAGGAGAATGTTTTTCACTTAGCGTTTGTTTGGACAAAGTTGCCAGAAAAAGTTTGTATTTTGATCTCATTCAAAAAATTCATAGGGTGTGCGACCAGTGCTCCCTATGAGAGTAGCCCCCGAGTGTCTATTCAAGTCGTAGACTCGAACAGAGACTTTAATTCAATTGTTTTAATTTTGGTCCAAAGGATACAATTTTTTCGGATGCTTAATCAATCCTCCCTATGGGAGTCGCCCCGAGTCCTTAGTGGAGTCGTAGACTCGACGTGGGACTTGAAGATAGTTTAGAGGTGCAGTACCTTAATCATGTCTTAGGTGCGCGGCCAGCGCTCCTGATAGGAGTAGCCACCGAGTAGTTGCTCGAATCATAGATTCGAGTAAGTACTTGATTCAACAGCCGAAGATTTTCAACTATTGCTAGGTTGGTCTTGATGACGCCTGTGCTGACGATCAGTGATCTCAACCATCTGCGGCGCCAGAGATGACGTGAAACGACGAGCGTGGGTCCCACTTTCTGACTTGGAGTTGACTAGTCATGCGCGGCATGGCGAAAATTATGGCGTCTCCTTATTTTTCGTGCGTAGTGGACGGCGTGTTGGCGATGATTCGTTTTTGTGTTGACACGTGTACGGTTGGATCTGTCCTGAGCGCTAGGGCTTCTGGATGAACGGTTCCTGTTCGTCGTCTTCGTCCTTATAATTGTGGGGAAAACGGTGATTTTGTTTTCACCCCTTGCCATTTGCTTTCACCATTGCTTCCATTTTCGCGAGCACTGCCCCTCTTTCGTGCACTGGACGTTCTTAGATCTTTTCCCTCTTCATTTCTTCGCGCGCATCGCCATCGTCGACGCCCCGCAATAGGCAAATCGAAGAAGACCTCCGCTGGAGCGGGTTCGAGCGCCGCCGCCGATGGCAAGAAGGTTGTCGGTGCCACGCGCATCACGGACAGCAACTGGAGGCGCACGGAGGCGCGCGGAGCTGGCCTGCACAAACTGCGCGATGCGGGGCTGATCCCGCAGGACAAGGAGGCCGTGAAGCTTCCAGGCGATGAGGTAATCCCCCGTCCACCCGTAGGGTTTCGGGTGATGTTTGTTGCTTTTCTTCTTCGCGGCCTTTCGCTCCCTGTCCATGATTTTCTTTGTGAACTTCTTTTCTTCTACGGCATCCAACTTCATCATCTTTCTCCCAATTCTCTCCTCCACATATCTTGTTTTATCACTGTCTGCGAGTGCTGGCTCGGTATCGAGCCGCACTTTGGCATCTTCCGGAAGCTCTATTCCGTAAAGAGGCAGTCCGGTACCGATGGAGTCTATCCGCTCGGGCTGCGTCATTTCCTTTCGATCTTCTATTCTTTTCTTTTCCTTTTCTATTATCGAGTCCGTCCAATACTAGCGGAAGAAGTGGTTTTATATCCGTGACTCCACAATGGACAGGAAAGATTTTGGCCTCGCTCCCTTCGACTCCTCCTAGGAAATCGTTCCAAAGAGGTCCTAGAAGAACCACGTCCTGGAGGGCGAGGTAGCGGAGGTGGAGGAGCTCTACCGTCGGGTGGATGCGCTCCAGATGGTTGCTGAGAAAGAGGTCAATGGTGTGGATATCATCCGCACCTTCCTCAAACGTCGGGTGTAGCCGCTCCAAGTGAGGGCGCATCCGATGTTTCTTTACACTGGCCGCAACAACCCGACGAGGGTTTTGGCTGAGGAGTTGTCCAAGGGCGACCTTGATAGAGTTCTTCGACCGCTGGTGAAGTTCAAGGTCGAGGAGGACCTCCCGAAGAAGTCCTTGATCGCCCCCTTCAGTGCTTCGAATCCAATTCCTCAGGTGTAGAATTGTGTCATGTGCGTTGCGCCTTTTTATTTTCAAATGTTGTAATATTGTTGCTAATCATGACTGTTGTATTTGTGTGCAGGAGCTGAAGGTAGCTGGCATGATGCCTTCGCTGCCTGAGAATTTTCCGGTTGCGCCGGACAACGAGGTTGTGGACTTTGAGTCCGAGCTTCCGTCGGCGCAATCTCCAACCCAGGAAGCCCCCAAGCCGAGCGAGGGGCAGACCCGAAAGCGCTCCTGGAGTGATTCTTCAGATGTGTCGATGCCGCCTACTCCCCGGGGCCCTTCCTTCCTGGAGCGGCATGGTGAGGATGAAGGTGCCTCCTCTGCACCTTTCCCTTCTATGCCACTTCGGGCGTTGGTGCCGCAACCGCCAGCCAAGAAGAAGAAGAAGAAGAAGAAGGAGAAGGCAGCACCGGTCTTCAACTTGTCAGACATTGACTCATAAGTAATTTCGTCTGTGCTTTGTTCTGTAATTTGCGTGTGCAATGTTGCTGTGTGTCTTGATCAATATTTTCCTTGCAGCCACTCCTCGGAGGGTTCTCTTAGTGAGGGCGCTCAGGAGGCCGTAGGGAAGTCGAAGCCGACGACCCCTTCCTCTCAGGCGGTGGCCAACTCTGGGGATGATGCCCCGAACCCCTCTCTGCGGGAGGCTCGAGTAGTCGTTACTCAAAAGACCGCACGCGAAACCTCGGAGTCTCCGTCTGAGCATGTAAGTTTTGTGTTCCTTTGTATTGTAGGGGGGGAGCCCCCGAGCCCTTTCTTCGGATGACCTGCTGGTCGAGTTGTGCTCTTGTGGGGTGTAGCCCCAAGCCCTTTCTGATGCATTCTTGTGTTTTGTTTTCGTAGCCCTTCGTGCGTGGCGTGAATCTCCTTGTTTAGCAGCATTTGGCGTTGGAGGCCAACATGCAGCAGCTGCAAGGTACACAGTTTGATCATCTTTTTGTTGTTCGGTTGTTCGTTTCATCTTTGCTTCTGTTGATATTCTTTGTTCTCGATGTTTGCAGGTGAGAATAATGCAGCTCTCCGTCGGCTGGACGCTCTTAAGAAGAGCCTTTGTCGGGCGGAGAAGAAAGCTGCAGATGCTGCTGAGGTGAAAGAGCGCCTGGAGAAGAAGGTGGCTGACGCTGCCGAAGCTCAGGAGCGCCTGCGGAGGGAGTCTGCGGATCGCGAGAAGCAGCTTGCTGCTGCGGCTGCTGCTCGCGAGAAGGAGATGGCCAACAGGCTGATGGTTGCGGCCAAGGATTTCTTTGGTGAGTTTCTTTCACTTGATTTGATCTTGTTCGACTGCTCCTTATTGGGTTCTTATTCGGGTATTCTTGTTTTTTCTTTGTTTGTCTCAGATGCTACAGGCATCGCGTTTGATCGCGGTGTGATGGATCATGGAAATTCTCTGGATGATGCCACCGCTGCGGTCGAAGACCGCTGCGGTACTGCTGCTGGCTCCTTGGCGAAGGCCAAGGAAGTTCTTCGACGCTTCTACAAGGAGGTCTTCCCCAAGGGCGCTGCTCTTGAGGATCTCGATGCTCTGGCGGATGCTCTATCGGAGGACGCTCCTGTGGCCTACAAGCGCAAGCAAAAGGGCATCGGCGCCTCCATGGGGTTGGCCATGGCCATGGCATCCAGAGCGGAGCTGGACCTGCCGCACATCACCTCCTAGATGACAACGGCTCCAGATGGCTCAGAGGTAGCCTTGCCTCTCTTCGCTTCCTGCTGTAAGCGTTATGGGCCGAAGCTCATTGACCTGTTGGCGGAGTATGCGGCGAAGCAGCATGAGGAGACCAAGATCAGGCAGTCTGGCTCTAAGGCCACTCCGGATGCTGGTGCCTAGGCTCTGATGTTGTAGTTCAGGATAGTTTATCCTCTATATTTTGTAATGTACGCTTTTGTTGGTGAACAATCTTTCCTTGTGCCATGCGGTGGCCTTTAATGTATATAAATTATATTTCGAGCTATCATCGGAGATGTATGTGATGTTCATCTTCCTTACTTGTTTGTCTTTAGGGTCCTTCGGGTGGGGCAACCGTTGGTACTTCGACTGCTCCAGACCCGCGATCATCGTTGGACGATGCGTCGCAGCTTGCGTTCCTTCGCGACCGTGTCCGCGGCCTGGAGAAGGATGTCCTTAGCATTCGTGGCCATGCGGACGTATGGAAGTCAAAGGCGGAGCGGGCTACTTCCAGGGAGGAGTTTTTAATGGGGAAGCAGTGACAGATGAGCGAGCAACTGCAATGTAAGTTTTTTCGAACTGCTATTCTTTTCGGATGCGCATTGTTTGCATGTCATCTTATTCTATACTTGGTTTAGGCGTCAATATCGTCCTGAGGGAACAGAAGGAGCGTGTCGCAGTTCGGATGAATTGTCTAACCCAGCAGGACCTGGAGGCTTCTTCTGGATGGATCGTGATCGAGCTATTATCCTTACGACGATGCAAGATCGCGCGCATCAGGTTTCTTGGGTGCTGAGGCAGGCGAGGATTTCCCTGGCGTCCATTTGGGCTGTTATGTTTCCCCTGGATGAGGCACCTTATAATCTTTGGGGTCTTCTAGCAAAATTTCGAGATGTGGGCCATGTCAAGGAATTGGTGCGGTGTCAGTTAGTCGCTGGGGTGAAGGCCGCTCTTTCGCTTGTTCGGCTGCATCGCCGTGATGTTGATCTCACAGCGGTGGCGACTGGGCCACCCCTTCGACCTGATGGTAGTCTCTGGGATATGCGCCCGCATTATGCGGCTGTTAGACAGTATGCCGAAGAGATCGTCGATCTTTTTGAGCAACGGGCGAGTGTGATTCTTAAAAATAGGCGTACCCTGTAAAGAAATAGACTTATGTAAAACTTGTATGTATTCGAGTGGGCTTATTTGTGCCGTGTGTAAAGTTTAGTTGTGTTTGTATGTTGTGACTTGTTGTATGCATGCCCTTTTTGTTAGCCCGACGTGGTCAGCTACTCAGGTTGTATGCTTTGTTCTTAGTCGACGGAGTCCTGAGGTGAGGCGTAGCCCCCGGGCGTGTTATAGCGAAAAGTAATGCAAGATAAAAGAAATTTTTGGACGGGTAACTTAGCTTTTATTCATATCGTAACGAGGAGGTACATTATTCGGCTGAGTAGCCTTATTGAAAGTAAAGAGGTAGTTAGGGGTAGAAGCGTCACAGTTGTGTGACGTTCCATGAGTTGGAGTATTCGACTCCTGACTTGACGTCCAGGAGGCGGTAGGCGCCACCTGGGATGACTTCCGTGACGATGTAGGGTCCCTCCCAGGGTGACTCGAGCTTCTTCGGCCGCTCTTGCTTGAGTCGTAGGACGACGTCTCCTTCGACGAAGGACCTTGGGCGCAGCCGACGGCTCTGGTAGTTGCGAAGGCTCTGCTGGTAGACCGCTGAGCGAGCCACGACGATGTCGCGTGCTTCATCGAGTGTGTCGACGGCGTCTTCGAGTGCGGCCGATGATTTGGCTTCGTTATAGGCAATGACCCACAGGGCCTTGTGGCGTACTTCTGCAGGTAGCACGGCTTTAGCTCCGTGCACCATAAAAAATAGCGTGTAGCCAGTTGAACTGTTTGGCGTTGTACGCAGGCTCCAAAGTACGGATGGTATCTCTTCCACCCAAGCTCCCGTAAGCCTTTCGAGTGGGGATAACAGGAATTTCTTGATGCCGCTGCCTATGAGGCCGTTGGCCTTTTCAACCTGTCCATTGGTCTGCGGGTGCGCCACGGAGGCGTACGATATGTTGATGCCAAGGCCTTCGCAGAAGTCCTGGAATTCCTTCGAGATGAAGTTCGAGCCGTTGTCCGTAATGATGTTGTGAGGCACGCCGAACCTATACACTATGGATTCAAAGAACTTGACGGCAGTTTTGCCGCTTTGGTTGGTGACAGGCATGGCCACGATCCACTTGGTGAACTTGTCGACTACGACCAGGAGGTAGACGTGGCTTCCTTTCGATGATTTTGGCAGTTTGTCGATCATGTCGAGGCCCCATTGGGCAAAGGGCCGGGCCAATGGTATGGGCCTTAGCTCGGATCCTGGTGCATGTGGCTTGTACGCGTACCTCTAGCAGACGTTTCACCTTTGGACGAGGTCCTTGGTGTTGTTCATGGCTGTTGGCCAATAAAATCCAGCTCGCAGAGCTTTGGCGACTAGGGCGTGGATGCCTACATGATGGCTGCAGATGCCTTCGTGGATGTCTTGAAGGATGGTTTTGCTGTCACCGATGGTGACGCATCGTTGGATTACACCCGAAAATGTTGCGCTTGTATAGCTCGCCATTGATGATGGTGAAGGCCTTGGACCGGCGAGATATGCGTCGGGCATCTGTCGGGTCATCGGGCAGCTCTCTGTTTATCAGGTACCGAAGGTATGGCTGTGTCCATCTTTCTTCGATTTCCATGACCTGTACCAGGCTGACCAGCTCGGCCTCGGTGTCGAGCCTTTTGGGTCCTTCATGTCCTTCGGGTGGTGCAGCCCCCGAGTGCTCCGCTTCTTCGGGTGATCCCTTTGGGAATTTTCTTTTGATAGAGGGTACACAGATTTGTTCGAGGAACACACCTGGTGGCACCCGTGCGCAGGTGGAGCCAATGTTGGCGATTCTATCGGCTTCCTCGTCCCTTTCCCTTCCAACATGCTGAAGCTCGCAGCCGTCAAAGTCTCCTTCGAGTGAGTTGTAGAGCGCGCGGTACGCGGTCATGTTGGCGCTTTGAGCGTCGCACTCGTTCATCGTCTGTTGGACGACAAGGTTCAAGTCATCATAGATGACTAGGTGAGTTGCACCGCAGATCTAGGCCATCCTCATGCCGTGGATGAGGGCCTCGTATTCGGCCTTGTTATTGGAGGCGCGAAATTTCATTCAAAGGACGTATTTCATCTTATCGCCTTGCGGGGACGTCAGTATGATACCAGTTCCTGCTCCGGCCTCGCGCTTGGAGCCGTCGAAGTGCATTGTCCATGACTGCGTCATGTCCGGAGTGTCTGGAAGTTGGATCTCCATTCAGTGAACGAGGAAGTCAGGGAGGACCTAAGATTTGATGGCCTTGTGCCGCTCGTAGACTATGTCTAGAGGGGATAGCTCGATGCCCCCAAGGCTACGCGTCCCATGGCTTCGGGGTTGTTCAGGATGTTGGACAATGGCGCCTTGTTAACAACCATTATCTAGTGCTCCTGGAAGCAGTGGCTCAGCCGACGAGCCGTCATGAATACGTCATAGGCGAGCTTCTGGTAGTGGGGGTACCTCTGTTTTGTTGGTGTTAGGACCTCGCTGAGGTAGTAGATTGGGCGTTGTACCTCGTGGGTCTTGCCATCTTCGGGTCGTTCGACCACGAGCACAGTGCTGACCACTTGGTGCGTGGCTGCAATGTATAGAAGCAGAGGCTCGTGCTCCTTTGGTGTGACCAGGACAGGCAAGGTGGAGAGCAACCGCTTGAGGTCTTCGAATGCGTCATCTGTTTCGGATGTCCACTCGAACTTGTCATCTTTGCGCAGCAGCTGGTAGAAAGGCAGGGCCTTCTCACCCATGCGACTGATAATCCTGCTCAGCGCCACGATGCGCCCGACGAGTTGTTGGACACCCTTAAGGTTCTTCGGCTTCTCCATGGTCAGTATGGCCCGGATTTTCTTCGGATTCGCCACGATCCCTCGCTGGGAGATGAAGTAGCCAAGTAATTTGCCAGATGGGACGCTGAAGGCGCACTTTTCTTGGTTCAACTTGATCTTATAGCGATCAAGGTTATCAAATGTCTCGCGGAGATCGTCAATTAGTGTCTTGTCTTCCCTGATCTTGATGACTATGTCGTCGACATAGAGTTGGATGTTGCGACCGATCTGGTTTTTCAGGCACGCCTGCATGCACCTCTGGTACGTGGCGCCTGCGTTCTTCAGCCCGAAGGGCATGGTGTTGTAGTAGAACACTCCGAACGGTGTGATAAACGCCATTTTCTCCTGATCTTCGACCTTTAGCCAAATCTGGTTGTAGCCTGAGTAGGCGTCGAGGAAGGAGAGCTTCTCGCATCCTACAGTCGAATCGATGATCTGATCGATCCGCGGTAGCGGGAAGTGGTCCTTGGAACAGTATTTGTTGAGCGATGTAAAGTCTATGCACATCCGCAGGATATCCGTGTCCTTCTTGGGGACCAGCACAGTATTGCCTAGCCACTCACCCTCCTTGATTTCTCAGATGAAGTTGGCATCGAGCAGTTTGTTGACTTTGATTCCAACGGCTTCAGCTCTTGGTTCAGACAGTCGTCGAATCGACTGCTTGACAGGTTTTGTGTCGAGGAACACATTGAGTGCATGCTCAGCGAATTCCTGGGAACTCCTGGCATGTCCGCAGGACACCAGGCAAAGATTTCCCAGCGCTCACGGAGGAATTCGAAGAGTGCGCTTTCCTATGCGGGCCTGAGGTCGTTAGCGATCAACACCGTCTTGGAGGCATCTGTTGGGTGGACCTGCACCTTTTTCATGTTGACTGTGGAGTCGAACGACATGTCAGATGCGTTTTTCCTGGAGACTGGGGGTGCCCCATTGTCTGTCACCTCTCGGAGCCTCCTGAGCTCCTCCTGCATACCGAACGACTAGGAGATTCTGTTGAAGTATCTGTTGTAGTGGTCGGATCGGGTGAAGCTTCCTTGGACGGTAATGACGCCCCTGGGTCCTGGCATCTTGAGTAGCAGGTACGCGTAGTGCGGTACTGCCAGGAATCTTGCGAATGCCATGCGTCTGAGGATGGCGTGGTACTGGGATGGCCAGGCTACCACCTCGAACTCTAGTCGCTCGCGCATGAAGTTTTCGGGTTGGCCGAAGATGGCGTCAAGCCATATCTTTCCCAGGGGTATATGCCCTTCCCTGGGACTATGCCATGGAACGTTGTGTCGGATTGTTCCAGGCTGCACAGCGGGATCCGCATTGCTGCTAGGGTGCTGGCGAACATCAAGTTGATGCCGCTGCCACCGTCCATGAAGACGCGACTCATCTCAAACCCTCCGATCTGCGCCTCGAGCACCAGGGCAGCATGACCTAGGCGAGGGATCTGGCGGGGGTGATCCGAACGATCGAACGTGATGCAAGACTCCGAGCCACTGAGGTACTCAGGGATGGCGCGCGGAGTAGTCACGGCCAGGCTAACTTGGCGGGTGATCTTATTTTGCACCCTATTTGTTGGGCGCCCCTTCTGGATCATCAGGGACCCCTTTGGCACTAGATATCCTCCCATGCCGTTGTTTGGCGCGGGTGCGATTGCTGGATTCGAAGGTCCAACGGGTGGTAGTGGAGGAGCTCCTTGGGCGATATCACCTGGTGCAGGTGCGGCCCAAACCCAGGGTTCACGATCTGGCGTCGCATTTGGGTGAGGCCTTCTCTGAGTTTATGGAACTCGCGGCACTCATTTAGCATGTGGTTGGCTTTCTTTTTGCCATCCTGCTTGTCGATGTAGAAGTGGATGGTGCAGGGGCCAGACAACTTATCATATGCCGAGGGCTTGTCATCGCGGTTGCGATGTTGCCACGTCTGTGTGGGTCGTCCTCCATCGCCGAAGTTGCCTCCGCGGTATCCACTGTTGCGGTTGTTGTCGTTGCGGCGGTCGGCGTAGCCAGCCGCAACCATGTCGACTCTGTCGCGATCATCGTAGACACGCGATCTTCGTTTGCTACGTGTTCGCGCCTACGGCCGTAGTCGTCCTTGTCATCCTAATGCGTTCGATGGATGGAATCCTCGCCATCTGCCCACCTGTTGGCGATGTCCATGAGGTGGTCGAGTGTCTTGGGTTTGATGCGCCCAAGTTCTTCCTTTAAGTTGGGGCGCTTGACACCGTCCTTGAAGGCGTCGATCGTCCTCTCCTCGGAGATGTGGGCGGCAGAGTTCTTGATGTTAGACCAGCGTAGTATGTATGAGCGAATGGATTCGCCTGTTCGTTGGGTGCAGGCCCGCAGTTCCTCGATCGAGGCTGGCCTCTTGCTGGTGCCCTTGAAGTTTCGGATGAAGCTATATGCCAGCTCTTCCTAGTTTCGGATGGAACCTGAGGAGAGGCTGCTGAGCCAGATCTGAGCTGTGCCTGTGAGCTGCAGCTGAAGGCATTGTAGAGCGGTGTTCATGTTTCCACCGTCCAGCTTGACGGATGGGAGGTGGTCGCTGAGCCAGGCCTTCGGGTCATGCGTCCCGTCGAACTTCAGAGTCTCCGAAGGGAGCTTGAAACTTTTTGGCATCCGCGTTCGCCGAACTGATCTACTAAAGCATATGGCTCCACATAGTTCGTCGTCTTCTTCTTCCTCAGATTTGGTTGAACACACGCCCTTGGCGCGTGCCTTGTCGATCTTGCATTGGGTGAGGTCGTTTCGAGCGTCGTAGTCGCTGCTGCGATGCCTTAGGCTCTTGCGACATCGGGGCAGGTCGTGCTCGTCCTCGTCGGATGAGGGTGTGGGGCTGCGGTTGAATCTGACCGCAGCTTTATTTTTCGGCTCCGCAGGAGCTTCATCGTGGAGCGCAGCTCCAACGAGTCCAAGCCCGGCTAGTGCGGACTTGTGCATGGCCATCTTCAGGTCGTCTGCCGGAGGCGGATGGGATGCGAGATAGGTGGTGGCTGCCATGATCGCAGCCTGTGGAGTTTTCGGCGCAACGGTGCCGTTGGCGTCCATCTCCATGAAGGACGTGTTGAGGGTTCTAGTGACCTCGTGACGTGCGGCGGGGTCCATGTGCTCTATGCAAGAGCGATGCTTGTTGGCATGATTGCCGTGCGAGCTGGAGCCACCAACGGCGGAGAGCGCAGCTTGCCGCGTGCTAGACTCTGAAGTTGCCTGCTTGCGTTTGTCGAGGTCCTCCTATAGTTTTACCTATCGGTTATGCTCACCGATGAGGAGGTGGTATGCCATCAGCGGATCCCGTGAAGCATTCACAGGTAGGATCCTATTGCCCACCATGGCTTTGCGTGACTGGCTCCATCCGTCCTCGTTGATATTGATCTTTAGGTAGGCGTTAGCATCGCCTTCGTTGGGCTGGAGGTGTAACATCCCAGGATTAGCACCTAGAATTATAGAGGACACAGGTGTGTGCATTACATTCATGCATCAGAAAATCCGGGGAATTTTCGCGCAAAACGAAAGAAGCTATAGAGGGATCGGGATCTCTCTTGTTCTGATGGAAACACCATGACAAGTACGATGGATTTCGACATGAACTCTATTGTACTTTTGTATTTTAGGGGAAGATAATTCAAATCTGAATATTTACTTGATAGATTTGAATATTAAAAGAATTTGAAATAGAATAAGAATTGGAAATTAAATTATAATAAAAGATAAGAGGTGAATTCTTATTTATGAATAAGATTAAATATTCAAAATTATTAGAATTAAAATTTAAAACACAAAGAGATAAGTGTTTCTCTTGCCATTAGAGAAATGGGGTTTAGTTCATCTTAGATGGGGGTTAGGAATTTGGACATGACCTTTGTTGAATTTATAATTTTGTGGAAAAGAATTTGCTTTCAAGACTTCAAATATGAGATCATCCAATTCAAATATAACTTGAATTGAAGTGATTACAAAAGAAAATGATATAAAAAGAATTCTTTATTATAAGAAATACAATAAATATTACATCGATCTTTTAAATAAATAAATAAAAGATCTGTTTATTACAACAAAATAAATATGACATTGTCTTTACAAAAGAATTGTAAAATAAAAAGGAAATAAGTAAACTTTAATAAATAAGATACAAAACCTTACAAGTTTCAAGTAACAAAGAGAAAAAATGAACTTTATTACACTAGTAAAAGAATACAATATTATTTACAATATTTCAGAATCAAATAAAGTTGTAAAAGAATAAAAAAAGAAAACCTAAACTATTTTCCTAATTAGTCCTATGTCTTATGTTCTTCAACTCTCCTTATTCTTCACCCTGCAAAACAAAACAAAAAGACAAGGAAGAAACAGAATGGGGACTTGGTTAAAGTAGTGCTCTCAGTTTGACAGTGTAATGCACTGTTCAGCACATCACTAAGCTAATCTTATAAAAAAGGGGCAAGTTTCACCAAATGAGTAGTATCTGTTCTTATCTAGTCATGGCCTCAGTCTATGCATCACAGGCATGGGGCAAGTTTCACCAAACCAGTAACAGGTAAAAGGAAAGGCAGTAATTCCAGCAAAAGATCTAGTGTACTTGATCTGATCCTCAACTCACAACAGTGAAGCAGACAACTTACTCAACAGCAGCTTAGTCATTGCATGTTTGTGTGCTGTCAACACAAGACAACCACAAGGGGAGATAAGAAGAGGGCAACACAGCCGCAACAGCTGCAGCTAACAAAACTGAGGTTTCCATCCTCATTTCCACACCCTAACTCTGGTTGCTCCCTAAAGCCATCCAAGAGCTAGAACAAGAGGAAAATCAAGGTCAGGCAGCAGCTTCAGTAAAAGAAGGAGCAGGCCAACAAGGAGGAGAAGTAATTAGGAAGGAGAAAGCTAGCTGTAGCAGATCAAGAAGCTCAAGTTTTAGTGAAGCAAGCTACACAAGAGCAGCAGGTAGAGATCCAGTAGGAGCATACCTCAGCTCATGCATCATATAATTCTGTTGTTTGCACCAATAGAATTAAGGGGAATAAGGGGTGCTACAAATCAATCTCTATTCAACCACCCTACAACTAGAGTTTGTCTAGGAGGATTAGGAGAATAGTTTTTCCTCTCAGAGCTGCACAATTTTTTTATGCAGGTTCATCCTAGAGGTTTTCCTTACCACATCATAATATATGTTCTTGTCAAGGCAAAGCCTCAGACTCTTGCATCATAGGCCAGGCCTTGAGATCAAGCACAAAATCTGTTCTTATTAAAAAGAAAGTCTCAGACTATGCATCATAGACCAAGCTGGTGTTTTCTAGTTTAAAACTAGATAAAATCGGATCTACTGATGAGCTACTACAGGGCACATTCCAAATCATGGTAGCACCTCTATAGCAGTTCTAGCCTTTATCAGCTTACAAACACAATAAAAAAACTATCAATAATCATTTTCCTAGCCACCTTTGGTTAGGAATCATTCTAAGAGAATATGTACAATAAGGGACCAAGATCATTATTGAACCATATGTTCAGTTCATCATATAAACAAAAGTTCCACACCTAGAGACAAACATCTGGTTATTCAAACAATAAACAAGCACACTTTACATTTGACAACACAATCTGTATAAGATATTAAAAGCATATGATGAGATAGTCAATGATCATCCAAACCAAGTAGCATAGATGCTAAGCAAATTACCTGAAGCATTATATCATTCAGTTATAACAAATAGGAGCATCTACCTCCATCAGCACAATAATTAGAGACTAACTAGAACCTCCACATTACTATAAGATGTTTTCAACTAATATAGGACATATTCAGAAAAGAAACACAATCTGAGTCATTGAAGGAAGAGTTCAGTTAAGCATGTATGTACACAAAAGTGTAGCAGTACAAGGTGTTCATGATCCTAACACTGAATTCCATAAGTCTAGAAGTGAACCAATGGTTCAGATAGGAACTTTGTTTAAATTAAATTCAAGTAAACACCTGTAAAATCAACACAGGCCATGGAAAATACAAACTTAAGCATATCACATCACATATCAGTAGATCATCAAACATTTTCAACAAGAATGTGCTTGGGATAAACCTAGCTCTATACATAGCACTAGAGTTCATTTATAAGGAACTAGGACACAGTTTTAGTTCCTAGACTAGTTAAATTATAATGGCTAAATCATACAACATCACTAATAGACTAACCAGAATAAACTGCAGTAAGTACACCTTTCCAAAATGATCTATTGCAAATTATTGATGCATAGCATCCATACCAAAACACCTATCAACCACTTAATCAAATCTAGGTCTAACTAAAATCTCAATAACCTGCAATGCATCAGCTACAAGACCAATAGGACTAACTAAATCAATTAATTGAGGTGTATCCATAAACATGAGCTCAAACTAAAGGGGAAATTGGATACTTACCTCACTGTAGTCGATGGAGGAGGAGGAAGTTGAAGACGACCTCCCCACCAAGGTGAGGGAGGCTATGGTCATCCATAGCAACAGTAGCAGATGGTGGTCGGGGTCATGGCGTTGTGGTTGGGGGGGAAACCTTGGAGGATTGTCCAGTGGGACAACACCGTCCAGCGGCAAAGCTGAGAGCCGTCGGCAATGGTCGGAAAGGTATACCAAGCGGCGAGCTAGGGTTTCTCCCCGGGTGAGCGTGCGAGGGTGCTAGGCACCACAGCGGAGGAGAATTGTGGGAGGAGAGATAGAGAGGCATGGCGTCACCGGGGGACGCCGACGATGGTCGGGCGGCTGGGCGGCGCTAGCGGCAATGCAAGAACGCCTGAGAAGCGATCGTGCGTCATGGGGTGCGATGAGTGTGGTTGACGGTGAGAGGGTGGGGCCGAGGTAGGGTTGCCTTGGGCCGTCGATAATCGGCAAGCCCAATTCCAACACCCAAGTGACCCTAAATTTTTAAATAAATAAATAAGGAAATTACTAAATGAATCCTAAATATAATTTATACCCTAAATATAGAAATATCCCAAAAATACATATGATATATCAAAATGACCACAAAAATAATATCTACCTAATAAAAATATAATTTTAATTTTTTAAAAATAAATATGAAGTAAAATAATTATTAACACCACTGAATCTTAAATGAAATGTTATAAAATAAAACAAAAATCCTAAAAATAAATAAAAATCATTTTTTGTATCAAAATAACTCTACTATTTCATAAAAATACTAATTTAGAGTTTTACAAATAAAACATAAAGCAAATATTTAAAGACACTTAATTCTTTGATGTATTTTATATAAATATAGATAATACTTAAAAATAAATAAAATTCATTTTTAAGGTCTTGAATAAATATATTACACTAGAAAAATATTAAATATATTATTAGAAAAGTCTTTAATATTTTAAATAATAAATCCTTACCTAATACCTATTTTGTGAATTCTTTAAAAACAATTCTTAAGTAAGAAATAATCATAATTCTTATAAAACCTTGAGGAATTAGTGTCTTAGTACTAATTCCAAACCTATAACTTGAATTCATAATCAAACTTAAGTATAACTTTTAACTTTAAAATATTCTTTTAAAAATCTTATTACGAATCCTTTTAAATAAACATTGGGTATCACCCATTTATATAATATGATGAACAATCATTATATCTTAACCATTATTAACATAACTTTAAATTCTAACAAATTACTAAGATCATCTAATTATGCTCCCATTAACTAAATACAAATTATTTTCTTAATAAGCAAAACAAATTTAATCTAAATCATTCACTTGAAATATAAAGTGAATAATTCCACACCTTAGTGATACCTATCATAAATCTAAAACTTGGGAATAATTAAAATATACTACAGCTTAAGTTTAGTTAACCTTTTAAAGTTAACTTTAGTCTCAAAACTTATAAACATCAGGTCTAATAAATCACTTGTGTTTTTATAGTTAACTTTGGTCTATTTAACGTAAGACATAAATCATCTCAAGTCCAAACTAATAAATCAAACACCAAAAGACATTGATCATGTTCTATTAACAATGATGGTTGTTTAAACCTTAGAAAGGAAATCTTTTCTTCAAATGTTATTCTTTTTGCCACTTCAAGCAATAGCTCTAGGATAGTTCTTTCAAACCTTAATAATCCAATACATAGACTTCCATCCTAATCACCAAATAGCAACAAATCTAAATCTTTAATTACTATTGCACTCTACTTTTATATCTTGTATATCAAAACTTAAAATCCCTATAGATGCACTTCATGTGAAGTAAAAACTTGAAGTTAAACCAACTGTTAAAGGAATCACCTAAGTTCACTTCACTTACAGTATTGGGGATTCAATTTGGGGATTTTACAAAATGCATAGCATTACTTATGCACAACAGCATATTGCTTCTTTAAACATTAGTCCTTACCGGACCAATGATGCAGATTTCAAATATTGGATCTTATGTCGTCTCGAAGACCGTGAGTGCATAATCTTGCAATCACAAAAGGCAGGTTCACACTTGCTCATGTCCTTTTGATTATTTTCTGTAAAGTATTTTGCAAATCAAATGTTGACATCACCTGCATTTGAAAAAGGTCAGAAAACACTATTTTGATAATAAAGTGAACTATTGGTTACTGATCCAGGATGATCAACTAATCTATTAAATCTGGCAGTTGGACTATCATTGTTCAGGACTATATCACCTAGGATTTAATAACCAATGTCGCCAGTGATTCTTGCGCCATATATTACGTGTTGACCATGAGATTTGGAATGGGACGGAGAAGTCAGTTGTATCTTTTCCCTCTCGCATGGAGCCGGAAGTGCGGGTCGTGGCTGTTATCACTCGTATCGTGCATATTAATTGGTAATTTGTAGAGGATATGCAACATATGGGTGGGATCCCTCAACGTTCCATGATAGTTACGGCATCTGAATGGTCTGTATTGCCTATTGCCGTAATTCAATAGGCGGGAATGGCATACACCAAGGAGATATGCGGGGTCGCGGAGAAGGCAGTGATTGGCTTGGATCTTAGGTTGGGCCTCAAACCAAGGAAGTTTGAATGGGAACATAATCCCGACCGTGCAACAAAGCCTAAGGTCTCTCATGGGTAAAGTGACACACCTCTGTAGAGTGTAAGAACTGTAACTTGTTACTCCCTGTTCCGGGAAGGAGCTGCGAACGCGGCGGGAAAGGAACTCCATGAAAGTTCTGGTAAACCCGTGAATGCTGACGGACATAGCTTTTCAGAATAAAAGCAACCTTTGGAGAAATGTTTACGAAAACTTGCATTGCCTATGACCTATGGTCTATGGCTGTAGATATAGTGCATCAAATACTCCTTTTCTAGTGGACTTGCTGAGTACGCTCGTACTCAAAGTATCTTATTAACCCTTGCTAGGTTCTAAAGCCAGTACAGACGATGACTACATCAAGCCATGCTCCAGGAATCATCATCAAAAGCTAAAGCTCTTCAATGAAGTCAAGAAAGTCAACATATACATCAGCTTAAGTGAATACGAAGTTGCTGATTAGATAAGAATAGAATCTTTAGCCATAGCACCTATTTCTGTAGTATGTTGCAATAGCAGCAATGCCAGACCATTAGTTAATATATTAGTCTTAATAATATTATAATTTTGGAGTTGTTTAGTTCTGATTCTTCTTTGTAAGAAGATTATTTCTCTCTCTTTAACCTAGAGTGTTCTCTGGATCTTGTGTAAAGAGTTGTGTTGTAACCTATAGTCATGTCTTGTATGATGGGGGAATACCAATCGGGGTATACCCACGAAGCGGATTCGCCAGCTGGATCGAGTCGACTGGAACCTAGCCCTGAGCAGGTCGACTCGCCCAATATGACGACTGACGCATGTTGCACCCAGGCGACTGGCGCTGACTGGAGGCCCAAGACGGCGACTCGTATACAAAGCCCACCAACACACTTGTAAACCCTAACTGGCTACATATATGAAGCCATCAGGGGCACTCCCATGAGGCATGCAGGACGTAGCAATCCTCCACCGAGGGGACGTGAACCTGGGTACATCGTGTGCCAATATCGCTCCCGGATTCCCCTACATCGCCTTGCTCCCTCTACGCAAGATACCCCCAGTAGCATCTGCCGTACAATACCACGACAGTTGGCGCCCACCGTGGGCAAGCGACGCTTGGAGATGATAATCTGGGCGAGATCCCTCACTATCAACGCTGGTCGGATCGCATCGAGCCGGTTCCTTCCGATCACCGCCAGAACAAAGGACGGCAGACGCACGATCGCTTCTATACAACGGCTGAGTTTTTCAATCTCTAACTTTCTTAATTGTTGCTCTGCCATATGGTTATTTTATCTAGATCTAATATGTGCAGCCGCCGCGGCCTTTTAAGGTTTCCTCCAATCCTGATCGATGCGACACATTTGTTTGTCAATAAGGCAGCTATCAGAGCATGCTCCCAAACGACACGCAGCTCCCACGATGTCACGCGGAAAGCCCTCAAACGCATCGGATTTGACTTCTGGAAGCCCCGCGTGTGCATGCAATGGACTTGTCTCTGATGCATGCGATGGTCCAACGCACGAAGGACAAACATGGTGGCCGGTCTATGTGGCTCCTACTAATTTCTCTTACGTATTGCTGATTATGATTCAATCAATTTCTTTATTTAGATCTAATTCCTCACATGTCATGTTTTCTATGCATACACCACTTCGATTGAGTCCCGGCCTCACATAGACGAAAGCCATGCTTCGTTCGTGGCCAGTGTATCAGCGACAAGTTGCTTTCATCCGCATCAATCGTCCACATCCCAGAATGGGTATAGTTCAGTCTGAATCTTCAAAACGATTGAACTAAGAACGATCAAGAGAAGGCCACACAATATATTTATCAGATGCTATTTTCCTAGTTATTTATCTTGTTTTGCAAATCACAATCTGCAAATATATTTTTCTCATGTGTACTATTTTTTCCGGTTTTCGACATCGCGAATCTGCCATCGCGTACTATCCACGGTTGGGGATTCGGCATCGCGGACTCGCACATCACGGACTCGCTAGGCTCGAGGACTCAGCCTGCGCGGACCCGCCATGCTAACAGCTAAGTTTTTTTACACTCGTACATGCTATGATACCAAAACATATATGCATATTCATTTATTCTCCAAAGCCGACCATGCAGTCGCATATGACCCTTTTCAGGGACCAAAATCATACTTGGGATCAGTTTCAGTTTTGTCTGCTGCTTATTCGCGTCCGTCGAAGTAGTGAGGCTGGGTACCAAAATGCCGACCTTGTCTCCGGGTTCAACAGTCTGGCATTGTGTCCCTGTTACCTGGCAAGCGTTTGATGCTGGAGGTCTACCTACTCATGAAAAGACACGCAAAAACCTTACATACTGCCCATCGATCCATATAGCAAAAGTGCATTTTCTTCAACATCTACAATCTGCATGTTTTACAAATGTTCAATATATTTCATAATACACCTTATTGCAGTCGTACTTTTTCCTCCTTCTCAGCAAAACGGTGTCTTTCTCGCTACTCGCCACGCTCGGAGGATCGGCGCTCGCCGATAGCTCAACCTCGCCACTCTCCGTGCTCGGGGACTCGGCGCTCGCCGGTCGCTCGACCTCGCTGCTCGGGGACTTGGCGCTCGCCGGTCGCTCGAACTCGCTGCTCGCCGTGCTCGGGGACTCGGCGCTCGCCGGTCGCTCGACCTCGCCGCTCACCGCGTTCGGGGCTCGGCGCTCGCCGGTCGCTCAACCTTGTTGCTCGCTGTGCTCGGGGCTCGACGCTCGCCAGTCGCTCGACCTCGCTGCTCGCCGCGCTTGGGGGCTCGGCGCTCGCTGATCGCTCGATCTCGCCGCTCGCCGCGTTCGGGGACTTGGCTCTTGCCGGTCGCTCGACCTCGCCACTCGCCGCGCTCGGGGGCTCGGCGATCGCCGTTCGCTTGACCTCGCCACTCGCCGCGCTCGGGACCTCGGCGCGCTATAGACAGCGACGCTCGCCGGTCGCTCGACCTCACCACTCGCCACGCTCGGGGGCTCAGCGCTCGCCGGTCGCTCGACCTCGCCACTCGCCGCGCTCGGCAGCAAACACTAATATTTTCAGAATATGCATCTCTAAAGATTCTCAAGTCGCCTCTACAAGCCAACTCGACCCTCGGGGACTACTCCTAGGCATGATGCGTGTACGCGTGGTTCCACGACCGTGGCTCGCCCTCGTCGACTCGCCACCGCGGACTCGCCCTCGCGTACTCAACACGCTCAGGGACTCGCCACCGCGGCTCGCCCTCGCGTACTCATGCTCGGGGACTCCCCGCCGCGGACTCGCCCTTGCGTACTCAACACGCTCAGAGACTCGCCATCATGGACTCGCCCTCGTGTACTACACGCTCGGGAAATCGCCACCGCGGACTTGCCCCCGCGTACTCAACACGCTCGGGGACTCGGCGCGCTACAGACAGCGCCACTCGCCGGTCGCTCAACCTCGCCACTCGGCGCGCTCGTGGAATCGGCACTCGCCGGTCGCTCGACCTCGCCACTTGCCACGCTCGGGGACTCGGCACGCTCCACGTTCAGGGACTCGCCGCAACTGGCGGCTTCACCGACACCCTGCATCTTTCGCCAACTAGCCATCACCGACTGGCTCACGCTGACCGCCTCAAGCTTCACGGTTCTTTTCTCTGTTCAGGAGCTCATCGCCGATTCGCCACGACCCATCGTCAAGACTCTTCGCGCCCTGCCTCAAGCCCGCGTCGAATCGACAACGCGCTCGGGGACTACTGATGGGGGAATACCAATCGGGGTATACCCACGAAGCGGATTCGCCAGCTGGATCGAGCCGACTGGAACCTAGCCCTGAGTGGGTCGACTCGCCCAATACGATTACTGGCGCATGCTGCACCCAGGCGAATAGCGCCGACTGGAGGCCCAAGACGGCGACTCGTATACAAAGCCCACCAACACACTTGTAAAACCTAACTGGATGCATATATAAAGCCACCAGGGGCACCCCCACGGGGCATCTTCTCCCATATTATATTAGATCTAGTCTCTCCCTCCGCCTATGGCGACTCCGATGTAAACCAATATATGTTCATATACTGGATTGATAGCAGGACGTAGCGATCCTCCACCGAGGGGATGTGAACCTGGGTACATCGTGTGCCAATCTCGCTCCCGGATTCTCCTACATCGCCTTGCTCCCTCTACGTAAGCTACCCCCAGTAGCATCTGCCATGCAATACCACGACATTGGACCTGCTGTGTTTCTGTTGTACTACTCTGAGATATGTAATACTAGTGAACGGTGTTTCATTGGTGTTATGTCAACGACTATAGTGTACTACATCATGCAGTGGTATGCTGGGTCACCGCAGTTGGTATCAGAGCATATGCTTTGACTTTAGGATTAAAACCCTTTTAGGAAGATCTGTAGGTTGGATAGTGACTATTGGAGCCATCTTATCTAAACCAAACATTCATTTGACTTGTGATGAGTATCCACTTGAGGATAACCTCGTTACACCTAAGTCAGATGCTTAAGTCATTCTTTCTTAGGATTAATTATTTTATCTTTTCTCAGTATAGTGTTATTTAGTGTCTTCTGAGGGAGACATAAACCACCAAGATACTACAGGAAAGTGTAAGACATCAATTGAAATAGTCTTAATGGTGTAGCCTAACTCTAAAATTCAAGTAGCCAGTGGATTTTTGTGGTTAGTTGATAAGCAAAGAAAATATGATGAATATCATTAGGATAAATGTTGATGTAATAAGTAGTAATCATGTGGGATTCACTTGAGAATTCTACGTGATGAAGTAAAATTATGATAAGACTTAATGATAGTGTAATGAGAAACAAAGTCATCATGGTTAGATCAACCCCTAAATCATGATGTATAGGTAGAACATAATAAGATCATGGTGAGATTAGCTCCGAAACCATGAGGTAGATAAAAAAATTGACAAGTAAATTAATAAACTATCTTGAGGTAGAAGTAAGAAGATAGCATGGTAGAACTATGATAGAAGTCATAGGTGCCATAATTCAGGATAAAATTTAGTTTTAGGTGTTCAATATAAACTAATTAGTCATTTGAGTGATCATGTGAGGTTAGTTTACTAATAAGGAAAGGTTGGTTATAGTTAATCTTTCTAAAAATGAGACCAAAGGTTAGTCGAAACCAAATTGAGACCACTTTGCTTAAGATTATCCTATTTGCAACTGAGCAATTTGGGTAAATGTTGAGACAAAATATAGTTTGACCCTAAATGCTAAGTATCACAATATAAACTTATATGAGGAGGTGTCATATACTACACAACTAAGCCTGAATTCTAGAGATATTATACTCAAATACTATATTTCGGGCTTATAATATTATGTGTTATATGTACCACATTTGGATTTATTTGTTTTTCTTGAATCTTCTTGATTGACTAGATCTGTGCATGAAGTTTGACTTGGTGTGCAAATGCATGTTGCAACATCCAGTCACTACTTGATGTTATAGACCTAGATAGAGTAAGGGAATTCATGTAAGGGAGTGACGAATTTCAAAGACCAAAATGAAGACTTACATGAAGAATGAAGCCAAGTGTAAGGATTATCAACTCAATTTGGAGGATGGATCAAGCTTAGATCATTATTAGTCAGCAACAAGAAGTAATGAACTTAAAGTTCAAACAAAATAAGTAATGTTGCTAAGAAGTTAATAAAATAATTATACCAAGTTCATGGAGGCATCATGAATAAGTGCAAAGCAGCTTTGAAACCAAAATGGTATTCAAGCTCTAACAATTCAGAGAGAATGCCAGAGGTATATTGGAAACCATAGGGTAATACATACACCCTAGGATGGTTTGCAGCTGGTAAATATCCGCAGCTGGTACTTGATCCATAGTCGGTATTCTGATCCACAGTTGATAATTGTCCGCAACTGGTATTTGGTTAACTTAGTTAACCAGATCTTCTTGGAAGTTGCATAAAGAGCATAAAATTTGGCCTAAGTTAAGAAATACATGAAGGAGTATAAACATTAAAGCAACCGTCTTTCGAGACTCTTCGCGAAGTCAGACCCATCAAAGCGAAAATGTCCAAATAGTAAGTAAGACAATTAATACTGAAAGATTAACTTCGGAGATCCACAATTGTGTGGATACAATTTACAATATTTCATAAGAGCTAATTAGGTAAAGTATAATCTGAACAAAGACCAACATTCTAATTACAAAGCCAATGGTTACTTTATAAGAGGTTTAAAGACCATTAGTAAACCCTAAGGGGGAGAGTAAACCTTAGAAATGAAGGTATTATTATCTAACTTTCCGAATAAAGGATGGAGAAGGAATAACTTACAACAACAACAAGCCTTATTTTCATAAGGTTAAAAGGAAGTCATTCTTATAAAAGTACTGAAGATAATAACAAAAGATTGTCTAAAAGCCTAATAGGGTAAAAGCTCGAAGTAATAAAATAGAATAATCCTAACAAACTAATTCTAAAAGAAACAATTCTTAAGTGATTCTGAAGAGGTAATATAGCACATCCAATTGGACATGTGTAGAGGAACAAGGAAATTCCAATGGGTATGGACGAAATGTGTTAAAATCCAATTTTCAGAACGACTACCAGTATAAACCAATACCATCACAAATCAAAAGTTAGTATTTTGACTATAGTTATGGTTTAATGGAGTTAAAATCCTATTTTAGTGAGGCTTCCTAAACCTTATATAGTATATTTAGGAAGTTTGATAATCAAGTAAAGGAGTTGTATTAGGATACCTAATCAGGGTAATGAGCTAAAGAAGAGACCCCAATTTAAGGATTTTATAATGACTTATCCCTAAGGGATAATAGTGAAAGGAACATTGGAGTATTGGAGACAACAAGTTGGAGAATGTCAAATATGATGAGAATTTAAGGAAAAGATCTGGATATGGAATATTACCATTACTTCCATCTGAGGTTACTATGAAGTGGAGCAATGCAGTACCCAATATAAGTAAATTCCTTACTTCGAAACATGAGAGTTTACGAACTTCGAGGACGAAGTTTATTTTAAGGGGGAGAGTCTGTAACATCCCAGGATTAGCACCTAGAATTATAGAGGACATAGGTGTGTGCATTGCATTCATGCATCAGAAAATCCGGGGAATTTTCGCGCAAAACGAAAGAAGCTATAGAGGGATCGGGGTCTCTCTTGTTCTGATGGAAACACTAGGACAGGTGCGATGGAATTCGACATGAACTCTATTGTACTTTTGTATTTTAGGGGAAGATAATTCAAATCTAAATATTTACTTGATAGATTTGAATATTAAAAGAATTTGAAATAGAATAAGAATTGGAAATTAAATTATAATAAAAGATAAGAGGTGAATTCTTATTTATGAATAAGATTAAATATTCACAATTATTAGAATTAAAATTTAAAACACAAAGAGATAAGTGTTTCTCTTGCCATTAGAGAAATGGGGTTTAGTTCATCTTAGATGGGGGTTAGGAATTTGGACATGACCTTTGTTGAATTTATAATTTTGTGGAAAAGAATTTGCATTCAAGACTTCAAATATGAGATCATCAAATCCAAATATAACTTGAATTGAAGTGATTACAAAAGAAAATGATATAAAAAGAATTCTTTATTATAAGAAATACAATAAATATTACATCGATCTTTTACAATAAATAAATAAAAGAGCTCTTTATTACAACAAAATAAATATGCCATTGTCTTTACAAAAGAATTGTAAAAGAAAAAGGAAATAAGTAAACTTTAATAAATAAGATACAAAACCTTACAAGTTTCAACTAACAAAGAGAAAAATGAACTTTATTACACTAGTAAAAGAATATAATATTATTTACAATATTTAAGAATCAAATAAAGTTGCAAAAGAATAAAAAAAGAAAACCTAAACTATTTTCCTAATTAGTCCTATGTCTTTTGTTCTTAAACTCTCCTTATTCTTCACCCTGCAAAACAAAACAAAACAAAACAAAAATACAAGGAAGAAACATAATGGGGACTTGGTTAAAGTAGTGCTCTCAGTTTGACAATGTAATGCACTGTTCAGCACATCACTGAGCTAATCTTATAAAAAAGGGGCAAGTTTCACCAAATGATTAGTATCTGTTCTTATCTAGTCATGGCCTCAGTCTATGCATCACAGGCATGGGGCAAGTTTCACCAAACCAGTAACAGGTAAAAGGAAAGGCAGTAATTACAGCAAAAGATCTAGTGTACTTGATATGATCCTCAACTCACAACAATCAAGAAGACATCTTACTCAACAGCAACTTAGTCATTGCATGTTTGTGTGCTGTCAACACAAGACATCCACAAGGGGAGATAAGAAGAGGACAGCACAGCCGCAGCAGCTGCAGCTAACAAAACTGAGGTTTCCATCCTCATTTCCACACCCCAACTCTGGTTGCTCCCTAAAGCCATCCAAAAGCTAGAACAAGAGGAAAATCAAGGTCAGGCAGCATATTCAGTAAAAGAAGGAGCAGGCCAACAAGGAGGAGAAGTAATTAGGAAGGAGAAAGCTAGCTGTAGCAGATCAAGAAGCTCAAGTTTCAGTGAAGCAAGATACACAAGAGCAGCAGGTAGAGATCCAGTAGGAGCATACCTCAACTCATGCATCATTTAATTCTGTTGTTTGCACCAATATAATTAAGGGGAATAAGGGGTGCTACAAATCAATCTCTATTCAACCACCCTGCAACTAGAGTTTGTCTAGGAGGATTAGGAGAATAGTTTTTTCTCTCAGAGCTGCACAAATTTTTTATGCAGGTTCATCCTAGAGGTTTTCCTTACCACATCATAATATATGTTCTTGTCAAGGCAAAGCCTCAGACTCTTGCATCATAGGCCAGGCCTTGATATCAAGCACAAATTATGTTCTTATTAAAAAGAAAGTCTTAGACTATGCATCATAGACCAAGATGGTGTTTTCTAGTTTAAAACTAGATAAAAGCAGATCTACTGATGAGCTACTACAGGTCACATTCCAAATCATGGTAGCACCTCTATAGCAGTTCTAACCTTTATCAGCTTACAAACACAATAAAACAACTATCAATAATCATTTAAATCATTTTCCTAGCCACCTTTGGTTAGGAACATTCTAAGAGAATATGTACAATAAGGGACCAAGATCATTACTGAACCATAGGTTCAGTTCATCATATAAACAAAAGTTCCACACCTAGAGACAGACATCTGGTTATTCAAACAATAAACAAGCACACTTTACATTTGACAACACAATCTGTCTAAGATATTGAAAGCATATGATGAGATAGTCAATGATCATCCAAACCAAGTAGCATATATGCTAAACAAATTACCTGAAGCATTATATCATCCAGTTATAACAAATAGGAGCATCTACCTCCATCAGCACAACAATTAGAGACTAACTAGAACCTCTACAATACTATCAGATGTTTACAACTAATATATGACATATTCAGAAAATAAACACAATCTGAGTCATTGAAGGAAGAGTTCAGTCAAGCATGTATGTACACAAAAGTGTAGTAGTACAAGGTGTTCAGGATCCTAACACTGAATTCCATAAGTCTAGAAGTGAACCAATGGTTCAGAGAGGAACTTTGTTTAAATTAAATTCAAGTAAACACCTGTAAACTCATCACAGGCCATGGAAAATACAAACTTAAGCATATCACATAACATATCAGTAGATCATCAAACATTTTCAACAAGAATGTGCTTGGGATAAACCTAGCTCTATACTTCGCACTAGAGTTCATTTATAAGGAACTAGGCCACGGTTTTAGTTCCTAGACTAGTTAAATTATAATGGCTAAATCATACAACATCACGAATAGACTAACCAGAATAAACTGCAGTAAGTACACCATTCCAAAATGATCTATTGCAAATTATTGATGCATAGCATCCATACCAAAACACCTATCAACCACTTAATCAAATCTAGGTCTAACTAAAATCTCAATAACCAACAATGCATCAGCTATAGGACCAATAGGACTAACTAAATCAATTAATTGAGGTGTATCCATGAACATGAGCTCAAACTAAAGGGGAAATTGGAGACTTACCTCACTGTAGTCGATGGAGGAGGAGGAAGTTGCAGCCGACCTCCCCACCAAGGTGAGGGAGGCTACGGTCAGCCATAGAAGCAGTAGCAGATGGTGGTCGGGGTCATGACGTCGTGGTGGGGGAGGGACCTTGGAGGATTGTCCAGTGGGACAGCGCCGGCCAGCGGCAAAGCTGAGAGCCACCGGCAATGGTCGAAAAGGTCTACCAGGCGGCGAGCTAGGGTTTCTCCCGGGGTGAGCGAGCGAGGGTGCAAGGCACCACAGCGGAGGAGAATCGAGGAAGGAGAGATAGAGAGGCATGGCGTCACCGGGGGACGCCGGCGATGGTTAGTGAGTCAGGCGGCGGAAAAATAAATAAATAAATAAATAAGGAAACTACTAAATGAATCCTGAATATAATTTATACCCTAGAAAAATAAAGAAATATCGCAAAAATACATATGATATATCAAAATAACCACAAAAATAATATCTACCTAATAAAAATATAATTTTAATTTTTTAAAAATAAATATAAAGTAAAATAATTATTAACACCATTGAATCTTAAATGAAATGTTATAAAATAAAACAAAAACCCTAAAAATAAATAAAAATCATTTTTTTGTATCAAAATAACTCTACTATTTCATAAAAATACTAATTTAGAGTTTTACAAATAAAACATTAAGCAAATATTTAAAGGCACTTAATTCTTTGATGAATTTTATATAAATATAGATAATACTTAAAAATAAATAAAATTCATTTTTAAGGTCTTTAATAAATATATTACACTATAAAAATATTAAATATATTATTAGAAAAGTCTTTAATATTTTAAATAATAAATCCTTACCTAATACCTATTTTGTGAATTCTTTAAAAACAATTCTTAAGTAAGAAATAATCACAATTCTTATAAAACCTTGAGCAATTAGTGTCTTAGTAATAATTCCAAACCTATAACTTGAATTCATAATCAAACTTAAGTATAACTTTTAACTTTAAAATATTCTTTTAAAAATCTTATTAAGAATCCTTTTAAATAAACATTGGGTATCACCCATTTATATAATATGATGAACAATCATTATATCTTAACCATTATTAACATAACTTTAAATTCTAACAAATTACTAAGATCATCTAATTATGCTCCCATTAAATAAATACAAATTATTTTCTTAATAAGCAAAACAAATTTAATCTAAATCATTCACTTGAAATATAAAGTGAATAATTCCACACCTTAGTGATACCTATCATAAATCTAAAACTTGGGAATAATTAAAATATACTACACCTTAAGTTTACTTAACCTTTTAAAGTTAACTTTACTCTCAAAACTTATAAACATCAGGTCTAATAAATCACTTATGTTTTTATAGTTAACTTTGGTCTATTTAACTTAAGACATAAATCATCTCAAGTCCAAACTAATAAATCAAACACCAAAATACATTAATCATGTTCTATTAACAATGATGGTTGTTTAAAGCTTAGAAAGGAAATCTTTTATTCAAATGTTATTCTTTTTGCCACTTCAAGCAACAACTCCAGGATAGTTCTTTCAAACCTTAATAATCCAATACATAGACTTCCATCCTAATCACCTAATAGCAACTAATCTAAATCTTAAATTACTATTGCACTCTACTTTTATATCTTGTATATCAAAGCTTAAAATCATTATAGATGCGCTTCATGTGAAGTAAAAACTTGAAGATAAACCAACTGTTAAAGGAATCACCTAAGTTCACTTCACTTACAGTATTGGGGATTCACTTTTGGGGTTTTACAAAATGCATAGCATTACTTATGCACAACAGCATACTGCTTCTTTAAACATTAGTCCTTACCGGACCAATGATGCAGATTTCAAATATTGGATCTTATGTCGTCTCGAAGACCGTGAGTGCATAATCTTGCAATCACAAAAGGCAAGTTCACACTTGCTCATGTCCTTTTGATTATTTTCTGTAAAGTATTTTGCAAATCAAATGTTGACATCACCTGCATCTGAAAAAGGTCAGAAAACACTATTTTGATAATAAAGTGAACTATTGGTTACTGATCCAGGGTGATCAGCTAATCTATTATATCCGGCAGTTGGAATACCACTGTTCAGGACTATATCACCTAGGATTTAATAACCAATGCCGTCAGTGATTCTTGCGCCGTATATTACGCGTTGACCATGAGTTTTGGAATGGGACGGAGAAGTCAGCTGTATCTTTTCCCTCTCGCATGGAGCCGGATGTGCGGGTCGTGGCTGTTATCACTCGTAGCGTGCATATTAATTGGTAATTCGTAGAGGATATGCAGCATATGGGTGGGAGCCCTCAACGTCCCACGATAGTTCCGGCATCTGAACGGTATGTATTGCCTATTGCCGTAATTCAATAGGTGGGCATGGCATACACCAAGGAAACATGCGGGGTCGCGGAGAAGGCGGTGATTGGCTTGGATCTTAGGTTGGGCCTCAAACCAAGGAAGTTTGAACGGGAACATAATCCCGACCGAGAAACAAAGCCTAAGGTCTCTCATGGGTAAAGTGACGCACCTCTGCAGAGTGTAAGAACTGTAACTTGTTACTCCCTGTTCTAGGAAGGAGCTGCGAACGCGGTGGAAAAGGAACTCCATGAAAGTTCTGGTAAACCCGTGAAGGCTGACGTACATAGCTTATCAGAATAAAAGCAACCTTTGGAGAAATGTTTACGAAAACTTGCATTGCCTATGACCTATGGTCTATGGTTGTAGATATAGTGCATCAAACACCCCTTTTCTAGTGGACTTGCTGAGTACGCTCGTACTCAAAGTATCTTATTAACCCTTGCTAGGTTCTAAAGCCAGTACAGACGATGACTACATCAAGCCATGCTCCAGGAATCATCATCAAAAGCTAAAGCTCTTCAATGAAGTCAAGAAAGTCAACATATACATCAGCTTAAGTGAAGACGAAGTTGCTGATTAGATAAGAATAGAATCTTTAGCCATAGAACCTATTTCTGTAGTATGTTGCAATAGCAACAATGCCAGACCATTAATTAAGATATTAGTCTTAATAATATTATAATTTTGGAGTTGTTTAGTTTTGATTCTTCTTTGTAAGAAGATTCTTTCTCTCTCTTTAACCTAGAGTGTTCTCTGGATCTTGTGTAAAGAGTTGAGTTGTAACCTATAGTCATGTCTTGGACCTGCTGTGTTTCTGTTGTACTACTCTGAGAGATGTAATACTAGTGAACTGTGTTTCATTGGTGTTATGTCAATGACTATAGTGTACTACATCATGCAGTGATATGCTGGGTCACCGCAGGAGGGGTGGGTTTTCTCTGTTTCCCCCGTTTCTGGCTTGCGGGTTGAGGGTTGGGTTGGGCGGTGGATTTGCTGCACTCGAGCCTGGTGGCAGCTCTACTTCGTTTTAGATGACCACGACGCACTAGAAGCGTCCACGGGTTGGATCGCTGCTGCCGCAACTTTCGGGTCCGGAACCGTAGGTTCCTTCGTCTGAGGGACTTCATCTGTCAGCGTCGACGTGCGTAACACGCCGATGGGTGGGACCCATGAAGTGGGCCTGATGGATGGTGGCGGCACCCGCTGGGCGAGGAGGGTGCCTTTCACCGGAAGCAGAAGCTCCCGAACAGAATCTCGAGCCCGTCGCCTACGGGCTCTAAATCCTTCATGGTGGCTAGCGAGTGGGCGGTGAAGTCGAAGGTGCCGAAGAGGAGATGGATCTCCGTGGCCGATAAGTTGTAGATCGCTTCGGATGGGACCGTCACGATCGCACAATCAGCGCCCCCAATTCCCACAGACGGCGCCAATTGACGAGGTTCGATCTCGTCAATGCCGATTGTTATGGACTTGGTTTCTGGAGAAGATGGGGATGCTGGAGATCACGGAACGGTTAGCAAACAAGCAACATGGGGACACGAAGTTTACCCAGGTTCAGGCCCCCGGAGGGAAAACCCTACTCCTGCTTGTCTGCTCTTGATTACGGCGGAACCGAAAGTTACAGGGGTGCGCAAATGCAATCCGGCGTGAGGTGCGTATGAGGTGAGTTGAGTTGTCCTCCTCGCTGTGTCCTCCTAGCCTTTATATAGATAGGCAGGTCTTGGGCATCAGGTCGAGTCGGTTACAGATTAGGGTTTTGCCCTTTTGAAATTCTATCTACTCTAGTCTTGTTCTCCAAGGATCCAAAGGCGTCATGGGCTTGGGCCACCCGAAAGTATCCACAGGCCGCGTATGTCTTCGTGGACCTTCCTTGGGCTAGACCAGTTATACTAATGTCGTGTATCCGTAGGGTATAACCATGTCAATAGCAGGGCAAGTAAAATCACATGGAAACCCAGTAAGCAGACATGACGAGTATAAATAAGAACACTTTTGACATATACAACTATGGGAAGAAGACTAGAGAAATAAAAAAAGGACGACTCAAGGGAAAACTGCTAAGAAAAAAAGTGTTGTCTTGTTTTTGTTCAAATTCACTCCAATCCATTACAATGTTACAAAGAGATTCACAACTGTCAAAATGGAACAGATGCATTTAAAGGTGATGCTCATTTTGTGATTCCAGAGAATATTTCCACTCAAGTTACTCGCTTGAAGCTATGGACTTGCACGTTATAGGTTGCTTGTCCGTTTGAGTTTATTGTTCTACCTTGATTTGTAAAATGCATATAATAATAGTCCACGGTAGATCTAACAATAGCACTGCACTGCACTCTATCCCGCAACTTGCACATCTTCTGAATATATGAACTTACACAAGCTACTCTTTCACATTACCCATATAAATGGATTAGAAAGACCAAGCGTCTTCTGCCTGTGGCATGGAGTGGAACGGAGATGCAAGTAGAAATAGCTAAATAGTCATATTATAGACCTAATAGTGCACATTACTATGAGTGGCAACAAAGATACTCATAGTACAGACATAATAGTGCACCTTTGTTGAGAGAGATGCTGGAACAGGTACATACTTATACTTCAGACATACAATACATGTTTGTTGCAAGAGAGACTTGTGTTTGTCGTGATGTTAGAGAAAATTGCACACCTTATGTTAGATTTGTGAGAATTAAATTCACCGTTCGGTCGAATCATCTATTTTATGTGGTGTTCATGGCAACAGACGTACATTCAACTAGTGTTCTGTAATTTTATCCTAAGTCATCTAAGTTTGACCGGATTTTAAAAAACATATATCTGCAACGCTGAAATCTATATAGTATATGAAAATATATTGTATGGAAAATCTAATAAATCTAGTTTATCTTAGAACATAACTAGAACTTCAACTAATTTAGAACAAATGGAGTAGAATTTATAACTTCTTTAAGAGAGAACGGTAGGCCATTTCTCTATTACAGTTAAATAAGGCAATTTACCTCCCACAAAAAAAGGGCCGATGTACTCCCTCCGTCCTAAATTACTCTGCGTTTTAGGTTTGGTCAAAGTCAAACATATTAGAACTTGACTAAACATCTTTGACAGAATAATAATATTTATAATATCAATTGTATACAATATAAAAGTATGTTTTATGACGAGTCTAACTATATTTATTACATATTTTAGGTATTAATATTTTTTTATATATTTTTAGTCAAAGTTTATAAAGTTTGACTTTGACTAAACCTAAAATGCCAAGTAATTTGGGACAAATGGAGTATTGACCTTAGTAAATGATATATATGTCCTCCAATCTGTCGGTCTATATTTCTATCTGGCACGCAGGCACACACACACCCTCCTAGCCACAAATCCTTTCCGTTGTTGTGCTCTCCCGGCAAAAAAAAAACGTTAAGAATAATTGCGTCGGAAATTGTTTTAGGCGGCATTATTTTTGGCTTGGCATGTCGTCATCCGCCGAGGGGCTAGCGCGTCCGCAGCGTCAATAACACAAGAGCAAAATTTTAGTGTCATGTAATGATGCATTAATTGCCATGTTACACCTACCAGCGTCATAGAAAATTAATTATATTAACAATAATCAAATTATAATTATCAATTTTGGTTGTTGATTTTATTCAAATCGAAAATTCATGTTTATGTTGAGTTAAAGAAAATTGATTAGACATATTACAATGCAACAACTTCTTCAAAGGGTCTAATCCTTGTGCTCAATTTCTCTTCTAAAAGGAGAAATCTTAAAAAGAAGGTTGAAAGAGTAATCTGGAAAAAAAGGACTAATTTTCAAAAATCCCTTCCTAGAAAATTGTGAAAATAAAAAAAATCCTATGAACATATCTACCTAGCCTAATCTTTAGTGTCTCTCTATTCTGCTCGCAGGTTACCGTGAAGGCTGCGTCGATGCGCCATCCTTTGAGCATGCTATCATGGCGGCGGCGCGCCCGCCATCCTTCGAGCACAGTGCTTTTATGGCGGCGGCGACACACCCGCCATCCTCCAGAGCACACCTTACGTTGATGTAGTCGTCGTGGATCTGAAATAGACAACCGATCAATTAGAGAAAGAACAAGATACAACAACATATCGATTAGATAGAGAACAAGATACAATGGCAGATCGATTAGAGAAAGAACAAACTGCAACAGTAGATCGATTAGAGAAAGAACAAGATGCAACAACAGATCCATTAGAGAAAGAACAAGATGAAACAGTAGATCCATTAGAGAAAGAACAAGATGCAACACATTATTCGATCTGTAAATGAGATGAAGATGATGAATATACCTTGGGCTCGGAGGACTCCGACGTGGAGGCTGTGCTAGATTAGTAGAAAGTGCAGAGACAATAATTAGTGAGAACTTGGAATATTTTTGGAAATAACTATGTTTAGATCTAGGGATTGTCCTTGCTGAGTGAAAGAGCGGCACCCACACAGAGAGAGGAGTGGTGGAGTGGATATTAAGTGTTCCATGTATGCTATAGAGATTGGCCATGTCGAGTGGTAACTCGGGATTGTCCTATATATGAGTTGTAGAACAATGTGAGGCTAATCACATGGGCCATATTTGCGAGACGGGTCCATAAGTTGGCCTCTAGCAACCACAGTGGGCCGTGGTGGGACACAACTATCAACTAGATATTAACAGTGCATAAAATAGACGGCGCAACATGAAATTGCCCATTGGTCAAGAACGGCATATAAAACAGCCGCGCTTGCGAACCACCGGTATCGAGTGTGCCATGACGTATACTTGGCCGCCGTGATAAAATGGTAGCTCATCTATCGGCTAACCAACTTTTTAAGGTACTTTTTGCTTGTGCCGCTCCAAAAAAAAGTGTTGCGAACGACGGGTATTTTTGTAGTGGAATGGGTCTATGGTCATCCAGTATGGCATCGGAAAGCTCTAGTAAGCTGGCTTCGGGGGCCTCCCAAGATTATTAGTAGGAGATTAATGAGGTCGATGGTTTTTTACATTGTGTGTGTTGTTTAGACGTACTACAATGTCTCCATTGATTGTTGTGTACATAGGAATGTTTGTTGAACAATGCTAGGTGTGTTGTAAGAGGTTGTTTTGTCTTGTCGCAAATGTGCTTTTGCATTGTTGACGTATATCTTTTTTTAGAATGTTATTTTGTTGCGTACATTTTGACCCATTTTGAAACTTTTTAACGGATTGCCGCAACCGACTAGGAACTTGTTGCATATGTTGATCTTGTTGTTGCATAAGCATAAAATGTTGGAATTTTTTAGATGTTCGCCTACGGACCGCGGAAAAATGATATTACAATGACATTGCAAGGGTACACAGATAGTTTTATTTTGAATGCAGGGGTTCGATGTTGCAATGGTCCAGACTATCAAGAGGTCGCACTTTACTATGGCTGGACAACCAGGGATGTGGCTGATTGGCACCACGCTCTTCCGGTTGACGACTGATTGTTCTTTTCTAGATGCCTAGTCGTTCTTTCCTAGATTCGAGCGCCAATTGGCTGAATATGGATCCCAATAACCATTAGTCGACACGTCATAATCAAGCATGATAATTGAAGTTTTGAAAGATGGTGAAATAGGCTATGACACCTGTGTTGAGAATAGCATATCTAGCGGAAAGCATTACAAGATATGCCATAATCTTTGATCCCTGTTACTTACAACAAGGACAAAATAATCTGTTGAAAATTTCCATGTTTGCTCCTTTAGAGGACACCTTACCTGGTCTATATTACAGGGCGTGCCTGAATCAGCCTAGACATGCCCAACTACCAAACCGACCAAAGCCTCAAAATCTGCCACTTGTTCACCAGAAACTTTCTCCGTACGGGTTTATTAGCCTAACACGTAGTCCAAAAATATGTTTGACTACAAATTTGATTAACGGAATAAAAATCATATGTCACAAAAATTATATCCAATGATATAATTTTTGTGACATATAATTCATATTTCGTTAGTCAAATTTATAGTAAAACATATTTTTAGACTGCGTTTTAGTCCAATAAACCCGAATGGAAGGAGCAGTAGAGTTAGCGTGTCCTAGCCTGGTTCCTTGGTAAGGGAAAAGCTGTCTGCCTAACCCATTTCAAGCATGGTTCGATTGGTGTCCCTCCCAATTACCACCGACAAGTCATCACGAATTGGTTTGGGACGGCCACCTAGATGCCCACTGCCATCCTCAGACCTGTTTAACACTATATAATACTCTCTCTGTTTTAAAATATAAGATGTTTTAGCTTTATAAAATTAATATATCTAAACTTCTTTTAATATGTAGGTTTGAAGAAGTTCGGAGTGAACCTACATATTAAAAGGGGTCTAAATTCATTAGCTCCATAAAGTTAAAACATTTTATATTTTGAAACAGAGGGAGTAAATCCGAGACCACACAATAATCAATTAGAATCAAGCTGAAACTAGGTAAACAAATTCAAAAAAGGTTAAAAATGATGAAATGAAAAAGAACTTTCTTAATGGGCACCGCTGGAGCGGTCATGACCTAAGGATGGCCTCTTCTACTCCCTTCGTTTTGAAATATAAGACGTTTTAGATTTGTGAAAGAGATGTATATAGACATCTTTTAGTGTATAGGTTCAAATAAATCTAGACACTAAAAGGTGTCTAGATACATCTCATTTACAAATCTAAAACATCTTATATTTCTAAACGGAGGGAGTACTTCTTTATAGTGTTTTGTTTATCACTTTCTCTTTCTTGAGTTACTTCGGTCTCGTTTAAAAAAAATATAGTCAAATAATCTAGGACGGAGGGAATGTACACGTCTGGCGTGCACACCTAGTGTCTAACGAAGACACTGAAGACACACATCATTACATATAGGCATAGTCAAACCGGATTATCAAAAGACACGTCCGGTAAGACATACAGGACCAAAAAGGGTCAATTAGTTTCATCAGTAAACAAGCATAGAAGGGTGTCTTTAGCAAGCATGCACGAATCTACAGAAATACAAAATAGATAACTAATTAAAAGACAATATTAAAATGGCATTACTTGTTAAATCCCACATGAACACATTGCCAAAAGAGGTGTTTGGGTGTGGTAGAGGAATATACAACAAAAAGGGTATTTTAGGTGTACCTTTTTAGAGAGAGAACAATTAAATCTATCTCCATCCTTTGCACCGTATATGTTACTCGCTTCGAGTCTCCATCTCAAAATATCTATCGACTAAAGGGTGCTAAGAACATAGTTAATACTCCCTCCATCTACTAATGTAAGACCTTCTACATATAACAAAGTAGACTAAATTCATACTAAAAATGGATGAATCTAAATAAGAAATGCATCTAGATATTTCCAAGAAAGGCTAATAGGTATTACATTAATGGACAAGGGAGTACATGTTTCCTTCTCAACCCTTAGGCATTGGGCATTTATCACTATTTCTCACTTACACTTAGTACATGGTGAAACAGTGAGAACACTAAATGTTAGTGCGTGGAGACTCTCAAACACAAAAGATTTGTATGAGGCTGGAACTCATGTTCGGAGCTTCTTTGATTCGAATCATTTTAAACGAATTTTGGAGGATTGTAATCAATACAAATTATTTTTCGTTGTTTGGTTTGTGGGACATGTAAATCCTTCAAAGTTTTCCAAGGATTTTCTTGCAATATATTTCACGGGAAAATTCCATCTGTTCACACTTCTCAAAAACATTTACATTTTTCCTATTTTTTATTAATAATGCTACAAAATCATAGGGCTCGTTTCTGTAAAAGTATCCATAAAATGACCTCATAAAGTTATGGGTTATGCCTCTGTTACCAGGAGTCGACACGCCAGCACCAACCTTACCAAAGTCAGAAATTTTTCAAACGCTCCACGTGAAGTGTGGGCCATTAGAATCCACTTACCAGCAATTCTAAGGCCGGGCCAGGCGACAATTGCTCTCTGGCCTCCTTCCGCTCAACCCTTTTGCCCTCTCTCGCTTTCTATAGGCCCCACGTTTTTTTTTTGAGATCCTATAGGCCTCATGTTGAGATCAGATTGTCCCTGGCGCCAAGGGATCCTACGACTATACAATTATACATAATTTGAATTGGAAAAATAATACAGTACTAGCATTTTACTGTGATTTGACTCGAATGAGTTCTAGCTCCAGCTTTAAATTGTAGAACACGCTCTGCCGAGTTTTGAAGTCAGAACTGGAGACACTGGATAGTAGTATATGTATTATCTTTCCTTAGTTTCATTGAGTAGAAATCTTGAGCCAAGCTGAACTGAACATGGGTGTCAAGAGGCTAGTTCACTAGGTTTTGCCTAAAGTCAGCAGGATGGAGGGCTCTGAGACCAAATACAGCTAGACTCTAATTTATTCTGGGACCAAATCTTGAATGATTTCTAGGGTTCTTTAACTTCTGGAGCTGACAGTAGTTGACTGCATTTTTTCAACTTTTTCTTAGGACATATAACCTGCTTAATTCATTCTTAATTGGTTCAATTTGCATAAATTTTGGATTTACAAAAACCTTTTCTGAAACTAAAATTATGATCATACGAAAGATCACGTTCACCTATTTTTCACAAAACTCTAAAAGGAAATAGGAAACAATTCATACTAGGTATTGGCCAATCTTACTAGTATATATATACAAACAACACAGCATAAAAACCACATACAAGAAACTGCACACTCTCCTGGAATTGAACTAGCTAGTGAAGCAAGGCTGCACATTGCCAAGTTTGAGTCCTCACCCACTTTCAGGGAAAAGCTGGGTGTTGTGTCCCCTATTCAGTCTCGCTCCTTTTCTTATGTCAAAGAACTTACCTATTTCGTAGCAAACAGTTAACTGAAAACACATTCGGGTAAACCTATTTAACAGAAGTCGTGATTCAAATGAGCACTAAGAGTTCAAAACAATACAACAATTCTAGTTTCTGGCTCCTGCTTCTACCAGAGCTCTGCAGCCGGTCGGTAGAAGTCGAAGCAAGAGCCATGTTGCTTGCTCCATGAGAATTAGGGCTCCTGAAACTATCAGTGAGCTCTTGGAGCCATAGGTGTTTGGCCAGTTCGCACTATCGCCATTCACCATCCTAGCTTACACACTATTCCATATTAAAAATGAGTTTAGGCAAAAGAAAGCAGTGTAGATATCTCTGGTGATGGCAGCATGAACGGCCGACAGCGAATTGGGCCTGGCACGTCCAAGATTGCACTGCATGCCAAAAGTGGCTATAGCTGCCAGAGGCAAAGTATAGCCAACAACCTGCCCGATTACCATCCACCGATTTTGGAAGTGGGTGGTCCCATCCACTGACCTGGCGATGTGTGGGGGACTCCTGCTGTGATCAGGCAGTAAGCCTACTGGTAATCGACAGCGTGGGCAGAAACAGCAAAGGAACAACTGAAAGCACGCAGATGCAGATCAATGTCACCTTTGAGAATTGTGCGTCAAGGATTAGGGAATCTAATCCTCATTCTGGACTCAATCTATGTGGGGGTAGTGGCAGACTCCTTTATGAAGATGGGCACGTTTCTATTTACCATATATATATATACTTGATTGAAAAAATGCCAAGACTGATTGCCTTGTGTTATGTCTCTAAGAGGCTAAGCGGCTGTGAGGTGCTTCTTAGGTTACTGCATACAAATTGACCTGCAATCCCTACACACATAGAGTTGACACCTCAAAACCCCATATATCGGACAACTCTAGAACTTCTTTTCAGATGAAAAGAGGAGCTCGGGTGTTGCCATATTTATAGAAAAATTATTTATAGATATTTTTCGATCCTTTCGCTTTCTTGGAAAAGATGTATACTCCCTGGACGGGACAGATCAATACGTGTGCTCTCAAGACAGAATAGAGAAAGGAAGCCAGATACATGAAGTCATTCTTGGATAGTGATATTAGGTATTGTCAATGGTGGTAGCAGCCACATCCCTGAATACAAAGATAAGATTAGGACGCCACTTTTTGCAAGCTGTGTAGAGTGTAAATTCAGAAAAGATAGCATTGCACCTAATACCTACCATGTGACAATTGACCATTTTTTCTTTTAATTGTTGCAGGACTTCACATTCTAATACCATATGATCCCCAAAATCTCAAGTGCAAAGAAATATTTCACATTCCAAAATTTTAAAAACATGCAAGCCAATAAGTGACAATTTAGACAGTGGAATCTTGTTGGCTGAAGAGGTCCAGTATATAATCGGTACACAGGTGTCAGAATTCAGCATCTTATAGTATACTAGATATACCCTTCAAAATGTATTGATTTACCAATATATATGTTGAAGCCTTGATGGTATCACGTCAAAAACATATACGTGGATTGCAATACATATACGAAACAATTTACTGCTTCTGGTATTCGAGGATGCCTTACTGGATCCCTTTTTTCTTAAAGAGACTTTGTTTGTTGACTACCTTTTCTCTATATTGAACAACCAGATCTACCTAGTTTGGTTAGGTATGTTCAGCATGAGTGATATATTTATGGTTGATTCTATTTGAAATTCCTAACCATTTTTTATGTCTTAGAGAACATATGATCAATGAGACATGAGTCAAATCATCAAGCAAACACCATGTAGACACAAAAACAATCAGGCATACTCTTATGTCTAGTAAAAGTAAATGCTCATTTGCCCGGTCCCCTCATCTACACTTTTAATTATACGGTGTATTCAGTCTTAGGTTCATCTGTTTCATGGAGTTCCTAGTTATCTACAGAACCAATACGTACAATACAAAAGATGTTTTCTAGTCGACATACATGTAAAAACACAGAAAAGGCAGAACATTCCATTTGTTTCATACATTATTTCACGTTTCCTTCAGGACAGATATGATCAGATACGAGAAATAACAAAGGCCTGAGAAGTTATAAAAAATAAAATAAAAAATTACCCTAGGAATACAGATTTTATTCTGAGATACCTTCAGATAATTGGATGGGAAACATGCAAGAATAATTGGATAACTAGCTCGGGTGGCGAGCAAAAAGATTCTACAATATCAAGTGAAAGCTCCTGGTCACTACAATATCAAGTGAAAGATCCTTGTCTATACGATTCAGCTAACCACAAATAATCAAATTCCAGAACTCAAAATATTGAAAAGGATATTCCTATCAGCGATGTATCAACATGTCTAGAAATGGCCAGACAACAGGATTCTTACCGATATATATGTTCTGAGAAAATAGATGTGCATGTAGACAGAAAACAGCCCCCCAGCATCTGAACAAACATCTGGGAATAATCTTTATCATATATGCTCACCAGGATGCTTGACACTCACAAATCGGATAGCCCGGAGATAACACCTTGGCTTGTCCTGCTGAACATCAACTGAATTTGAGGGATCAAGTGGGCCTGCTTGATAGCAATCAGGTTTGCCACTTAAATCAATTTTTTACTACCATCTGGCTTGCTCAGAAGTTCAAACCTGCAGACATTCACATCAGGTACACAAGATTAACATTTGTGTCTGTTAACTGCAATATTTGATCTTTGCCATGTCACTGTTCTCCTGGCAAGGTGTAATGGGTGATATATACAGTGATAGACAGAGCGTACTGGGTGAATCTTTTTGCCCTTCCTCCATACGCTTACTGACAGATGTCATAAGATGCTTAAAACAGAAGCCAGGAACAATGAATATCAGACTCTAGATGGAACCGTTCCACCACTGCAACATATCTTGATCCAAATTTTCCAAGCAGCCTGTCCTCACACGGTCACATGGGTCCTGGTCTACTAAACAGTGTCCTAGACTGGTTTGACCACACCACTTCCTGCATCAGTCCACATACATACCCTTCAAGTTCTCCTTTAAATCTCATGCTCTCCCTCCCTCTTCATTCTCATCCTTATGCTCTTGCAGTACACCTTTCATCTTTCTCCTCAAAACATCAACACCAAAGCTTGTTTGCTCTGCAAAACCCACAGAAGAGCCATGAAGCAACCAGTCCTGCAGTACCTGAAGCTGTTCCTGTTGCTAGGCCTTGGTGGAGTCACAACCATGCATGTGCCTAAACAAGATGTGTCTGCATCTCTCGGAGCACTCTCCCTTGACGGCCACTTCAGCTTCCACGACTTGTCTGCCGCTGCACAGGACTTCGGCAACCTTTCTAGCTTCCCGCCAGTCGCTGTGCTACACCCAGGCTCAGTATCTGACATTGCCACAACCGTGAGGCATGTGTTCTTGATGGGTGAGCACTCCACACTCACAGTAGCAGCTCGTGGGCATGGGCACTCTTTATATGGGCAGTCACAGGCTGCTGGAGGGATTGTCATCAGAATGGAATCTCTCCAGAGTGATAGAATGAAGGTGCACCCTGGTGCATCACCCTATGTGGATGTCTCAGGAGGAGAACTCTGGATAAATGTCTTGAACGAGACATTGAAGTATGGTTTGGCGCCGAAGTCATGGACAGATTACCTCCACCTTACAGTTGGGGGCACACTGTCGAATGCGGGCGTCAGCGGGCAGACATTCCGGCATGGCCCACAAATCAGCAATGTGAAAGAACTGGAGATTGTGACTGGTATTGGCAGATCTATATATTCTGGTGATTTAAACAACTAAGAGAGTAAATAGTGTAGCTAACTTTGTATCATGGCTGTCAAATGCAGGAAGAGGTGACGTTGTCACTTGCTCACCTCAACAGAACTCTGATCTCTTCCATGCTGCTCTTGGTGGTCTAGGTCAATTTGGCATCATCACTCGGGCCAGGATCGCTCTTGAGCCTGCTCCACGGATGGTAAGTCAAAACAACTCATTTGTGACAACTCCATGCTAGTGACATTTTAATAAGCACACGCTCATGGGTCGATTGGATCTACAACAGGTTAGGTGGATAAGAGTTCTCTACTTAGATTTCGCAAGCTTCACCGAGGACCAAGAGATGCTTATTTCTGCACAAAAGACCTTCGACTACATTGAGGGTTTTGTTATCATAAACAAAACAGGCATACTTAACAACTGGAGGTCATCCTTCAATCCACATGACCCAGTGCGAGCTAGCCAGTTCAAAACAGATAAGAAGGTGCTCTTTTGCCTCGAGATGACAAAGAACTTCAACCCTGAAGCAGCTGACATTATGGAACAGGTGAGACAACGATTTATCCTTGTGTAATGTGTTTAAATGCTATCATATTATCTGAGTGGTTGAATTCCATATTTTTATATGTTTACAGGAGGTCAATGCACTACTATCTCAACTTAGATACACACCTGCCTCCTTATTCCACACAGATGTCACTTACATGGAGTTCTTGGATAGGGTGCACTCATCTGAGTTGAAACTGAGAGCTAAGGGCTTGTGGGAAGTCCCACACCCATGGCTTAATCTCATCATCCCCAGAAGCACGATCCATAAATTCGCGACAGAGGTCTTCGAAAAAATCCTCAAAGATAATAACAATGGTCCCATATTGCTCTACCCAGTGAACAAGTTCAGGTAAGCTGCTTAATGTCTAAGATCACAAACCCCACTGAGAAACTCTGATACATGATGTTGTAGTTTTGCCTAGTGAATGACTCATCTCGTTTCATGCAGATGGGACAACAGAACTTCAGTGGTCATACCAGATGAGGAAGTTTTCTACCTTGTGGGATTCCTATCCTCGGCACTAGGCCCCTACAGCATCGAACATACATTGAACCTGAACAGCCAGATAATAGAGTTCTGCAACGAAGCAAGTATCGGGGTGAAGCAATATCTGCCAAACTACAGCACAGAACCCGAGTGGAAGGCCCACTATGGGGCAAGGTGGGACACATTTCAACAGAGGAAAAACACCTATGACCCCCTGGCGATCCTAGCTCCAGGACAGAGGATATTTCAGAAGGCATCAGCATATCTACCCTTGTCCTCGTGAAATAATCTACTGTGAAAATGTTTATGTGGATCATATGTCTGTGTTAGTACAGAATTGTAGTTACTTTGCAAATGGAAACGGTCTATAGCATGAAGGACATAGTGTACTAATTAGTGACTAGTAATCATGATGTGACCATAATACTTTTATCAACGAGATCAAAGGAGTACATTACCTTAACTTTGAGTTGTGCCTGATGCTCTTTTGAAGCAATCATTTGAGGACTATATCCGCCCAGGAAACATGAGAGCTCCAGTTGTTATTACTGCACAAGGACAAAGCCACGCAATCATGAATTGAACCACTAACTAGTGGAACTCATGCTGCTGAGTGCTGAGTACTGTGTCAACTGATGACGGTATAAAAAGGGCTTCCCAGATAGACTGATGATTAACAAACACAGGTGTCTGAAATACGAAAACCCCTGTATATATGCAACATATGAATTACATTTCATGAAGGAAAAAATACCAAATATTCGTGCAAGAAGCAATAAATTTATTTAAGAAATAATATGCTCATATAATCTGAATCTTATAAAAAAAATTCTCAAAACCACAAATTGAGTAATCAGGTTCAGAAAGTGAATGACAGAAGATGTATACTTGCGTGAGCAAACCACTACCAAACTTGTAAGATTCATATAAAATGAATGGGATGCTGAAGTTGCACCTGCTGAATGCAGACGAAAGAAGCTAATGCAAACCCCCAAAAATTGATGTATTTCTGGTTGAGGTATGACTTGCCTGTTGCCTCTAACTAAAGGATAGAGGAATTACAAATCATTTTCATTGAAGTTCAGTTTCCATTATGAACATGATGCTAGTATTTGCTTACTGGTAGTCTATAAAAAGCTTGAGGGGTATCAGTTAGTGTAAGAGTTCACTTGGCACCAATTTCTTTTTTGAGACGATGCAAAAAGCTCTGTGCGCAATGATAGAAGAGAAGTTGTCTACAAGCTTTAACCCAAATAATTATGTCAAGTTATACTACATCAAGCTTACCAAGGGCTTGGAGTTAATAATTCTAAGAACCCAAGTGCAAAGAGGATGGGAAAATTAAGGAAAACATAAAGCATATACATTGCATAGGCGCCAAAAAAAAAAGGTATATCAGTGTATGCATATTCAGACTTTAATGGAAACAGGGAGCGGTCCATGATTTAGATCATGAGGACAAAAAACAACAGAAGATAGTAAGAATTTACATCAGTACAGTACCAGGTTGATCAAGAAAATTCAAGTGCTAAGCATATTTTGAATGTTTAGAGGCTAAACTAGGCTAAAGTAGAAAGCATACTATTACTGCTGATTAGTGGATGTTACTGCATGAAAAATGTGGTACATCAAGTGTTCAAGATAAAAATGTAGCCCGAAAAGGAATTAGAGTTGATACCGAATATTAGAATCGGAAGAGTCTTCACTGGTCTTATCAGATTTGGTAGCAATCTCGTTTTTGTATGCTACTTGTCTGGATTAATTACAAACATTAGTTTAACCCCTTTTTTATTTTTTTTCATCCCTGATTGACAGACATAATGTAAATAAATAGAATCGCTTAATAATCATCCATATCATCCAAATAGTAAATATTCCACCATAAAAGACATTGCTAAATGCATTAGCACATCGCACTTCCCATCTGTAGCACTCAGCTATGGAACTTAGCAAGATCAACGGGGAAAATAGCATGCCAGATCATCTTAACATAAAATTTCATGTTTGCTTACACTATGAACAGTATCGAAGCACAACCTGGTATGTATTTCAGCACCCATTGCAGAAACAACTTATGCTATATTGCGACTAGCCAGAATCACATAACCTGTATTAAATCTCAACTGAGTGGTAAGTTCAGAAAGATTCTGACACCTTGCAGACAAAATCAGGAAGTAACATGTCATATAACTTTTTATATGCACAAAATATATCATTAGGAAATCGTGGTAATCTCAGAACATCACATCAGTTGGACAAAAACTATTGTACATAAGAAACCAAAAGTTGATAGAACACCAATAAAGTGGCCCGGGGCCAGAACTACTATTGATGTTGTTCTAACTAGTCAATGGAATGTCTAATCCATCCTGTCCATGCTAGTAGCAGCTAAGACATGACATCCAGCATAAGAAATAGTACTATCATCAAGCATGCCAATGAGAGACATCATGAGAAGTTTTGAAATGTGCTTGACTTTGGGTTATCTACAGATGCAGCGACAGAAAAGTAGTTTGTCATGTCAGTGCTTCGGATTATGTGGTCTCAGAACACCAGACTACTGATAATTGTATCCACTAAGGATACTGACATATCAACTTGAAACCCTGTACCAGCATTACTCAATCCTTGTGGAACAATGGTTGTGACTGCCAGTTTTGGTAATAGTTGCCTAAAGAAGAACATGGCAAACTACAGAATTTTCTGCTGAGTACTGATGTTCAGGACCTAAGTTATAGTAGTCAAGTAAGATCAAGTTAGGTAAACGTCGCCACTTGGAAATCACGGGAAAACACCAGCTGAAGCTACAGGAAACTTCGTTCTAGAAGGATGACAGCTATGGTAAGAAATGTAATCTGTGGCATATAATAATTGTTGAACTCTTGCTCAGACACAAAAACAAAAACAGACTATAAATAACAGTAGAGTACCCTTGAGGTAAAAATGACATGAGTTCTGATTAATTAATTGATAACTGCATGAAATCCCAGTCATACTTGAATTTTGTGCAATTAAATAGCTTGATAGTACTACATGCTGAGTCGATAATGGTTGATTACTACAAAGATTGCTTAGACTGGAACATTCTCATATACAAAAGTAGATAAAAATATATATGAAATCTATCAAAGTAGATTATCCATCACTAAGTAGTTAGGACAAGTAATAAAAAATAAAAGACTCGGGTGGAATATCAGTATATTATCTCTCAAGTTTGTAGTATCAGGGTATCTCCAATTTCCCAAGTTAGCATGTGCTCACAGATAGTTTCCTTCCCTTTGAGAGATGATTTAGCTACCTTAAGAAGAAGTGCTTGACGGGTGCTTCTGAGTTTTCTTGCTGCATAGTTTGAGTTTTGGTTTGCTTTTCTTCTTTTTTAGGTTTTGCTGTTGTATAGGTTTGTAAATACCTCTTACGTCCGGAAATAAGTGACTCTGATTTGCCTAGATTCGCATGTATCTACAAAATAAAATACGTCTAGATACATACGAATCTAGACAAATCTGAGTCCCTTATTTCCGGACCGAGGGAGTATGAATGTTGTGATGTTAACATTCAGTGTCGTCACTAATACCCCTGCGCTTTGATTACAAAGGAAAACATATCATGCAGCTCCATATCGAGACAAGAAATATTACCATGGGGCATCAAAAAGCAACTAGCTTAAAAGTCTAAAGTCAAATTGGACCAAATCAGACTATGGAAAGTAGGAAACATTGCATGACTGAACAAACAAACACATGTACTCACCTAAAACTGGTAGCGTCCAACTGCACGCTCTGATCATAACAAGAAAAAACGAAGATAAATGCACTATGCTTCAGCGAAATTTGTTTGAGTTGCAATTTGGCAAACAGTTGAGCAACAGAACATCGCCATAGCCATTACAAATTTATGAAACCAACTGGAGATAGGCTCTTCGTAGTCAATAGTAAAGTAAGCTCTTGTGCTTGTAGTGCCCAACCTATGTTTGTACAAATACCAAGGAACTGTATGTGCACAGGTTGGTAAAGTAATAAACTGCACTACATGGTTAATAAAAAAACACTGCAGTACATCAGGCTTTTCCTCATGGCATCAAGCTATAAGGAGTTGGAATAACAATAAGTGAGCTAGTTCTGGTATGACATATGGATGTGACAGCACTTTCCTCCTGCTATAAAATTACAGTATACTGAAGCACAACAAAATGACAGCATTTTCTTCTTGAAAGGTCGTTAGCTACAAGCATGGAATAAGGCACTAAAGTAAAAATGAGATGTTCTTACATGCTATTCGAAACAACACTTTTCACGAAACGTAGAACCAACCAAAACATACAGCTGCTAATATTAGTAACCACCAACTGAAAAAAGATATGTATACATTCCACAAAAGGGATTTTCTCCTATAATCCCTAGAAGAAAACTGCCCTGGTTCGGAAGCACCCAAAGGGTTCCAATAATAGAGTTGCATCAGGCCAATATTCACCATAAGTACTTCAGGAAATCTGCGGCAGCATTGAGCAACCGTGTTGTCACTTGTCACGCCTTCAGTTAAGGCTTCTCACGGCAGCTATAAAGGGTGGGGTTCAACACCTTTGATGGTAATTCTATTGCAGGGAAATGGACAAGAACTCCCTTATTTTAGCGACAAGCCTCAGTGGGTAGCAAGAATAAATTGGTTAAACTGAATGAACCCATGTATTAACTCATGAATAATTCCTTGACCAAATCAACTAGCACTGGACGTAACCTTAGCCGTTAGCCGAGAATTTTCTGACCATGCAGGAATTAGTTGGCCATAATTCAAATCTGCACCGGGATAAATTCGTAGGTTTTGTACTCCAGTTTAGCACATGGCTTGCATACCTATCTAAGCAATCGACATCTCCGCAGCCCGTGACTGTGAGAAAGCACCTGGGACGACTCATGTCAGGCCACCACGGCGATTAAACTTAAGAAATTAATACGGAGAGGAATTCAGTCAGGAGGGGAGGGGAGCTCACAGATTATTCGACGAAATGCTGCTCCGAGGGCGGAAGGAGAGGAGGCGACGGGATGGCCTGGAGCAGATGAAGACTCGGGGCAGGCGCCGAGGCGCGGCGCAGTTTGGCCAGAAAGGCGGCGGGAGCTTGCGCAGTTTCAAATCGCGAGACAACACGCACGGAGACGAAGATACGTTGGCGAGGCGAGGCGAGAATCCTTCTCGGACACGATCCCGTGTGGGGCTCTGACGCTGTGGATTTCTGGGATACGGATGACGGGATGAGCACGGTGGGCCATCTTTTTTCTATTATTAGTAAAATGTCCGTGAGTTCTTACGGATTTTTAATTTGTTTGAACAAAATTATATAGTTCACATAATTCAGTTTCTCAGAAGAAAGGGTCATCATTGTAGTCATTTGAACTGCCTTAAAGTGTAATTTGGCAAATAAGCTAATCCTTTAATTTTTTTTCTAAATCCTAGTACATAGGAATGACTCAATACGGATTATGCAACCTTGCCTCCTGTAAACATACAAGAATTATAGCAAGCAGGCCCGACACACAATACACCATCACCGTTGTATGTGAACTCATGTCGCGTCGGTAGCCTCCATGCTTTGGAGGACAAGCGGTGGCGACATGGCTGCCACAGGTAAAAATAGCAACGATTTTGCGGAGAAGTGAAGGACTTTATTTTTTACTATATAACCTTTAACCGTAGGACAAATGCAAAACTAAGAGTTGTTTTCGTCCCAAATTAGATGATTCAAGTTATATATCGGTAAATACTAAACATTGGTCTTCAGAATCCACAACAAAAAAATGATTGCATGAACCTCCTGACATACCAAATACAATAAGAATAATAGTGAGTGAATAGTAAAGCTTTGAGAAATTATAAACTATTTGAGCTCATGTTACTGCACTCCTAGTCGCGAAGGCTTGACTGACAGTTAATAGCTCACATCATAACAATGCAAACACGCCCCTAGCAAGCCTCTCCTCCCCTCTCCCTTATCTCTACAGTAGCTGAGCAAGCCGCGTCGACCGCCGGTCCTCCCCTGGTGCCTCTTCGCCGGAATAGCCGGCTGGAGTAGGACTGGGGGCGGCGCTGTAGTGAGTAGGATAGGTTTCTTTGGCTCTATGCCGGTAGTGGGCTCTTTGCCCGGTCGTGGAACTCTGGATTGTGACCGTATCCAGGCTTTAGGGTTCGTCCTCATGGTGCTCGCGCTCCTCTGGTTGGAGGCTGGTGCGGTGGCGACGACCACCACTTCCTCGAATAAGAAGGTCATGCTCTGCCTCCTTGGCGTTGTCCTTCTCCCCATCTCCTCTGGCGGTGGTTGCGAGGGATCGAGATGGTGGGTGCTCTGGCTGAGATGGGGTGGCGGCGGAGTATTTCCACTCTGGCGGGTGCGTGCCGGGTGGTCATCGCTCGTTGATCGCTCTTCCTTCCTCATCCGTCCGTGGTGGCATGGGGATTAGGAAGGAGAGCGATGCACTGGTGGCTCCCTTATCCCTCGCAGCTCTCGGCCCGAGGCTGGTCTTCGTTGTCTCCCCACCGTGGTGGTGAGGGTGGAGGCGACTGAGCTCCTTCCTTCGCTTGGAGGCGGTGCTATCTGCTGCATCGTGGTGATCCCTGCTTGGTGGCCTTGTCTGCCGCCGACAATCTTGGCCATGAAGGGCCTGTTTCACGCCAGGAGGGCGTGTTCAACCTCCAAGATGGAGGCCTTTGTCGAGCGTGGCGCCGCTGCGCACCTTCTTCCTTCCAAGTGGTTCGTCCCCGTGCTGGAGGTGGCCGGCCTGCTATGCGGTGGAGAGGGAAAGGACCCGATCGCGTTTTTTCTGGAAATTTTAGGGTCTTCCTTGCTTATTCTCAGGTCCTCTTTTTATTTTCTGAAATGTAATGGACCTGTTTGTAATTTGTACCCACCGTCTAGAATATAATGGCAGCACCGGGGTCTTTCTAGACCCCTCCCCTTGTTCAAAAAAAAAACATCATAACAATGCAGTAACACCAACTTGCGCTAGTATTCACTGCTCCCCTCTCCTCTTTCTTCAACAATTTCAGAGAAAGGAGAAAAGGGAGGTGACAAGTTTTCCTCTCTCCGCCGCCAGATCGATGGTTCCCCCTCTCTCTCTGTCGGCCGCTTCGTCAGTGGGAGAGCAGGGTAACCTAGGCTTTGTGGGTCCGGTGTGTAGATAGTAGGATTAGGTTTTGGTTTGGCGGCGCTATGGTGCCGGAGATGCCACTGGGGAGAATAAGTGTGCCTCAGCTTGTTTGCATGGAAATGGTGCTCTTGGTGCTGACATCGGTAAGCTGGTGGTGTCAGGGGTTCCTATCTATGGTTACCGAGGCGGCGATAATGATCACATCATGGGATTGTCCCCTGCGTTGACCCCGCTTCGACGACGTTCACTTCGGCGTCCCCGTGAGGTTAGTGTGAAGTTGTACAGGAGTTGGTGGAGGATGGGTGGTCTGCAGCTTGGAGACCGGCAAGCGACAGGTGGTTCCTGTAGCCTTCCTCGACGTTGTCAAGCGGAGGCTTCGGATCTAGGATTCGTGAGGCTTCGGATCTAGGATTCGTGTAGCTCGGGGTTGGTCCTAGCTAATGCTCCACAACTGCCATAGTTTCGCCGTGGGATGGACCTCTACTTCGGCTCACAAAGCCTCAGCATGTTAGAGCTTCCTCGGATCTTTGGGCGGTTGATAGCACCGAGAGTCAACGCGGATGATGGGTACATATGCCTCCCGGTTTACTGTTATAGATTTTTTTCTTTTTGTGAGGTCCTTTCTGCAAAATTTAAATGTGTGTATTGTACATGTACTGTTATCGTTGTCTATGAACGTGCGCAGCTACTTTCTAAAAAACACCAACCTAGGTCAATAGAGTTTTGGTGCATGTGGGCACCAGTAATCTCGCTTAAAAAAACTTATTTTCTAGTTCCAAAAGATTCTAAAAACAAATCAGGATGTAGCTACTGATGTATAAAAAAAGGTGCAAAATCGCAATTCAAAATAATGTGTATTTTAAGTTACACAAAAAAGACAAAAATATACTAGCTCCGTTCAGAAATAACCGACTTAGGTTTGTCTAGATTCGAATGTACCTATACACTAAAATATGTCTAGATACATTCGAATCTACACAAATCCAAATCAGTTATTCCTGGATGGAGAAAGTAGATCTATAATATAGTAATTTCAAATCACAAAAAAATTACACTTTGTTATTTTTATGTAGCTTGAAATACAAAACATTTTGAATTGAGATTTTGTATGATTATACATCATTATTAATCTTTAGGATTTTTTTTCATTATTTCAAAACTTACAAGTATTGTTTTTAGTTTCTTTAATACGTAGGGCTTGGGAGCAAAAGGACTTTCCGAACCTGCTTCTTGTTTAGGGGGTGTTTGTTTGGGCTTTTGGTGACTTTTCACTAGAAAAAGTCAAAAAATCGGACCAAACGGCACAACTGTGCGGTGGGCTTCGGCCGAAGTGGCTGTCAAAACAGGCAAATGCCAATCTCCCGGAAAGCACGTCTGGGGTGCTTTCCGCGGCTTCCCGCGGAGCAGCCTCCCGTTCATTTGCTTTTGGACATATGCTTTGTCGAAATTACAAGCCGAATGCCAATCTGCGCGTGCGACGAACCCAGCAAAATTCGTTCGGTAGTTATTAAAAAAAACTTATCTCTCCCACCCGACCCGTCCGTCCTCACCACCAGACCCGACCTCGAGACTCCTCCCCGCCGCCAACGCTTTCTCCCTGCCGCAGCTGTACCCCTCGCCTGGCTAATGTGAGAAGTTCCACGCCAGGCTCCAGGCTAATGTCTGAGAAAGGGCTAGGCAAAAAAATCCCCGTGGTCAACCCGAAAGCTTATCTCTTTCTCAATCGTTCATCTCACTGCTTCTCTTCCTCACTCGTTCTCCAGGTCGACCCACCGCTGGTTACCCAGCAACCCGCACCAAGACGCCGGCCCCGACCAATCCCACCATGCTTCCCCTACGAACTCCTCACCTCCACGCTCTTCCCCACACCCCATCCTCCTCCCTTCACTTACTTCACACGGCGGCACCTGAGCGGCGGGGAACAATGGTACTTCAGGTGGACACGGCGGGTGTGCTGAATCGATAGCTAGAGGTCACCTTCCTCGGTGTCATGATAGGGGTGTTGCCACCCCGGCCCTCCGGCACCGGCCTTAGCCTCCTAGAGCTCGTCAATATCTGGCACCACGACAGATACTATTCCTCAACCATTCGAATTTCCAATGAATTGAGATGATATGATAACGATGCGAGCATCTCAGTGGCTATTATTATTCAATTTTACACCTCTGTGATTTGAAATTGGCGTTTGGAGCAAAACACCTTAATTTTCGTTATGTCGTGAGCGCATGTTCGTTTCAACAGGAGGCACTCCTCCATTTTTGTAGGCCAACATTTTTTAACGAAGTCACCATTTTTTTAGGCCAACGTTTATCAACAAAAAATATAAAAGTATGATTACTAAAGGTATAAGTGTCAGATATCTCATCTACTCCCTCCGTTTCAAAATATAAGATGTTTTAGCTTTGTGAAGCAAATGTATTTAGACTAGTTTTAGTATATAGGTACACTCATGTTTGAAGTGAATCTACATACTAAAACAAGTCTAGATTTATTTTCTTTACAAACCTAAAACATCTTATATTTTAAAACAGAGGGAGTATGATGTAAGGATCTCTTCTTCGTGTACGTGCCAACATGAAAATTGGAGGTCTTGTTTTTGCTGTAATCTAAACTCTTCTTTTTGCTAGCATATGAGTTATTTTTATTATTACCAGCATTCGGGATGACAAGAATCTTGACCTTATTTCTGTTGGAAATATGAGCAATTTACCAAGTGATTTATGCGAAATAAATAGCAGGTAAAACATGACTAGAATAATCGAAAATAAACTAGCCAAGTAATCTCACAGAAAGTGTGCATAGAGTTGCAGATAGATCGAAATAATCTGAACAAGATGAAGAAAGAAAACATAGAGCAGTGTGTCGGAGTTGGAGTTGTCACCCATGTCGTCGAGGAAGAGGTTCTCGATGGCAGGGAAGAAGTTGTCGTTGGGGAAGATATCGTCGGTGTCGGTAAAGGAGTCCTTGATGAAGCCAGTAGTCGCGCCGATAGCGCTCCCCAAAAACCTTATCGTCCTTCTCCCGTACGGGACTCGAAGAGGCGGGGTTCCGGAGGCCTACTGTCCCGACTCGCGGTGCACGCCGCAAGACATGATGGGGAAGAACTGGTGCAAACCTCCTTCAACTAACAATGTGGGACTAAACATTTGTCCCACCTCTTGTCATGCATGAATGGGCCACATGGGCCTCTAGGATTTTCAGGAATTATTGGAATGGAAAATAGGCTGGGCTATTTGGGCCAAAATTCCAACAATCTCCCACTAGATCCCAGAGGCACATGTAATTTGTCTTTGGTTCCAAAAACACTGTTTATATATCGGTACTGCAGTGGAGACTGTTAAGTTGAACTTTCACCTAGATTTCTATGGTACACTAGGCTGCGACTTATACAGTGGACTATGCCTTGAACTGCAAGTTTGTTGCAACCTAGCTTCACACAAAGCCTTGACCGATATTGGGCTACCGTGGGACTTCCCCGCGGGTGAAGCTTATACGTCATACTCCATGGCCTTTCATGAGTTTATTAGAGAGCACCCAACTCTCATGGATTGCGACGTTTAACAGTCAGACTCATATAGGTATGTTCTTCAAAAGATGTTCTGCAGGACAACATCCCTTATTAAGATTAAGCCATTTAGAACACATTAAGATAAAAATCAACCTGTCGTGCAGAATAGGAAAGTATTGCATCTGAGTGGTGTTCATTAATGTAGGGATACTTTCCTCTCAGTCTACCAATAGCTTGTCTCCCAATTCTAATTCACGAGATCTCCGATCACATAGATTGGTTTGCCACTGTGGAAAACTTATAGTGTGGGTCTCATACCCATCTCCTTCGATGCATTTTCTATCACATCACGTGATAGTCCCTTTGTGAAGGGATCTGCCAGGTTCTTAGATGTTTGGATATAATCCAAAGCAATAACTATGGAGTTTCTCATTTTCCTGACAGATTTTAGTCTCCTCTTCACATGTCTTGAGGACTTCATATTATCCTTAGAACTGTTCACCTTAATAATCACAGTTTGATTATCACAGTTCATTGGAATTGCGGGTATAGGTTTTTCAACCACAGGTAAGTCCATCAAGAGTTCACGAAGCCACTCTACTTCAACAGTGGCCGTGTCTAGTGTTGTGAGTTCTGCTTCCATAGTTGACCTCGTTAAGATGGTCTGCTCACAAGACTTCCAAGAAATAGCGCCACCACCAAGTGTAAACACATATCCACTCGTGGCCTTTATCTCATCAGCATCAGAAATCCAATTTGAATCACTATAACCCTCCAGTACCCTCGGATACCCGGTATAGTGAATGTCATAGCTTGCAGTGCCTTTTAGATAGCGCATGACTCTTTCAAGAGCTTGCCAATGATCATCTCTAGGATTTGAAACAAATCGATTGAGTTTGCTAACAACAAACGCGATGTCAGGCCTTGTAGCGCTAGCCAAGTACATAAGCGAGCCAATTATTTGAGAGTATGTCAATTGATCTCTAACGGTGCCTTGATTCTTTTGAAGTAGCACACTAGGATCATATGGTGTTTGAGAAGACTTGCAGCCGCTATACCCAAAGCGACTCAAAATCTTGTCCACATAGTGAGACTAAAGCAGTGTGGTCCCACTATCATCATCTCTCAACAGTTTGATGTTCAAGATAACATTAGCTACTCCTAGATCCTTCATCTCAAAAGACTGAGATAAGAAATCCTTGACCTCCTCAATTACAGTAAGATTGGTCCCAAAGATCAGTATGTCATCAACATACAAACATAGAATAACTCCTTCGCCCCCACCATGGCGATAGTATACACACTTGTCAGCTTTGTTTACAACAAAGCCTGCAGCGGTTAAGGTTTTATCAAACTTTTCGTGCCATTGCTTAGGTGCTTGTTTAAGACCATATAAAGACTTCAGCAGATTGCACACTTTTCTTTCTTGACCATTTACTACAAAACCATCTGGTTGATACATATAAATTTCCTCATCCAACTCTCCATTTAGGAAAGCCGTCTTAACGTCCATTTGATGAACGAGAAGACCGTGTGAGGCATCTAGAGAAAGTAGTACTCGAATGGTGGTCAACCTTGCTACAGGTGAGTAAGTGTCAAAGAAGTCTTCACCTTCCTTTTGGGTATAACCCTTGGCCACAAGCCTCGCCTTGTACTTTTCAATAGTACTATCAGGCCTTAGTTTCTTCTTAAACACCCATTTAAATCCTATAGGTTTGCACCCATAAGGATGATCAGTGATCTCCCATGTTTCATTAGCTAAAATGGAGTCCATCTCACTACGGACGACTTCCTTCTAGTAGTCAGCATCAGGAGATGCATAGGCTTCTGAAATAGAAGTGGGAGTATCATCCACGAGGTATACAACGAAATCATCATCAAAAGACTTTGCAGTCCTCTGTCTCTTGCTCCTTTTAGGAATTTCGTTATCCTCCTCCTCAGGATTTTCTAGGTGTTCGACTGGAATGATTGGTTTAGAAATTGTATCTAATTCCTGACTTGATGAGTTAGGCATATCCTTCATGGGAAAGATATCCTCAAAGAAAAGTGCATCATTTGACTCCATGATTTTACCAACATGCATGTCTGGTACTCCGGATTTTACTACCAAGAATCGATTGCCAATACTACGAAAAGCATATCCCAGAAATACACAGTCCACAGTTTTTGGTCCAAGCTTGCGCTTCTTGGGGACTGGCACATGAAATTTTGCCAAACAGCCCCAAGTTCGTAGATAAGAGAGATTTAACCTTTTCTTCTCCCATTCTTCAAATGGAGTAATTTCTTTGTTCTTTGTGGGAACTCGGTTTAGGACATGACATGCGGTCAATAATGCCTCCCCCCAGCATTCCTCGGAGAGACCTGATGTATCTGACATGGCGTTAACCAAATCTGTTAGAGTGCGGTTCTTTCTTTCGGCTATCTCATTTGACTGGGGTGAGTAAGGAGGCGTCCTCTCATGGATTATACCATGTTCCGCACAAAAGGAGTCAAACTCGTTGGAAATATACTCTCCACCACAATCAGACCTAAGCCTCTTAATCTTTCGATCAAGTTGGCTTTCCGCTTTATAGACTTTGAAAAAACTCAAAGCCTCATCTTTTGTTTCCAGAAGATACACATGACAGAATCTCGTAGAGTCATCGATCAACGTCATAAAATATTTCTTTCCACCTTTTGTCAACACACCATTCATTTCACAAAGATCAGAATGTATGACTACTAGTGGTGCCAAATTTCTCACCTCTACAGTCGTATGTGACTTGCGAGGTTGTTTTGCTTGCACACATGCTAGGCACTTAGATCCTTTGACAGTAGTGAAATTTGGGATTAAATTCATTTTAGATAACCGCGTCATGCAACCAAAATTAACATGACAAAGACGTGAATGCCATGCATTTGATATAAGATCAGATGAAATATGATTCACAACTTTATTACAAACATCTGATAAAGACAGGCGGAACAGACCTCCACACTCATATCCTTTACCAATAAAAGTACCAAACTTAGATAGTACAAACTTATTGGACTCAAAAACAATCTTTTAGCCATCACGACATATAAGAGATCCGCTAACAAGATTATTTTTTATTGAGGGAACATGATGCATGTTCTTCAGGCGTACGGTCTTTCCTGAAGTGAACTTCAGATCAACCGTACCAACACCATGAACAGAAGCATGCGAGCCGTTCTCCATCAGTACGGACTGAGTCCCTCTAACCTGATATGAAGAAAACATGGAAATGTCAGAACAAACATGTACATTAGCGCCCGTGTCAATCCACCAATCAGGAGAATGACATAATGAAAGAACAATAGGTAATATACCATACCCAACATCCTTCATCTCAACATCGCCCATGACAATATTAGCGGTCTTACCGCTCTTCCCATGCTGGCGCCTGTCATAGCGGTTGGGGCAGCTAGGAGCCCAGTGATCAGGATCACCGCACACATGATAGGAACCTTTCTTCTTATCAGTCTTCTTCTTGAAATTGGTAGACTGCGAGGGCTTGTTCTTCCCATCGAACTTGCCCTTTCCATCAAACTTGCTCTTGTTCTTAAACTTGTGGGATTGGAAGTTCTTTTTCTATACCAAGTTGGCACTTGAACCTCCCTCAACAACTCGATCACGTGTGTCTTTTGCTCTCGCCTTCTCTTCCACATCAAGAGTGTCAACACCCGGATTTTTCAATCCTAGATGCCTGTTATGCCATACATCGCAATCCCAGGATTACCATTTTTGCGAGACATAACAGAATTGGATACCATAGTACTTCATCCATTACAAACGATACATAAGTTCTTACACAAATAGGGATCTCATGATCCAGTTCTTAATACAACATCAAGCAGCGGAATACGTAGTAATAACGGTAGCGTAGGCGAAACTCCATCTTCGGGATCACAGGCAATGCTGACGATGGGAGATGATCCTAGTTGTCGTAACCTTCCTGGGGTCCATCTTCCAGGTACTCCTCTTCATAGTCTGGCCATGGGAATAGCCAGGGACAAAGCCCTGAGTACTCTTTAAGTACTCGCAAACTAATACTAACAGGTAAAGGGGTTTTTGTGGATAATAGGACACTAGGCTCTAGGGTTGTTTTGCAAAAGCCAGATTTATCTCTACTAAGTTCTGAAGCTAGTCATAATTTTATAACTCCTACGTGGGATCTTGTAACTCAGGTCACAACTCTGTTGTGGTCAAGTCAAAGTCTCAATTCATTTCACAAGTCATTTTGAAAAGTCTGACGGGGGAACAATATGGACACTAATGTCCATAATCATGACGCTGCTATTCAATAGTTTGACACTGCGCAGAGATTGTACACTTTCACCACAATATTCGATACATCCGTCGAACAAATCTGAATTCACCATACTCAAGATGCGGATAATCAATCCTAACCTTTCAATTACACGCCCTAGTATAAGCACCTCTCCTATGAGTTTGGCCTCCCAACCATGACCACCGTCATCTTGGAGTGCTTGCAGTGGACAATCTTCACAAGGTAGCCTAAGCTCGACCTTGGCCGTGAGGGAACTAATACTAAGGAATATAAGTTTCAAATAATCCCTACCCAAAGATTCGGTATTGTGGTTGTAAAAAAATTGGAATGGTATCGCATCCAGACAACCATCGCTTTTAAAAGGGCTAAGGCTCATGCCTCAACATTTTATCACCAGAATCCTCAAGGGTTCGGAAACACATGTCCAAAACTTTTCAGTAGAATGATCCATCATTCTAAGGTTTTTATAACCATTTTTCCACCAAGTATTCCCATCTAAAGTTGATCAAGTTTTATGCTTAGCACTAGCATCTAAGGTAGGGGGTAGTACGATGATGGGGTAGTAACTAGTGGAGTTTCAACTAAGTCCAACCTTATATCTTAGGCTGATATCAAGGTTTCTAGCTTAGGCCAATTTAATGCTCTTTATGCAACTTTCAGAACCTTTCCAGTATCTAAAAGTTACTTCAGTCAAATCTAAGTTGAGGCTTTGCTAAAGAAATAAAGTAAGGAGCTTGCAAGTAAAACTAGGATTGGTTTATCAAGTAGGTATGATCTCATAGGCTTAAAGCATATGATAGGCATAGTAACAAGTAGGGGTTTGTTGCATCAGTAGGGTAATCTTGCAAGGGTTAGCTTGCATTGGTATAGTATCAGCTTGCATAGTTAAAGTATCTTGCAAGTGTTAGCTTGCCTTGTGTAGAGCAGTGGTTGAAGTTCTCATCGGCTTCTTCTTCGTAGTATCCTCCTTCCTCCTCGTATCCTTGGTCGGTACTAGTGTCTATGAATAATTACACAATACACAATCACCAACCAATACTTAACTACTTGCAATCATCACACACAAGGGTCTTATAGATGATCTAACATCATCTCTAACCTTACAAGGTTAAGGCTTGATTTGATTCTTTTTATTTTTAGAAAAGTAATTTCTACTCATTGATAAACTACTTAAGATTTAATATTCTCCAAACCAAACATGGGATCATGTTGACACATGTCATCACCACATATTGTAGTCTATGGGAATGTGATTTAAAGTGGTGTCCCAATTTAATAAGGTTTTACCCATTTATTTTAATTAATTAAAGTGGCTAGAAATGCTTATGTAGCATTCTTTTATTACTTGAACATTATTTCTGCAAGTAAACCTATATATTTTTATATATTCTGAAAGGTATGGTTAAATTTGATTTTTGAGAGTTGGAAACAACTCAAAAGCTTTTATGGTTTAAATTTGAAAAATGTTTGAATGCAGAAAAGCTTCTGCCTTGTTATTTTTACTATGGTTGATCTACAGATCCAAATGACTTGAATCCAACGGGCTTGGATTCAGCATTCACAGAACTTTCCAACAAAATTGGTTTCATTCAATTTGGTGCACTGAATCGATCTGGGTTGATTTTTGAAGTTGGGTACAGAAGTGTGTTTGAATTTAAAAAGAAAAAGGTTTAATTTGAATAGCTGGGTTGCGCGGGAAAAATTACTGGGCCGGCCTGCTAAGCGCAGTGCTCCCGCGGGCTGCTTAAGTGGGTGTCCCCACTCGTCAGTGACACGGGGCTGGGCGAAGCGGTATGGGGCAACGTGGATCGTTCGATCTAGTTCTAATCCAACGGCTGGGGGTCATCGTCGACGCAAGACAACTCCGGCGAGAACGAAACCTAGCGCGGCCAGTGAGGGGTGTTGGGGGCTCACCGGGGTATGGGCGAGGGTCGGTGAGGCAGGCGAACGACGAAGTCGACGACGGTGAATCTCCTGGTACTGGTGGCTTCTCCTGGGGCGGCTTCAATCGCTGGCTCCCTTCTTCTCCAGAGGCGGCGGGCTCCGGTGAAATTCTAGCGGGGTGGTGCTCGCCTTGCTCTAAGAACGGTGTGGCACGATCAGTGAGGAGATGGGAGTGAGATGGTGTGAAGAAATCGTGCGGGGGTGGCCTCTATATATAGTCGAGCGAGGGGACCGTCGGGGCGCACGGTGAGCTCGTCGGGGGCGAGGTTACAGGCGGCTAAAGGCATGGGCAAGGGTAGGGGACGGTGCGATGTCTCCTGGCGATGCTCAACGACATGGTCTCGAGGCATGGGCGGCGGGTCGAACGGCGATGCTGCAGGCGTAGGCGGCGGCGTCTTCGATGGCGGCGGTGGCTGTATGGCACGGGCGTAAACGGGATGTCTGGCAGTCTCTGGTCGGTGGTGATCGTGTGCACGCTAAGAAGCGGCCATGTGCGGGGCGCTGGTCGAGGTGGTGCTCGGCGCTCGGCATGCTCTCTGGCGGTCTGGGCGCGGCTTGTGCGCGTAGTACAGGGCTTGGCAACGCTCGCGGCTGGGACAGGGAGTGGCGGTGGACGGTGGGCAGCCTCCCAGACATGCTGGCTAGGCTTGCTGCTGCTCCTAGCTTGCTGTCGACTATGGGGTGGCAAGAGGGTGCTCGGCTATTCACCATTGATGACAATGGTAAGCTCACAGTGGTGCTAGTGCCTGGCTAATCTTCCTAGATGATCTACTGAGTTGTGTGTGAGCTAAATGGGGAACCAGTTAGGCAAGAATCACTGCTCACAATAGTGTTTGATGTTTGTTTGATTTGTGTCTGCAACCTGTTTGATGAAATGGCCGCATGAAATCAAGTTTTGAATTTTGAAATGAATTTTGGTAGGTTTGCTAGATTTGTGATGGTGAGTCTGCAGATGGTTGGGTTTTGAAAGTTGAGCTTGTTTGAGTGGTTTTTGAATAAGTGGGATCTTCCCATATGATAAAGATTCAATTTTGAATTGTCATTTAAACTATGCATTTGAAAGTTTCTGGATGATCACAAGGTGGGCCTTGATACCTTGTGAAAGAACATTTCTTAATCCCTAGTGTTTTGTGTGTTAGATAACAATACCAAGGATCATTTAATGTGTGTTGAAGTGTTGCAGCTCAGAAATCTACCTTTGGGGGCTGATAATCCGGCCCCACCAGCCCAAGCTCGCAAGCCCTGAAGGCGGAACATTGGCGGACTTTCCGGCCGGGATAATCCGCCTGTGGGCGGATAATCCACCCTCCCGCTCTTCGCCAAGGCGCAAGCCCAGAGAGGGCGGAGTTTTGGCGGACTTTCGCCACGCCGGATAATCCGCTTGTGAGGGGCCGGATTATCCGCCCCCAAGATCTTCTCCAAGTTTCACCAAGGCGCAAGCTCCAGAGAGGGGGCGGAGTTTCCCCCGGAGAATCCGCCCTTGGGGCGGAGTTTTCCCAGGGGCGGATAATCCGCCCCAAGTGGGGGGCGGATAATCCGCCCCTAAAGTTGTGCAACGGCCAGATCCGGGAGGGTATTTAAGCCAGCAATCCCTCCTGCCGAACCCTTGATTCATCTCGAAAAGAACGATCAGATCTCAAAGTTCATACAAGAGTGCTCCACCTAGATCCATCCAAAGGCCCCATCCCTTTGGGAATCGAAGGAGGAGAACTCGACCTTCATCATCGCAATCAAGCGCTTCATCTCCTCTCCATTCATTTGGAGAACCTACGATCTAGTATTTCTTGCAAAGATCTAGATCCTTGTTTTTGTTTATATTGATAAACCTTGTTTTTGTGATGACTTGTTGTCATCCCGGAGCCCCAATTGGTTGTGGGTGTGTGCCCGATAGTGTTGTAAAAGGCACCGCCTCGAAGGGATCCGATAGTGGAGAAGGTGGATCAGTCCTCTCGTGGCGAGATCCATCGGAGAATAGGGTGAGGCCTATTGTGGCGTGGTGGTCTTAGAACCCTCCACCCCTCCAACGCAGATGTACTTCCCTTAACAAGGAAGGAACTGTAATACAAATCCTGTGTCTCCGCGTGCTCCACTACGGTTTCCTCGCTCCTCTTTACGTGCTTAGTAGTTAGGGTTACATATAGGAAATTCTCGTAGTTGCATATCTAGAGAATTTACTTTGTGTCAAGCCTAAAATTGAAAAAGTATATTAAAATTGGTTAGCACCTATTCACCCCCTCTAGGTGCCCATACGATCCATTTCAATTGGTATCGAGCCTCGGCTCTTATTTCGGGCTTAATGACCTAAGAGAAGTATGGGTTCCAAGGAGATGGGAGTGATGCTCGAGGTAGTCACCATGAACGATCTCAAGACGTTGGAAACAACCTTGGTGAGTTCTATGGAGGCTAAGATGGAAGAGATGCGTCAATTGATAATGCGTCTCTCCACATCCGCAGCATCACCTCCATCTAACTCTGAGGATACCTGTGGCATCCCGCAAAAAACCACTACTAGAAAATCGCGTTGAATTTGTGCATTGCATCGTCATCATCATGCATTGTTTGCCAAAACTATTTCGCAAACCCCGTTTTGTTTTCCAAACGCCCCATCTCAATTCAAATGCAAAGCCCGGTCCCCGGATTATTTTTGTTGAGTGCTATCGGTTTGCAAAAGGTGTTAACAAAACAAATAAAAATTATATATTTTTAGTGGGGGCAGTCGAACGGGCCAGATCGACCTGAACGACCACCCCCAGGATTTTTAAATCGGCCCAACTAGTCTGCCCCTCTAATTCCTAAAGCTACCCAGAAAACTACCCAACCCATCCCTCCACCTCACTTCCTCCAATAGTATCCTGCCACCTCGCCCTCTCCTCTTCCCCCCACCAACCAGAAGCTGACACGTCACTCCCTCTATCTCAGCTCTCTCTCTCTCCCTCACAGCACACACCCCACCCCACCCAATCACACACAGCACGCACGCTCAGCCACCCTCCCCACCGGTCCACCAACCCCGCGTGCCCCACAGTCCCACCTCCCCTGGGACCCACGTCCGAACCGCCCCTCCCTCCACTGTTTCTCTTCCACCCCCGTCTGTCCCCCACCCCCGCACGCTCTCCTCCCCTCGCCCCTCTCTCTCGCCCGCCCACACTCCGCCGCTTCTCCGCTCTCCGCCGCTGCCCTGCCTCGCCTCGAGCCGCTCGCCTCCGCGCAGCACCCCGCAACCCGCGCCGCCCTGCTCCTCCCGCAACCGCCCTCGCCTTCGCAACCTCGCTGCCTCAGCCCACCTCTTCTCCCCGCCAGGCTCGCTGCCCCGCCAGACCCGCCGCAGGACGCATCCTCCGCCTCCGCCCGAGCCGCGGCCGCACGCCGACGCCACCACCGCTTACGCCGCGGCGCGACCACACTCGCCACCGCCCGCGAGCAGTCCCGACCGCACTCGCTGCCCTCACGCCACCGGCCGCCGCCTGAACTGCCCTCGCCCGTGGCCGCCATGGCCGCCGACCGAAGCGCCCCAGCCCCTCCACATCCACCGTCGCCTACCTGCCGCGCCACAGCGAAGCGCCAGAACCCGCCGCCGTTCCTCCTCCGCGCGCGATGTACGCCGCCGTCGCCGTCCGCGTCGGGTCCTGCCTCACCACGCCCCGCACCGACCAGCTCCTCCCTCGGCCGCCGCCCGCCACCGGTGCCTCCTCGAGCTCGCCCGCCTTCGCCGCTGAACTGGCCCCGCCGGCCGCGTCCATGCCTGCCCGTGGCGCCGAGTGTTGCAGCGTGAGGCTCCCCTGTGTACCTGGTGAATCCAACAAGGGCCTTGCGGTCCCATCCTCGCCGTTCGCGGACACCACGCCATCGTCCAGGGATCCGTGCCGCCAAGCCCTCCAATAGCCATCAAGTCAGTGGAGCGCCGAGACCCCCGAACTTGAGATCATCGCCGCAGACCGACAAGGGTTCCACAGGGGACGCCAAGTACGCCGTCATGGGATCGACCAGTTCGCCGAGAGCCGTTCCCGGACCCGATAACCGCCAAGATCTACCGATGTCCAAGGACCCGATGACCGCCGAGATCGCCACCGGTTCGACATGCACGCCACCGCGGACGAACAAGTACTTCGTCATGGTACGACAAGAACCCCGGACACGGATGCCTAGATCATCGGCATGAGATCGAGACCCCGTACCCGAAGACCACATGCGACAAGACCTTCGCCCCGAATGCGGAATCAAGTACCCGAACGCCAAGACCTCCGCCGGAAAGGACAAGACCAACGACATGACCCGACGTTCGCGAATGAGACAAGATCGGCTATCGGACGCCAAGTACTTCACCCGGACATCAAGACCTCCCAGGATGATACAAGTACTCCTTCCCGGAGGCGATACTCAAGAACACGAACGGCAAAGACACTGACGCAGAACGCCAAGAACGGCACCAACCAGAACGAATTTGAGGCGACCCCGAAACCCCAAGTCCGGCTTCCCGGAACGCCAAGACCCTAACCCCCCCGGAGCCCGAGAACGACCCCGGAGGCCGAGAATGACCCCGTCGAACCCTGGACCCTGGACCCTGTCGAACCCCGAACCCCGGAACCCCAAGATCGTCGAGACCCCTAATGTGTGAACCTCTTCCCGAGACCCTATTTTATAACATAATACAACTTGTTGCATATTAAATTGTCATTCCCGCATGCATAGCATTGGTTTGGGGGCCTTATGCCGATTCACCTCTAATTAAATAGGGGGCCCATATGCGGGCAAATCTAGCCTTATATTGGCCTCATTTAAACATGTGTAGCGAACCGGTGTCATCTTCTGTCTTGCTAAACAACATCTAAATTGCGGGGTAGCTAAATAACTTGAACCGTTTAATTAATTGTCGGGACCCCGGTTCCGCTTAATATGACCTAATTGCATCGCACTTTTGCCATGCCATACATCATACATGCATCATGCCGATCTTCTGCCGTTGTATTAAATACTACCTCCGGTGTTTCTTCTAGTGTTTTGGTTCTTCGCGGATAAGGCCGTTGAGTTGATGTGAGCTTCGCCCCGATCTTCGGTTGAACCTTCGACAATGTTTTCAGGCGAGCATCTCCCCCTTTCTACCTATCTTACTTTTATAGTCTTTATTCCCTCCTGTTGATCTATTGCTATCTGTGTTGCGATGCTTTAGTTTCCGTACCTGTGATATCCCTTGCAGCCTTATATTGCCTTGGACACATCCTATTACCTGTTGTTTGGTAGATAGTTGGACTTGCGTGTCGTAGTCGCTCGCTCAAGTGTTGTTGTGTGTCGTCATATGCCACAGTTGTTGATGTATTGCCGCATGTTGTTGTTGGAGATGACCATAGTTTTACTTATCGTTCACTTTAATTTCTGTTTAACCACTAAAATTGAAATAAGCAGAGGCATCGGTGGGTGATAGAAAATATTTGGTTTCCGAACGCCCACTTGTGTCCCGTAAGACCCCGAGTACTTGATACCTGTTCCTTGTTTTATCGCGCTATCCACATCCGGGAGGTATATGGGACCCCCGAGCGAGCTTGATTCATCTTATTTCTTGGGGCCACAAACTAGTTTGAGGTTTTATTTACGATCCTGTACTTATGCCATGCTACTTATGTATTTACGTTGTGCGAGGAGCACCTTTGTCTTAGGATCGGACACGATTCGCGGTGTCGACAAGCCCAACCACACTTTCGGGTTCCCGATGCTCACAGCCGTCTACCCAAACCTTGAGTCCGTCTCGAGTCACCGGCTTCTTGGGATCTACTTAAGGGTGGCCCCAAAATATTTCTGAATCCTGATTGTTCACCGTGAAAGCCTCGTTGGGTTTTGATTTGGTTTTTCCGAGGTTGATCGAGCGTGTGTTGCTATTGGTGCACCCCGGCCGGGTAAAACTTTCTGAAAGCCGTGTCCGCGGATATGGACGACTTGGAGCACAGTATCTCGATCATAGACAAGCATAACTAAAGTTTATTGCTATAAATTTGACTTTATAATGACTAGTAATCAGCTTCACTATAATGGAATGGCTAATAATACTGCCCACAATTGCTTGTTTGAATTGTCGCTTGCGGCCATTGTACCTGACTAGTAAGTATTGCAACTACAACGGAATGGCTGAATAAAAGTACCAACAACTGCTGGGTTTTGGGATTATATCATGCCATCTGTATCTGATTCGTAATTGCTGCAACTATAACGGAATGATTAACTAAAAGGGCCCACTGCTTATTTTATCAGGACGACTATCTTTAACCTGACTAGTAATTGCTGCAACGATAACCGAATAAATAAACCGCCAACTGTGAGTTCCTCGGTTGACTTCCTCGTTTGGTCTCGAGGGGGAAACGCCAGGATGGGTTTGTTTGATGATAGTATCAGGTTGGTTCCGGATAGGTCATTCTTACCCCTCTCTGATAACCGCCAGTTGTATCGAGTCTCTATAGGTTGTTCAGTGCATCTTTGCCGCTCGATCCACCATACCTATGTAGGCGAGGACCGAATTCTAGTCTCGCTGTGTCTTGGCCTCGATCGACGCTCCTCTTTTTCCTTTGCCCTTTTGTCGGCACCCCCTTTTGTTTAAGCAGGTTTGAGATCGACGCCGTTAGCAGGGTTACCCTTCCGGCTTGGCCTGGGCAGGGTTATGGACGCCATGGGTTATTCTTCAGGGCTCTTAGCCCCATTTGCATCTTGTCCGTAGTCGGACGCTCCACGTTTTCAAGGTGATTTGGATCTTTGTACCGTATATCTGTATTCTTGACTCATGGAGTCGTGCTGTATATATATCTGTTCTGTGGGTCCCATCGAGGACTGTTGTGTAATGTTATTACTTTGTTTTCCACCCGCACGAAAGTGCCTGGTGGGCACCTTTGAATCGTTTCTATGCGGGTTTGGCGAATTTTGCTCAAACTTGCATAGGTCCGATTCTGAGGGTGTTACAATACCACTCCGCAATCCAAGGAAACGGGTAAAACTGTTTCCAAAGATAACGAAGTGGTAGGTGATGATATAAGTAAGAGCTCCTCCTCGAAAAAGGATAGCGGTAAGGATGGATACAATGAGGTTTCTCATGTGTATTCCCCTGATCCGCCTATTCCTCACCCACATATACATAATAGGGGTGATCCACCCAAGCGTAAACTTCTACTTTCTCTCAATGGCAATTTTGATGAAATCTCATGTGCGTTCCTCCATAGAGTTGTGGAAGATCATCGAAAATGGTCTTCACGTTGGAAATCCTAACAATCTCACAAGGAGAGAAGTGGTCGATAGCCAACTCAATGCTACGGCCCTACACATGATACATCTTGGTGTGGGAGATAAAGACATGCCACACATTCAGCATCTTAGCACAGCTAAAGAAGCTTGGGATGCTCTCACCGAGCTCTTCATCGAAAATGAAAGTATGAGAAGGAATAGATATGATGCCTTGAGCAATGAAGCTGAAGGATTTTATATGCTGGATGGAGAAGACCACGAGGACATGTATAGGAGGCTCAAGGCAATAGCTACTACCTTCAGAAACCACGGCGCGGCTTATGTTGATGATGCATGGATCAAGCGCAAGTATGTCAGTGCTCTTATGCCATTTGAGCCTGATTTGAAAAGTCTCCAAGGTAGGCATAATTATCACCTCATGTCATCCAATGAGGTAATGCAAGAAATGGCCGCATTCAAAGTGGCGCCAAGAATGTCAAGATGCTCGTGCTCGAGATATGGGGATGCAAAAGGGGGTAAACATGGCTTTGAAGACTAGTGTGATTGATCATGATGAATATGCGGTAGAAGGCCTGGACTGTCCCGAAGATATAAAAAGGATCCACGGACAATACTTGGCTCTTTATGCAAGAAACTTTTGGAAAGATCCAGCCAAGGCTAAAGCTGAACTAGATCGCAAAAGTGGAGCCTATGGAAGAAAAGAAAATGGTCCCAAGCTGAGAACTTGCTTTAATTGTGGTGACCGGTTGCACTTCGTAGCTGAGTGTCCATATCGAAGTAGAGAGGATAATGGAGGAAGACTCATTTTCAAGGACAAATCAAAAGCTCCATGTAAGAAACAGTTTGTAAAGAAAAATGCTCCTTTCAAGAAGCAACCAAAGATTGTTCTAGTATCTCAAGAAGAATATTCATCGGGGAGTGAAGATGAGGACGAGGACGATAGCTCTCAAGAGGTGGCTGCTATAGCCACCACATCTACATCAACATCACTCTTCGACTCTCCAAACGAAAACATCATCAACAAGAATCCTACTTGTCTCATGGCAAGAAGCTCCGAGGTAACTTCTTCTAACTCTTCCTTTCCCAAGGCTATGATAGACATGGATGATCCTGCTAGTCTTAAGGTTAAAGAAGAGATTATTGCCTTGGATTATTTCTATACTAACTTGCAAGGTGAGCACAAAGTTCGTTTTGAGGCTCTTATGGATCGATTGGCCCAAAACGAAGCTCTCCTCGAAGAAAAGGCAGAATTGAAAGGGAGGATGCAATGGAAATTGCATCCCTAAAAAATGCTCTTGAAGAAGAAGAAGCTCGGGTCTCTCTTGAAGAGAGGCTTGAGTCTATGGAAGAATCACATGAAGAAATTGTGACTAAACTCGTTAAGGAACGTGACAATGCGGTCACCAAGGCAAAGAAGTTAAAGAAGGAAAGGATTGACTTTGGGGCTGCTCATGATAGACTCTCCGAGGAATTGGAGAACCGGACAATGCTCACAAGGCGTTGAAAAGCAGTTCTCTATCCTCAATGAGTCACATGATCGCTTCAAAGTCGATTACATATATGATACTCCTAGCTCGTCCAACTCAACATATAGTAACAAGAAAAATGCTAATGTGGAAAAAGGAGTGATCAAGGACACCACTACAAAGGACAAAGGTGTGCTTGATGAAGTCCTTGACAAGCAAAGGTCAAATCATGGTAGAGAGGGACTTGGGTATGTCACCAAGTCCAAGAAGAAGAAAACCAAGAAGAACAAGACCAAGAATGTGCAATTAAAGACAAGCACGGCTGAGAAGGTTGTCACAAAAGACAAGACTAATAATATTGGTTTTGCAGGGTCTCACAATCCGAATTATGAACTCTTTTGTGATGATTATGGCGATGTTTATGCGTATTATGTTGGTCCTTTTGATGAATTTATTGCTTGGTCTATTTGGGTCCCAAAGACCCTTGTTACTAACATGAAAGGACCCATTGAAAAATGGGTACCTAAAACCAAGAAGTAATTTTCTTGCAGGGCTATGCTTCTGGTGGGTCGAAATGGGTGCTGGATAGTGGCTGCACTAGTCATATGACCGGAAGCAAGGAGATCATCACGGAGATGCGTCCAAATCTTGATAATATCACAGTCTCCTATGGTGATAAGTCTAAATCTCAGGTATTGGGTCTTGGCAGGTTGTGGTTGCCCGATATCTCTCTCGTGGACGTCATGCTTGTTGAGACCCTTGGCTATAATCTTCTTCTGCTCGTGCCCTTGGCAAGATGGGTTTGCTGTTTTTATCGATGATGGTTTGGTGGTACTCTTATGGAGCAAGTCTCTAAAGGTCGCTTTCGTTGGATACGTCGAAAATGACACGTATGTGGTGGACTTCTCGGGAAAACCACTTGGTCCGATGTGTCTATTCGGAAGGCCGGCGTGGGCTGGCTATGGCATCGCCGTTTAGCCCATGTCAACATGAGAACTTTGCAAAGTCTCCAAAAGGGTGGCCACATTCTTGGACTAAAAGACAATGTCTCTTTTGCCAAAGATCGTGTTTGCAGGGCCTGTGTTGAAGGAAAAATGCATGATTCTCCCCACAAGAGGAAGACTATTGTGTCTTCGAAGAGGATCTTGGAATTACTCCATGTGGATTTATTTGGACCTCCTTCTCATGCAAGTCTTGGTGGGAAGAAATATTGCTTGGTCATCCTCGATGATTACTCAAGATATACATGGGTATATTTCTTCAAGCTGAAAAGTGAGACTCAACAAACTGTCATCGACTTTGCCAATGAAGTTCAACGTCAACACAATGTTCCCATATTGGCAATTAGAAGTGACAATGGCACAGAATTCAAGAACTACACTTTAAACGAGTTTCTTAGCGAAGAGGGGATTAGACACCAATATTCCGCTGCGTACACCCCTCAACAAAATGGTGTAGCCGAGAAGAAGAACCGGACTTTGATGGATATGGCAAGATCTATGCTAGCTGAATTTAAGTCTCCTTATAATTTTTGGGTTGAAGCCATATCCACTGCTTGTCACTCATCAAACCGGCTTTACCTTCGGAAGATCTTGGACAAGACCCCATATGAAATACTTACCGGCAACAAACCCAACATCTCATACTTCAAGGTATTCGGGTGTAAGTGTTTCTTTCTTATTAAAGGTGTCCGTTTGTCAAAATTTGAATCCAAGGCTTTAGAGGGTATATTTGTTGGTTACGGTGCCGAATCCCACACTTATAGAGTCTACAACAAGCTCACTGGGATTGTTGTAGAATCTTGTAGTGTGGAGTTCGATGAAAATAACGGCTCCTTTGTAGGGCAAGTTGATGTTTGTGATGCAGATGTTGAAATACCCCAAGATGCCATAAGAAGAATGGGCGTGGGATTTTTCCGCCCCATTGAGGAACCCCTTGTGGCGGATCGGGAAGGACAATGCTGCACTCAAGTGGAGCCCTCATCTTCACAAGATCAACAAGCTCCTACTGTTGGAGAAAATCCTGCACCAACACCACAATCTGCTGAAGACCATCTGTCCTCTGGACAAGCTGGTAGTCCCAGGCCGGATTGTCCGCCCCCTTCAAGTGGCGGACAATCCGCCCCTGGCACTCCAACTTGTTCCAGAGGATCCGAAGGAGAAGTCAACAACTCTGAAGCTCCCAGGCCGGATTCTCCGGCCCCGTGGGCGGATTATCCGGCCCTGGGTCTCCAAATCCAGTTAGGCTTTCTCAGGAAGATGGTTATGGTACTCCAGCCCTTGGTCGGATAGTCCGCCCTCCAAGGCGGATTATCCGGCCTCAAGAAAATGTTCAGAACAATCTTCCGACAAAGACGGTGACCAAGATCAAGGACAAGGCAGTAATCAAGACAAAGATACAACAATTGAATCCACTCCTTCAAGAAACAATAAGGATATTGAGGCTCGTCGCAAGGCTCGTGCTGATCGCAACCTTGAACTAAGAGGTCACACTCTTGACAAGGTCGTTGGTGATCTACGACGAAGGGTATCCACTCGAAGAGAGCTTGCTAGCTTCTGTGATCATCAAGCTCACATTTCCATGGTTGAACCAAAGAAGGTTTTTGATGCTCTTGAAGACCCCGATTGGGTTGTTGCAATGCATGAAGAATTAAACAACTTCGAACGCAACAAAGTGTGGAAGCTCGTAGAAAAGCCAAAGGATTGCCGCAATGTTATCGGCACCAAGTGGATCTTCAAGAACAAACAGGATGAAAATGGCATTGTTGTGAGGAATAAATCACGACTCGTGGCTCAAGGATTCTCTCAAGTAGAAGGGATTGATTTTGGCGAGACCTACGCTCCTGTGGCTCGCCTTGAGTCCATCCGTATCCTTCTTGCATATGCAGCTCTTCATAATTTTAAGTTACAACAAATGGATGTTAAGAGCGCTTTCCTTAATGGTCCTCTACATGAGTTAGTATACATCAAGCAGCCCCCGGGGTTTGAGGACCCCAAATTTCCGAACCATGTCTACAAACTCGATAAGGCGCTCTATGGCCTTAAACAAGCCCCACGTGTGTGGTATGAGCACCTTAAAGAGCTTTTGCTAGACCGTGGATTCGAAGTTGGGCAAATCGATCCCACTCTTTTTACTAAGAAGGTCAATGGGGAGCTTTTTGTATGCCAACTCTATGTAGATGACATTATTTTTGGCTCTACTAACCAAGCTTTTAACGATGAATTTTCAAAGCTTATGACTGACAGGTTTGAGATGTCCATGATGGGTGAGCTCAGGTTCTTTCTTGGATTTGAAATCAAACAACTTAGAGAGGGAACCTTTATTAATCAAGCTAAATACATCCAAGACATGCTCAAAAGGTCCATGATCGGCTCTCTCCTTTACCTCTGCGCATCTAGGCCCGATATCGTGTTAAGTGTAGGAGTGTGTGCAAGGTACCAAGCCGCTCCTAAAGACAGCCACTTAGTGGCGGTCAAGCGAATCTTCCGATATTTGGTTCATTCCCCAAATTTTGGGTTATGGTATCCCAAGGGTTCAAGTTTCTCTCTGTGTGGTTACACCGATTCAGATTGGGCTGGTGACAAAGATGATAGGAAATCAACCTCTGGTGCATGCCAATTCTTGGGCAGGTCTCTAGTGTGTTGGTCATCAAAGAAAGCAATTGTATTTCACTCTCAACCGAAAGTTGAATATGTTGCTGCAAGTGCTTGTACTCAATTGTTATGGATGAGGCAAACTTTAAAGGAATATGGTGTCAATTGTGACAAAGTGCCTCTTTATGCGACAATGAAAGTGCTATCAAAATTGCTTACAATCACATGCAAGATACAAGAACAAAACATATAGAGATTCGCAACCACTTTATTCGGGATCATGTTGCTCGTGGAGATATTGCTCTGTCATTTGTGAGCACGAAGAACCAACTTCGATATTTTCACGAAGCCCCTCGATGAAGCAAGATTTTGTTATTTGCGGAATGAGCTAAATATCGTAGATTCAAGGAGCTTGGCTTGACTATTCTTGCACACTCACTTGCTCTTATTCATGTATTTGGTTTAGATGTAGGCATAGACATAGGGGGAGTGTGGTCCTAATTGATTGGGCCAACCCTCCCCCCATCATGCCGAAAGCAAGTAAAATCATTTCCCTTAATATCATTTTGTGATATGTGGGTCATCGATGAGCATTGGTTTTGAACTCAAGATACATCTTCCGGTGTCATGCCATGCGCTCCAACATGGTGGCTTCGGCCACCGCCCTCTTCCTCGAGAAGAGTTGTTTTTTTTTCATGGGTCTCGTTGGATTTTCTTGCATACCTTTTGTTCTTATGGAAAACACACTCAAATTTGGCTTTTGATTGATTTGATTCTTGCAAATTTGGGTGTGTAGTACCATCTCAGTTTGATTCTCTCATCCCAAGCCTTTCCTCCTCTTTCCTCCTACGACGAGGATGAGGCGGCGTGATCTCCAGGGACGTTAGCATCGCTCTTCTTCCTTTTTGGCGTTTCGATGCCAAAGGGGGAGAAGTAGTTCTATTAGGTCTCGTGGATTTGCAAGGGTCGGGCACAAGCTTTTCGTTTTTAGTCGTTTTTCATTTGCTTGCTTGTGCCTTTTCTAGCGTGAACTTGTTTGCTATTTGTGGTTGTTTGTGTAAGACTATGTCGTACTCCACAGTTTGGTACTATGTTTGGTATTCATGGATTTCTGGATTTATCTATCATGGACCCCATGGAATTCTGGAATTATGGAGCATATTTGATGACATATGGATTCATGGAATTTTCTATGTATGCCTTGGCTATAGATTCCGGTGGTATGACTTTTCTCTCCAAACCTTAAAAGTAGTGTTCTACCTAGTGTGTGTATTTGTATTCAAATGCAAATCTTAAATATGCACACATCTAGGGGGAGCGCCTTTCATTATCTAAGGTGGCACTTGCCGGTCTCTTTGCAAATCCTAGTATTGTCATCTAACACCAAAAAGGGGGAGATTGAAAGAAAATTTCTTAATCCCTAGTGTTTTGTGTGTTAGATAACAATACCAAGGATCATTTAATGTGTGTTGAAGTGTTGCAGCTCAGAACTCTGCCTTTGGGGGCGGATAATCCGCCCACTGAGCGGATAATCCGCCTCCCTCCGCCAAGCTCGCAAGCCCGGAAGGGCGGAACATTGGCCGGACTTTCCGGCCAGGCAAGATAATCCGCCCCAGGCGGATAATCCACCCTCCCGCCAAGGCGCAAGCCCCAGAGAGGGGGCGGAGTTTTGGCCGGACTTTCCGGCTACGCCGGATAATCCGCCCCAGGAGGGGGCCGGATAATCCGCCCCCAAGATATTCTCCAAGTTTCACCAAGGCGCAAGCCCCAGAGAGGGGACGGAGTTTCCCCCGGAGAATCCGCCCTTGGGGCGGAGTTTTCCCAGGGGGCGGATAATCCGCCCCAAGTGGGGGGCGGATAATCCGCCCCCAAAATTGTGCAACAGACAGATATGGGGAGGGGGTATTTAAGCCAGCAATCCCCCTCCTGCCAGAACCCTTGATTCATCTCGAAAAAGAACAGATCAGATCTCAAAAGTTCATACAAGAGTGCTCCACCTAGATCCATCCAAAGGCCCCATCCCTTTGGGAATCGAAGGAGGAGAACTCGACCTTCATCATCAACAATCAAGCGCTTCATCTCCTCTCCATTCATTTGGAGAACCTCCGATCTAGTATTTCTTGCAAAGATCTAGATCCTTGTTTTTGTTTATATTGATAAACCTTGTTTTTGTGACAGCTTGTTGTCATCCCGGGAGCCCCCAATTCGGTTGTGGGTGTGTGCCCGATAGTGTTGTAAAGGCACGGTTCCGCCTCGAAGGGATCCAATAGTGGAGAAGGTGGATCAGGCCTCTCGTGGCGAGATCCATCGGAGAATAGGGTGAGGCCTATTGTGGCGTGGTGGTCTTAGAACCGCCCACCCCTCCAACGCAGATGTACTTCCCTTAACAAGGAAGGAACTGCGGTAAAACAAATCCCTGTGTCTACGGGTGCTCCACTACGGTTTCCTCGCTCCTCTTTTACATGCTTAGTAGTTAGGGTTACATATAGGGAAATTCTCGTAGTTGCATATCTAGAGAATTTACTTTGTGTCAAGCCTAAAATTGAAAAAGTATATTAAAATTGGTTAGCACCTATTCACCCCCCCTCTAGGTGCCCATACGATCCATTTCACCTTGTTATGAGTACATTCAAGGGGTGCAAAGATCCAGAAAAGTTTCTGTTAGGTTTTGAAAGTTTGAGACAGCCAAAGTAGGCATGAGAGTTAAATTGGTCAAAATGACCATTCCCTTAATATATTTGTTTTGATTTACTTGTCTTTATGAAAAGTGTGGGAAATGTTTTAGATAATGTTTATTGTTGGAGATATGCCCAAGAGGCAATAATAAAGTGGTTATTATCATATCTTCACACTTATGATAAACGTTTACATACCATGCTATAATTGTATTAACAGGAAAAACATTAATACTTGTGTGATTTGTAAACTAAAATAAGAGTCCCTAGTAAAGCCTCTTGTTAAACTAGCTTGTTGGTTAATATATGATCATGGTTTCCTGATCATGAACATAGAGATGTTATTAACAACAGGATCATATCATTAGGAGAATGATGTGATGGACATACTCCTATAGATAAGCGTAGCATAAAGATCAAGTCATTTCAATAGTTCAATTGCTATATGCTTTCTGATACATAGTAACCTAATTCCTTCGACCATGAGATCATGCATATCACCTTTTCCGGATGGATGCTTTGATGTCATCAAACACCACACCGTAACAGGGTGGCTATAAAGGTGGCATTGAGTGTTCAGAAAGTATTGGTTGAAACACATGGATCAAGAGTGGGATTTGTCCATCCATATGACTGATAGATATACTCTGGGCCCTCTCGGTGAAATGTCATCCAATTAGCTTGCAAGCATGTGACTGGCTCACAAGGGATCACATATCACGGGAACGAGAAAAGAGTACTTATCGATAACGAGGTTGAACTAGGTATGCAGAGATACTGACGATCATAACCTCAGATAAGTAAACTATCGTGAGACAAAGGGAAATTGGTATCGTATGTAAGTGGTTCATTCGATCGCAAAGTAATTGTAGAGATATGTGGGATCCATATGAATTTCTAGATTCCTCTATTGGTTATTGTTCGGAGAAGTGTCTCGATCATGTCCGCATAATTCACGAACCGTAGGGAGACACACTTAAGGATTCAACGTTGTTTGAGTAGTTATGGTATTATGAGAAAGAGACCGAATATTGTTCGGAGTCTCGGATGGGATCCGGGATATCATGAGGTGATCCGGAATGGTCCGGAGAATAAGATTCATATAAGGAAAGTCCCGTTTCGGAGTTCGGGAATGATTCCGGTGTTTTCATCGGGAATGTTCTAGAAGGTTCCGGAAGGTCCGGCACTCCGGGGGGAAAGGGTACATGAATGTGTCATTGCATATTCGAATGATTGCATCATGTACTAAGTGTCCTTGCTGTTCCAAATAAAGGATTAAATTGAATCCTAAAACAGAAAAGTCAAATGGCCAGTTTAAAAGTCAAACGGCTAAAACAGGAAATTGTGGGAAACAAGCAAGAGGTGGTTGGAACCGACTTGGGGGAGGAGTCCCTCCAAGCCGGCGCACCAACCAAGGCCGACTTGGGGAGGGACTCCCCTCCCCTTGGCCGCCCCTCCCACCTATAAAAGGAGGGGCAGGGCCTCCTCCTCTAGACACACAAGTTCCTATCCTCTAATCTCCGGTTTAGAGCCGTTTTGGTTTAGAGCTTCTAATTGCACTAGCCTTCGGTTTAGAGCCTTCTAATTGGTGTGTCTAATCCCTAGACCACTAATATCTCTCTCTCATACTCCACCATACTCGCTCCGGCTTAAGGCGAAGCCCTGCGGGATCTCCCCTCTACTTCCGGTACCACGCCTTGTCTTAGGAATCGCGAGGAGAGTGCTACAACCTCCATCACTGGAACAAGGGAGAGGAAGGTCTTCGTCCAAAGACCGACTGTGACCGATTATGGAAGCCATTTAACGGAGCATGGCCGGAAGGATCGCTCACGCGATCTTGAGATCGGAAGTGTACGACTACATCACCCACGAGAATCGCTCTCGTTAACCGCTTTGGAATCTTCAAGGGTAAGTTATTCCATCGACTCGTTGCTACAATCTAGTAGATAGATCTTGGCTTGTTTGTTTGTATGCGATAGAAAATTTTTGTTTTCCATGCTACGAACCCCTACAGTGGTATCAGAGCCGTGTCTATGTGTAGATCTGGGGCGCGGGCAGAACACAATGGTCATTGTGGGCGTTGATGCTTTTATTGTCGATTGCTTCTTGTGTACTTTGCATCTTGCGGTATGTTGGGATGAAGCGGCCCGGGCTAACCTTACATGACATCGTTCATGAGACTTGCTCCACGCTTGACATGCAACTTGTATTGCATAAGTGGCTTTGCGGGTGCCTGTTTCTCCTAGCATAGTTAAGATCCAATTTACAACGGGTGATTAACAATACTAGTATCAATGTTGTGGTTCATGTTCGTAAGTTAGAACGACACTTATTGAAAGCCCCAAACCACGTAAAACATGCAAAGAAAGTAGAGGCATCTAACTTTGTTTTGCGAGGCGCTGATGATGTGATATGGCCATGATTGTGATTATATTTGATGTATGCAATGTTCCTTATTGTAAGTTGGCAACCGGCAGGAGCCATATGGTTGTATTTAATTTATGTTAAGACCCGCGTGTCTATTCAAAGTAGTTGTAATAGTTGAAGCCGGTGGACGACAACCATGGAGAAGCATCATTGACCTTGATGCAATGTCGGTGATGATGGAGATCATGTTCGTGCTAGAAGATGGAGATCGAAAGCACAAAGAAGAAATGCCATATCATATCACATATTATGAATTGCATGTGATGTTAATCCTTTATGCATCTTGTATTGCTTAGTAGACGACGGTAGCATTATAAGATGATCCCTCATGCACATGAATTTCAAGTCATAAAGTGTTCACCCTTAGTTAGCACCGTTGCTAAAGCTTGTTGTTTCGAAGCACCACGTGATGATCGGGTGTGTTAGATTCTACAAGTGTATACAACGTGATCAAGCCAGATTTGCTCATGCGGAAACTAAGGTTTGATCTTGACGAGCCTAGCATGTACAGACATGGCCTCAGGAACACGGATTACCGAAAGGTAGAGCATGAGTTATATAGTAGATATGATGAACATGTTGATTGTTCGCCATTGAAGCTATATCAACTCTCGTGATGATCGGTTTTGATGTGGTGGATTTGGTTAGGTGATCACTAAAACAATGTGAGGGATATTGTTTTGAGTGGGAGTTCACCTAGATTAATTTAATTATTAATTAGAACTCAATTTATCATAAACTAAATCAAAGTGAATTTGCATAGCTGTTGTAGTCATTGGCATCCGTTTACCACCTTGCGCTTAGTTATAATTGAGATAATAGAACTATAGAATTCTGGTTAGTTACTTTACGAACTGGTATCGTATGGTTTTGAAGTGTTAATCTAAAGTTTAAAAGTCCTATTGCAAACTTTCAGTAAGTTCCGGTTACTCCATGAAGTTTAATAATTAGTATTAAATCAAGAGTAACAATTCCAAGTGTTAGTGTATAAGTATCATGTTTGTTTCCATGATTCTTGATATTCAAAGGATTGTCTTAATATCAAGGTTATCTAGGATCTGAAAGAGTTGTTTCGGAAACCATGATGTGTGGAAGATATTGTGATATCTGAAACGAAGTTTTGGTTGCAACATGATAGAGTATAGTATGGCTAAAGTCATGTTCTCATATTTGATGAGAATTTGCAAAAGGTTGGAGACACTAGTTGTCCTAATCGTCCAAAAGGATTTGGAGAGCAACATTATACTCATGATTCACCGTTATAAGCTAAAAGTAGCTTGATCATGGATAAATCCATGATAAGGGTGAATATTTGATGTAGGTAAAATGTTTACCACACCAAGAGATTACTAAAGAAAGGAATTTGAAAGAACACCAAACATTAGATAATGGTGATCTACTTCAAAGTGCAAATCCAAAGACATTGGTATTTAACTATACATGCTTTGGACTATGTGTCATATGTATGACTCCACTATTGATGTTGATAGATTCTTTCAAATAGAAAAGGAAATCAAAGAGAATCTCATAAATATATGGCGAAAAGAAAAGACTAGAATTGTTCAGCTTGAGTATATAGATGATATACGTGTTATGGCTATATTCTTTGCTTATTAAACAATGTGGTTCTTAAGTATTTGATACTGAATTTGTTGGTGTGAATCGTCATACGAAACAACACAATTCATGAACTACAATGGCCTAAGTAACTAGCAAAAGAATATGTGATGATGTTCATCGAGAACAAATAAAGGGTTATTGTGTTGCTCGTTAAAACATCAAAACTTGCCTTCAAAGATTTTTTTTATCAGGTATTATGAGAACAAAAGGGTTGTTCAAATAATTGCCGTAATCCATAAAAGATGGATTCGCAAATCTCGTTGGAGACATCACATCCATAAAACTAGTGCTAAAAATGTCGAAAGACAAATGATTGAAAGATCACTTCGGAAGTGACATTGCCGTTTAAATTATATTGGAAAAAAACATGAAGAAACTCCATGTGGATGGAATTTTGGAGTCTTTTGATTTTTGATCAAATGACGCTTGTGAAACTTTCCTAGAGATAATTAAAACTTCGTTCATAGGCCAAAAGGGAACGAATGACTAGCTTATTGGAACTTGTACATATTGTTGTACAAAATCCATTATGTATAGTCAAGAGCGATGGATTTCAACTTCATGTGCTTTCTCCGAAAATTTGAGTGAATATATGAATATTTACTTAATAAGGATGAAGTGTGAAATATTTGAAAAGTTCAAAGATTTTCAAGATGAAGTGCAAAATCATTGTAACAAGAATATAAATAGTTTATGATAAGATTATAAAGGAAGATATTTGAGTTACAAGTTTAGCATAATACCTAAGATTTAAGGAATCGTTCCGTGGATTTACATTTTCCCGAAACAACATAAGAGTATGGAGCGTTCGAGATATGTAATTAAACCTTGTTTGACATGGTAAGATCGAAGGTATAATTCATAAAATTGCCATTGTATTTTAAAGATTAAAAGCTTTAGAGATTACCGTTTTTTCCACTGAAAAGAGCTTCATCATAATCCGTTGAAATGACACCATATGTTATGGTTTGGGATAAAACCCAAGTTGTCCTTTCTTAAACATTGGTATGCTATGCATAAGAAAGATGTTTGCAACCAAAGTCGGATGAACCTATCTTTGTTAAGTATTCCTCCATAACACCGAAGACAAAAGTGTTTGTCACTTAGAACGTCAAGTTTCTTTTAGAAGGAATTTTTCGTGAAAAGATAAGTGGGAGGACAATAGAACTTTGATAAGGTTAAAAGAACCTTAGCTATATGTGCAGAGTCTTGCAAAGGTCAAAAGTGTTCGGAGGCAAGAACAATGCTCATGGCTCACGTGCCTCAAAGGTTGTGGTCACGGAGATCTAAGTTCCTATTGAAACAAGTAGATCGGTAAACAATCAAATACCAAGATTTGAGGTTGAATCATTATTTGAGAATAATGAACCGACTACATGCAAAGAAGCGATGATGGGCCCGACTCCGTCAAATGGCTTGAAGCCATAAAATCCGTGATAGTTCCATACACAGAAATCAAGTTTTGAACTTGAAGGACCCTCGAGAAAGGTGTAAGACCTTACAGGTTGTGTCCGGATCTATAAAGAAATAGACATGGATGTTTTACATCTATGAAATAGTCGACATGTTGGGAAAGAGTTCACAAAATGTTCAAAGGTTGACTATGACAAGATTTGATCTTTCATAGTGATATTTAGTCTAGACGGATTAATGTAGCAACCACTACATATAATTTGTTATATGGTAGTTGAATAAACAAAACAAGTTCTTCTAATAGAATCGTTACCTAGGACATGTGCATAACACGGTCCATAGGGTTTTGTTAATTCAAAAGGATGCTAAAAGCATATGCAAACTTCAATGGTTAAAGTGAGCATCGCGGAGTTGGAATCTTCACTGTGATGAAACTGTTAAAGGAGTTTAAAAGTTCATCAGAGACGATGGAGATGCTTGCATTTGCAAGAAATTAAGTGGGAGCGCTAAGACATGTTTCTAATACATTATGTGGAAGACATATTGTTGATTGGAAATAATGTATCTTTTATTAACACATATTAAGAATTTCATCTCGATGAAAGACTTAGGCAAAACCCAAATATTTGGCATCAATAGACGCTAATATGGTTGTGCCGTATACATAGACGAGATATTGAATGAGTTCAATATAGAAACTACAAGAAAGGTTCTTGTCGCACAGAAAGGATTGAAAGAGTTCAAATGTTGATAATATATTCAAGTGTATTGACATTTGGTAAAGTGAAACAAATAATCAAGTATAGATTGATACTTGATGTATGAAATCACAAAGAGTATTTATATCAATCATACTGTGATATGTACAAATCCAGATATGTCCTATGCTCTAAATGTTGTGAGCATATACCAGAATGATTCGTAAGATGATCATTGGACAATAGTAAGGATATTCTTATGATCTTTTGGAAGAACTAAGAGTATAATGTTTGTAGAAGTGACAAATAGATGGTTAGTTCATTGTAAAAGTACTACATTGATACTAGTTTTGTCACAAAGTACAAATTAAGTTTATCTCAATCTAAACTAAGGGTGGCACAATATAATGGAAAGTGAGTTCCATAATGGATTTGGATGAGTTCCAAAGTTAAGACATTGTGACAGATACTACAACAAAGGCTAAGTATATGACTGCTATTTTAGCAGAAAAGAGGCATTTGTGTCAAGTAGTTTGTTATCAAACTAGGTGTAGTTCAGGTGGGATAATACTATGAAGATATATAGTGCGACAATATTATCAACATGTTTTAACCCCAAAGAGCTAAAGGTCACACCGAAAGACCAAATTTGTACAAAGCCATCTCATTAGAGAATGAGTGATGCGTAGAGACGCAAAGACATGCAATTACACACGGACCTGGAAGTGTCAGATCCGGAGATCAGTTGACCACTAGCAATCGTGTACATACAACACCGGAAAGCCATAGGTGTTGAATACACAAAGGTTTGAAACTAGATTATTGACTCTAGTGCAAGTGAGAGACTGTTGGAGATATGCCCAAGAGGCAATAATAAAGTGGTTATTATCATATCTTCACACTTATGATAAACGTTTACATAACATGCTATAATTGTATTAACAGGAAAAACATTAATACTTGTGTGATTTGTAAACTAAAATAAGAGTCCCTAGTAAAGCCTCTTGTTAAACTAGCTTGTTGGTTAATATATGATCATGGTTTCCTGATCATGAACATAGAGATGTTATTAACAACAGGATCATATCATTAGGAGAATGATGTGATGGACATACTCCTATAGATAAGCGTAGCATAAAGATCAAGTCATTTCAATAGTTCAATTGCTATATGCTTTCTGATACATAGTAACCTAATTCCTTCGACCATGAGATCATGCATATCACCTTTTCTGGATGGATGCTTTGATGTCATCAAACACCACACCGTAACAGGGTGGCATTGAGTGTTCAGAAAGTATTGGTTGAAACACATGGATCAAGAGTGGGATTTGTCCATCCATATGACGGATAGATATACTCTGGGCCCTCTCGGTGAAATGTCATCCAATTAGCTTGCAAGCATGTGACTGGCTCACAAGGGATCACATATCACGGGAACGAGAAAAGAGTACTTATCAGTAACGAGGTTGAACTAGGTATGCAGAGATACCGACGATCATAACCTCGGATAAGTAAACTATCGTGAGACAAAGGGAAATTGGTATCGTATGTAAGTGGTTCATTCGATCGCAAAGTAATCATAGAAATATGTGGGAGCCATATGAATTTCCAGATTCCTCTATTGGTTATTGTTCGGAGAAGTGTCTCGATCATGTCCGCATAATTCATGAACCGTAGGGAGACACACTTAAGGATTCAACGTTGTTTGAGTAGTTATGGTATTATGATAAAGAGACCGAATATTGTTCGGAGTCTCGGATGGGATCCGGGATATCACGAGGTGATCCGGAATGGTCCGGAGAATAAGATTCATATAAGGAAAGTCCCGTTTCGGAGTTCGGGAATGATTCCGGTGTTTTCATCGGGAATGTTCTAGAAGGTTCCGGAAGGTCCGGCACTCCGGGGGGGAAAGGGTACATGAATGTGTCATTGCATATTGGAATGATTGCATCATGTACTAAGTGTTCTTGCTGTTACAAATAAAGGATTAAATTGAATCCTAAAACAGAAAAGTCAAATGGCCAGTTTAAAAGTCAAACGGCTAAAACAGGAAACTGTGGGAAACAAGCAAGAGGTGGTTGGAACCGACTTGGGGGAGGAGTCCCTCCAAGCCGGCGCGCCAACTAAGGCCGACTTGGGGAGGGACTCCCCTCCCCTTGGCCGCCCCTCCCACCTATAAAAGGAGGGGCAGGGCCTCCTCCTCTAGACACACAAGTTCCTATCCTCTAATCTCCGGTTTAGAGCCGTTTTGGTTTAGAGCTTCTAATTGCACTAGCCTTCGGTTTAGAGCCTTCTAATTGGTGTGTCTAATCCCTAGACCACTAATATCTCTCTCTCATACTCCACCATACTCGCTCCGGCTTGAAGCCTCATGGATCTCCTCTACTTAGGTACACGCCGTTGTCAGGAATCGCGAGGAGAGTGCTACAACCTCCATTTCTTTGGAAGGGAGAGGAAGGTCTTCACGAGCACCGAACGTGATCGACTACTGAAGCCGTTAACGCATACGGAAGGATCGTCTACGCGATCTTGAGATCGGAAGTGTACGACTACATCACCCACGAGAATCTGCTCTTGTTAACCGCTTTGGAATCTTCGAGGGTAAGTTATTCCATCGACTCGTTGCTACAATCTAGTAGATATATCTTGGCTTGTTTGTTTGTATGCGATAGAAATTTTTTGTTTTCCATGCTACGAACCCCTACATTTATTTCACCTAAGAAACATTTTACAAACAATGAAACAAACAAACAAGGTGGGTTTAAAAGAATTCAAAACCAATGCATACACATATGCATGCATTCCTAATTTTATTTAGAAAAGTTTTTGTTAACCCTAAATGTGAGGATTAGAATTTGATGATCCAAGTTTAGAATTTTTGGGATGTTACAAACCTTTCCCCCGTAAACTCCGTCCTGATGTGAAGAGATCTGGAAACTCCGTCCTGATGTGATCTTCGCGCTCCCAGGTAGCTTCCTCTTCTGTGTGGTTGCTCCACTGAATCTTGAGAAACTTGATACTTCGGGTTCGGGTGGTCCGAAAAGCTTCTTCCAGAATGCGGATGGGTACTTCGGGATAGGTTAGGTCATCGTTGATCTCTATGGTCCGATGATCGATATTTTTGAACACTTCGGACTTCTCGGGGACTTCGAGACATTTGCGAAGTAACGAGATATGGAACACATTGTGCACAGCTGACATCTCTTCAGGTAGTACCAATTGATATGATACTTCTCCTCGACGGTTCAGAATTTTGAAAGGTCCGATATATCTGGGGGCTAACTTTCCTTTAAGTTGGAAACGCTGCATTCCCTTCAATGGCGACACTTTCAGATAAACAAAATCTCCTATATTGAAGGCGAGGTCTCAACGTCTCTTGTCGGCATAACTCTTCTGTCGGGATTGGGCGGTCTTGAGGTGCTCACGAATCTTGTGAACCTTCTTTTGTGCTTCTCGGAGGATGTCCGGTCCAAAAATCTGACTCTCTCCTACTTCCGACCAGTTCAAAGGGGTGCGACACTTTCTTCCGTACATGAATTCAAATGGGGCCATTTGCAAACTAGCTTGATAACTATTGTTGTAGGAAAATTCTGCAAACGGCAGACAGTCTTCCCACTTGGATCCATATTCTAGCACACATGCTCTCAGCATATCTTCGAGTATTTGATTTACTCGCTCCGTTTGTCCATCGTCGAGGGTGATCTGTTGATCTTTGAAATCTAGGCGGGTTCCTAAACCTTCTTGGACTTTCTTCCAGAATCTCGAGGTAAACTGAGTTCCTCGATCCGATACGATGTTCTTGGGGACTCCATGCAAACTAACGATTCTAGCGATGTACAACTCTGCTAGCTTCGAACTCTGATAGGTGGTTTTGACGGGCAAGAAATGGGCGACTTTGGACAATCTGTCCACTATGACCCAAATAGAGTCATTTCCCCTACTAGAAGTAGGTAGTCCAGTGATAAAGTCCATTCCTACAGAATCCCATTTCCATTCCGGAATCTGTAATGGTTACAACAATCCAGCGGGTCTTTGATGTCATGCCTTGACTCGCTGACATATATCACACTTGGCGATATAGCTTCCGATTTCTCTCTTCATCTTATGCCACCAAAATTGCTCTTTCAAATCTTGATACATCTTAGTTCCTCCGGGATGGATAGAATAAAGAGTATCATGAGCCTCCTTCAAGATGACTTCTTTTAACTCAGAATCTGATGGTACACAAAGGCGTCCTTTGTACCACAAAACTCCTTCTTCGTCCTCGGTGAATCCGGGTACTTTGCCTATACCGATACAACGCTTGATTCCGTCGATACTGGCATTACCCTTCTGCGCCTCTTTAATCTGACTGATCAAAGTGGGCTGAAGTTCTATGCTAGCCAAAAATCCTTCACTTACTAACTCTATTCGAAAATCTTCCATCTCTTTGTGCAAACTTGGTTGCTCCTTCAAAATCATGGAGTTCAAGTGGCACGGCAATCTGCTAAGGGCATCGGCTACCACGTTGGCTTTACCAGGGTGATAGTGAATGTCCAGGTCGTAATCCTTGATTAGCTCAATCCATATTCTCTGCCTCATATTCAGCTCCTTCTGAGTGAATATATACTTTAGGCTCTTGTGATCCGAATAAATCTCACAACGGTTTCCCATCAGGTAATGTCCCCATGTCTTCAGGGCTAGAACTACGGCTGCGAGTTCGAGGTCATGGGTTGGGTAATTTTGTTCATGTTGCTTCAATTGTCTCGATAGATAAGATATAACTTTGCCTTCTTGCATTAGCACATCCGAGACCAATCTTGGATGCGCTACAATACACATCGAAGGGCTTCGTGATATCCGCATGATCAAGATTGTGGCTGAAATCAATCTCCTTTGAGTTCTTGAAAACTCGCTTCACATTTGTCGGTCCATTCAAACTTCTTGTCCTTCTTCACGGTTGGGTCATGGGTGCAGCGATACTAGAGAATCCTTCTACAAATTTGCGGTAATATCCCGCCAATCCGAGAAAAGCACGAACTTGGGTTTGAGTGGTTGGGGCTTGCCATTCTTCTACATCTTTCACTTTGGCAGGGTCAACGGCAATTCCTCCAGCTGATACAATGTGACCGAGGAATCCTACTTCCTGTAACCAGAATTCACATTTGCTGAACTTGGCATACAACTGATGCTCTCTAAGGGTTCCTAGAACGGTCCTTAGGTGTAGCTCATGTTCTTCTTCTGATTTGGAATAAATCAGAATGTCATCGATGAAAACAACGACAAACTTATCCAGGAAGTCCATAAAAATCTTATTCACGAGGTTCATGAAATAAGCGGGGGCATTGGTTAATCCGAAAGACATGACGGTATACTCATACAATCCATATCTGGTGGTAAAGGCAGTCTTTGGAATATCCTCTGCACGAATTTTGAGTTGATAATAGCCAGTCCTAAGATCAATCTTAGAAAACACTTTGGCACCGGTCAACTGATCAAACAAATCTTCTATCTTAGGCAAGGGGTACTTGTTCTTGATGGTGACATCATTCAACTTCGGATAATCCGTACACAAACGGTTACCTCCATCCTTCTTGTCCACAAATAAGACAGGTGATCTCCATGGGGACGCACTTGGTTGAATCAATTCGATTTCCAACATGGAATCCAGTTGCTTCTTCAGTTCTGCGAGCTCTGACGGGTTCATACTATAGGGTCTCTGGGCTATGGGTCCGGTTCCGGGAATTAGTTCGATGATAAACTCGATATCCCGATCTGGGGGCATACCGGGCAAAACATCTGGAAATACATCGGGGTATTCGCAGACTATCCGGACTTGGTCAATGGTAGGTTGGGCTATACTCTTGTTGCATTTGAATTGGTGAGGTAAGGTTTCAGATATATGTTCGACTGATATTCCGGCTGTACTGGTCATGGTGATGGCCTTCTTAGCACAGTCAATCAATCCTTTATGTTTGGACATCCAATCCATTCCTAGTACTACTTGCAAACGTTTAGTTCCGAGTACTATTAGGTTAGCATAAAAATCTATGCCATGGATTCTGATAGGGACAGCCTTGCAAATTTGCCTAGCCTTAGTGGTTGATCCGGGAATTTGTACAATCATCACATGCTTCAATTTGGTTGGTTGAATTTTATTGGTGCAGGCAAATTCTTCGGTGACAAATGAATGCGATGCACCAGAGTAAAACAACACTCTTGCAAGTATTGAATTAACAGAAAACATACCCAGCACAACGTCTGGCGCTTCCTGAGCTTCTTCAACATGCATGAGAAAAAGACGGCCATTGCGGTTGAGTGAATTCCCTGGGGCAAATCTTCTCCCTAGCTGGACACGACGCTGTTGCTGAGCTGGGGCATTGGCATTGGGGGCTGTAGCATTCTTCTTGTTGGGGCACTCGTTGGAATAGTGGCCTTTATTTCCACAGTCATAACAGGTCACTTGCGACTTGTCCTTGGCTGCGACAGGCACAACATTGCTTCCAGTCCTCGGGGCAGTGTTGGGGTTGGCGGTAGCATTGTTGGTGTTGAACTTGGGTGGGGCACGGGTGAAATTGCTAGAGTTGCCGGGGTTGTTGTGATTTCCTCCTGGTCTAGGGTTTCCACGGTTGTAATAGGTTGTACGATTCATCGGGGGTCTGTTGGTTCTTGGGGCAAATCCGGGAGATGGGTTGGGGCGATACTTTGGGGTCTGATGGGTTCCTGGTTGATGCATCATACGACGCTTGCGGTTCTCATTGGCCTGGTTGATCTTTCCTTCCATCTGGATGGCAGAGTCGACAAGGGCTTCAATATCAACAAAGGGAATATTGACTAACACTGTCTGCATCTCGTCATGCAGACCATTCAGGAACCTTTATTTCTTCTTGGCTTCGGTGTCTATCTCGTCTGGGGCATACCTAGCTAATGACAAAAATTTGTCATGGTATTCCACTACAGTCATCCTTCCTTGCTTCAACTCTCTGAACTCGTCTCTCATTCTCTTGATCAAACCCGGTGGCACATGGGTTCTGCTGAACTTGACCTTGAATTCCTCCCAGGTCATCATCTGGCCTCCGGTCATGGCGCGAACACTATTCCACCATGCCCTGGCATCTCCGGCTAGATAATGGGTGGCGAATAGGACTTTCTCGTTGGGTTCTACTCCGGCGACTTCTAAGTTATTTTCCATGGTTTGCAGCCAATCATCAGCATCTAGGGGTTCTTATGACTTGGTGAAAACGGGTGGGTTGGTATTCTGGAAATTCTTGAGTTTAGATCCGTGGTTGTCCTGATTTCCGTGGCCTTAGTTGTTGTGGGATAGCTGGGCTATCTGTTGCAGAGTGGCTAGGTTGGCTTGACGTTCCGCTCTTTCAGCTTCGCGGTCAGAAGTCAACATTTGCAGAATCTGCAACATCGGGTCCGGGGCTGAACCACTTCCTCCACGTGGCATCTGAAGGTTGATATAGATCATGAGAAAAGAGGGAAATTTCTAAGGTTTTGGGTCTTTGAAAAGTTTTTAGAGTTTGACTCAGGTTTTTCTAGCAACTTGCTTTTTCATTCATTCATTCACACGATACAACGCACACCACAGCAAGGAAAAACAGATGGTTTTAAGAACCATTCTGGAATCTACGATACAGTGGGACCAACTACTACTCACTATGCTAGTGCTCAGTGCTACTACTCCTCGGAGTCTGTGGCTTCATCATCTTCATCATCATCGTTGAAGGCGAAATCATCCTCATCGGTGAAGAAGTCCATGGCCTGATCCTCCAGAAAATCATCGTCATCGCTGAGATAGGAATAAGGGTCTCCACGAAGATCCTCTCCGGCATTCTCCCTTTCCTCTAACTGCATGTCTCTCTCGTGGATGGTCTCCTCCAGAGATGAGATGCGGTGGCGAAGACGGGCAATAATGCGCTCCTTTTTGTCAAGCTGACGGCGGCGAGACTTGCGATCCTTTGCTAGCATGGCGATGGTCTGGTCCTTCGTCTTGATGATGGCAGACTTGTGGTTGCAATAGTCATGGCAGTTGTCCAATTCCTGCTGACAATCATACATCATGAAGCTAAGGTGGTCCAATTGAGTCTTCAGCTCGGGGTGGTATGGAGCTTCCAGTGGTTGTCCATTTGCATCACGTCTTGGGTAAAACTCAAAGCGAGTACCCTTGATCTGATTGATGCTCTGCCCACACAGACGGGAAAGAGCTTCCTGCATTGCTCTGGCGAGTCCATCGAGCCAGTTGTTTTCCCTCAAGGTATACTGAATTCCCTCTGCAGTGGGAGGTTAAATCTTCCCTCGGAGACTTGCAACAATTAGCCACTGCAGGTCTTCTCCTCCTTGATCATTGAGCTGAGCTCCAAAGAACTCGGGGTGCGGACGCTCCAGAAGTTCCGAAAGCTGATCCAGATCCCTCTCAAAGATAAGGTCTCCACCATTCCCCAGTTGGTAAAACCTTCTGTACTTCACGTCCATCTATAAAAATAGAGGATGAGTAGATTAGCAGAGTGATCAAGTGTGTCAAAATTTTATCTATTTTGCAAGAGTTTTTTGAGGAACATGAATTTTTATGAAAGAATTAAAGAGGTAAGAATGAGAATAAGTTTTCGTAAATATTTGTTTTCCTTGGTTTTGAAACTAAGTTTTTGGTTCAACATCCAATCTAACTAGGGTCTCCTATGGTCAGGATGGCTCTGATACCAACTTGTTAACACCCGGATTTTTCAATCCTAGATGCCTGTTATGCCATACATCGCAATCCTGTGGATTACCATTTTGCGAGACATAACAATTGGATACCATAGTACTTCATCCATTACAAGCGATACATAAGTTCTTACACAAATAGGGATATCATGATCCGTTCTTAATACAACATCAAGCGGAATACGTAATAACGGTAGCGTAGGCGAAACTCCATCTTCGGGATCACAGGCAATCTTGACGATGGGAGATGATCCTAGTTGTCGTAACCTTCACGGGGTCCATCTTCCGTACTCCTCTTCATAGTCCGCCATGGAATAGCCAGGACAAAGCCATGAGTACTCTTTAAGTACTGCAAACTAATACTAACAGGTAAAGGGGTTTTTGTGGATAATAGGACACTAGGCTCTAGGGTTGTTTTGCAAAAGCCAGATTTATCTCTACTAAGTTCTGAAGCTAGTCATAATTTTATAACTCCTACGTGGGATCTTGTAACTCAGGTCACAACTCTGTTGTGGTCAAGTCAAAGTCTCAATTCATTTCACAAGTCATTTTGAAAAGTCTGACGGGGGAACAATATGGACACTCCAACTGTCCATAATCATGACGCTATTCGAATAGTTTGACACTCTGCAGAGATTGTACACTTTCACCACAATATTCGATACATCCGTCAGGAACAAATCCTGAATTCACCATACTCAGTATGCGGATAATCAATCCTAACCTTTCAATTACACGCCCTAGTATAAGCACCTCTCCTATGAGTTTGGCCTCCCAACCATGACCAGCTGTCATCTTGGGTACTGCACAGGTGGACAATCTTCACAAGGTAGCCTCAGCTCAGACCTTGGCCGTGAGGGAACTAATACTAAGGAATATAAGTTTCCAGTCAATCCCTACCCAGTATTCGGGTATTGTGGTTGTACGCAAAAATTGGAATGGTATCGCATCCAGACAACCATCAGTTTTAAAAAGGGCTAAGGCTCATGCCTCAACATTTTTATCACCAGAATCCTCAAGGGTTCGGAAACACATGTCCAAAACTTTTCAGTAGAATGATCCATCATTCTAAGGTTTTTATAACCATTTTTCCACCAAGTATTCCCATCTAAAGTTGATCAAGTTTTATGCTTAGCACTAGCATCTAAGGTAGGGGGGGGTAGTACTGATGATGGGGTAGTAACTAGTGGAGTTTCAACTAAGTCCAACCTTATATCTTAGGCTGATATCAAGGTTTCTAGCTTAGGCCAATTTAATGCTCTTTATGCAACTTTCAGAACCTTTCCAGTATCTAAAAGTTACTTCAGTCAAATCTAAGTTGAGGCTTTGCTAAAGAAATAAAGTAAGGAGCTTGCAAGTAAAACTAGGATTGGTTTATCAAGTAGGTATGATCTCATAGGCTTAAAGCATATGATAGGCATAGTAACAAGTAGGGGTTTGTTGCATCAGTAGGGTAATCTTGCAAGGGTTAGCTTGCATTGGTATAGTATCAACTTGCATAGTTAAAGTATCTTGCAAGTGTTAGCTTGCCTTGTGCAGAGCAGTGGTTGAAGTTCTCCTCGGCTTCTTCTTCGTAGTATCCTCCTTCCTCCTCGTATCCTTGGTCGGTACTAGTGTCTATGAATAATTACACAATACACAATCACCAACCAATACTTAACTACTTGCAATCATCACACACAAGGGTCTTATAGATGATCTAACATCATCTCTAACCTTACAAGGTTAAGGCTTGATTTGATTCTTTTTATTTTTAGAAAAGTAATTTCTACTCATTGATAAACTACTTAAGATTTAATATTCTCCAAACCAAACATGGGATCATGTTGACACATGTCATCACCACATATTGTAGTCTATGGGAATGTGATTTAAAGTGGTGTCCCAATTTAATAAGGTTTTACCCATTTATTTTAATTAATTAAAGTGGCTAGAAATGCTTATGTAGCATTCTTTTATTACTTGAACATTATTTCTGCAAGTAAACCTATATATTTTTATATATTCTGAAAGGTATGGTTCAATGTGATTTTTGAGAGTTGGAAACAACTCAAAAGCTTTTATGGTTTAAATTTGAAAAATGTTTGAATGCAGAAAAGCTTATGCCTTGTTATTTTTACTATGGGTGATCTACAGATCCAAATGACTTGAATCCAACGGGCTTGGATTCAGCATTCACAGACCTTTCCAACAAAATTGGTTTCATTCAATTTGGTGCACTGAATCGATCTGGGTTGATTTTTGAAGTTGGGTACAGAAGTGTGTTTGAATTTAAAAAGAAAAAGGTTTAATTTGAATCGCTGGGCTGCGCGGGAAAAATTACTGGGCCGGCCTGCTAAGCGCAGTGCTCCCGCGGGCTGCTTAAGTGGGTGTCCCCACTCGTCAGTGACACGGGGCTGGGCGAAGCGGTATGGGGCAACGTGGATCGTTCGATCTAGTTCTAATCCAACGGCTGGGGGTCATCGTCGACGCAAGACAACTCCGGCGAGAACGAAACCTAGCGCGGCCAGTGAGGGGTGCTGAGGGCTCACCGGGGTACGGGCGAGGGTCGGTGAGGCGGGCGAACGATGAAGTCGACGACGGTGAATCTCCTGGTACTGGTGGCTTCTCCTGGGGCGACTTCAATCGCTGGCTCCCTTCTTCTCCAGAGGCGGCGGGCTCCGGTGAAATTCTGGCGGGGTGGTGCTCGCCTTGCTCTAAGAACGGTGTGGCACGATCAATGAGGAGAGGGGAGTGAGATGGTGTGAAGAAATCGTGTGGGGGTGGCTTCTATTTATAGTCGAGCAAGGGGACCGTCGGGGCGCACGGTGAGCTCGTCGGGGGCGAGGTTACAGGCGGCTAAAGGCATGGGCAAGGGTAGGGGACGGTGCGATGTCTCCTGGCGATGCTCAACGACATGGTCTCGAGGCATGGGGCGGTGCGGCTTGGTCTGGAATGGGAGATGCTCTGCGCGGCAGAGGCGGCGTCTTCGATGGCGGGCGGTGGCTGTATGGCACGGGGCGGTAAACGGGGATGTCTGGCAGTCTCCTGGGTCGGTGGTGATCGTGTGTGCACGCGGTAAGGGCGGCGCGCGGTCTGTGGGCGCTGGTCGAGGGTGGTGCTCCGGCGCGCGCTCGGCATGCTCTCTGGCGGTCTGGGCGCGGCTTGTGCGCGTAGTACAGGGCTTGGCAACGCTCGCGGCCGGGACAGGGAGTGGCGGTGGACGGTGGGCAGCCTCCCAGACATGCTGGCTAGGCTTGCTGCTGCTCCTAGCTTGCTGTCGACTATGGGATGGCAAGAGGGTGCTCGGTTATTCACCATTGATGACAATGGCAAGCTCACAGTGGTGCTAGTGCCTGGCTAATCTTCCTAGATGATCTACTGAGTTGTGTTTAGCTAAATGGGGAACCAGTTAGGCAAGAATCACTGCTCACAATAGTGTTTGATGTTTGTTTGATTTGTGTCTACAACCTGTTTGATGAAATGGCCGCATGAAATCAAGTTTTGAATTTTGAAATGAATTTTGGTAGGTTTGCTAGATTGGTGCTGGTGAGTCTGCAGATGCTTGGGTTTTGAAAGTTGAGCTTGTTTGAGTGGTTTTTGAATAAGTGGGATCTTCCCATATGATAAAGATTCAATTTTGAATTGTCATTTAAACTATGCATTTGAAAGTTTCTGGATGATCACAAGGTGGGCCTTGATACCTTGTTATGAGTACATTCAAGGGGTGCAAAGATCCAGAAAATTTTCTGTTAGGTTTTGAAAGTTTGAGACAGCCAAAGTAGGCATGGGAGTTAAATTGGTCAAAATGACCATTCCCTTAATATATTTGTTTTGATTTACTTGTCTTTATGAAAAGTGTGGGAAATGTTTTACATAATGTTTATTTCACCTAAGAAACATTTTACAAACAATGAAACAAACAAACAAGGTGGGTTTAAAAGAATTCAAAACCAATGCATACACATATGCATGCATTCCTAATTTTATTTAGAAAAGTTTTTGTTAACCCTAAATGTGAGGATTAGAATTTGATGATCCAAATTTAGAATTTTTGGGATGTTACAAAGAGTTCTAATGAGATCCAATACGGAAAACTCCTGTATCTTGTGCTTCAGAGAAGTAGCAAAGTTCCTCCATGAATGGGGAAGCTTGGCAATAATACCCCCGGCAACAAACTTGTCCGGTAACACACAGGAGAAGTACTCAAGCTCCTTGGCCAGTGCCTGTATCTCATGAGCCTGCTCAACGATGGAGCGGTCATCAGACATCTTGAAGTCATAGAATTGCTCCATGATATACAGTTCACTACCAGCGTCCGAGATCCCAAACTTGGCCTCGAGAGAAGCCCACATGTCCTTGCCATTATCAAATGACATATAGGGTTCAATAATGTTCCCCCCAAGCACGGACAACAGAGCAGCCCTGAACAGCTTGTCAGATTTCTAGAAAACTTGCTCCTGAGCAGGAGTAAGCTCTCCCTCGGGCTTGCCAAGAGTGACGTCATAGCAGTTCATGTTCTCAAACCAGAGAACTGCTCTCACGCGCCATCTCTTATAGTGCGTACCCTCAAAAACAGGTGGCTTCACATATGCCACAAAACCACTTGGAGTAAATTGCCTATAATAAGATTTTTGGATTGTTGGAAATATGAGCAATTTACCAAGTGATTTATACGAAATAAACAGCAGGTAAAACATGACTAGAATAATTGAAAATAAACTAGCCAAGTAATCTGACATAAAGTGTGCATAGAGCTGCAGATAGATCGAAATAATCTGAACAAGATGAAGAAAGAAAACATACAGCAGTGTGCCGGAGTTGGAGTTGTCACCCATGTCGTCGAGGAAGAGGTTCTCGATGACAGGGAAGAAGTCGTCGTTGGGGAAGATGTCATCGGCGTCGGTGAAGGAGTTCGTGATGAAGCCAGTAGTTGCGCCGATAGCGCTCCCCAAAAAACTTATCGCCCTTCTCCCGTACAGGACTCAAAGAGGCGGGGTTCCGAAGACCTGCTGTCCCGGCTCGCGGTGCATGCCGCAAGACAGGATGGGAAAGAACTGGTGCAAACCTCCTTCAACTAGCAATGTGGGACTAAACATTTGTCCCACCTCTTGCCATGCATGAATGGGCCACATGGGCCTCTAGTCAGGAATTATTAGAATGGAAAATGGGCTGGGCTATTTGGGCCAAAATTCCAACAATATCTAGCGGTGGATCTACAGGTTATAGCTATAGAGGAGATATAGAAAAAATAAACAGGTGATAGATAGTTGGAGATGCATGCTTGAAGGGCCTGTATGTAGTTCGTGAGGTTGTTAAATGCTCCTATGTGCAATAAACGGCATATATCGTCCAGGTCTGCCATTATTTGACTTCAAGGTACATGGCATTTTATTTTGCTTGGTAGTATCATTTGTTTAACGATTTCATGAAGAAAAATCTAGTCGGTTACAAAGTGATATATTTGTGAAACCACCGAAGCAAAAATAGAGGCTTTACTTGGTTGACGAACATTTGCTTTTATTTCTTTCCTCGCATTTTTTATGGTGTGGTCGTGCAAGGGAGAATTAGACCATGAGTAGTATTTACACACATATTCTCTATGTAATGTGATAAAAGAAAGCGTGTCATTTGAATTTTGCCCATATAAGGAAACAAAATATGAATGGCCCACATATATTTTTGTTGTAGAGAGAAAAAATTAAGATTAAATCCGAGGAGACATTTTGTGAGACCACCACAGAAAAATAGAGGATTTACATGGTTGACTGACATTTACTATGTTTCTTACTCTTTTCTCACATTTGCTACGGTAGTACCATGGGTAGTATTTCAACATATATTGTCCATCAAGATAACGTGATAAAAAAATCGTGTCATTCGAATTTTTCCTATTACATATGAGGAAACAAAGTCTGAGTGGACGGCATATATTTTATTGTGAGAGAAAAAAGTACGATTAAATCTGAGGGCACATTTGTAAGACCACCAGAGCAAAAGGAGAAGATTTACAGCCTCCCGAGTCTGAGGTTGGCAGCCTCCCAAGGGTTGTCTTGGTCGTACAAGCGTTCTGACCTGGCTTACTATCGATCCACGAGTTGTTCCAAGTGTTAGACGATAAGCTGGAAGTTCATAAAAACGACCTGACTCAAAGACACCATGGGTCTTGTGTGTTGATTTCAATGCCCCTACAACACATATACATATGGGAAAAAATGTAAGTGTTACAACATATATAGGTTAAAATGGTCTAGTACAGTCAATTTCACATGACAACACACCTTGTGTTGCGTCTTTCTCAAGGAGGATGGAAGCTAAGGTCCACATTTCTTGTTCGGCAATTTGCCACTGTCATGTGACGAGCTACACGTTTGTCCCACATGTGCAGAACAACGAACTCCCCCCTTTTAAAGTATGACTCATTTAGCGGCCACACGATCAAAGGTAGCCAGAATGGTACTTAATGTTCACCAGTATGACATCTCGGCATCCTTTTAAAGTATGACTCATTTAGCGGCCACAAAATCAAAGGTAGCAAGAATGGTACTTAGTGTTCATCAGTATGACATATCGACATGGTGTCCTACGCTCAAATGACTTGTTAAATCTTACAGGGCTGACATGCAGCACAATACCAATGACATATATAAATATACCAAAGTACGAATTAGTCCATAAAAATCATTTGCATGGTCTAAAACTGCACTTGGTATGAGCATAGTTTTTATAAAAATTAGTACGCACCTGTGAGCATTCTAATCCTAAGTCTGGCCGTGTCAATGAAATCTCGGTCGGAGCATGCATGATGATGGGAACATTAGGCCCAGCAGGACGAATCTCGGTCCAAGCATGCATGATGATGTCATACTCGGTTGGTATGACCAATTCAAATGTTGGTGGTATATCACTCGGCTGGAACCCTACATATTTGAAGAAGTATATCTCCCCAACATGCAGCTCGTTATTGGATCGATTTGCTTGTTGTCCATATGCTATCGCGTCCATTTTGTCCCCCTGTTCAAACAGTCAAGTTTACTTTATAATAGAGACAAGCTATTGGTGTTATTAGTAAGTAGGTTTGAAAACGAAGAACGCCAATGTTGATATATTTAGAATGGGCACAGTAAATGGTCAAAAGATACCTTATCCCAAACGTCTACAACCTCTACGAATATGTTGTTCAAATAGCCAAGTTTACTCTGATTGTTCTTAGAACTTCTAAATCTATCCCATATATTGTTTGACATGGCATGCTACGAGTTTTTACATGGTTTTGTTACTCACCTGTGTCATGTATAAGTTTATATCTGGTACATGCTTAGTATGCGAATTTTGTTCCTCACTTGTGTCATGTACAGGTTTGTACCTGGTATAGTCCCAGTATGTGAAAAAAGACTGAAGGTGAACTTGAGAACACAAACTGTCCAGGTATGTATACTATCTATCTACTCGATAACATTGTTTGTTTGGGATAGCAAGAAACATAGAAAATAAGAATGCATGTAACTTAGCAATTAGAGATTTTCTCACAGATTGGTTGGCGAGGATGGCGCGGTAGACCATATCTCCTCACCGAGTCTGATTGATTTGTCTAGAAACCCCATCGGAATCTAACATGCATGCTTTAAAAATACACGAATGAGTGAACTTGATTTGATATTGTGTTAATAAAAAATGATGTAGAAACCCAAGAATTTTCCTTCTGAGCAGATGCCAGATGAATGGAGCCGGTTTCGGTACCGCTTCCGGTCCTTGGTGCTTTCACCTCTTCCAGCCGGGGCGTCAGAGGCATGATATTAGTTTGAAGATGAGGTGTTCCAATGTGACAGGAATGGGATCTGGGTACAATTTATAATTTATATGCCATGGGGCGTGCGGGATTAGAGCATCTTCACTTGTTGGACGAATTCAGGCCAAAATTCAAACCTTTTTTGGCCGAACGGAATTTGATTTCGGCTTGGATACTCCCAGTTTCCCACTCGCGTACCCAGGCCGAGTACCAGGCGAACAAAAAACGGCGACATATTTGAATCTTTATCGTTCCCGCCGGCGAGTGCTCGGTCACAAGGTGTTCAACAGAAACGTCCAGAAATTCGGCGACAGATTATTAATACATAACATGGAAAATGACTCTCAGTCATCGACGGTGATGGGCTCCTGCGGCGTGGCCGACGCGGCGTGGTCGTCCGTCTCGCCGTCGGACGGCGAGGGGTTGGAGGAAGTGGAAGCAGAGCTCGACGTGGGGGCGTTTGGCGCAGGGGCGGTCGGCGCAGAGGAAGGGGACGGCGTGATCTCACCCTGAAGGATGGCCTGGCGTTGCGCCATATACCAGGTCTTGACCGGCGAGCTCATCTTCGACGTATCCTCGCCGCCCATCAGGAACTTGAGATCTGTGTCGCGTTTCTTGGCACGTAGTTGGCCTTCTTCTCGGCGAGGTTGGCCTTGATGAGGGCCACCTTTTCCCCTTGTGTCTCCATCAGCTGCTTCCAGCGCTCGTTGGTCTTCTCGGCCCTCTTCTCGGCCTGTGCCCTCGTGTCGGCGATGTATTTCTCGATCGAAGCCTGGAGACGCTCGGCGGGAGGTTTGGCGGCTTTGAGCATCTTCGCCTTCTCCCGTCCCATCTCTGGTCTTCCTTCGCCGGCAGCAGCGGGAGGGGCCTCCGGGTTGTGGACGCCGTCCTTGGTCTTGGAGAGACTCAGGAGAGTGTCCCGCCACTTCTCGCAGTGCTCGATCTCCTCGAAGGCATGATGGAACTTGAACTCCATCTTCATGTCCTCTTTAAACAAAGCAAGTGCACAACGAAGCTGCAAAATAGAAGTGTGTCAAGTGTGTCCAAATGGAAGCGAGTGCATGATAAAGCTAGTGTTCGTGAGTACCTTGTTGTCCATGTTTTCCCCGCTGGCTTGTGTGCGTTCCACCTCTTCCACGCAGCTGTGCCACTTGCTGCATGTAGTCTGGATGATCGCCAATGGTTGGTAATAGCCTTCTCCCCTCGCTCCATGTGAATTTTGCGATACTTTGGGTGGCAAAGGCTACGCTCGTCGAACGCTACCTTCACGCGCCGCCAATAGTTGTCTGAATTCTGGTTGGCACCGGTGATCGGATCCATGCTCACCGTTTTCCAAGCTTCAGCGAGATAGGTGTCCTCAACCACGGTCCACTTGATCCGAGCTTCCACCGAAGTGCCCGGCTTCTTCTTCCCCTTCTTGCCTTTCGCCAGCAGCAAGGCTTTACCCTCAGCGTCCTCTGCCTGCGTCGGCTCGGCCTGCGTATCCTCGGCATCGATGTCGGCGAGATCCTAAGACTCGATGCCGTGCTCGGCGTTGGCCCGGGTCTGCTCTTCCGTGAAGAAGGAGGGTGGCTGGAGGCCGAGCATGCTGCGATCATGTCCTCCATGTACGTCTCGGCCGACATGCCGGCCGGCAGAGTGATCGGCATTCCGCCGAAAATGTTGCGCGCGTCGGCCTCGCCGTATGTTCCTTGCGCCTAGCTTGCGCCAAAAGACAGTGGTCTGCGGCGCAGAGCGGGGCCTGCGTACACCAGAGAGGTGGAGTAGGGGAGGTTGATGTCCATGTTGAAGGCCGAAGGAGGGCGCGATGCCAGGAAGGGGAAGACCATGTTGGGGTTGAAGCCGCCGTCGAACTCGGGGAACGAGGAGTACCTCTGCTGCGCAGCCGCCTGGCTCTCCTGGAAGCCGGCCAGAGAGATCAATGAGAATCCGACGGGCGAGCCGACGCTTGCATGGCTTCCCCAGTTGGGTGGGTACGTCGTCGCCACCTGATTCGCCCTCGCGATGTCTGCTCATCCGCCTTCGCCGCCTTCTCTTGGTCTTGCTGGAGCTTCGCCCTCTCCTTTCTGCCCTTCCGGTCTGCCGATGCCATCTTCCTGGCCGTCTTCTTGGACGCCCACGCGTCGTCGGACATGTCTTCCGGATTCTTCGGCGGCGCTCTCGGCTTCCTCGCCTTCTTCTCCGCCGTATCCTCGCCGAGGATCGATCTGGGTTGGACGAAGCTCTTGGGCGGCATGGTGGGCGGGAGCTTGGCGGAGTGGCAGGAGGGGAATGGGGAAGAAAGGTGGTAGGAGAGAAAGAAAAAGGCGAGAGCTTGGCAAAGTGGCGGGAGTTGAGCCTTCTCTCGCCGACAGAGCTGACCCACGCCCGTTTTCGCTGCGTCCGGCGTTCCCAGGGCGTACCCGGGATCCTTGGTATGGCCTGGGAAGGCCGAACCAAAGTTTGCCCAAATTCGGACGAAAACAGATTCCTAGATACGCGACTGGGCCGGATCGGCATCCTGGGTAGGCGAGTGGAGATGCTCTTAGTGAGACTGGTTATGACGTGAGATTAATTGTAGGGAGACTGAACACTAGGTTATAGGTGGCGTGATTGACTAAATTGTAATGCGCCGTAATTATTGGCGTGATTTATGCGTGTTGGTCATGGTGCGTGACTGGGACGTGATTGAAAAAAACCGAGCATTGTTGATTATCTTTGAGATTATTGGGCTTGACACATACTGGGCGAGCACACAGGTGAGGACATAAGATATTGGGCTTTGAGATGAATGACTTATCGTCGCATGCGGGGCGAGGTTGATCGACTACCAAGCAACCAAAGGAAACGACGTAGTGCTGGTCTTGCAGAAAACGGAACCACTATCTTCTTTTTAGATAGTACAGATACAGATATAGAAGAGACGACATTTAACACCATTCTTTTTGGGCAGTGCTAGGCGTCCTCCGAGGGATAGAAACTTTCCATCCATGGGTTCCCAGCCATCCGATCTGCCCAGATTGTTGGATCTATTTCTGTTATTTCATCCTGTTTTTGCTACAAACGGTCCCGCTTTTGCTACATATAGTTCCGTTTTTGTTACATGTAACAAAAAACGATTTGGTTCAGAAAATAGAAAAACAGACTGGACCTCGCCGGAGATTTCGCCGGAGACCTCGCCGGCGACCGCGTAGCAAAAAACGTTGTGCTAATGTAGCATATCCGGCCTCGCCGGAGAGTCGCCGGAGACTTTCGCCGGTAGACCTTGTCAGAGGATTTCGCCGGAGACCTCGCCGGAGTTCCGCCGGAAATTATGTAGCAAAAAAGTTATGCTAATATAGCAAAACCGGAGAACAATTGTAGCAAAAATTTTGTATTAGTGTAGTTTTTTTTATCGCCGGGATCTCGCCGAAATTCATAGGTGCAGAAATAAGTGTAGCATTTGGAGAACATCAAAATATCAAAATCGAAACGAATACATAGAAAAACATAAATGAGTATATAGCAAAACCAGCCCCTGCTTCATCCAAGGTAGCAACATCATGCACTCATGGTAGCAACATCGTAGACCCAAGGTAGTAGAGTTGTCTGCCGTCGGTAGCAACGGTTTATACCCAGGATAGCAAAAGACACTCGCCATCGGTATAAATGTCGCCGACCATGGGTAGCAACAGAGCCGACCGTCAGTAGCAAATCCATCATTCGTAGGTAGCATGCACGGGATGCGTCATCTCGAATCATCGGTCCCGCTAGATTGGGAGAGAGGGGAACAGATGGGGAAGTGTCTAGGCTATGGTGGCACGGTTGCGCGGTCGTGCTTGTCGGGTGGAGGTCGACGACAGCTTTCCGGAGAGCTTTAGATGAGGGCGGCGAGCTCTGGCAAGGAAAACGCGTGACCAGCTGCGGTGGCACGAGGCGACCTCCGGCAAGCTCCGGCGGTGCGCGCGTGCGAGCTCTAGCGGCGGAGGCGGGGGCATGCAGGGAGCTTTGGCCTGCAGCACGTACCATTGTTCCTCCGGCAGCACCGCCATCTCCCTGCCGTAGGAAGAGCCATGGAGGCGTGCCACGCAATGGCAGCGGAGGCGCCAGCAGGACGTGCGGTGGCAGCGGGGCGTAGCGGCGATGGAGGAGGTGTGGCACATCTGTGACGGAGACGCCGCGGCGCTCAAATCCTGGCGACATGAATCACGTTGAAAATTGGAGGATAAGGAACCGGTGGTGCTGGAACATATCGTGGGTGGGTCCACCCCAACGTGCGCGAGCGACGATTCGGAGGATGGCAACGTGCCATCCCCCGGGGGAAGGGTATCATTTCCCATTCTTTTTTCACATAACCACAACCTTATAGCACCTTCGCTTGTATCGTGGTATTGCCGACGAGTACGCCATGGAGGGGTCCTCACAGTGCGTGTTTAGAGACGTGGGGGAAGGCGGACGGTTGACGTGTACGAGGTAACACAGCTTACCCAGGTTCAGATCCCACAATGGTGGCGGAATCCTACTCCTGCTATAAATCACTATAAGGGCAATACGCCGAGTTACAGGGATTTTTTTCCTGTGCGAGGTGACTAGAAAGTCTAAGTTATCGTGCCCTAAAGGCTCCCATAGGCCCGACTTATATAGTCGCCAGGTCCTAGGGTTACAAGAAAAATTCCTAGCCGGACAAGTTACAGAGTCCTACACTGCTTACAACTAGTCTAGTGTGTCTTGCACTCCAAGGCTCCGGGTACGTCGGTGACTCCTCCGTAGCCTTCCTTTATCCGGCATGGGCCTCCCTTCTGGATCCATCTAACTGGGCCTCCCAGCAGGCCATGGGCCAGGCTACCAACTGTGGGTCACCCGGGTTATCCGGATAGAGGACATGCTATGAGGATACCCATATAGCATATTCCCAACAGTAGCCTTCGGAGAACTTTGAGATCTTGCGCCATCTTGCCTCTTCACGTTAAATGCTCTGTCTAAATGGATGTCGGCAAATCGTCAAGCAATATCTTGTAGTCCTCCCAAAGAACCCTGCAAGGTTTTATCCGTCTACAACTTGTAAGTCGGAGAATTGCTGAATCTTCCATCGTATTCTTCCGTAGCCGGACTGGATCCGTCCATGCCAGAATCTTCCGATGTGATGGTTCACCTGCCAGTGACAGCTAGGGCAACGTAGACATAGGTCATCAACACCTCGTAACTTACACATGCAGAGAACGCAATCATGTCCGTTTTCCCGCGCGAGCGATACGAACTGTTGGCGGCGACGGTTGGCAACATGGCGAAATTTCCACGCACGCTTCCGCACACGTCGTCCACGCGTCAACCATTCGATCGTTTCGCACGAATCTTGATGCCGGAGGCTATAAATTGTAACAACGGTGGAAATTGTACTTTTCACCTCATTCTCCTCTGCATCGTCTTCTTCCTCCAGTGAGCGCCTCCTCGAGCTCTCCGCGCACTCCACGGAAAAACCCTAGCTCCTCGACCTTTCCCAATCACCACCGTAACCTCCCAATGGCCAGCAACAGTTCCGCCCCTTCCATGGCGGCGTCAGGCGATGTCGCGACAAAGACGGCGAGCACCATCATCGTGCCCCCAGAAGGCCTGGTGATCCCCAAATCCGCGGTGGTCGAAACCACCGGCGGTGACCATAACCCAGCGACATCAAGGAGCTAATCATCGAGGGCTACCTCCCTGCGACAGAGGGGCTCACCTGGCGGGCGAGGTCACTCCTTCTCCCCAAGCCGGAGAAAAGGTGTACCTTAAAGCCCAACTGGTACATGGCGTCTCCCTGCCCATCTCCAATTTCTTCCTGGTTGTCCTCAACCATTACCGAGTACAACCTCAGAAACTCTCCCCCAATAGCATCCTCGCGCTTTGTGAGGGTTACTTAGGGATTAGGCCTAGGCTAGATCTCTTTATCTACTTCTTCACCGTCAAGTGGGAAGCCGAAGCTGGTAAGGACGAGCTTAGGAACTATGGCACTATTAGTTTTAAGATCCGGCCTGGCCGGCGGTTCCCCGACATTGTCGGCCATGAGTCCTGTAAGAACTGCCAGCGGACATACTTCTATGGCCCAGATATCCCTCTGGCTGGCCGAGAAGTGACGTACCCGGACTTTGTCGATGGAGCTGCCGCCGAAGCTTCGACATGGAGATCCCAGGCCTACCTTCCCTCCGACATTGTCGCTTCCCGCGCTATAAGGCGGATATAGTGGTTCGTAGAGACGGGTCTGACTGGGTTGGACCTGGCCATGTGCTGGTTCGTCAGTTAGATCCAGCCTCTGCAGCACCGCTCGAAGTTGATGCATGAGTATACCAAGGAGAGGAAGGATAGCCTCCGCATCTTCGAGGACAAATTTTCCAGCAACTCCTTCAAGCTCCGCCTCAAGGACATCGTCAAGGTCAAGGATAGGAAGCGAGGCTTCACCATCACCTACGACATGTTCGAGGAGGGCAAGTGCCCAAAGGTACCTGTTTATTTTCCGTGTATACTCCAGTTCTTCCGTCTAGCCATTACCATCTCATCTAACACTGTGGGTTTTCACTTAGCAACTCAGCGATCTAGAGGAGGATAGCATGGCTGTACAAATCTATGATCCAAAGATGAAGGAAGTCACCGTCGTGTCCGACGACGATGTCCCGTTGGCGCGAAAGCGGAAGATCTCCAACTTTGACGCTGCCAACGGAGGCAAGAAGAAGACGGAGAGTGGAGCCTCCAATAAGACTTTCGCCGCCCTAGAGGCGGAGAAAATAAAGATTATCGGGATCCCCTTTGCCAAAGCACCCCCTCTTGTGTAAGCTTCTTTCTCTCCGACATTGTCCATTGCTTGTCTTATTCCTATACTTATAGTTTTCGCACGTTTCAGGAAGAAGGCCACTACTAGTTTGAAGACCTCCAAAACTTTGGGGGCTTCTAGAAACATCAAGGATATGTTGCATCGTGACGCGTCTCCCCACGCATCTCCCGCCATCGCCCCTGTTACTCCCAGCGTCCAGCCTATGTCCGCTCCGACAAGCTCACAGGCTAAAGATGCATCTGGCCCTTCCGCCATGGAAGTGGACTTAGGTGCCTCCATGGAGCTTGCCGTTGTCGGCGAACAGGCGACACAAGAAAGTGGCGCAACCCAAATGGTTGAAGCTCCGGCTAAGGATGCCATCGGTAGCGGTAAGGCGGTGGTGGAGAGCGGTACGTCTGCTGAAGGCGACACCTTCGCACCCAAGAAAGCCATAGAGTTCCCGAAGATAGTCTACCCGGTACTTACGCCGGGTAGCTCCGTTGTGGTTCCTGGTGCGACACTGACATCTCCAACATGCGGTCTTGAGGAGCTTCTCCGACAAGCAAAAATCTTGCAAGGAAACAGTTTATCCTTCGGTAAATTGCTTGCTGAGAGTGCTACAAACCTCAAGATCATCGCACTTGTAAGTTTTATCTGCCTTTTGAATTTCATATGAGTATCCCACTGTAGCCCCCGAGGATTTAGACGGAAAACCATAGGTCTTTGCCTGAATGCTCTAAGAGTGATTAAGCTAGAAAACTTCTCACTGTAGCCCCCAAGCATATAGTTTGAATGAATTATTCCGACTAGATGCTTGCAGAGTAGCATACGCAATGTTTATAAATTTCAATACTGTAGCCCCCAAGCTTCTAGTTGTAATTGAATTAGTTACGACTAGATGCTTAAAGAAATATTAAGCATATGACTGAGTTTAAAAACTTTACACTATGACCCCCAAGCTTCTAGTTGAAAACTGAATTAGTTCCGACTAGATGCTTAAAGAAAGACCAAGCATATTGCTAAGTTAAAAACTCTCACTGTAGCCCCCAAGCCTCTAGGTGGATGTTTATCTGGCTAGATGCTCCAAGTAGACTAAACAACGTTAAACTTTTCCTTTCCATAGAATGAGAATGCTCGGAGGGGCGTGGCCAACGAGAAGTACCAGAAGATGCGCGCGGACTTGGAAGCCGAAAAGGGTAAAACTGCCTTCTTGAAGGAACAAATCACCAAGAGAAAGCGTCCGTTTTCCTTTATTTTTCGTATTCCGACTTGGTCTTGTGCCAACATTCTCCGAGTACTCACTATGCACTGTTCTTTCTCCGACTTGCAGAAGCCATTTCCAAGGCTAAGGATATTGTTGAGCAATCCAAGCATATTCAACAGCTGGATAGCGAAAACAAGATCCTTAAGCAGGAGAGGAAGGATATGTTGAAGATGCATGAGGACTCAATGAAAGTCCTACAGGACTCCACCAACGAGGAGATGAACCTCTTGAAGGAGGAAATCGCGATCCTGGAAGATCAGAAGAAAGCTGCCGATGAGAAAAATCAGCGCCATCTAGACGCGTACAGGATCCTTCGACAAGAACGGGACTCCATGGCAGAAACTCTCCAGCAGGCTGAGATTAGCATCTTCAGTAAGTGATTCTCCTTCTTGTACTTCTGTAAGCTATTTACTCTGAACTTTTGTGTTATTGAACTCATGCGTTCCTTTGTCGGTAATTTGTAGCTCCTATGGGGTTAACCCGGTCGCCTCCTCCGCCAAAGGAATGCATGGTCCTTGCTGGCAACTTTTTCAACACCGCCATCAAGCAGACCAAGGAGATAGCCAAGACCCTCCAGATTAACATCAAGGTGGTGGACTCTGTGGCGAAGTTCTCGGAGATCTTGAGCCGAGCCCCTGAGCGTATCTCAAGATGGAAAGCTTCGTGTACACGGGCCAGCACAAGGATGGCACTGTCAATGGTCAAGGCACACTATGAAGATGCCGTCATCGACACGGTGACCTCTGGTATCCCCGACGTAGACGACGAAGGCCAAAAGATAGATCACAAGGCTATCTTGGCGTCGCTCGCGGGTTTTGACACCAGAGTCGCCGAGTTGGTCGACCCTAACGTCTTTGTGCCCATGAAAACCATTGATAGTGGCAACCGAAGCTCCTCCGAGTCCCTCAACACTGCCGACTTCGAGGAAGGTGACTCTCCTGCTACTGACGATGCTGCGTCCAAGTCGCCTGCGCCAGAGGAATGAAAAACAATTATGTAATATTTGTTTCCTCTGTAATGTGTATTCAGAAAAAACTACGTGTTAACTTAAGGCGGAAAACAATGGTTGCTATTTCCTGCTACTCAAGAACTGGTTCCAGCATGTATATTTTTTTAAGCAAGTTTTGGCTTATCCATTACTCTGGTTTTTATGCTTAACTTTTCGTGAGTCAGAAGACTCATTATCGGAACTATGCGCTCAGGCGATGATGCCTAATGGCACCATCAAGAACCTAAGCACAAAATCGCCAACAATAAGTGCCAAAAGTCACTACTCCAGAATTCACATAAAAACAACAAAGAACGTGTAGACCAGAAAACTTAAGCTAATGCCCGTAGGCGGAATTTTCACAAGTGCAATCGCAAAGCTTGTGCATAAAGGTTTTATACGATCCAAAAATGAACACTAAAGGAGGTAAAGGACTCAGAAATATGAGTGAACCAGAGAGTTTTATTTCGTTTATCATATAAGAGGTACACAATAGATAAAAAATGCTAAGTGTAGAAAGGACGTAGCTGTGCTATGTTCCATGGCCGATCATGCTCCAGATAGTCATCATCCGGGTCACGTCGCTTATGCTTATGATCCTCGTTGGGTCTATCCTTCAGTTCACGATTGTCAACGAGGTAGTAAGACCCATTGAGCAGCGCCTTGCTTATGATGAACGGTCCTTCCCATGGCGGGGATAATTTGTGTGACTTCTTCTGCTTAAGTCAGAGCACCAAATCCCCCTCTTTAAACGAGCGATGTCGGAGGCAGCGATTATGGTAGCTGCGTAGCTTCTGCTGGTAGATGGCAAATCTTTGGCATATGCCAAAACACGCTCCTCCTCGAGAAGGTCCACATCTAGGCGTTTGGATTCTCCAGCGTTGTAACTACCTCGATGAATTACGCTCCTAGATACAAGCCTGGATGAGCGGTAGTGGTTGAAATAGTACGGTGGGGCCCCAAAAGCCACTCACGGGTAGACCTTTCGGCCGTCTCAACCACTACCATCTCAACGGGACCAGACGGGCGAATCGGCAGCGAAGGGATCAACTACATACACAAGTGGGTATGTATGCAAGCCCCATACAAGAGTACATCGAGCCATACCATCTAGAAAGAAAGGAATATAGCAACGCCATACGGCAAGATTCAAATGACCTAGATAGGTATAATATTTTAGGATAATTCCTCATACAACACACATCGAGTATCAAGCGGGCGGCAAAACAAAGTCCTGCACGGAAGAAGCAAATCGGCATAAGATGCCATAGAAATAAGCACATCCCGCCACAGATCTCACGGATCCCGTTCCGGAATCTCTACACCGGACGATCGGTTCGCATCATCGCCTCTTCCACCCAAAGATCCGCCCTGCGAGGGTACTGCTCATCCGAACCAATAATTTATCGCGTGAGACCCTAAGGGTACAAAGAAGACTTAATGCCTCTAAAGGGACACAACTGGGTGACGAATTGCAGCGAAATATAAACCCTAGCAGTTCTACAGATAACGCTAACCATCCGCCTAACCAATGATAGGCGGATGTCCGTGAATTAATGACAACATTATAACGTAATTCATCGATCCATCCTCCTCCTCGCTACCAACGAGGAAGCGGAAACAACCCCCATCCGTTGGCAATTTTATTAACCATTCCACGAGTGTTGCACTATTTACTAGTCAAATTACTTAGTCGATTAAGGCGGTACTTTAGTTATTCTTGTCTATGATCGAGAACGTGCTCCAAGTCGTCCATATCCGCGGACACGGCTTTGAAAGTTTTACCCGCCGGTGCACCAATAGCAACACACGCCGATCAACCTCGAAAAACCAAATCAAAACCCAACGAGGCTTTCACGACTAAGCAATCACAGGATTCAGAAATATTTCAGGGGCCACCCTTGAGTCTTACCAAGAACGGAGTAGGCTAGCTCGAGACGGACTCAAGGTTTGCGACAATGGTCAGATGCGATCGGGAACCCAAACTGGGCTTGTCGATACCGCGAAATCACTCCGCTTACCTAACAGACAGGTGCTATCCGTCGACAATTTAAATAAAGCGTAAAGCATGGCATAAGTACAGATAATAAATAAAACCTCAAACTAGTTTGTGGCCCCAAGAAATAAGACGGAATCAAGCTCGCTCGTGGGGGTCCCATATACCTCCCGGATGTGGATAGCGATAAATCAAGGAACAGGAATCAAGTACTCGGGGTCTTACGGGACACAAGTGAGCAGGAAAAACCAAATAGCAGATATTGCTCACCGATGCCACTTTCATTAGTTATCCCATTACTACTCAGGTTAAGTTGTTTATGTACCTCGTTATCCATCAGACTCTCACAAACCCTACACATGCTGTTCTACGACTCGCATGGCTCAAACAACTCCTGTAGTAATGGCTCATGGGATGGAGGAACAAGCTCGGTGGGGTTTAAAGTAAAGGCTATGCAATACTTTGGGATTCAATTTAATGCAATTCGCGACTCAATGATGCAAGAATAAGATAGAGGCAATAGGTACTGTATGTATGCAAGCATGTGGAAGTGCTTGCCTGGCAACTCAGTTGAAGCGAGAGACGGATTTGGGTAGTGCTCCTGGTTCTCTTGATATATCCCCTGCTCAGTGTCTATCCGAGAAAAACCAAACAAACAAGGCCAACATAAATAAAGTGCGCAATCATATGGATAAAATGCATCAAGCAAACAATCATGCCATGATGAATGATGCACAAGTTGCATGGCAATAAAGTAGCATGGCATAGGTGAGGTGTGGAAGACAAGAAATAACATTTTAATGGGATTCTGGGTCACATTTGTTGTCATATTAGTTGCTGTACACTATATTTTTATATGATGCATGCTGCAATTGAAGTCATGGATAGCATAAACAGAAAGGTCTCATCGAGCTGATCATTTTAGACATATCATTTGTTAAGTTTGGAATTATAAATCAAAAGTTATTAATTATTTAAGTTCCAGTGGCATTTGTTGTAATTTAACTCAACTTGGAATTTTAAATGTGCAAAAGGCAATTTGAATGGCATATTTGAAATCCTTACATTTTTCTGATTCAAAAACATATATTATTTATATTATTTGGATTTATATTTTTAAAGTTATTTAAAAACAGAATTATATTTGAATTTGAAGTAATTAGAAAAAGATTTGAATTTAAATCAGAAACAGAAAACATTTTACACCCAGCTAAACCTAGCCCTAGTCGCAGACAGGTGGGGTCACAAGGCTGACTGGGCCACACGACAGAGCGCGCGCCCAGGGACTGACAGGTGGGGAGGGGCATGGACCGCGGGTTGGTTTGGGAAAAGGTGAGGAGCCTTTTTAGAAAAGTCCACTGACTGTGGGGGGGTCCAGGGACGCGGGTTTAGGCGGGAGAAACTGCGAGGGCTTAAGCGCAAAACGGCAGTTCCTGTCGGAACGGCAGCGGCGCGCCGCTCTGCAGGCATCGGCGATCTGCCGGCGTTTGGTCGACGTTGGCGAGCGAACCACTCGGTGAAACGGGGTGCTTCAAAAACCAAAAGTGGAGAGGGCGACACGACGGTGGCGTCGCCATGAGGGCTGTGTGGCGGGCGTTGAACAGCGCCGGATCTCGCTGCTGCAGCGGCTTTGTCGGCGCTTGACGCACGCAGAGCGCCTTCGTCGAGTCTTGGCAGGGATACGGCCTTGAGGGGAGAGGCTCTTGTCTGGGGAGTAGCGGAGCTCACCAGCAGCTTGACGACGCGGTTGGCGAGGCTCGGGGAGGTAAGGATCTGCCGGCGGGCTCGTGGCGAGAAGCGTGAGATCCCTCCGGCCATGGCGACGGCGGCGGTGCTCGGTGGCTTTCCAGCTGCCTCCTCTGGTACTAGCCGCCTGGGGAGGTGCAGGGGGTCTCGTCGGCGCCTCCGTGGGTCTCGGGGAGCAGCAGGCGCGCAGATCGCAGCCGGCCGAGGCGACTAGGGTTTTGGGCTACGGTGGAGAGGGGAGATCCGTCGGGGAAGGAAGAAGGGAGGAGGGGAGGCGAGGTAGGACCTCTGGGGGGTTAAGGCGAGGCAGAGAGGGGGTGAAGGCCGAAGATAAGGACGGGCAGGTAGATGGCGTGGGGGAGGGGAAGATGGCTTGGCCACCTTTTTGCTCTCCTTCCCCACGTGATCGGCCAGGCAGGGAAGGGAGAGGGTTAGCTAGGCAGGGGGGTTGGGGGGTCTGCCAGGTGGGGCCAGGTGAGATAGAGAGAGAGAGCGCAAATGAGGGGAGAGGGGTGGCTCGTCTAGGTAGATGGTTTTGGGGTGGAGAGAGAGAAGAGAAAGGAGATGGGATGACATGTGGGGCCAGGGAGAGGGGTATGTGGCCCAAGCAAGGAGAGAGGGGAGGCCGAGAGGGAGGGAGATAGGGCATGGTCTAGGGTTTGGATTAGAGGTTCGGTTTAGGGTTGTTTAGAGGAGAGATGAGATGAGAGGGAAAGTGTGTGCCCATGTGTAAGCACATAAAAATGGCATCACATGAACATGCACAAGAGTGGTATGGGCTAGAGAGAGGAGGGCTTAGGGCATGCCCACAAGATCACATGTGCAAGCATGGAAGGGAAAAGGTGATTAGGGTAGGGTCTCACTAGAAGGAGAGAGAGGTAGAGGTTTGGGTGGGGTACTATACTAGCCAAAACAAGATCAAGCAAGGAAAGGAAACCATGCAAGCAAAACAAAAATAACATTCAAAAGTCAAGTAAAGGTGGCACTTGCATGGCCCATGCAAACCATAAATGCCTGTATTTACATTGTGAAAACAACATAAAATCATGTGGCATTATTCCATGCATTCCCAAAAGGTGGGAAAAGGCCAAGCATAAGATTATGAGTGGAATCCAACCCACATGAGCTAGAGGTAACCACAATAAAATGCCAAGCTCATATTAGTTGGATGGTGGAATTACAAGGTGGTGAAGAAAAGGTGATGGAGTCAATAAGAGATATGCCCCAAATCAACTTGGGCATTTAACAATATATCAAGATCCAAATACAATATCAAGAGGCAAATACAATTAAGAATGCACATGAGATAAGAACCAAGCAAGAAGGGTTTTATATGATGATCAAATGCAAGGTGACATGATGACATGAGCATGATATGATGATGATGCAGCAATTATATGTAGGAAGTGGTCCTTTTATTACTAGGACAGTAGCATTACGGTGTTAGACAACCGGGATGCTACAACTCTCCCACTAAACAGGAATCTCGCCCAGATTCTAGGAAGAAGAAGAAGACACAAAGAGAGAAGGATGGTTGGCACGGAGTTCATCTTCACGCTCCCAAGTGGCTTCATCAACAGAATGGTGTGACCACTGCACCTTGCAGAACTTGATGGACTTGTTGCGAGTCCTTCTTTCTGCGGTCTCAAGGATTTTGGTGGGGTGTTCTTGATAAGACAGGTCTTCTTGGAGATTGATTAGCTCATGATCCACGGTCCTGCCGGGATCTTTGAAGCACTTCTTGAGCTGAGAGATGTGGAAAACATCATGGACTTTGAGTTTTTCCGGAAGCTCCAGGGCATAAGCAACTTCTCCTCTTCTACCACGAATCTTGAAAGGACCGATGTATCTAGGAGCCAACTTTCCTTTGATACCGAAGCGGTGTGTACCTCTCATGGGAGTGACACGAAGGTAGACGAGATCACCAGGGGCATACACCATGTCCGTGTGCTTCCTGTCATAGTTGCTCTTCTGACAACTTTGAGCAATCTTCAGGTTCTCAAGAATGATATGCACCTTCTCATCTGCTTGAGTTACAATGTCAGGGCCAAACCAGATTCTTTCTCCTGCACCTGACCAACCAATCGGAGTTCTGCACTTGCGACCATAGAGAGCCTCGAATGGTGCCATCTTCAGACTCTTCTGGAAGCTGTTGTTGTAGGAGAATTCAGCATAAGGAAGACATTCCTCCCACTTCATGCCAAAGGAGATGACGCAAGCACGAAGCATATCCTCCAGAATCTGATTGATCCTTTCAACCTGTCCTTGCGACTGAGGGTGGTAAGCTTTGAAGTTCAACTTTGTTCCCAAAGCATTTTGGAAACTCTCCCAGAACTTTGAAGTGAAGATGCTTCCACGGTCTGAACTGATTTCAAGCGGAACCCCATACAGAGAGACAATTCTGTTGATATAGAGCTCACCAATGAATTCCGTAAATTGTTTCTTTGATCGGGAAGAAATGAGCCACTTTAGAAAGCCTGTCGATGACAACAAAAATTGCATTGTTGCCCTTCTGTGACCTTGGAAAGCTAGTGATGAAATCCATCTCTACTTTCTCCCATTTCCATTCCGGAGGTTTCAATGGCTGTAGAAGACCGAATGGTTTCTGATGGACAGCCTTTTCTGCATGCGACATCACATTCGAGACATACTTTGCACAATACCGCTTCAACCTGTGCCACCAGATTGTTTTCAAGTCCATGTACATCTTTGTGCTGCCAGGATGGATAGAAAGAACCGAATCATGCGCCTCCTTAAGAACTTGCTCTCTCAGACCCGGGTAGTTTGGAACAAACATCTGGTGTTCAAAGAAAAGCGTGCCTTGATCATCCATGTGGAAGGACTCATACTTCGGAAGCTCAAGTTTAGAAATGAGCTTTTTGGTGTGCGGATTACCCAGCTGTCGAGAGCGAATCTTTTCTTCCAAGAGAGGAGTAGCCAGAAGGTTCAGGAGATGCCCTTGTTCCACAATTTCCAGGTTGAGCTGACGGAATTCCTCGCACAAGAGAGGCTGTTGCTCTTCCATCATGAGGTTGTTGACATAAGCTTTACGGCTAAGCGCATCTGCCATGACATTTGCTTTGCCCGGAGTGTAGTTGATGGTCAAATCAAAGTCATTGATTGCTTCAATCCACCTCCTCTGCCGAAGGTTGAGATCCGGCTGTGTGAAGATATACTTCAAACTCTTGTGGTCAGAAAAGATCTCACAATAGTTGCCAAGCAAGTAGTGCCTCCATAGCTTCAAAGCAAAGACAACTGCTGCTAGCTCGAGGTCATGTGTGGGATAGTTGATCTCATGCGTCTTCAACTGACGAGAGGCATAAGAAACCACCTGTTTCTCTTGCATCAGGACCGCACCTAATCCTTGCAAAGAGGCGTCGCAGAATATCTGGAAAGGCTTAGATGTATCCGGAGGAACCAAGACTGGTGTGGAAGTGAGCTTCTCTTTGAGTGTCTCAAAACTTGCTTGACACGCAGGAGTCCACAGGTATTTCTTGCCTTTCTTGAGGAGATCGGTTAGAGGCTTCGCTATCTTCGAGAAGTTCTGAATGAAGCGACGGCAATAGCTAGCCAAACCAAGAAAACTCCGCACTTCTTTGACATTAGCAGGAGGAAGCCATTCAACTATTGTCTTCACGGTTTCCGGGTTGACTGCAATGCCCTTGGCAGAGATAACATGACCAAGATAGGTTACTTCAGGCAGCCAAAACTCACACTTTGAGAACTTTGCATACAAGCGGTTCTCACGAAGCTTGTTTAGGACACACCGCAGGTGTTCTTCGTGCTCTTCCTTGGACTTAGAATAGACCAGAATGTCATCCAGATAGACCACAACGAACTTATCAAGGTACTCCATGAAAACGGAGTTCCTCAGCCTCGAGAAGGTAGCAGGTGCGTTGGTGAGACCGAAAGACATGACCGTGTACTCATACAGGCCATAGCGGGTGGTGAAAGCTGTTTTGGGCACATCTTCTTTGCGAATCTTGATTTGGTGATAACCACTTCTCAAGTCCAGCTTAGAGAACACCACAGCTCCAGCTAGCTGATCGAATAGATCATTAATCCGCGGAAGGGGATATTTGTTCTTGATGGTTTTAGCATTGAGAGCCCGGTAGTCAACACATAGCCTATCGGTTTTGTCACGCTTCTTCACAAAGATTGTTGGGCTACCCCAAGAAGAAGTACTGTGTTGAATGAAACCCAACTTCTCTTGTTCATCAAGTTGTCGTTTGAGTTCAGCCAACTCAGAAGGACCCATTTTATAAGGCCGCTTGGAGATAGGAGCCGTTCCAGGTTCAAGCTCAATCACAAACTCAACCTCACGATCCGGAGGCATACCCGACAACTCTTCAGGAAAGACATCTGGGAACTCACAGACCACTGGTACACTCTGAATAGCTTCCATAGCATCATCATTCAGAGCTGCCAAAGAGAAGAGCTGGACAGCAGGAGTCAGACTTGGAGAAAAGACTATATGGCCTTCAGGACTCTTCAGAGAAACTGAGCGTTCAGCACAATCAATCACAGCTGCATTTGCTGTCAACCAATCCATGCCCAAGATGACATCAATGTCAGAATTGCCCAGAACAATTAAAGAAGCCGAGAATGAAGAGCCACCAATCTCAACTTGATTGCCATGGCTGATCTTAGAAGCTGCCATTGTTGCTCCAGGAGAAAGAACCATTAACCGCTTGAGAAGAGGATCCGACGCTAACCCATTCTCACTTGCAAACTTTATAGAAACAAAAGAATGCGATGCACCAGAGTCAAACAAAACTCTTGCAGGGACTGAGTTAACGGAAAGCATACCCATCACAACTCCAGGTGCATGCTCGGCTTGAGTGGCGTTGACACAGTTGGCACGAACAACCGCAGACCCGGGCTTGGTGTTGATGTTGAGAGCCCGAGGTGGTGGTGCACGAACCGAAGGAGAGCTTGCTGCATGTTGGGCCACGCAGAGATAAAATAAAATTTTCCTCTAACGTGGTGATCCCAAGATCTAGCTGAGGTAGAAGGCCACGAGGTTTACCACTAGACGCGCGGTTGCGGATTACTGATGAAGCGCGTCAGTTGATGCAAGCATCCTCACGATCCGATCCCTGGTGCTAATCGTATAGCACCCCCGGTATCCACACGCATAAGGAGGAGCGCCGCTAATCGCTAGGTTCGTTATTCTGGCCGGACTGTCAGGAGCTAGGGTTTCAACACATGGAATAACCTAACGAACAACGATTAACCTTTCCGATTCTGTGCTCCACTATATATAGGGAGTGAGCGTGGGCTCTGCTCATGCGACCCATTCACTAAAGCCCATATAAAACTAGTCACCGTGAGTCCAACTCACTAACTTCAGTCCCTAATCCGGTTTAGGTCCAACCCACCAGATTATATGATTCGGATCCAATCCGAACATGCTCCCGCTCTTAAGTGTGTGACCCTTGAGCTCATGGCTACTTGGACACGATTAGAGTCCAACTCACAATCGATCAATCGGCATCGGCTCCTAGCGAACATACCGATTCCCAAGTACCAAAGAGTCATGACGACTTGCCTTTCCAATGCGACTTACGCCGAGTCCCTTTTGCCTCACGATATACCTTGTCGACTATAGGCGAATATATGTCATCCCTTAAATAGTCCGACTCTCTTCTCGATCCGAGATAAGTGATTCACCGACTAACTCTTAGCCGATCGCCTCGGTTAACACTTAACCGAGTCGTGCATGGCCATGCTTTCCAAATCATATCTCACGAGAGGGCCCAGAATATCTCTCCGGTGGAGGGCAAAATCCCATCTTGGTTATTCACGTCACGCGACTTGATTCTCGATCGACCCGAACCCGCCTTTATAACTGCCGATTCACGAATCAGCGTTTGATGGAACCTAAGTCGGTGATCCTCAACTCGGACTATGCAACAACCTCAGTCTAAGGATTACATTGATTGAGATATACAAATGACAACTTAGTTCGTTGTACCTCAATATGGGTCAATCCGACTCGCTAAACTCTTTAGCCTAGTCTGTAAGTTGGAATAGCATCTCCATGCCCATGACAAGTGGAACCGAGTCATCAAGCCAACTTTCACATTGGTCTAAGTTGTGTGTCCAAGACAACCTCAATGACCAAGGATATTTAGTACAAACAACATGAATGCATAGTTCCACAACTGAATCACATATTCAATGATACACATCGGATGTTTATACAAGGACTACTTAATAACTTTATGAATACAATGGGAAATCTCATCATACATGATTGCCTCTAGGGCATATTCCCAACGATCTCCCACTTGCACTAGAGTCAATCTCCGACATCACATGTCTAAGCATCTAATGCCCATGGCTCTTAGGTGCGCCTCATGCTTTTGGGGTAACGGCTTTGTCAACGGATCCGCAATATTTGCATCCGTGTGTACCTTGCATAACTTGATATCACCACGATCCTGTTGGCGAATCGGGTGGTACCGCATGAGTATGTGCTTGTTCTTCTGGTGTTGTCTAGGTTCCTTGGCTTGTGCAATAGCACCATTGTTGTCACAATACACGTCCAACGGATTGGACGAGCCCTGAACCACACCAAGATCCATGAGGAAATTCCTCATCCAAACAGCTTCCTTTGCTGCCTCCGAGGCGGCAATATACTCAGCCTCTGTTGTAGACGCATACACAGTCTCTTTCTTGGAACTCTTCCAGCTCACAGCACCTCCGTTTATAATAAACACGTATCCGGATTGCGAGCGAGAATCATCAGAGTCGGTGAGATAACTCGCATCCGTGTAACCCTTTACACTGAGTTCATCTTCACCACCATAAACCAAGAACATATCCTTAGTCCTTCTCAAGTACTTTAGGATATTTTTAGCCGATGTCCAGTGGATCTCTCCAGGATCAGCCTGGTATGTGCTCACAACACTTAGAGCACAGGAAACATCCGGCCTAGTACAAATCATGGCGTACATGATGGATCCTACTGCAGAAGCATATGGAATCGCACTCATCCGACTTCGCTCATCAGTTGTCGAAGGACACTGAGTCTTGCTAAGTTTTACACCATGGGACATCGGTAAGAACCCTTCTTAGGCGATTCCATGTTGAACTTTTCAACACTTTGTCCAAATAAGTACTCGACTCAATCCAATGAGCCTCCTTGATCTATCTCTATAGATCCGGATTCGAGGATGTATGTTGCCTCACCCAAGTCTTTCATTGAGAAACTCCTTTCCAATGATTCCTTGGTTTCTTGCAACATCTGGACATCATTTCAATCAGTAATATGTCATCCACATATAAGATTAGAAAATTTACTTTGTTCCCACTAAACTTCTTGTACAAACAAGAATCATGATCACTCTTGATGAAGCCAAACGATTTGACTACCTCATCAAAGCGAATATTCCAACTCCGAGATGCTTGCTTCAACCCATAAATGGATTTCAGAAGTTTGCATACCTTGTCGGCGATTAGCGGATCGACAAAACCCTCGGTTTGTATCATATACACGTCCTCGGTTAAATTTCCGTAAGGAAAGCCGTTTTGACATCCATCGCCATATCTCATAGTCGAAATAGGCGCTATAGCTAACATGATCCGAACTGATTTAAGCATCGCTACGGCGAAAGTCTCGTCGTAATCAACTCCTTGAACTTGTCGTAACCCCTTCGACAAGGCGTGCTTTATAGATTGAAACATTTCCATCCATATCAGTTTTCTTCTTAAAGACCCATTTGCACTCGACGGGTCTTGCACCGTCGCAGGTCAACCAAGTTCCAAACTTGATTTTCATCCATGGACTTTATCTCGGATCTCATGGCTCCAAGCCATGACTGAATCGATCCCACCATCGCTTCGAATAATTTGCCGGCTCATCAACATCAAGAATACATCACGAACACTTCGTAATCTTGCCGATCTTCGTAAATCAGGTCTTGCTATCGGCTCTTTGCCACGATCGGCTCAACCTCCAAGGTTTTTGCCGATTCGCTATTAGCCGATTCGCTATTAGCCGATTCCTCTCGAATTTCTTGAGTTGCACCTGCTCCCACTTACTCCCCCGGAGAAACTCTTTCTCAAGGAAGACACCGTTCGAGCGACAAACACTTTGCCCTCTTCTCGGTTGTAGAAGTAGTAACCCAAGGTTTCCTCGGATACCCACGAAAATACATTTATCCGACTTGGCCGTAAGCTTGTCCGTGAAGTCGCTTGACAAAAGCTTCACAACCCCAAATCTTAAGAAAAGACAAACTCGGCTTTTGCTGTCCACATCTCATGCGGTGTCTTCTCTACCGATTTTGATGGTACTTTGTTTAGTGTGAGCCGCTGTTTCTAGACAATAACCCCAAAATGATAAAGGCAGATCTGTCGACTCATCATTGATCGTACCATGTCCAACAAGGTCCGATTCCGCCTTTCGAAACACCATTCCTTTGTGGCGTTCTGGCGGAGTAAGTTGAGGAACTATTCCACAACTTTTAGATGGTCATCAAACTCATGGCTCATGTACTTGCCTCCTCGGTCCGACCGAAGAAACTTTATTTTCTTGCCGAGTTGATTCTGTGCTTCATTCTGGAATTCTTTGAACTTTTCAAAGGCTTCCGACTTATGTTTCATTAAGTAGATATATCCATACCTACTCAAATCATCAGTGAAGGTAATGAAGTACTCATAACCACCCCTGGCTGTCGTGCTCACTGGCCCACATACATCACTATGTACTAGTCCCAACAAGTCGAACGCCCTTTTGCAACTCTTTGCAAAAGGTGTCTTGGTCATTTTGCCGAGTAGGCAAGATTTGCATGTCTCGAACGACTCCAAGTCGAACGAAGTTAGGAGTCCATCATCATGGAGCTTCTTCATGCGTTTCCAACTTATATGACCAAGCCGACAGTGCCAAAAGTAAGTCATATTCAGATCATTTGGTTTCAACCTTTTAACATTTATGTTATAAACCGACTCACCATCAAGATTCAAAATAAATAACCCGTCTGACGGGTGCAAAGCCGTGAAACATATCATTCAAATACAAAGAACAACCATTATTCTTGATATTCGACTCATAGCCTTGCCTCATCAAACATGAAGCGAAATAATGTTTCGATTGAACCGGAACATAATAACAATTATTTAGTTCCATAATGAATCGGAAGGTAAATGAAGTTGCATCGTCGACTTCCAACACAAAGAACTCTTGCTTTGTTGCCGACTCGAATATCAACCTCGCCTCTTGCTACGCTCCTAGTTCTTACCAGTCCTGCAACGAGTTGCGATGTGAATAATCGATCCGTATCATATACCCAAGAACTATTAGGTGCATCAGCAAGATATATGTCTATAACATTGCAAACAAGTGTACCTGAGTTGGAAGTCATACCTCCACTCTTGGCTTTGTCGGCCAAGTACTTGCTGCAGTTCCTCTTCCAATGGCCATCCTCCTTGCAGTAGAAGCAAGTGGATCCGGCTGAAGGAGATGGCTTAGTCCCTGAGGAAGCGCTTGGGACCGGGTCCTGAGCCTGCTTTCCTCCTGACTTAGCCTTCTTCTTAGTCCAAGAACTCTTCTTGAACTTAGCCTTATTCTGCACCATCAACACTTGACTGGTGCCTTTCTTGAGATCCGCCTCACCGCTTGAGCATCCCATGCAATTCAGTGAGCTTCTTATCCATACCATGCATGTGGTAGTTCGAAATGAACTGCCCATATGCACTAGGAAGAGTTAGAATTATATCCGTAGCGAACTCTTCGCTTATGGGGTAGCCAAGCCTTTCCGAGACCGCACGTAACCAACCATTTTGATCACATGCGGACTCGGTGGATCACCATCCTTAAGCTTGCAACTCAGCAAAGCTCGAGAGACTTGATACCTCTCGGTCTTCGCTTTGAGCACGAACATACTTTTGAGGCTTTCGATCATATCGTAGGCCTCAACATGCTCGAATGCTTTTGCAAGTACGGTTCCATGTGAGCAAGCATAAGACAGCTAATATCCGTGGACTCATCTTTAGCCCGACGGTAGGCATTGGTGGCTGCGACGATCGCATTCTCATTCGCTCATCCGGAAGTGGGTTGTCTAGGACATGGTCCTTCTTTTCTTGTTTGAGAACAATTCTCGATTTCGATACAGTTGGTAAAATTAGTGTCGTTCGGTTTATCTTTCTCAAGAATGGTTCTCAACGCAAAACCGGATAGCGAGAGTGACTGCTACTTGGTGCCATGATCTACAAAGAAAATATGCAAAACACTTAAGACATGTATTCATAAAAGAGCAAGCATATTAAACATTTTAATATTTTATGCTCCCACTAGAACCAACACCCTCCGATGGTTACTTAGTGATTCGGGCTCCTAAATAAGCAAGTCGGCTAGTGAGCTTTAGCATCACCGCTAGCTGCCAAGTGATCTAGGTAGACAACTCCTTGTCAATCGCATCTCATGCGACTCCTGTTGGACGGGTGGCATCACATGCCCCGGCTCCCATCCGACCTTGCCCCGAGTCCCACAGCCGTTGTGATAGACCTGTCTAGCTTACTGAGTGTTTCCGCAGTAAGAGTCCGACTCGAACCCACCTAGTCGAAAAGAATTGGCAGCACCTCAATTTTATGAGCCCACTACCAAAAATTTCCGACTTGTGATGGTGCAAACACTGGCGGGAAAACCGACTAGACCTTCTTTGAGGGATTAAATTTTACCGACTATCTAATAGAGGTAAAACAGAGACATAACAATAACACAAAATAAAGCAATTATAATGTGAAATGGTATGGCTCTCTTCATGGCGATCTCCATCTCCACAAAGCCTGTAATCCGACTCGTGCCAACTCTTGTCACTTGCCGTCTTACTCCATGTCGCCGACATGTACAACGCCTTGCATGCCTTCCGGGTTCTCAAACAGCTACACTAGCTTAGTAAAGTAAATTACATAGAGAATCCGACACGCAGGTCGTTATACAATAAAATGACAGCACCTAGGCTCCAGCCGGCTGACAAAACCCGTGATTCGCAGATCACGTATGGATTACACACATACATCACATGCACATGAACCATACCATTCACAACTTCCTGCAAAAACAAGTTATGCATAGATACAATATCTACCGGCGTTGTGAAACTCGCAACGACATCTAAGGCGCTACGACAAGGCGAAGCCGGCGGTCCAGAACAATTAAAGAAGCCCAGAACAATTAATGTCAGAATTGCCCAGAACAATTAAAGAAGCCGAGAATGAAGAGCCACCAATCTCAACTTGATTGCCATGGCTGATCTTAGAAGCTGCCATTGTTGCTCTAGGAGAAAGAACCATTAACCGCTTGAGAAGAGGATCCGACGCTAACCCATTCTCACTTGCAAACTTTATAGAAACAAAAGAATGCGATGCACCAGAGTCAAACAAAACTCGTGCAGGGACTGAGTTAACGGAAAGCATACCCATCACAACTCCAGGTGCATGCTCGGCTTGAGTGGCGTTGACACAGTTGGCACGAACAACCGCAGACCCGAGCTTGGTGTTGATGTTGAGAGCCCGAGGTGGTGGTGCACGAACCGAAGGAGAGCTTGCTGCATGTTGGGCCACGCAGAGATAAAATAAAATTTTCCTCTAACGTGGTGATCCCAAGATCTAGCTGAGGTAGAAGGCCACGAGGTTTACCACTAGACGCGCGGTTGCGGATTACTGATGAAGCGCGTCAGTTGATGCGGTCAGATCCTCACGATCCGATCGTCCCGGTGCTGATCGTCGGCACTTCGCTGGTATCCACACGCATAAGGAGGAGCGCGGGCGAATCGCTAGGTTCGATGCGGCCGGACTCTCAGTGGAGCTAGGGTTTCAACACATGGAATAACCTAACCGAACAACGATTAACCTTTCCGTGTTATGTGCTCCACTATATATAGGAGTGAGCGTGGGCTCGCCAGCGACCCATTCACTAAAGCCCATATAAAACTAGTCACCGTGAGTCCAACTCACTAACTCGAGTCTAATCCGGTTTAGGTCCAACCCAACCAGATTATATGATTCGGATCCAATCCGAACATGCTCCCGCCTAAGTGTGTGACCCGAGCTCATGGCTACTTGGACACGATTAGAGTCCAACTCACAATCGATCAATCGGCATCGGCTCCTAGCGTAACATACCGATTCCCAAGTACCAAAGAGTCATGACGACTTGCCTTCCAATGCGACTTACGTCCGAGTCCCTTTGCCTCACGATATACCTTGTCGACTATAGGCGAATATATGTCATCCCTTAAATAGTCCGACTCTTCTCGATCCGAGATAAGTGATTCACCCGACTAACTCTTAGCCGATCGCCTCGGTTAACACTTAACCGAGTGCATGGCCATGCTTTCAAATCATATCTCACGAGAGGGCCCGGAGAATATCTCTCCGAGTGGAGGGCAAAATCCCATCTTGGTTATTCACGTCACGCAGCTTGATTCTCGATCGACCCGAACCTGCCTTTATAAGCGCCCGATTCACGGATCAGCGTTTGTAGAACCTAAGTCGGTGATCCTCAACTCGGACTATGCAACAACCTCGTGTCTAAGGATTACATTGATTGAGATATACAAATGACAGCTTAGTTCGTTGTACCTCAATATGGGTCAATCCGACTCGCTAAACTCTTTAGCCTAGTCTGTGTAAGTTGGAATAGCATCTCCATGCCCATGACAAGTGGAACCGAGTCATCAAGCCAACTTTCACATTGGTCTAAGTTGTGTGTCCAGCACAACCTCAATGACCAAGGATATTTAGTACAAACAACATGAATGCATAGTTCCACAACTGAATCACATATTCAATGAGACACATCAGATGTTTATACAAGGACTACTTAATAACTTTATGAATACAATGGGAAATCTCATCATACATGATTGCCTCTAGGGCATATTCCCAACACTGCAGATCTTGGCGGGGGTGGAGGGAGAGCTTTGTTCTTCATCGGACAGTTCCAGTTGAGATGTCCAGGATCTCCACACGTGAAGCAGGCACCAGCTGGACGTGGAGCAGCGTAGCCAGGGACTCCGCCAGGCGCTCCAGGGTAGTGGTGGTTGTAGCCCCTGGGAGCCACAGTGGTGAAGTTTGGTGGCCTTGACGCGTAACTTGCAGGCCTTGGTGGAGCCGGGAGCGACGGTGGGGTGTTAGGAACCCAGACACGCCGCTTAGAAGGAGCTGCCATAACTGCAGAGCTTGATGCATCCCTGTTGTGTTTCTTGGACTCCTCAAACATTTGCCTTGCTTCCTCTTGCAGTGTGTGTTGGAGTTCAGAAAGATGCCGGCCTTGCATGTGTGATTGCATACTTGATCGATGCATTGAGCCCTTGCTCAACCTCTTACGCTTCTTCTTGTCATCGGATACCTCATCGCCACCATAACGAGAGATTCATGAAGTTCTGATGTAGGTGTTGGCGTTATCATTTCCTTGCTTCAGGTTGAGAAATGCTTCCTTCATCCTTTCCATAACAATCTCGTGACTGCTCCTTGAACGCTCCGGTGAACCTTTCCCAAGTTGGCTGGAAACCGGTGCGGCTTGCCTTCAAGTAGTTCTCCCACCAGAGCTGCATCTCCCTTGAAGGTGGGTAGCACACTTGACCCACTCTGCTCGAACATCAGTCTCGAGCAACCTTGACATCTCACGCAGCCAATCATCCGCGTCCGAGGTCGGTCGAAACATCAAACGCGAGGTTGAATTTTAGGAAGCTCTTGATGTCTCCTCGCTTGGGAGGTGGAGGTAGTGGAGCAAACTCGTTCCTCGACACTTTCCTCAAAGCGCTTGGTTCTCTTGCATTCTGCCAAAGCATTAGCGATGTTTGACAATGTGAGCCCGATTCGGAGGTATGTCCTCATCGATCGGCGTGGTGGAGCCATCCTGTCATTGATATAAAACTCAAGTCAGTACTATAATGGAAGATGATAATAATCCAAAATAGTACCAAGATGGAATTAACCAAGATTAAAGGATACAATTTACTAAGATGATATTAAAATATCAACAAAGTTCAAAGCACCTAAAAGATATTAAGCATATCGCACACGACTGAAAAGGAGTGTGGTACACAAATATATCAAAGAAAAATTTTCCGCAAATTTCGGCATTAAATACCAATAGATGCGCAAAATTACTTAACGAATCAAGATTAGTGACTCTACCGATTCAATATACAAAAGCGAATGATAAGAGTAGTGGTATGGTCGCGACTCCATCCCGCACTCAAATCATTACTCCGCACATGAACAAGTGGAACACATATCCTAACCCCTTCTTCTCACGACGAAACCTAAAGATTGGTAACTATGGAAACGAACACCCCAAACAAGATAGCGTCGGATACAAAGAGAAGACAGATTGCGTCGGTTTACAAAAGCCTGTCGGTATGGAATGTACCAACAGTTGATAACCAAAGGCTGATTAGATAACAACTTGGATGCAACAGATAGACAAGGGATTAAACACACACACACACACAACCTATGGTACTACGGAAACCCAGAACACGTGAATCCTAGTTTGAATTTTTAGAAGAGGATTGAAAACGTTGCACGTCCTTACCAGAAAAGGGTGGGTGGGTGGGTAAGAAGAAAAGTGGAAGCAGTCCTACTCTCGCGTTTTGTTTTTCCCTAGTATACATAACTACCAAAATATTTGCTAGACTGACAACGACCGTTTGGCTGAAACCCTGAAGGTCGGGATGGCTCTCATACCAATTGTAACTACCTCGGTGAATTACGCTCCTAGATACAAGCCTGGATGAGCGGTAGTGGTTGAAATAGTACGGTGGGGCCCCAAAAGCCACTCACGGGTAGACCTTTCGGCCGTCCCAACCACTACCATCTCAACGGGACTGTCAGACGGCGTAATCGGCGAAGGATCAACTACATACACAAGTGGGTATGTATGCAAGCCACCATACAAGAGTACATCGAGCCATACCATCTAGAAAGAAAGGAAATATATAGCCATACGGCAAGATTCAAATGACCTAGATAGGTATAATATTTTAGGATAATTCCTCATACAACACACATCGAGTATCAAGCGGGCGGCAAAACAAAGTCGAATGCGGACAAGAAGCAAATCGGCATAAGATGCCATAGAAATAAGCACATCATACCACAGATCTCACGGATCCCGTTCCGGAATCTCTACACGAATGATCGTTGCCGCATCATCGACCTCTTCCACCCGATGTATCCTGCGAGGGTACCGCTCATCCGAACCAATAATTTATCGTGTGAGACCCTAAAATTTTCGGCAAGACTTAATGCCTCTAAAGGGACACAACACAGGGTGACGAATTGCGCGAAAAGATAAACCCTAGCAGTTCTCAGATAAACGCTAACCATCCGCTAACCAATGATAGGCGGATGTCCGTGAATTTAATGACTTGAGCAGTTATAACGATAATTCATCGATCCATCCTCCTCCTAAACACCAGGAAACGATTAACAACCCCCATCCGTTGGCAATTTTATTAACCATTCCACGAGTGTTGCACTATTTACTAGTCAAATTACTTAGTCGAGTTAAGCGGTACTTTAGTTATGCTTGTCTATGATCGAAACTGTGCTCCAAGTCGTCCATATCCGCGGACACGGCTTTGAAAGTTTTACCCGGGGTGCACCAATAGCAACACCTCGATCAACCTCGGAAAAACCAAATCAAAACCCAACGAGGCTTTCACTAAGCAATCACAGGATTCAGAAATATTTGAGGCACCCTTGAGTCTTACCATAGCGGAGTAGGCTAGCTCGAGACGGACTCAAGGTTTGCGACAATGGTATGGCGACTAGGAACCCAAAGCTGGGCTTGTCGATCTGAAATCACTCCGCTTACCTAAGCGATGCGAGTGTGCTATCATCGACAATTTAAATAAAGCGATAAAGCATGCATAAGTGCAGGATAATAAATAAAACCTCAAACTAGTTTGTGGCCCCAAGAAATATCTGAATCAAGCTCTGGCTCAGGGGGGTCCCATATACCTCCCGGATGTGGATAGCGCGATAAATCAAGGAACAGGAATCAAGTACTCGGGGTCTTACGGGACACAAGTGAGCAGGAAAAACCAAATAGCAGATATTGCTCACCGATGCCACTTTCATTAGTTATCCCATTACTACTCAGGTTAAGTTGTTTATGTACCTCGTTATCCATCAGACTCTCACAAACCCTACACATGCTGTTCTACGACTCGCATGGCTCAAACAACTCCTGTAGTAATGGCTCATGGGATGGAGGAACAAGCTCGGTGGGGTTTAAAGTAAAGGCTATGCAATACTTGGGATTCAATTTAATGCAATTCGCGACTCAATGATGCAAGAATAAGATAGAGGCAATAGGTACTGTATGTATGCAAGCATGTGGAAGTTCTTGCCTGGCAACTCAGTTGAAGCGAGACGGATGCAGGTAGTGCTCTGGTTCTCTTGATATATCCCCCTTTCGATTATCAGAGAAAACCAAACAAACAAGGCCAACATAAATAAAGTGCGCAATCATATGGATAAAATGCATCAAGCAAACAATCATGCCATGATGAATGATGCACAAGTTGCATGGCAATAAAGTAGCATGGCATAGGTGAGGTGTGGAAGACAAGAAATAACATTTTAATGGGATTCTGGGTCACATTTGTTGTCATATTAGTTGCTGTACACTATATTTTTATATGATGCATGCTGCAATTGAATTCATGGATATCATAAACAGAAAGGTCTCGTCGAGCTGATCATTTTAGACATATCATTTGTTAAGTTTGGAATTATAAATCAAAAGTTATTAATTATTTAAGTTCCAGTGGCATTTGTTGTAATTTAACTCAACTTGGAATTTTAAATGTGCAAAAGGCAATTTGAATGGCATATTTGAAATCCTTACATTTTTCTGATTCAAAAACATATATTATTTATATTATTTGGATTTATATTTTTAAAGTTATTTAAAAACAGAATTATATTTGAATTTGAAGTAATTAGAAAAAGATTTGAATTTAAATCAGAAACAGAAAACATTTTACACCCAGCTAAACCTAGCCCTAGTCATGAGCAGGTGGGTCCTAAGGCTGAGCCACAATGACAGGCCTTGAGGACCAGCAGTGGGGAGGGGCATGGGCCATGGGTTGGTTTGGGAAAAGGTGAGGAGCCTTTTAGAAAAGTCCTTGTGACGACAGGTGGGGGTCCGAGGGACGGGTTTAGGCGGAGAAACTGCGAGGCTTAAGCGCAAAAGCAGTTCTGTCGAACGGCAGCGGCCTTCTGCGAGCATCGGCGATCTGCCGGCGTTTGGTCGGCGTTGGCGGCGAACCACTGGGTGAAACGGGTGCTTCAAAACCAAAAGTGGAGAGGCGACCACGGGCTCTGATTACCTACGGTGGCGTCGCCCGTGAGGGCTACTGATCTTGTGAGGCGGGGCGTTGAACAGCCGGATCTCTGCGGCCGGCTTGTCGGTCCGGCTTGACGCGACGCACGCCTTGAGCGCTTCGTCAGTCTTGGCGGGGCTACGGCGAGAGAGGAGAGGCTCTTATGCAGGGAGTAGCGGAGCTCACGGCAACAGCAGCGGTTGGCGAGGCTCGGGAGGTAAGGATCTGCCGGCGGGCTCGTGGCGAAGCGTGAGATCCCTCGGCCATGGCGGCCAGCGGTGATCGGTGGCTTTCATTTGCCTCCTCTGGTACTAGCCGCTGGGAGGTGCAGGGGTCTCGTCGGCGCCTCCGTGGGTCTCGGGAGCAAAGTAGCAGATCGCCGGCCGAGGCGACTAGGGTTTTGGGCTACGGTGGAGAGAAGAGATCCGTCGGGGAAGGAAGAAGGGAGGAGGAGGCGAGTAGGACCTCCAGGGGTTAAGGCGAGGCGAGAGGGGTGAAGGCCGAAGATAAGGGCAGGCGGTAGATGGCGTGGGGAGGGAAGATGGCAGCCACCTTTTGCTCTCCTTCCCACGTGATCGGCCAGAGGAAGGGAGAGGTTAGCTAGGCGGGGGGTTGGGGGTGCCGGTGGGGCAGTGAGATAGAGAGAGAGAGGCGCAAATGAGGGAGAGGGGTGGCTAGGTAGATGGTTTTGGGGTGGAGAGAGAAGAGAAAGGAGATGGGATGACATGTGGGGCCAGGAGAGGGTATGTGGCCCAAGCAAGGAGAGAGGGAGGCGAGAGGGAGGGAGATAGGGCATGGTCTAGGGTTTGGATTAGAGGTTCGGTTTAGGGTTGTTTAGAGGAGAGATGAGATGAGAGGGAAAGTGTGTGCCCATGTGTAAGCACATAAAAATGGCATCACATGAACATGCACAAGAGTGGTATGGGCTAGAGAGAGGGGGAGGGGCTTAGGGCATGCCCACAAGATCACATGTGCAAGCATGGAAGGGGAAAAGGTGATTAGGGTAGGGTCTCACTAGAAGGGGAGAGAGAGGTAGAGGGTTTGGGTGGGGTACTATACTAGCCAAAACAAGATCAAGCAAGGAAAGGGGAAACCATGCAAGCAAAACAAAAATAACATTCAAAAGTCAAGTAAAAGGTGGCACTTGCATGGCCCATGCAAACCATAAATGCCCTGTATTTACATTGTGAAAACAACATAAAATCATGTGGCATTATTCCATGCATTCCCAAAAGGTGGGAAAAGGCCAAGCATAAGATTATGAGTGGAATCCACCCAACCCACATGAGCTAGAGGTAACCACAATAAAATGCCAAGCTCATATTAGTTGGATGGTGGAATTACAAGGTGGTGAAGAAAAAGGTGATGGAGTCAATAAGAGATATGCCCCCAAATCAACTTGGGCATTTAACAATATATCAAGATCCAAATACAATATCAAGAGGCAAATACAATTAAGAATGCACATGAGATAAGAACCAAGCAAGAAGGGGTTTTATATGATGCTCAAATGCAAGGTGACATGATGACATGAGCATGATATGATGATGATGCAGCAATTATATGTAGGAAGTGGTCCTTTTTATTACTAGGACAGGTAGCATTACAGGTGTTAGACAACTGGGATGCTACAAGCGTCATGTTCGTCGTAGGCGGCAACTCTTGGTAGCATATCCCCAACAGTAGCCCCGGAGAACTCCGAGATCTTGTGTCGTCTTGCCTCTTGAGGTTGAATTCTCCATCTAGATGGATGTCGGCAAATCGTCAGGCAATATCTTGTAGTCCTCCCAAGAACCCTGCAATATTCTCCATCTTCAACTTGTAAGTCAGAGAAATTTTGAAACGCCATCATACTCTTCCCGTAGCCGGACTGGATCCGTCCATGCCGGAATATTCTGATGTGATGGTTCACCTGCCCGTGTCAGCTAGAACGACGTAGACATAGGTCAGCGGCACCTCATAACTCACACATGCAGAGAACACAATCATGTCCGTTTTTCCCGCGTGAAGGATGTAAACCGTTGGCGGTGGCGGTTGGGAACGTGGCGAAATTTCTGCGCACACGCCCACACACATCGTCCACGCGCCGACCATTCGATCACTTTGCACGAATCTTGACGCCGGAGGTTATAAATCACATCTGTTGTGGATTTTTACTTTTCACCTCATTCTCCTCCTGCGTCATCGTCTTCCTCCCACGAGCATATCCTCGAGCCCTCCTCGCGCATGCGAAAAACCCTAGCTTTCCAATCTCTCCAGCCCTCTCCTCTTCCATCCCAATGGCGAGCAACAGCACTGACGCATCCATGGCGGCAGCGACCAACGCTGCGACGAAGCCAGCGAGCACCATCCACGTGCCCCCTGAGGGCCTGCTTCTTCCCAAGTCCGCGGTGGTGGAATCCACCGGTGGGGACCATAACCCAGCGGCGCTAGAGCCGCTGGAAGAAGAAAGCAATTCCCACAAGGGGGATTGGCGTGGCTCTAACATCACTAACAGTGATATCAGGGAGCTGCTCGTAGGCTATCTCCCCACGACGGAGGGGCTTGTCTAGCGGGCGGTGCCAACCGGCGAGGTCACCCCTTCTCCCCAAGCCAGAGAGAAGGTGTACCTTAAAGCTCAGTTGGTACGCGGTGTTTCTCTGCCCATCTCCAACTTCTTCCTTTCTGTCCTTAATCATTACCGGGTTCAACCTCAGAACCTCTCCCCCAATAGTATTCTCGCGCTTAGCAACTATGCATCGCTTTGTGAGGGTTACCTAGGGATTAGGCCTAGGTTAGACTTGTTTATATACTTCTTTACCATCAAAAGGGAAGCCAGAGCGAGCAAGGACGAGCTCAGGAATTGTGGCACAATTAGTTTTAAGATCCGGCCTAGCCGGCGGTTCCCCGACATCGTCGGCTACGAGTCTTGCAAGAATTGGAAAAAGACGTACTTCTACGGCCCAGATATCCCTCTGGCTGGCCGAGAAGGAACGTATCCAGACTTCGTCGATGGAGCTGCCGCCGAAGCCCTGACATGGAGATCCCATGCCTCCCTTCCCTCCGACAACGACGCTTCCCGCGCCATAATGCGGATGGAGTGGTTCGTAGAGACGAGTCTAACCGGATTGGACCTGGCCATGTGCTGGTTCGTTAGGCGGATCCAGCCTCTGCAGCACCGCTCGAAGCTGATGCATGAATACACCAAGGAGAGGAAGGATAGCCTCCGCATCTCCGAGGACAACTTCTCTAGCGACTTTGTCAAGCTCCGCCTCAAGGACATCGTCAAGGTGAAGGATAGGAAGCGTGGCTTCACCATCACCTACAACATGTTCGAGGAGGGCAAGTGCCTAGAGGTACCTGTTTATTTTCCGTGTATGACATATACTCCAGTTCTTCCGTCTAGCCCTTATCATCACATATAACACTTTGGGATTTCACTTAACAGCTTAAAATTCTAGAGGATGACATGGCTGTACAAATCTACAACCCAAAGATGAAGGAAGTCACCGTTGTGTCCGACGATGATGCCCCGTTGGTGCGTAAGAGAAAGAGCTCCAACTCTGACGCTGCCGACGGAGGCAAGAAGAAGAAGACGGATGGTGGATCCTCGAAGAAAACTACCGCCGCCCTAGAGGCGGAGAAAAGAAAGATCACTAGGATCCCTTTTACCAAAGCTCCCACTGTTGTGTAAGTCTCTTTTCCTCCGACATTGTCCATTTCTCATATTATTCCTATACTTATACTTTTGCACGTTTCAGGAAAAAAGCCCGTTTAAGTTGGAAGAAGATCTCCAAAACATCAGGGGCATCTAAAAACATTAAAGAAATGTTGCATTGTTATGTGTCCCACCACGCATCTCCCGCCATCGCCCCTGTCACTCCCAGCGTCCAGCCTACACCTGCTCCAATAGGCTCTCCGGCTAAGGATGCAGCTGGCCCTTCCGCCATGGAAGTGGACTCAGCTGCCTCCGCGGATCTCGTTGTTGTCAGCGATCAGGCGACGCAAGAAAGCACCGCGACCAAAATAGCTGAAGCTCCGGCTAAGGATGCCATCGGTAGTGGTAGGGCGGTGGTGGTGGGTGGAACGTCTATCAAAGGCGGCGCCTCTGCACCTAGGATAGCCACAGAGCTCCCGAAGATAGTCTAACCGGCACTTACGCCGAGTAGCTCCACTCTGGATCCTGGTGCAGCATCGACATCTCCAACCTGTGGTCTTGAGGAGCTTCTCCGACAAGCAGATATCTTGCAAGGAAACAGCCTTTCCTTCAGCAAGTTGTTTGCCGAGAGCGCTACCAACCTGAAGATCATCATTGTTTTAAGTTTTATTTGTCACTTGCATTTCATATGAGTATCCCACTATAACCCCCAAGGATTTATACGGAAAACCATAGGTATTTACATCTGAATGCTCTAAGAGTGACTAAGCTAGAAAACTTCTCACTGTAGCCCCCAAGTATTTAGTTTGAATGAATTATTCCGACTAGATACTTTTAGAGTAGCATACGTAGTGTTTGTAAACTTCAATACTGTAGCCCCCAAGCCTCTAGTTGTAACTGAATTAGTTCCGACTAGATGCTTAAAGAAAGATTAAGCATATTTGCTAAATTTAAAACTCGTACTGTAGCCCCCAAGCATCTAGTTGAAAACTGAATTAGTTCCGACTAGATGCTTAAAGAAAGACTAAGCGTTTTTCCGAGTTAAAAACTCTTACTGTAGCCCCCAAGCCTCTAGGTGGATAGTTATCCGGCTAGATGCTCCAAGTAGACTAAGTGATTCTGATCTTCTTTCCATAGAATGAGAATGCTCAGAGAGGTGTCGCCAACGAGAAGTTCCACAAGATGCGCAGAGCTGGAAGCCGAAAAGGGTAAAACTGCCTTCTTGAAGGAACAAATCACCAACATCAAGAGTCTATTTTTCCTTTCGTTTTTGCACTCTGAATTGGTCTTGTGTCGTCACTCTCTGACTACTCATTGTGTACTGTTCTTTCTCTGACTTGCAGAAGCCATTGCCATGGCCAAGGACATTGTTGAGCAATCCAAGCACATTGAGTTGCTAGATAGCAAAAACAAGATCCTTAACAGGAGAGGACTGATACCTTGAAGATGCACGGGGAATCCATGGCGGCCCTGCAGGAGTCTTCCAACACGGAGATGAACCACTTGAAGGAGGAGATTGCGATGCTAAAAGAGCAGAAGAAAGCTGCCGATGAGCAAAATCAGCGCAACCTTGAAGCATACAAGATCCTCCGACAAGAATGGGACTCCATGGAGGAGATGCTCCAGCAAGCCGAGACGAGCATCTTTTGTAAGTGATTCTCCATCTTGTACTTCTGTAAGTTAGGTACTTCGAACTTTTGTGTTATTGAACTCATGTGCTCCCTTGTTGGAATTGCAGCTCCTATTGGTTTAACCCAGTCGCCTCCTCCGCCCAAGGAATGCATGGTCCTCGCCGGCAACTTTATCAGCACCTCCATCAGGCAGGCCAAGGATATATCCAAGCCCCTCCAGATCAATATCAAAGCGGTGGACTCCGTGATGAAGTTCTCGGAGATCTTGCACCAAGCCCCCGAGCGTATCGTAAGCTGGAAAGCTTCATGTACACGGGCTGGCACAAGGATGTCGCTGGCGATGGTCAAGGTGCACTATGAAGATGCCAACATCAACGTGGTAACCTCAGGTCTTCCCGACGTAGACGATGATGGCCAGAAGATTGACCATAAGGCTATCTGGGCATCTCTTGCGGGCTATGACACAAGGGTTGCCGAGTTGGTCGACCACAATGTCTTCGTGCCACTCGATATTACAGCGACCATCAGAGCTCCTCCGAGTCCCTCAAGACCACCGACTTCAAAGAGGATGTTTCTCCTGCTGCCGATGATGCTGCTTCCAAGTCTCCTGCACCAGAGGAATGAAATAAACATAATGTAATATTTGTTTCTTCTGGAAGTTGTGTATGTGGAAAAACTACTCTGTTAACTTAAGGCGGAAAAAACAATAGTTGTAATTTCCTGCTACTCAAGAACTGGTTCTAGCATGTAATTATTTTTTAAGCAAGTGTTGGCTTATCCATTACTATGGATTTTATGCTTGACCTTTCGTGAGTCAGAAGACTCGTAGTCAGAACCATGCGCTCTGGTGATGATGCCCAATGGCACCGTCAAAAACCTAGGCACAAAATCGCCGACAACAAGTGCCAACAGTCACTACTCCAGAATCCACATAAAAACAACAAAGAACGTGTAGACCAGAAAACTTAAGCTAACGCCCGTAGGCGGAATTTTCACAAGTGCAAATGCAAACTTGCGCATAAAGGTTTTATATGATCCAAAAATGAACACTAAAGGAGAGTAAAAGACTCAGAAATATGAGTGAACCAAAGAGCTTTATTTCATTGATCATATAAGAGGTACACAATTAGATAAAAAATATGCTAAGTGTAAAAAGTACGTAGCTGTGCTATGTTCCATGGCCGATCAAGCTCCGGGTAGTCATCATCCGTGTCATGTCGCTTATGCTTATGATCTTTGCTGGGTATATCCTCAAGTTCACGATTGTCAACGAGGTAGTAAGACCCATTGAGCAGTGTCTTGCTTATGATGAACGGTCCTTCCCATGGCGGGGATAATTTGTGCGACTTCTTCTGCTTAAGTCGGAGCACCAGATCCCCCTATTTAAATGAGTGATGCCGAACACGACGACTATGGTAGCTGCGTAGCTTCTGCTGGTAGATGGTGGATCTTTGGCATGCCAAAACACGCTCTTCCTCGAGAAGGTCCACATCTAGGCATCTGGATTCTTCAGCGTCATCTTCGTCGTAGGCGGCAACTCTTGGTGAATCATGAAGGCTGTCGGAAGGCAGGATGGCTTCTGCTCCATATACCATGAAGTAAGGGGTGTAGCCGGTGGATCTATTGGGAGTAGTTCGTTCCAGCTGCTCTATGTAGCGGTGCCTCCAGACGTGGCTTGATTCCTTGCAGAATTAATCCATTGGCTCGCTCAACTTGGCCGTTGGACTGTGGGTGTGCCATGGATGCTAGGTCAAGTCGGATGCCCTTGTCCCAACAATAAGCTTCCACTTCTCCGAGTGATAAGTTGCTCCCATTGTCGGTGATAATGCTATGTGGGAGACCAAATCTCACCACTAGATCCCAGACAAACCTAAGGGCAGTTTCCCCATCAAGCTTTCTAATGGGTTTAGCTTCTATCCATTTTGTGAATTTATCAACTGCTACTAGCAGATGCGTAAACCCACATGGTGCCGTCTGTAATGGACCAACCATGTCTAGCCCCTAGACTGCAAACAACCAAGTTATTCGTATTGATCGCAATTCTTCAGCTGGAACATGGGGTTTGTCGGGCATAATACTGGAATTCCATGCATGTCTCAACCAGCTTGTCGGCGTTCGGCTTCACGGTCAGCCAGTAGAATCCTTGCCGGAAGGCTTTGGAGACCAATGATCGAGGAGCGACGTGATGCCCGCAATCTCCGAGATGGATCTCACGTAGGATTTCAATACCTTCTTGCTAGGAAACACACTTAAGGTATACGCCAGTGGTGCTTCTTTTGTAGAGCTGTCCATTGATTATGGTATATCCCTTTGCTCGACATACTATTTGTTGTCTTTCGACTTCGTCGTCGGGCAAAGTTCCGTGTACGAGATATTCAATGAACGGTCGTGTCCAAGACGGAGGGACCTTTGTCACTGTGTGAACGAAAGAGTCAACTCTATCCGGGTTGTCAATGTCTGCTCCCTTCACGGATGGTGTCCGTAGATGCTCCATGAAAATGCCAGGCGGAATTTTGTTTGCGCCCTGATCCAAGCTTAGACAGTAGATCAGCCGCCTCGTTTTGCTCCCTAGGTACATACTTGACTTCGTAGCCCAAGAAGCTCTTGGATATCTCGTCCACTTTGTCTCGATATGCCGCCATCATAGGGTTTCACGCGTTCCAGGTGCCAGCCACCTGCTGGGCAACCAAGTCGAAATCTCCATAGCAAACTATGCGCTTGATGCTGATACGTCGGAAACGTATCTATAATTTTTGATGCTCCATGCTTGTTTAGTATCTATTTTGCTTTGCTTTGTCTACACTTTGAGGTGCTTTTACATGTTTTCTGGTACTAACCTATTAACAAGTTGCCATAGTGCCAGTTGCCTGTTTTCTGCTATTTTTGGTTCCAGAAAAGCTTGTAAGGAAATACTCTTGGAATTGGACGGGACAAACGTCAAAGTCAAAAACTTTCCGTGGGGATCAAGAAGTACAAAGGGGAGACGAAGAGGCGTGCCAGGGAGCCACACACCCCCTAGGCGCGGGTGGGACCTGCCCCGCGCCTAGGCATGGTGTGGGGCCCCAGGCCACCACCTCGGACTCCCCCTTCGCCTATAAGAAGCCCCCGATGCAGAAACCCTAAGTACCCGATCAATATTCCATGAAACCTTCTGTAGCCGCCACCACCGTCGTCCCTAGATCGGGGGATCTGAAGTTCTTCCCAGCACCCTGCCGAAGGGGAGATCATCTCGGAGGCCTTCTCTCTGGTATGATGCGTGAGTAGTTCCACCTTTCACTATGGGTCCATGTAGTAGCTAGATGGTTGTATCTCCTCCTTGTGATTTCATGTATATATCTTGTGAGCTCCGTTCATGATCATGATCTAATCTATTTGTAATCATGCATGTTGTGTTTTCGGAGATCCGATGGATATTGAGATTATTATGTTGGTTTGATTAATGGTTTTGTCTTTATGATTCTATCATGTCTGTGTTGTTTGTGATCTTGCATGCTCTCCGTTGTTAGTAGCTATCTTGTCCAAGTAGTTGCTAGTGACTCCAAGAGGGGGTATTTATGCTCGATAGTGGGTTCATGCCTCTAGTTTCCAAGGGAAGTGACAGAAATCTCTTAGGTTGTAGATGTGATGTTGCTACTAGGGAGAAAACAACGGTCTCTTGTTCATGGAACATGTGGACTGTTTACCTTACACACTTTGCTTAAAGCAGTTGTCTATTGCTTGCAACTTAATACTGGAGGGGGTTCATATGATAACCTGAAGGTGGACTTCTAGTCATAGATGCAGTTGGATGGTGGTCTATGTATCTTGTTGTATTGCCCAATCAAATCTCATAGGATCTTTCTGACTAGTAATTGCATTGTTATGCCTTGCTCAGTTCCTGTCAGTTGCCCCGCTGTAATTTGTTTACCCTTCATGCCATGTTGTTTATCTAAGGAGAGCACCTCTAGTGAACTATGGACCCTGGTCCAATCTTTACCATTGATACATCGTCCACTGTTACTTGTTTACTTGCTGCAAACCACCATTACTTTCCACACCATACGTTTAATCCTTTGTTACAGCAAACCGGTGAGCTTGACAACCTCACTGATTTGTTGGCACAAAGTCTTGAGTTTGTGTTGTGCAGGTATCCACATTGTTTGCAACACCTGTGTGACGTTTCCTTCCTCCTTATGGTTCGATAACCTCGGTCTCAACTGAGGGAAAACTTGCCATTGTGCTCTTCACACCCTGCGCTTGGGGTTACCAACAAAGTGCTATGTCGAGCACCGTCAAGTCTTTCTGGCACCGTTGCCAGGGAGGCTAAGGACGTATTCACTAGGGGAGTCCTCCACTTCCTTTCTCTTTACTTTGTTTTTAGTTTGATTTGTTTCTTTTGCTTGGTTTTGTTTGCCTATTTTAAAAAAAACCAAAAAAAATTAGTCTAGATTGGTTTACTTGCTTTATTCAAAAACACAAAAAAATAGTTCCTGCTCTAGCTGCTGCTGTTTTTGGCTTGCCCACCTTTGCCAAAATAAAGTCTGCTGAGAACACCAAGTTGTGTGACTTCACTAGCACCAACAACAATGATTTCCTAAGCACTCCTATTGCTCCACCTGCTCCTAATGCTACCTTTTATGAAATTAAGCCTGCTGTTGAATCTTGTGATGAGAGAGCAATTTTCTGGTGTTATTTCTGATGATCCTGCTGCCCATCTCAATAGCTTTGTTGAACTTTGTGAGATGCAAAAGTATAAGGATGTAGATGGAGATATTATTAAGCTCAAGATTTTTCCTTTCTCCTTGAGAAGAAAAGCTAAATACTGGTTGCTATCCTTGCCTAAAAATAGTATTGATTCTTGGACTAAGTGTAAAGATGCTTTTATTGGAAAGTACTATCCTCCTGCTAAGATTATATCTATGAGAAGTGACATTATGAAATTTAAACAACTTGATAGCGAACATGTTGCTCCAGCTTGGGAAAGAATGAAATCTTTGGTTAAGAATTGCCCCACTCATGGACTCACTGCTTGGATGATTATCCAGACTTTTTATGCAGGTTTGAACTTCTCCTCAAGAAATCTGTTGGATTCAGCTGCTGGAGGTAACTTCATGGGCATCATTTGGGTGCTGCAACAAGGCTCCTTGATAATATGATTGGTAACTACTTTGAATGGCACGTTGAGAGAGCTCCACATGGTAAGAAGGTAAATTCTGGTAAGGAAACTTCCTCTTTGAGTGAAAATATTGCTATTATTATGGCTATGCTTGTTAATGGGAAATCTCCTTTAGATGCTAATAGTGTTCCTTTAGCCTCATTGGTTGCTCAAGAAGAGCAAGTTGATGTGAACTTCATTAGAAACAACCATTTTGGAAACAATACTTATGGTAATTATAGGCCTTATCCTCCTAGTGGAAATGTTTATCATGGTAGATCTGGAATTCCTAGTGAAGAACGGATTCTAGAAGTAGAGAGATCCACTAAGAATTTTATGCAGATGCAATATGAGCAAAATAAGATTTTCACTAAAACTATATAGGAACAATATATTATCTTGAAAAATTAGCCATCAGCTTGAGAATCTGAATAAATAAATTCCTAGTTTACAGTCAAAAAATTTGAGTGCTGAGAAAAATATATCCTCTTTGTTTGAAGCTCAGTCCTCCTTGATTAATAAAATGGCTGCTAAACCTGAAACTATGGAAAGTACCTTTTCTGCCACTCATGCCATACAAGTTACTATTGATGAAAATGTTAGTAGTTAGCTCAACTTCATGCTAGGTGGGAAAGGGAAGCTCAAATTGATAGAAACAATAGTGTGCACCATCACCACTAAACCACAAGTAGTCCCTATTCCTCCTCCAACTATGGCTAAGCCTATTTATCCTACTACTAGTGATGCTAAGTTTGACTTTGATATTGATGGTTGCAATATTTTTGAAGTGGTTATGTTCCTACAAAAGCTTGCTAGAAGTCCTGATGCTAGTGATATGCATGTTGCTTTCACTAAAAACATTACAGATGCTCTTGTTAAGATTAAGGAAGAGAAGCTAAAACACAAAGCTTCTATTCCTAGGAAAGTATAAGATAGTTGGGAACCCATTATTAATATACAAGTGAATGACTTTGATCTCAAAGCTTCATGTGATCTTGGTTCTAGTGTCTCTATTATGCCTAGGAAGATTTATAAAATGCTTGATTTGCCACCATTGGAAGATTGTTATTTAGATGTCCCACTCAATGATAATGCTAAGAAGAAACACATGGGGAGTATTAATGATGTTCTCTTTATGGTTAACAATGCTTATGTCCTTGTTGATTTCTATGGTTTGGATGTTGAATACAATGCTTCTTGTTCTATTACTTTGGGAAGGCCTTTTCTTAGAACAGTTGGTGCCATCATTGATATGAAAGAAGGCACCATTAAATATTATTTTCCATTCAAGAAAGGTATTGAACACTTCCCTATGAGGAGATAGAAGTTGCCTTTTGCTCCTCCTTTTAAGGCAAGGTTTGATGTTAATGCTTCCTCATTTGAAAATACTTGATTCTTCTTGCTTCTTGTGCCCAACTTAAAGGCTTTAAAGAAAAGTACTTGTTGGGACATAACCCAAGAGTGTAATTGAGTCTTGGAACTTATTACTTCAGTAATGACCTCTCCTTATCCTTTTTGTTTGCTTTTTGTGCCAAGAATGACCTCTAATGAGAGGGAAGTAAGATTTGGGGAGTTGCTGTCCCGAAACAGATTTTTGTCCTCCACCATAAATTTCGTGAGGAGTCTCTGTAACTCGGATTGAGCTCACAATTTAAGAATAAATTTCCCAGTCTGTTAGATAACTTTCGTTAGTTCAACAATTTTTTATTTGAGCAACAGAAGATTTTTGAAAAAATTGGTTTCTACCTGCTGGTCTGTTTTGACAGATTTCTGCCATTATTTGCATTTGCTTCTTATTGATTCCTTTTTTAGTTCTCTTTTGGGGAATTGAGCTTTTTGAAGGAGTTGCTACAGTACCTTGTCTTTTTGGTGAAAAGCCTTGCTATTCCAAATCTTTGTGAGAGGTCTAATATCTTTTGAATAAACTAATGTTGCTAATGAAGATTGTGTGAAGTTTTGTATGAAGGAGAAAATTTCAGGTGTAGAGAGAGAATGATGCAATGAGATGAAGAATGGACAAAAGCTCAAGCTTGGGGATGCCACCATGGTGTCACCCCAAGAAATATCCAAGAGGTACAAGCGTCAAAGCTTGGGGATGCCCAAGGCATCCCCTTCTTCATCAATAAAAAGCTCAGGTCTGTTTAGACACTTCGTTTTCATTGTTTCATGCACAGTTGTGTTGTTCTTAGAGCGTCTTAGTTTTCGTTTGCTTTGCTTAGGTTGTTTAGTTTGCTTGAATAAAGTAATTTGGACCCCCCGTTCTCACTGTGTTGTTTTGCAAATAAGTTGCTTGGTGTTGGAAAGGAGTAGTAAGTTCTTGCTTGAAAGTGCAAGAGGTGCTTGCATTGACTGTGCCTTAGACTTTAGCATGACATGCTAGGTGTTGTTTTGACCTTATGCTTAGTGATTATTGTTGTAGCATGTCTTGTTCCAAACAATTGGGATTAATTAGTGTGCCTTGAAGAAATTATGGGTTATTTTAGCATGCAAAAGCATAGTATTATGGTATTCTCCTTTGATGCTTTGCTTGGGTTGACTTGGTGTCACATCCCAAAATTTTCCAAATTTTGAAATGTGAAAAATAAATAAACAAAATAAATAATTGTTGAAATTTAGGGTGAAAAGAAACTTTTTATTTCTAAATGGAAACTTAAAAACCCATCTGGAACAAACTTTGAATAAAATTTGAATCCAACTAAATTCAAATCAAGTGGAATGCATTCTTCATAAATGCATCTTGAAATTTAAACATTTGGAAAAATAAACCAAAACCCAAAACCCTAATAGAATAAATCATTTCCAAAGATCTCTCTAATACTATGGATTTGATCCATACAAAAATTGTCAACAATCAATTATAAATGATCAAAAATGAGAAATATAAATATTATAAAACCATAGAAATTGATTCTATTCAATTTGGAACCATGGATAAAAACTTATGAATTTAATAAGTTGAAAGGAAATAATTTCCAAAGCTAATAAAGCTCCTAACTAAAATCCATACCAAATTGAGCAAATAATCCTAAAGAGATATAAAAGGATAAAAAATATTAAATAAGATTTTACAAATTGGAATCACCAAGTTTGGATCTTTAAATAAAAATATATGGATTTTATAAGATAAAAAAAGAAATAAATAAGGAATGTTTAAAAAGCCAAATTAAAACTTGGCCTAATCCATAAGCAAATGGAATAAATATAATCCAAATCCAAATAAAATAAATGGATAAAGAATACCCAAATAAAATAATATGGCCTTAACCAAAATTCTATTCCATTTGAATGAAGACAAAATCCCTTAGATAAATGATTAATTAAATCATGAGGAAATAGTAAATTGGAATTTATCAAAGTGGATTAAAAATTTAACAAATTAACTTAAAAATAATTATTTTAATAAAATATATATGGAATTAAAACAATATTTGAATTTATTGGAATAAAGACAATTGCCCAATTTAAATGGTTAATAAATCATATTAAAATACTTTAAATAATTCAAAGTGAACACCCTATTGAATAAGTAAAACCTACTGAATAAGTTGGGTGAAAAGTTAGAATTCAAATAAAGGTTTGAAAATAAATAAAATCTTATTTGAATAAAATACAAGTGCCCATTTTGAATAAAATATAAACCATAAAAGAATAAAAGAATTATTATAAAATGGACTTAAAATAACTATTTAAAACAGTATAGAAATATACTGAACATTTGAAAAAGGTTTGAATAATAAATGTGGATTCAAATGATAGTTTGAATTCAAAACAGAAAAAGAAAAATGAAACAAAAAAATGGAGAAGAAGCATTGACCAAATTTATCCGGCCCAAAGACCCACTCCCTCTACCCCGAATCGTTTTCTGTCACTCACTAACGCACCCGCAAACCCACTGACCGCCGGACCCCACCCTTTCTCTCTCTCTAATGCTGACGAAGCGACCCCACGCTGACAGCCTTCGTCCTCACCCGCGCGAAGACCACGTCGGTTGTTTCTACCGATGATCAATCCTCGTAAATACGCGTTAATGACGCCAGTAAATCCTTCCCCGACCACGCGTATTAAATCGCCTGCCTCTCCTCTCCATATCCCCTCTCTCGCTAGCACGCGATCGCCCACAGGCTGCTCCAATTCCTCTTAGCACCGCCACTGTCCTCGACGCATTTCGGCGACGATTCCGGCCACCACCACCAGCCCCACTGCCCCCAGAGCACATGAGCGTGATCCACAGCCTCTTGCGCATCTCCCTGTGCCACCCGTTCAGCCGCGCGAACACCGTAACCTCGGCAACGACGACAAATGAACATCGTCGTCCACTGCCTCGACTCCGGCGAGTTTCCCCGGTGAGTTCTGATCGCCCCTCTCCCTCTCGTTGATGCTCGTACAATCACCATTCCCTTGCGCGTCTAACGCCACCCTCGGCTTGCCTTCCCGTGCCTCATAGCTTCACCTTCGACGACGCCAAAGCGTGCCTGGCGCTAGGAGGATCTCCGACGAGCAATCAACATCGACTCTGTGCGCCCCTGTCCCCGCGACGATAACCTTGAGCTTCAGCACCACGAGGCGAACTTGGTGAGCTATTCCTCCCTCTCTCGCGCTTCCTGTATCGTCGGCACCGTCTTTGACTGACCGCACCGTCGCCAGCCACCTTCGTGCGCCACCCATCTTTGGCCACTAGGGTTTGCACCATTAGATTTTGATCCAGCAGCGTAGATAGAATCATTTAGCGAAGCGATATGGAAGCATATGCACCATGCGATTTAGATGAGATCTTGTGGTATGTGTTAGTCAATCCAACCGAAACGGTATCGCCCAATCATAATTAGACGTGTGGCACTGTTTTGTTTAAATAGACAGAAACATATCTATTAGATGTTTAAACTTGCAAAATTCAAAACTTTTGATACACATGTCCAAATTTTGCAAATTTTATATCAATGGAATCAGAAAAACAAATACTTTCCAACCATGTACTTTGTTTAGTAATTTGCTTCTATAAACTTAGTTGTTTTTGCAGAAACTTGTGTAGGCATAATTTGAACATAAAAATTATTTTAGAAATATTTTTAAGGTAAAATCTTTGGTAAATGGTTTATTTTGAACCTACTAACCATAGAAACCAACTTATGGATTTAAAAGTGTATTTTGTGAAGCTAAAGAATAAATCTTTGAATAAAAGCATTTCTAGTTAAATAAAAATATTGTTTATGTTTTAAAAATGCTTTTTGAGTAAAATCTTTGGAAAATGATTTGATTTAAACTCTATGACCCTAAACACCAAGTTTTGGGATTTAAAAATATATTTGGTGAACCCTATAAAATTATTACTTTGCTTAAAGGAATTTCCAACAAAATAAAATATTGCTTTGGTATAAAAATGGCTTATAAGTAAAAACCTTTTTCAAATGGCTTTAATATTAAACACTTGACCTTAAAACACTAACATGTTGTGTTTAAAAATATTTTACGAACACTGGAGATTATCACTTTGATTTAAATCATTTCTAGCAAAACAAAAATGACTTAAAGTGGCCATTTTCACGAACTTGACTTAAAATGGTTTTGCCACTTTTACCAATGACCAATAGATGTTTTAGAATGTTTATGGCCTAATAGAAACCACTTTTCCAAATAAAACAATCTTTGGCATGCTTGCATGCATTGCTTTGTTTTTATTATTCTATGTGATGAATTGCTTGAATGGTAGATTGAATTTGTGCCTTGATTGAATTGTAGTGAAAATTGAAGAGTGTGACTATTGCAAGATCAAGGAGTGAACCTATATTCTCTACGAATAAGGCAAGTGGTGCTTCATACTTTTGTCCCATTATTTTCACTATGCATTAATGATATTTCTAAGTAGGACTTGCATAGAATTTTCTAAGTGTTAACTATGCCATGGGAAATCCTAGTAGAAGAAACCTTAGTAGAATTTTCCCTAAGTTAAGATTCCTACTACTATCATGCTTAGCCTAGCTAATAGAAAACAAGGGTGGAATTATATTCATGTTATGGAATATTTCTAAGTCAAGGACTTGTGTTTTGTTTAATAAAACAACTATGTGAATGAATCACCTGGGTGGATTGGTATTTCTTGGATGGATTTTTGTTGAGTGGTTACACAAGTCTAGGGGACTGGTGAACCTTGTGTATCTCACTTGTGGAATGCCACCCAGGAACAAAGAGATTTGAGATGTCAAATGTTGAGAAGCTTCAAATGCAACCACTTGGAATTATGGGCTCTGCCTGGATCATATAGGTTGCAATAACTTATCCAAATGGATAGTTGGTGGTAGGGGATGATAGGTTTGGAGCGCGTCCATTTTGGTCTAAGGGAAGGCTTTTGAAAGATCTTGTCTCGATGCATGTCGAGTCTTGTGGGGAAAGTGCACCACCTCTCGAGAGAGTAAAATCTAAGTACTTAGTTGTGTCCCCGGCAATGGACAATTTGAGCATCAAGACATGGAAGCTATCAAGAATCTCCTCATCCCAATTTCTAAGTTAAAAACTTGTGGTTTAACAAGGGTTAAAGGATCTTCAATCTTTGATTGGTAGATTCCTTGGGTGATTTTGACGAACAAAAACTTAGTGTTTTCAAATGATAAGGAAAATCTATTTTGAGCAAAGCAAGCCTAAGCCCCACTTAGCCAAATGCATATAGATGATAGATACCACTATATTACCATAGTATCACTTGCCAATACAATTCAAATGTATTGACCCTTGTGGCTATAACTTATTATGTTACAGGTTTGTTTGATGTTAGTCAAGTGTGTTGATTAGGATTACAAGTCTACAACCAACATGATTGCCTATGGCACTTTGAAGATGAAGGACTCCATGCTATATAGTTATTTCTGCTGCATTGTAATGAGATAGCCAAATGAGCTATGTAAGATGTAATGAATTATTTTATTCCTAGTTATAAAGTTGTATTATGACCTTTGTTTCTTGATATTACATATTAACTGTGGATGCTAGCTATTGATCCAGGGACTAGCATTGTAAACACAGGGATCTCTACCTTATTAAAGGTTGGGACCTCTACACTTGGCACATGCTCACACCATGTTACGACTATGAACAAGTCACCATAGCCTCTATGATCATTTAGTCCTTGACTTGTAGTACCACTCTATGCTTTGATTAGTAATGCTTTGTTGCTCTGCATGATTTTATGGCCATTATTGCTCTCTTAGTTGGTTGCTCCCAGTCTTTTGCTAGCCTCCACTTGTATGAGTAAGCTCTAATCATGCTTCCAACTCCCAAAAAAACAAGTTATTCCAAAGTGTCCACTATAAACTCCTATGCATGGTGTGTTACACCATTCCAAGTATATTCTTGTTTTTGGCTATCTTCCAATTAAAAACTATTTTGTTATGTGAAAACTTAGTGATTAAAGCCCTCGCAAACTTGATGGCACACTTTATATTCTTTTCCCCTAATAAACTTGAACCATTGTGTCATCTATGTTGTATATGCTTGCACTTATATGTTGGAATTAGCAGAACTGTGCTATCACGGGAACGTTTTCAACATTGCACTTGTACTCTATACTCAGTTGATATCATGATATTTTGTCTATGGATGTCACCGGTGTGAAATAAAGAGGGAACTTGTAAGTCCATGGAGTTTGTATTCTGTGTTAGAGAAACGCCTGGGCTGCTAGCCTAAGCCATGCCTAATCATGGTGGAAACTTGCAGCATCACCATAGTGAGATATCTGTGAAGCATCCTCAATAAAAAGCTATGCATATGGTAAATAAAAAGATTGTTGAGATTCTCATTGTCTGCTTGCCTTGTCATTTTGGTTATGGGAAAGCTCATGTACCATGTGCAAGGGGTACCCCGTTGGCGGTTCTCAATGATATGCAAATAATTACAATGACAAGAACTTATAGGTGACTAAAGTTGAGTAGCATGAGGTGTGGCCCTCGTATTCAAGGGACTTGAGATTGCCAACTTATACTTCGTCAAGCATATACTCCATAGTTTGTTCACTTTAACCTTAATCACTTCAAGATGCTTATGATAGGGGCAATGAGGGCTGAAAGCTAACAAGTACCATAATTTTTGGAAGCACTTTTTGAAACTTGAAATCCCTGCTTCCTTTATAAAAGGCCTTTCTTCCACCATTGTTTGAGTCCCCACATTCTACCTTTAGGCACCATTAAGAGAGCATAGTTGTCATTCTATGTGCAGTGTTCCAAAGCTTATTTATTGATGCATATTGTGATATTACTTGTTCTTGTGCTATTTGTTTCTAGTCACCCTTGTGAACTTTGAAGGTGTCATATGCATCTATTTGCTACTCTATGAGGGACAAGATGGTTACCACTATGCTATGTTTTTTGTATGTTAAACAAACAAACATTTTTCAATGCATGTTATTCATGATCTTTGTTTGTAGCCTTTCATGTTGCATGCATAGTTACTATGTCTTATTGTTAGAACTCCATCTTTCATGCACATGTTTAGAGTTCTTTGATCCCAGCTTTCAATGCTTGCAAATGATTAGATCTTCATTGTGAGGGTGCATGTCACCTCAAAAGATATTCTTTTTATCACTTACCTACTCGAGGACGAGCAGGAGTTAAGCTTGGGGATGCTTGATACATCGGAAATGTATCTATAATTTTTGATGCTCCATGCTTGTTTAGTATCTACTTTGCTTTGTTTTGTCTACACTTTGAGGTGCTTTTTACATGTTTTCTGGTACTAACCTATTAACAAGTTGCCACAGTGTCAGTTGCTTGTTTTCTGCTGTTTTTGGTTCGAGAAAAGCTAGTAAGGAAATATTCTCGGAATTGGACGGGACAAACGTCAAAGTCAATAACTTTCCGTGCGGAACAAGAAGTTCAGAGTGGAGACGGAGAGGCGTGCCGGGGCAGCCACCCCCTAGGCACGGGTGGGCCCTGCCCTGCGCCTAGGCAGGGTGTGGGGCCCCTGGCCACCGCCTCGGCCTCCCCCTTCGCCTATAAGAAGCCCCCGATGCAGAAACCCTAAGTACCCAATCAATATTCCACGAAACCATCTGTAGCCGCCACCACCGTCGTCCCTAGATCGAGGGGGTCTGAAGTTCTTCCCGGCACCCAACCGGAGGGGAGATCATCCCGGAGGCCTTCTCTCCGGTATGATGCGTGAGTAGTTCCACCTTGGACTATGGGTCCATGTAGTAGCTAGATGGTTGTATCTCCTCCTTGTGCTTTCATGTATAGATCTTGTGAGCTCCGCTCATGATCAAGATCTAATCTATTTATAATCATGCATGCTGTGTTTGCGGGGATTCGATGGATATTGAGATTATTATGTTGGTTTGATTAATGTTTTTGTCTTTATGATTCTATCATGTCCGTGTTGTTTGTGATCTTGCATGCTCTCCGTTGTTAGTAGATATCTTGGCCAAGTAGTTGCTAGTGACTCCAAGAGGGGGTATTTATGCTCGATACTGGGTTCATGCCTCTAGTTTCCAAGGGAAGTGACATAAATCTCTTCGGTTGTAGATGTGTTGTTGCCACTAGGGAGAGAACAACGGTCTCTTGTTCATGGAACATGTGGACTGTTTACCTTACACACTTTGCTTAAAGCAGTTGTCTGTTGCTTGCAACTTAATACTTGAGGGGGTTCGAATGATAACCTTAAGGTGAACTTCTAGTCATAGATGTAGTTGGATGGCGGTCTATGTATCTTGTTGTATTGACCAATCGAATCTCATAGGATCTTTCTGACTAGTAATTGCATTATTATGCCTTGCTCAGTTCCTGTCAATTACCCCGTTGTAATTTGTTTACCCTTCATGCCATGTTGTTTATCTAAGGAGAGCACCTCTAGTGAATTATGGACCCCGGTCCAATCTTTACCATTGATACATCTTCCATTGTTACTTGTTTACTTGCTGCAAACCACCATTACTTTCCACACCATACGTTAATCCTTTTTTACGGCAAACTAGTGAGCTTGAAAACCTCATTGATTCGTTGGGAGAAAGTCTTGAGTTTGTGTTGTGCAGGTATCCACGTTGTTTGCAACACCTATGTGACGTTTCCTTCCTCCTTCTAGTTCGATAACCTCGGTCTCAACTGAGGGAAAACTTGTTGTTGTGCTCTTCACACCCTGCGCTTGGGGTTACCAACAAAGTGCTACGTCGAGCATCGTCAGATGCCAATATCCTTGGCTACGCATAGTCCGTGAATGAGTGATTTATACTCTGCCATGTTATTCGTAGCCTCGAAGTGGATCTGCAGAACATAGTGTATCTTCTCCCCAGTTGGTGACTGTAGCAGTACACCAGCCCCCGAGCCATTGAGTAGCTTTGATCCGTCAAAGTGCATCACCCAGTATTCTGGCTTCGGCATAGGGGTAGCATCTGGCATCTCCGTCCAATCTGCGATAAAATCCACCAAGGCTTGTGACTTGATAGCGTCGCATCTCTTGTAGGTGATCTCGAAAGCGGCAAGTTCAATGCCCCACTTCGCGACCCTTCATGTAGCGTCGCTGTTCTTGATGATGTCGGACAGTGGAGCCTTTCGCACAACTATGGTAGGGTGCTCCTAGAATTAGTGCCTTAGCTTCTAAGAAGCAAGGAACACTCAATAAGATATCTTTTGGTAGTGCGGGTAACGCTGCTTGGACTCCATCAAGACCTCGCTTATGTAGTAAACTGGTCGTTGAACTCCGTATTCATGCCCTGGTTCTTTTCGCTCTACCACGACGACGATGCTGATTACCCGGTTGGTGGCCGCCATGTAGATTAACATAGGCTCCCCAGGCTCGGTTGCTGCAAGGATATGTGCTGAGGATAATGTCTCCTTTAGCTGCTTCAGTGTTGCATCTTCCTCGTTCGTCCATGTAAATTTGTCCGCCTTCTTCAGCAACTTGTATAGCGGCAGAGCCTTCTCTCCAAGTCGGCTGACGAACCGACTAACTGCTGCGACGCAACCTGTTAGCCGCTGTATGTCCTTCAGGCATATCGGATGATTTATGCTTAGGATGGCCTTGAAATTCTCTGGGTTCACCTCGATTCCACGTTGGGAAACGATGAAGCCCAACAATTTGCCGGCTGGAACCCCGAAGATGAACTTCTTAGGGTTAAGCATCATGTTGTATTTCCGAAGATTATCAAAGGTTTCTTTTAAGTCGGAGATTAAGTTGTTTGACTTTTTAGACATCACCGCTATATCGTCCACATAGGCGTGAATGTTCCGACCAACTTGATCATGTAGGCAACGCTGCATTGTCCGCTGGTACGTAGCACCGGCGTTTTTTTGCCCAAAGGGCATCGTGACAAATCAAAACGTGTCGTAAGGTATCCTGAGTATGCATCGAGAAAACACAAAAGTTCCGAGCCAGCCGTCGAGTCAATGACTTGGTCAATGCAAGGCAAAGCAAAGGGATCTTTGGGACACGCTTTGTTCAAGCCGGTGTAATCAACACACATTCTTAATTCTTTGGTTCCCTTTTTGGGGACAAGTACAGGATTGGCCACCCATCGGGTGTGAAGGACTTCTCGGATAAAACTAGCCTTAAGTAACCTAGCTATCTTCTTGCCTATGGCGCGTCTCTTCTCGTCTCCGAAGCGTCGTAGAGATTGTCTCACCGGTTGCATTTTGGATCAATATTCAAGCTGTGCTCGGCAAGTTCCCTAGGTACACCTTTCATGTTGGCAGGTTGCCAGGCAAAGATGTCCCTATTCTCACGGAGGAACTTGACGAGCGCGCTTTCCTATTATTGTTGGAATTATGCCCTAGAGGCAATAATAAAGATGTTATTGTTATAATTCTTGTTCATGATAATGTTTATATTCCATGCTAGAATTGTATTAAGCGGGAACTTTAATACTTGTGTGGTTTGTGAACAACACCGTGTCCCTAGTACGCCTCTATGGACTAGCTCATTGATTAATGATGGTTAAGGTTTCCTAACCATGGACATGAGTTGTCGATTAATAATGAGATCATATCATTGGGAGAATGATATGATGGACAAACCCAAACTAAGCGAAGCAATTAGATCATGTCATCGTGTTCATCTTTGCAAAGCTTTTCTTATGTCAAATATTGTATTCCTTAGACCATGAGATAATACAACTCCCTGGTATCGGAAGAAAGCTTTGAGGTCATCAAACGTCATCCTATGAGAGGGTGATCATAAAGGTGTCTCTCAGGTGATCGGAAAGTATCTATTGGGTTGTATGTATCGAAATGGGATTTGTCCCTCCCAAGTCGGAGAGATATACATCGGGCCCACTCGGTAATCTATATCAACACCGCTTGCAAGCATGTGGTTAAGGAGTTAATCACAAAGTGATATTGGATTACAGAACGAGTAAAGTACTTGCTGTGAACGAGATTGAACTAGGTATGACGGTACCGACGATCGAATCTCGGGCAAGTAAAATATCGCGAGACGAAGGGAATATATATATGGGATTGATTGAATCCTTGCATCGTGGTTCATCCGATATGATCATCGATGAATGTATGGGAGTCAATATGGGTTTCAGACCATTTGTTGATTATTGATAGAAGATCATGTCTGCATATTCTCGAACCCGAAGGGTCACACACTTAACGTGTCTCGGCGCTAGGATAGATTGGATAATTGGTTTATGAGTTTTTGTTCGGAGTCTCGGATGGGATCCAGGACATCACGAGAGGTTTCGGAGTGGTCCGGAGAATAAGATTCATATAAGGCAGTGCAGTTTTTGGAGTTCGGAATTATTCTGGGTTAATCGGTATTGTACCGGAAGCTTCTAGAACCTTCCGGAAGGGGGCCAACGTGGTCCCACCTATCGGGAGGGGGCATGGGCCTATGAGGGAGTTCCCTGGCCGCATTGGGCCAGGGGCACAAGGCCCCATAGGGCCCAGCCGGCCAAACAAGGGGAAACCCTAGTTTGGAACTTCTAGAAGGGGGGTTTCCTTGCCCCCCACTCCTCCCTCCTTGGCCGCCGGCCTAGGGCTTGTGGGAGGGGTTAGGGCTGGCGCCCACCCCTCTATATATAGAGGTCTGGGGCGCACCACCACCCCCCCACACACACGCCTTCCCCTCAAGCCTATTCGCCCTGCTGCCCTCCTCTCTCCCTTCCTCCCGACTGCGTGTAGGCGAAGCCCTGCTGCAGAAACTCTCCACCAATTGCACCGCGCCGTCGCGTTGTAGATCCAATTCATCTCTCCACCATACTTTATGGACCAAGGAAGGAGGATACGTCGAGGTGCTGCACGTGTGCATCTCACGGAGGCATCGCCACTTGTGGTGCTAGATCGGATCGGATCGCGAGGAGGAGAAGCGAGTACGACTACATCACCCACGTTCCGACGAACGTTCCGCTATGCGAATCTTCAAGGGTATGAAGATCTAATACAATCTCTCTTGTTGTTTGCATCTCCTAGATTAGATCTTGGCTTCCCTCTGTTCGCATCCGTAGAAAATTTTGATTTACTATGCCGCGAAACCCTTCAGTGGTATCAGAGCTAGATCTATGCATAGATGTGTTTCACGAGTAGAACGCAACATGGTTGTTGCGGGTGTTGATGTTTTCTGTTGCAAGCCTCTTTTTTGTGTTCTTCTTATCACGCGGGATAGTGAGATTGAAGCGGTCCAGGCCAACCTTACGCGACGTCGTTCGCGAGACCGGCTCCGCACTTGACGTGTGGCTTGTTCCACACATGCGGCTGGTGGATGCCAGTTTCTCTCACTATAGTTTTCATGGGATTTACACCGGAGTTTGGCAACCATAATATCACCGTTGTGGCTTTCCGTAGGTAAGAATCGTTCTTAGCATGCTACTCCCATAAGCCACGTAAAACATGCAACAACAAAGTAGAGGCGCCTAACTTGTTTTTGCAGGAGTGTTTTCGTGATATGGTATGGCCCAAGATGTGATGTGTATAATGTATGCGATGATCATGTTTTGTAATGTTTCACGACTTGCATGTCGATGAGTACACAACCGGAAGCCATATGGTTGTCTTTATAATTATGTATGACCTGTGTCAACTTCTTATCGCCATGTAATAGTTTCACTTTATCTCTAAGTAGTTAGCAATAGTTGTAGTTGCTATTCGTGGTGGAGGCAATCATGGTGGAGTGATGGAGATCATGTAAGACGCACAAGATGGAGATCATTGCGAAGATTGGCTATACCATGTCACATAAAGTTATATGCATGTGATGTTTATCCTTTTATGTATCTTATTATGCTTAGATCGCGGTAGCATTATAAGATGATTCCTCATAAAGATCAAGATAAAACTATGTTCTCCCCATGTATGCACCGTTGCGAAAGTTAAATGGTGTGCAAGCATCACGTGATGATCGGGTGCTATAGACTCTACGTTCACATACAACGGGTGCAAGCCAGTTTTGCACTGCGAAATACTTGGGTCTAACTTGACGAGCCTAGCATGTCTGAGACATGGCCTCGGAACACATGAAGAAAGGTTAAGCATGAGTCATATGAATGATATGATCGGCCCGTTGTCCACCATTGAAACCACATCTCTTCTCGTGAATATCGGATTAGGTGTGGTGAATTTCGATCATGTTCACTAAACAACTTGAGGGATGTTGAATTTAGTGGGAGTTCATCTAGTAATTTGATTAAAAGTTGAACTAGTTATCATGAACATAGTCTAATTTGTACTTGCAAATATTGTAGATCAAATGGCTAAGTCCAACTTCAACTTCAACGTTTTCTTTGAGAAGGAAAAGCTTAAAAACAATGGGTCTAACTTCACCAATGGTTCCATGATCGAGAATCATTCTCTGGCGGTCGGAAGGACTATGTCCTTGAGAATGCGTTAAATGCGCCCTAACGCTCTACTTACCGGTGATGAGAAAGCTGTCTATCGATCGCAAAGATGATTATGGTGTGATTAAGAGCACCATGTTGTTTGCTATGGAATCGGACCTTCAAAATCGTTTTGAAGACTATCCGGGCCCTTTGAGATTTTCGAGGCTGAAAACCATGTTTGAGACTCAGGCCGTTCGAGAGATATGAGATCTCGAGAAGTTCTTTAAGCGCAAGATGGAGGAAGGGAGTTCCGTTAGTGATCACGCCATTAAGATGTCGGGCTACACTCAACGCCTTGAGCAAGCTGGACTGCAAGATTCGGAGGAGCTCAAGATTGACAAGGTTGCAATCACTCCTCCCAGCTACAAAAGTTTTGTAGTGACTCACAATCAGATTGGTTCCATTGATACGATCAGAGCTCTTCGCAAAGGCTGCGGAGGTGGACATCAAAAGGATAATCATGTGTTGATGGTCAACAAGCCCCCACCTTCAAGAAAGGTAAGGGTGCAAAGAAGCCCTTCAAGAAAGGCGGCAAGCGTTGCCCTTTGAGAAGAAGCTCAGGTCTGGTCCTAAGATGGACACTGAGTGCTTCTATTGCAAGGACAAGGGTCACTGGAAGCGCAACTGTGCGAAGTACTTAGCGGACAAGAAGGCTGGCACCATCAAAGGTATATTTGATATACATGTTATTGATGGTTTCCTTACTAGCCCTCGTTGTAGTGCTGGTATTTGATCTTTGGTTCGGTTGCTAATATTTGTAACTCGAAGCAGAGCTACGGAATAGGCAATGACTTGCGAGGGATGAGGTGACGATGCGCGTTGGCAACGGATCAAGAGTTGATGTGATGGCCATCGGTATGCTCTCCTTTGTTTTACCTTCGGGATTAGTTTTAAACCTCAATAAATGTTATTATGTGCCTGCGTTGAGCATGAACATTATTTCTGGATCTTGTTTATTGCAAGACGGTTATTCATTTAAATCGGAGAATAATGGTTATTCTATTTATATGAGTAACATCTTTTATGGCCATGCACCTATTGTGAATGGTTTATTTCTTCTAAATCTCGAAAGGGATGAAACACACATCCATAACATTGAGGCTAAGAGATGCAAAGTAGATAGTGATAATACTACTTATTTGTGGCACTGTCGTCTAGGTCATATTGGTGTAAAACGCATGAAGAAACTCCATTCTGATGGACTTTTGGAGTCTCTTGATTTTGAATCATTTGACACATGCGAACCATGCCTCATGGGCAAGATGATCAAAACACCGTTCTCCGGTATGATGGAGCAAGCAACGAACTTGTTGGAAATCATACATACCGATGTATGCGGACCGATGAGTGTTTCGACGCGCGGTGGATATCGCTATGTTCTCACTTTTACCGATGACTTAAGTAGATATGGGTATATCTATTTAATGAAACATAAATCTGAAACATTTGAAAAGTTCATGGAATTTCAGAATGAAGTGGAGAACCATCATAACAGAAAGATTAAGTTTCTACGATCCGATCGTGGAGGTGAATATTTGAGTTATGATTTTCTCACGCATCTTAAAGCAAGCGGAATCGTTTCGCAACTCACGCCACCCGGAACACCACAGCGCAATGGTGTGTACGAGCATGAATCGAACCCTATTAGATATGGTCCGATCGATGATGTCTCTTACTGATTTGTCGTTATCATTTTGGGGTTATGCATTAAAAACCGCTGCATTCACTTTAAATAGGGCACCATCTAAATCCGTTGAGACAATACCGTATGAACTGTGGTTTGGTGCTAAACCTAAGTTGTCATTTCTTAAAGTTTGGGGATGCGAAGCTTACGTCAAGAAGTTGATGCCGGACAAGCTCGAACCCAAAGCGGAGAAATGCATCTTCATAGGATACCCTAAGGAAACTATTGGGTATACCTTCTATCACAGAACCGAAGGCAAAGTGTTTGTCATGAAAACGGTTCCTTTCTTGAGAAGGAGTTTCTCTCGAAAGAAGTGAGTGGGAGGAAAGTAGATCTAGGCGAGGTTATTGAACCTTCTCTTGAATTGGAGAGTAGCGAAGACTGAAATTGTTCCAAAGCTGCACCAACAATAGAGGAAGCTAATGACAAGGATCATGAAGCTTGGACGATCTCTGCATCTTGAGCGTCGCGGTCGACAAGGTCGCGTGCCCCTCCCGAGTGGTAATGCAGCAACCTGTCTTGTTGTCTTGTTGGTAGAAGACAGTGAACCTACGAACTATGAGGAAGCGATGATGAGCCCAGACTCTGAGAAATGGCTAGAAGCCATGAAATCCGAACTGGGATCCATGAGCGAAAACCAAGTATGGACTTTGGTCGACCCTCCTAGCGACCGAAAGGCCGTTGAGTGCAAATGGATCTTCAAAAGGAAAACGGACGCGGATGGTAATGTTACCGTCTATAAAGCACGGCTTGTCGCGAAAGGTTTTCGACAAGTTCAAGGTGTTGACTACGATGAGACTTTCTCTCCCGTAGCGATGTTTAAGTCCATTCGGATTTTGTTAGCAATTGCTGCGTTTCATGATTATGAAATATGGCAGATGGATGTCAAGACTGCGTTCCTAAATGGCAACATTGATGAAGAGTTGTATATGATGCAACCCAAAGGTTTTGTCGATCCTAAGGATGCTGATAAAGTATGCAAACTTCAGCGTTCCATTTATGGACTGAAGCAAGCATCTCGGAGTTGGAACCTTCGTTTTGATAAAGTGATCAAGAGCTTTGGATTTGTTCCAAATTGCTACGAAGCTTGTATCTACAAGAAAGTGAGTGGGAGCTCGGTGACATTTCTGGTACTATATGTGGATGACATATTGATTATTGGAAATGACATTAACATGCTTAACGATGTGAAGAGTTATTTGAACAAGTGTTTTTCAATGAAAGACCTAGGTGAAGCTGCTTATATATTGGGCCTCAAAATCTATAGAGATAGACAAAGATGCATGATAGCTTTAAGCCAGAGTACATACCTAGACAAAGTTCTGAAAAGGTTCAGAATGGATAAGGCAAAGAAAGGTTCAGTGCCTATGTTGTCAGGTAAGATATTGAGCAAGTCTCAGTGTCCAGCTACGGTAAATGATAGGGAAGCTATGGGCAAAGTGCCTTATGCCTCGGCCATAGGTTCTATCATGTATGCCATGCTGTGTACTAGACCGGATGTGTCCAATGCTCTTAGTTTGACGAGCAGATATCAAAGTGATCCAGGAGTGGAACACTGAACAGCCGTGAAGAATATCCTAAAGTACCTAAATAAGACTAAAGAAATGTTCTTAGTCTATGGGGGTGATGAACATCTCGTCGTAAAAGGTTACGTCGACGCTAGTTTCGACACCGACAAGGATGATTCTAAATCTCAGACAGGATACGTGTATATTTTGAATGTAGGAGCTGTGAGCTGGAGAAGCTGCAAGCAAAGCGTGATCGCGGGATCTACAGTAGAAGCGGAATACATGGCTGCTGCAGAAGCGTCAAGTGAAGGATTTTGGATCAGGAACTTCATCACTGAGCTTGGCGTGGTTCCAAGTGCATTGGACTCACTTGAGATATTGTGTGACAACACTAGCACCATAGCACTCGCTAAGGAACAAAGATATCATCCAAAGACCAAGCATATCAACCGCAAGTTTCATATAATCCGAGATTATATAGCAGATGGAGATTTGAAGATTAGCAAAGTACATACAGATCTTAATGTCACAGATCCATTGACTAAACCTCTTCCACATGTAAAACATGATCAGCACCTCAGTTCCATGGGTGTGAGATTGTTGCCAAATGTAAACTAGATTATTGACTCTAGTGCAAGTGGGAGACTGTTGGAATTATGCCCTAGAGGCAATAATAAATATGTTATTATTATAATTCTTGTTCATGATAATGTTTATATTCCATGCTAGAATTGTATTAAGCGGAAACTTTAATACTTGTGTGGTTTGTGAACAACACCGTGTCCCTAGTACGCCTCTATGGACTAGCTCATTGATTAATGATGGTTAAGGTTTCCTAACCATGGACATGAGTTGTCGATTAATAATGAGATCATATCATTGCGAGAATGATATGATGGACAGACCCAAACTAAGCGAAGCAATTAGATTGTGTCATCGTGTTCATCTTTGCGAAGCTTTTCTTATGTCAAATATTGTATTCCTTAGACCATGAGATAATACAAATCCCTGGTATCAGAAGAAAGCTTTGAGGTCATCAAACATCATCCTATGAGAGGGTGATCATAAAGGTGCTCTCAGGTGATTGGAAAGTATCTGTTGGGTTGTATGTATCGAGATGGGATTTGTCCCTCCCAAGTCGAAGAGATATACTTCGGGACCACTCGGTAATCGATATCAACACCGCTTGCAAGCATGTGGTTAAGGAGTTAATCACAAAGTTATATCGGATTACGGAACGAGTAAAGTACTTGTTGTGAACGAGATTGAACTAGGTATGACGGTACCGACGATCGAATATCGGGCAAGTAAAATATCGCGAGACGAAGGGAATATATATATATGGGATTGATTGAATCCTGGCATCGTGGTTCATCCGATATGATCATCGATGAATGTGTGGGAGTCAATATGGGTTTCCAGACCCCGCTGTTGATTATTGATAGAAGATCATGTCTGCATATTCTCGAACCCGAAGGTCACACACTTAACGTGTCTCGACGCTAGGATAGATTGGATAATTGGTTTATGAGTTTTTGTTCGGAGTATCGGATGGGATCCGGGACATCACGAGAGGTTCCGGAGTGGTCCGGAGAATAAGATTCATATAAGGCAGTGCAGTTTTTGGAGTTCGGAATTGTTCCGGGTTAATTGGTATTGTACCGGAAGCTTCTAGAACCTTCCGGAAGGGGGCCAACGTGGTCCCACCTATCGGGAGGGGGCCAACGTGATCCCACATGTCGGGAGGGGGCATGGGCCTATGAGGGAGTGCCCTGGCCGCATTGGGCCAGGGGCACAAGGCCCCATAGGGCCCAGCCGGCCAAACAAGGGGAAACCCTAGTTTGGAGCTTCTAGAAGGGGGGGTTTCATTGCCCCCACTCCTCCCTCCTTGGCCGCCGGCCTAGGGCTTTGGGGAGGGGTTAGGGCTGGTGCCCACCCCTCTATATATAGAGGGCTGGGGCGCACCACCCCCCCCCACACACACACACCTTCCCCTCAAGCCTAGTCGTCCTGCTGCCCTCCTCTCTCCCTCCCTCCCTCCCGACTGCGTGTAGGCGAAGCCCTGCTGCAGAAACTCTCCACCAATTGCACCGCGCCGTCGCGTTGTAGATCCAATCCATCTCTCCACCATACTTGCTGGACCCAGGAAGGAGGAGACATCGAGGTGCTGCACGTGTGCATCTCACGGAGGCATCGCCACTTGTGGTGCTAGATCGGATCGGATCGCGAGGAGGAGAAGCGAGCATCGCCTACCACAAGTTCCACCGTCTTGGTTTCGATGGCGGCCTTGAAAGCTGGGGCGGAGTCAGAAATCTGCTTCTCGATGCCGGCATCTCCGAGGCATCGACCTTGCTCTGGATCTCCTTGAATTCTTTGTTGTAGAGGACAGCTTCTGCAAAGGCTGCTTCTCCAATCTCGCAGTCCCTTGCCTTGGTAAAGCTTCCGGATACGGTGATGACACTGTTTGGACCGGGTATCTTGAGCTTGTTGTAGACGAAGCATGGCTTGGCCATGAAGGCGTGGAAGATGTTGCGTCTGAATATGACGTGGTACACGCTCTTGAAGGGGACCACCTCAAAGGTTATGCGTTCTTGGCAGTAATTATTGACATCACCAAAAGCAACCTGAAGTGTGATGCACCCAAGGGACCGAGCCTCCCGACCAGGAACTACACCGTGGAAGATGGTGCGGGTCTGCCTTAGGTTGGCCTCCATCAAGTGTATCTTGTGCAGTGTATCCAAGTACATGATGTTGATGCTCCTTCCACTATCCACCATACATTTTGTGAACTTGTTGTCGTCAATCAAGGGGTTGATGACCATGGCATATTGGTTCTCCGTAGGGATGAGGTCTGGGTGATCCTTCCTGTCCCAAGTGATTGGAATCTCCGACCAGCGCAGGTACTGGGAAACTGGGGGAAGAGTGGCTATCAATATCCTCATAGAGGTCTTCTGTTACCGAACAGTGGGGGTTCCAAGGAAAGTGTGGAAAGCGGTCGCCTTCTTCTCCAAGGGGTTCTTGCGCTTGCCATCGCTCTTGGCGGCATGCTTTGGGTCAACATACTCATCCATGTCACTTGAATCCTTGGACTCCTCTTCCTTCTTCTTCCCCTTGCCCTTCTCGCACGGTCTATTCTTCTGACTTCGCTTGTAGCCGGATTCCGAGTCCTCCTTGAGATCGTTGATGAACTTGCAATGGATATTGGTGTGGGTGGTCTTGTCGTTGGCGTCGAGGTGTACAAGGAATGGCATATCATGGTACTCCTCGTACGTTTGGGGAATACAGAGTGCTGCCGAGGTAGTTTCACTTCCTCGTTCCTGCCCACGACTAGCCCCCCATCCTCGGCCACGCTATCCGCCATCACCTCGTCCTGCAAATGTCATGGTGACCATGTCGGAGGTTTGATTTTCTTCTGGCGGGCTCTTCCGCTTGGTGTTGTTGTTCCTCCTAGCTTGGGTTGGAACGGCCGTTGCCGGCAGGGAGCCGCGAGCATCTTCATCGGCAGCTGCGAACTCACTAGCTAGCTGGATCATGTGGTTGAGATCTAGCCGGTGATTGTCCTGCAAGCGCTTCAACTTATGTCGGAGCAATGTATCTTTATCCAATCCATTGATGAAGGTGGCCATGGCGGTCTGAGTGTGCACTCCTGCATAGGAATTCTTCATATCCAGCCAGTGATAGAGGTAGGCGTGAGATGACTCTTCTTTCTCCTGCACGCACCGTTGTAGATCGCCAACAGCACAGGGACGCTTATACGTACCCTCGAAGTTTTTGGTGAACGCTTCTTGCATGTCCAACCAGTTGCAGATGGATTTCTCTAGCAAGTCATCAATCCATTGTCAGGCCTTTCACGCCAGCATCAGAGGGAGGTACTTGACGGCGACGTTGGGGTTACCCCCGGCGATCTCCACCGCGTTGTCGTAATCCTGCAACCACGTAGCTGGTTTGGTGGTGCCGTCATAGGGCTTGATGGTCTTGTCAATCCGGAAACCCTTGGGGTAAGTTGAGGTCCGTATTACAGGTCCAAAGCAACATGGTCTCGAGTATTGTCCTTCCTGGCCCTCGTGAATCTTGTCTAAGCGTGAACGCGCGTCGTATGGCTTCGGGCTTCTTTTATTCTTCTTGCCATCAGGGGATGGGCTGCATGAATGACGCAGGCCTCCTCCGCCATGGTGGCTGCTAGGGGGCGATGGAGGCGGAGGTGGCGGTGGGTTAGATTTCTTGTTGTTACCGTCCTGCAACGCCTCACGCTTGTCGCGGTTGCTTGTCGGACATGGAGGGTCATGACGCGACCTGCTCTTGTGTCCTTGGCTGCGCTCTCCGTCATGACGGGTCTGCTCCGCAATGTCACAGATGACGATGTCGCTCTGCCTTGGCGGGGGTATATCCGTATGACGGTGAGCCTTGGGTTCTCCGCGATGTCGGGGAGAGCAGGGTGGTAGAGATGGGTGACGAGGTTGGGCCTTGCCTCCATGGTCGGAGGATATGGGGATAGCATCCTTCCTGTTGTGCGCATCCCTCCATCTTTGTTCTGACGAACCCGTACCCGACATCATGAGGAGATCGATCCCTTGGAGGCTTAGGCTAGCTAGACTGGCAAAACGCTGGGTCAGACTCAAGCCTCTAAGAGGTGGCCTTTTCCTATTGTTTCACCGCCTTGGCCACAAGGTCATAGACCTGATCCACACCTGCAGGTGATCTATCCTTCTCCAGTAGGGTCTTGGCGACGGCGAGGTTGAGGAGGGGAGTGTGCATCACTTGCCTGCCTTCGCTGTTAATGTATGGCTTGGATTGTGCCGGCTTCGAGGGAGCCCATCCTAGGTTTCGCCTTACACCATGATCGTTGATGACGCGAGCCGGAGCTTTCTTAGCCTTCTGCTGCAGTAGCAGAGTTTTGTACTCGGCCTCCATGGCTCTAGCTTTCTCTATTGACTTCTACGCGTTGGCCAGATCTCGATCCAGCTTAGCGCCTTGCTCCACGATGACATGCGCTTCCTCCAGCAGCTGCTGGCGCTTCTTGTCAAGCTGGACTACATTGCAAATATGAGCCGCGTTCATGGGCTCGACGAGGAGATTGTTGTACATCACTCTATCAGCTGGAGTGACTTGGGAAGCAACAGACGTAGATGTTGGAGGAGGCGGGTTTGCGGTGTTGTTGTTGCTCGGGCCGGTGCCGAGTTCTTGCGGCTGCTGCACTGGGTTAGGCGGAGGGGGCATGACCTTTGCGCGATCATTGTCGGCAGCAACAAGTGGTCCCTTCCCCTTGTATAGAGTTGTAGGCGGAGCTCGTCTGGGTTGATCTTCATCCATCGTCGTCCCAAAGGCGACGAACACTTCTCGGGACGTGACGGCATTGTTGGCCTACTTGTCGCGCTTGTAATCTTCCTCCATCTCCTGCATGGCAGAGTCTAGCTCCTCTGGGCTAAAGTCTATCTCCTCCGAATCGGCGCTAATGTCGGCATAGAGCGCGTCAAGCACAGAGTCGGAGGGTACCGGGGCTTCCTCGATGACAGGGGGGTGGAGGTGCGATAGCAGTGACAATGACTGGAGGTGGTGGTGCAGCTGCGGCGACAACGACCGGAGGTGGCGGTGGTGGTGGCTGAGGCGGAGGGGCTCTGTCAAGGAGCGCAAGAGCTTTCTGAGCTACCTCCTTAGCCTCTGCGTAGTTGTTGACGGTGTTCACCATGCTTTCGAAAGTGAGGCGTCCTTAAGCCTGCTGCCGCCTTAGCGTATGCCGGAGAAGCGTACCTTGGTCCAGTCCTTCCACAAAGTGATACATAGCATCATCATTGGGGTAATGAGCCAGGTCGGCTCGTATACGGAGCCACCTGATAAGGTAATCACGGGGGTTTTCGCCCTCTCTCTGAATGCAACGCGCCAGATCGAAGATGGTCACCACTCCGACGAACTTGGATCTCTGCTGTCCAGACGCACGGGCAAATCCAGCGGACTTGCAGTGATCTTCCACCGTTATATAATGCACATGGGCGGTTTGGGTGGGCCTTGATTTTTTTGATCTTTGCCGGCAAACTCCAAAGAGGGATCTGACATCGATCCTTCCACGAACGTATCCTGCCCATAGGCGGTCCGTGCGGGTCTTAACGCTCCTCCGACTCCCAGGGAACTAGTGCCCGAGTCGGGTTTGCCGATGAATAGGTGGATATATCCGATGGCGATGATCGAGCATCGCGTAGGGTTCGTCTTCACCAGGATCCAGAACTTGATCGGGAGGGACGATCAAAACGTTGCCGGAGACGCGACCGATGGCTACGGTTTTGCCGATTCCCGCGAAGATCTTAGACCTCGCCCGCTGTAGAGCCTGAAGCGCCTCTTGCCCCATTGTGGGTGCCAACTATCGTGGTATTGCCAACGAGTACGCCATGGAGGGGTCCTCACAGTGCGTGTTTAGAGACGTGGGGTAAGGCGGACGGTTGACGGGTACGAGGTAACACAGCTTACCCAGGTTCAGATCCCACAACCATGGCGGAATCCTACTCCTTCTATAAATCACTATAATGGCAATACGCCGAGTTATAGGGATTGGTTCGCTGCGCGAGGTGTATGTTAATCGATACCATAAAGGCTCCCATAGGCCCGACTTATATAGTTGCCAGGTCCTAGGGTTATAGGGAAAGTCCTAGCCGGACAGGTTACAGAGTCCTACACGGTATACAATCAGTATAACATGTCTTGCACTCCAAGGCTCCGGGTACGTCAGTGACTCCTCCGTAGCCTTCCTTTATCTGGCATGGGCCTCCCTTATAGATCCATCTAACTGGGCCGACCAGCAGGCCATGGTCCATGCTACCAATTGTGGGCCACCCGGGTTATCCAGATAAGAGACATGCTATGAGGATACCCATATAGCATATCCCCAACAACCGGAGCTGCTTCTGCCATCCCTGTTGGCCGACAAATTCCGGTGAGACCTAGCTCCCCTTCGCCTTATTTTGGCCTCCGAGCTTGTACCCAAGACCTAGCGCATCTCCCTGACTCCTTGTTTTGATTTCTTGAGCCCCAGATACTCGACGTCTTCTTCATCTGCAAGGCGCCGCCCGCAAGCGCAACTCTAGCGAGGAATCAAAGACGAACCAGAGCACCCCTTCCTTAACCGCGACTACCACCGAGACCCCCTCGACCACCGCAACCCTCGATAACGCTCCACGCCCCCTTACCCCCATAGAATCACCAGAGCATGATATGTTGTAAAAGTATCTATAATTTTTGATGTTCCATGCTTGTTTAGTATCTACTTTGCTTTGCTTTGTCTACACTTTGAGGTGTTTTTATATGTTTTTTGGACTAACCTATTAACAAGATGCCATAGTGCTAGTTGCCTGTTTTCTTCTGTTTTTGGTTCCAGAAAAGGCAGAAATCAATATTCTCGGAATTGGACGGGACAAAAGCCAAAGTCAATATTTTATCGTGGGGAACATGGAGCCAGAGTACGAGACGGAGGGGAGCCACCAAGGGGCCACACCCCCTGGCTGCGCGACTAGGCCCAGCCCGCGCTTGGGGGGTGCGGCCGCCTTGGCTGTCCCTGCCTCGCCTTTTCGCCTATAAGAAGCCCCCGACACCAAAACCCTAAGTACCCGATCAATATTCCACGAAAATCTATGTAGCCGCCGCCACCATCGTCCCTAGATCGGCGGGGGGAGATCTGAAGCTCTTCCCGGCACCCTGCCGGAGGGGAGATCATCCTGGAGGCCTTCTTCTTCATCATGCCAACCTCCGGTATGAAGTGTGAGTAGTTCCAACTTGGACTACGGGTCCACGTAGTAGCTAGATGGTTGTATCTCCACCTTTGTGCTACCATGTTTAGATCTTGTGAGCTCCGTTCTTGATGAAGATCATCTACTTGTAATCATGCATGTTGTGTTAGCGGGATCTGATGGATATTGAGATTACTATGTCAGATTGATTAATGGTTTTGTCTTATTGATTCTATCATGTATGTGTTGTTTGTGATCTTTTATGCTCTCCGTTTCTAGTAGCTATCTTGGCCAATTAGATGCTAGTGATTCCAAGAGGGGGTATTTATGCTCGATATTTGGTTCATGCCTCTATTTAATCTAAGGGAAGTGACAAAAATCTCTAAGGTTGTAGATGTGATGTTTCTACTAGGGAGAAAACAACGGTCTCTTGTTCATGGAACAAGTGGATTGTTTACCTTACACACTTTGCTTAAATCGGTTATCTGTTGCTTTCAACTTAATACTGGAGGGGGTTTGGATGATAACCTAAAGGTCGATTACTAGTCATAGATGCAGTTGGATGGCGGTCTATGTATCTTGTTGTATTGCGCAATCGAATCTCATAGGATCATGAATGTCTGATACGCCCAATTTACATCACCATTATATATCATATTTTACCTCTAATCATTGATATTTGTCTTATTATGAGGTATTACTTATGGCTTTTCATCTGTTTACGTATGTTGGATGATTCTTGGAGGATGGACTGCCAGAGTCTAGATTCTGATGGAAAAGATGGAGTTTTGATGCAATTTCGCGAAGATCGGAAAAATACCAGAAAAATATGGGAAAATATTATTTTTCCAGAAGAATGAGGAAGCCAGAAGGAGGAGCGAAGAGGGGCCACAGGGGCCCACACCCCCTAGGCGCGGGCCCACCCTAGGCCGCGCCTAGGGCAGGTGTGGCCCACCTGCCCGGCTCCCGACTCTGTCCCTTTACCTATATCTTCCCTACGAAACACTAAGGCCAGGAGAGCGACCATAGATAGATTTCCGACGCCTCTGGGGGCGGAAAACACCGAGAGATAATGATCTCTCCGGTAGATAGATTTCTGCCGGGGAAATTCCTTTACGAAGAGGGGAGATTGTCGCCATCAACACCATCATCAATCTAGGCTTCATCAGGATCATCATCATCATCCACACCATCATCTCCACCAGCACCATCATCACCACTCCGTCCCGCTGTAACAATCGTGTTGGATCTTGCTTTAGTTCTTAGGGGAACTTTCCAGGTGTTAATTACTATTGTAGTTGATGCTTGTGAGTGGAACCATTGGATTATTGTTTATGTTCAGATTGTTATCCATTACCATATCATCTTTGTTCTTGATCCATATGATGTCTTGTGAGTAGTTCGTCTTGTTCTTGAGGACATGGGAGAAGTCATGTTGTTATTAGTGGATTTGCGTTGAGTTATTATTCAATGGTTTAGTATTTAAGTTGTGGTGCTATTCTTCTAGTGGTGTCATGTGAACGTCAACCACATCATACTTCACCATTTATGGGCCTAGGGGAATGCATTGTGTATTTGGATACTAATTGTGGGGTTGCCAGAGTGACAGAAACCTGAACCCCCGTTAGGACACCTTTGCACAAGGGAGCGTAGGATCTAAGAGTTTAAGGCTGTGGTCAGATTTATATCTTAATTACTTTCCTATAGTTACGGATGTTTGCAGGGGGTTTAATCACAAGTATGTATTAGTACAAGTACAGTCGGTACATTAGCACAGGTTCACCCACACAACACTTACAACACCAAAGAACAGTACTCAACTATTTGAAGCGAAAGCACTTCACAGAATTCCCATGTGTCCTCGAGAACTTTTGCTCCTTATAAGTATTTCCACCAGCTTGTCCTTTGCTAAGAAAGGATTGGGCCACTTGCTGTGTTTGTTCTTTATTACTTGCACTTTGTTTTGTTTCCTTATCAGAAAACCACTAAAAATCTATTTGCTAAGTATTCACATGGATTTCCTGCTCCACACCACTGTTTAGAACCTTCTGCTTCTCGTTGGGATCGACACTCCTATTTATCGAAAGTACTGCGATACACCCCTTATACTTGTGGGTCATCAAGCCCTTCGGACCACTGAAGAGTTTTGCGATAAGTACCATGCTTTGAAGATGAAGGTGGATATACTTCAAGAAGAGAATGACAGGCTTCATAAGATGCTAGAGGATCTCCTTACCCTAGACAAGAGAACACCACCACCGAAGGAGTAATTCGTCATCAAGTTTTCCATCCCCTTGGCTTGTTCCAAGCTTGGGGGATTGCCGCGGTATCACCACCATTATCTTTTACCTTTTTAGTGGATACATATCTTTGGTAGAGGAGTTATATTATAGTTTGGTTTGCATGTGGAAGTATCTCTCCTTTAGTTGATTATCTATGTATCCCTTGGTGTGAGTGCCTTTATTGTAATATTAATGAGAAGTCTCATCTTTTACGTTTTGCACTTCTTATTTTAGTTTGCAATCTCTATTATATGATGGATCTTGTTGATCAGTATTGGCATCACTTTGGGAGCATCAAGTGGATCTAAATTGGTTTTGGCAAACCGAGTTCTGGTCAGTAGCAACACTTTTTCAAGTTTGAAAGAAAAAAGAGAAAAAAGCTTACAGGTATTTTTTATCATTTGTTTTCTTTCTTATTGGCTCATAAGCTTAGTATTCTCTATTTAAGATCTTTTGTGTTTTCAAGGAAGATTGCATGTTTGGCTTTATTACTTGTATGTTTGCTTGTTTGTTTCAACTCTCTTGCTTGCTACTCAGTCTTGCTAGCCAAAAACCTATTTTGAGAAGGCACACTTCTCATGTTTCCAATCCCTTTGAACCAAAACCTTTGCCATTTGTGTCCACCGTATATACCTAGTAGCTTTTGCTATTCCTAGAAAATTCTCAAGCTTCATCTACCTTTCGAATTAAAAATTATTTTTTATGTGAAAACTAGTTAGTAAAGCTCTCACGAACTTGATGGCACACTTTATTTTCTTGCCCCTAATAGACTTGAACCATTGTGCCATCGAAGTTGTACATGTGTCGTGGTATTGCCAACGAGTACGCCATGGAGGGGTCCTCACAGTGCGTGTTTAGAGACATGGGGGAAGGCGGACGGTTGACGGGTAAGAGGTAACACGGCTTACCCAGGTTTAGATCCCACGACGGTGGCTGAATCCTACTCCTGGTATAAATCACTATAAGGGCAAATACGCCGAGTTACAGAGATAGGTTCGATGTGCGAGATTGTAAGTTATCGTGCCCTAAAGGCTCCCATAGGCCCGACTTATATAGTCGCCAGGTCCTAGGGTTACAGGGAAAAGTCCTAGCCAAATAGTTTACAGAGTCCTACACAATCTATTACTAGTCTTGTGTATCTTGCACTCCAAGGCTCCAGGTACATCGGTGACTCCAACCGTAGCCTTCCTTTATCCGGCATGGGCCTCACTTCTGGATCTATCTAACTGGGCCGCCTAGCAGGCCATAGGCCATGCTACCAACTGTGGGCCACTTGGGTTATCCGGATAGGATACATGCTATGAGGATACCCATATAGCATATCCCCAACAGTAGCCCCCAGAGAACTCCGAGATCTTGCGCCGTCTTGCCTCTTCGTGTGGAATGCTCCGTCTAGATGGATGTCGGCAAATCGTCAAGCAATATCTTGTAGTCCTCCCAAAGAACCCTGCAAGGTTTTCTCCGTCTTCAACACGTAAGTGGACAAATGCTGAATCTTCCATCGTACTCTTCCGTAGCCGGACTGGATCCGTCCATGTCAGAATCTTCTGATGTGACGGCTCATCTGCCTATGTCAGCTAGGGCTACGTAGGCTTAGGTCAGCGACGCCTCATAACTCACATATGCAAAGAACGCAATCATGTCCGATTTTCCCGCGCGAGCGATATGAACCGTTGGCGGCGACGGTTGGAGACGTGGCGAAATTTCCGCGCACGTTCGCAAACATGTCGTCTACGCGGCAACCGTCCGATCAAGCTGCACGAATCTTGACGCTGGAGATGATAAATAGTAACCGTGGTGGAATTTCTACTTTTTACCTTATTCTCTCCTCGCATCGTCTTCTTCCTCTAGCGCGTGCCTCCTCGAGCTCTCCGCGCAAAACTCGCGAAAAACCCTAGCCCCAATCTGCACCAGTCACCTCCAACCTCTCTCCATGGCTACCAGCAGCACTTCCCCTTCTATAGCGGCGTCGAGCGAAGCTGCGACAAAGCCGATGAGCTCTATCGTCGTTCCCCCAGAGGGCTTGGTCATCCCTGCCTCGGCGGTGATTGAGTCCACCGGCAGCGACCATAATCCAGCGGCGCTGGAGCCATTGGAGGAGGAACTTGATTCGCACAGGGGCGATTGGCGCGACTCAGATATCACCAACTATGACATCCAGGAGCTGATCGCCGAGGGCTACCTCCCTGCGACGGAGGGGCTCGCCTGGCGGGCGGCGCCGGCCGGCGAGGTGACACCTTCTCCCCAAGCCAGAGAAAAAGTGTACCTCAAAGCCCAACTGGTACGCGGCGTCTCCCTGCCCATCTCCAACTTCTTCCTCTCCGTCTTGAACCACTATAGAGTCCAGCCCCAGAACCTTTCTCCCAACAGTATCTTAGCGCTTAGCAACTACGCGGCGCTCTGCGAGGGTTACTTAGGGATAAAGCCTAGGCTAGACCTCTTCGTGTACTTCTTCACCGTCAAGCGTGAAGTCGGAGCCAATAAGGAAGAATTTAGGAATTGTGGCACCATAAGCTTCAAGATCCGTCCTGGCCGGCGGTTCCCCGACATCGTCGGTCACGAGTCCTGCAAAAACTGGCAGCGTACTTACTTCTACGGCCCAGATATCCCTCTAGCTGGCCGACAAATAACGTACCCGGACTTCGTTGACGGAGCCGCCGCTGAAGCCTTGTCATGGAGATCCTAGGCCTCCCTTCCCTCCGACCTCGATGCTTCCCGCGTCATAAGGCGGATAGAATGGTTCGTAGAGACGGGTTTGACCGGCTTGGACCTAACCATGTGCTGGTTCATCAGGCGAATCCAACCTCTGCAGCACCGCGTGAAGCTCATGCACGAGTATACCAGTGATAGAAGGGATAGCCTCCGCATCTCCGTGGACAACTTCTCGAGCGACTCCATCAAGCTCCACCTTAAGTACATCGTCAAGGTGAAGGACAATAAGCGTGGCTTCACCATCACTTATGTTCGTAGACAGCAAGTGCCCAAAGGTAGTTATTTATTTTCCGTGTATGACATATACTCCAGTTCTTCCGTCTTGCAAATGTCATCTCATCTAACACGGTGACTTCTCACTTAACAGCTTAGCGATCTAGAGGAGGACATCATGGCTGACCAAATCTACGATCCAAAGATGAAGGAAGTCACGGTCGTGTCCTACGACGATGCTCCATTGGCGCGAAAGCAGAAGAGATCCACCTCTGATGCTGCCGACGGAGGCAAGAAGAAGACGGAGAGTGGAGCCTCCAAGAAGACTACCGTCGCCCTGGAGGCGGAAAAGAGAAAAGTTACCAGGATCCCCTTTGCCAAAGCACCCCACTTGTGTAAGCTTCTTTCTTTCCGATATTTTCTATTTATCTGTCTTGTTCCTGTACTTATGCATTTTGCACATTTCAGGAAGAAAGCCACGACCAGCCTGAAGAAGACCTCCAAATTGGGGGCTTCTAGAACCATCAAGGACATGCTGCATCGCGACGCATCTCCCGCCATCGACCCTGCCACTCCCTCCGTCAAGCCCTCGTCTGCCCCGACAAGCTCACAAGCTAAGGAGGCATATGGCCCTTCCGCCATGGAAGTGGACTCAGGTGCCTCTACCGAGGTTGCTGTCGTCGGCGAGCAAGCGACGCAAGAGAGTGCCGCCCACCAAATGGCTAAATCTCCAGCTATGGATGCCATCGGTGGCGGTAAGGTGGTGGTGGAAGCAGGTACTTCTGTCGTTGGCGGCGCCCCCGCACCTAAGAAAGCCATAGTTTATCCAAAGATCGTCTATCCGGTACTTACACCGGGTAGCACTCCTCTGTCTCCTGTTGCGGCACCGACATCTCAGATGTGCGGTCTAGAGGAGCTCCGCCGACAAGTAGAAATCTTGCAAGGAAACAGTGAATCCTTTGGCAAGCTGCTGGACGAGAGTGCTACAAACCTCAAGATCATTGCACTTGTAAGTTTTATTTGCCTTTTGCATTTCATATGAGTATCCCACTATAGCCCCCGAGGACGTAGACGGAAAACCATAGGTCTTTGCATCTATATGCTCTAAGAGTGACTAAGTTAGAAAACCTCTCACTGTAGCCCCCAAGCATGTAGGTGGAATAAACTATTCCGGCTAGATGCTTTTAAGAGTAGCATACGCACTGTTTATAAATTTCAATACTGTAGCCCCCAAGCCTCTAGTTATAACTGAATTAGTTCCGACTAGATGCTTAAAGAAAAGCTAAGCATATATCCGAGTTAAAAAACTTTATACTGTAGCCCCCAAGCTTCTAATCGAAAACAGAATTAGTTCTGACTAGATGCTAAAAAAATCTAAGCATAATGCTGTCAAAAATTCTCGCTGTAGCCCCCGAGCGTCTAGGTGGAAAATTTCCGGCTAGATGCTCCAAGCAGACCAAACAACGTTTTAACTTTGACCTTTTTTGCACAGAATGAGAGTGCTCGGAGGGGCATGGCCAATGAAAAGTACCAGAAGATGCGCGCAGACTTGGAAGCTGGAAAGGGTAAAACTGCCTTCTTGAAGGAACAAATCACCAAGAGCAAGCATCTGTTTTCTTTTTTGCATTCCGACTTGGTTTTGTGCCCATATTCTCCGAGTACTCACTGTGTACTTTGCTTTCTCTGACTTGCAGAAACCATTGCCAAGGCCAAGAATATTGTCGAGCAATCCAAGCACATTCAAGAGATGGATAGCAAGAACAAAATCCTTAAGCAGGAGAGGAAGGACATGCTGAAAATGCATGAGGAGTCAATGAAGGCCCTGCAGGACTCCGCCACCGAGGAAATCAATCGCTTGAAGGAGGAGATCTCTATCCTAAGAGATCAGAAGAAAGTTGCCGATGAGCAGAACCAACGCCATAGTGAGGCGTATAAACTCCTCCAACAAGAGAAAGAATCCTTGGCAGACACCCTCTGGCAAGCTGAGGCCAGCATCTTCAGTAAGTTTTCTCCGTCTTGGATTTCTGTAGTCTAGATACTCTGAATTGTTGAACTCATGTGTTCCTTGTCAGAATTTGCAGCTCCTATGGGTTTAACCCGATTGCCTCCTCCAGCCAAGGTATGCATGGTTCTAGCCGGCAACTTCATCAACACTGCCATCACGCAAGCTAAGGAGATTGCCAAGCCCCTCCAGATCAACATCAAGGCATCGGACTCCGTGGCGAAGTACTCAGAGATTCTGCGTCGAGCCCCCAAGCGTATCACAAGCTGGAAAGCTTCATGTGCACGGGCTTGCGCAAGGATGGCGCTATCTATGGTGAAGGCACACTATGAAGATGCTGACATCGACACGGTGACCTCTGGCATTCCCGACGCAACTGATGATGGCAAAGAGATTAACCACGAATCCATCTTGTCATTGCTCGTAGGCTATGAGACCAGAGTTGCCGACTTGGTCGACATCAACGTCTTCGTGCCGATGAACACCATCGATGGCGGCAACCAAAGCTCCTCCGAGTCTCTTCACACCGCCGACTTCGAGGGTGGCTCTCCTGCTGGTGATGACGCTGCTTCTAAGTCACCTGCGCCAAAGGAATGAAGAACAACTTTGTAATATTTGTTTCACCTTTGGTGCATATGCGGAAAAAACTTATTGATGTAACTTAAGGTGGAAAACAATGTTGCATGTCCTGCTACTTAAGAATCAGTTTCTAGCATGTATATATTTTTTAAGCAAGTGCTGGCTTATCCATTACTTTGGTTCTTATGCTTGACCTTTCGTGAGTCGGAAGACTCGTTGTCGGAACCATGCGCTCAGGTGATGATGCCCAATGGCACCGTCAATAACCTATGCACAAAATCGCCGACAACAAGTGCCAAAAGTCACAGCTCCAGAATCCACATAAAAAAGACAAAGAACGTGTAGACCAGAAAACTTAAGCTAACGCCCGTAGGCGGAATTTTCACAAGTGCAATCGCAAAACTTGTGCATAAAGGTTTTACATTATCCAAAAATGAACACTAAAGGAGGTAAAAGACTCAGAAATATGAGTGAACCAGAGAGCTTTATTTCATTGATCATATAAGAGGTACACAATTAGATAAAAAAATGCTAAGTGTACAAAGGACGTAGATGTGCTATGTTCCATGGTCGATCAAGCTCCGGGTAGTCATCATCCGGGTCATGTCGCTTACACTTATTATCCTCGTTGGGTCTATCCTTCAGTTCACTATTGTCAACGAGGTAGTAAGACCCATTGAGCAACGCCTTGCTTATGATGAACTGTCCTTCCCATGGCGGGGATAATTTGTGTGACTTCTTCTGCTTAAGTCGGAGCACCAAATCCACCTTTTTGAACGAGCGATGCCGAACGCGGCGACTATGGTAGCTGCGTAGCTTCTGTTGGTAGATGGCGGATCTTTGGCATGCCAAAACACGCTCCTCCTAGAGAAGGTCCACATCTACGCGTCTGGATTCTTCAGCATCATCTTCGTCGTAGGCGGCAACCCTTGGTGCATCGTGAAGTATGTCAGAAGGCAGGATGGCTTCTGCTCCATATACCATGAAGTAAGGGGTGTAGTCGGTGGATCTGTTGGGCGTAGTTCGTAAACTCCATAGCACAGATGGCAATTCCTCCGCCCAGGCTCCAGCAGCTCTATGTAGCGGTGCCTCAAGACGTGGCTTGATTCCCTGCAGAATTAATCCATTGGCTCTCTCAACTTGACCATTGGATTGTGGGTGTGCCACAGATGCAAGGTCAAGTCAGATGCATTTGTCCCAGCAATAGGCCTCTACTTCTCCGAGTGACAAGTTGCTTCCGTTGTCGGTGATGATGCTATGTGGGAAACCAAATCTCACCACTAGATCCCGGACAAACCTGAGGGCAGTTGCCCCATCAAGCTCTCTAATGGGTTTAGCTTCTATCCATTTAGTGAATTTATCAACTTCTACAAGCAGATGCGTAAACCCACAAGGTGCCGTCTGTAACGGTCCCACCATGTCTAGCCCCCAGACTGCAAACGGCCAAGTTATTGGCATAATACTGGCATCCCATGCATGTCTCAACCAGCTTGTCGGCGTCGCCCGCGTAAGTCAAGAGAATCCTTCTTGGGAAGGCTTCGCGACCAATGATCGAGGAGCAGCGTGATGCCCGCAATCTTCGAGATGGATTTCGCGTAGGATTTCCATACCTTCTAGATGGAAAACACACTTTAGGTATACACCAGTAGTGCTCCTTTCGTAGAGTTGCCCATTGATTATGGTATAACCCTTTGCTCGCCGTACTATTTGTCGTCTTTCGACGTCGTCGTCGGGCAAAGTTCCGTGTTCGATATATTCCATGAACGGTTTTGTCCAAGCCGGAGGGACCTTGGTCACCATGTTGACGAAAGAGTCAGCTCTATCCGGGTTGTCGATGTCGGCTCCCTTCACGGATGGTGTGCGCAGGTGCTCTAGGAAAACTCCTAGCGGAATCCGTTTGCGCCCTGATCCAAGCTTAGACAGCAGATCAACCGCCTCGTTTTGCTCCCTAGGCACATACTTGACTTCGTAGCCCAAGAAGCTCTTGGCTATCTCATCCACTTCGTCTCGATATGCCGCCATCATAGGGTTTCGTGCATTCCAGGTGCCAGCCACCTGCTGGGCAACCAAGTCAGAATCTCCACAGCAAACTATGCGCTTGATGCCAATATCATTGGCTACACGTAGTCCGTGAATGAATGCTTCACGCTCCGCCATGTTGTTTGTAGCCTCGAAGTGGATCTGCAGAACGTAGTGTAGCTTGTCTCTTGTTGGTGACTGTAGCAATACACCAGCCCCCGAGCCGTTGAGTGGCTTTGATCCGTCAAAGTGCATCACCCAGTACTCTGGTTCCGGCAACGGAGTAGCGTCTGGCATCTCCGTCCAGTCTGCAACAAAATCTGCCAAGGCTTGTGACTTGATAGCGTCGCGTCTCTTGTAAGTGATCTCGAAGGCGGAAAGTTCAATGCCCCACTTCGCGACCCTTCCCGTAGCGTCGATTTTGTTGATTATGTCGGACAGTGGGGTCTTGCTCACCACTGTGATTGGGTGCTCCTGAAAGTAGTGCCTCAGCTTCCGAGAAGCAAGGAATACTCCATAAGCTATCTTCTGGTAGTGCGGGTAATGCTGCTTGGACTCCATCAAGACCTCGCTCACATAGTAAACTGGTCGTTGAACTCCGTGCTCATAGCCTGGTTCCATCCGCTCTACCACAACGACGATGCTGATTACCCGGTTGGTTGCCGCCATGTAGATTAACAGGGGCTCTCCAGGCTCGGGTGCTGCAAGGATAGGCGCTGAGGAACGAATCTCCTTGATCTGCTTCAATGCTGCATCTGCCTCGTCCGTCCATGTGAATTTGTCCGCCTTCTTGACCTTGTGCAATGCGCAGCCTTCTCTCCAAGTCGGCTGACGAACCGACTAACTGCTGCAACACAACTTGTTAGTCGTTGAATGTCCTTTAGGCATGTCGTACGGTTTATGTTTAAGATGGCCTTGATTTTCTCCGGGTTCACCTCGATTCTGCGCTAGGAAAAGATGAAACCCAACAATTTGCCGGCTGGAACCCCGAGGACGCACTTCTTAGGGTTAAGCATCATGTTGTATTTCCGGAGATTATCAAAGGTTTCTTTCAAGTCGGAGATTAAGTCATTTGAATTTTTAGACATCACCGCGATGTCGTCCACATAAGCGTGAATGTTCCGACCAATTTGGCCGTGAAGGCAACATTGCATTGTCCGCTGGTACATAGCACCTGCGTTTTTCAGCCCAAAGGGCATCGTAACATAGCAAAACGTGTCGTATGGGGTAGTGAACGAAGTGGCCAATTGGTCCAACTTCCTCATCTTAATCCGGTGGTATCCTGAGTATGCATCGAGAAAACACAAAAGTTCTGAGCCAGCCGTCGAGTCAATGAATTGGTCAATGCGAGGCAAAGCAAAAGGATCTTTGGGACATGCTTTGTTCAAGCCGATGTAATCAACGCATATTCTTAATTCAGTGGTTCCCTTTTTGGGTACAAGTACAGGATTGGCCACCCATTGGGTGTGAAGGATTTCTCGGATAAATCTAGCCTTAAGCAACCTAGCTATCTCTTTTCCAATGGCACGTCTCTTCTCATCTCCAAAGCATCGTAGAGGTTGTTTCACTGGTTTGCATTTTGGATCAATGTTTAAGCTATGCTCGGCAAGTTCCCTAGGTACACCTTTCATGTCGGGTCACGGAGGAACTCGACGAGCACGCTTTACTATTTGGGATCCAGGTTCGTCCCAATGGCGGTGACCTTGGAGGAATCGCCTACCACAAGTTCCACCAGCTTGGTCTCGATGGCAGCCTTGAACGCAGGAGCGGAGTCAGAGATCTGCTTCTTCGACGCGGGCATCTCTAAGTCATCGACCTTGCTCTAGATCTCTTTGAATTCTTCGCTATAGAGGACAGCTTCCGCAACGGCTGCTTCATTGATCTCGCAGTCCCTTGCCTTGGTAAAGCTTCTGGATACGATGATGACACCGTTTGGTTCGGGTATCTTGAGTTTGTTGTAGACGAAGCATGGCTTGGCCATGAACGTGTGGAATATGTCACGACCGAATATGACGTGGTACACACTCTTGAAGGGGACCACCTCGAAGGTCATGCGCTCTTGGCGGTAATTATTAACATCACCAAAGGCAACCTGAAGTGTAATGCACCCAAGGGACCGAGCCTCCCGACTAGGAACTACGCCGTGGAAGATGGTGTTGGTCCGCCTTAGGTTTGCCTCCGTCAAGTTCATCTTCTGCAGTGTATCCAGGTACATGATGTTGATGTTGCTTCCACTATCCACCATACACTTGGTGAGCTCCACGCCGTCAATCAAGGGGTTGATGACCATGGCATACTGGTTCTCCGTAGGGATAAGGTCTGGGTGGTCCGTCCTGTCCCAAGTAATTGGAACCTCCAACCAGCGCAGGTACTGGGGAACTGGGGGGAGAGTAGCCATCTGGATCCTCAGGGAGGTCTTCTGTTGTCGGACGGTGGGGGTGCCAAGGAAAGTGTGGTAGTCTGGCGCCTTCTTCACAAAGGGGTTATTGCCCTTGTCATCGCTCTTGGCGGCGAGCTTGGGGGCGACGTCCTCGTCCATGTCACTTGAATCCTTGGACTCCTCCTCCTTCTTCCCTTTCCCTTGCCTCACGGTCTGTTCTTCTGACTTTGCTTGTAGCCGAACTCCGGGTCTTCCTTGAGGTCGTTGACGAACTTGCAGTGTCGATTGGTGTGGGTGGCCTTGCCGTTGACATCGAGGTGTACGAGGCACGGCATATCGCGGTACTCTTCGTATGTTTGGGGAACACGGAGCGGCGTCGAGGTAGTTTCACTTCCTCGTTGTTGTCCACGACCAGCTCCCTTTCCTCTGCCACGTTGTCCGCCATCACCTCGTCCTGCAAAAGTCATAGCGACCATGTCGGTAGATTGCTTTTCTTCTGGAGTGGTTTTCCTCTTTGTACTGCTGTTCCTTCGAGCTTGAGTTGGAACGGCTGTTGCCGGCAAGGAGCCGCGAGCATCGTCGTCGGCAGCTGCGAACTCACTACCCAACTGAATCATCTGGTTCAAGTCAAGCTAGTGGTTGTCCTGCAAGCGCTTCAGCTTATGTTGGAGCAACGTGCCCCTTTCCAACCCATCGATGAAGGCGGCCATGGCGGTCTGAGCGTGCACTCCTGCGCAGGAATTCTTCATGTCCAGCCAGCGGGAGAGGTAGGCGCGAGACGTCTTGTCTTTCTCCTGCACACACTGATGTAGATCGCCAACAGTGCAGGGATGCTTGTATGTACCCTCAAAGTTCTTGGTGAATGCTTCTTGCATGTCCAACCAATTGCAGATGGATTTCTCCGGCAAGTCGTCGATCCATTGGCGGGCCGTGCCTGCCAACATTAACAGGAGGTACTTGACGGCGATGTTGGGGTTGCCTCCGGCAATCTCCACCGCGTTGCCGTAGTCCTGCAACCATGTGGCTGGCTCGGCGGTGCCGTCATAGGGCTTGATGGTCTTGTCAATCCGGAAATCTTTGGGGTAAGTTGCGGACCGTATTGCAGGTCCAAAGCAACGTGGTCCCAGGTATGGTCCTTCCTGGGCCTCGTGGATCTTATCGATCCGCGAACGTGCATCGTATGGCTCCGGGTTCTTCTTCTTCTTGTCAACAGGGGATGGGTTGCGTGAACGACGCGGTCCTCCTCCGCCATGGTGACTTCTTGGTGGTGACAGGGGCGAAGGTGGCGGTGGGTTAGCTTTATTGTTGTTACCCTCCTGCGATGCCTCCCGCCTGTCACGGTTGCTTGTTGGACGCGGAGGGTCATGGCGTGACCTGCTCTTGTGTCCTTGGTTGCGCTCTCCGTCATGACGGGTCTGCTCCGCGTTGTCGCAGATGATGATGCCGCACTGCTTTGGTGGGGGCATATCCGTACGATGGTGAGCCTTGTGATCTTCGCGATGTTGGGGGGATCGGGGCAGTGGCGATGGGCGACGAGGTCGGGCCTTTTCTCCGTGGTCGGAGGATATGGGGATAGCATCCTTACTGTTGCGTGCATCCCTCCATCTTCGTTCTGATGAACCCGTATGGGACCCGACATCAAGAGGAGATCTATCCCTTGGCGGCTTATGCTGGCTAGACTGGCAAAGCGCTGGGTCAGACTCAAGCCTCTGAGAGGTGGCCTTTTCCTGCTGCTTTACCGCCTTGGCCACTAGGTCATACATGTTCCACTGCCTCAGGCGATCTATCCTGCTCCAGAAGGGTCTGTGCATCACCTGCTTATCTTCACTGTCAATGTATGGCTTGGCCTGTGCCGACTTCAAGGGAGCCCATCCTAGGTTTCGTCGTACACTAGGATCGTTGATGACGCGAGCCGGAGCTTTCTTTGCCTTCTGCTGCTGCAGTAGGGTCTTGTATTCGGCCTCCATTGCTCTAGCTTTCTCTATGGACTTCTGCGCGTTGACCAGATCTCGATCTAGCTTAGCGCCTTGCTCCGCGATGGCCTGCGCTTCCTCTAGCAGCTGCTGGCGCTTCTCGTCAATCTGAGTCACGTTCCGGATATGAGATACGATCAGTGGTTCGACGAGGAGATTGTCGTACATCACTCTATCAGCTGGAGTAACTTGGGTTGCTGCAGACGTAGATGCCGGAGGCGGCAAGTTTGCGGTGTTATTGTTGCTCGGGCTAGTGCCGAGTTCCTGCGGCTGTTGCACTGGGTTAGGCGGAGGAGGCATGACCTTTGCGCGATCATCGTTAGCAGCAATAAGTGGCCCATTACCCTTCTCCAGTGCTGTAGGCGGAGCTCGTCCGGGTTGATCTTCATCCATCGTCGTCCCAATGGTGACGAACACCTCTCGAGACGTGACGACATTGTTGGCTTGCTCGTCGCGCGTGTACTCCTCCTCCATCTCCTGCATGGCGGAGTCTAGTTCCTCTGGACTGAAACCTATCTCCTCTGAATCTGCACTGAAGTCAGCATATAGTGCGTCAATAACAGAGTCGGAGGGTGCCAGGACTTCCTCGATGACGGGCGGTGGAGAGGTGCAACAACAGCGACGATGACTGGAGGTGGCGGCGCGGCTGCGACGATGGCGGCCGAAGGCGATGGTGGCGGTGGCTGAATCGGAGGGGCTCCGTCAATGAGCGCAAGCGCTGTCTGAGCTGCCGCTTTGGCCTCCGCATAGTTGTTGATGGTGTTAACCATACCTTCAAAGGTAAGGCGGCATGATGCCTGCTGTCGTCTTAGAGAATGTCGGAGGAGCGTGCCATGGTCCAGTCCTTCCACAGAGTGATACATAGCATCATCATTGGGGTAGTGGGCCAGATCGGCTCGTATGCGGAGCCATCTGGCCAGGTAATCGCGGGGGTTTTCGCCCTCTCTCTGAATGCAACGCGCCAGATCGAAGATGGTAACCACGTCGACGAACTTGGATCTCTGTTGTCCAGACGCACGGGCGAAGCTGGTGGATTTGCAGCGATCTTCCACCGTTATATCCTGCACAGGGGCGGTTTGGGTGGGCCTTGAATTTTTCCGATCTTTGCTGGCAAACTTCGAAGAGAGATCCGACATCGATCCTTCTGCGAACGTATCCTACCCGTAGGCGGTCCGTGCGGGCCTTGATGCTCCTCCGACTCCTAGGGAACTAGTGCTCGAGTCGATTTCGCAAATGAAGAGGTGTATGTCTCCGATAGGAACGATCAAACACCGCGTAGGGTTCGTCTTCGCCGGGATCCAGAACTCGTCGGGAGGGACGATCGGAACGTTGCCAGAGAAGAGAATGCGACCGATGGCTACGGTTTCGCCGATTCCCGCGAAGATCTTGGTCCTCGTCCGCTGAAGAGCCTGAAGCGCCTCTTGCCCCATGGTGGGCGCCAACTGTCGTGGTATTGCCGACGAGTACGCCATGGAGGGGTGCTCACAGTGACGTTTTTAGAGACGTGGGGGAAGGCGGACGGTTGACGGGTACGGGGTAACATAGATTACCCAGGTTCAGATCCCACGACGGTGGCGGAATCCTACTCCTGCTATAAATCACTATAAGGGCAAATATGCCGAGTTACAGAGATAGGTTCGTTGTGCGAGATTGTAAGTTATCGTGCCCTAAAGGCTCCCATAGGCCCGACTTATATAGTCGCCAGGTCCTAGGGTTACAGGGAAAAGTCCTAGCCGGACAGGTTATAGAGTCCTACACCGTCTATTACTAGTCTTGCGTATCTTGCACTCCAAGGCTCCGGATACGTCGGTGACTCCAACCGTAGCCTTCATTTATCCGACATGGGCCTCCCTTCTGGATCCATCTAACTGGGACGCCCAGCAGGCCATAGGCCATGCTACCAACTGTGGGCCACCCGGGTTATCCGGATAGGAGACATGCTATGAGGATACCCATATAGCATATCCCCAACAATATGCTTGCATTTATACGTTGGAATTAACAGAACCGTGCTGTCACGGGGAATGTTTTCAACATTGCACCTGTACTTTGTACTCATTTGATATTGTGCTCTTTTGTCTATAGATGTCAACAATGTGAAATAAATAGGTAACTTGTAAGTCCATGGATTTTGTATTTTGTGTTAGAGAAAAGCCTGGGCCGCTAGCCCAAGCCATGCCTAATCATGGTGGAAACTTGCAGCATCACCATAGTGAGATATCTATGAAGCATCCTCAATAAAAAGCTATACATATAGTAAATAAAAAGATCGCTGAGATGCTCATTGTATGCTTGCCTTGTAATTTTGGTTATGGGATAGCTCCTGTACCATGTGCAAGGGGTACCCCGTTGGTGGTTCTCTATGATACACATGTACTTACAATGACAAGAACTTACCGGTGACCAAAGTTGAGTAGCATGAAGAGTGGCCCTCATATTCAAGGGACATGAGATTGCCAACTTATATTTCGTCAAGCATATACTCCATCTTTGTGCACTTTAACCTTAATCATCTCAAGATGCCTATGATAGGGGCAATGAGGGCTCAAAGCTAGTAAGTACCATAATATTTTGGAAGCTCTTTATGACTTGTAATCCCTGCTACCCTCTATGAAGGGACCTTTCTCCTAGTTACCAGGTTGAGTCAGTAAACCTACTTCCTCTCTATCTCCAGCAAGCAATTGAGTTGTTGTGTTTCAAGCATTCATATGGTGATTTATTCAATCATGTTCTTTATCTTCCTTGATTGCACAAGACTCTTATCTATTGAGTATTACTTTGAAAGCCTTCATTGAAAATCCTTTTTGAGTAAAGAGTGCTCCTGTTGTGAAAACTTCTACAAAAATATTTTTTTGAAACTATTTGCCAGGTGTTCTTTGACCAAGAACAAGTTTTCCAATTCCAATTATGATTTATCTTTATGCATCTCTATTTGTGACTGATGTACTTGGTTGCAAGCTAAGTTATATAATGGTGAGTTGCTTTCTTCTATAAGTTGTGTAATGGTAAGTGTGATGCTTCTTGTTTGTATTCTTTTTATCGACACTTCACTCCATAAACCTGTGGACATGTTTACTGAACTCAGTTTTTGCTTGGGGACAAGCGAAGGTCTAAGCTTGGGGGAGTTGATACGCCCAATTTGCATCACCATTCTATATCATAATCTACCTCTATTCATTGATATGTGTCTTATTATGAGGTATTAATTATGGCTTTTCATCTGTTTATGCATGTTGGATGATTCTTGGAGGATGGATTGCCGGAGTCTGGATTCTGATGCAAAAGATGGCGTTTTGATGCAATTTCACGAAGATCAGAAAAATACCAAAAAATATGGGAAAATATTATTTTTCCAGAAGAATGAGGAAGCTAGAAGGATGAGCGAAGAGGGTCCGCAGGGGGCCCACACCATCCTAGGCGCGGGCCCACCCTCGGTCGCGCCTAGGGCAGGTGTGGCCCACCTGCCCGGCTCCCGACTCTGCCCCTTCGTCTATATCTTTCCTACGAAACCCTAAGGCCAGGAGAGTGACCACAGATAGATTTCCGCTGCCTCTGGGGGCGGAAAACACCGAGAGAGAAAGATCTCTCCGACAGACAAATTTCTTCCGAGGAAATTCCCACCCGGGGAGGGGAGATCATCGCCATCAACATCGTCATCAAGCTAGGCTTCATCGGGATCATCATCATCCACACCATCATCTCCACCAGCACCTTCATCAACACTCTGTCCCGCTGTAACAATTGTGTTGGATCTTGCTTTAGTTCTTAGGGGAAACTTTCTCGGTGTTAATTACTATTGTAGTTGATTCTTGTGAGTGGAACCATTGGATTATTGTTTATGTTCATATTGTTATCCATTACCATATCATCTTTGATCTTGATCCATATGATGTCTTGTGAGTAGTTCGTCTTGTTCTTGAGGACATGGGAGAAGTCATGTTGTTATTTAGTGGATTTGTTTTGAGTTATTATTCAATGTTTTAGTATTTAAGTTGTGGTGCTATTCTTCTAGTGGTGTCATGTGAACGTCGAAGACATGATACTTAACCATTTATGGGCCTAGGGGAATGCACCGTGTATTTGGATACTAATTGTGGGGTTGCTGGAGTGACAGAAATTTGAACCCCCGTTAGGACACCTTTGCACAAGGGAGCGTAGGATCTCAGAGTTTAAGGCTGTGGTTAGATTTATATCTTAATTACTTTCCTGTAGTTACGGATGTTTGTAGGGGGTTTAATCACAAGTATGTATTAGTCCAAGTACGGTCGGTACATTAGCACAGGTTCACCCACACAACACTTACAATACCAAAGAAGAGTACTCAGCTATTTGAAGCGAAAGCACTTGACAGAATTACCATGTGTCCTCGAGAACGTTTGGTCCTTATAAGTATTTCCACCGGCTTGCCCTTTGCTAAGAAAGGATTGGGCCACTTGTTGTGTTTGTTCTTTATTACTTGCACTTTGTTTTGTTGCCTTATCATAAAACCACTAAAAATCTGTTTGCTAAGTATTCACAGGGATTTCCTGCTCCACACCACTATTCAGCACCTTCTGCTCCTCATTGGGATCGACACTCCTATTTATCGAAAGTACTGCGATACACCCCCTATACTTGTGGGTCATCAATGTCTAGTATTGCATTGTTATGCCTTGCTCAGTCTTCTCAATTGCCCTGTTGTAATTTGTTTCCCTAGCATACCATGTTTGTTTATCTTAAGGAGAACACCACTAGTGAACTATGGACCCCGGTCCAATCTTTACCATTGATACATATTCCACTGTTACTGTTTACCTTTTTGCAAACCATTATTACCTTCCACACCATACAGTTAACCCTTTGTTTTCAGCAAACCGATGAGATTGACAACCTCACTGTTTGTTGGGGCAAAGTCTTGAGTTTGTGTTGTGCAGGTTTCCAAGTTGCTAGCAACACCTTTGAGTCGTTTCCTTCCTCCTACTGCTTCGATAACCTTGGTTTCTTACTGGGGGAAAACTTGCTGATGTGCTCATCACAACTTCCTCTTCGGGTCTCCCAACGAAGCTCTACAGTGATTTGAGCGCATCAGAGCACCACCCTCCCGACGCGCCACCGCCGCACGCAGTGTCCAGCGCTGCCAGTTCTTGGCCAAGCGTTGAGATCCATCAGATATGCATCCTAGGGCTAGGGTTAGATTACTTAATGAAAGGGTATCGGTCGTTCTGGCCCACTTGTTTCCATTTTAATCCAATGTCCCGCGTTGGTGATCCTGCCGAAGAGGTACCGGCCAGTAGGATTAGGCCACGTGGTTAAAACTTGCTGCTAAATTCGAAAATAGATTAAATAGGTAGTTAAACTTAGAAATTCAATAACTTTTGATCTACAAAACAGAAAATACAAACTCGGTGTCCATGGATTTAGAAAAATGAGAGCTTTACTACTGAGGCCTTATTTTGTTCAATATCTTATGTAAAAATTGAGTTTTAGGCAGAACCTTTTTGGGAGTATTTTACCCATAAAAATTGCTATATAAATTGTTTTTGAATAATTCTTATGCCTTTAGATGGTGTATTCTATTCTCTGTACTGTAGACTTAGATTATTAGAGTGTATTATTCATACTATTGCATAATTGCATGCATTCATATTTTGTGATGCCTGTATTGAATTGTATGTTGTGTTGTTTGATTTATGATGTGTAGATTGTGTGGATTGTGAAGTTTGTTGCTGTGAGGATTGTACCTACTCCCCTAGCTACCAAGGCAAGTGATATTTCATCATATGTCCTATTATTTCAACTATTGCACTAGTGGTATTTTAGTAGAACATTGCATGATAGTTTTACTTATATTTCTATGCTATAGTAATCCTATAGAATATACCTTGGTAGTATTTTCCTAAGTTAGGAAACACCGTATGCTAGAATTCTTAGCCATGCTAATTAGAATTCATGGGTGGAAATTCATATTATGATGGTATGGAGAGTTTATATACTTATTTTTGACTAAGAAAAAAACGATGTTAATGAAACACCTGGGTGGAAGTGGGACTTGTATGGATTATGTTGAGTGGTTACTCGGGGCCCATATCTATGGTTTACCCTGGTGTATCACACTTGTGGACGGCCACCCAGGAACAAAGAGATTGGAGGCGTTCGTGTCGTGAAGCTTTCAGTGCAACCACATGGCATATGGGCTCTACCTTGACCAACTAAGTTGTGAAAACTCAGTCAGATGGACAGAGGGTGGTAGAGTTGATAGGATGGAACGCCTCCGTGGTGGTCTGAGGGATTACACCTCTCGAGTGGGTAAAACTAAGTACTTAGCCGTGTCCCCGATTATGGACAATTTCTGAGCGTCAAGACATTGAAACAATTCAAGAATATCCTCATCCTAATTTCTCTAAGTTAAAAATTTGTGGCTGAACAAGGGTAGAGGTTCACTGATGTTTATTAGTGGTATCTTAGTGTTTTGTAAAAATAAAGCTTATTTTCAAACTGATAGGATAAAACTTGCTTTTAGCAAAGTCATCCAAATCCACAATTAGCCATATATTCATATAGTTGTTAGGTTCTACTATACAACTATGGTATCACTTGCCAATACAATTCCAACTGTATTGACCCCTTGTGGCTGTAACTTATCATGTTGCATGTTACTCTGATGGTGGGTAGGGTTACGGGTCTACACTCGACATGTTTTCCTATGGTGCATGAAGATGAAAGACTCTACTATTATGCTATGTAATGAGAACTCTAAATAAGTTAGCCTTGGGCTAAGTGAGTTGTAAGAACTATTATATTCCTGGAATTGCATTATAATAATGACCTTTGTTTCTGTGTACTTCATCTTAAACTATGGGTGCTAGCAAATCGATCCAGGGACTAGCACTGCAATCACATGGATCTCTACCTTATTGAGTGAGATCTTATAGATGGTATCAGATCACTGTGTTGCCTGTAGGTTTGTGACCCTAAGATGGATTAGATTAATAAATCCACCAGGAAAAAATACAACAACACTATGAATCTTATACATTGTTTTTTTATCTCGTAAAACCTCTCCTAATCGTCTCTCTCATCTCTATTTGTAGATGGTCAGCATCAATGAATCCGCCAGGAAGGGACCATCTTAGGGTCACAAACCTACAAGAAAACATGTCGAGACTCTATGATAATAGTAAAATGGAAATTACCAGAGAGTGGTAAATTTTTAGTTGAGTCTATGCATAGAGTTTTGATTCAACCTAATATTCCACTCGATGATAATAGTAAAATTTGGAAAATGAAAATACCCCTAAAGACGAAGATATTCGCTTGATATCTTCATAAGGGTGTAATTTTTATAAAAGATAATAATGTAAAGAGGAATTGGCATGAAAGTACGCACTGCGTTTTTTGTCATCACGATGATACAATTTGACATTTATTCTTCCATTGTAAATTTGCTCGTTCTATATGGTCAATTATCCAAATAGCCTCTCGTTTATCTCCCCATATTCGGTTTCCAATGTATTTGGTAACTGGTTGAATGGGATAAATGATAAATACACGACTTTATTTAGGGAGCGCTTGTCATTATTTGGTTGCTATGGCTATGCAGAAATGATAAAAAATTTAATAACATTGTGTCTTCTTACCTGCAGGTTATCTGTCGGGCTACGACTACTCTTCGATCATGGACTACTCTCCAACGTTTAGAGTTATGCGACTTATTTGCGGAATGGTGTACGTGATTGGAGGACACATTCAGGGATATTTTCTCCCGACATGGATGTCCACGTGATTTGCAGATCGATCCTTCATAGCTTGAGGCCGTTTACTTTGATAGATATTTCTGTAATGTAGGACTATTTTTTTTGTCTAGTCATGTGGATTGATCAGCTCTGTGCATCCTAGTTATGTAGAGACCGGGTGTAAATATTTTTTTTAGGGTATTAACAGTAAGAAAGGTTCCTACTGTCTCATTTTCATTAATAAATGGTCAGAGTCCGAAATGTTACATATTTACAGAATACAAGGGGATAAGGTTAGAAAACCTAAGACCTCACAGAATTTACAAAGTATGGATAATGCTCTTGATGAGTGGGTGTAAATCCTCCTTTGTCCTATGAATCAGTAGTGAAAGATCAGCAACCAATCTTGACTTCCAGGCCTGAATCGGGGGTTGTATGTTATTAAACCAAAGATTGTTTCTCTCCTTCCACATGTTCCAGGATCCAAGCAGAGTAATTTCCATAAATAGTTTTTTATTCCAGCTTTGTATCTGAAGCCTAGAGTTAGCCATACACCAGGAGATATTAATTGAATCCAAGCAAGCTTGATTGAAAGGGCAATGAAAGATCAAGTGTTCAATTGTTTCTTCAGTAGTATGACTACACATTAAACAGTCATATCCAGTCCCAAGTGCATAATGCCTTCTTCTAAACATGTTTCTTGTATTCAGCCTGTCAGACAGAACAAGCCATCCAAAGAACTTCACTTTTGCAGTGCACTTTGATTTCCACAGCCATTTGAAAGATATATGTGGGTTCAGATTTCTAAAATTATACTGATGATATTTTCTGGATGTGAAATCTTTGGCTCCCCAAACATAACTCCAAGTGTCTTGTGAGTGCTCACTGAGTTGTATCTCTCTGCAACTATTTTGAATTGTTCTTAGTTCAGCTAAAGCTTCAGGTGACAGAGGAAGATAGAAGAGATGTGTCAAACTGTCTGTACCTAGAAACTCTTGGGTAGATATATCTTCATTCCTCACATAATAATAGATAACTGGGTGACTCTCTTCTAAAATAGTGTTAGACCACTTATCCTTCCAAAACAATGTATTGGCTCCATTACCAATTGTACTTTTAGCTACCCCTCTAAATAAATGGGAGAGTCTAAAGACATCTCTCCACCAGAAAGAGCCACAAGGCCCAGTAGCATGTGGAACAGTATTATTGTAATAAGCATTCCAAACCAGGGAGACCCAGGGGGTGTCATCCTTGTTGTAAAACTTATGAAGGAACTTTAGCAGCAGGCCTTCATTTTAAATTTTTAGGTTGAGTATGCCAATATCTCCTTTATTCGTTGGCCTACAAATCATGTCCCAAGCAGCAAGAGAGTTGCATTTTTCACCTTCTTCAGTTTCTTTATTCCACAAACAATGTCTCTGAATTTTCTCTATGTGCCCCACAATCTTATCTGGTAATTTGATTGCACACATTGTGAAGGTTGCAACTTAAGACAGTAGGAGTTAATCACGGTCACTCTCCCACTATAAGACATCATCATGAATGATGCAGACACCTTTCTCTCAATTCTGTCAATCAGTGGCATTAGATCATACACTGTGGGCTTAGTGGTGCCAAGAGGGAGCCCCAAGTAAGTGAAAGGCATTTTGGCAATTGAACAACCCAACATATCTGCAATTTCCTTAGTGACGTTGTCTGCCAGATTTATTGGTATTATGTGAGACGTGTGAAAATTGATCTATAAGCTAGTAGAAACAGCATAATTGTGAAGAATCCATTTCATTACTTGAACTTGTTCTTTATCTGATTGCATTATGATCAAAGTGTCATCTGCATATTGAACAACTGGAAAGTCCTGACCAAATCAAGGGAGAATGGAGCTTTGAGGATGTTTTCTCTGAATGCATTATTTATTGCAGATTGTAGTAAATCAGCAGTTAGAAAAAAAATTAGGGGAGACAAAGGATCTCCTTGCCTGAGACCTCTTTTGCAGTGAAATTGCCTTCCAGGTACTCCATTAAGCAGAACAACGGACTTTCTAGTGCCAAAAATAATTTCAATCCATTTTAGCCACTTATCATCAAAACCCATCTGTTTCATAATTTTCATCATAGCCAGATAATCAATGGTATCAAAGGCTTTGGCAAAATCCAGCTTAAGCAGAATAATTTCTTTCTTAGAGGCTTCACATTGATAGAGAAATTCAAAAGCCCAAGCAAGGCAATCTTGAATGTTTCTGCCTTTTAAGAAACCATATTGATTTTTATGAATAATTTTTAGTATTACCTTCTGGAGCCTGTTAGCCAAGATTTTGGTGTTCAACTTCAGCACACAATTTAGCAGAGTAATTGGCCTGAAATCATTGACAGTTTCAGGTGAACCCATCTTTGGAATGAGTGTTATGTGTCCCATATTTATACCGGGTGTAAATATTGCTCTCAAGTGATAAAATCGCACATTTCTAAAAAAAATGAAAATAAGGCCCGCCCTTTTTCTAAAATTCAAATAATATAAAGTTTAACCAATTTTTCGAAAAAGTATCAACAACTACAATACTATGTAGATATCATATGAAATGTTTCATTATGTATCTAATAAATTTTGTTTTGCATTTTAGATGTTAATGTTTTTCAAATCTTAGTCAAATTTTATATGGTTTGAATCTAAGAAAAAATTCTATGCCATTTTCCAGAATTGGAGGTAGTAGCAACATAAACTTTGAATTTTTTTGCAAGTTTAACTTAGTCGCATGTTTCACCGTCTTTATTTATAGGTATGCAAACATTAAGTTTGAAGATTATCTAGTATCTACACCAGAAGGCCTTGTTTTTATTGTCATCACATTGTCCACATAACATTGGACATTCTCCTAACACTAACAGAAAGATGTTTTCTAGACCACAATACGCCCATGTACGATGATGCATTTGCACATTTATGTAGAGGAACAATGCACTTCTTGATATGCATCTTTGGCACAAATGTTATCGTGCTTGAAGGTTATCTACTTTCCATTGTATAACTGGCTCCAATCATACTAACGTAGGTACCTGGCCATATGTTAGATGCCACACTCCTAGTTACGTGGCGGGTTTGGTTTTGAAAGGAACAAAGTTGCTCATGATAAACTGATACGTCGTAAACGTATCTATAATTTTTTTATGTTCTATGCTTGTTTAGTATCTACTTTGCTTTGCTTTGTCTACACTTTGAGGTGTTTTTATATGTTTCTGGTACTAACATATTGACAAGATGCCACAGTGCTAGTTGCATGTTTTCTTCTGTTTTTGGTTCCAGAAAGGCAGCAAATCAATATTCTTGGAATTAGACAGGACAAAAGCCAAAGTCAATATTTTACCGTGGGCGACACGAATCCAGAAGACGAGACGGAGGGGCGCCACAGGGCAGCCAAACCCCCTAGGCGCGACTGGGCCCATCCCGCTCATGGGCAAGGTGTGCCCCCCCTGGCGGTCCCCCTGCCTCGCATCTTCACCTATAAGAAGCCCCCAACCCAAAACCCTAAAGAATCCAGAAGAAATCCATGAAAACCTCCGTAGCGCCGCCGCCACCAAAGGGGAGATTTGGGGGATAGAAAGTCTCTGTTCCGACACCCTGCCGGGACGGGAAAGTGCCCCCGGAGCCATCTCCATCGATCTCCACCACCATCTCCATCACTGTTGCTGATTCCCATGATGAGGAGGGAGTAGTTCTTCCTCGAGGCTAAGGGCTCTACCGATAGTTATGTGTTCATCTCTCTCTCTCTCTCTCTCTCTCTCTCTCTCTCTCTCTCTCTCTCTATGCATGATCTTGTTGTGGTCATGAGCTTTGTAATCAAGTAGATCTACCTTGCTACTCAAGTGCGTCAATAGATCTCTAGATCTCCCCACGTGTGTGTAAGTGACAGCGTGCATACCGTGGTGGCACTTAGGCTAGAGGTTACATAAATACTCTTTGTGCTTTAATAGATCTATGCTTTTCCCCATGCATGTGAAAGTGACAGCGTGCACACCGTGTGTGGAACTTAAGCTAGGTTACATATATATTCATGAGTTATATTTTGAGTTGGTTGTCTCTATGAAATTGTGGTGTTCGTTGAAACCATCTAGCGCTCAAGGTGACAGTGTGGGGTTATCTAGATTGGGGAAGGCCCTACCGTGGATTAGAGTGTCCAACCGGAGAGTAGTTAAGAGTAGTATCATCAAGAGAGGATATTTATATGATATAGTGTTCACTAGTGAAAGTATGATCCCTAGGCCTTGCTTCTAAACATCGAAACACCGTTTGCACCTTGATTTGTTGCATGTTTGCTTGCTTCCATCTTTATTTCAGTTTGCCTTTAGTCTCTCCCACGTCAAAAACAAGTCAGAATCTATTTTCTAGCACCGTTACCGCTTGTATTTCACTATCTCTTCGCTGAACTAGTGAACATATACACCTGACAAGTGTATTAGGTGTGTTGGGGACACAAGAGACTTCTTGTATCTTGATTGCAGGGTTGCCTGAGAGGGATACATTTGACCACTTCCTCCTCGAGTTCGATAAACCTTGGGTAATCCACTTAAGGGAAACTTACTGTTGTTCTACAAACCTCTACACTGGGAGGCCCAAAAACTGTCTACAAGAATAAAAGTGCGTAGACATCAAGCTATTTTCTAGCGTCGTTGCCGGGGAGGTAAGGTAAAAGGTACTCACATCCTCCGGTGTAAGTGCTCGAAGTTATTTCCTTTAGATTCTGTAGTTTTGTCTTTTTGTTTCTTGTTTTAACTAGTTAGGCTTAATGGAAGGCAACAACAAAATTAGAGAGCTTTTTAGTATTTTTTCTAAGTTAGAACTTGGGTGGTTTGAAAAGAAAATTAAAAAACCTATGGAGCTTTCTTTGCATGCTAATAGCAATGTTATTGGTATGAATTTTTTGAACACCATTGTTACTAATGGTATGGAAATGTCTAAGCTTAGGGAAGCTAGTTTTTATGAGAAAGATCTTTTTAGTTCCCCAGCTTTAGGGAAGAAAATTTGCTCTGATGATACTTTATCTCCCATATGTGGTAATTCTAATGATACTTGTGATATTTTAAATCCACATACTGAAAGTGTCCCTTTTAAAATACCTATTGAAATTGTTGAACGTGTTATGAATAACTGCTATTTTGGAGATGGAACTGTCCATCCTAGTGATCATTTACTCTTTATACATGAATTATGCGAGTTGTTGAAGTGTGTAGGTATTTCAATGGACCAAGTTAAGAGGAAGCTATTCCCTTTCTCACTTAGGGACAAAGCAAGGGAGTGGTATGAGGTACTAGATGATCCTCATCATTTGGAGTGGAAGGAACTTGAATCTCTCTTTTATTCTAAATTTTATCCTCCTCATGAAATTCATAAAGATAGGAATTATATTTATAATTTTCATCCTCATGAGGTAGAAAGTATTGCCCAAGATTGGGGGAGATTGAAGTCACTAATGCTCAAATGTCCCATTCATGAGCTCCCCAGTAATGTTGTTATCAATATTTTTATGCAAGGCTTTCAGGACATTACACACACTATCTAGACACCTGTTTAGAGGGATCCTTCACAAGTAAGGAGTTCAAGGCTAAGTGGGATCTTCTTGAAACAATACAAAGCAATACCGAAGGTTGGGATAATGACAAAGGTAAAAAAACAGGTATAAACTATGAGTATGATTGCATTAAGTCTTTCGCTGAAACTGGTAATTTTCAAGAGCTTAGTGCTAGATATGGTATTGATCCTCAAATTCTTGTTAAATATTATAGAGCCTTTTCTTCCCATATTAATGCTCCTACAGAAAAGTGGGACATGTATCATCAAGCTTTTAAAGACACTTGCATGGAAAATGAAAATGTTATTAATGATTGCAATAAACACGCTCAAACTTCTGAAAGTACTATTTCTTATGAGCATGTTAATTTTTGTGGTATGCATAGACCTTGTGAGAAGAATCAAATAGAAGAAGAATATTGTATCACCCACTGGAATGAAAAAACCAGAACGTGGTATAAGGCTCTAAATGATCTTGGTAAAAAAATTGTGCCCTCTACCCTTTTATTTGTGAACTCTGCTATGAAGTGGGTCATTTCAATTTTCAATGCTCACGCCACAATAATAACCTTTCTAATCCAATGAGTACTGCAAGCTTGTATTGTGATAACGCGATCACTGATAATCAACATGATGAACTTACATTGTTTTTGGGGTCTGAAGAGTTATCAAGAAAAACTTCTTTGGTAGACATGAGTGCTTTTGGTATGAATTGTGTCCTGCATGGGTGTCATATTTATTGTGTTGATAATTGCCACGCAAATACTTACATACAAAATCTTATAAAAGATGATATTTTACCAAAATATGACAGTCCTAATATGAGTTTTATTCTTATTAATGAAAAGGAGGAATCCTCCAAAGTTTCTTCTATTGTATCTAACAATAAACCAGGGCATGTGGAGAAGCTTCATTTCAAGCCTATCCCTCCTAAAGAGGAGAAGAAGAAGAAGAAGAAGAAGAAGAAGAAGAAGAAGAAGAAGAATAAGAAGAAGAAGAAGAAGAGGAGTAGAAGGAGAGAGGAAATGGTATCTTCCCCTAAGAATGTTGCTCCTATCATAGTTTTTGCTGATGAGTCAGAACTCGATGATGTTCCTATGCCTGTCACCTATATTAGTGATCATGATTGGGAAAAGCACACTACTTTTGATATTGAAAATCTCTTTGGCACCAATTCTAAAAATGATAATATTAATATTTTTTGTGATATTAGTGCTATCCATGTTCCTTCCAATGATGATATGTTTACAAATGAACACACTTGGGAAGATAGTTATTCTATTGCTTATGATGATACTATACCTCTAATATATGATTGCAATGATGATTATGGTATTTTCAATCCACCTACTATTGAGGAGAAAATTGATTTTGATTACAATATGCCTCCTATATTTGATGATTATGGTGATGAGAATAACAATGATAGATATTTTGTTGAATTTGCTCCCACTACAATTAATAAGAATGACTATGCTTATGTGGAGAGTAATAATCATTTTATGCATGTGGCTCACGATAAGAATGTTTTATGTGATAGTTATGTTGTTAATTTTATTCATGTTGCTACTGAAAGTTATTATGAGAGAGGGAAACATGGTCTTATGTATCTCAACAATATTAAGTTTCCCCTCTTTATGTTGAAAATTTTGAGGTTGCATTTGTTTTGCTTTCCTATGCTTGTTGCTTTGTGCTTTCATGACTTGTTTCTTTACAAGATTCTTATGCATAGGAATTGGGTTAGACTTAAATGTGTTTTGAATTTGCTTCTTGATGATCTCTTTTTGACGAGGTTTAATCTCGTCAATGCTCATTGTTATGAGCTTGGGTTTTGGAGAAGATGGGGGTGCTGGAGATCGCGGAACGGTTAACAGACAAGCAACCAGGGGACACGAGATTTACCTAAGTTTAGGCCCCCGGAGGGAAAACCCTACTCCTGCTTGTCTCCTCTTGATTACGGCGAAACCGAAGGTTACAGGGGTGCGCAGATGCAATCTGGCGTGGAGGTGTGTATGCGGTGGAAAAGGATTGGTCCTCCTCGCCGTACCCTCCTAGCCTTTATATAGAGTTAGGCAGGTCTCGGGCACAGATCGTGTCGGTTACAAGTTTTAGGGTTTGCCCCTTTGAATATTCTATCTGTTCTAGTCATGCTCTCCAAGGATCTGAAGATGTCATGGGCTTAGGCTACCCGAAAATCTCCACAGGCCGGGTATATTCTTGTGGGCCTTCCTTAGGCTAGACCAGGTACGCTAATGTCGTGTACCCATAGGGTATAACCATGTCAGTAGCCCCCGAGTGTTCAGTCAAATCGCAGATTCGGCTGAGGACTCTTTAATCTTTTGGGTGAAGTTGTTTCTGTTCATCAGAGAGAAAGATGATTTTAGTGTGTAGAGATTGTTGATGCGTGTGTCTGACTCTCCTGACGGATCAAGGTCAGTTAACTGTCTTAGGACAAAACAACACGATCTTCTTCAGACTCGGGTCCCTAGACTCGAATCTGGAACAGATGCTGGCGTAATTCGACTCAGGCCGTTGAGGTGTTATAGGAGTCGAATCCCAGTAGTTTTCGAATGATGTACCCAACGCGTCCGTCGGGATTTTCATCGCGCCTGTTGGCACGGATTTTTACTAGTAGAGCGAAGTCAGGTGCGTTACCAGGCCATCAGATGGTATTTGTAGGTCTCATCTTTGCGTCGTAGACATAGCATCCGAAATTTTATCACCGCGGAGGTGTTTCGGGTGGGCAAGGAGGATGTTACTCACTTAGCATTGGTTGGGGCAAAGTTGCCAAAAAAAAATTGCATTTTGATCCGAAGGATCGCAGTCGAAGAATTCATAGGGTGCGCGACCAGCGCTCCCTATGGGAGTAGCCCCCGAGTGTCTGTTCGAGTCGTAGACTCGAGCAGAAACTTTAATTCAGCCGTTGTTGGCTTCAGGTCCGTAGGACACAATTTTTTCGGATGCTTGAGTCAATCCTCCCTATGGGAGTAGCCCCCTAGTCCATAGTGGAGTCGGAGACTCGACGTAGGACTCGAAGAATATATCATTGGTGTAGTACCTTATTCTTGCCTCGGGTGCGCGGCCAGCACTCCTGATAGGAGTAGCCCCCGAGTAGTTGCTCGAATGATAGATTCCAGTGAGTACTTTTAGCTGTCAGCTGAAGATTTGTAACCGTTGCTATTGTGGTTTTGATGATGTCACTGCTGACGATCGGTGACCTCAACCGTCTGCGGCGCCAGAGGTGACGTGACCGGACGAACATGGGTCCCACTTCCTGACTTGGAGTTGACTGGTCATGCGCGACGTGGCGAGAATTACATCGTCTGCACGGTTTCCGTGCGTAGTGGACGGCGTGTGAGCAACGGTTCGCTGCTGTGTTGACACATGGACGGTTGGATATGATCCTGGCATTAGGGCTTCCAGATGAACGGTCCCTGTTCATCGTCTTCGTCCTTATAACAGTGGGGAAAACTGTAGTTTGTTTTCACCCTTAGCCATTTGCTTTTCACTGCCTCCATTTCTTGAGATTTTCCCTTTGCGCATTGGACATTCTCCTATCGTTCCCTTCCTCGTTCTTGCACGCACATCGTCACCGTCGACGCGCCACGATGGGGAAGTCGAAGAAGGCCTCCACCGGAGCAGGCACCAGTGCTGCTGCCGGTGGCAAGAAGGGCACCGCCGCCGCTCGTATCACCGAAGGTGGGTGGCAGCGCTCGGAGACGCGCAAGGGCGACCTGCGCAAGCTTCGTGATGCGGGTTTGATCCCGCAGGATAAGGAGGCCGTCAAGATCCCCGGCGATGAGGTAACTCCCCGTCCACCCGTAGGGTTTCGTATTATGTTTGTTGCTTTTGTTCTTCGCGGCCTCTCACTCCCAGTCCATGATTTTCTTCGTGGACTGTTGTTCTTCTATGGCATCCAACTCCACCATATTTCGCCCAATTCTCTTTTCCACATCGCCTGCTTCATTGCTTTTTGTGAGTGCTGGCTCGGTATCGAGGCGCACTTTGGCCTCTTCCGGAAGCTCTATTTCGTGAAGAGGCAGTCCGGCTCCGACGGAGTTTATCCGGTCGGCGGCTGCATCATTTCTCTTTGATCTAATGTTCTTTTCTTCTCTTTGTCTATGCCTGAGTCCGTCCAATAGTGGCGGAGGAAGTGATTTTATATCCGCGACTCCACAGTGGACGAGCAAAACTTCGGCATTGCCCCTTTCGACTCCACCCAGGAGATCTTGAAGAAGAGATCCTGAAAGAATCATATCCTGGAGGGAGAGGTGGAGGAGGTAGAGGAGCTCTGCCGTCAGGTGGAGGCTCTCCAGGTGGTTGCGGAGAAGGAGGTGAACAGTGTGGACATCATCCGCACCTTCCTCAAACGTCGAGTGCAACCACTCCAGGCTAGGGCGCATCCGGTGTTCCTTTACTCTGGCCGACACGACCCGACGAGGGTTTCGGCTGAGGAGATCTCAAAGGGGGACCTCGACAGAGTTCTTCGGCCACTGATGAAGTACAAATTAGATGAGGACCTTCTGGGGAAGTCGCGGATGCCCCCTTTCAGTGCCTCAAGACCAGTTCCGTAGGTGTAGATTTGCGACGTGCGTGTAGCGCCTTTTTCAAGTGCTTTTCCTTGTGATTGCTTGTACTGAAATTTTATGTCTTCATTGTGCAGGAACTCAAGGTGGCTGGCATGGTGCCTCCACTACATGAAAGGTTTCCAACTACACCGGACAACAAGGTTGTGAACTCTGAGTCTGAGCTTCCGCCGGTGCAGTCGCCGACTAAGGAAACCCCTGAGCCGAGCGAGGGGCAGACCGGTAATCGGGCACGGAGCTCTAGCAAATCTTCGGATGCCTCGACTCCGCCAATGCCGAGGGACCCACCATTCCTTGTCCACCACAGCGGAGGTGACGACGCTTCTTCCTCGCCTATCCCGGCCATGCCTGTGCGGGTTATAGCGCCGCAGCCGCCGGCCAAGAGGAAGAAGGAAGAGAAGAAAGAGAAGAGGGCGATGCCTGTTTTTGACTTGAGCGACATGGACTCGTAAGTACCTTCGGATGTTGTTCGTTACTTTCTTGTCTTCTTGCTTTTGATTGGTGTTTTCCTTGCAGCCACTCCTTTGAGGGCTCTTTTAGTGAGGCCACTCGGGAGGTAGTAGGGGAGTCGAAACTGATGCCCCCTCCCTCTTAGACGGTGTCCACCTCTAGGGGCGATGCTCCGAAGCCCTCTTCGCAGGAGGCTCGAGTGATCGTCTCCCAGAAGAATACATCGGGACCTTCAGAGTCTCTGTCTGAGCATGTATGTTACTTTTTCCCCTCTTTTCCTAGGGGGAGCCCCTGAGTCTTTGTCGGGTCATTTTTGCTCGATGTTGTGCTCGTTGCGGGGCGTAGCCCCCGAGCCCTTTCCTTGATTCTTTCTTGATTGTTTTCTTTTGCTTCCTTCCGCAGCCCTTTGTGCATAGTGTGAATCTGCTTGTGCAGCAGCATCTGGCGCTGGAGGCCAGCATGCGACAACTTCGAGGTATGTGCTGAATCGATCTTCTTCTTTTTTGTCTATTCACGTGTCTATAGCTTGTGTTGCTTATGTGTGTTTTTGGTACTTTTGCAGATGAAAATAACGCTGCCCTTCGCGAGCTTGATGCTCTCAAAAAGAGCCTTGGGCGAGCGGAGAAGAAGGCTGAGGATGCCATTAGGGTGAAAGAGCGTCTTCAGCAGGAGTTGGCTGACGCAGCCATGACCAAGGAGCGCCTTCAGCGGGAAGCTTCGGATCGCGAAGAGCAGCTCGCCACTGTTGCGGCTGCGCACGAGAAGGAGGTGTCCAAGAAGCTGATGGCTGTTGCCAAGGCCGTTTCCGGTAAGTGCTTTTGCATGTCTTTGGTTTTTTTCAGCTGCTCTATCTCCATGCCCTTATTCAATTCCTACTTTGTCTTTCTTTTTCTCTAGATGCCTCGGGCATTGAATTCGATCGCAGTGCCTTGGAGCACAGGAGCGCCTTGGACAACGGTACTGCTGCTGGCTCCCTTGCCAAGGCCAAGAAGATCCTTGGGTGCTTCTACAAGGAGATCTTTCCCAAGGGCGCTGCCCTTGAGGATGTAGACTCTTTGGCGGATCTTGTTGTCGATGGATGCGCCAAGGCACAAGCGAAGGGCATCGGCGCTTCCATGGGGCTGGCTATGGCCATGGCGTCCGGGGTGGAGCTGGATCTTCATCAGGTCACCTCCCAGATGCCAATGGCTCCCGACGGTTCCGAGGTAGCCTTCGCTCTCTACGCTTCTCAATGTAAGCGCTATGGGTCGAAGCTCATTGACCTTCTGGCGGAGTATGCGGCGAAGCAGCAGGAGGTGGTCAAGAGTAGGCACTCTAGCTCCAAGGCCACTCCGGATGCGAATGCTTATGCTTTGTCGTTGTAGATTTAGGATAGTTTTCTTCTTATTTTGCTGTAATATTTGTCGAACAGTTTCTTTGTGCCACACAGTGGCCTTTTGTTGTATATAAATGATGCTTCAAGTTGTTGCTCAGTCGTGTGTTGTTTATACTCTTGCCTGTTTTCCTTTAGGGACCTTCGGGTGAGGATCACGTCGATACTTCGTCTGCTCCGCAGCCGCGACCATCTTTGGATGATGCGTCGCGGCTTGTTTTTCTTCGTGACCGCGTCCGCAGTCTTGAGAAGGATATACTTGGCATCCGAGGCCATGCAGATGTCTGTAAATCAAAGGCAGAGCGGGCTACCACCAGGGAAGAGTATCTGATGGGGGAGCTGCGGCAGTTGGCCGAGCAGCTGCAGTGTAAGTTTCCTTGAGCTGCTGCTCGTTTTCGGATGCGCCTGTTGTGCGTGTCATCTTACTCTGTATTTTCTGCAGGTTCCAACCTTGTTCCGAGGGAGGGGAAGGAGCGCGTTGTAGTTTGGATCAACTACTTGACCCAACAGGATATGGAAGTCGGAGGCTTTTTCTGGATGGATCGTGACCGGGCCACGGTCCTTGCGACTGTGCAGGATCATGCGCATCAGGTGTCACGGGTGCTAAGGCAGGTGAAGACCTCTCTGGCGTCGATTCTGCACATCATGTTTCCCCTTGAAGCGCCTTCAACTCTATGGGGTTTGCTGGCAAAGTTTCGAGACGTGGGTCACATCAGGGAGTTGGTGCGGCACCAGTTGGTTGTGGGGGTGAAGGCCGCCCTTTCCCTCGTGCGCCTACATCGCCCTAACGTTAATCTTGCGGCTGTGGCGGCTGGGCCGCCCTCTTGACCAGATGGTGGCTTATGGGACTTGCGCTCACATTACACGGCCGTTAGGTAGTATGCCGAAGAGATTGTAGATCTTTTTGAGCATCAGGCACGGGTGATCCTTCAGAATAGGTAGGCCCTGTAAAAAAGATAGATGTAAAACTTGTATGTATTTCGACTGGGCGTGTTATGCCCTTTGTTGTAAAGGTTTATTTGTATGAGCACGTGGTACTTGATTGTATGCATTCCCTTTTCATTAGCCTGACGTGATCAGCTACTCAGGTTTACATGCGTTATGCTCAGTCGGCGAAGTCATGAGGTGAGGCGGAGCCCCCGAGTGTGTTGCAACAGAAAGTAGTGTGAGAAAAAAGGGATAAATTTTCGGGCAAGACACTTAGCTTTTATTCATATCGTAACGAGGAGGTACATTGTTCGGTTGAGTAGCCTTGGCTGAGTAGCCTTATTAAAAGTAAAGAGGGATAGCTAAGGGTAGAAGCGCCACAATTGTGCGACGTTTCATGGGTTGGAGTATGCGACTCCAGACTCCACGTGCTTGAGGTGGTAGGCGCCACCTAGGATGACTTCGGTGACGACGTAGGATAGTTCCCAGGGTGACTCGAGCTTTTTCGGTCGCTCTTGCTTGAGTCGTAAGACGAGGTCTCCTTCGACGAAGGACCTTGGGCGCAGCCGACGGCTGTGATAGTTGCGGAGGCTCTGCTGGTAGACCGCTGAGCGAGCCGTGGCGATGTCGGGTGCCTCGTCGAGAGTGTCGACGGCGTCTTCGAGTGCGGTCGTCGATTCGGCTTCGCTGTAGGCGATGACCCGTGGGGCCTTATGGCATACTTCTGCAGGTAACACGGCTTTGGCTCCGTGCACCATGAAGAAAGGCGTGTAGCCAGTTGAGCTGTTTGGTGTTGTGCGCAAGCTCCAGAGGACGGCGGGTAGCTCTTCTGTCCATGCTCCCGCAAGCCATTTGAGTGGGCTCAGTAGGCATTTCTTGATGCCGCCGCCTACGAGGCCGTTGGCCTTTTCGACCTGCCCGTTAGTTTGCGGGTGCGCCACGGAGGCATATGATATGTTGATCCCGAGGCCTTCGCAGAAGTCCTGGAATTCTTTGAAGATGAAGTTCGACCCGTTGTCCGTGATGATGCTATGCGGCATGCCGAACCTGTTGACTATGGACTCGAAGAACTTCACGGCCGTTTTGCCCTTTTGGTTGGTAACAGGCATGACTTCGATCCACTTGGTGAACTTGTCGACTACGATCAGGAGGTAGACTTGGCCTCCTTTCGAGGATTTGGGCAGTTTGCCGATCATGTCGAGGCCCCATTGGGCGAAGGGCCAGGCCAGGGGTATGGGCCTGAGCTCCGATCCTGGTGCGTGCGGTTTATCTGCAAACCTCTGGCAGTCGTTGCACCTTCGGATGATGTCCTTGGCATCGTTCATGGTCGTTGGCCAGTAGAACCCAGCTCGTAGAGCTTTGGCGACGAGGGCGCGGCTGCCCGCGTGATGGCCGCAGATGCCCTCATGGATGTCTTGGAGGATGGTTTTGCCGTCAACGATGGTGACGCACCTTTGGAATACACCCGAAATGCTGCGCTTGTACATCTCGCCATTAATGATGGTGAAGGCCTTTGACCGGCGAGATATGCGTTGGGCATCTATCGGGTCATCAGGCAGTTCCCTGTTTATTAGGTACCATAGGTATGGTTTCGTCCATGTTTCCTCGATTGCCATGACCTGCATCAGGTTGACCAACGCGACCTCCGTTTCTAGCTTTTTGGGTCCTTCCTGACCTTCGGGTAGCGCAGCCCCCGAGTGCTCTGCTTCTTCGGGTGATCCCTTGGGGAATTTCCTTTTGATGGACAGCACATAGATTTGTTCGAGGAACACACCTGGTGGTACCCGTGCGCAGGTGGAGCTGATGTTGGCGAGTCTATCGGCTTCTTCGTTGCTTTCCCTTCCAACGTGCCGAAGCTCGCAGCCGTCGAAGTCTCCTTCGAGTGAGTTGTAGAGCGCGCGATACGCTATCATGTTAGCGGTGTGTGCGTCACACTCGTTCATTGTCTGATGGACAACGAGGTTTGAGTCACCGTAGATGACGAGGCGTGTTGCGCTGCAGATCTTGGCCATCTTCATGTCGTGGATGAGGGCCTCATATTCGGCTTCGTTGTTGGAGGCTCGAAATTTCATCCGGAGGATGTATTTCATCTTGTCGCCTTGTGGGGATGCCAATATGACCCCGGCTCCTGCTCCAGCCTCGCGCTTGGAGCCGTCAAAGTGCATCGTCCATGACTGTGTCATATATGGGGTGTTTGGCAGCTATAGCTCCATCCAGTGGACGAGGAAGTCTGGTAGGACCTGAGACTTGATCGCATGGTGCTTCTCGTAGACTATGTCTAGAGGGGACAACTCGATGCCCCACAGGGCTACGCGTCCTGTAGCTTCGGGGTTGTTCAGGATGCTGTTCAGTGGCGCCTCATTGACGACCATCACCTGATGCTCCTGGAAGTAGTGGATCAGCCGACGAGCCGTCATGAACATGCCGTAGGCGAGTTTCTGGTAATGAGGGTACCTTTGTTTTGTTGGTGTCAATACCTCGCTGAGGTAGTAGATTGGGCGTTGGACCCCATGGGTATTGCCATCTTCGGGTCGTTCGACCACGAGCACGGTTCTAACCACCTGATGCGTGGATGCTATGTATAGCAGCAAAGGCTCGTGTTCCTTTGGTGTGACCAGGACGGGTGAGGTGGAGAGGAGCCGCTTCAAATCTTCGAATGCGTCATCTGCTTCGGGTGTCCATTCAAATTTTTTCTGCTTTGCGTAGAAGCTGGTAGAAAGGCAGGGACTTCTCACCCATGCGGCTGATGAATCTTCTCAACGCCGCGATGCGGCCGGCGAGCTGCTGGACACCTTTGAGGTTCTTCGGCTTCTCCATGGCCAGTATGGCCCGGATTTTTTCGGGTTTGCCTCAATCCCTCGCTGAGAGATGAAGTAGCCAAGCAGTTGGCCAGATGGGACGCCGAAGGCGCATTTTTCTGGGTTCATCTTGATCTTGTAGTGATCGAGGTTGTCGAACGTCTCGCGGATATCGTCGATCAATGTCTAGGCCTCCCTTGTCTTGACTACTATGTCATCGACATAGACCTATATGTTGCGGCCGATCTGGCTCTTCACGCATGCCTTCATGCACCGTTGTTGGAATTATGCCCTAGAGGCAATAATAAAGATGTTATTATTATAATTCTTGTTCATGATAAAGTTTATATTCCATGCTAGAATTGTATTAAGCGGAAGCTTTGACACTTGTGTGGTTTATGAACAACACCATGTCCCTAGTTTGCCTCTATGGACTAGCTCATTGATTAATGATGGTTAAGGTTTCCTACCATAGACATGAGTTGCAATTAATAATGAGATCATGTCATTGGGAGAATGATATGATGGACATACCCAAATTAAGCAGAGCAATTAGATCGTGTCATCGTGTTCATCTTTGCAAAGCTTTTTCTTATGTCAAATATTGTATTCCTTAGACCATGAGATAATGCAACTCCCTGGTATCGGAAGAAAGCTTTGAGGTCATCAAACATCATCCTATGAGAGGGTGATCATAAAGGTGTCTCTCAGGTGATCGGAAAGTACTTGTTGGGTTGTATGTATCGAGATGGGATTTGTCCCTCCCAAGTCAGAGAGATATACTTCGGGCCCACTCGGTAATCGATATCAACACCGCTTGCAAGCAAGTGGTTAAGGAGTTAATCACAAAGTGATATCGGATTACGGAACGAGTAAAGTACTTGCTGTGAACGAGATTGAACTAGGTATTCCGATGCCAACGATCGAATCTCGGGCAAGTAAAATATCGCGTGAGGGAATATATATGGGATTAATTGAATCCTGGCATCGTGGTTCATCCGGTATGATCATCGATGAATTTGTGGGAGTCAATATGGGTTTCCATACCCCGTTGTTGATTATTGACAGAAGATCATGTCTGCATATTCTCGAACCCGTAGGGTCAAACACTTAACGTGCCTCGACGCTAGGATAGAATGGATAATTGGTTTATGAGTTTTTGTTCGGAGTCTCGGATGAGATCCAGGACATCACGAGAGGTTCCAGAATGGTCCGGAGAATAAGGTTCATATAAGGGAAAGCAGTTTTTGGATTTTGGAATTGTTTCGGAATGTTCGGTATTGTACCGGAAGTTTCTAGAAGCTTCCGGAGTGGGACCAACGTGGCCCCACTTGTCGGGAGGGGGCGTGGGCCTACGAGGGAGTGCCCTGGCCGCTTTGGTCAGGGGCACAAGGCCCCATAGGCCAAGCCGGCCAAGCCCTAGGGGAAACCCTAGGGAGAGCTTCTAGAAGGGGGGAAACTTGCCCCCCACTCCACCCCATGTGGCTGCCGTCCCTAGGGCTTGGAGGAGGGGCAAGGGCAGCCGGCCAGCCCTCTATATAAAGAGGCGCACCTCCCCACCTCCTCCAACCCTAGCTGCCTACCTGCCCTCTCTCTCTCCAAATGGCGGCGTAAAGCCCGCCTTGAAACTCTCCACCTTTGCACCACGCCGTTGTGTTGTAGATCCAATCTATCTCTCCACCCTACTTGCTGGACCGAGGAAGGATGAGACGTTGAGGTGCCGTACGTGTGCATCTCTCGGAGGCGTCGCCACTTGCGGCGTTGGATCGGATCAGATCGCGAGGAGGAGAAGGCTAGTACGACTACATCAACCACGTTTCGTTGAACGTTCCGCTGTGCGATTTATTCAAGGGTATGAAGATCTCATCTATCCCCCCTCGTTGTTTGCATCTCCTAGATTAGATCTTGGCTTTCCCATTCGCATCCGTAGAAAATTTTGATTTACTATGCTGCGAAACCCTTCAACCGCTGGTACGTGGCACCTGCGTTCTTCAGCCTGAAGGGCATTGTTGTTGTAGCAGAATACTCCGAACGGCGTGATGAACGCCGTTTTTCCTGATCTTCGACCCTCAGTCGAATCTGATTGTAGCCTGAGTAGGCATCGAGGAAGGAGAGTTTCTCACATCCTGCAGTCGAATCGATGATCTGATCGATCCGAGGGAGAGGGAAGTGATCCTTCGGGCAGTGCTTGTTGACTTCGACTCCGACGGCTTAGGCCCGTGGCTCGGACAATCATCGGATGGACTGTTTGACGGGCTTGGCATCTGGAAACACATTGAGTGCGTGCTCGGCGAATTCCCTGGGAACTCCTGGCATGTCCGCAGGACACCAGGCGAAGATTTCCCAACGCTCATGGAGGAATTTGACGAAGGCGCTTTCCTATGCAGGGCTGAGGTCGTTGGCGATCAGCACCGTCTTGGAGGCGTCAGTCGGATGGACCCGCACCTTTTTCGTGTTGACTGTGGAGTCGAACGACATATCCGGTGTGTTTTGCCTGGAGACCGGGGTGCCCCGTTGTTTTTCACCTCTCGAAGCCTTGTGAGCTCCTCATGCATGCCGAATGACTGGGAGATTCTGTTGAAGTCCCTGTCGCAGTGGTCGGATCGGGTGAAGCTGCCCTGGACCGTGATGACGCCCCTAGGTCCTGGCATCTTGAGTAGCAGGTACGCATAGTGCGGTACTTCCAGGAACCTTGCGAATTCTACGCGCCCGAGGATGGCGTGGTATTGTGTTGGCCAGTCCACCACTTCGAACTCGAGACCCTCACATCAAAAGTTGTCGGGTTTGCCGAAGATGATATCGAGCCATATTTTTCCCAGGGGAAATATGCCCTTCCCTAGGACTATGCTATGGAACGTTGTGTCAGATTGTTCCAGGCTACACAGCGGGATCCGCATTGTTTATAGGGTGCTAGCAAACATCACGTTGATGTTGTTGCCGCCGTCCATGAAGACGCGGCTCATCTCAAACCCTTCGACCTGCGCCTCGAGCACCAGGGCAGCGTGACCTGGGCGAGGGATCTCGCGGGAGTGATCTGAACGACTGAATGTGATGCAGGACACCGAACCACTGAGATACTCAGGGATGGCGGGTGGAGCGGTCACAGCCAGGCTAACCTGGCGGGTTATCTTCTTTTGCACCCTGTTTGTTGGGCGCCCCTTTTGGATCATCAGTGACCCTTTCGGCATGGGGTACCCATTTACGCCGTTGTTCTGCACGGGCATGATCGCGTGATTCGAAGGTCCCACGGGTGGTGGTGGAGGAGCCCCGTGGGCGATGTCGCTTGGTGAAGGTGCATGTCCCAACCCAGGGTTCGGGATCTGCTGTCTCATCTGGCGAAGCCCTCGCTGAGTTTCTGGAATTCGCGGCAGTCCTTGAGCATGTGGTTGGCCTTCTTTTTGCCATCCTGCTTGTCGATGTAGAAGTGGATGGTGCATGGGCCCGACAACTTGTCGTATGCCGAGGGTTCGTCGTCGCGGCCGCGGCATTGGCACGTTTGCGTTGGGCGTCCTCCATCGCGGAAGTTGTTTCCACGCTATCGTTGCTGCGGTTGTTTTCGTTGCGGCGGTCGGCGTAGCCAGCCGCAACCATGTCGGGTCCGTCGCAATCGTCATAGACACGCGATCTTCGATTGCTACGGCGTTCACGTCTGCGGCCGTAGTCATCTTCCTCATCCGAGTGCGCCCGGTAGACGGAATCCTCGCCATCTTCCCATCTATTGGCGATGTCCATGAGGTGGTCAAGTGTCTTGGGATTGACTCGCCCAAGATCTTCCTTGAAGTCCTGGCGTTTGACGCCATCTTTGAAGGCGTCGATCATTCTCTCCTCAGAGATGTGTGCCGCGGAGTTCTTGATGTTGGACCAGCGTTGTATGTACGAGCGAATGGATTCGTCCGTTTGTTGAGTACAGGCCCGCAACTCCTCGATCGAGGCTAGCCTCTTACTGGTACCTTAAAGTATCGGATAAAACTGTACGCCAGTTCCTCCCAGCTTCGGATGGAACCCGAGGACATGCTGCTGAGCCAGATCTGGGTTGCGCCTGCCAACTGCAGCTGAAGGCACTGCAGGGTAGTGTTTTTGTTTCCGCCGTGCAGCTTGATGGACGACAGGTGGTCGCTGAGCCATGCCTTAGGGTCTTGTGTGTCGTCGAACTTTGGAGTGTCCGAAGGGAGCTTGAAATTTTTTGGCATCCGTGTTCGCCGAACAGATCTGCTGAAGCATCGAGCTCCGCAGAGTTCTTCGTCGTCATCCTCTTCGGATTGGAATGAGGACGCACGTTTGGCGCGTGCCTTATCGACCTTGCGTTGAGCGAGGTTGCTTCGAGCGTCGTAGTCGCGGCTGCGACGTCTTGGTCTCTTGCGTCGTTGAGGCAGATCGTGCTCGTCCTCGTCAGATGAGGGTGTGGGGCTATGGTTGAATTTGACCGCAGCCTTCTTCTTCGGCTCCGTAGGAGCCTCCTCGTGGAGCGCAACTCCAACGAGTCTGAGTCCGGCTAGTGCGGACTTGTGCATAGCTCTCTTTGGGTCCCCCACCGGAGGTGGATGGGACGCGAGATATGTTGTGGCTGCCATGATCGCAGCCTGCGGCGTCTTCGGGATGACGTTGTCGTTGGCTTCCATCTCCATGAAGGACGTGTTGAGGGTTCGATTGACCTCGCAACGTGCATCAGATCGATGTGCTCTGTGCGAGAGCGATGCTTTTTGGCATTGTTGTCGTGCGAGCTGAAGCCCCCAGCGGCGGAGAGCGCAACTCGCCGCGCGCTAGACTCCGAGGCTGCTTGCTTGCGTTTATCAAGTACCTCTTGCATCCTCACCTGATTTTTGTGTTCTTCGATGAGGAGCAGGAGGTATGCCATCAGCGGGTCCCGTGAAGCTTCCATAGGTAGGATCTTGTTGCCCGCCATGGCTTCGCGTGCCTGGTGTCATCCTTCTTCGCTGAGGTGAATTTTTCGATGGGCATCGGGGTCGTCCTCGTTGGGCGGGGGGATGGTTGCCTCCTGTTTACTCCGTTCCTACCCTGTGGGTTGGGTGGTGGCACGTGGGCACTCGAACCTGGTGGTTGTTCCACGTCGCTTTGGATGACCACGGTGCACTGGTAGCTCTCGCGGATTGGATTGCTGCTGCCGCAGCTTTCGGATCCGGAACCGTAGGTTCCTTCATCCGACGGGGGGTCGCACAGATCTGAGTTGCAGCTGTTGTTGTCGTATGACTCATCTGTCGATGTTGACATGCGTAGCACGTTGGGATGCGAGGCCCACGAGGCGGGCCTGATCGATGGCAGTGGCACCCGCTCTGGGAGGCGGAGAGTGCCGATCTGTCCCACCTGGAAGCATAAGCTCCCGAATAGGATCTCGAGTCCGTCGCCTACGGGCTCAAAGTCCTTCATGGTGGCTGGCGAGTGAGCGGTCAATCCGAAAGCTCCGAAGAGGAGATGGCTCTCCGTCACCGAGGAGTTGGAGATCACTTTGGTCGGGACCGTCACGATCGCACAATCAGTGCCCCTGATTCCCACAGACGGCGCCAATTGACGAGGTTTAATCTCGTCAATGCTCATTGTTATGAGCTTGGGTTTTGGAGAAGATGGGGGTGCTGGAGATCACAGAACGGTTAACAGACAAGCAAACAGGGGACATAAGATTTACCCAGGTTCAGGCCCCCAGAGGGAAAACCCTACTCCTGCTTGTCTCCTCTTGATTACGTTGGAACCGAAGGTTACAAGGGGTGCGCAGATGCAATCTGGCGTGGAGGTGTGTATGCGGTGGAAAAGAATTGGTCCTCCTCGCCATGCCCTCCTAGCCTTTATATAGAGTTAGGCAGGTCTCAGGCACAGATCGAGTCGGTTACAAGTTTTAGGGTTTTCCCCTTTGAATATTCTATCTGTTCTAGTCTTGCTCTCCAAGGATCCGAAGATGTCATGGGCTTGGGCTACCCAAAAATCTCCACAGGTCGCGTATATTCTTGTGGGCCTTCCTTGGACTGGACTAGGTATGCTAATGTCGTGTACCCGTAGGGTATGACCATGTCACTTTTACTTCAATTCATATTTCTTATGTGAGCATCTTCTCAAACTATCAAGCCTAACTTAAAGGCGTTAAAGAAAAGTACTTGTTGGGAGATAACCCAAGAGTTTTCTTGAGTCTTGGAAGTTATTACTTCAGTAATGACCTCTCCTTATCATTTTTGTTTGCTTTTTGTGCCAAGAATGACCTCTAATGAGAGGGAAGTAAGATTTGGGGAGTTGCTGTCCCGAAACAGATTTCTGTCCTTCACCATAAAAATTCGTGAGGCGTCTATGTAAGTCGGATTGAGCTGAAAATTTACCAATAAATCCCCCAGTATGTTATCTAACTTTCGTTAGCTCAACACTTTTTTATTTCAGCAACAGAAGGTCTTCGAAAAAATCGGTTTCTACCTGCTGTTCTGTTTTGACAGATTTCTGCCATTATTTGCATTTGCTTCTTATTGATTCTTTTTTGGGTTCTTTTTGGAGAATTGAGCTTTTTTAAGGAGTTTCTACATTAGCTTGTGTTTTTAGCGAAAATTTTTGTTGTTCCAAAGCTAAACCTAAAGGTCTATTATCTTTTGAATACACTAATGTTGCTAATGAAGATTGTGTGAAGTTTTGTATAAAGGAAAAATTCCAGGTGTAAAGAGAGAATGATGTAATGAGATGAAGAATGGAGAAAAGGTCAGGCTTGAGTATGCCACCCCAGTGTCACCCCAAGAAATATCCAAGAGGTACAAGCGTCAAAGCTTGCCCCTTCTTCATCAATAAAAAGCTCAGGTCTGTCTAGACATTTCGTTTTTATTGTTTCATGCACTATTGTGTTGTTCTTGGAGCGTCTTAGTTTTCGTTTAGTTTGTTTAGTTTGCTTGAATAAAGTAGTTTGGACCCCCGTTCTTGATGTGTTGTTTCAAATAAGTCAATTGGTGTTGGAAAGGAGTAGCAAGTTCTTGCTTGAAAGTGCAAGAGGTGACTGTGACTTAGACTTTAGCATGACATGCTAGGTGTTGTTTTGGCCTTATGCTTAGTGATTAATTGTTGTAGCATGTCTTGTTCCAAACAATTGGGATTGCTTAGTGTGCCTTGAAAGAATCATGCGTTGTTTTAGCATACAAAATCATAGTATTGTGGTATTCTCCTTTGATGCTTCGTTTGGGTTGACTTGGCACATGCTCAGACCATGTTATGACTATGAACAAGTCAACATAGTCTCTATGATCATTTAGTCCTTGACTTGTAGTACCACTCTATGCTTTGATTAGTAATGTTTTGTTGCTCTGTATGATTATGGCCATTATTGCTCTCTTAGTTGGTCGCTCCTAGTCTTTTGCTAGCCTCCACTTGTATGAGTAAGCTCTACTCATGCTTCCAACTCCCAAGGAACCAAGTTATTCCAAAGTGTCCACTATAAATTCATATGCTTGATGTGTTACACCATTCCAAGTATATTCTTGTTTTCAGCTATCTTCCAATTAAAAGTATTTTGTTATGTGAAAACTTAGTGATTAAAGCCCTCACGAACTTGATGACACACTTTATATTCCTTGCCCCTAATAAACTTGAACCATTGTGTCATCTATGTTGTATATGCTTGCACTTATACGTTGAAATTAGCAGAACCATGCTGTCATGGGGAACGTTTTCAACATTGCACTTGTACTTTGTACACAGTTGATATCATGCTCTTTTGTCTATGGATGTCACCGGTGTGAAATAAAGAGGGAGATTGTAAGTCCATGGAGTTATGTATTTTGTGTTAGAGAAACGCCTGGGCCGCTAGTCTAAGCCATGCCTAATCATGGTGGAAACTTGCAGCGTCACCATAATGAGCTATCTGTGAAGCATCCTCAATAAAAAGCTATGTACATAGTAAATAAAAAGATCATTGAGATGCTCATTGTCTGCTTGCCTTGTCATTTTGGTTATGGGATAGCTCTTGTACCATGTGAAAGGGGTACCTCGTTGGCGGTTCTCTATGATATGCATGCACTTACTATGACAAGAACTTACAGGTGACTGAAGTTGAGTAGCATGAGGTGTGACCCTCGTATTCAAGGGACATGAGATTGACAACTTATACTTTGTCAAGCATATACTCCATAGTTTGTTCACTTTAACCTTAATCACTTCAAGATGCTTATGATAGGGGCAATGAGAGCTGAAAGCTAACAAGTACCATAATTTTTGGAAGCTCTTTTTGAAACTTGAAATCCCTGCTTCCCTTTTGTGAAGGGCCTTTCTTCCACCATTATATTGAGTCTCCACCTTCTATCCACAGTCACCAATTATGAGAGCATAGTTGCCATTCTTAGTTCTATGTGCATTGTCCCAAAACTTATTGATTGATTCATAATGTTGATATTGCTTGTTCTTGAACTACTTGTATCTAGTCACTCTTATGAACTTTTAAGGTGTCCTATGCATTTATGTTTTGCTACTCCATGAGGCACAAGCTGAATGCCACTATGCTATGTTTTCTATATGTGAAACAAATAAACGTCTTTCAATGCATTGTTATTCATGAATCTTTGTTTGTATCCTTTCATGTTGCATGCATAATTACTTTGTATTATTGTTAGAACTCCATCTTTCTTGCTCATGTTTAGAGTTCTTTGATCCCAGCTTTCAATGCTTGCAAATGGTTTGATCTTGATTGTGATGGTGCATGTCACCTCAAAAATTATTCCTTTTATCACTTCCCTACTCGAGGACGAGCATGAGTTAAGCTTGGAGATGCTTGATACATCGTAAACGCATCTATAATTTTTTATGTTCCATGCTTGTTTAGTATCTACTTTGCTTTGCTTTGTCTACACTTTGAGGTGTTTTTATATGTTTCTGGTACTAACCTATTGACAAGATGCCATAGTGCCTGTTGCTTGTTTTCTTCTGTTTTTGGTTCCAGAAAGGTGTAAAATCAATATTCTCGGAATTGGACGGGATAAAAGCCAAAGTCAATATTTTACCGTGGGCGACACGAATCCAGAAGACGAGACGGAGGGGCACCACAGGGCGGCCAAACCCCCTAGGCGCGGGTGGGCCCAGCCCGCACCTGGGTAGGGTGTGGCCCCCCTGGCGCCCCCTGCCTCGCCTCTTCGCCTATAAGAAGCCCCCGACCCAAAAACCCTAAAGAATCTAGAAGAAATCAACGAAAACCTTTATAGCGCCGCCGCCACCGAAGGGGAGATTCGGGGGACAGAAAGTCTCTGTTCCGGCACCCTGCCGGGATGGGGAAGTGCCCCCAGAGCCATCTCCATCGATCTCCACCACCATCTCCATCACTGTTGCCGATTCCCATGATGAGGAGGGAGTAGTTCTTCCTCGAGGCTAAGGGCTCTACCGATAGCTATGTGTTCATCTCTCTCTCTTTGCATGATCTTGTTGTGGTCATGAGCTTTGTAATCAAGTAGATCTACCTTGCTACTCAAGTTCTTCAATAGATCTCTAGCTCTCCCCACGTGTGTGTAAGTGACAGTGTGCATACCATGGTAGCACTTAGGCTGGAGGTTACATAAATACTCTTTGTGCTGTAATAGATCTATGCTTTTCCCCATGCGTGTGAAAGTGACAGCGTGCACACCGTGTGTGACACTTAAGCTAGGTTACATATATATATTCATGAGTTATATTTTGAGTTGGTTGTCTCTATGAAATTGTGGTGTTTGTTGGAACCATCTAGCGCTCAAGGTGATAGTGTGGGGTTATCTAGATTGGGGAAGGCCCTACCGTGGATTAGAGTGTCCAACCGGAGAGTAGTTAAGAGTAGTATCATGAAGAGAGGATATTTATATGAGAGAGTGTTCACTAGTGAAAGTATGATCCCTAGGACTTGCTTCTAAATACACCGTTTGCACCTAGATCTGTTGCATGTTTGCTTGCTTCCATATTTATTTCAGTTTGCCTTTAGTCTCTCCCACGTCAAAAACAAGTCAGAAGATATTTTCTGGCACCGTTACCGCTTGTATTTCACTATCACTTCGCCAAACTAGTGCACCTATACACCTGACAGGTGTATTAGGTGTGTTGGGGACACAAGAGACTTCTTGTATCTTGATTGCAGGGTTGCTTGAGAGGGATACCTTTAACCACTTCCTCCCTGAGTTCGATAAACCTTGGATAATCCACTTAAGGGAAACTTGTTGCCGTTCTACAAACCTCTGCACTTGGAGGCCCAACAAGTGTCTACAAGAATAGAAGTGCGTAGACATCATAAACCCTTCCCTCTATTCAAAGACTCAAAACGCCTGCTCGGTTATTTGAAGCCGATTCGTAACTCTGTGAATGTGCCAACATAGAATGCGCTCAAAGGGTAGCAATTGATGGTCGTGACTTGGGTCCCTCCTACCCCATGGAAAGTGAAGAAATCGCCTAATAAACTCTTGTGTTTTCCCCTTTTTGTTGGATGAAATTGACCATTGATGGCAACTTCCATGTGGAAGATCACATTGCAGGTGCTAGGATGGCGATGCGTGAGAATGTAAGCCTCTTGATCTTCACCTCTTGTCGTTTCTTGGTAGTTGTGATGAAACAATTAAAGCAGAACTACGCGCCTGTGTGTGGAGGGACTAGACATGGATCTTCATCGTAGTCAGATCAAATAATTGGGAAACACCTTGTTTCCAAGATTATTGACACCATTAATTCATCATTGCAAGACAAATCATCTTACCTTCACTGGGTGGATGAGATCAAGATTCTAGTTCTTTTTTGACTTAAAGATCAAGACTATATAGTTAATCAAGGTCATGAGTGTGTCTTTAAAAAATTTGAAATGGTTACAGGTTAGGGTTAGTCATTGTCTTGCAAACTTTGGAAGATTATAACGCATCACTCCTACACAGTTAGATTCTAAACCTGAGGATGTTCTTCAGATTCTAGAACATGATCGACTATAAACCCTACTTGCTTAATGAAGTTCATGTTACCCGCAAAAAAGCAGTTGGACCTTTCATCACCAGAACTTGGGTACAGTCACTTAAATAGTAAGGATTGAATGCCGGGTACGCTTTAGGAAGTGTGATAAAGGGATTATAAGTGTGAGACCCTACGCATGGATCAATATGATTGATTGGAAACCCATACCAACAAGTTGCAACTTCTTTTCCGGAAGCTCATTTGAAAAGAACTCTAAGGTTAAGCATGCTTGGCCTAGGCAATTCTAGAATGGGTGACCGACTGGGAAGCGAGTACCGGGTGCGCACGAGTGAGGACAAAGTACGCAGAAAAGACTAGTGTTGGTCTGTGGGCTTAGTCTAGAGATCCTATTGAGTTGCCAGAAGTGACAGCCGTCGGTCCGGAGTGACCGGGGGTGTTACAAGTGGTATCAGAGCCGACCCTCATGGTTACATGGGCGTGTGCGGGTCAGTGGCGGACATGTGTAGCATGGCGCGTGTGGCCCGGAGTGGACACAGCATGACAATGTGCCGACACTGAACGCACAGACGTGTGCCAAGAGGGGACGTTCCTGGCTTATGGTTGATCGACGAAGACGATCAATTTCTAAGGGTGGGTGCATGTGAGATCCTGACGCATGGCTCAATAGGATGATTGGAAACCCATACCAACAAGTTGCAACTTTTTTTCCGGAAGCTCATTCAAAAAGAACTCTAAAGTTAAGCGTGCTTGACCTAGAGCAATTTTAGGATGGGTAACCGACCGAGAAGTGGATAACAGGTGCGGACGAGTGAGGGCAAAGTACGCAGAAAAGACTAGTGTTGGTCTGTGTGGTTAGTCTAGAGATCTTATTGAGCTGCCATAAGTGACAGTCATCGGTCCGGAGTGACCGGGGTGTTACAATAAGAAATATTGTATATGCATTCTATTTTTGTTTTGGATAGTGCGTATCCCAAAAATGACATGTTTTTTTTTGCATTATTTTCCTGATCACAGCGTGCTTTCTATCCTAGATTTCAAACAAGCTCAGTTGGCTAGATGAGGTTTATGTTGTGGATTATGAGTCGCTACAAAAGGAACTGCATGTTGAAGTATTATTTTTTACATTAGATCATAAAATCACGCGTTGCCGCGTCCATCCATATAGAGAAGTTGTGATACAATTTTTGAAAATAACTAAGCTACAACGTATAATCTGATCGAACTATGATTCCTAGAGCGATGGTGAGACATATTTGTGTACAATTTTAAATATTTCTAACCGCAAGCAGTACATGTTGAAAACATAAATTGCATATGGTTAAATACATATCAACAAAGTCTCTTCGATGCTTTCTCATGAAATAATAATACGAGAACACTTGAATAGTTCCAATAATTAGATACTTAGATGCATATATTACTCTCTAAACTCAAAATGCAAATACAAAATCCAGTGAAATAACAGAAAGCATTTTTCCTCTTGTTTTGGTATTAGTTTTAAGTGCTCATCAACATTCTCTCAAGCATCATATATGAAAATGAGAATTTAAACATATTTATATAAAATATTGTAACGTGCTACAATCATATAAATTTCATAAATTGCACTAAAGTTTTCATAACTTGTCCATTATACTTGCTTCAGAATAAACTGTAACCATCTGCACAATGCAAGTGTATTGTGTAAGCGCATAGTATGTCTCCATTTTTGGAATAAGGTTCATTTTATTTAACATATTTAAAGATATAGAATAGGAAACACATGTTGACAATGAGGGGAATTCGCCCATGGTCATGCTATTGGAACTTAATATAACAAAAATAAAGGCAATATCCAAGTATGTTAATCTTGAGAACACTAAACTGGTACTATTGAAGACATACAAATCTGCATAAATAAAAAGAAAGTAATGTAAATAAGCAAGACTAATATTGTGCACAGCTACAGAACGCCTCAGCATAGACAATACAACCCTATGCTCGAGATAGATAGCAAGGAAACAAATTACCATGTCACAAACTCTAATACTTAGGATCAATGAACATAAGAAACATAGGGAGCAAAGTAAACCAACTTTGACATCAACAAACATGATAACATTCAGAAACTCTTCGTGAGGGCTCCGACTGGCGACCATGCAAGTTTGTTTTGCTCAAGGCAACAACCAAGCAGCCTAAGTACTTAGATACATAATCTGAACAACGAGCACCACAATCATAGGCCGCCTGCAAGTTACTTATAGATAAAATTTCAATAACAATTTTGTATGATGCTTCGGAGAGGTGCCAATTAGAAAATTTAACTCTAACTACCCCCAAAAAAACCATGATTTTGTACCAAGCTCTTGAAGTCGAAGATGCTACTTTCTAGGATTCACGATGTCAAAGCAGTTTACCTATATGGGGAACAAATTAGAAAGAACAAACGTATGGAAATAGTAGAGGGAACAATGAAGAAGAAAAAGAAAATGCTTATCGTGGTGTGTCACATGGTTAGCTCTAAAATGGCTGTGCACGCAGATCCCTTGTCGGCCTATGCTGAAATGACCAGCCTTTGCGTTCGACATGGGAGCTTCACCGCTGGAGTCATCTTCCCATAGAAACCATATAACGGCAGTTTGGCTGCACGGTTTATCTCTCTGTGGTCTCCTTCATCGTGCTCCCTCACTGAATATAATGAAAACATGAAGTCGACATAGTCACATAAGTTAGTGAGTCGAGAGCCATAATCAAGAATTTACAAAGAATATCCAAGCTGGAAAAAGAACAGATCAACATTTCTCGTAACTCAAAATCCCAATTGGCAAGCAAACATATAGGTCCGACTGTTGATTAGGACGAACTTGAGAAGGGAGACGGTTATCGACACCCTGGAGTCGAACCGGTGACCAAGCCGTCCCCCTCCTCCGTCCACCACTCCACCGGACGCACTCCCGCTAACCCTAAGCGAATAACATCATAACATGGTGAAGGATTAGTGGTCGACGCCTAGACAAGAGGGACATAGGAGCTTATATGAGGAATTGAAGAGACGAACTAGGCGGACATGAACGGAAGGCGGCGCAATAGATAATATGCCATTCCCACGATTAAAACCCATGGTTGGATGGTTAGGAGGGCAGTGGTACCCCAAGCCCACCAGAGTTCAAACCCCAGGTTTGACGCTTTGATGTCTCATAAAGGCGGAATATTCTTTCAGTGGGAGGCGATGTTCCCGTCGATAGCGAGCCGCCTGTGGTGACTTCGTCAATCTCAAGACCCGTCGGCTCAGTCTCTCGGAGGTGCTCATAGGGGTAGGGTGTGCGTGCGTGTGTTCATAGGGGTGAGTATATGTATGCATTATGAGTGTCTGTGTTTGTACTGTGTTTCTCAAAAAAATGGCGGCGACGTTTCCATGGTCTTCACTGCTCCCTTTCCGCCACTACCACAATGGACAACAGAGAAAGTGGAATTACTTCATGTAGGATGAAATCTCGCAAAACTTCGGTATGACAAAGCAATGGGCCGTGATGATGCTTCTTTGGTGTGCATTGGACCGGCCTGTTTTGGTGACGTACAACGACCGGACAGTTTTTTTTAGGGAAATATCGGACAGTTTCTATGGTACGTGAAGAAGCACACAACGAGACTTGCGTGCATACTTTGTCAGCCCATTTAATAATTTTACAGATAGTCGGCCACTCAACGTGAGGACACCCAGATCGGCCTGCAGAGTAGCAGCCCAGATACATAGAGACAATCTTATCATGCGAGTAGACGCAGCCAATGAGCCCAACAGAAGTTCTGGAACAAGGAAACGATCTCGTGTGTCCCTATACGTGATCCAAGGCAGGCGAACTGAAAACGCTGTGAGAGGCCGTAGGTAGTTGCATCGAACTAAAAACGCCGTGAGAGGCCGTAGGTAGTTGCATTTTAGTGTCCCTATACGTGATCCAGCGGCAGGCAAACTGAAAACACCGTGAGAGGCCGTAGGTAGTTGCATCGAACTGAAAACGCCGTGAGAGGCCGTAGGTAGTTGCATTTTACTGTCTCTTAATAAGTGTACATATGCTTTGCAAAGTGCCACATAAGTTCCACCACAAACAATGTCGCTAAATTGAAAAACATTTGTAAAATGTCCTTACATATCATATGATATTTAACATATGCACTACATATTTTCTTTACATTCTATAAGATAGTTAGTAAAGACATTATATTCTTTATACATATCTATCACATAGGAAAACACATTATAATAAACGTTGGAAGCAATCTTCAATCTCAAGACCTTAAGGTAAATTAGGTACTCATCTAACCATTTTGCATCACACATCATATTGCTAACACTCATAATAAAAGTTTTATGAGTAGTATACTACATGTCTCAAAATATATAAAAAATGCGAATAGTACATCTAATCGCGCTTATAAATGTAACACAAGGCGGTTTATGAAGTGTATCACAAAACGTCTCTACATGATTCTTTTGTTGTATTTATTAAGTGCCAGATAGGATCCATATGATAGTTGTGACAAAAATGTCTCAACCAATATCTCTAATCTCAAGACACTTATCATGGAGTCTCAAATAAGTGTATTTACATAAAAAGTGCATCAACATGATTATGTAATAGTTTGACATAGGCCAATTGCAAAGTGTCTTCAAAGAAGTGCCACCACAAGCACTTTTATGTTTGTTGCGAGTGATGTGTTCTTGTACTCCATGAGCTTTGAAGGAAGGCCAGCGTGGGAACAAGATGGCGATAATTGATTTGATGGCGTGGAAGCAGCTAGTGAAAGCAATACAACACACATAATGTGGCATGATGTCACAAACTCTGTAGAAAGCGATGACGAGATTGAGCAATTAGGTTATCAGGTTGGTCGTGCGACACATGCAATACATATGACATGCGTACAAAAAATTCAATGATGGCGTCGAACAAAAAGTTGTGGCTGCACCAAGAGGTTATATATTGCCAGGTTTTGAAGAACAGGGATGGTAGTTGCTAGAACATAGCTAATCTGGCAGTAGTATCAGATGCCGCGAAAACACGGGAGTTCAGAAGAGCCTATCAAGATGCCCAATAAGGAGGAGAAGGCACAAAGGGAAATAGATGGTAGAACAAAGGGAAATAGATGGTAGAGGAGAAGGGGCACATTAGTGGCGTGCACTTCTTATGCGAAAGATGTACATGTTCCCATTCAACAAGTATACACTCATGTTTCATAAACTGAACATGATATCTAGGGTTACGACGCAATCATGTATAGAAATCGCAGGAGCACAAACGCGTTGTTAATGTCTCTTTTAAACCTCACAAGATTCCTTTTATGAGATTGCTCGTGTGTTTCCAAGTCGTGGAATCCATTGTGTTAGTGTCTTTATATATACATATTTTCTTAACATACTTAACAATGACCAAGTTAAACAATCAATAACTTAGCTAACATTTTAGACATCACAAAACATGCATGAAAGATTTATGAATTTGTTGTAGTAGTTTACAAATAATTATTTTCTCAAATTATTTCTATGTTAAACTAACATTTGATTAGTTCCATACTACATGGTAGTCTACTTTCCTGTTCATAGGATACATAGTCTATATTTCAGTTAAAAGTACTACCTCCGTCCATATAGACATATTTAGTGTATAGATAAATGCGAATCTAGATAAATCTCCGACGTCTTTTATGGAGTGAGTATATATTTTGGTGCACACTTCTCCATTTGTTTCAAATGATTGTTTAGGCGCAGGAATTTTGCAGAAGATCGATTGATGCACTAGGATTATATGCTAGGTACTATTTTTCACAAAAACAGACACAAAATAGCGCTTCCAAAATATAGAGCCCTATTCAAAGTATAACAAGAAGAGAGAAGAGATAAAAATAAGGGTTTTTATCATTTCTGCCACTATGACCAACACAAAACTTAATTTTGCCATTTGACCGATCGAAACTCTAATTTTGCCACTACTCAGTTGCAATACTCCTCAATTTTGCCATTCCGTTATCTTTCTACCCTTAATCTATAATCATTTTTGCCATTATATTACCATGACTTGCCACATCGACGATAAACATCCGCGCGATCATCCCAGTAGCACCACTTTACCGTTTAGAATATATTAGCATTGCTAGTATGTATGGAGCAGCCGAGCAGTATACCAAATCCATCTCGAGTGTACGTAGACGCATGTCAGGCTAGTTGAGAGCGCGTAGTCGTGATGTATACCCGATTACTTCGTTAGCGTTTGATAAGGAGCGACAGATGACAAACATCCTGATACGGCCCACGCGATCCTCCATGAGCCGTAGTTTCCTAAAATTATTGGCGACCTTGTGCCAAACGTTTTAAGACGAGGGCGGAGGCCATGCTTGGTGCTCGGTCAAACAAGTCCTAGGCGCTACTCGTTCTACCGCCGATTGAACTTATTAGCCTGAGCGTATGACGGTGACGGAACCATAAATACTATAATGACGTTGACCGGATACGTCGAGATCACACTTCATAGAACATGTAAAATTTTAAAATGGGTAAAACCGTCATAAGTTTTACTAAATAGGTAAATATAAGTAATTTCTACTATGTAGGATAAATATTGTTAGAAGCATATACGGGTTAGAAATGAAATTAACTCTAAATAAAAAGGGGTGGAAAAACTAAAATGGCAAAACTGATTACAGATTAAGATAGAAAGATGACGGAATGGCAAAACTGAGGAGTGTTGTAACGGAGTAGTGGCAAAATTAGAGTTTCGATCAGTCAAACGGCAAAACTGAGTTTTGGGTTAGTCATAGTGGCAGAAATGATAAAAACCCTAAAAATAAATCAAGAAAAACACCCAGCTCGGCAAAACCCAAGCCAGACCATTTGCCAAATTTGAAACTTGTGAGAAGAAAAAGCCCAACACCGAAATTACCAAACAAAACCACACCCACGCATCGCCTTCGCCGCCTTCCGTAAGCAACCTCCCCTCCGCTCCCCTCCCCCCCTTTGCCACGCCATTCCCCAAATCAACCGTGCCCTTCCACCGTTCCACGCCCTTCCAGAACCTTCCCCTCCGATTAGCCGCCGCCGGCCGATGCCCCAGCTCCGACGGGGATGCCGTCGGCGGTAGCGCCCTGCCCCCCGCGCTAAAACCCTAGCTGCCCCCAAACCAGCCGCCGCCGCCCCCATGAACAGCCCCCACCTAGGTCTCGGCCTCGCGCCGCCGCCATCCGCTGACCCTTCCGCCGCGCCGCCACCCCGCCGCGCCCCGCGTCTGGCCAAGCGCCGGCACGCAGCCACCACCTCCCGCTCTCGCGCCCAACCGTCGACCTCGACGCCGTCGTGGAATCCATTCGGCGGCGGCGGTACGGACGCAACGGGGCAGGACGGAACTGCTGCAAGATTTGGGAGTGTGGATGGTGGCGGTGGTTCCGGATTCGGGAAGGGTCAGAATGAGGGCTTCGTGTTTGGGACTGCTCCAACGGCGAGGCAGCAGTCTCCACCGCCGCCGGCGTCGTCATCCAGTGAAGCTCCCTTCGTGTTTGGGAGCGTGAGGGACAGCCTGCCTCGGTTCAATGAAGGCTCGTCGGCTGCTTCGAAGCTGGATGATATGATGGAGAAGATGAACCTGCGGAGTCCAGGTAAATGCAGCGTTGTTGGTGGTGAGGGGATGGATCAAAAAGATAAGAGCTCTGTTTCTGGTGTCACTATACCTAGTTTGGGTTCCAAGAGCGAAGCAAATGCGCTCCCGGAAAAGCTGACACAGTTGAATATAGGTACCAGAGCGCCATTACAGAATGAGAGTGCCAATGGTGTGCCAAAAGTGTTTGTGTTCGGAAGTAGCGGAGCTAGTAATTTTCCTGATAGTACCAGCACTGCTTCCTCTCGTGCAGATTCACAGGCTTCCACTTCAGTTCAGGTTACTGAGGGAAATGATGCGCCTGGAAGTGGCCATGCAGATGACACTAAAGATTTTGTCCCTAGTGGTGTTGATACCAATGAATCTAGTGCAGATTGTGGTACTGATGATGCAAGTGTTCTTCGGGAGAAGATAACACAGTTGAATATCAGAAGTGACACGTTTCAGTACATGAAAGACGGAGGTAGTGGTAGTCATCAAACTGAAGTGTTTGCCTTTGGGGGTGGTGGAACTGCAGGTACTGTTTTCGGCCATGTTTCAAGCAATACTTCCGATAAGGGCAGTGTATTTTTATCTTTTGCAAATATCAATATTTCTAGTTCTAATACTGCTGCCTTGCCTCCAGAGAGGGCATCAAATTTGAATGTAAGAGGTGGAGTTACGCAGATCATCGGAAATGATAATGCAAATTGTCCACCAGAGGCATTTGTATTTGGAAGAAATGAGAGCATACATTCTGCTTCAGAGCATTCAGCTCATGATAATCTTGAGACCATACTTCCTGAGAAGATGACTAAGTTAAATATGCAACATAGAATCCCATCTCAGAGCATGAAAGATGAAGCTGCAACTCGGCATCCAGAACCATTTGTTTTTGGAACTAATGTGACTTCAAGTTCTTCTGTGAAAACTACATTTACAAGTTTTCAAAGTAATGTATCTTCTGAGACGGAAGACAATAGAAGGAGCTTTGCCAATGATGATACTAGAGACCCATCATACTCCAGATCAAACAACGATAAAGGTTATGTGACAAGTAACTTTGTTCTCGGTAGTGGGAGCAGTGCAACTGCTCGATCTGAAGTGGCTGCAGAACATGCACTGCAAGATGAAATCAGGAAACTAAACATCAACAGGGAAGGACCTTCCGTTGGATCTGTTAATGGGAATGATGCTTCTACTCCTGCATTTTCATTTCACAGCAAAGCAGAAGCTACTCCAGGATATGGTACTATTCCTCAGCCCAAAGTTCAGGAATCATGCCCGTTTACTCCTTTCAGTCCTTCATCTAATTTCTCAACTTCTGCAAATGAGATGCCATCTTTCAGTTCCAACCTTATGAATGCAGGAAGAGGAAACACTCCTCGTGAATCTTGTGGAGTCAAACCTGATCAGGCTAGTTGCTCCAGAGAGAGCTTATTTGGTATTGACTATATAAAATCAGCTTATAGAGACAAAAAGGAAGCACATAAGAGCACAAGGAAAAAGAAAAGACCAACTAGGCTAAAACAACATGCTCAACTCCATCATGTTTCTCAAGAAACATGCACCAATGGACCAAGCTCAGATCTCACAGGTGACTATTCACCAATGGATTGTTCTCCTTATCAGGCAGCAGTTGAACAAGTGTCAAGAGAGCCATCTGTCGATTGTGATCAATCCATTCACATACTTAATAGTAGTGTCTCGAATCAGAATACCAGTTGTGCTGAAGATGATCTAGTTTCTGCAACTGAGCACTTGGTTATGGATGCACACCTTCCAACATATCAACATGAAGGCAGAGATACCACCGCGGATGCATCTGAGAGTAATTTTGGTAGCAATTTTTCCAGTTTCGAGGAAGAAATAAATTTCCTTGATAGAACACAGCCCCTTTTCACTAATATGAGTGTTGGCGCTAATGGTGAACCTAGAATGTACACAACGGAATATTCAGTCGATGGTTTTGAATGCAATATTACTGGGAAAACTAGCGAAGTGAACAGCTCCAGGACACCACGTGAGTCTGGTGAACCTGTTAATACTCAATCCAGCTCAGCAAATTTGAGTGGGTTGAACTTCACGTTTGGTACATCACTGTATCCAGAAAGTTCCAGTTCAACACAAAACCGTACTTCAAAAAGAAAGTTAAGGACTAAGGGTAGTCAGGTGCCCAAGTCTTCAGCCACCCAGGCTTCTGTTCAACCAAAAAGCTTGCAAGACACAAATATGCAGTTTTCCCCAGAAACAAGTGAGACAAAGAATTCAGTGAAAGAGCAGTCAAGCAGAGATGCGTCAATTTTGGCTGACTTGGAGACTTGTGAGACCTGGCGTACAAGGTTTGTCCGAACTTGGTTTTATTTTCTATTTATATCTCATCACCATTTAGAAATACTCCCTTGGTCCCAAAATAAGTGATGTGAATTTGTCTAGATTTGCATGTATCTAGACATGTTTTAGTATATAGATACATACGAACCTAGACAAACTCAAGTCACTTATTTTGGGAAGGAGGGAGTATCTTACTGCAGAAACTAGTGTGATTACTCTAATTTTTTATATATCATGGTTTGTTTTGTTTCATTTGTGCACAGTGGGAATAAAGCCTATGCAAATGGTCACTTTACTACTGCAGAGGGCTGTTATACCCGTGGAATAAATTCTATTTCCCAGTATGGAACTTCTGGTCGCTGTTCCCGTGCATTGATGCTGTGCTATAGCAACCGTGCGGCTACTAGAATGTCTCTGGGGAGAATGAGAGAAGCTCTTCAAGATTGCTCGATTGCAACATCAATTGACCCCACCTTTCTTAAGGCTAAAGTTCGTGCTGCAAAGTAAGGAGTTACTATCCTCAATTCAACTAATTCTTCCATATACTAGCTAAATACCTGTGTGTTGCTACAGATCAACAAATTAGATTGCCTCAGCATGTTAAACCATTGTGCTCCTTACGCCCTCAGCATCATCTCGATATTATGCCTAGTCCTGTCTTGGGCGAAGTTGAGAGTTGTTTGCCGGGGACCACTACCTTGAGCAGATTTTTTATTCATGAAACTGTGAGGCAACAGCCCCACAGCAAACTTTATTGATAACAGAAAATATTTCCAAAGCAGAAACCTTTGGCAGATTTGAATTTCTAGGTTTTGGAGTCAGTAGATGAGGGGGCCCACTATTGGGGTCTCGGTTAGGTGTATAAACGTTTTCCATTGAGATTATCCCACAAGTAAGAATGCAGAGGAGAAGGTGGACGGTTCGTTCTCACCAGTTGACATCTTTAAAGAAGTAAATATTGATATTCTCGTTCTCATTGCAATAGTATGTCTAGTTCAGTAATGAATGTTAGAACCTGATAAGTATACGAGGAATAGTGGTATATTCTGTTTAGCATGGAAGATTATGTTAGACTTTATTAATAATAATTTTGAATGCAAATGCACCTGGAACATCAGAATGGGTGTTCCGAGTGTGTTACCACCACTATGCTCAGATAATTCAGATATCCTTTATATAATCATGGTATTTTTTGTACGACAAAAAACCTCTAGTCCACAGGAAGACATTTTGTTCGATTGGCTGGATGTATACTTTGGAGGGATCATTAACCTGGCAACTATCTATGAATGCAGTTGTCAACTAGCACTTGGAGATCTTGAAGGCGCATCAAGCAATTACACAGCCTGTTTGAAAGCTAGTAACACTGCTAATTTTGACATCAAAATGTCCGCTGAGGCTTCTGATGGTGTGGAAAGAGTCAAGGCATGTTTTTCTGCTCAATGGATTACCTTTAAGTTGTTTATTCTGTATAAAATTTCTAATGTCTGCATGTTAACGCCGTCAATCTTTTCATCTCTAAAGCTTACCAATGATTTGTCGCTAGAGCAATATGCCATGAAAGTATGCATGTTGTGTGGCTGGGATCAGTGTTAATCAAAGCACTAGTCAGGCGGCAGGGCAGCTCCTGGTGCCCATTCCCCGTTAGGCTAGGCCAGCGTCTGGTGCCCAGTCCCAATTTGGCTTGTAGGCAGCTGCATAGGTGGCAGGCCAGCATTGGTGCCCAATTCCCAATTTGGCTCATACCCTACTGTTGTGGGCACCGGGTGGCCCGATCTTCACGGATTCGTGGGTTTCGAGGCGGAAAACACGAAGAACACACACACACGTGGAGATAAATAGCGAAGCGAACCCGTAGAATCGATTCCGGCAATAAACCCCCAACGGAGCAACCTTTGGAACTCGAAAGACAAGCCAACACTCGCTCTAACTGAAACCGTGTCTTTCTTACCGTCCGGTCCACCGATCCAATAGAACCCTAGCAAGTAAGAATAGCAACCAATAGAAAACTAACGAAGATTGGCACTACTAGAACCTTGATAGTGAAGATTGGCACATGCATACTAGAATCCACATGGGGAAAGAGTAGCTATGCGAAGAACCCGAATCATCTCCAAGGGAGTTCCACACAAGGGGAAATGAGCAAAGCTCTCTCTAATTCATCATCATCTCTAAATCTCAGATCTGAGCCATAAGGGGCTATTTATAGTACTAGGGGCGAAGTGGTAGGTAGAGGGAATATTCCAGGGCATCAAACGCGTTTGTGCGCAGACAGTGCAATCCGGCGGTAAGTCGGCGGAGCCGGACGAGGCGCTGGTTGGTTCGGCGTGGGAACCGGCGGACCGGGTGTGACACTGGTTTACGGCTTAGTAGAGTGGTTTGGCGCGCACCGGCGGGGGAACCATCCTGCACCAGTTTGGTTTGGCGGGGAGACTGGCTCGCCGGTTGGTGGGTCAGTTCATTCAGCGGTAGGATTGGTGGTGCCGTTTTGGCGCCGGTTTGGCCGTAGACGATTCTTCGTCTTCCATGCTTCTTGCTTGGGTGTCTTGCTCCTTGGGCACCCTTTGCATCTCCTTTTGGCTTCATGATCATGGGTATGGATCTAGTCATAAGATGGGCATTTGTCTCAAGTAGCATTCCATTCAAGTCAGGACTAGAGGAGGACAAGTGATGGAAGGAATTCACCTTAGGTGCATTTGTTGGAGTCACGTGACTTGGTTCAATGGATGGCATGGTGATTGCCATATGATGGGCTGCATCACCTACTAGGCGGCCAGGTAAGAGGGTGTCCCCATGTGTCCTCCTTTGTGGTTTTCGACTTCGCACATTTGCACCTAGTTATTGATATGCATTTGTTACATTTGCTTCTTTGTCTGTTTTAGATGTACTAGTTGAATGATCGTTTCCTTAAGGAGTACCCACAATTTATCTGAGTTCAGAACACCTCAGTAGAAATAAGATTTAAGTTAGCTGCTTGTTGTAGCATTATATCTCACTGACATTCTTTTACCAATACTGCAGAGAGTGACAGATTGGATATCCCAGTCCAGGGAACTGCTTAAGAAAAGAACATTGCCTGACGCAAAAACAGCTCTGGAATTTATCTCCAGTGCATTGGAAATAAGTACACACTCAGATAACCTAATGGAAATGAAAGCAGAGGCACTGCTGACGGTCTGTATTTCTTGCCTGAGGTTTACACGGAATATTTTATCACTTGTTTACTAATGTGGTTGCTGCTCTGAACAGCTAGGAAGATACGAAGAAGTAATTGAACTATGTCAGGAAACAGTAGATTTGGCTGAAAGAAATTCAATTTTAATTAATGCCAATGGAGAACCAAATAAATCTAGTGCATCTGGCAAGGCAGAATGCTCTGTAACACTTTGGCGGCCATACCTCATTTGCAAGTCTTACTTCCTTCTAGGCAAGCTTGACGAGGCTCTTGACTTGCTAAAGAGACATGAGCTAGTAACACCTGTCAAAGAGAGGTAAATTTGCCAGGTCCTGTGTTTCTCGATCTTTTTTTTTTTGCAGTTTGTCTTGTGATATTTAACTCCTGAATGATGACAATCATGCAGTGATGGCAGCACAGCTCTGAAATGTTTCTCATCATTGTCTACGAGTATAAGACAACTTCTTTCTTTCAAGGTATATCGCCTTTTCTTATTGATTTCGTTTCTTATTGATTTCTCTTCATCCTCTAGCAGACTAGCAACAATGAAACATGCTGATATAATTTCGATTCATTTTCTGTCATATATACCTACGGGTGTGTGTGTATGTTGCTTATATTTTGCGATTCAGCTGTTGCTTATCTTTCCTACTTATATACGCAAGTCGCTTGCCCTTTTGAAGCATATTTGTACATATAACCTTTACACCCTCCGTCACGAAAAGGATGTTGCAGATTTGCCTAGATGTGAAAAATTGAGAAAATATCATCTTTGGTGCAGAAGTGTTCATGTTGGTGCATTAGTTTGTTTGTTCCATGAAAAATTGAGAAAATATCATCATTGGTCAGCGTAGGACAATATCGGATTTCATTCAAAGCCAGCAATTAGAGGCAGCGAGATAGTTTGATTTGTTCAAAGCCATGTGCAGCTATACCATCACCAAACCATTGGTATCCAGCAAACCCAACAGGAAATGTGCAGCTGCAGTTTATCACTGGCCACAATAACTGGGTACCCCACAGCAGAATTGACATCTCACAGTTATTGGGTGGTGCAAGGGAGGGAGGGAAAATGTACACCAGATATTCTCAGCTTGTCACAGATATTTTCACTGGCCGCAACAGGTAGGTCCCCCTCACACACAGCAAAACAAACATTCCACAGTTCTTGGGTGGTGCGAGCAACGACTGGAGGGTGGGTTTTTGTGTGTGACTTGGGCAAGGAGGGGCATAGTGCTCCTGTGCATGCATGGATGCAGCATTGTGTGACCCACACTTGCATTTCCCTGTCTTGTTTGCGAAGAATAGCTGAGTCTGCGTTTCTCTCAAGCCTGGTGTTGCGGGGTAGGTAGTGGTATTGCATGTGCCGGGCCATTACCCATGGAGGACTATGGGGAACCAAAACCAGGTGTTGCTTGTAGAGTGCGCGTGAGCGGAGGGGAATTCAGGCAACAAAGCAGATCCTTGCAGACCGTGAAATCAACCATTACATATCTCTTTATTTCCTATGTTTGGTGCAGCATCACAGAATAAGACATCCATGTTTGTTGATAGTAACTTACAATTTCTATTGTTCTTTCTCCACCTGTGATCCTTATTAGGCTGCGGGGAATGAGTCATTTCAAGCCCGCCGATATTCAGAAGCTGTGGAACAGTATTCAGCGGCTCTGGCATGCAATAGTGAATCACGACCCTTTTCAGCTGTCTGTTTTTGCAACCGTGCAGCTGCTTATCAAGCACTTGGTCAACTTACTGATGCAATCGCAGATTGTTCATTAGCCATGGTTCTCGATGCAGATTATCCGAAGGTATACTTTAGTAGCTTTTGTTCTATCTTATGAGCTTCTCTTCTTGCCCATGTCTCCATGCATAGAATAAATGCTTCTTGTCCTATTACTTTGGGAAGACCTTTCCTTAGAACTATTGGTGCCATCATTGATATGAAAGAAGGCACCATTAAATATCAATTTCCATTCAAGAAAGGTATTGAACACTTCCCTATGAGGAGAGAGAAGTTGATTTTTGCTCCTCCTTTGAAAGCAAGGTTTGATGTTAATGCTTCTTCATTTGAAAATACTTGATTTTTTGCTTCTTGTGCCTAACTTAAAGGCGTTAAAGAAAAGTACTTGTTGGGAGATAACACAAGAGTTTTCTTGAGTCTTGGAAGTTATTACTTCATAGTGCGAAATTATGTACGGACTGTCTTACATTGTTATTTAAGGATTTTGTCTAATAGCTTCTTAATTCCAGGCAATTTCCAGGCGAGCCACCTTATATGAGATGATAAGGGATTATGGCCAATCTGCTAATGATTTAAGGAGGCTAATCTCACTTCTTCAAAAGCAAGCCAATAAGCCTGGAGTATCACCAAAAGTTATGAACAAGCATAGTGACCTCAAGCAGGCGCGAGCCCGACTTTTGTCTGTGGAGGATGAAGCGAGAAAAGATACTCCCTTGAATTTGTATTTAGTCCTGTAAGTTTTCTAAGTGAAATATCCCAATCTGTTTGAGTAGTGTTCTATTTTCTACAAGTTTAGTTCCTGTTCCATGAGCAAGAACTCTTGCATTTTTGAAGATAGCGCGTGCATCCTCGATTTGTTTTCCACATTATATAGTCGTAAAGAAACAAATAATACCATTGATTATGCCTACAAGAACTGACAAGCTCTGATGTTTCTGAAATATCTGCAAGAGCATTGACAACCCTTTAATGAAACATGTTGGAATGACCTTGGCTAGGAAATTTTGTTATAGGATGTATGTTGCAAGTTGCAAGGGGACTTATCTATCCCTCCCAAGGTTTTTAAAGACAAATTTAACTTCACTTCTACCAGTACTTTCACTACTGAGGTCCTATTACGTAGGATACTATTATTTCATTTTTGTGTCGTTACCATAACTTTTGGCGAACTATCCACTTTTAATAATGGACTAAAGCAAATTCTGTTCTGCTCATGTCATGTCGAGATGACTCAATTAGGTGTTATCCTTATTTCCAGGGGAGTTGAACCATCCTGCTCTCCACCAGATATTAAGAAGGCGTACCGGAAAGCTGCATTGAGACATCACCCAGACAAGGTTCCCATTATTTCAGAATTTTCTCTTTTTTTTTCATATAGGCAAAGTTTGCTTGTGACACCACTTTGACCTACAGGCCACTCAACTGCTAGTAAGAAATGAGAATGCTGATGATGGGTTCTGGAGGGATGTCGCGAAGGAGGTTTATGCAGATGCGGACCATCTGTTCAAAACGATTGGGGAGGCATATAATATTCTTTCAGATCCCGACAAGGTGAAACATAAGTGCAATGATTCTAGAGAATGTCAATCAACTAATGTTTGCATGAAATATAATTGGCATTTTCTACAGGACATCATCCGATTTGCTACAGGACACCGTTATTTTCTGTCATTTGCTGAAACACACCATCCGATTGTGTCTTTGCTAGGTACCATTACAATTTTGTGGCACATTTGCCAGAACACACCACGTGGCCAAAAATAAAAAGATTTGGCACTTTTGCCTGGGTGATCATGTTATGGCCGGGTTTGAATAAAATGTGTCAAACTTTCCTTTTTTGGTCATGCGGTGTGTTCTAGCAAATGTGCCACAGAATTGTAATGGTACCTGGCAAAGACATAACAGTGTGTTTTAGCAAATGCCGGAAAATAACGGTGTCCTGTAGCAAATTTTCCCATAAGAGAAAGTACACCTGAGAATGGCAACCGACGAATGTTTGCATGAAATATAATTGGCTTTTCACTTTATTATTGTAGCTCATACTATAAGGGGAAGCATACCCAGCTAGTTGTGCTTTCTAGAAGCATAGAAGAAAACCAGAATTGATTATACCTTGCGTGCATTTTAAGTTCTAAGTTCCAACTATAATGTAAACATTTTACTAGAAAATAATACAAAGTGGTCTTAACTCTGGAGGGATAACACTGCTTTTGGTTATGACATAAGTGATCTTCTGATGGCACTGGACGGTGGGGCCAGGGTTTGGGACTGGAACCTGCACTCGGGGGGCTCAGACCACTAAGGCCTCGTTCGGCAACGGTGTTTGGACTGGTTTTTCCGTGTAAATTCCCGGCCCAACTTGAGACACCTATAGACACGCAAAGGGCTGTCCGGCAAGCCAGAATCGGACGGGCTGAGCACAAGTGTTTTCCAGAAAACTCGTCGGGATGGAGGGGAACGGAGACACGAATTGGGTGAGTTGGGTGTTTTCACCGAATCCCCTCGGAACAATACACAGCAAAACACTAGAAAACGCTTTCACCGAGGCCTCGTTCGGCAACGGTGTTTGGACTGGTTTTTCTGTGTAAATTCCCGGCCCAACTTGAGACACCTATAGACACGCAAAGGGCTGTCCGGCAAGCCAGAATCGGACGGGCTGAGCACAAGTGTTTTCCAGAAAACTCGTCGGGATGGAGGGGAACGGAGACACGAATTGGGTGAGTTGGGTGTTTTCACCGAATCCCCTCGGAACAATACACAGCAAAACACTAGAAAACGCTTTCACCGAACGAGGCCTAGTGGCCAGTTTCGGTTTCTCCTCACTTAGAGGAAGTAACTGCTCCAAATTATTCCAAATATGGGATTCAGAATTTGAAGTTGAAGATGAAAACCTGCCAAGTTTTTTTTTCCAAATATGGATTCGTGTTTCAATACCCAAATCCAAGCGGTTGTAGGGAATCACCAACTTTCTGAACATTGCTGGTGCACACTAGCAACTGAAGGCCCATGTTTACCTTTTAGTTTGATTCTGATGTTGCTCGAGTGATTTGCTAATGGCTATAAGAGCGACTTTCTGTAATTATAAAATGAGACTTATGCACTGCTTTCAGTTTATCAATTACTACAACCAACTTGTTTTCCATTGAGTGAAGCCTTTCTCTTTTGCTTGAGTTTTGCAGCGAGAAGAATATGATATTGAAGAGAATCTGAGAAATTCTGCTAGGAGATCTTATAGGGGGAGGAGTACACAAAGGACACCTGAGCAGCACTACAAGAAACAATATGACAGGGGTTTCAGCCCTCGTCAGTGGCAGTCTGCGGGGCAATCAAACAATGGTGCACCCCGCTCACGCTGGTCTGGATATGAATACGCCGATGACCACTGGTAAATTTATCGGTAGATGCTTGTGGTTTGATCTTGACGTGGCATCGGCTGCATATGAACATGGTGTGTGGCATTCGTTGTCCTAGAGTTGTTATATGCCACTGCTAACCTGCCGTCCTCCCTCCTCGTCACCTAGGGGGTGCATTTGCAGTTCCCCTGCCTGTCAGCTCAATTCATTTCTTTGGAAGAGGATGGAAGTTTGAGGTTTGGATGGTCCGGGTGATCGTTTGGTGGTTGAACTCTTGAACATCATGGAATACTTGGCTGACATGGTCTCAAGTCTGAGTCCTAACACCACCATTGAAAGATTAACATCAGAGGGAGAGTTTTGGCTTTCCCCATAGGCAAAAAGCATTGCTTGTTCATGGCATAGGGATACACAAATTATATTTGGTGGGGTGAGATCGAGTGTTTTGTTTTATTTATGAATGCTTCAGATAGTGTGCCCTACCTGAATGGGACACGATGTTGGTCTGTAGAAGCACGGTATTGTTCATGTGTGTTATTCGTAGTTAGATAGAACTATGAAGACATTAGCTGAAGGAACCAGATTTGTGCTTGCTGGTATTCTTTGTATGGCATGCAGCCAATTTTCTGTAAAGATACCAGTGCACAGAGTGAAAATTTGACAGTATTAATGCGGGCCGACGTTGTTCGGCCGTACATTACATTTTAAAATGAGTAAAATGCATCCATGATCACTGAAACCTGTTCGACTTGTTTACTTGCTTTGGTCATTGTGATGTTTAGTTAATTACTACCTCCTGCGTTTCAAATTACAAAATGTACTCCCTCCGTATCAAAATACATGTTGCAAGTTTGTCAAAATTTAAATGAATCTATATATTAAATGGTGTCTAGATTTATTCAAATTTTAATAAATCTATGACATCTATTTTGTGACGGATGGATTATTAGTATTTTTCTGGAACGAACTATAAGATGTTTTAGTATTCTTTTCTAGAACAAATGTATCAAGATGACTTTTAATGTGTAGGTTCACAGTAAAATGAGTTATCATCAGGGGGAGTTATGCATCCTGGTAATTTGAGCCATTTGATAGAAAAGGGAAGGATAGATCAAAATCACCGATTTTGCACAAAAAAAATCACCGAAAGGAACTTTGGGGTGGAGTGGGTTGATTTGGTAAAACACAAGGTTATATCTGTACATGTGTAGGCAAACAATAGACCATTCATCGCTTTTCCATCGGATGATGTAGGTTGCCTCAAAATCTAATTGCACCTATGAGTGGAGTTTTCACCACCGGGTAGCTTTGCCCCCCTCCCCTCGCCGCCTCGCGCTGACCATGTCAGTAGTATATCAGATGATGTTTATTCTATGTATTAATAGCTAATTTTATGTTATTATGTCAGAAAAATTTATCAGGATGCAACTCTTGTCAATGACACGACCTGACTCTTGGCAACCAGATGCGTTTAGTACTCAGATGCATGCGTGCGTGTGTTATGAGAAAAAAAGATGGCCATCAAGCATGTGTATTTAGTACTCGCATGCATTTAGTATTTAGTCAAGAATAAAGTCGATAGCTTTGTTTTGTCTACCTGGTCTTTCCTGTAACTGTTGGTTCCACAGAACAAAAATTGCGAAGCAAATTGAAACAAAATCCACGAAACAAACTGACCACATGTATGCCTCACTTCGCTGTGTGCCTCTGGTGGCAGAGCCACCAATGCTTCCATCGGTAGTCCATTCACAATAATTATTACACCTCTCACATAAAGTTTTTTGCTATATGCTTGAAACTAAAACAGCCTACGCGTCGCATGTCCGCGCTGCTTCACCTTAACTACCATTTGTGTGGTCCTGCCATGTGTGGCCTTGTCAGCTTGTGCAGCATGTTTTCCGTGGTCTACTTATTAGTAGTGTGAGCTACCTCATCCGTCATTAGCAACCTGTCAACAACATGGGGGCGAGGGCATATTCCGTAGCACCTATACGGGCTGTAGTACCAAGATACTCCCTCTGTTTTTTATAGGTCATGTTCTGGGATTTACTAAGGTCAAACTTTGTCAACTTTGATAAAAAAACATAAAAGAAAGTGACATAACCAGTAGTTCGAAAGCAGAAAGAGGAAAGAACTCATATAGAAAGAAAGGTTCATGATACCAAATGAATATATTCTGAAAATATACTTTATGATAATTCTAATACTATGGGTTTTATATTTTAAATATTTTCATTTTTTACTAAATATTTGGTCAAACTTCAAAAAGGTTGTCTTTGACTAAATCTAGAATCACGATCTAATTGTAAACGGTAAACGGGGAGAGTATGTTCTCATTCTTGTGTATCTGGATCTTGTGGACCCTGACTAAGCTAGACAAGGGGACCATTGATGTCATCTACATTGTATAGGTGACTCTTTTTACGAATAAGCACCAACAACCATCACTAATTTATAGTGAAAGAATTGTGGTGAGTCATTGGTGCCAATTGATACCGTTGCAATGTTGCATTCAATCAAGTACATCTAAGGTAGCAAATACTTCTATGGCCAATGCCAACAATAAGTCGGACAAGTTACCAACGATGTAGAGGGGCGGTTTCGAGAATTAAAGATGGTGAGGGATGGGGCTCAATGGGTGTGTGAGAGAGAGCCGAAGAGGATGGGTGGCGGGTGGTTGGAGTGAGCGATGGAGAGGGGTGGGGCAGGGTGGGGTCCTTATTGGTTTTTGTGTTCGGTCGATAGAACGTTTTCATGTCATTTATTTTTTCTTTTTATAATAATAACTACTAATAATTTTTATAATATTATTTACTATTATGCTAGATATATTTTCTCCTTCTGTCCTAAATAACTTTTAATTTTTGAACCACCCGCTACACGTGAAGATGTGTGAAAATTGGTTGAATTGAAAGGATATTCGATTTAAGGTAAATATGATAGGAAATCCTTCATGAAAATTGCATAGATTGGATCTATGTTTTTCACGAATTTTGCGAGGGTCACCGCCCCTTCGAAACCCAAGGGGGGGGGGGGTGAGGGGAAACCCTCTCCATCCCCTGCTCTTTCACAGAAACCCCTATTTTAGCACTTAGAAAACGAGAAATACTTTCTTGTAAAAAATGTTGAAAACTCACTTTGGAAAATGTTGCCTGCCATGGAAATGCACCTATGTACTGAATAAGTGTTCATACATGATAGTCCTTTTTGAAAATTATTTTAATTATTTTTTCATATTTCAAGTTTCGTATTTTTCATAACAATTGTTACACATAAAAGGAGACCATGCGGAAGGATTGTGTTTTTTTAACCTTCCTTCATTTTCTTTTATTTATTTTTGCAAAAACATCGTCAAAATAGCTATTCACAAGGGGTTGAATCCTTAAAAAATATTAGTGTTTCTTTGATATAATGAGTAATTGTCTACCTTAAAATGATTTCTAGAGATTTACGGGGAAAATATATTACACACTTACAATTAAAATTTGAATTACTTAAGGTAAATAAATAAAAAGTCATTTGAAAGGGTAAAAGTAGCTACAAAACTTAAACATCATAGTAGCCGAGGATTCTCCATCAAATATGGTGTTTGTGTAAAAATGATAGTGGTGCCATTTTGCATCATAATCTCTGTAACTACTTCATATAAAACCCCATTTTTTACTCTTAGAAAATGGAAAATGTTTCTTTACAAGAAAGTTGGGACTCACTTTGGCAATATTGTTTTCCATGGAAATATACACATATGTGCAAAACATGGACCCATTATCATGAAATTTTTTGGTGCATTGAATTTTATTTCAAAATCATGTATGATTTCCTCCTACATCATAAAATATTTTTAAACAAAAAATGTGTGTGATTGAAATCGGCATAAAGTTATTTAAATAGGCGAAAGTAGCTAGGCGGACTAACCACTCATAATATCCTAAGATTATCCATCAAATATGGTCGGTTCCTCGCAAAATTGGATGGTGACGTTTTGCACGAAATTGTTTATATGCGCCTCAAAAAACCCCATTTTTGGCACTTACAAGGTGTAACAAAAAAAGTTGGAAATTAATTTTGGCAATGGTGTTTGTCATGTAGATAAACACATCTGTGCAAAAAATTGGAGTCATTATCATGAAAATAGTTTTTTGTGCATCACACACCTTTTTTATTTCAAAAGATTGTGCGATTGGCATCTTCATAATACACCTTTTTTTATAAAAATCTTGTGCAGCTAAAATTAACAGAAGTCATTTAAATGTGTGAAAGCATAGAAAAATCTTAAAATTTTCAAAATTGCGACCATTATCTATCCAGTAAGGTATAGCCTTTTGAAAATTGGAGTGGTGCAATTTTGCACCATATTCTTTGTATGTGTTTCACAAAAACCTCATTTTTGCCACTTAGAAAATGGAAAATGTATTTTTACAAAACAAATTGGAAACCTTTTAAAAAGTGCGCGATTGCATCACATAAAATTCTTTTGGAGGGTACACGCCTACACGCGATTCGCTCACACCCCAAATGTTTTTTATTTGAGGTATGAAATCCGCTGACATATACCATAGTTCTGCAAAGGGTAAGAGATAGGGGGACCTTAACAGGCCGATGTGTACTAATAACATCAAGGACACATATGATGAGTTCTAAAACTTAGGGATCTACATGAGATCCTAGAAATAGTTTGAGGCCCTAAGGTACACTCTACTCGCTAGAAAATCTACATCTTTATTATCCGATAGAGCATAAAAAAGATACCTCATATCATGTAAGAGATGTGAAACAATAGTTTAGTGCTAATGGATACAATACTTGTGCCTTGGCCCACTGACTATTTACTCTATCCGCAGCCACCACTCTGAGTGTATGGGTGAGACCGCAAGTGCCTTCCATGGATATGACCCACCACCCACTGTATATCCTACCAATAAATGATCTTCTCAAACACCAAAGCTACTGTCGCCCCGTTAAACACCATGACTATCCTATGCCTCCAAAAGACACATGTGGCAAAGCAAACCAAATAAAGTGTGGCAAAACAAAATATGATAAAAACCAAACACATGTCAATAAAATTGTGCCCGCCAAACTTTGGCTTGGCAAAGTGTGGTTAGGAACCAAACAAATCCTAATATATCCCATCTGCCGATAGAATGTGAAACCTATGCAAAACTGCTACCTAGTCCCCTGCACCTGGTCTCACAAAACTATATTCCAACTCGGGAAAAGTCACGCTTGCATTAACTCCATTGTGACCTTTTAGAAAAATCTATAACCTTTAGACGGGATGCCAAATTACGATCTTGTGGCGTGATTTTCAAAACTAGATCGCATTAATTAGGTCTAGACCAGTATTTACAAATAAACAATAGAGTGAGATTCGAAAACTCCATAGTACTACTTGGTTATTATTACAAATTTACAATTTTTGAAGTTGGGTACAAATAATGCTAAACTTCCCATCCTTTTGCTCAGTTCTCAACAAACTGTGAAATTCTATATGCGGTAACCCAGCATACCACTTCATGATGTAGTATACTATAGTCGTTGACATCGCACCAAAATACCGTTCACTAGTATTACATCCCTCAGAATGGCACAACAGAAACACAACGGGTCCAATACATGGCTAAAGGTTACAACTTACTCTTTACATAAGATCCAGAGAACACTCTAGGTTAAAGAGAGAGAAAGAACTTCTTATGAAGAAGAATCAAAGATAAATAACGCAAAACTATTATTACTATTAAAACTAGTATTTAACTAAGGAATTGGCATTGCTGCTATTGCAACGCACTACTAAGATAGGTTCTTTGGCTAGAGATTGTATTTCTATCTAATCAGTAACTTCCTCTTCACTTGAGTTGAGTTATATGTTGTCTTCCTTGTCTTCATTGAAGCGCTTTGGCTGGTTTTGATAAGTCCTGGAGCATAACTTGATGCAGACATCGTTTTTAATGGCTTCAGAATCTAGCAAGGGTTAAGAAGATACTTTGAGTATGAGCGTACTCAGCAAATTCACTAGAAAATGAGTGTTTGATGCACTATAACTACAACCACAAACCATACGTCGTAGGCAATGAAAGTTTTCGTAAACATTTCTTCAAAGGTTGCTTTTATTCTGAAAAGCTATGTTCGTCAGCCTTCACGGGTTTACCAGAACTTTCATGGAGTTCCTTTCCCGTCGCGTTCGCAGCTCCTTCCCGGAATAGGGAGTAACAAGTTACAGTTCTTACACTCTACAGAGGTGCGTTACTTTACCCATGAGAGATCAACTCTTTGTTGCACAACCGGGCAGCTTATTCTCGTCCACAATTCCATGATGTGGGGCCCAGAAGATGATCCAAGCCAATCACTGCCCCCTTCACGACCCCGCATGCCTCCTTGGTGTACACCATTCCCACATAATGAATTACGGCAATGGTTTGTACAAACCGTTAGATGCTAGAACTATCGTGAGACGATGAGGGTTACCACCCATATGCTGCATATCCTCTATGAATTACCAATTAATATGAACGCTACGAGGATAACAGCCACGACCTTCACATCCTGCTTCATGCGAGAGGAAGAAGATACAACTGACTTCTCCGTCCCATTCCAAATCTCATGATCAATGCGTAATATACGGCGCAAGAATCACTGGCGATATTGGTTGTTAAGTCCTAGGTGATATAGTTCTGAACAGTGGTATTCCAACTGTCAGATTTAATATATTAGTTGATCACCCAGGATCAGTAACCAATAGTTCACATTATTATCGAAAATAGTGTTTTTTAGACCTTTTTCAAATGAAGGTGATAACATCACTGGATTTGTAAAATACTTTACAGAAATTAAACAAAAGACATGAGCAAGTGTGAACTTGCCTTTTGTGATTGCAAGATTATGCACTCACGATCTTCGAGTCAGTATAAGATCCAAATTCTGAAATCAGCATCATTGGTCCGGTAAGGACTAATGTTTAAAGAAGCAATATGCCTTTATGCATAAGTAATGTGATGCACGTTCTACACGCAAATCCCGGGGATAACGTTGTCCTAGGGTTTGGATTCTGGAAATGATTACTTTGAAATGGGTGGTCCTTTTAGATAAGCTTCATAATTGTAGTTTTATTAGAGTTTATGAGTGGTTGTAGACATCACATATGTAGGAGTGAAGTATAAATACTTATGACATACTCGTTAGGATTTCTTATAGAAGAGTTCTTAGTTAAAGTGGCAAAAAGGATAACCTTCGAAATAAAGGTTTCTCTTCTAAGGTCTAAACAAACTTTGGGGTTAGTTAGTGGTGGTTGATGTTATTTGTTTGCTCAAATGGTTTGGCTTGAGTGGCTTTGTAGTTTAACTACTTCAAACCAAAGTTAGCTATAAAACATATAATAAAGTTTATAGTGTTGTATTAAGATTCTTTAGACTAAAGTTATCTTTAAAACAAAGATGATTTTGAGAGTATAATACTTATAGCATTTGTATATAGTGTATCTAAAATGTTTTCTTTAGGTTACTTAAGAATGGCTATTCTTTTTACTTGGATAATGGTTTATTGATTTGATTATGGAGTAATATCATTTATCTTTTATAGATAAGTGAGTATAGTTGATAATCAAAAACATACTATTACTTAAATACTTATGGTTTTATATAATGTTGTGGTAGTTTTTGCAATTAGGTAGTTAATATAGATAGAAAAGATTTGGTGGATTCATAATTTGTTCTTTAAGGTTTTTTATCATCAATTGGAATCCTTTGAGAATCTAATCTTTACTTAGAGTTGAAGACAATTTAATACAAAGATGTTTATGATGTTTTAATCCATTATGGTTTCATATTATTAATATTTAAGACTAATATTATTTATTAGACTTAATTGATTTATTTTAGAAATATTAATAAATTTTATTTATCTTTATATGAATTATTAATGAAGTAAATAAGTTTATATTTGAGTTATTAAAATATTTGAATTTATATTTAACTCAAAAGTATAATTTTAGATTTTTATCATGTAGACATTATTTTTGTGATCATTTTAGTATATCACATTTATTTTTGTGATTAATAAATAATAAGATATGATTTTTATATTTCTTATTATTTTATAATTACTAAATAGATATCAAGTATTTGTTTAAGTGAAATAATAATACATAATTATAGTTCTATATTGAAATTATTACTTTTCCAAGATTTTTGGTATTTTATCTATATTTTTTTAATATTTACCATAATTAAAATATGAATTATAAAAGCTTTATTACTTATAAAACTTTTATTAAATAATATTTATTTAAATAATCATCATAATAATATTTGATAATAAGTTTAAGTTGTAGATTTTATTTTTTTTTACAAATTTTCATATATTATACACATTTTTTCCAAATTAACAATCAAAAGTTATTAATTAAACAAGATTTAATTATTTATTTGATTTCTAGAATATTATTAATTGAATTATAATATTTTATTTATTTCTTAACAGAAAAATACTTTTTATACCACGTCCCCAGTAGCTAGTCAGCGACCTATGGGCCATTGTCCACCTCACTCTCGTGTCTAGAAATGCTTTAATGACCTCTGACCTCCTCTCTCGATGACATGACATGGCCCTGTCATCTACCACGCGAGGCAAAGACCAAGGGTTTCAAAAATATAAAAAAAAAAAAAATTAAGGATGCAAACAAGAAAGCCAAGATCTAATCTAGATGCAAGAGATGCAATCAAGAGAGAGATGGATGAGATCTTCATAAAGAAATGAAGAAAAACGCAAGAAACGTAACGTGGTTGATGTAGTCGCATGTCGCCGCCTCCTCGCGATCCGATCCGATCCCACGGCGCCGCAAGCGGCGCCCGAGATGCTGACGGCGCACTCTCCTCTCCTCCTTCCTTGTCCAAGTATGTGTAACTACCTCGGTGAATTACGCCCAGATACAAGCCCGATGAGGAAATGGTTGAAATAGTAAATGGGGCCAAATGCCACTCTGTAGACTTTTTCGGCCGTCCCAACCATTTCCAATCATCGGGACAAGTACGAAGCGGCGAATCGGCGAAGAAGGATCAACTACACAAACAAATGAGTATGCCAAGCCACCATACAATAGTACACAGCCATTCCATCTAAAAAAAAAGGAAAAATAGCAACCATATACCAAAGGTTCAAATGTCCTAGATAGATTTAATAGTTTAGGATATCTCCTCATACATCACACATTAGAGTATCAAAGGAAGCAAAACAAGATCCGAAACGGATAAGAAGCAAATCGGCATAAGATGCCCCATAAATAAGCATCCCGCATCCACAGATCTCATCGATCCGGGATCCCTAATCTCTACATCGAACGATCATCATCATCACATCCTCTCCTCCACCCAAGATCCATCTTGCGAGTGTAACGTGCTCATCTGAACCAAATAATTTATCGTGTGAGACCCTAGGGGTACTCAGCAAGTCTTTATGCCTCTAAAGGGGACACAACCTGGGGTGACGCAATTGCAGCGAAAGATAAACCCTAACAGTTCTATAGATACTCGCTAACCTTCCGCCTAACCAAAGATAGACGGATGTCCGTGAATTAATGATAACAATTATAACAGTAATATCACCAGATCCATCCTCCTCCTCGCTTACCAACGAGGAAGCAGACGAACAACCCCCATCCGTTGGCAATTTTATTAACCATTCCATAGTGTGGCGCTATTTACTAGTCAGTTACTTAGTCAAATTAAAAGCGGTACTTTAGTTATGCTTGTCTATGATCGAGAAACTGTGCTCCAAGTCGTCCATAACCGCAGACACGGCTTTCAGAAAGTTTTACCCTGCAAGGGTGCACAAATAACAACACACACTCGATCAACCTCGGAAAAACCAAATCAAAACCCAACGAGGCCTTCACGACAAAGCAATCACAGGATTCAGAAATATTTCAGGGGGCCACCCCATTGAGTAGACCCGCAACGAAGTTAGCTGACTCCGAGACGAACTCAAGGTTTGCGACAATGGTCAGAAACGGGAACCCGAAAGTGTGACTGGCTTGTCGACACTGAAAACACCGCTTACCTAAAGACAGTGTGCTCTCGCACAATCTTAAATAAAGCATAAACATGGCATAAGTACGGATAGTAAATAAAACCTCAAACTAGTTTGTGGCCCCAAGAAATAAGAATGAATCAAGCTCGCTGGGGGTCCCATAAGCCTCCCGGATGTGGATAGCGAATAATCAAGGAACAGGAATCAAGTACTCGGGGTCCCACGGACACAAGTGAGCAGGAAAACCAAATAGCGATATTGCTCACGGTGCCACTTTCATTAGTTATCCCATTACTACTCAGGTTAAGTTTAGGTACCTCGTTATCCATCGACTCTCACATACCCTACACATGTTGTTCTATGACTCGCATGGCTCAAACAACTCTGTAGTAATGACTCATGGGATGGAGGAACAAGCTTGGTGGGGTTTAAAAGTAAAGGCTATGCAATACTTGGGATTCAATTTAATGCAATCGACTCAATGATGCAAGAGTAAGATAGAGGCAATAGCTTGTATGTATGCAAGCATGTGGTAGTGCTTGCATGGCAGCTCATTTGAAGCGAGAAGGATCTGGTAGTGCTCTGGTTCCTTGATATATCCCCCGTCATGCCTATTCGAAGAAGAACCAAACAAACAAGGGCCAACATAAATAAAGTGCACAAGCATAGGAATAAAATGCGTCAATCAAACAATCATGCCATGATGAATGATGCACAAGTTGCATGGCAATAATGTAGCATGGCATGGGTGAGGGGTAGAATACAAGAAATAAACATTTTATTGAGTTTTGGCCCCATTTTATCCTCATATTAGTTGCTGTTTACATTATATTTGTATGATGCATGCTGCAATTCAGAACATGGAATGCATAAACAGAAAGGTCTCGTCGAGCTGATCATTTTAGACATATCATTTGTTAAATTTGGAGTTATAAATCAAAAGTTATTAATTAATTAAGAAAAGGGCATTTTATTGTAATTTTAGTCAACTTGGAAATTTAAAGTGTCCAAATAATATTTTGAATGGCATATTTGAAATCCTCACATTTTCTGATTTGAAAACATATGTTATTTGTATTATTTGGAATTATGAATTTAATTTTATTTTAAAGTCAAAATTAGTCAAATTAAGTCAAAGTCAAAGGGTTGACTATTTTAAATCAATTCTGAAAATATTTGATTAAAGATTTGAATTGACATTCAAAAACAAAACATATTTCATATAAGGTTTGAATTCAAATTCCAAATATTTAAATAGTTATGAATTTATTTGATATTAATCATTTGCTGAATTTTTTTTATTGATTTAAGAAATATCTGCCGGTTTTTCTTACTCGGTCTAGAGCTACCCAGAGCCGCTGATCAGTGGGGTCACAGGCGGCCTGGCCCACTGCGCGGTTGAACGCACGGGGGCGTGCCACGTGGGCAGCAGCGGGGCTGCGGGGTGGAAAGAACAAGAAGCGAGGGGCCTTATTGCAAAATCGCGGCTGCTCTACTCTCTGACGAAACTGAAAAAAACAACGCGAAACCTGCTAGCTTGATTGATTTTCGGAAGACGATGGCGACAAATCCATCGAGAATTTCGACATGCCACAAAAACAAAAGATGAAAAGGGTTTAATGTTCTACAAGTTTAATGTTCAAGGTTTCCAGACGATGTCTCAGATGAGCCGGAAACGGATGGAGAACAGAGGCTGAACAACTGTCGGAACTGAATTTTCTGCACCCGAAACTGCTTGGTCGATTGATCTTTCGAGGATGATGGCGAGCAAACTAAGACAGATCTATCGACGACGCAAAAAGCAAAGATGTAGAGAGGACCAAGGGCTACAACTTTGGTGTTTGGGGATTTTATGCTTGAGGACTGCAGCGGACGGGGCAAGGTGAAAAACAGAGGGTGTTCTCGGGGCTGCTGCTGAACTGTCGAGCTCCTGTCGGGCCTGACGTGAGCGACGGTGACGAGGGGGGGGAAACTATGGCTGCGGTGGCGAGCTATCATGCGGCAGGGAGGCATAGGAAGGAGGGGAATGGAAAGGGGGGCTTACCACGAGGCCGGCGGTGGCCTCAGAGGGCTCGGGGGTGGAAGGAGGTGAGGTGGAGAAAGCGACGAACAGCGACAGAGGTGCTCTTGCTCTCAGATGGAAGAAGATGGTAGCTGCTCCTGGGAGCGTCTGGCTCCTGCTGGTGCTTCACAACGACGTCGGGGTTGCGGCCTTCTTCCTCTCCTATTGTAGCCCCGGTTGAAGAGGTCCAACGGGCGGTGAGGACATGCTCGTTTTCCCTCTGGTCGGGAGAACTCGAAGAGAAGAGAGGAAGGCAGATAGCAAGGGACCGGCGGCGTGGGGAAGGGATAAAGGGAGAAGCTAGGGTTCCAAGGCTCGATCTGGGGATGGATAAGAAGGGCAGGTGGCTGTGGTGACGCGACTGACGGAAGGAACGGCGACCTGCTCCGTTTGGCGATTGACAGAGAGGGATCGCTAGCGGAGAAGAAGAACAGAGGGCGACGCCGTGTCCTCTAACCGAAGCGGTATGGCCGGCAGGAAGCCAATTGGGCCGGCCCAGGAGAGGGTAGGCTCGGGCCAGGGGAGGTAGCTGCGGCTGCTGCGGCTGGGCCCAAGGTGGCTGCCAGGTTTGATTCTCTCCTTTATTTATTCTTCTTTATTTTTTATTTGTTTTGTTTGTTTCAAATTCAAGCAAGCATTTGATTTCAAATTTTGGAACCTTGAGATAGTTTGAACAGAGAATTTTGGAAATGCCAAAGATAGAAAGGAGGGAAAAATAGAAGTGGAGATGAGTGATGCCCACATACATAATAGATGTATGTTCCATTTTGGCATTTTACAAGATTAGTGGCTTGAGGGTTTTAGAAAAGAATAAAATCATTTTATTAACTATGGAACCCTAGCAATGAATTCCACATTGTAGGAAACAAAAATATAGATAGGTAAAAGAGGTGGAGATATTTGTGATAGCAACTACACAACCAAGACAAAACAAATGCAAGCTAGATATGATGCTCCAATGCAAGGTGGCATGATGACATGAGCATGATAACATGATGATGCAACAATTATATGTAGGAAGTAGTCATTATATTACTAGACCAAGTAGCATTACAGTTGTTAGACAAATGGGATTCTACAACCCTCCCCCACTAAACAGTAATCTCGCCCCGAGATTCTAGGAAGAAGAAGAAGACTCAAATAGGGTAGGATAGTTGGCACGGAGTTCATCTTCACGCTCCCAAGTGGCTTCATCAATGTAATGGTGCGACCATCGCACCTTGCGTAACTTGATGGACTTGTTGCAGTCCTTCTTCTGCGATCTCAAGGATTTTTGTGGGGTGTTCTTGATAAGATCTTCTTGGAGATTGATTATCTCATGATCCACGGTCCTGCCGGGATCCTTGAAGCACTTCTTGAGTTGAGAGATGTGGAAAACATCATGAACCTTGAGTTTTTCCGAGAGCTCAAGAGCATAAGCAACTTCTCCTCTTCTTCCACGAATTTTGAAAGGACCGATGTCTCTAGGAGCCAGCTTTCCTTTGATACCAAAGCGGTGCGTGCCTTTCATGGGAGTGACACGAAGGTAAACGAGATCACTAGGGACATACACCATGTCCGTGTGCTTTCTGTCATAATTGCTCTTTTGGCGACTTTGAGCAATCTTCAGATTTTCAAGAATGATGTGCACCTTCTCCTCCGCTTGAGTTACAATGTCAGGGCCAAACCATATTCTTTCTCCTGCACCTGACCAACCAATCGGAGTTCTGCATTTGCGGCCATAGAGAGCCTCAAATGGTGCCATCTTCAGACTTTTCTGGAAGCTGTTGTTGTAAGAGAATTCAACATAAGGAAGACATTCTTCCCACTTCATGCCAAAAGAGATGACGCAAGCACGAAGCATATCCTCCAGAATCTGATTGATCCTTTCAACTTGTCCTTGCGACTGAGGGTGGTAAGCCGTGCTGAAGTTCAATTTTGTTCCCAATGCATTTTGGAAACTTTCCCAGAACTTGGAAGTGAAGATGCTCCCACGGTCTGAATTGATCTCAAGCGGAACCCCATACAGAGAGACAATTCTGTTGATATAGAGCTCAGCCAACTGAATTCCAGAAATTGTTTCCTTGACGGGGAAGAAGTGAGCCACTTTAGAAAGCCTGTCAATGACAACAAAGATTGCATTGTTGCCCTTTTGCGACCTTGGAAAACCAGTGATGAAGTCCATCTCTACTTTCTCCCATTTCCATTCCGGAGGTTTCAATGGCTGTAGAAGACCGAAAGGTTTCTGATGAACAACTTTCACTCTGCGGCAGACATCACACTCCGAGACATACTTGGCACAATATCGTTTCAATCCCGGCCACCAATATTGTGTTTTCAAGTCCATGTACATCTTTGTGCTGCCAGGGTGGATAGAAAGAACAGAATCATGCGCCTCCTTGAGAACTTGCTCTCTCAAACCCGGGTAGTTCGGAACAAACATCCGGTGTTCAAAGAAAAGCGTGCCTTGATCATCGACGTGGAAGGACTCATACTTCGGAAGCTGAAGTTTGGAGATGATCTTTTGGTGTGGATCACTGTCGACGAGAGTGAACCTTTTCTTCCAAGAGAGGGGTTGCTAGAAGGTTCAGGAGATACCCTTGTTCCACAATTTCAAGGTTGAGTCGACGGAATTCCTCGCACAAGAGAGGTCATTGTTCTTCCATCATGAGGTTGTTGACATAAGCTTTGCGGCTGAGAGCATCGGCCATGACATTAGCTTTGCCCGGAGTGTAGTTGATGGTCAAATCAAAATCATTGATTGCTTCAATCCATCTCCTCTGCCGAAGGTTGAGATCAGGCTATGTGAAGATATACTTCAAACTCTTGTGATCAGAAAAGATTTCACAACGGTTGCCAAGCAAGTAGTGCCTCCATAGCTTCAAAGCAAAGACAACTGCTGCGAGCTCGAGGTCATGTGTAGGATAGTTGATCTCATGCGTCTTCAACTGTCGAGAGGCATACGCAACCACTTGTTTTTCTTGCATAAGGACCGCACCCAATCCTTGCAAAGAGGCGTCACAGAATATCTGGAAAGCCTTAGATGTGTCCGGAGGAACCAAGACTGGTGTGGAAGTGAGCTTCTCTTTGAGTGTCTCAAAGCTTGCTTGACATGCAGGAGTCCAAAGGTATTTCTTACCTTTCTTGAGGAGATCGGTAAGAGGCTTCTTTATCTTCGAAAAGTTCTGAACGAAGCGACGACAATAACTAGCCAAACCAAGGAAACTCCGCACTTCTTTGACATTTACAGGAGGAAGCCATTCAACAATTGTCTTCACAGTTTCCGGGTTGACTGCAATGCCCTTGGCAGAGATGACATGACCAAGATAGGTTACTTGAGGCAGCCAAAACTCACACTTTGAGAACTTTGCATACAAGCGGTTCTCACGAAGCTTGTTTAGGACACACCGAAGGTGTTCTTCATGCTCTTCCTTTGACTTTGAATAGACTAGGATGTCATCCAGATAGACCACAACGAACTTATCAAGATACTCCATGAAAACCGAGTTCATAAGCCTTGAGAAGGTATCAAAAGTGCGTGAGACCGAAAGACATGACCGTGTACTCATACATGCCATAGCGGTGGTGAAAGTTTTTAGGAACATCTTCCTTGCGAATCTTGATTTGGTGATAACCACTTCTCAAGTCAAGCTTAGAGAACACCACAGCTCCAGCTAGTCGATCAAGAGATCATTAATCCGGAAGGGATATTTATTCTTGATGGTTTTAGCATTGAGAGCCCGATAGTCAACACAAAGTCTATCACCTGCTCGCTTCTTCACAAAGATTATTGGGCTACCCCAAGAAGAGGTCTGTGTTGAATGAAACCCAACTTCTCTTGTTCATCAAGTCGACGTTTGAGTTCAGCCAACTCAGCAGACCCATTTTATAAGGCCGCTTGGAGATAGGAGCCGTTCCAGTTCAAGCTCAATTACAAACTCAACCTCACGATCCGGAGGCATACCCGACAACTCTTGGAAAGACATCCGGGAACTCACGGACCACCGACACTCGAATAGCTTCCATAGCATCATCATTCAGGCTGCCAAAGAGAAAAGGGATAGCGAGTCAAACTTGGAAAGAAGACTATATGGCCTTCGTGAATCTTTCAGAGAAACGAGCGCTCAAAGACAATCAATCACAGCTGCATTTGCTGTCAACCAATCCATGCCCAAGATGACATCAATGTCAGAATTGCCCAGAACAATTAAGGATGCCGAGAACGAAGAGCCACCAATCTCAATTTGATTGCCATGGCTGATTTTAGAAGCTGCCATTGTTGCTCCACGAGAAAGAACCATTAACCGCTTAAGAAGAGGATCCGACGCTAACCCATTCTCACTTGCAAACTTGAGAGAAACGAAAGAATGCGATGCACCAGAATCAAACAAAACTCGTGCAGGGACTGAGTTAACGGAAAGCATACCCATCACAACTCCAGGTGCATGCTCAGCTTGAGCGGCGTTGACACAGTTGTGTAGGGTTTCGTAGCATGGAAAACAAAAATTTTCTATCGCATACAAACAAACAAGCCAAGATCTATCTACTAGATTGTAGCAACGAGTCGATGGAATAACTTACCCTCGAAGATTCCAAAGTGTTTAACGAGCGATTCTCGTGGGTGATGTAGTCGATTTCATCGATCTCAAGATCGTGTAGACGATCCTTCCGGCAAGGCTGCCTGCTAGCTTCATGATCGGTCACACGTTGGTACTGACGAAGACCTTCCTCTCCTTGTTCCAAAGAAAATGGAGGTTGTAGCACTCTCCTCGCGATTCGGCAAAGACAACGTGGTACCTAAGTAGAGGAGATCCCACAGGCCGCTTAAGCCAAGCGAGTATGGTGGAGTATGAGAGAGAGCTATTAGTGGTCTAGGGTTTAGACACACCAATTAGAAGGCTCTAATCCGAAGGCTAGGGCAATTAGAAGCTCTAAACCAAAGCGGCTCTAAACCGGAGTTTAGGGCTAGGATTTAGATTAGAGGATAGGAACTTGTGTGTTCAGAGGAGGAGGCCCGCCCTCCTTTTATAGGTGGGAGGGGCGGCCAAGGGGAGGGAGTCCCTCCCCAAGTCGGCCTTGGGTGGCGTGCCGGCTTGGAGAGGAGGGAATCCTCCTCCAAGTTGGTTTCAACCTCCTCTTGCTTGTTTCCCACAGTTTCCTGTTTTAGCCGTTTGACTTTCAAACTGGTCATTTGACTTTTCAGTTTTAGGATTCAATTTAATCCTTTATTTGGAACAGCAAGAACACTTAGTACATGATGCAATCATTCCAATATGTAAAGACACATTCATGTACCCCTTCCCCCCCGGAGTGCCGGACATTCCGGAACCTTCTAGAACATTCCCGATGAAAACACCGGAATCATTCCCGAACTCCGAAACGGGTCTTTCCTTATATGAATCTTATTCTCCGGACAGTTCCGGATCACCTCGTGATATCCCGGATCCCATCCGAGACTCCGAACAACATTCGGTCTCTTTCTCATAATACCATAACTACTCAAACAACGTCGAATCCTTAAGTGTGTCTCCCTACGGTTCGTGAATTATGCGGACATGATCGAGACACTTCTCCGAACAATAACCAATAGAGGAATCTGGAAATTCATATGGCTCCCACATATTTCTACGATTACTTTGCGATCGAATGAACCACTTACATACGATACCAATTTCCCTTTGTCTCACGATAGTTTACTTATCCGAGGTTATGATCGTCAGATCTCCGCATACCTAGTTCAACCTCGTCGATAAGTACTCTTTTCTCGTTCCCGTGATATGTGATCCCTTGTGAGCCAATCACATGCTTGCAAGCTAATTGGATGACATTCCACCGAGAGGGCCCAGAGTATATCTATCCGTCATATGGATGGACAAATCCCACTCTTGATCCATGTGTTTCAACCAATACTTTCCGAACACTCAATGCCACCTTTATAACCACCCAGTTACGGTGTGGTGTTTGATGTCATCAAAGCATCCATCCGGTAAAGGTGATATGCATGATCTCATGGTCAAAGGAATTAGGTTACTATGTATCAGAAAGCATATAGCAATTGAACTATTGAAATGACTTGATCTTTATGCTACGCTTATCTATAGGAGTATGTCCACCATATCATTCTCCTAACGATATGATCTTGTTGTTGATAACATCTCAATGTTCATGATAGGGAAACCACAATCATCAATCAACCAACAAGCTAGTGAAGTATAGAGGCTATACTAGGGACTTCAAATTAAGTTTACAAATCACACAAGTATTAATGTTTCCTTGTTAATACCATTATAGCATGAATGTAAACATTTATCATACACACAAAGATATAATAATAACTACATTTATTATTGCCTCTAGGGCATATCTCCAACAGTCTCCCACTTGCACTAGAGTCATCTAATCTAGATTACATGGTAATATACCGAACACCCATGGCAGTTTGGTGTTGGTCATGTTTTGCCCTCGGGAGAGGTTTAGTCAACGGATCCGCCACATTCAGATCTGTGTGTACTTTGCAAATATTTATATCCCCATCCTGGATATGTTCTCGAATAGCGTGAAAACGCAGCTTGATGTGCTTCAGCTTCTTGTGTGACCTTGGTTCTTGCGCATTGGCTATGGCGCACATGTTATCACAGTAGATAGACATTGGGTCCAGCGCTTTGCTTTGCACTCCTCCAGCTAACTGCTGCACCATTCAAAATAAATACGTATCCAGATTGTGATTTAGAATCATCCGGATCGGTGTTCCAACTAGCATCGGTGTAACCATTAACAACGAGCTGTTCATCACCTCCATAAGAAAGAACCATATCCTTAGTTCTTCTCAAGTACTTAAGGATGTTTTTGACCGTTGTCCAATGATCCACTCCTGGATCACTTTGATATCTGCTAGTTAAACTAACAGCATATGCAATGTCGGGTCTAGTACATAGCATGGCATACATTAGAGATCCTATGGCCGAGGCATAGGGAGTCTTACTCATCCTTTCTCTATCTTCTGCCGATGTCGGACTTTGATTTACATTTTGAATCTTTCTTTGTACAATTTGTTTGCTGGATATTTACAACAATACAAAAAATATACCTAGTCTCATTTGTGAATTCTTATTATATCCTCTTTTTGTATTTCTTGTATTTACTTAATGTGAACCCCCTTGGTAATATTTTATATAAACTTTTCTTATTATTTTTCTCTACTTGTTTTAGTTAGAGATTTATTGAATGATATATTCTTATTTGTTATCAACTTAATTTTAGTGAGCTCATAGTTTGAATAGCAACTTTATATATATGTATAATGATTCTATACCATTCTTTGATGCATGAAATATAAAGGCACTGATATGGTGATTATTACTCCCATTAATTTGGAAAATAGCAATGCATGTGATAAACAAAGAAGTTTAGGGTTTTGAATTATGAGTATTACCCTTGGCTTTAGGTTTTTGTATAAGCTTAGGTTCCTTTTAAGAGTTAAGATTTAATGGCTGAGCATATTGCCTTATGTATATAGTATTTGATGAAATCTTCCTTTTTAATAGGAAGTTGTAATTAGAGTGTTTTATAGAAGTGAGTATACTTAAGCACATATAGTTAGGATGTTTGGAATTAACAGAGATGTGCTTATGTAATTTGCTATAGGAAAATATTTCTATAAAGTGTTATAGACATAAGATGATGGCTCAATGGTATAAGATGGATATTATGTTTGAGTTGAGATTTAGAGTTGATTGCTTACCAAGATTAAATAGGAAAATGATTTATAACATATAACTATATTTCACAATCTTGGATCTCTAATTAAGGAATTCCTTTCCTAGATATAATACCTCTTTTCTATCCATCACCATGGTTTGTTTGATGGATTTACTTATTAAAATCTTATTATTCAATATATCATTCTTATAACTTATGGATGAATTCAATGAGTTTGATACAAAGGCACTTCATAGCTTTCTCATATCCTTGCTTGGTTGTATTTACTATTCTACTGTTGATAATCTTCCATCCAACCAGTAATTCCTTCAAACTCTACTCCCAAACTTCCTTAATCCTCCATCACTAATCTTTCTCTAAAGTAAACTATCCTTAAGGATGAATAACACCAATTTTATGACTCTATGCTACACTAGCTTTAGTTGAATAACACCATCTTATAAGTACTTAACCCTCATGACTTACACTTCAATCCCTGAGTTATATTTATGTGGTTTGCAAAGACTTCTCTAGGATCACTTATCTTTACTAAGGTTCCAATCATGTTCTACCCACCAGTATTACCTATACTAAATATAAGCCTTCCATGTTGGTGGCCAAAACATTACCATTACAATACTTTAATCATTTATTACTGAAGTTTTTATTTGGCTAAGCAGGGCTTTATCAATCCTATCTTTTAATGTCTAGAAATTAGCTTCTTAGTATCTTATGTTGTATTAAGGTTATTAATGGACTATGCCTTCATTAGAAGATTTGAGTAGATGTTCTGATAAGATCAAATAATAGATCAAACACTAATAGTTAAAGAAGTTGTGAATCAATGGGAAATTATCCAACATTGATGAACAACAGATATTGAGATAAGTTCCATAAAGATTGTGTAGAAAGAAAGATATATATATATATATATAGTGGATGATCTTAACTTAATCTCTTTCCAACTCCAACTCATCAAAAGAGTTTTTAAGGTTAGGTGTTACTATGATACTCAGAATGTATGCAGATGGAATTTAAGATATAGTGGTTACATTCTTATTATCTGTTTTATATCCTTAACTTGGTACTTATGAGTGATTATAATGAATTCTATAACATGATCACCTAATGATCAAATATAATTCACATTATATTAATGTTTAACTTACAGTACATTTGAGCTACCCTTATATCAAATCTCTCTTACCCAAAATGAGATTTTAACAAAGGTCTTATTGGAACTTATCGCAGTCAACTTGATGATCTACTTCAATTCCATCAAGCTAAAAGAAGCTTCAATCATTTTGACAAGTTTTGTTTAAAAGCGCGAAAATTATTCGGATTTTCTATGCATGAATGCAATGCACACATCTAGGTTCAACTTGTTTCTAGGCTCTAATACTGGGATGTTACAGACTCTCCCCCTTAAAATAAAGTTCGTCCTCGAAGTTCGCATACTCTCATGTTTCGGAGTAAGAAATTGTCTTGTAGTGGTTGCTGCATTCTCCACATCATGATGACCTTAAATGGAATTAATTGGAGTATTCCATAACCTGATTAAATATCTTCATTTAATTCTTTTTCTTGAATCATCAAACTTCATTACTATTTTAAGTACAATTTAGAGTTCTCACTTCCGTAAGTTTTTAAGTTTCTATATACGCATTTTAATAGTCAATAGACTATCTTACTATTCCTGTCATTATATAGTTAATACTGGTATTCCTTCCAAGATTGGATTTGAACTCAATTTGTCCATACCCATTGGAATTTTTCATTCTAGACACTTGTTGAATTGGGGTTCTATATTACTTCTTAAGGGTTACTTAAAAGTTGTTTCTTTTTAAATTTGATTGTTTAAATGTATCCTTCATCACCCTCAAGTTTGTACCTTCTTAAGATTTTTAAATAACTATTCTTTATTACCTATAGTATTTTCTTCAATTATCATTCCTAATGTTTACTCTCCCCCTTAAGTTTTACTAATAGTTTTGAAACTCCACACATAGAAGATATTGATGCTTGAACTAAAACGTTGGTTCCTGTTCAGTTTATATTTTAATGGTTTAAGGTCCAATGAAAGATTATACGGTGCATCCACATAGTTGTGTATCTCCAAAGCAAATCTTTCAGCACTAAATGTCGTACTTACTATTGGGCATTCTTGCTGAATAACCTGGATCTTGCAAAGCATCTTTCCAAGCAATCGTCTTCAGATCTGTTAAACTTTCTTAGGTATTACTTAACTTAGGCCAAATTTAATGCTCTTTATGCAACTTTTAATAAGATTTGGTTAACTATTTCAACCAAATACCAGCTGCGGACAAAATACCAACTGTGTATTAGTTACTAACTATGGATCAAATACCAATTGCGGATTATTACCAGCTGCGAACCGTCCTAGGGTGTGTGTATTACCCTATGGTTTCTCACATACCTCTCACATTCTCTCGGAATTGTCAGAGTTTGAATACCATTTTGGTTCCAAAGCTAACTATTTGTACTTATTCATGATACTTCCATGAACTTGGTACAATTATTCCATTACTTCTTAGTAGTATTACCCACTTTGATTGAACTTTAAGTTTATTATTTTTTGTGGCTCCCTACATCTTCTATACCCAATTTATTTCTTGGGTTTGGATAGAAATAATTTATGCTCTACTTATTCTCCAAGTGGTGTTAACACTCCTTATATCTTGCTTGTTCCTTCCAGTAAGTCTTCCTTTTTGATCTTTGAAATCGTCGCTCCCTTACACGAATTTCTATTCCTATCTAGGTCTATATCATCAAGTAATAACTGGGTGTTACATCATGCATTTGCACACCTAATTAAACTTCATGTACACATCTAGTCAATCAAGAAGATCCAATAAGATCCAAAAGTCGATAAACAACAAAGCATATACCTCAGACATACATAGGTTTTAAATAATTTACAAATGTACTAGATGTTCCAACGGTTTGCTCCGTACCTATTTACACAACTATCTTACAAGAAATTCTTGCTCTTGTGGATATATCCTCACTTATTTTGGCAAACTCTTCAAACTACAATACGCATTACCCTCTATATACATTATTCAAGCCCGCGTCCCTTGGGATGTTGTTTCTAACTTTTATCTTCCTCTAGTGCTTCATGGAGTTCCGTCCATGATGACGTGAAGTCCTACGACTGCCTTCTGGAGCATAGGAGCATCCAGGAGGTGCGTATTCTTGATTAGAAGTACCGAGACTGAGATTAGTCATTGAAAAATGACTAGAGTTGGCGTAATCTTCCACCGAATAGTTCGGGTTTTCTGGCAACGCTTCCTCATAGTAAGTTTGTTCCTTAGCTTTTTCTTGGATCCAGTCATATATGTTGGTATAGTAGCTATTGGAGTACTCTTCTAAGTTGATTGGATTCGTATTACCCACATATGGTCCATAAGGCTCTCTATGGTTATAATGGGTCTCTTCTTCAATACCTGCATCACAAGGTATAGGATTCCCTATGGTTTTACGTTGAGATTATATTTCCCCTCCATACTTGTTAGGCTCAGGTTTATTTAGAATAAATTTATTCCATTCTTGTTGTTCGGAATTGTACTTGGTCCATAAGTCTTCAGGTGGCTTGAAGTCATTCTGGTAATAGGCATAATTTTCTGAGTTTGGGTCATCAAACTTAGTTTCTTCAAACACCTCTCCCGATGGTATGTATTTGGGATGCCTAGCTTCTTTATCTAGCTTCTTCCTACGAGCCATTGCTTTATCAGGATCAGTAAAATCCTCAATGACCGTATCCAGCTCCTGAACTAAGACTTGGTGAGTGTTATGATAAGTGTTTAGCAAAGACCAATAACGATCCATATACTCTACAGCTAGAGTAGGTTCAGCTTGGACTAAGGTAGAGTGATCTAACTCATGCTCTGAGTTTGAGGTTTCATGTGGTATAATGGTGTGAGTACTACCTGTTGGAATTATGCCCTAGAGGCAATAATAAAGATGTTATTATTATAATTCTTGTTCATGATAAATGTTTATATTCCATGCTAGAATTGTATTAAGCGGAAACTTTAATACTTGTGTGGTTTGTGAACAACACCATGTCCCTAGTACTCCTCTATGGACTAGCTCATTGATCAATGATGGTTAAGGTTTCCTAACCATAGACATGAGTTGTCAATTGATAATGAGATCATATCATTGGGAGAATGATATGGTGGACAGACCCAAACTAAGCGAAGCAATTAGATCGTGTCATCGTGTTCGTCTTTGCGAAGCTTTTCTTATGTCAAATATTGTATTCCTTAGACCATGAGATAATACAACTCCCTGGTATCTGAAGAAAGCTTTGAGGTCATCAAACGTCATCTTATGAGAGGGTGATCATAAAGGTGTCTCTTAGGTGATCGGAAAGTATCTGTTGGGTTGTATGTATCGAGATGGGATTTGTCCCTCCCAAGTTGGAGAGATATACTTCGGGCCCACTCGGTAATCGATATCAACACCGCTTGCAAGCATGTGGTTAAGGAGTTAATCACAAAGTGATATCGGATTACGGAACGAGTAAAGTACTTGCTGTGAACGAGATTGAACTAGGTATGACGGTACCGACGATCGAATCTCGGGCAAGTAAAATATCGCGAGACGAAGGGAATATATATATGGGATTGATTGAATCCTGGCATCGTGGTTCATCCAATATGATCATCGATGAATGTGTGTGACTCAATATGGGTTACCAGACCCCGCTGTTGATTATTGATAGAAGATCATGTCTGCATATTCTCGAACCCGCAGGGTCACACACTTAACGTGTCTCGACGCTAGGATAGATTGGATAATTGGTTTATGAGTTTTTGTTCGGAGTCTCGGATGGGATCCGGGACATCACGAGAGGTTCCGGAGTGGTCCGGAGAATAAGATTCATATAAGGCAGTGCAATTTTTGGAGTTCAGAATTGTTCCGGATTAATCGGTATTGTACCGGAAGCTTCTAGAACCTTCCGGAAGGGGACCAACGTGGCCCCACCTTACGGAAGGGGGCATGGGCCTATGAGGGAGTGCCCTGGACGCATTGGGCCAGGGGCACAAGGCCCCATAGGGCCCATCCGGCCAAGAGAGGTTTAAACTCGAGATAGACCTTCTAGAAGGGGGGTTTCCTTGCCCCCCACTCCTTATCCTTTGGGGCCGCCGGTTTGGGCTTGGGGGAGGGTCTAGGGCTGCGCCCCCCTCTATATAAAGAGGGGTGGGGGCGCACCAACCCCTTACACCTTCCCCTCCAACCCTAGCCCCCCTGCTGCCCTTCCTCTCTCCCTCCCTACTATTTGTAGGCGAAGCCCTGCTGCAGAAATTCTCCACCATATACACCACACCATCGTGTTGTAGATCCAATCCATCTCTCCACCATACTTGCTGGTCCGAGGAAGGAGGAGACGTCGAGGTGCTGCACGTGTGCACCTCACGGAGGCACCGCCACTTGTGGTCCTAGATCAGATCGGATCGTGAGGAGGAGAAGCGAGTACGACTACACCACCCACGTTCGGACGAACGTTCTATTGTGCGAATCTTCAAGGGTATGAAGATCTAATACAATCTCTCTCGTTGTTTGCATCTCCTAGATTAGATCTTGGCTTTCCCTCTGTTCGCATCCGTAGAAAATTTTGATTTACTATGCCGCGAAACCCTTCACTACCTTCTAGAGCTTGGGATTTATGCTCTCGGATCATGGTTATGGCTGCTGCTACGGCAATCTGATATGCAGATGCCATGCACCTTGCCTCTCCTGCTGGCATTTATCCCTTCAGTCCTAACTTCTTGGGTAACATGATCATGACACAACACGGTATTTAGCTAATACCTGCCCATCATAGTAACTGTAAATCTTGACCAGAAGTATTGATTCACATTCCAAACTCCATAGAAGTTGTCGGATATTGTCTGTCCAATCCCCTCCGTAGTCATCCAACGTCTTGTTCATCACTTGAACATTCTGGGGTGGATATCGAGGTGCCATGTGGAACCGTGGATAAGAAATTATCATCAGTCACATAGAGTTAAAACTCTTGGGTAATGATTGGAAATTGCAATTATATAAAAGAGTTATCACACTAGTAACATAACAGGATTATTCTCAAGTGAATATCCCTCATATCACTAGAGAACTCCTCATTATTGCTAGGATGTGTCCTACAGGTTCTACCCATTTACTAGGTTTCCAACCTAAGGTCAAAGCATATGCTCTGATACCAACTGCGGTGACCCAGCATGCCACTTCATGATGTAGTATACTATAGTCGTTGACATAACAACAATGAAACACCGTTCACTAGTATTACATCCCTCAGAATGGCACAACAGAAACACAGGGGGTCCAATACATGGCTAAAGGTTACAACTTACTCTTTACATAAGATCCAGAGAACACTCTAGGTTAAAGAGAGAGAAATAACTTCTTATGAAGAAGAATCAAAGATAAATAACGCAAAACTATTATACTATTAAAACTAGTATTTAACTAAGGAATTGGCATTGCTGCTATTGCAATGCACTACTGAGATAGGTTCTTTGGCTAGAACTTTGTATTTCTATCTAATCAGTAACTTCCTCTTCACTTGAGTTGAGTTATATGTTGTCTTCCTTGTCTTCATTGAAGCGCTTTGGCTGGTTTTGATAAGTCCTGGAGCATAACTTGATGCAGACATCGTTTTTACTGGCTTCAGAATCTAGCAAGGGTTAAGAAGATACTTTGAGTACGAGCGTACTCAGCAAATTCACTAGAAAAGGAGTGTTTGATGCACTATAACTACAGCCACAGACCATAGGTCGTAGCCAATGCAAGTTTTCGTAAACATTTCTTCAAAGGTTGCTTTTATTCTGAAAATCTATGTTCGTCAGCCTTCACGGGTTTACCAGAACTTTCATGGAGTTCCTTTCCCGCCGCGTTCGCAGCTCCTTCCCTAATGGGAGTAACAAGTTCAGTTCTTACACTCTACAGAGGTGCGTTACTTTACCCATGAGAGATCAACTCTTTGTTGCACAACCGGCAGCTTATTCCGTCCATAATTCCATGATGTGGGGCCCAAGATGATCCAAGCCAATCATCGCCTTCGACCTCAAGATGCCTCCTTGGTGTACACCATGCCCACATAATGAATTACGGCAATGGTCTGTACAAACCGTTAGATGCCAGAACTATCATGGGACGATGAGGGTTCCCACCCATATGCTGCATATCCTCTACGAATTACCAATTAATATGCACGCTACGAGGATAACAGCCACGACCTGCACATCCGGATTCATGCGAGAGGAAGAAGATACAGCTGACTTCTCCGTCCCATTCCAAATCTCATGGTCAACGCGTAATTTACGACGCAAGAATGACTGACGATATTGGTTGTTAAGTCCTAGGTGATATAGTTCTGAACAGTGGTATTCCAACTTTCAGATTTAATAGATTAGCTGATCACCCTGGATCAGTAACCAATAGTTCACATTATTATCGAAAATAGTGTTTTTTAGACCTTTTTCAAATGAAGGTGATAACATCACTGGATTTGTAAAATACTTTACAGAAAATAAACAAAAGACATGAGCAAGTGTGAACTTGCCTTTTGTGATTGCAAGATTATGCACTAACGGTCTTCGAGTCAGTATAAGATCCAAAATCTGAAATCAACATCATTGGTCCGGTAAGGACTAATGTTTAAAGAAGCAATATGCCTTTATGCATAAGTAATGTGATGCACGTTCTACACGCAAATCCCGGGGATAACGTTGTCCTAGGGTTTGGATTCTGGAAATGATTACTTTGAAATGTGTGTCCTTTTAGATAAGCTTCATAATTGTAGTTTTATTAGAGTTTATGAGTGGTTGTAGACAGCACATATGTATGAGTAAAGTATAAATACTTATGACATACTCATTAGGATTTCTTATAGAAGAGTTCTTATTTAAAGTGGCAAAAAGGATAACCTTCAAAGTAAAGGTTTCTCTTCTAAGGTCTAAACAAACTTTGGGGTTAGTTAGTGGTGGTTGATGTTATTTGTTTGCTCAAATGGTTTGGCTTGAGTGGCTTTGTAGTTTAACTACTTCAGACCAAAGTTAACTATAAAACATATAGTAATGTTTATAGTGTTGTATTAAGATTCTTTAGACTAAAGTTATCTTTAAAACAAAGATGATTTTGAGAGTATAATACTTATAGCATTTGTATCTAGTGTATCTAAAATGTTTTCTTTAGGTTACTTAAGAATGGTTATTCTTTTTACTTGGATAATGGTTTATTGATTTGATTATGGAGTAATATCATTTATCTTTTATAGATAAGTGAGTATAGTTGATAATCTAAAACATACTATTACTTAACTACTTATCGTTTTATATAATGTTGTGGTAGTTTTTGAAATTAGGTAGTTAATATAGATAGAAAAGGTTTGGTGGATTCATAAGTTGTTCTTTAAGGTTTTTATCATGAATTGGAATCCTTTGAGAATCTAATCTTTACTTAGAGTTGAAGACAATTTAATACAAAGATGTTTATGATGTTTTAATCCATTATGGTTTCATATTATTAATATTTAAGACTAATATTATTTATTAGACTTAATTGATTTATTTTAGAAATATTAATAAATTTTATTTATCTTTATATTAATTATTAATGAAGTAAATAAGTTTATATTTGAGTTATTAAAATATTTGAATTTTTATTTAACTCAAAAGTATAATTTTAGATTTTTATCATGTAGACATTATTTTTGTGATGATTTTAGTATATCACATTTATTGTTGTGATTAATAAATAATAAGATATGATTTTTATATTTCTTATTATTTTATAATTACTAAATAGATATCAACTATTTGTTTAAGTGAAATAATAATACATAATTATAGTTCTATATTGAAATTATTACTTTTCCAAGATTTTTGGTATTTTATCTATATTTTTATAATATTTACCATAATTAAAATATGAATTATCAAAGCTTTATTACTTATAAAACTTTTATTAAACAATATTTATTTAAATAATCATCATAATAATATTTGATAATAATTTTAAGTTGTATATTTTATTTTTTTACAAATTTTCATATAATATACACATTTTTCTGAATTAACAATCAAAAGTTATTAATTAAATAAGATTTAATTATTTATTTGATTTCTAGAATATTATTAATTGAATTATAAGTTTTTATTTATTTCTTAACAGAAAAATACTTTTTATACCACGTCTAGAGCTAGCCCCAGTCACTGACCTGTGGGCCATTGTCCACCTCATCTCTCAGGTCTAGAAATGCTTTTGCTACTGACCTCCTCTCTACTAACTGTCGATGACATGTGGGACCTAGGCCATGTCATCTACCACGCGAGGCAAAGACCAGTCAAACGAGCTGACGTGGCTCGATCATGAGGTAAGCATGGCGTCAGCATCGCCACAACCGCCAGAGTCTGGTCGCTGGCGACGATCTACTGCGCCCAGCAAGCGAGATAGATGTAGTTCGAATCGGTGCAACCTACTAAACCTAATAGTGGCAGCGCCGCTCGGAAATGGTCGTCGGAGGGTCATCAACGACGAGCTACTGCAGCGGCCAGCGGCGGTGCTCAACAAAACTAGACCTACGATGCGAATCCGCAAACTAAACTAGGGTCCAAAGATGCGTATGCTTACCCTGATGACGATAGAGTGGTCGACGAGGACATGCGCGGTTGGAATCGAGCTCCCCGACGAGGATTCCGACGAACTGCTGTGAAGGAGAAATGACCAAATTCACCCGCTCCAGTGCTCCCCTTGATGCAAGCTTCTACCCAGAGGATCTACAAAGGAAGGCGCTTATCCATGATGGCTTAGAATGGTGTGGGGAGACGTGGTTCGACGGCGAGAGGTGGATCCGATGAGCTAGGGTTTTGGTCTCGTTCATATCTGAGAGGATAAGGAGGGATTGGGGATAGGGATGGAAGCAATGCGTCGCGGTGGCCTTCTTATATCCTCCAGGCAACAACGGCGAGTATCTTGGCGCAACGATGACGATGAAGGCATAGGGCGGCGGCGAGCTCCGCCAGTGAGCTGTCTGTGTGTGACGATGACGATGATGGTCGTTTTGCGAATAACCCCCTAGCGATTTCTTTTGCTCAACCCGCGGTCCTCTCCTGACCCACTTGTCAGTCTCAGATGGAAAATGATAGAGCTGGTTATTGGGCTGTTATGGGCTGCACATAGGCGTCAAATAGGTGTAGGGTGTTGGGCTGCGGCCAGGTTTGGTTTTTATTTGTTTTATCTTTTTTCTATTTCCTGTTTTTCTTATTCAGATTTGAATTTGATTTACATTTTGAATCTTTCTTTGTATAATTTGTTTGCTGGATATTTACAACAATACAAAAAATATACCTAGTCTCATTTGTGAATTCTTATTATATCCTCTTTTTGTATTTCTTGTATTTACTTAATGTGAACCCCCTTGGTAATATTTTATATAAACTTTTCTTATTATTTTTCTCTACTTATTTTAGTTAGAGATTTATTGAATGATATATTCTTATTTGCTTATCAACTTAATTTTAGTGAGCTCATAGTTTGAATAGAAACTTTATATATATGTATAATGATTCTATACCATTCTTTGATGCATGAAATATAAAGGCACTAATATGGTGATTATTACTCCCATTAATTGGAAAATAGCAATGTATGTGATAAACAAAGAAGTTTAGTGTTTTGAATTATGAGTATTACCCTTGGCTTTAGGTTTTTGTATAAGCTTAGGTTCCTTTTAAGAGTTAAGATTTAATGGTTGAGCATATTGTCTTATGTATATAGTATTTGATGAAATCTTCCTTTTTAATAGGAAGTTGTAATTAGAGTGTTTTATAGAAGTGAGTATACTTAAGCACATATAGTTAGGATGTTTGGAATTAACAGAGATGTGCTTATGTAATTTGCTATAGGAAAATATTTCTATAAAGTGTTATAGACATCAGATGATGGATCAATGGTATAAGATGGATATTATGTTTGAGTTGAGATTTAGAGTTGATTGATTACCAAGATGAAATAGGAAAATGATTTATAACATATAACTATATTTCACAATCTTGGATCTCTAATTAAGGAATTCCTTTCCTAGATATAATACCTCTTTCTATCCATCACCATGGTTTGTTTGATGGACTTACTTATTAAAATCTTATTATTCAATATATCATTCTTCTAACTTATGGATGAATTCAATGAGTTTGATACAAAGGCACTTCATAGCTTTCTCATATCCTTGCTTGGTTGTATTTACTATTCTACTATTGATAATCTTCCATCCAACCAGTAATTCCTTCAAACTCTACTCCCAAACTTCCTGAATCCTCCATCACTAATCTTTATCTAAAGTAAACTATCCATAAGGATGAATAACACCAATTTTATGACTCTATGCTACACTAGCTTTAGTTGAATAACACCATCTTATAAGTACTTAACCCCCATGACTTACACTTCAATCCCTGAATTATATTTATGTGGTTTGCAAAGACTTCTCTAGGATCACTTATCTTTACTAAGGTTCCAATCATGTTCTACCCACCAGTATTATCTATACTAAATATAAGCATTCCATGTTGGTGGCCAAAACATTACCATTATAATACTTTAATCATTTATTACTGAAGTTTTTAGTTGGCTAAGCAGGGCTTTATCAATCCTATCTTTTAATGTCTGGAAATTAGCTTCTTAGTATCTTATATTGGATTAAGGTTATTAATGGACTATGCGTTCATTAGAAGATTTGAGTAGATGTTCTGATAAGATCAAATAATAGATCAAAGACTAATAGTTAAAGAAGTTGTGAATCAATGGGAAATTATCCAACATTGATGAACAACAGATATTGAGATAAGTTCCATAAAGATTGTGTAGAAAGAAAGATATATATATATATAGTGGATGATCTTAACTTAATCTCTTTCCAACTCCAACTCATCAAAAGAGTTTTTAAGGTTAGGTGTTACTATGATACTCAGAATGTATGCAGATGGAATTTAAGATATAGTGGTTACATTCTTATTATTTGTTTTGTATCCTTAACTTAGTACTTATGAGTGATTATAATGAATTATATAACATGATCACCTAATGATCAAATATAATTCACATTATATTAAGGTTTAACTTACAGTACATTTGAGCTACCCTTAGATCAAATCTCTCTTACCCAAAATGAGATTTTAACAAAGGTCTTATTGAAACTTATCGCAGTCAACTTGATGATCTACTTCAATTCCATCATGCTAAAATAAGCTTCAATAATTTTGACAAGTTTTGTTTAAAAGTGCGAAAATTATTCGGATTTTCTATGCATGAATGCAATGCACACATCTAGGTTCAACTTATTTCTAGGCTCTGATGCTGGGATGTTACAGACTCTCCCCCCTAAAATAAACTTCGTCCTCGAAGTTCGCAAACTCTCATGTTTAGGAGTAAGAAATTGTCTTGTAGTGGTTCCTGCATTCTCCACATCATGATGACCTTAAATGGAATTAATTGGAGTATTCCATTACCTGATTAAATATCCTCATTTAATTCTTTTTCTTGAATCATCAAACTTCATTACTATTTTAAGTACAATTTAGAGGTTCTCACTTCCACAAGTTTTTAAGTTTCTATATACGCATTTTAATAGTCAATAGACTATCTTACTATTCCTGTCATTATATAGTTAATACTGGTATTCCTTCCAAGATTGGATTTGAACTCAATTTGTCCATACCCATTGGAATTTTTCATTCTAGACACTTGTTGAATTGGGGTTCTATATTACTTCTTAAGGGTTACTTAAAAGTTGTTTCTTTTTAAATTTGATTGTTTAAATGTATCCTTCATCACCCTCAAGTTTGTACCTTCTTAAGATTTTTAAATAACTTTTCTTTATTACCTATAGTATTTTCTTCAACTATCATTCCTAATGTTTACTCTCCCCCTTAAGTTTTACTAATAGTTTTGAAACTCCATACATAGAAGCTATTGATTCTTGAACTAAAATGTTGGTTCATGTTCAGTTTATATTTTACTGGTTTAAGGTCCAATGAAAGATTATACGATGCATCCACATAGTTGTGTATCTCCGAATCAAATCTTTCAGCACTAAATGTCGTACTTACTATTGGGCATTCTTGCTGAATAAACTGGATCTTGCAAAGCATCTTGACAAGCAATCGTCTTCAGATCTGTTAAACTTTCTTAGGTATTACTTAACTTAGGCCAAACTTAATGCTCTTTATGCAACTTTTAATAAGATTTGGTTAACTATTTCAACCAAATACCAGCTGCGGACAAAATACCAACTGTGGATTAGTTACTAACTATGGATCAAATACCAATTGCGGATTATTACCAGCTGCGAACCGTCCTAGGGTGCGTGTATTACCCTATGGTTTCTCACATACCTCTCACATTCTCTCGGAATTGTCAGAGTTTGGATACCATTTTGGTTCCAAAGCTAACTATCTGTACTTATTCATGATACTTCCATGAACTTGGTACAATTATTCCATTACTTCTTAGTAGTATTACCCACTTTGATTGAACTTTAAGTTTATTATTTTTTGTGGCTCCCTACATCTTCTATACCCAATTTCTTTCTTGGGTTTGTCTAGGAATAATTTATGCTCTACCTATTCTCCAAGTGGTGTTAACACTCCTTATATCTTGATTCTTCCTTCCAGTAAGTCTTCCTTTTTGATATTTGAAATCGTCGCTCCCTTACACGAATTTCTATTCCTATCTAGGTCTATATCATCAAGTAATAATTGGGTGTTACATCATGCATTTGCACACCTAATTAAACTTCATGTACAGATCTAGTCAATCAAGAAGATCCAATAAGATCCAAAAGTCGATAAACAACAAAGCATATACCCTATGTTACACATAGGTTTTAAATAATTTACAAATGTACTAGATGTTCCAACGGTTTGCTCCATACCTATTTACACAACTATCTTACAAGAACTTCTTGCTCTTGTGGATATATCCTCACTTATTTCGGCAAACTCTTCAAACTACAATACACATTACCCTCTATATACATTATTCAAGCCCGCATCCCTTGGGATGTTGTTTCTCCCTCACTTTTATCTTCCTCTAGTGCTTCCTGGAGTTCCGTACATGATGACGTGAAGTCCTACGACTGCCTTCTAGAGCATAGGAGCATCCAGGAGGTGCGTATTCTTGATTAGAAGTACCGAGACTGAGATTAGTCATTGAAAAATGACTATAGTTGGCATAATCTTCCACCGAATAGTTCGGGTTTTCTCGCAACGCTTCCTCATAGTAAGTTGGTTCCTTAGTTTTTTCTTGGATCCAGTCATATATGTTGGTATAGTAGCTATTGGAGTACTCTTCTAAGTTGATTGCATTCGCATTACCCCCATATGGTCCGTAAGGCTCTCTATGGTTATAATGGGTCTCTTTTTCAATACCTACATCACAAGGTATAGGATTCCCTATGGTTTTACCTTGAGATTCTATTTCCCCTCCATACTTGTTAGGCTCAGGTTTATTTAGAATAACTTTATTCCATTCTTGTTGTTCGGAATTGTACTTGGTCCATAAGTCTTCAGGTGGCTTGAAGTCATTCTGGTAATAGGCATAATTTTCTGAGTTTGGGTCATCAAACTCAGTTTCTTCAAACACCTCTCCCGATGGTATGTATTTGGGATGCCTAGCTTCTTTATCTAGCTTCTTCCTACGAGCCATTGCTTTATCAGGATCAGTAAAATCCTCAATGACCGTATCCAGCTCCTGAACTAATACTTGGTGAGTGTTATGATAAGTGTTTAGCAAAGACCGATAACGATCCATATACTCTACATCTAGAGTAGGTTCAGCTTGGACTAAGGTAGAGTGATCTAACTCATGCTCTGAGTTTGAGGTTTCATGTGGTATAATGGTGAGAGTACTACCTTCTAGAGCTTGGGATTTATGCTCTCGGATAATGGTTATGGCTGCTGCTACGACAATCTGATATGCAGATGCCATGCACCTTGCCTCTCCTGCTGGCATTTATCCCTTCAGTCCTAATTTCTTGGGTAACATGATCATGACACAACACGGTATTTAGCTAATACCTGCCCATCATAGTAACTGTAAATCTTGACCAGAAGTCTTGATTCACATTCCAAACTCCATAGAAGTTGTCGGATATTGTCTGTCCAATCCCCTCTGTAGTCATCCAACGTCTTGTTCATCACTTGAACATTCCGGGGTGGATATCGAGGTGCCATGTGGAACTGTGGATAAGAAATTATCATCAGTCACATAGAGTTAAAACTCTTGGGTAATGAATGGAAATTGCAATTATATAAAAGAGTTATCACACTAGTAACATAACAAGATTATTCTCAAGTGAATATCCCTCATATCACTAGAGAACTCCTCATTATTGCTAGGATGTGTCCTACAGGTTCTACCCATTTACTAGGTTTCCAACCTAAGGTCAAAGCATATGCTCTGATACCAACTGCGGTGACCCATCATGCCACTGCATGATGTAGTATACTATAGTCGTTGACATAACAACAATGAAACACCGTTCACTAGTATTACATCCCTCAGAATGGCACAACAGAAACACAGCGGGTCCAATACATGGCTAAAGGTTACAACTTACTCTTTACATAAGATCCAGAGAATACTCTAGGTTAAAGAGAGAGAAATAACTTCTTATGAAGAAGAATCAAACATAAATAACGCAAAACTATTATACTATAAAAACTAGTATTTAACTAAGGAATTGGCATTGCTGCTATTGCAACACACTACTGAGATATGTTCTTTGGATAGAGATTATATTTCTATCTAATCAGTAACTTCCTCTTCACTTGAGTTGAGTTATATGTTGCCTTCCTTGTCTTCAATGAAGCGCTTTGGCTGGTTTGGTTAAGTCCTGGAGCATAAATTGATGCAGACATCGTTTTTAATGGCTTCAGAATCTAGCAAGGGTTAAGAAGATACTTTGAGTACGAGCGTACTCAGCAAATTCACTAGAAAAGGAGTGTTTGATGCACTATAACTACAGCCACAGACCATAGGTCGTAGTCAATGCAAGTTTTCGTAAACATTTCTTCAAAGGTTGCTTTTATTCCGAAAAGCTATGTTCGTCAGCCTTCACGGGTTTACCAGAACTTTCATGGAGTTCCTTTCCCGCCGCGTTCGCAGCTCCTTCACGAAACAGGGAGTAACAAGTTACAGTTCTTACACTCTACATAGGTGCGTTACTTTACCCATGAGAGATCAACTCTTTGTTGCACAACCGGGCAACTTATTCCCGTCCACAATTCCATGATGTGGGGCCCAGAAGATGATCCAACACAATCACTGCCCCCTTCGCGACCCCGCATGCCTCCTTGGTGTACACCATGCCCACATAATGAATTACGGCAATGGTTTGTACAAACCATTAGATGCCAGAACTATCGTGGGACGATGAGGGTTCCCACCCATATGTTGCATATCTTCTACGAATTACCAATTAATATGCACGCTATGAGGATAACAGCCACGACCTGCACATCCGGCTTCATGCGAGAGGAAGAAGATACAACTGACTTCTCCGTCCCATTCCAAATCTCATGGTCAACGCGTAATATACGGCGCAAGAATCACTGGCGATATTGGTTGTTAAGTCCTAGGTGATATAGTTCTGAACAGTGGTATTCCAACTGTCAGATTTAATAGATTAGCTGATCACCCTGGATCAGTAACCAATAGTTCACATTATAATCGAAAATAGTGTTTTTAGACCTTTTTCAAATGAAGGTGATAACATCACTGGATTTGTAAAATACTTTACAGAAAATAAACAAAAGACATGAGCAAGTGTGGACTTGCCTTTTGTGATTGCAAGATTATGCACTCGCGGTCTTCGAGTCAGTATAAGATCCAAAATCTGAAATCAACATCATTGGTCCGGTAAGGACTAATGTTTAAAGAAGCAATATGCCTTTATGCATAAGTAATGTGATGCATGTTCTACACGCAAATCCCGGGGATAACGTTGTCCTAGGGTTTGGATTCTAGAAATGATTACTTTGAAATGTGTGGTCCTTTTAGATAAGCTTCATAATTGTAGTTTATTAGATTTTATGAGTGGTTGTAGACATCACATATGTATGAGTAAAGTATAAATACTTATGACATACTCGTTAGGATTTCTTATAGAAGAGTTCTTATTTAAAGTGGCAAAAAGGATAACCTTCGAAATAAGGGTTTATCTTCTAAGGTCTAAACAAACTTTGGGGTTATTTAGTAGTGGTTGATATTATTTGTTTGCTCAAATGGTTTGGCTTGAGTGGCTTTGTAGTTTAACTACTTCAGACCAAAGTTAACTATAAAACATATAGTAATGTTTATAGTGTTGTATTAAGATTCTTTAGACTAAAGTTATCTTTAAAACAAAGATGATTTTGAGAGTATAATACTTATAGCATTTGTATCTAGTGTATCTAAAATGTTTTCTTTAGGTTACTTAAGAATGGTTATTCTTTTTTACTTGGATAATGGTTTATTGATTTGATTATGGAGTAATATCATTTATCTTTTATAGATAAGTGAGTATAGTTGATAATCTAAAACATACTATTACTTAACTACTTATCGTTTTATATAATGTTGTGGTAGTTTTTGCAATTAGGTAGTTAATATAGATAGAAAAGGTTTGGTGGATTCATAAGTTGTTCTTTAAGGTTTTTATCATGAATTGGAATCCTTTGAGAATCTAACCTTTACTTAGAGTTGAAGACAATTTAATACAAAGATGTTTATGATGTTTTAATCCATTATGGTTTCATATTATTAATATTTAAGACTAATATTATTTATTAGACTTAATTGATTTATTTTATAAATATTAATAAATTGTATTTATCTTTATATGAATTATTAATGAAGTAAATAAGTTTATATTTGAGTTATTAAAATATTTGAATTTTTATTTAACTCAAAAGTATAATTTTAGATTTTTATCATGTAGACATTATTTTTGTGATGATTTTAGTATATCACATTTATTTTTGTGATTAATAAATAATAAGATATGATTTTTATATTTCTAATTATTTTATAATTACTAAATAGATATCAACTATTTGTTTAAGTGAAATAATAATACATAATTATAGTTCTATATTGAAATTATTACTTTTCCAAGATTTTTGGTATTTTATCTATATTTTTATAATATTTACCATAATTAAAATATGAATTATCAAAGCTTTATTACTTATAAAAATTTTATTAAACAATATTTATTTAAATAATCATCATAATAATATTTGATAATAAGTTTAAGTTGTATATTTTATTTTTTTTACAAATTTTCATATATTATACACATTTTTCTGAATTAACAATCAAAAGTTATTAATTAAACAAGATTTAATTATTTATCTGATTTCTAGAATATTATTAATTGAATTATAAGTTTTTATTTATTTCTTAACAGAAAAATACTTTTTATACCACGTCCAGAGCTAGCCCAGTCACTGACCTGTGGGCCATTTGTAGCACCCCGGGTAAAACCACTATCAGAAAATCGCTTGGTGTTTTTGTTTTGTGCATCATCAAGATATCATGCTCATGTCATCATGCCACATTGCATTTGAGCATCATCTCAAACCTTGCATTTGTTTTGTCTTGCTTGTGTTGTTGCTATTTCCAATACCTCCATTTTCATACTCTCTATATGTTAGACCCCTCCTTTATAGAGGATAGGATCCCTGTGATTGCAATGCTAGTCCCTGGATCAATGCTAGCATCCGCAGTTTAAGATGAAGTACACAGATACAAAGGTCGTTTATTACATTCATTCCAGAGATAAACATAGTCTTTTACAACTCAGGGCCATAGGCCTAATACAAGAGTTTTTAGGAATAAGTAAATAAACACAAGTCTTCATCTTCATGTGCCACAGGCATGCATGTTGAGTGTAGACTTATGACTCTTATTCATCATCGGAGTAACCTGCAACATCACAAGTTACAGCCACAGAGGGTCAATACTTTGGAATAGTATTGGCAAGTGATACCTTAGTATATTTTAAGTGGTCTATAATTCTATATGCATTTGGCTAGTGTAGCTTGGCTTGCTTTGCTTAAAATTAAGTTTTACCTATTAGTTGAAATTACTAAGTTTTCTTTGTCAAAACATTCCCAAGGAAACCATCAATAGACATTGAGGTCCTTCACCCTTGTTCACCCACAAGTTTTTAATTTAGAAGTTGGAGTGATGAGATTCTTGTGGCTTCCATGTCTTGATGCTCAAGTGTCCATTTCCTTGGACAAGGCTAAGTACTTAGGTTTTCCATCTGCAGAGGTTGTGCACTTTCCCCACCAGACTTGGTTTCCCAAGACAGGACCTTTCAGAAGCTTTTCCTTAGTCAAAATGGACGCGCTCCAACCTATCAACCCAACTACCACCATCTGTCCAAATTGACTAAGTTCTGGCAACCTATATGATCATGGCAGAGCCCATATTGCCAAGTGGTTGCACTGTAAGCTTTCTCAACACTTGGCCTCCAAATCCCTTTGTGCCTGGGTGGCATTCCACAAGTGTGATACACAACCCAAGTCCATGGCCTTGTGTAACCACTCAACATAACCCATACATTCCATTCCACCCAGGAGGTTTATTTAACTTAGTAGTTTTATTAAGAAAACATAAGTCTCTTGACTTAGAATATTTTATCATATAGTATATATATAGATGTTCACCACCCTTGTTTACTATAAGCTAGGCTAAGCAAGTATGGCAACTTATCTTAGGAATAATTCCCTAACAATGCTAATAGACTACATAGGATTTCCCACCTTTCCATTAGACAAAATATTATGCAAAAATATAATAAAATATCTAATGCTAGTTCAAAAACATAGGACAAATATATATTCATGCAAATATCACTTGCCTTGGTAGTGTGGGGAGTAGCACTCTTCACAATCACAATCAAAATCAGAATCTACACAAGAATTCAAAACATACAATTACACACCTTTAAATATAACCAAAATAATATGAATGTATGCATGCAAGAATTTACCATGTACTAAATTTTGAAAAATTCTACCAAGTGTGTGTACATGACTCTGAAGCATAACATGTCACAAGTTTGTCCAATAAACCTATTTGTCCAAACAAAATTTTATAAAGATATTTTTATATCTAAAATGGCCCCAAACTTGTTCCACAAATAAAAAAATTTTAACTGCTACTATATGCTAAATAAAAGGTATATTCTGTTAGGCCTTGTCTCACTGATCTCAACGATATAAAGTTTGCAAAAATCCAACGTGTAGTTTGAAAGTTATAAACATTTGAAGTTTGAATCTAATTCAGGTTTTGATTGCTTTTAATATAAACTTTGCCACGCTGTCGCTGTGATTGGCGCTGCATCGCTGGTTGGATCACGCTCTGCAGCAGGATTTTAAACATCAGACGCACCAGATCGCTGCATCGCTCGAATTAAGTGAGTCTATCCTAGCGCCGGATCAAGATCCAACGCGCGAGCAAGCGACCATGCTCTGGCGGCGCTGGCGGCGCGGCGTTGCGTCTACGGCGGTGCCGGGCGTTCAGACCATTCCAGATGCAAGGATGTGCTTACCAGATCCGCTGGCGTCTGGAACTCGACGTGGTACTCGTTAAGGAAGGCGCCGGAGATGGGCTCTAGACCTCGTCGGAGTTTCGTCTGGCGTCGAGGTTGTCGGAGTTCTTGCCGATGTTCGCGCTGAGCACGAACCAATGGGTTTAGAGGATGCGCAGGACAACCACGAACACGCCGGGTGAATAAGAAAGCGCCGAAACTTCTGGAATTGCTCGCGGAGTTCGCGAAAATGTCGCCACGGTCATTGTCGTTGGCGTGGTTCCTCGTCGCGCTAGGCCAAAATAAGGACACTGTCAGATGCGCACGATGACGAGGATGCTATGCGTGTCAACCAGAGGGCAAGGGGTGGTGTTTACTTACGGAGAGGGGTCGCCGGAGTTCGTGAAGAAGATGGTGGCGGCCAGTCGTCGACGTTGCCAACGCTAGGGGTCATGCGAAGACAAACGGCGAGGGTCAGAAGATGCGTATGAGTTCACTGAATAAGATAGGGTGAATGGGAGACAGAGGGGAACTCGAAGCTCACCGGAATTGATCGCCGGAGGGGGCTCTGTCAGCGCATCATGGAGGTTTGAGGGCAGCTGGGGCGTAAGTGTGCGATTGATCGGGGAAATGACCGTGGGGTGATGGGGATCTTATAGCCTGGAGTCGACAAGAAACGCTGCGTTAATGGCCCAATTAAGCCGCCATCACCGGCCATCATCGCTCCCGACGTGGTCGCGGCGGAGTTTGGGAAGACGATGCCGGCAGAGATAGGGCCCGCTCGGTAATGCGCTAAGTGAATGTGGGGTCCGTCATCGTGCTCAAGGCAAGGCGTCCGCGTGAGAGGAGGAAAAGAAGTGCCCGAGTGGGCTTCTTGGCTGGATTAGTTCTTGGCCGATCCGGCCGCATGGCCTTTTCCATTTCTTTGCCCTTTTCTTTTCTCGCTTTCCTATTTTCTGAATTGATTTTGATATGAATTCAAATCCTTTTTAATTTCAAACAATTTTGGGGATCTTTGTAGGGTTTTGTGTTTTCAAAAGCAGTCATTTAACCAATTGGTTACCCTGTAAGGTTTGGTCCAGTTTGGGTTTCAAAAATAAACAGAGATTTTGCTATGGTTTGCATATATTTGGATTTAGGGTTTTGAAATCATTTCTAAACTTTGAATTTTGGTTAAAAGTTTCACATAAACATTCCAACAATGAAATCAAGTAAACAAGTACCTAGTCTTCCAAATTTTCAAAGTGTGATGGTCATTTTGGAATCAATTGTCCACATGAAATCACAGACTCAACTTCTGTTTTCTAAGTGATTTTTGATAAACTCTAAATGAATGAATGATGCACAGATGATATGAATGAGTTTTGAAACTATGATTTTGGGATGTTACAAATCTAACCCCTTAAGATGAATCTCGCTAGATTCGGTTGGGCTAGCAAATAGGTGAGGGTGGTCTTTCCGAAGATCATCTTCTCTTTCCCATGTTGCTTCCTCTTCGGAGTGATGGTTCCATTGTACTTTACAAAATTTGATAGTCTTGGTCCTGGTGACTCTTTCTGCTATCTCTAGAATTTTGACAGGTTTTTCCTCATAAGTGAGATCACTTTCTAGCTGAACTTCCTCCAAAGGTATGGTATCCTTCAAAGAAGACTCTTCCATTTCTGGGTGACACTTCTTAAGTTGACTCACATGAAATACGTTGTGGACTGCTGATAGAGATTCCGTAATTCCACTTCATATGCAACTTCTCCCTTGACTTAGAATCTTGAATGGCCCAACGATCTTGGTGCCAACTTTCCTTTGACTCCAAATCTTTTCACTCCACGGAGTGGTGATACCTGAGATAGGATCTATCTCCAACTTCAGGGTGACTTCACGCTTAGAATCTGCGTAGCTTTTCTCGCCGGGATTGTGCTATCTTCAACCGGTCCCTAACCAATTTAACTTTCTCTTGGCCCTTGATAAGATCAGGTCCAAATAAACTTCTTCTCCCACACCATTCCACAACAATGGGGTGGTACACTTCCTTCAGAGAGTAACTCAAACGGTGCCATTCCAATACTTGATTGATGGCTGTTATTGTAAGAAAACTCTGCGTAGGGTAAACTTTCATCCCAACTTGCTCCATAATCCAAAGCGCATGCCCTCAACATGTCTTCTAGAATTTGATTGGTTCTCTGTTGACCATCTGTTTGAGGATGAAAGGCGATCTTGAATTCCAACCTCGTTCCTAAGGATTCATGAAGTTGTCTCCAAAAGTGAGATGTGAATTGAGTTCCTCTATCAGACACAATACTCTTTGGCACACCATGAAGGCATACAATCCTGCTCATGTAAATTTTTGCTAGTTTGGCACTTGTATAAGTTGTTTTCACTGGTATAAAATGAGCCACTTTAGTTAGACGATCCACTACTACCCATATGGAATCATATCCCGATCTAGTCCTTGGTAATCCGGTAATGAAATCCATACCAATATTTTCCCACTTCCATTGTGAATAGGCAATGGTTGAAGCACTGCTGGTTTCGGTGCTCCGCTTTGACTCGCTACATACATCACACAAAGCGATATGTTCATGATATCCCTTTTGAGATTGTTCCACCAAAATCTCTCTTTCATATCCATGTACATCTTGGTGTTTCCGGGTGAATAGAATATGGAGAGTTGTGACTTTCTTGTAAGATCAGTTTCGCAACTCTGGGTCTTGTGGAACACATATACGCTTCCGTGCCATAAAGTACTGCTCGTCAATATGGAAACTCTTGGCTTTCCCTAGACCAATGTTTACTTTAATCTTTTCAATTTCCTCGCAGTCTTTTGAACTTCTCGGATCTTGTCCAAAAGAGTGGGTTGGACATCCAAAGACGTGAGATGCCCTTCCGTATAATCTCCAATTGAGTTCTTTGAATTGCCTACACAAGTCTTCCGCAATTCCCTTTGTAAGGCCATTTATAAATGTCTTACGACTTAGAGCATCGGCTACCACATTTGCTTTACCGGGATGGTATTGCAAACTTAAGTCGTAATCCTTGATAAGTTCTAACCATCTTCTTTGTCTCATGTTGATTTCCTTTTGGGTGAAGATATATTTCAAGCTCTTATGATCGGTGAATACTTCACACCGCTTACCTAACAGGTAATGTCTCCATGTTTTGAGTCCATGAACGACAGAGGCTAACTCCAAATCATGAGTAGGGTAGTTTACTTCATGAGTTTTGAGTTGTCTCGAAGCATAAGCTACGACTCTACCATCTTGCATAAGCACGGCACCTAAGCCTTGATGAGAAGCATCACAATACACTTGGAAATCTTTTTCCAAATCAGTGGAACAAAAGCTGTGTTACAAGTCTCTTCTTTAATTCTGAAACCGACTTCACAACCTTCGGACGTGCAAACTTTTGTCCTTCTTTAGCAATTCTGTCATAGGTTTAGCAACTTTTGAGAAATTTTCAATAAACCTTCGTAGTAACCTGCTAAGCCAAGGAAACTACGAACTTCTTTCACGCTTTTTGGGTGATTCCCAATCATCGCTTTGAAACTTTAGCCGGATCAATCGCCACACCATCCTTTGTCATAACATGACCAAGGAATCCAACTTTCTAACCGTAACTCACACTTGCTGAATTTGGCATAAAGTTTATGTTCTCTTAATTTTTCAAGTATTAAGCGCAAGTGTCTTTCATGTTCTTCCTTGCTCTTGGAGTAGACTAGGATATCGTCGATAAAAGCGACAACGAACTTGTCAAGGAATTCCATGAACACTTTGTTCATCATATTCATGAAATATCTTTGGAGCGTTGGTTAAACCAAAAGGCATCACAGTGTACTCATACAATCCATACCTTGTGGTGAATCTTGTCTTAGGTATGTCTAGCTCTCTTATCTTAAGTTGAAAATAGCCTGACCTCAGATCAATCTTCGAGAATACACATGCTCCTTCTAACTGATCAAACAAGTCGTTGATTCTTGGCAAAGGATATTTGTTCTTGATGGTAACCTCGTTGAGAGAACGATAATCAATACATAATCTTTGTGTTCTATCCTTTTTCTCCACGAACAAAACTGGGGCTCCCCAAGATGAAGAACTTGGTTGTATAAACCCTTTCTGTAACTGTTCTCCTAGTTGTTTCTTGAGTTCTTTCAGCTCATCCACTGACATTTTATATGGTCTCTTAGCTATTGGTCCAGAACCTGGTACCAAATCTATTAGAAACTCCACATCTCCGTCTGTGGCATTCTGGTAATTCCTCGTGAATACATCCGGATACTCACACAATTGGCATATTGTCCATGCTAACCCCCTTAAGAGAATTTAGCTTACTTCCTTTGAATTCAAAGTTTGACTTAAACTTTATTCTTTTTCCTTCGGGGGTTGTGAGTGTAACTGTACGATTGGCACAATCTAATACTCCCTCATACTTAGCCATCCAATCCATTCCCAATATTACATCCAACCCTTGGGAATCTAGGATTATCAAAGCCATCGGGAACTTATGTTTACCAAACTCTATGATAAGATCTCGGCATCCAAGGCTTGCTACCATGTCTCCCCCGGAGAACTAACCTTTATTGGACACCCAATGTTTTCGATGCAAACCCATTTCTATCCACAAATGCCTTTGATATGAATGAATGAGATGCACCAAGATCAAAGAGTACAAACGCTGAAATTGAATTGAGTCCGAACTTACCAAAGAACATCGGGCTCCTCATAGACCTCCTCCACATTGAGGTGGTTAACCTGTCCTTTCTGGAAAGGATTTGGCTTGTTAGGTCCTTCAACTTTCTTTTCAGGGCACTCATTAGCATAATGCCCCAGCTTCTTGCATTTGAAGCACTCAACCTGACTGATGTCCTTTTTGACATACTGACCTCCACCTCCACTACCATTTCCACTGTGGTGGCTCTTATGTCCACCCTTGTGGTTCTTGTACTTATCATTGTCATGACTACGATGTTTATTGTCATGACGGTTGTGGTTGTGGTGCTTGTTGAACTTCCCATGTTTATGGGATCCGGAGCTGCCACTGTTATCATAATGAGATCGTTTGTGAGACGATCCCGAGCTGTGTTTGTCGGAGTGTTTCCTCTTCCTACTCTCGACTTGCTTCATTTTACTCTCCAAAATAGCAGCCTTGTCACACAAGGACTGATAAGTTGGAACATATGCTATGAATAATCGTAGGTTCACTCATCATTCAAGCCTTCCAAGAATTTTTCCTTTCTCTTGGCATCGATCAACCTCGTCCGGTGCATAGCGCCAGATTGTTGAATTCTTCTACGTATTCTGCCACACTGCGATGGCGCTTCAAGTTGTGAAATTCCTTCTTTTTCAGACTCATTATCCCTGACGAGATATGAGCGGTGCGAAACCCATCTTCAAATATGTCCCATGTCACTTCATCAATGGGAGTGGTGATTTGGAAGTTATCCCACCATGTGGCGGCTGGTCCTTCCAACAAATGTGCCGAATCGACTTTTTCAGCATCGGTACCATCGTCACCAAGTCTTTGTTCACAGAACGCAACCAGTCATTGGCTGCCATGGGATCAGTTGTTCCCGAAAACTTTGCTGGCCTCAGACGCAGGAATCTGGTGAGCATATCGAAACCCGGAGGGTTGTTGTTGTTGTTGTTGTTGTTGTTGTTGTTGGGGTCATTGTTGTTGTTGTTGTTGTTGTTGTTGTTGTTGTTGTTGTTGTTGTTGTTGTTATTCTGGTTTTGGATGAACGCCGTCATCATTTGCATAAGTTGTGTTTGCGCATTCATCATTTGTTGCATTTCCGGGGTAATGTTGTTGGGGTTGGGGTTTGCGCGACGGGGAGGCATCTGTGGTTTATTCAAATAGATAAGAATGAGATACCCATAGATGTTTTATGCACAATACAACTTAAGCAAACACATATTAAGCAACACTTGAGAATAAAGTTCAACAACCACATAACAAGTTCATGAAGTGATTACACACAAGTGGCAAGCCATCCACATGTCGGATGGTCCAAAACAAGTTCACAAAACAAGTATGAATAACAAGATAAACGAGTGATCATGTCTACTCATCAACGTCAATCTCCTCCTCGACGAAGGTAAGACCTGCGTTCTCCATTGCGGTCTTGTTCTCCTCAATCGTAGTGGTCAAGGAATCGATCTTGGCCTTGAGAGCCCTCTTCTGGGAGCGAAGCCTCTCAATAACCATCTGCTGCTGCCCAAGCTCGAAGTCCTTAGACTTCAGCTCCTCGGTCATGTCCCGGATTCTCTTGTTCCTATCCCGACGTTTCTCTTGACTCTTTAATTTGCGGTCCTGGGTCTCAAATTTTGTCTCCATCTCCTTGATCATCTCATCCTGCGCGCAAAAAGCTTGTCCTTCTCGAAGCTGCACCAAGCTTCGTCATTACCAAGCATGACGTTCGTCGTCCGTCCAGATCTACGTGTTCCGAGAAGAGTCTCCAAGTCACGAAGATAAAGACGATCGGCTCCGCGGTGCTCCTCGAGTCGTCCTCGAAGTCGATGGACTCTCCACAACATCACGTCTATCAAGACGTGAAAGTGAGTACCCTAACTCGTCTGGAGGACGGCCTAACATCGTCCTATCAGTCCTCTGCATGACTACCTCCATGCCTCTCTCCTCATCGTGCATCAACTTGAAGACGATGGCCTGCAGAGGGCTCGATCTAGCGTCTGGCTGGTCACCTTGAAGCCCAGAGGTCCTTCCTCTCGAACTTGGTGAGTGGGTACACCGTAATGGTGGGAAGAGGGAGGTCAAGGCAGTAGTAAGCTCAACGATACGGGGACCAAAACGAGTAACTCGAAACTCCTCAACGGTGCTGATGGCAACAGGCATCTATTTATAAGATTAAAAAGTTAGAACAATGCAATTCAAGATAAATCAAGACAACATTCATACATATCCATGAAACATATTTGTCACACAAGCCATGCATACATGAATTCATTACATCATTCAAGGTCCATACTTATTTAAAATATCTTTTGAAAATAAGGTGATAAGTGGTGGTCCAACTAACGAAGTGTCCTTACAGTCCAATCTCACGGGACCTATTATTGAACACAATGTTCCTAGAGGCAATCCACCAATCTTGTTCCCTTGACTCTATCACTAAGTCTATAACATCTCCCCTTATTTCTTGGTTGTTGTCTTCCAATTCTTGAGTAAGTTCCTTCTCTTTCTCTAAGTCCTTTTGGAGGTTGAGCATTCTGCACTTAACTCTAGCACTTAGTTCCTTGATAGTCCTCCAAGCTGCATCCCTGGCTGACTCAAAGAATGTGGTGTGCATGATAGTGTTGGTGTACATGCAGAATCCCCTTTCTTTGTGGTTGTCTCCCTTGTTTTTGTACAAGTGTAGTTGCACCCACCAATACTCCACTCCTTCATCCATCACTGGAAAGCCCTTGTACACGGCTTCACCATGTGCATCCATTGCCTCCATGAGGTCCTTGAGAATATTGGGAAACTCAGTTTCACATTCCAAGGTCATGGTCATGAGTGGTCCCTTCTTCACAGCTTCGTTGATGGAGTTCATCTACAAAGGAAGTTGAAAGAGATTAGAAAAGTTTTACGAGAAGAATAGACAAGTGTAGAAGTAGTTGGAAAACTTTTTCCTTAGTGGTTTTTCCAGTCCTAGGGTCATAATCCTACAGGCAACACAGTGCTCTGATACCATTTGTTAGACCCCTCCTTTATAGAGGATAGGATCCCTGTGATTGCAATGCTAGTCCCTGGATCAATGCTAGCATCCACAGTTTAAGATGAAGTACACAGATACAAAGGTCGTTTATTACATTCATTCCAGAGATAAACATAGTCTTTTACAACTCAGGGCCATAGTCCTAATACAAGAGTTTTTAGGAATAAGTAAATAAACACAAGTCTTCATCTTCATGTGCCACAGGCATGCATGTTGAGTGTAGACTTATGACTCTTATTCATCATCGGAGTAACCTGCAACATCACAAGTTACAGCCACAGAGGGTCAATACTTTGGAATAGTATTGGCAAGTGATACCTTAGTATATTTTAAGTGGTCTATAATTCTATATGCATTTGGCTAGTGTAGCTTGGCTTGCTTTGCTTAAAATTAAGTTTTACCTATTAGTTGAAATTACTAAGTTTTCTTTGTCAAAACATTCCCAAGGAAACCATCAATAGACATTGAGGTCCTTCACCCTTGTTCACCCACAAGTTTTTAATTTAGAAGTTGGAGTGATGAGATTCTTGTGGCTTCCATGTCTTGATGCTCAAGTGTCCATTTCCTTGGACAAGGCTAAGTACTTAGGTTTTCCATCTGCAGAGGTTGTGCACTTTCCCACTGACTTGGTTTCCCAAGACAGACCTTTGAAGCTTTTCCTTAGTCAAAATGGACGCTCCAACCTATCAACCCAACTACCACCATCTGTCCAAATTGACTAAGTTCTGGCAACCTATATGATCATGGCAGAGCCCATATTGCCAAGTGGTTGCACTGTAAGCTTTCTCAACACTTGGCCTCCAAATCCCTTTGTGCCTGGGTGGCATTCCACAAGTGTGATACACAACCCAAGTCCATGGCCTTGTGTAACCACTCAACATAACCCATACATTCCATTCCACCTGGAGGTTTATTTAACTTAGTAGTTTTATTAAGAAAACATAAGTCTCTTGACTTAGAATATTTTATCATATAGTATATATATATAGATGTTCACCACCCTTGTTTACTATAAGCTAGGCTAAGCAAGTATGGCAACTTATCTTAGGAATAATTCCCTAACAATGCTAATAGACTACATAGGATTTCCCACCTTTCCATTAGACAAAATATTATGCAAAAATATAATAAAATATCTAATGCTAGTTCAAAAACATAGGACAAATATATATTCATGCAAATATCACTTGCCTTGGTAGTGTGGGGAGTAGCACTCTTCACAATCACAATCAAAATCAGAATCTACACAAGAATTCAAAACATACAATTACACACCTTTAAATATAACCAAAATAATATGAATGTATGCATGCAAGAATTTACCATGTACTAAATTTTGAAAAATTCTACCAAGTGTGTGTACATGACTACTGAAGCATAACATGTCACAAGTTTGTCCAATAAACCTATTTGTCCAAACAAAATTTTATAAAGATATTTTTATATCTAAAATGGCCCCAAACTTGTTCCACAAATAAAACATTTTTAACTGCTACTATATGCTAAATAAAAGGTATATTTTGTTAGGCCTTGTCTCACTGATCTCAACGATATAAAGTTTGCAAAAATCCAACGTGTAGTTTGAAAGTTATAAACATTTGAAGTTTGAATCTAATTCAGGTTTTGATTTCTGTTTTTAATATAAACTTTGCCACGCGTCGCGCTGTGATTGGCGCGTACCGCTTCGGTTGGATCACGCTCTGCCGCAGGATTTTAAAGATCAGACGCACCAGATCGCTGCATCGCCGAATTAAGTGAGTCTATCCTAGCGCCGGATCAAGATCCAACGGCGAGCAAGCGACCATGCTCTGGCGGCGCTGGCGTTGGCGGCGGCTGTTCGTCTCTGGCGGTGCGGCGTTCTGACCATTCCAGGATGCAAGGATGTGCTTACCAGATCCGCGAAGGCGTCTGGAACTCGGCGTGGTACTGCTCGCAAGGGAAGGCGCCGGAGATGGGCTCTAGACCTCGTCGAGTTTCGTGCTGCGTCGGCGAGGGTTGTCGGAGTTGCCGATGTTCTCGCGTCGAGCACGAACCAATGGGTTTAGAGGATGCGCAGGACAACTACGAACACGCCGGGTGAATAAGAAAGCGCTCGAAACTTCATCGGAATTGCTTGCCGAGTTCGCGAAAATGTCACTACGGTCATTGTCGTTGGCGTGGTTCCTCGTCGCGCTAGGCCAAAATAAGGACACCGCCGGATGCGATGGCGACGAGGATGCTATGCGTGTCAACCAGAGGGCAAGGGTGGTGTTTACTTACGGAGAGGGTCGCCGGAGTTCGTGAAGAAGATGGTGGCGCGATCGTCGACGTTACAACGCTAGGGTCATGCGAAGACAAACGGCGAGGGTCAAGATGCGTATGAGTTCACCGAATAAGATAGGGTGAATGGGAGAGAGGGGAACTCAAGCTCACCGGAATTGATCGCCGGAGGGGCTCATCGGCGACTCGCGGAGGTTTGAGGGCAGCTGGGCGTAAGTGTGTGCGATTGACGGGGAAAATGACCGTGGGGTGATGGGGATCTTATAGCTGGAGTCGACAAGAAACGCCTGCGTTTAATGGCCCAATTAAGCCGCGCCATCACCGCCATCATCGCTCCTCGCGTGGTCGCGGGCGGAGTTTGGGAAGACGATGCCGGTAGCAGATAGGGCCCGCTTCGTCGGTAATGTGCTAAGTGAATGTGGGTCCGTCTGTCAATGCTCAAGGCAAGGCGTGAGAGGAGGAAAGAAGTGCCGGGTGGGCTTCTGGCTGGATTAGTTCTTGGGCGATCCGGCCGCATGGCCTTTCCATTTCTTTGCCCTTTTCTTTTTCATTTCCTATTTTCTGAATTGATTTTGATATGAATTCAAATCCTTTTTAATTTCAAACAATTTTGGGGATCTTTGTAGGGTTTTGTGTTTTCAAAAGCAGTCATTTAACCAATTGGTTACCCTGTAAGGTTTGGTCCAGTTTGGGTTTCAAAAATAAACAGAGATTTTGCTATGGTTTGCATATATTTGGATTTAGGGTTTTGAAATCATTTCTAAACTTTGAATTTTGGTTAAAAGTTTCACATAAACATTCCAACAATGAAATCAAGTAAACAAGTACCTAGTCTTCCAAATTTTCAAAGTGTGATGGTCATTTTGGAATCAATTGTCCACATGAAATCACAGACTCAACTTCTGTTTTCTAAGTGATTTTTGATAAACTCTAAATGAATGAATGATGCACAGATGATATGAATGAGTTTTGAAACTATGATTTTTGGGATGTTACACTATATTTTGTTTTCTATATTAGAGGATCCATTGCTAGGTTCCAATATTTTTATAAATACTTTTGTTCCATTGCGAAAACCCTAAATCCCCAAATTTTGTTCACATGCCCAATTTGATTTATAGGGCATCTTCTTGTCTATCCTTCTTATTTCCCCTTTTCCCAGTTTGTTACCATCCCCTGTTCAAATTGTCCTAAAAGTTTCAAAAAGGTTATTTTAAACTACAAGTGTTTGAAATTTCCTAAACAAACAAATAATCAAATAAAATAAAACAGAAGAATAATGAGGAAATAGAGAGAGTTTTAGCTGCAGTAGCCCAGCCCAGTTGAGCAGCTAGCATCCTGTTCGTTCATAGAGGCAGACTCACTGTTTGTCGTCTACCTCACAAGAGCACGCAGGTTGCGTGCACCTCCCCCTGCTCCTGCGCCATCTTTCCCCTCCTTATCCTCACCTAACCGAGACCTCCTTGGAACCCTAGCTATTCCCTCTCTTTCCGCCGCCGACAGTAGGATTCCTTCTTCTCCACAGAAATCCTTCCCGAGTGAGTACTGAGAGAACCATCGTCGTACCTCACCGTCACCCCGCCGCCATGGTCGCCATCGAGCCAAGACGATGCAACCTAGGACCTCTGCCTCGCCACCAGGGACGTCATCGACCAATGAATCGGGTCACAAAGCCACACACGCGATGAATCGGTCCACGACGTCCATGGCGACCACTTGCGCTTCTTCGCCAAATCTGACGCCTTCGTGATTTCTCCGTCACCGACGAGCACTTCAACAACATCTGGGTGAGCTCTCTGCCCCATTCCTGCTCTCCTCCATCTCGTTCAAGCCCTACAGCCGCCAATCCACTCGCAACCATCACCGTCTGCTCGCCGCCGTTGTCAGATAGTGCGCACGCCCGCAGTACCTTTCCCCTATGTTCCTCGTTATTTTACCACCGTTCCCAACGTCCTTCGTCGCAGAGCATCACACTCCTGTAAACTCGGTGCCACCAGATTTCCAATGAACAAGAACACACTCAAATTGGAGCTATGATCATCTCAGAAACATCTTCCAAAGTTGGCTTGGCTCCACCACTGTTCCTGTCAATTTTCAGTTCATCCGATAGTTTTCTGCCCTTCTTTTTTCTCTCTCTGATCCCGTCTAGATTCCAACGCCACAGTTTCTCCAGCGAGTTTATTCGGCTATCTCTTCTCCTTTGTTTTATCAACGCATAGAATCAAACGGAACTAAAATCGGAGGTCGAGCTGCTCAAATCGTTGTTGGAAGTCGGACCAATTTCCTATCTACCGCCGATTCGATGTCGTGCACATCAACATTTGTAGAAAACTTGGCGTACGCCGCACACCATGGCCATGTTCTTTTGAGCTAACTATTTTTGTTGGTCGTTGCTCGATCAAGCAGCTTGCTCCTTGCTAGCTATGCACACAATTGATCCGATCTAGTCATTTATTTTGGTTGTCGCTGCAGTAAGTCAGAGAGTCTATCACATGTTTAAAGTTCAGCAAACATACTAGTTCTTGGTTCTGAATTAACTAAATAAGATTAATTTAAGTTTGTTTTGAACTAATAAAACATGTTCTGAAATAAGGAGAACACGAAGGAATCTGTTGATGCCATTTGCTTAACCTTTTGAAAAAGTAAAATTTGATCAAGAATATAAATGGGTTATGCAACTAATTCAATAATGTAAATCCCATATCATCTATTCTATAAATCCAAATCTTGCAAATGGTATATCTTTTTTGGCTTAGAAAAATGCAAGGATTACTAATATGATATCCAAAATATTTTTTGGGCAATTCAATTTTCGAAATTGTTTTAATTGCATTAAATGGCCTTTTCTTAATAAAATCATATCTTTTAAAACGTAATTCCAAAATCGACAAATGATATATCTAAATCGATCAGCGCAACGAGCCCTTTCCAACCGTGCATTCTATTCTTGTAATTGCATCATGCATCATAGAGAACATGTAAAATCAGAACTGTTATGCGAGAAAAACATGATGGATAAAATTGGGAAATAATTATGTCTTGTCAATAATGCCCCACTAATGTTGTATCATCATTGTACTTTGCTAAAGACATACTTTCAACATGAGATGCATCATTAGCTTGCCATTTCATGCATCATATCATGATCATGCCGATTCTTTCGCATTAGTTGTAATTGCTGCATCGCTTGTTCCTTCTAGTGTTTGCTTCTTCTCGGATAGGACAATGAGATGTTGTGAGCTTCGACAAGTTCTTCGCTTATGAAACTTCGGCAATGTTTTTCAGGCGAGCATTCTCCCCCTTTCTACCTATCTTACTTTTATAGTCTTTATTTCCTCCTGTTGATCTATTGCTATCTGTGTTGCGATGCTCTAGTTTTCGTACCCGTGATATCCCTTGCAGCCTTATATTGCCTTGGACACATCCTATTACCTGTTGCTTGGTAGATAGTTGGACTTGCGTGTCGTAGTCGCTTGCTCAAGTGTTGTTGCGTGTCGTCAAGTACCACAGTTGTTGGAAGAATGTCATATGCTTTATGTTGGAGATGATCATGGCTTTAATTATCGTTTAATAACTAAAATTGAAGTAAGTAAATAATGCAGAGGCACAGGTGGACAATAGATGTTATTTGGTTTTTAACCGTCCACTTGTGTCCCGTAGGACCCCGAGTACTTGATACCTGTTTTTTGAATATTCGCACTATCCGCATGTGGGACCATGAATCCCCCTAACCAGAGCTTGAGTCATATTTATTTCTTGGGGCCACAAAGTAGTTTGGGGCTTTATTACTATCTTGTACTTATGCCATGCTTTACTGCTTTATTTATGATTGCCTGTGGAGCGCCTGTACTGTTTAGGTAAGAGGAGTGTTTTCGCGGTATCGACAAGCCCAGTCACACTTTCGGGTTCCCAGTAGTTTACAGCCATTGACGCAAACCTCTGGGTCCGTTTCGGAGCCGGCCAACTTCGTCGCGGGTAGCTTGGTGGGGTGGCCCCCTGAAATTTATATGAATCTTGCAATTGCTCTGTCGTGATGCCTCGTTGGGTTTTTATTGGTTTTTCTCGAGGTTGATCGTGCGTGTGTTGCTATTTGTGCACCCCTGCAGGGTAAAACTTTCTGAAAGCCGTGTCCGCGGTTTTGGACGACTTGGAGCACAGTATATCGATCATAGACAACTATGACTAAAGTAGTGCTATAAATTTGACTTTATAATGACTAGTAATCAGCTTTACTATAATGGAATGGCTAAATAAAAGTGCCAACAATTGCTGGTTTGGGTTGTCACCTGTTACCATTGTATCTAACTAGTAAGTATTGCAACTACAACGGAATGGCTAAATAAAAGTACCAACAACTGCTGGGTTTTGGGATGCCTCATGCTATATGTATCTGACTAGTAAGTATTGCAACTATAACGGAATGGTTAACTAAAACTGCCCACTGTTTATAATATCAGGATGACTATCCATATTTGACTAGTAATTGCTGCAACGATAACCGAATAAATAAAACTGCCAACTGTGTGAGTTCCTCGGTTGATTTTCTCGGTTGGTATCGAGGGGGAATACCAGGATGGGTTTGTTTGGTGTTAGAATCAGGTTGGATCCGAATAGGTCTTTCTCATCCCTATCTGATAGCCGCCAGTTGTATTGAGTCTCTATAGGTTGTTTAGTGAATGCTGCGCTGCCGCTTCAGTCCACCATACCTATGTAGGCGAGGACCTCCGAATTCTAGTCTCGCCGTGTACTGGCCTCAGTACTGACCGCTCTCTTTTTCCTTTTCACTTTGTCGGCACCCCTTTTGTTTAAGCAGTTTTTGAGATCGACGTCGTTAGCAGGGTTACCCTTCCGGCTTGGCCTGGGCAGGGTTATGGACACCATTGGTTATTCTTCAGGGCTCTTAGCCCCATTTGCATCCTGTCCGTAGTCGAACGTTGTATCGTTTTCAAGGTGATTCAGATCTTTGTATTGTAAATCTGTATTCTTGACTCATGGAGTCGTTGTTGTATATATATGTTCTGCGGGTTCCATCGTGGACTATTATGTAATGATATTACTTCGTTTTCCACCCGCACGCAAGTGCCTGGTGGGCACCTTTGAATCGTTTCTATGCGGGTTTGGCAGGAATCGCTAAAACTTGCATAGGGTCGATTCTGAGGGTGTTACACCATTGTCCACCTGATCTCTCAGGTCTAGAAATGCGTTTGCTACTGACCTCCTCTCTACTCACTGTCGATGACATGTGGGCCCTAGGCCATGTCATCTACCACGCGAGGCAAAGACCAGTCAAACGAGTTGACGTGGCTCGATCATGAGGTAAGCATGGCGTCAGCATCACCACAGCCGCCAGAGGTTGGTCGCCGGCGATGATCTACTGCGCCCCAGCAAGCGAGATAGATCTAGTTCGAATCCGTGCAACCTACTGAACCTAATAGTGGAAGCGCCGCTCAGAAATGGTCATCAGAGGGTCATCGACGACGAGCTACTGCGGTGGCCAGCGGCGGTGCTCTACAAAACTAGACCTACGGTGCGAATCCGCAAACGGAACTAGGGTCCAGAGATGCGTATGCTTACCCTGATGATGATAGAGTGGTCGACAAGGACGGGCGTGGTCGGAATCGAGCTCCCCGACGAGGATTCCGACGAACTGCTGCGAAGGAGAAACGACCAAATTCACCCGCTCCAGTGCTCCCCTTGATGCAAGCTTCTACCTAGAGGATCTACAAAGGAAGGCGCTTCTCCATGACGGCTTAGAATGGTGTGGGGAGACGTGGTTCGACGGCGAGAGGTGGCTCCGGTGAGCTAGGGTTTCAGTCTCGTTCGTATCTGAGAGGATAAGGAGGGATTGGGGATAGGGATGAAATCAATGCATCGCGGTGGCCTTCTTATATCCTCCAGGCAACAAGGGCGAGTATCTTGGCGCAACGACGACGATGACGGCATCGGGCGGCGGCGAGCTCCGCCAGTGAGCTGTCTGTGTGCGTGACGATGACGACGATGGTCGTTTTGCGGATAAACCCCTGGAGATTTCTTTTGCTCAACCCGCGGTCCTCTCCTGACCCCACTTGTCAGTCTCAGATGGAAAATGACAGAGCTGGTTATTGGGCTGTTATGGGCTGCACATAGGCGTCAGATAGGTGTAGGGTGTTGGGCTGCGGCCAGGTTTGGTTTTTATTTGTTTTATCTTTTTTCTATTTCCTGTTTTTCTTATTCAGATTTGAATTTGATTTACATTTTGAATCTTTCTTTGTATAATTTGTTTGCTGGATATTTACAACAATACAAAAAATATACCTAGTCTCATTTGTGAATTCTTATTATATCCTCGTTTTGTATTTCTTGTATTTACTTAATGTGAACCCCCTTGGTAATATTTTATATAAACTTTTCTTATTATTTTTCTCTACTTATTTTAGTTAGAGATTTATTGAATGATATATTTGCTTATCAACTTAATTTTAGTGAGCTCATAGTTTGAATATGTTAGACCCCTCCTTTATAAAGGATAGGATCCCTGTGATTGCAATGCTAGTCCCTGGATCAATGCTAGCATCCACAGTTTAAGATGAAGTACACAGATACAAAGGTCGTTTATTACATTCATTCCAGAGATAAAAACATAGTCTTTTACAACTCAGGGCCATAGGCCTAATACAATAGTTTAAGGAATAAGTAAATAAACACAAGTCTTCATCTTCATGTGCCACAGGCAATCATGTTGAGTGTAGACTTATGACTCCTATTCATCATCGGAGTAACCTGCAACATCACAAGTTACAGCCACAGAGGGTCAATACTTTGGAATAGTATTGGCAAGTGATACCTTAGTATATTTTAAGTGGACTACATTACTATATGCATTTTGGCTAGTGTAGCTTGGCTTGCTTTGCTTGAAAATAAACTTTTCCTATTAGTTGAAATCACTAAGTTTTTCTTTGTCAAAACATTCCCAAGGAAACCACCAATAGACATTGGGGTCCTTCACCCTTGTTCACCCACAAATTTTTACTTAGAAGTTGGAGTGATGAGATTCTTGTAGCTTCCATGTCTTGATGCTCAAAAGTGTCCATTTCCTTGGACAAGGCTAAGTACTTAGATTTTCCATCTGCAGAGGTTGTGCACTTTTCCCACCAGACTTGGTTTCCCAAGACAGGACCTTTCAGAAGCCTTTCCTTAGTCAAATGGACGCGCTCCATCCTATCATCCCATCTACCACCAACTGTCCAAATGACTAAGTTCTAGCTACCTATATGATCAAGGCAGAGCCCATATTGCCAAGTGGTTGCACTGCAAGCTTTCTCAACACTTGGCCTCCAAATCCCTTTGTGCCTGGGTGGCATACCACAAGTGAGATACACAACCCAAGTCCATGGCCTTGTGTAACCACTCAACATAACCCAATCTTTCCATTCCACCCAGGAGGTTCATTTGTCTTAGTTGTTTTATTAAGAAAATATAAGTCTCTTGACTTAGAATATTTTTATCATAAACTATATAGATGTTCACCACCCTTGTTTGCTATAAGCTAGGCTAGGCAAAATATGGTAACCTAACTTAGGAAAACTTCCTAGCAATTCTACTATTCCACTCTACTTAGGATTTCCCATCTTAGCACTAAGCAAAAATATCATGCAATACTTTAGCAAAAATAACTAATGCTAGTACAAAACTTAGGATAGGAATGTTCATGAAAATATCACTTGCCTTGGTAGTGTGGAGAGTAGCACTCTTCACAATCACAATCACTAGCAAAATCTACACAAGAAATCAAAGCATACAATTACACACAATTAAATACAACCACAAATAATATGAATGCATGCATGCAAGAATTTACCAAGTGTTAAATTTTGAAAATTCTACCAAGTGTGTTCATGACTACAGAAACATAACATGTCACAAGTTTGCCCAATAAACTTATTTGGCCATAATACAATTTTATAAAGATAATTTTATATCTAAAATAGCCTTAAACTTGTTCCACAAATAAAACCATTTTTAACTGTTACTATATGCTAAACAAATTGGATATTCAGAAAGGCCTTGTTTCACTGAATCCAACGGTATAAAGTTTGCAAAAATCTAACGTGGCATTTGAAAGTTATTAGCATTTGAAGTTTGGATCTAAATCAGGTTTTAAATTCTGTTTTTAGTTTAAACCTTGCCACGCGTCGCGTTATTACTTGGCATCGTCGGTTCGCCGGATCACCCTCTGTGCGTTGGATCTAACTAACTTGCACGGCTCAGATCTGTCCATACCCTTCGTTAAGTGAAGTGTTTCACGCCAGAGGATTCAGATCCGACGGCTAAAAATCTCCTAACCATAATCGAGCGGCGCGCCCGGGTGACAAAGCGCGTCGATGGCGGTGCTTGGCGTTCTAGGTTGCCCGGGGAAGGAAGGAGATGCTTACCAGAACCGCAGGAGGCTGCTGATGCTCAAGGTAGCAATGGCTTGGGAAGGCGCACGGGTCGTCGGGATTCCTCGCCGAGTTCGCGAATCGTCACCAGTCGATCGTCGACGTTGGCAAGGTTCCTCGTCGCGCTAAGCCAAAATAGGGACACTGTCAGATGCGCAAGACGATGAGGATTCTATGCGTATCAGTCAGAGGGCAAGGGGCGGTGGCTACTTACGGAGGGAGGTCGCCGGAGTTCGTGCAGAAGATGGTGGCGGTCGGTCGTCGGCGTCGAAGCTATGGGTCATGCGAAGGCAAACGGAGAGTGTCAGAAGATGCTCAGAGGTTCACTGAACAAGATATCGTGAATGCGAGACCGAGGGGAACTCGAGGCTCACCGGAATTCGCCGGCGCAGTCGTCGGAGACGGCGGGGTTGCAGAGAGAAATGCGCGACTGGGGCGTTCAGTGCTTGGGGTTTGGGGGAAAAGAGAGAGGGGACAGAGGGGGTTTATATAGCCTAGTCAAGCGCGAGAATCACTCGGCCATTGATTCAAATTGACGCCGCGATTAACACATAGGAAACGGCCGCGTTGATTGGGGACGAACAGGTCGTGCGGGTGGAGACGACTGGCGTGGAGATGGCCCTTGCCGAGGTGCGCCAAGTGCGGTTAGTCTGCTTGTCGGTGGCTCAACGCGTGTGCTCGCTGCAGTGAGAAGAAAAGAAGATCCCGGTGGGCTTCTTGGCTTGATCGGTCTTGGGCTGATTCAGCCATGCCCTTTTCCATTGTTTAAGCCTTTTCTTTTTCTAATTTCATTTTCTGGTATGAATTTGATATGAATTTAAATCCTTTTGAATTTAATCTGCCTTGGGAATTTTTACAGGGTTTTGTGGATTCAATTTAACAGTCATATTATCTAAATGGTTACTTTGTAAGGCTTGGTCAAGCTTGGGTTTCAAAGTAATCAGAGGTTTGATCTAATTTGCAAATATTTGTAGAAGGATTTTGAAACATTTCCAAATTTGAAAACTTGGGTTTAAAAGTTTCACTTAATCTTTCCATCCATGGAGGCAAGCAAACAAGTATTTAAACTTTCAAATTTCAAAGGGTGATGGTCATTTGGGATAAATTGTCCACATGAAATCATAGATCCAACTTCTGTTTCTAGGTGATTTTTTTAAAGAAAACCCTAAATGGATAAATGATGCAAAGATGATATGAATGAGTTTTGAACTATGATTTTTGGGATGTTACAAATCTAACCCCCTTAAGATGAATCTCGCCCTCGAGATTCGGATTGGCTAGCAAATAGGTGAGGGTGGTCTTTCCGAAGATCATCTTCTCTTTCCCATGTTGCTTCCTCTTCGGAGTGATGGTTCCATTGTACTTTACAAAATTTGATAGTCTTGGTCCTGGTGACTCTTTCTGCGGTCTCTAAAATCTTGACAGGCTTTTCTTCATAAGTGAGATCACTTTCTAGTTGAACCTCTTCCAAAGGTATGGTATCCTTCAAAGAGGACTCTTCCATTTCGGGGTGACATTTCTTAAGCTGACTCACATGAAATACGTTATGGACTGCTGATAGAGATTCTGGCAATTCAACTTCATATGCAACTTCTCCTTTGCGACTTAGAATCTTGAATGGCCCAACATATCTTGGTGCCAACTTTCCTTTGACTCCAAATCTTTTCACTCCCCGGAGTGGTGATATCCTGAGATAAGCTCTATCCCCAACTTCGTAGGTGACTTCTCTACGCTTAGAATCCGCGTAACTTTTCTGTCGGGACTGTGCTATCTTCAACCTGTCTTTAACCAATTTGACTTTTTCTTCGGCATCTTTGATAAGATCCGGTCCAAATAAGTTCCTTTCGCCCACACCATTCCATAACAATGGGGTGGTACACTTCCTTCCGTAGAGTAATTCAAACGGTGCCATTCCAATACTAGATTGATGACTATTGTTGTAAGAAAACTCTGCGTAGGGTAAACTTTCATCCCAACTCGCTCCGTAATCTAAAGCACATGCTCTCAACATGTCTTCTAGAATTTGGTTGGTCCTCTCTGTTTGTCCATCTGTTTGAGGATGAAAGGCAGTACTGAATTCCAATCTCGTTCCTAAGGATTCATGAAGCTGTCTCCAGAAGTGAGAAGTGAACTGAGTTCCTCTATCTGACACAATACTCTTTGGCACACCGTGAAGGCATACGATTCTGTTCATGTATATTTTTGCTAACTTGGCACTTGTATAAGTTGTCTTCACGGGTATAAAATGAGCCACTTTAGTTAGGCGATCCACTACTACCCATATGGAATCATACCCTGACCTGGTCCTTGGTAATCCGGTAATGAAATCCATACCAATATTTTCCCATTTCCATTCAGGAATAGGAAGTGGTTGAAGCAAACCGCTTTGGTTTTGATGCTCTGCTTTGACTCTGCTACACACATCACACAAAGCAATATGTTCGGCGATGTCTCTTTTGAGATTGTTCCACCAAAATCTTTCTTTCATATCCATGTACATCTTGGTGTTTCCTGGGTGAATAGAATACGGAGAGTTGTGACCTTCTTGTAAGATCAGTTTCCGCAACTCTGGGTCTTGTGGAACACATATACGTTTCCCGTGCCATAAGGTTCCTTGTTCATCAATATGGAAACTCTTAGCCTTTCCTAGACTAATATTTTCCTTGATCTTTTCAATTTCCTTATCGATCTTCTGAGCTTCTTGGATCTTGTTCAAAAGAGTGGGTTTAACATCTAATGACATAAGATGTCCTTCTGGTACAATCTCCAATCTGAGTTCCTTGAATTGTTTACATAGATCTTCTGGCAATTCCCCTTTGGTAAGACCATTTACAAACGTCTTACGACTTAAAGCATCGGCTACCACATTTGCTTTACCGGGGTGGTATTGCAAATTCAAGTCATAATCCTTGATAAGTTCTAGCCATCTTCTTTGTCTCATGTTGATCTCCTTCTGGGTGAAGATATACTTCAAGCTCTTATGATCGGTGAATACTTCACACCGCTTACCTAAAAGGTAATGTCTCCATGTTTTGAGTGCATGGACGACAGAGGCTAACTCCAAATCATGAGTAGGATAGTTTATTTCATGAGTTTTGAGTTGTCTCGAAGCATAGGCTACGACTCTACCATCTTGCATAAGTACAGCACCCAAGCCTTGATGAGAAGCATCACAATACACTTGGAAATCCTTTTCCAAATCTGGTAGACATAGAACTGCTTTGTCACAAGTCTCTTCTTCAACTCTTGAAGTCGACTTCAACCTTGGTCAAACAAATTTCTTGTCCTTCTTTAGCAATTCTGTCATCGGCTTAGCAACTTTCGAGAAATTTTCAATGAACCTTCTATAGTAACCTGCTAAGCCAAGGAAACTACGAACTTCCTTCACATTCTTGGGTGATTCCCAATCTGTTACAGCTGAAACTTTTTCAGGATCAACTGCCACGCCATCCTTTGTCATAACATGACCAAGAAATCCAACTTTCTCTAACCAGAACTCACACTTGCTGAATTTGGCATAAAGTTTATGCTCTCTTAACTTTTCAAGTATCAAGCGCAAGTGTCTTTCATGTTCTTCCTTGCTCTTGGAGTAGACTAGGATATCGTCGATAAAAACGACAACGAACTTGTCAAGGAATTCCATGAACACTTTGTTCATCATATTCATGAAGTATGCTGGAGCGTTGGTTAAACCAAAAGGCATCACAGTGTACTCATACAATCCATACCTTGTGGTGAATGCTGTCTTAGGTATGTCTTGCTCTCTTATTTTAAGTTGAAAATAGCCTGACCGAAGATCAATCTTCGAGAATACACACGCTCCTTCTAACTGATCAAACAAGTCGTTGATTCTTGGCAAAGGATACTTGTTCTTGATGGTAACCTCGTTGAGAGAACGATAATCAATACATAATCTTTGTGTTCTATCCTTCTTCTCCACAAACAATACTGGGGCTCCCCAAGATGAAGAACTTGGTTGAATAAACCCTTTCTGCAACTGTTCTCCTAGCTGCTTCTTGAGTTCTTTTAGTTCTTCAACTGACATTTTGTACGGTCTCTTAGCTATTGGTCCAGAACCTGGTACCAAATCTATCAGAAACTCCACATCTCTATCCGGTGGCATTCCTGGTAACTCCTCCAGAAATACATCCGGATACTCACACACAATTGGCACAATGTCCATGCTAACCCCCTTAAGAGAATTCAGCTTACTTCCTTTGGATTCAAAGTTTGACTTAAATTTTATTCTTTTTCCTTCTGGGGTTGTGAGTGCAACAGTACGATTAACACAATCTAATACTCCTTCATACTTAGCCATCCAATCCATTCCCAAAATTACATCTAGTCCTTGGGAATCTAGGATTATCAGGCTTACTGGGAACTTATGCTTACCAAACTCTATGATAAGATCCCGGCATCCAAGGCTTGCTATCATGTCTCCCCCTGGAGAACTAACCTTTATTGGACACCCAATGTTTTCTGATGCAAACCCATTTCTATCAACAAATGCCTTCGATATGAATGAATGAGATGCACCAGTATCAAAGAGTACAAATGCTGAAATTGAATTGAGTCTGAACTTACCAGCCAGGGCATCAGGCTCCTCATAGACCTCCTCCACATTAATGTGGTTAACTTGTCCTTTCTGGAAAGGATTTGGCTTGTTAGGTCCTTCCACTTTCTTTTCAGGACACTCATTAGCATAATGCCCGAGCTTCTTGCATTTGAAGCACTCAACCTGACTGATGTCCTTTTTAACATGCTGACTTCCACTTCCACTACCATTTCCACTGTGGTGGCTCTTATGTCCACCCTTGTGGTTCTTGTACTTATCATTGTCATGACTACGGTGATGCTTGTTGTCATGACGGTTGTGGTTGTGGTGCTTGTTGAATTTCCCATGTTTATGGGATCCTGAGCTGCCACTGTCATCATAGTGAGATCGTTTGTGAGACGATCCCGAGCTGTGTTTTGAGTGTTTCCTCTTCCTACTCGACTTGCTTCATTTTACTTTCCAAAATAGCAGCCTTGTCACACAAAGACTGATAAGTTGGAACATATGCTACTGATAACTGTAGGTTCAGCTCATCATTCAAGCCTTCCAAGAACTTTTCCTTTCTCTTGGCATCAGTATCAACCTCATCGGGTGCATAGCGCCAGATTGTTGAATTCTTCTACGATTCGCCACATCGCGATGGCGCTGCTTCGAGTTGTGAAACTCCTCCTTTTCAGACTCATTATCCCGGATGAGATATGGTGCGAAACCCATCCTCAAATATGTCCCATGTCACTTCATCAATGGGAGTGGTGATTTGGAAGTTATCCCACCATGTGGCGGTGGTCCTTCCAAGATGTCTTGAATCGACTTTTTCAGCATCGGCAGCCCTTGTCACCAAGTCTTTGTTCACAGAACGTAACCAGTCATTGGCTGCCATGGGATCAGTTGTCCCCGAAAATTTTGCTGGCCTTAGTCGCAGAAATCTGGTAAGCATATCAAAACCCGGAGGGTTGTTGTTGTTGTTGTTGTTGTTGTTGTTGTTGTTGTTGTTGTTGTTATTATTGTTGTTGTTGGGGTTGTTGTTGTTGTTGTTGTTGTTCTGGTTCTGGATGAATGTTGTCATCATTTGCATAAGCTGTGTCTGAGCATTCATCATTTGTTGCATTTCCGGGGTGATGTTGTTGGGGTTGGGGTTTGCGCGACGGGGAGGCATCTGTGGTTTGTTCAAATAGATAAGAATGAGATACCCATAGATGTTTCATGCACAATACATCATAAGCAAACACATAACAGCAACATAAGAATAAAAGTTCAACAACCACATAACAAACTCATGAAGTAAAACACACAAGTGGCAAGCCATCCACATGTCGGATGGTCCAATAATAAGTTCGCAACAACAAGTATGAATACGAAAGTAAAAACGAGTAAACAAGTCTACTCGTCAGCATCTATCTCCTCCTCGACGAAGGTAAGACCCGCGTTCTCCATCGCGGTCTTGTTCTCCTCAATCATAGTGGTCAAAGAATCAACCTTGGTCTTGAGAGCCCTCTTCTGGGAGCGAAGTCTCTCAATAACCATCTGCTGCTGCTCAAGCTCAAAGTCCTTGGATTTCAGTTCCTCGGTCATGTCCCGGATCTTCTTGTTCCTATCCTGGACGCGTTTCTCTTGACTCTTGAACTTGCGGTCCTGGGCCTCGAACTTTGTATCCATTTCCTTGATCATCTCATCCTGCTGCGCAAAAAGCTTGTCCTTCTCGCGAAGCTACACCTGAAGCTCGTCATTACCTAGCATGACGTTCGTCCTGTCCGTATCTACGTGTCTGAGAAGAGTCTCTAAGTCCTGAAGATAAAGACGTATCGGCTCCGCAGTGCTCCTCGAGTCGTCCTCAAAGTCGATGGAATCCCCATCAACATCACGTCTTCCGAAGACGTGAAAGTGAGTACCCCTAACCTGTCGGGAGTGACGGCCTAACAGTCGTCTTATCAGGTCCTGCATGACTACCTCCATGCCTCTCTCCCTGTCATCGTGCATCAACTTGAAGATGATGGCCTCTATAGTAGGCTCAGTCTGGCGTCCTGGCTGGGTCACCTTGAAGCCCCAGAGGTCCTTCCTCTCGAACTTGGTGAGTGGGTACACCGTGATGGTAGGAAGAGGGAGATCAAGTAGAGTGGTAAGCTCAATGATACGGGGACCAAAACGAGTAACCCGAAACTCCTCAACAGTGCTGACGGCAACAAGCATCTATTTATAAGATTGAAAAGTTAGAACATTGCAATTCAAGGTAAATCAAGACTAACATTCATGCATATCCATGAAACAAAATCGTCACATAAGTCATGCATACATAAGTTCATTACATCACTCAAGGTCCAAACTTATTTAAAATATCCTTTGAAAATAAGGTGATAAGTGGTGGTCCAACTAACGAAGTGACCTTACAATCCAATCTCGCGGGATCTATTGTTAAACACAATGTTCCTAGAGGCAATCCACCAATCTTGCTCTCTTGACTCTATCACTAAGTCTATAACATCTCCTCTTATTTCTTGGTTGGTGTCTTCCAACTCTTGAGTAAGCTCCTTCTCTTTCTCTAAGTCCTTTTGGAGGTTGAGCATTCTGCACTTGACTCTAGCACTTAGTTCCTTGATAGTCCTCCAAGCTGCATCCCTGGCTGACTCAAAGAATGTGGTGTGCATGGTAGTGTTGGTGTACATGCAAAATCCCCTTTCTTTGTGGTTGTCTTCCTTGTTTTTGTACAAGTGAAGTTGCACCCACCAATACTCCACTCCTTCATCCATCACTGGAAAGCCCTTGTACACGGCTTCACCATGTGCATCCATTGCCTCCATGAGGTCCTTGAGAATATTGGGAAACTCAGTTTCACATTCCAAGGTCATGGTCATGAGTGGTCCCTTCTTCACGGCTTCGTTGATGGAATTCATCTACAAGGAAGTTGAAAGAGATTAGAAAAGTTTTACGAGAATAATAGACAAGTGTAGAAGTAGTTTGAAAAACTTTTTCCTTAGTGGTTTTCCAATCCTAGGGTCATAATCCTACAGGCAACACAGTGCTCTGATACCATCTGTTAGACCCCTCCTTTATAAAGGATAGGATCCCTGTGATTGCAATGCTAGTCCTTGGATCAATGCTAGCATCCACAGTTTAAGATGAAGTACACAGATACAAAGGTCGTTTATTACATTCATTCCAGAGATAAAAACATAGTCTTTTACAACTCAGGGCCATAGGCCTAATACAATAGTTTAAGGAATAAGTAAATAAACACAAGTCTTCATATTCATGTGCCACAGGCAATCATGTTGAGTGTAGACTTATGACTCCTATTCATCATCGGAGTAACCTGCAACATCACAAGTTACAGCCACAGAGGGTCAATACTTTGGAATAGTATTGGCAAGTGATACCTTAGTATATTTTAAGTGGACTACATTACTATATGCATTTTGGCTAGTGTAGCTTGGCTTGCTTTGCTTGAAAATAAACTTTTCCTATTAGTTGAAATCACTAAGTTTTTCTTTGTCAAAACATTCCCAAGGAAACCACCAATAGACATTGGGGTCCTTCACCCTTGTTCACCCACAAATTTTTACTTAGAAGTTGGAGTGATGAGATTCTTGTAGCTTCCATGTCTTGATGCTCAAAAATGTCCATTTCCTTGGACAAGGCTAAGTACTTAGATTTTCCATCTGCAGAGGTTGTGCACTTTTCCCACCTGACTTGGTTTCCCAAGACAGGACCTTTCAGAAGCCTTTCCTTAGTCAAATGGACGCTCCATCCTATCATCCCATCTACCACCAACTGTCCAAATGACTAAGTTCTAGCTACCTATATGATCAAGGCAGAGCCCATATTGCCAAGTGGTTGCACTGCAAGCTTTCTCAACACTTGGCCTCCAAATCCCTTTGTGTCTGGGTGGCATACCACAAGTGAGATACACAACCCAAGTCCATGGCCTTGTGTAACCACTCAACATAACCCAATCTTTCCATTCCACCCAGGAGGTTCATTTGTCTTAGTTGTTTTTATTAAGAAAATATAAGTCTCTTGACTTAGAATATTTTTATCATAAACTATATAGATGTTCACCACCCTTGTTTGCTATAAGCTAGGCTAGGCAAAATATGGTAACCTAACTTAGGAAAACTTCCCTAGCAATTCTACTATTCCACTCTACTTAGGATTTCCCATCTTAGCACTAAGCAAAAATATCATGCAATACTTTAGCAAAAATAACTAATGCTAGTAAAAAACTTAGGATAGGAATGTTCATGAAAATATCACTTGCCTTGGTAGTGTGGAGAGTAGCACTCTTCACAATCACAATCACTAGCAAAATCTACACAAGAAATCAAAGCATACAATTACACACAATTAAATACAACCAAAAATAATATGAATGCATGCATGCAAGAATTTACCAAGTGTTAAATTTTGAAAATTCTACCAAGTGTGTTCATGACTACAGAAACATAACACGTCACAAGTTTTCCCAATAAACTTATTTGGCCATAATACAATTTTATAAAGATAATTTTATATCTAAAATAGCCTTAAACTTGTTCCACAAATAAAACCATTTTTAACTGTTACTATATGCTAAACAAATTGGATATTCAGAAAGGCCTTGTTTCACTGAATCCAACGGTATAAAGTTTGCAAAAATCTAACGTGGCATTTGAAAGTTATGAGCATTTGAAGTTTGGATCTAAATCAGGTTTTAAATTCTGTTTTTAGTTTAAACCTTGCCACGTGTCGCGTTATTACTGGCGCGTACCGGTTCGCGCCGGATCACCCTCCTGTGCCGTTGGATCTAACTAACGCTGCACGGCTCAGATCTGTCCATACCCCTTCGTTAAGTGAAGTGTTTCTACGCGTAGGATTCAGATCTGACGGCTAAAAATCTCCTAACCATAATCGAGCGGCGCTACCGGCGGTGACAAAGCGGCGTCGGTCGGTGGCGGCGTTCTAGGTCGCCTGAAGGAAGGAGATGCTTACGAACCGCAGGAGGCTGATGCTCAAGGTAGCAATGGCTTGGGAAGGGGCGCACGAGGTCGTCGGGGATTCCTCGCCGGAGTTCGCGAATGCGTCAGCCACGGTCAGTCGTCGTCGTTGGCGAGGTTCCTCGTCGCGCTAAGCCAAAATAGGGACACATCGCCGATGCGCAAGACGATGAGGATTCTATGCGTATCGTCCGGAGGGCAAGGCGGTGGCTACTTACGGAGGAGGTCCGGAGTTCGTGCGAGAAGGTGGCGGTCCAGTCGTCGACGTTGCCGAAGCTATGGGTCATGCGAAGGCAAACGGAGAGTGTCAGAAGATGCTCAGAGGTTCACTGAACAAGATAGCGTGAATGCGAGACCGAGGGGAACTCGAGGCTCACCGGAATTCGCCGGCGCAGTCATCGGAGACGGCGGGGTTGCAGAGAGAAATGCGCGCAGCCTGGGGGCGTTCAGTGCTTGGGTTTTTGGGGAAAAGAGAGAGGGGACAGAGGGGGTTTTTATAGCCTGGTCAAGCGCGAGAATCACTCGGCCATTGATTCGAATTGACGCCGCGATTAACACAGTGAAACCGCGTTGATTAGGGACGAACAGGTCGCGGTGGAGACGACGCTGGCGTGGAGATGGCCCGCTTGTCGTGAGGTGCGCGGCGTGGTGGGGTCTGCTTGTCGTGGCTCAACGCGTGTGCTTTCGCGTGAGAAGAAAAGAAGATCCCGTGGGCTTGTTTGGCTTGATCACCGCTTGGGCGATTCTGGCCATGCCTTTTCCATTGTTTAAGCCTTTTCTTTTCTAATTTCATTTTCTGGTATGAATTTGATATGAATTTAAATCCTTTTGAATTTAATCTGCCTTGGGAATTTTACAGGTTTTGTGGATTCAATTTAACAGTCATATTATCTAAATGGTTACTTTGTAAGGCTTGGTCAAGCTTGGGTTTCAAAGTAATCAGAGGTTTGATCTAATTTGCAAATATTTGTAGAAGGATTTTGAAACATTTCCAAATTTGAAAACTTGGGTTTAAAAGTTTCACTTAATCTTTCCATCCATGGAGGCAAGCAAACAAGTATTTAAACTTTCAAATTTCAAAGGGTGATGGTCATTTGGGATAAATTGTCCACATGAAATCATAGATCCAACTTCTGTTTCTAGGTGATTTTTTTTTTAAGAAAACCCTAAATGGATAAATGATGCAAAGATGATATGAATGAGTTTTGAACTATGATTTTTGGGATGTTACAGAATAGAAACTTTATATATATGTATAATGATTCTATACCATTCTTTGATGCATGAAATATAAAGGCACTGATATGGTGATTATTACTCCCATTAATTTGGAAAATAGCAATGTATGTCATAAACAAAGAAGTTTAGGGTTTTGAATTATGAGTATTACCCTTGGCTTTAGGTTTTTGTATAAGCTTAGGTTCCTTTTAAGAGTTAAGATTTAATGGTTGAGCATATTGCCTTATGTATATAGTATTTGATGAAATCTTCCTTTTTAATAGGAAGTTGTAATTAGAGTGTTTTATAGAAGTGAGTATACTTAAGCACATATAGTTAGGATGTTTGGAATTAACAGAGATGTGCTTATGTAGTTTTCTATAGGAAAATATTTCTATAAAGTGTTATAGACATCAGATGATGGATCAATGGTATAAGATGGATATTATGTTTGAGTTGAGATTTAGAGTTGATTGCTTACCAAGATTACATAGGAAAATGATTTATAACATATAACTATATTTCACAATCTTGGATCTCTAATTAAGGAATTCCTTTCCTAGATATAATACCTCTTTCTATCCATCACCATGGTTTGTTTGATGGACTTACTTATTAAAATCTTATTATTCAATATATCATTCTTCTAACTTATGGATGAATTCAATGAGTTTGATACAAAGGCACTTCATAGCTTTCTCATATCCTTGCTTGGTTGTATTTACTATTCTACTGTTGATAATCTTCCATCCAACCAGTAATTCCTTCAAACTCTACTCCCAAACTTCCTTAATCCTCCATCACTAATCTTTCTCTAAAGTAAACTATCCTTAAGGATGAATAACACCAATTTTATGACTCTATGCTACACTAGCTTTAGTTGAATAACACCATGTTATAAGTACTTAACCCTCATGACTTACACTTCAATCCCTGAATTATATTTATGTGGTTTGCAAAGACTTCTCTAGGATCACTTATCTTTACTAAGGTTCCAATCATGTTCTACCCACCAGTATTACCTATACTAAATATAAGCATTCCATGTTGGTGGCCAAAACATTACCATTATAATACTTTAATCATTTATTACTGAAGTTTTTATTTGGCTAAGCAGGGCTTTATCAATCCTATCTTTTAATGTCTGGAAATTAGCTTCTTAGTATCTTATATTGGATTAAGGTTATTAATGGACTATGCCTTCATTAGAAGATTTGAGTAGATGTTCTGATAAGATAAAATAATAGATCAAAGACTAATAGTTAAAGAAGTTGTGAATCAATGGAAATTATCCAACATTGATGAACAACAGATATTGAGATAAGTTCCATAAAGATTGTGTAGAAAGAAAGAAAGATATATATATATATATAGTGGATGATCTTAACTTAATCTCTTTCCAACTCCAACTCATCAAAAGAGTTTTTAAGGTTAGGTGTTACTATGATACTCAGAATGTATGCAGATGGAATTTAAGATATAGTGGTTGTTGGAGATATGCCCTAGAGGCAATAATAAATATAGTTATTATTATATCTTTGTGTTTATGATAAATGTTTACATTCATGCTATAATAGTATTAACAAGGAAACATTAATACTTGTGTGATTTGTAAACTTAAATTGAAGTCCCTAGTAAAGCCTCTATATAATACTAGCTTGTTGGTTAATAAATGATTGTGGTTTCCATATCATGAACATTGAGATGTTATTAACAACAAGATCATATCGTTAGGAGAATGATATGGTGGACATACTCCTATAGATAAGCGTAGTATAAATATCAAGTCATTTTAATAGTTCAATTGCTATATGCTTTCTGATACATAGTAACCTAATTCCTTCGACCATGAGATCATGCATATCACCTTTATCAGATGGATGCTTTGATGACATCAAACACCACACCGTAACTGGGTGGCTATAAAGGTGGCATTGAGTGTTCGGAAAGTATTGGTTGAGACACATGGATCAAGAGTGGGATTTGTCCATCCATATGACGGATAGATATACTCTGGGCCCTCTCGGTGAAATGTCATCCAATTATCTTGCAAGCATGTGACTGGCTCACAAGGGATCACATATCACGGGAACGAGAAAAGAGTACTTATCAGTAACGAGGTTGAACTAGGTATGCAGAGATACCGACGATCATAACCTCGGATAAGTAAACTATCGTGAGACAAAGGGAAATTGGTATCGTATGTAAGTGGTTCATTCGATCGCAAAGTAATCGTAGAAATATGTGGGAGCCATATGAATTTCCAGATTCCTCTATTGGTTATTGTTCGGAGAAGTGTCTCGATCATGTCCGCATAATTCACGAACCATAGGGAGACACACTTAAGGATTCGACGTTGTTTGAGTAGTTATGGAATGATGAGAAAGAGACCGAATGTTGTTCAGAGCCTCGGGTGGGATCCGGGATATCACGAGGAGATCCGGAATGGTCCGGAGAATAAGATTCATATAAGGAAAGTCCTATTTCGGAGTTGGGGAGGAGTTCCTCCCCTCCACCGCCGGCCCCCTTGGGAAACCGAGTTGGGGAGGGAATCCCTCCCCTTGGCTGGCGCCTCCCACCTATAAAGGGAGGGGCAGGGTTGCCCCTCCTAGCACACAAGATCCCCACCTCTAAACCCTAGCCGCCGCCACCCTCCATAGCCGCCGCCCCCTAGGGTTTCTCCCCTAGCCGCTGACTTGGGCACCTCCAAGCCCTAGCCACCGGCCCTAGCACCTCTTCCTCGGTGTGTATAAACCCTAGATCGCCGAGGGCTCTCTCATAGTCCACCATACTCGCTCCGGCTTAAGGCGAAGCCCTGCGAGATCTCCCCTCTACTTCCGGTACCACGCCGTTGTGCTGCCAGAATCGCGAGGAGAGTGCTACTGTAGGGGTTCGTAGCATGGAAAACAAAAATTTTCTATCGCATACAAACAAACAAGCCAAGATCTATCTACTAGATTGTAGCAACGAGTCGTTTGGAATAACTTACCCTCGAAGATTCCAAAGCGGTTAACGAGAGCAGATTCTCGTGGGTGATGTAGTCGTACTCTTTCCGATCTCAAGATCGCGTAGACGATCCTTCCGGCGCCACGTTCTGGCAGCGCTCATGATCGGTCACACGTTCGGTACTTCGACGAAGACCTTCCTCTCCTTGTTCCAGCAGGCGGAGGTTGTAGCACTCTCCTCGTGATTCCTAAAGACAACGGCGTGGTACCGGAAGTAGAGGAAATCCTGAGGCTTCGCCTTAAGCGCAAGTGCAGTATGGTGGAGCTTATGAGAGAGGCTATTAGTGGTCTAGTAATTAGACACACCAATTAGGAGGCTCTAAACCAATTAGAAGGCACTAAACCATGAGCTAAAGCAATTAGAAGCTCTAAACCAAAACGGCTCTAAACCGGAGGTAGAAGATAGGAACTTGTGTGTCTCAAGGAGGAGCCCTGCCTCCTTTTATGGGTGGAGGGGCCTTGGCCAGAGGGAGGAGTCCCTCCCCAACTCGGCCTAGGGCTTGGCGCCGGAGGAGTGGGACTCCTCCTCCAAGTTGGTTCCAACTCCTCTTGCTTGTTTCCCACGCTTCGCTTCCCACGTTCTGTTTAGCCGTTTGACTTTCAAACTGCAATTTGACTTTCATGTTTTGGAACAAGAACACTTAGTACATGATGCAATCATTCAATGACACACTCATGTACCCTCCCCGGAGTGCGGACAATCCGGAACCTTCTAGAACATTCCCGATGAAACACCGGAATCATTCACGAACTCAAACGGACTTTCCTTATATGAATCTTATTCTCGGACCATTCCGGATCACCTCGTGATATCCGGATCCCATCCGAGACTCGAACAACATTCGGTCTCTTTCTCATAATACCATAACTACTCAAACAACGTCGAATCCTTAAGTGTGTCTCCCTACGGTTCGTGAATTATGCGACATGATCGAGACACTTCTCGAACAATAACCAATAGAGGAACTGGAAATTCATATGGCTCACATATTTCTACGATTACTTTGCGATCGAATGAACCACTTACATACGATACCAATTTCCCTTTGTCTCACGATATGTTACTTATCCGAGGTTATGATCGTCGGTATCTCCGCATACCTAGTTCAACCTCGTTTCGATAAGTACTCTTTCTCGTTCCTTGATATGTGATCCCTTGACCAAGTCACATGCTTGCAAGCTAATTGGATGACATTCCACCGAGAGGGCCGAGTATATCTATCCGTCATATGGATGGACAAATCCCTCTTGATCCATGTGTTTCAACCAATACTTTCCGAACACTCAATGCCACCTTTATAGCCACCCGATTACGGTGTGGTGTTTGATGTCATCAAAGCATCCATCCGTAAAGGTGATATGCATGATCTCATGGTCGAAGGAATTAGGTAACTATGTATCCGCAAGCATATAGCAATTGAACTATTGAAATGACTTGATCTTTATGCTACGCTTATCTATAGGAGTATGTCCACCATATCATTCTCCTAATGATATGATCCTGTTGTTAATAACATCTCTATGTTCATGATCAGGAAACCATGATCATATATTAACCAACAAGCTAGTTTAACAAGAGGCTTTACTAGGGACTCTTATTTTAGTTTACAAATCACACTAGTATTAATGTTTCCGGTTAATACAATTTTAGCATGGTATGTAAACATTTATCATAAGTGTGAAGATATGATAATAACCACTTTATTATTGCCTCTTGGGCATATCTCCAACAGCTACAACCTCCGCTGCCTGCTGGAACAAGGGAGAGGAAGGTCTTCGTAGAGTACCGAACGTGTGACCGATCATGAGCGCCGAACGCCCCGGAAGGATCGTCTATGCGATCTTGAGATCGGGAAGAGTGCGACTACATCACCCACGAATCCGCTCGTTAAACACTTTGGAATCTTCGAGGGTGAGTTATTCCATCGACTCGTTGCTACAATCTAGTAGATAGATCTTGGCTTGTTTGTTTGTATGCGGTAGGAAATTTTTGTTTTCCATGCTACGAAACACTACAGTGGTATCAGAGCCGTGTCTATATGTAGATCTGTTGCACGAGTAGAACACAATGGTCATTGTGGGCGTTGATGCTTTTATTGTCGATTGCTTCTTGTGTACTTTGCATCTTGCGGGATGTTGGGATGAAGCGGCCCGGGCTAACCTTACATGACATCGTTCATGAGACTTGCTCCACGCTTGACATGCAAGTTGTATTGCATAAGTGGCTTTGCGGGTGCCTGTTTCTCCTAGCATAGTTAAGATCCAATTTACAACGGGTGATTGACAATACTAGTATCAATGTTGTGGTTCTTGTTCGTAAGTTAGAACAACACTTATTGAAAGCCCCAAACCACATAAAACATGCAAAGAAAGTAGAGGCGTCTAACTTTGTTTTGTAGGGGTGTGCAGTGATGTGATATGGCCATGATTGTGATTATATTTGATGTATGCAATGTTCCTTATTGTAAGTTGGCAACCGGCAGGAGCCATATGGTTGTCTTTAATTTATGTTAGGACACGCGTGTCTATTCAAAGTAGTTGTAATAGTTGAAGCCGGTGGACAACAACCATGGAGAAGCGTCAATGACCTTGATGCAATGCCGGTGATGATGGAGATCATGTTCGTGCTTGAAGATGGAGATCGGAAGCACAAAGAAGAAAGGCCATATCATATCACATATTATGAATTGCATGTGATGTTAATCCTTTATGCATCTTGTATTTCTTAGTTAACGACGGTAGCATTATAAGATAATCCCTCATGCACATGAATTTCAAGTCATAAAGTGTTCACCCTTAGTTAGCACCGTTGCTAAAGCTTGTTGTTTCGAAGCACCACGTGATGATCGGGTGTGTTAGATTCCGCAAGTGTATACAACGTGAGCAAGCCAGATTTGCTCATGCGAAGCTAAGGTTTGATCTTGTGAGCCTAGCATGTACTGGACATGGTCTCGAACACGGATCACCGAAAGGTAAATCATGAATCATATAGTAGATATGATGAACATGTCGATTGTTCGCCATTGAAACTATATCAACTCTCGTGATGATCGGTGTTGATGTGGTGGATTTGGTTCGTGTGATCACTAAAACAATGTGAGGGATATTGTTTTGTGGGAGTTCACCTAGATTAATTTAACTATTAATTAGAACTCAATTTGTCATAAACTTAGTCTAAACTATTGCAAATATGTTGTAGATCAATGGCGGCCCTACCATCAATTTTAATGCATTCCTAGAGAAAGAAAAGTTGAAAAACAATGGAAGCAACTTCATGGATTGGTTCCGAATTTGAGGATTGTCCTCACGGTGGTAATTTGACCTATGTCTTTGAATGCATTGGTGACCGCTTTGCGGTGATCTTTGCCGAAGTAAAGAATGTTTACCTCGCTCGGAAGACTCAAGACTCCACAAGTGTGCTATCTTGTATGGTTTAGAATCGAGCTTGTAAAAGGTTTGAGAATTCAGACCCACATGATATTGTCCATGATCTCAAATTGATCTTTGAGAATCACGCGGAAATTGAGAGCTATGAGGCTTCTGAAAAGTTCTTTAACTGCAAGATGGAAGAGGGCAGCTCCGTCAGTGAGCATGTGCTTAAGATGTCTGGGAACGCAAACAAACTTCAAAGCTTGGGTATAGTGATTCCTAATGCTTTGGGGATTTACCGTGTCCTCCAATCACTACCACCAAGTTACAAGAACTTTGTGATGAACTATAATATGCAAAACATGAACAAGCAGTTGCCAGAACTGTTTGCTATGTTAAAGTCTGCAGAAGTGGAGATCAAGAAAGAGCACCAAGTGTTGTTGGTCAATAAGACCACCAAATTCAAGAAAGGCAAGTCTAAGCAGAAGGGACACTTCAAGAAGGGTGGTAAGAAAGTTACCACGCCGGCAAAGAAGACCAAGGCTGGACCTAAGCCTGATAATGAGTGCTTTTACTGCAAGGGAGAAGGTCACTGGAAGCGGAATTGCCCAAAGTACTTGGCGGATTTGAAGAATGGCAACATCAAGAAGAAAGGTATATCTGATATACATGTTATTGATGTGTATCTCACTAGTACTCGTAGTAGTGCCTGGGTATTTGATACTGGTTCGGTTGCTCATATTTGTAACTCGAAACAGGTGCTGCAGAATAAACGGAAGCTAGCGAAGAACGAGGTGACGATGCGCGTGGGAAACGGATCAAAGGTTGATGTGATCGCGGTCGGCACGCTACCCCTTCATCTACCATCGGGATTAGTTTTATACTTAAATAATTGTTATTTGGTGCCTGCGTTAAGCATGAACATTATATCGGGATCTTGTTTATTGCGAGACGGTTACTTGTTTAAATCCGAGAATAATGGTTGTTCGATTTATATGAGTAATATGTTTTATGCACATGCACCTTTGATAGTGTTGGAGATATGCCCTAGAGGCAATAATAAATGTAGTTATTATTATATCTTTGTGTTTATGATAAATGTTTACATTCATGCTATAATAGTGTTAACAAGGAAACATTGATACTTGTGTAATTTGTAAACTTAATTTGAAGTCCCTAGTATAGCCTCTATACATCACTAGCTTGTTGGTTGATAAATGATTGTGGTTTCCCTATCATGAACATTGAGATGTTATCAACAACAATATCATATCATTAGGATAATGATATGGTGGACATACTCCTATAGATAAGCGTAGCATAAAGATCAAGTCATTTTAATAGTTCAATTGCTATATGCTTTCTGATACATAGTAACCTAATTCCTTCGACCATGAGATCATGCATATCACCTTTACCGGATGGATGCTTTGATGACATCAAACACCACAACGTAACTTGGTGGCTATAAAGGTGGCATTGAGTGTTCGGAAAGTATTGGTTGATACACATGGATCAAGAGTGGGATTTGTCCATCCATATGACGGATAGATATACTCTGGGCCCTCTCGGTGGAATGTCATCCAATTAGCGTGCAAGCATGTGACTGGCTCACAAGGGATCACATATCACGGGAACGAGAAAAGGGTACTTATCGGTAACGAGGTTGAACTAGGTATGCAGAGATACCGACGATCATAACCTCAGATAAGTAAACTATCGTGAGACAAAGGGAAATTGGTATCGTATGTAAGTGGTTCATTCGATTGCAAAGTAATCGTAGAAATATGTGGGAGCCATATGAATTTCCAGATTCCTCTATTGGTTATTGTTCGGAGAAGTGTCTCGATAATGTCCGCATAATTCACGAACCGTAGGGAGACACACTTAAGGATTCGACGTTGTTTGAGTAGTTATGGTATGATGAGAAAGAGACCAAATGTTGTTCGGAGTCTCGGATGGGATCCGGGATATCACGAGGAGATCCGGAATGGTCCGGAGAATAATATTCATATAAGGAAAGTCCCGTTTCGGAGTTGGGGAATGATTCCGGTGTTTTCATCGGGAATGTTCTAGAAGGTTCCAGAATATCCGGCACTCCGGAGGGGAAGGGGTACATGAATGTGTCATTGCAAGTTGGAAGGATTGCATCATGTACTAAGTGTCTTCCCTGTCCAAAATAAAGGGTTTATTCAAATCCTAAATTGAAAAGTCAAACGGCTAGTTTGAAAGTCAAACGACAAGTTTTGGAAAGAGGAGGAGGAGGTTGAAACCGAGTTGGGGAGGGAGTCCCTCCTCCCCAAGCCGGCGCACCACCCAAGCCGAGTTGGGGAGGGACTCCCCTCCCCTGGCGCGCCCCTGCACCTATATAAGGAGGCGGGGCTCCTCCTAGCACACACAAGTACCTCTCCTCAAACCCTAGCTTGGCCCTACCACCATAGCCACGCCGCCTAGGGTTTAGCCTAAGCCGACTTGGGGTCCCGGAACCCTAGCCCGGCTCTAGCACCTCCTCCTTGGTGTGTATAAACCCTAGAGCACCGAGGAGCTCTCATACTCCACCATACTCGCTCGGCTTAAGGCGAAGCCTGCGAGATCTCCCTCTACTTAGGTACCATGCCGTTGTCTTTGCGAATCGCGAGGAGAGTGCTACAACCTCCATTTCTTTGGAACAAGGGAGAGGAAGGTCTTCGTCAATCCGAACGTGTGACCGATGCTGGAGCGCTGCTTACGCATGGCCGGAAGGATCGTCTCACGCGATCTTGAGATCGGGAAGAGTCGACTACATCACCCACGAGAATCCGCTCGTTAAACACTTTGGAATCTTCGAGGGTAAGTTATTCCATCGACTCGTTGCTACAATCTAGTAGATAGATCTTGGCTTGTTTGTTTGTATGCGGTAGAAAATTTTTGTTTTCCATGCTACGAAACCCTGATGGTATCGAGCCGTGTCTATATGTAGATCTGTTGCAGTAGAACACAATGGTCATTGTGGGCGTTGATGCTTTTATTGTCGATTGCTTCTTGTGTACTTTGCATCTTGCGGTATGTTGGGATGAAGCGGCCCGGGCTAACCTTACATGACATCGTTCATGAGACTTGCTCCACGCTTGACATGCAACTTGTATTGCATAAGTGGCTTTGCGGTTGCCTGTTTCTCCTAGCATAGTTAAGATCCAATTTACAACGGGTGATTAACAATACTAGTATCAATGTTGTGGTTCTTGTTCGTAAGTTAGAACGACACTTATTGAAAGCCCCAAACCACGAAAACATGCAAAGAAAGTAGAGCCGTCTAACTTTGTTTTGCAGGGGTGTGCTGTGATGTGATATGGCCATGATTGTGATTATATTTGATGTATGCAATGTTCCTTATTGTAAGTTGGCAACCGGCAGGAGCCATATGGTTGTCTTTAATTTATGTTAAGACCCGCGTGTCTATTCAAAGTAGTTGTAATAGTTGAAGTCGGTGGACGACAACCATGGAGAAGCGTCATTGACCTTGATGCAATGCCGGTGATGATGGAGATCATGTTCGTGCTTGAAGATGGAGATCGGAAGCACAAAGAAGAAAGGCCATATCATATCACATATTATGAATTGCATGTGATGTTAATCCTTTATGCATCTTGTATTGCTTAGTAGACGACGGTAGCATTATAAGATGATCCCTCATGCACATGAATTTCAAGTCATAAAGTGTTCACCCTTAGTTAGCACCGTTGCTAAAGCTTGTTGTTTCGAAGCACCATGTGATGATCGGGTGTGTTAGATTCTGCAAGTGTATACAACGTGAGCAAGCCAGATTTGCTCATGCGGAAACTAAGGTTTGATCTTGACGAGCCTAGCATGTACAGACATGGTCTCGGAACACGGATCACCGAAAGGTAAAGCATGAATCATATAGTAGATATGATGAACATGACGATTGTTCGCCATTGAAACTATATCAACTCTCGTGATGATCGGTGTTGATGTAGTGGATTTGGTTCGTGTGATCACTAAAACAATGTGAGGGATGTTGTTTTGAGTGGGAGTTCACCTAGATTAACTTTATTATTAATTTGAAATCAATTTGTCATAAACTTAGTCTAAACTATTGAAAATATGTTGTAGATCAATGGAAGCCCCTACCATCAATTTTAATGCGTTCCTAGAGAAAGAAAAGTTGAAAAACAATGGAAGCAACTTCACGGATTGGTTCCGCAATTTGAGGATTGTCCTCACAGCTGGTAATTTGACCTATGTCTTTGGATGCACATTGGGTGACCCACACGGTGATGCTTCCGATGAAGTAAAGAATGTTTACCTCGCTCGGAAGAATCAGTACTCCGTAGTTTAGTGTGCTATCTTGTATGGTTTGGAATCGGAGCTTCAGAAAAGGTTTGATAATTCAGACCCATATGATATTGCCGAGGATCTCAAATTGATTTTTGAGACTCATGCGGCAATTGAAAGTTATGAGGCTTCTGAAAAGTTCTTTAACTACAAGATGGAAGAGGGCAGCTCCGTCAGTGAGCATGTGCTTAAGATGTCTGGGCACGCAAACAAACTTCAAAGCTTGGGTATAGTGATTCCTAATGCTTTGGGGATTTACCGTGTCCTCCAATCACTACCACCAAGTTACAAGAACTTTGTGATGAACTACAACATGCAGAACATGAACAAGCGTTGCGAACTGTTTGCTATGTTAAAGTCTGCGAAGTGGAGATCAAGAAAGAGCACCAAGTGTTGTTGGTCAATAAGACCACCAAATTCAAGAAAGGCAAGTCTAAGCGAAGGGACACTTCAAGAAGGGTGGTAAGAAAGTTACCACGCAAGCAAAGAAGACCAAGGCTGGACCTAAGCACGATAATGAGTGCTTTTTGCAAGGAGAAGGTCCTTTGAGCGGAATTGCCCAAAGTACTTGGCGGATTTGAAGAATGGCAACATCAAGAAGAAAGGTATATCGATATACATGTTATTGATGTGTATCTCACTAGTACCGTAGTAGTGCACGGGTATTTGATCTTGGTTCGGTTGCTCATATTTGTAACTCGAAGCAGGTCTGCGAGAATAAGCGGAAGCTAGCGAAGAACGAGGTGACGATGCGGCGTGGAAGCGGATCAAAGGTTGATGTGATCGCGGTCGACGCTACCTTCATCTACCATCGGGATTAGTTTTATACTTAAATAATTGTTATTTGGTGCTGCGTTGAGCATGAACATTATATCGGGATCTTGTTTATTGCGAGACGGTTACTTGTTTAAGTCCGAGAATAATGGTTGTTCGATTTATATGAGTAATATGTTTTATGCACATGCACCTTTGATAGATGGTCTATTCTTATTGAATCTCGATAGTGGAAATACACATATCAACAACATTGAGGCTAAACGTTTGAAATCAAGCGATAATTCGACCTATATGTGGCAATCTGCCTTGGTCACATTGAGTGAAACGATGAAGAAACTCCATTCCGATGGACTTCTTGAATCACTTGATTTTGAATCACTTGAAAGATGCGAAGCATGTCTGATGGGTAAAATGACTAAGACTCCATTTTCTGGTATGATGGAGCGAGCTACGGACTTATTAGAAATCATACATACCGATGTGTGTGGTCCAATGAGTGTAGCATCGCGCGGTGGTTATCGTTATGTTCTTACCTTCACGGATGATTTGAGTAGATATGGGTATATCTATTTCATGAAACATAAGTCCGAAACTTTCGAGAAGTTTAAGGAGTTTCAAAGTGAGGTAGAGAATCAACGTAACAAGAAGATTAAATTTCTACGTTCTGATCGTGGAGGTGAATATCTAAGTTACGAGTTTGGCGAGCATTTGAAGAAATGCGGAATACTTTCACAATTGACACCGCCGGGAACACCACAACGTAATGGTGTGTCTGAACGTCGTAATCGAACTCTCTTAGATATGGTTCGTTCTATGATGCCACTTACAGATTTACCGCTATCATTTTGGGGTTATGCATTAGAAACAGCCGCATTCACTTTAAATAGGGCACCGTCTAAATCCGTTGAAACGACACCGTATGAATTATGGTTTGGGAAGAAACCTAGATTGTCGTTCCTTAAAGTTTGGGGATGCGAAGCCTATGTAAAGAAGTTACAGCCGGACAAGCTTAAACCCAAAGCGGAAAAATGCGTCTTCATAGGATACCCAAAGGAAACTATTGGGTATACCTTCTATCATAGATCCGAAGGCAAAATCTTCGTTGCCAAGAATGGATCCTTTCTAGAGAAGGAATTTCTCTCGAAAGAAGTGACTGGAAGGAAAGTAGAACTCGACGAGGTTGTCGAACCTTCTCTCAAAATTGCGAGTAGCGCAGCGCCGGAAGAAGTTCCTGTGGTGCCTGCACCAATTAGAGAGGAAGCTAATGATGGTGATCATGAAACTTCGGTTGAAGTTGCTACAGAGCCTCGGAGGTCAACGAGAACTCGCGTCACCTCCATTGGTATGATCCCGTTATGAGTGTCATGTTGGTGGACAACACCGATGACCCTGAGACATATGAGGAAGCAATGATGAGCCCAGATTCCAATAAATGGCAAGAAGCCACGAAATCCGAGATTGGATCCATGTACGAAAACCAAGTATGGACTTTGGTGGACTTACCGGATGGCCGGAAGGCTGTCGAGAACTAATGGATCTTCAAGAAGAAAACATATGCTGATGGTAATGTTACTGTCTATAAAGCTCGACTTGTCACAAAAGGGTTTCGACAAATTCAAGGAGTTGACTACGATGAGACTTTCTCACCAGTAGCAAAGCTAAAGTCTGTGAGGATTATGTTAGCAATCGCTGCATATTATGATTATGAGATATGGCAGATGGATGTCAAAACAGCATTCCTCAATGGAGATATTGATGAAGAGTTGTATATGATGCAACCCAAAGGTTTTGTCGATCCTAAAGATGCTAACAAGGTATGCAAACTTCAACGGTCCATTTATGGATTGAAGCAAGCATCACGAAGTTGGAATCAACGTTTTGATAAGGTGATCAAAAGTTTTGGTTTTATGCAAACTTATGGAGAAGCTTGTATTTACAAGAAAGTGAGTGGAGCTCAGAGCATTCTTAATACTATATGTGGATGACATATTGTTGATTGGGAATGATGTGGACCTTCTTAATAGTGTCAAGGAATATTTGAATAATAGTTTTTCAATGAAGGATCTTGAAGCTTACATATTAGGCAAAAAGATTTACAGAGATAGATCGAAACGCCAAATATCATTGTCACAGAGTACATATTTGGACAAAGTTCTAAAGAGGTTTGGAATGGAAGATAGCAAGAAAGGGTTCTTGCCCATGTTGCCCAATACGACCTTGAGTAAAACTCAAAGTCCGACATCGGCAGAAGATAGAGAAAGGATGAGTAAGACTCCCTATGCCTTAGCCATAGGATCTCTAATGTATGCCATGCTATGTACTAGACCCGACATTGCATATGCTGTTAGTTTAACTAGCAGATATCAAAGTGATCCAGGAGTGGATCATTGGACAGCGGTCAAACACATCCTTAAGTACTTGAGAAGAACTAAGGATATGGTTCTTTCTTATGGAGGTGACGAACAACTCGTTGTTAATGGTTACACTGATGCTAGTTGGAACACCGATCCGGATGATTCTAAATCACAATCTGGATACGTATTTATTTTGAATGGTGCAGCAGTTAGCTGGAGGAGTGCAAAGCAAAGCGTTGTGGAGAGATCTTCAACTGAATCGGAATACATGGCTGCTTCGGAGGCTTCGCAAGAAGAAATATGGATGAAAGAGTTCATTACGGAGCTGGGTGTGGTTCCTAGTGCGTGGAACCCAATGTCTATCTACTGTGGTAACATGAGCGCCATAGCCAATGCGCAAGAACCAAGGTCACACAAGAAGCTGAAGCACATCAAGCTACGTTTTCACGCTATTCGAGAACATATCCAAGATGGGGATATAAAGATTTACAAAGTACACACAGATCTGAATATGGCGGATCCGTTGACTAAACCTCTCCCGAGGGCAAAACATGACCAGCACCAAACTGCCATGGGTGTTCGGTATATTACCATGTAATCTAGATTAGATGACTCTAGTGCAAGTGGGAGACTGTTGGAGATATGCCCTAGAGGCAATAATAAATGTAGTTATTATTATATCTTTGTGTTTATGATAAATTTTTACATTCATGCTATAATAGTATTAACAAGGAAACATTGATACTTGTGTGATTTGTAAACTTAATTTTAAGTCCCTAGTATAGCCTCTATACATCACTAGCTTGTTGGTTGATAAATGATTGTGGTTTCCCTATCATGAACATTGAGATGTTATCAACAACAAGATCATATCATTAGGAGAATGATATGGTGGACATACTCCTATAGATAAGCGTAGCATAAAGATCAAGTCATTTTAATAGTTCAATTGCTATATGCTTTCTGATACATAGTAACCTAATTCCTTTGACCATGAGATCATGCATATCACCTTTACCGGATGGATGCTTTGATGACATCAAACACCACACCGTAACTGGGTGGCTATAAAGGTGGCATTGAGTGTTCGGAAAGTATTGGTTGAGACACATGGATCAAGAGTGATTTGTCCATCCATATGACGGATAGATATACTCTGGGCCCTCTCGGTGGAATGTCATCCAATTAGCTTGCAAGCATGTGACCGCTCACAAGGGATCACATATCACGGAACGAGAAAAGAGTACTTATCGAACGAGGTTGAACTAGGTGCGAGATACCGACGATCATAACCTCGGATAAGTAAACTATCGTGAGACAAAGGGAAATTGGTATCGTATGTAAGTGGTTCATTCGATCGCAAAGTAATCGTAGAAATATGTGGGAGCCATATGAATTTCCAGATTCCTCTATTGGTTATTGTTCGGAGAAGTGTCTTGATCATGTCCGCATAATTCACGAACCGTAGGGAGACACACTTAAGGATTCGACGTTGTTTGAGTAGTTATGGTATGATGAGAAAGAGACCGAATGTTGTTCGGAGTCTCGGATGGGATCCGGGATATCACGAGGAGATCCGAAATGGTCCGGAGAATAAGATTCATATAAGGAAAGTCCCGTTTCGGAGTTGGGGAATGATTCCGGTGTTTTCATCGGGAATGTTCTAGAAGGTTCCGGAATGTCCGGCACTCCGGAGGGGAAGGGGTACATGAATGTGTCATTGCAAGTTGGAATGATTGCATCATGTACTAATGAAGGGTTTCGCGGCATAGTAAATCAAAATTTTCTATGGATGCGAACAGAGGGAAAGCCAAGATCTAATCTAGGAGATGCAATCAACGAGAGAGATTGGATTAGATCTTCATACCCTTGAAGATTCAAGACCGAACGCTCGTCGGAACGTGGGTGATGTAGTCGTACTTCGCTTCTCCTCCTCGCGATCCGATCCGATCTAGCACCACAAGTGGCGGTGCCTCGTGAGATGCACACGCAGACTGACGCCTCCTCCTTCCTCGGACCAGCAAGTAAGGTGGAGAGAGAGATTGGATCTACAACGACGGCGTGGTGTATATGGTGGAGAATTTCACCGCAGGCTTCGCCTACAAACAGTCGGGAGGGAGAGAGAAGGTAGCAAGGCTACTAGGGTTGGAGGCAAGGTGTGGGGGAGGCGCACCAGCCTCTATTTATAGAGGGCGGGCGGCCCTTGCCCTCCTCCAAGCCTTGGGCGGCCAAGGAGAGGAGGGGGCAATGACTCTCCTCCTTCTAGAAATTATATCCCTAGTTTAAACGATTTAAACCCTATAGAATCGGCTGGGCCCTATGGGGCCTTGTGCCCTGGACCAATGCGCCAGGACACTCCCTCATAGGCCCATGCCCCTCCCGGAAGGTGGGGCCACGTTGGTCCCTTCCGAAGGTTCTAGAAGCTTAAGACAATACCGATTAACCCGGAACAATTCAACTCCAAAACTGCACCGCCTTTACATGAATCTTATTCTCCGGACCATTCCGGAACCTCTCGTGATGTCCCGGATCCCATCCGAGACTCCGAACAAAAACTCATAAACCAATTATCCAATCTATCCTAGCGTCGAGACACGTTAAGTGTGTGACCCTGCGGGTTCGAGAATATGCAGACATGATCTTCTATCAATAATCAACAGCGGGGTCTGGGCACCCATATTGACTCCCACACATTCATCGATGATCATATCGGATGAACCACGATGCCAGGATTCAATCAATCCCATATATATATTCCCTTCGTCTCACGATATTTTACTTGCCCGAGATTCGATCGTCGGTACCGTCATACCTAGTTCAATCTCGTTCACAGCAAGTACTTTACTCGTTCCGTAATCCGATATCACTTTGTGATTAACTCCTTAACCACATGCTTGCAAGCGGTGTTGATATCGACACGAGTGGGCCCAAAGTATATCTCTCCGACTTGGGAGGGACAAATTCCATCTCGATACATACAACCCAACAGATACTTTCCGATCACCTGAGAGACACCTTTATGATCACCCTCTCATAGGATGATGTTTGATGACCTCAAAGCTTTCTTTCGATACCAGGGAGTTGTATTATCTCAAGGTCTAAGGAATACAATATTTGACATAGGAAAAGCTTCGCAAAGATGAACACGATGATACGATCTAATTGCTTCGCTTAGTTTAGGTCTGTCCATCATATCATTCTCCAATGATATGATCTCATTATCAATTGACAACTCATGTCTATGGTTAGGAAACCTTAACCATCATTGATCAATGAGCTAGTCCATAGAGGCGTACCAGGGACACGGTGTTGTTCACAAACCACACAAGTTTAAAGTTTCCGCTTAATACAATTCTAGCATGGAATATAAAATTTATCATGAACAAGAATTATAATAATAACATCTTTATTATTGCCTCTAGGGCATAATTCCAACAGTCTCCCACTTGCACTAGAGTCAATAATCTAGTTTACATTTGGCAACAATCTCACACCCATGGCACTGAGGTGCTGATCATGTTTTACACGTGGAAGAGGTTTAGTCAATGGATCTGCGACATTCAGATCTGTATGTACTTTGCTAATCTTCAGATCTCCATCTGCTATATAATCTCGGATTATATGAAACTTGCGGTTGATATGCTTGATCTTCGGATGATATCTTGGTTCCTTAGCAAGTGCTATGGCGCCAGTGTTGTCACACAATATCTCCAGTGGGTCCAATGCACTTGGAACCACGCCAAGTTCAGTGATGAAGTTTCTGATCCAAACTCCTTCACTTGACGCTTCTACAGCAGCCATGTATTCCGCTTCCACTGTAGATCCCGCAATCACGCTTTGCTTGCAGATTCTCCAGCTCACAGCTCCTCCATTCAAAATATACACGTATCCTGTCTGAGATTTAGAATCATCCTTGTCGGTGTCGAAACTAGCATCGACGTAACCTTTTACGACAAGCTGTTCATCACCCCCATAGACTAAGAACATTTTTTTAGTCCTATTTAGGTACTTTAGGATGTTCTTCACGGTTGTACAGTGTTCAACTCCTGGATCACGTTGATATCTGCTCGTCAAACTAAGAGCATTGGACACATCTGGTCTAGTACACAGCATGTCATACATGATGGAACCTATGGCCGAGGCATAAGGCACTTTGCTCATAGCTTCCCTATCATTTACTGTAGCTGGACACTGAGCCTTGCTCAATATCTTACCTGACAACATAGGCACTGAACCTTTCTTTGCCTTATCCATTCTGAACCTTTTCAGAACTTTGTCTAGGTATGTACTCTGTCTTAAAGCTATTAGGCGTCTTTGTCTATCTCTACAGATTTTGATGCCCAATATATAAGCAGCTTCACCTAGGTCTTTCATTGAAAAACACTTGTTCAAATAACTCTTCACATCGTTAAGCATATTGATGTCATTTCCAATAATCAATATGTCATCCACATATAGTACCAGAAACGTCACCGAGCTCCCACTCACTTTCTTGTAGATGCAAGCTTCGTAGCAATTTGGAACAAATCCAAAGCTCTTGATCACTTGATCAAAACGAAGGTTCCAACTCCGAGATGCTTGCTTCAGTCCATAAATGGAACGCTGAAGTTTGCATACTTTATTAGCATCCTTAGGATCGACAAAACCTTCGGGTTGCATCATATACAACTCTTCATCAATGTTGCCATTGAGGAATGCAGTCTTGACATCCATCTGCCATATTTCATAATCATGAAACGCAGCAATTGCTAATAAAATCCGAATGGACTTAAACATAGCCACGGGAGAGAAAGTCTCATCGTAGTCAACACCTTGAACTTGTCGAAAACCTTTTGCGACAAGCCGTGCTTTATAGACGGTAACATTACCATCCGCGTCCGTTTTCTTCTTGAATATCCATTTGCACTCAACGGCCTTTCGGTCGCTAGGAGGGTCCACCAAAGTCCATACTTGGTTTTCGCTCATGGATCCCAATTCGGATTTCATGGCTTCCAGCCATTTCTCAGAGTCTGGGCTCATCATCGCTTCCTCATAGTTCGTAGGTTCACTGTCTTCTACTAGCAAGACAGTCAAGACAGGGTTGTCGTACCACTCAGGAGGGGCACGCGACCTTGTCGACCTGCGACGTTCAGTAGCAGCATCGTCCGAAGCTTCATGATCCTTGTCATTAGCTTCCTCTATTGTTGGTGCAGGCGGCACTGGAACAATTTCAGGTGCTGCGCTACTCTCCAATTCAAGAGAAGGTTCAATAACCTCGTCAAGCTCTACTTTCCTCCCACTCACTTCTTTCGAGAGAAACTCCTTCTCAAGAAAGGAACCGTTCTTTGCGACAAACACTTTGCCTTCGGTTCTGCGGATAGAAGGTATACCCAATAGTTTCCTTAGGGTATCCTATGAAGACGCATTTCTCCGCTTTGGGTTCGAGCTTGTCCGCATCAACTTCTTGACGTAGCTTCACATCCCCAAACTTTAAGAAATGACAACTTAGGTTTAGCACCAAACCACAGTTCATACGGTGTCGTCTCAACGGATTTAGATGGAGCCCTATTTAAAGTGAATGCAGGTTTCTAATGCATAACCCCAAAATGATAACGGCAAATCAAGAAGAGACATCATTGATCGGACCATATCTAATAGGGTTCGATTCAAGTGCTCGACACACCATTGCGATGTGGTGTTCCGGTATGGAGTTGTGAAACGATTCCACTTGCTTTAAGATGCGTGAGAAAATCATAACTCAAATATTCACCTCCACGATCGTATCGTAGAAACTTAATCTTTACATACGATGGTTCTCCACTTCATTCGAAATTACTTGAACTTTTCAAATGTTTCAGATTTATGTTTCATTAAATAGATATACCCATATCTACTTAAGTCATCGGTAAAAGTGAGGAAATAGCGATATCCACCGCGCGTCGAAATACTCATCGGTCCGCACACATCGGTATGTATGATTTCCAACAAGTCCGTTGCTCGCTCCATCATTCCGGAGAACGGGGTTTTGATCATCTTGCCCATGAGGCATGGTTCGCATGTGTCAAATGATTCAAAATCAAGAGACTCCAAAAGTCCATCAGAATGGAGTTTCTTCATGCGCTTTACACCAATATGACCTAGACGACAGTGCCACAAATAAGTAGTATTATCACTATCTACTTTGCATCTCTTAGCCTCAATGTTATGGATGTGTGTTTCATCCCTTTCGAGATTTAGAAGAAATAAACCATTCATAAAAGGTGCATGACCATAAAAGATGTTACTCATATAAATAGAACAACCATTATTCTCCGATTTAAATGAATAACCGTCTTGCAATAAACACGATTCGGAAATGATGTTCATGCTCAACGCAGGCACATAATAACATTTATTAAGGTTTAAAACTAATCCCGAAGGTAAAACTAAGGAGAGCGTCACGGCCATCACATCAACTCTTGATCCGCTGCAACGCCGCATCGTCACCTCATCCTCGCAAGCCGCTCATTCCGTAGTAGCTCTGTTTGAGTTACAAATATTAGCAACCGTATCAAATACCCGTGCACTACAACGAGGGCTAGTAAGGAAAACATCAATAACATGTATATCAAATATACCTTTGATGGTGCCAGCCTTCTTGTCCGCTAAGTACTTCGATACGCTTCCAAAGTGACCCTTGTCCTTGCAATAGAAGCACCTGTCCGGCTTAGGACCGACATGAGCTTCCTCTCGAGAGCATTGCTTGCCGCCCTTCTTGAAGGGCTTCTTTGCTCCTTACCTTTCTTAAAGGAGGCTTGTTGACCATCAACACATGATTATCCTTCTTAATGTCCACCTCGCAGCCTTGACTTTGCGAAGAGCTCGGTGATCGTATCGATGGAGCCAATCTGATTATGAGTCACTACAAAACTTTTGTAGCCGGGAGGAGTGATCAGAACCTCACAATCTTGAGCTCCTCCGAAGGCGCATTCCAGTTGCTCAAGGCGTTGAGTGTAGCCCGTCATCTTTATGGCATGCTCACTAACGGAACTCCCTTCTCCATCTTGCGTTAAAGAACTTCTGGAGATCTCATATCTCTCGAGCGGTCCGAGTCAAACATGGTTTTCGCCTCGAGAATCTCAAAGGGCCCGGGATACTCTTCAAAACGATTTTGAAGTTCCGGTTCCATAGCAAACAACATGGTGCTCTTAATCACACCATAATCATCTTTGCGCGACTGATAGACAGCTTTCTCATCAGCCGGCGCAGTTGCAGCAGGGGGGTCACCTAACGCTTTCCCAAGGACATAGTCCTTTTGTCCGCCAGACAGAATGATTCTTAGATTGCGGAACCAATTGGTGAAGTTAGACCCATTGTTTCTAAGCTTTTCTTTCTCAGCAAAAACGTTGAAGTTGAAGTTGGACTTGGCCATGTGATCTACAGTATTTGCAAGTACAATTTAGACTATGTTCATGATAAATAGTTCAACTTAATCAAATTACTAGATGAACTCCCACTAAATTCAACATCCCTCAAGTTGTTTAGTGAACATGATCCAAATTCACCACACCTAATCCGATCATCACGAGAAGAGATGTGGTTTCAATGGTGGACAACAAAGTGTCGATCATATCATTCATATGGCTCATGCTTAACCTTTCGGTTCTTGTGTTCCGAGGCCATGTATGTACATGCTAGGCTCGTCAAGCTAGACCCAAGTATTTCCGCGTGTGCAAAACTGGCTTGCACCCGTTGTATGTGAGCGTAGAGTCTATAGCACCCGATCATCACGTGATGCTTGGACACGACGAACTTTCTCAACGGTGCATACTTGGGGAGAACACAGTTTTTATCTTGATCTTTAAGTGAGGAATCATCTTATAATGCTACCGTCGCGATCTAAGCATAATAAGATACATAAAAGGATAAACATCACATGCATATAACTTTATGTGACATGGTATAGCCAATCTTCGCGCAATGATCTCCATCTTGTGCGTTCCGGCATGATCTCCATCACTCCACCATGATTGCCTCCACCACGAATAGCAACTACAACTCTTCCTAACTACTTAGCGATAAAGTAAAGCTATTACATGGCGTATAAGAAGTTGACTCGCAGGTCATACACAATTATAAATACAACCATATGGCTCCTGCCGGTTGTGTACTCATCGACATGCAAGTCGTGAAACATTACAAAACATGATCATCGCATACAATATACACATCACATCTTGGGCCATACCATATCACAGAAAACACTCCCTGCAAAAACAAGTTAGACGCCTCTACTTTGTTGTTGCATGTTTTACGTGGCTTATGGGAGTAGATGCTAAGAACGATTCTTACCTACGGAAAGCCACAACGGAGATATTATGGTTGCCAAACTCCGGTGTTAATCCCATGACAACTATAGTGAGAGAAACTAACATCCACCACCGCATGTGGAACAAGCCACACGTCAAGTGCGGAGCGGTCTCGCGAACGACGTCGCGTAAGGTTGGCCTGGACCGCTTCAATCTCACTATCCCGGCCATAAGAAGAACACAAACAAGAGGCTTGCAGAAAACATCAACGCCCGCAACAACCATGTTGCGTTCTACTCGTGAAACACATCTACGCATAGATCTAGCTCGATACCACCAAGGGTTTCACGGCATAGTAAATCAAAATTTTCTACGGATGCGAGCAGAGGGAAAGCCAAGATCTAATCTAGGAGATGCAATCAACGAGAGAGATTGGATTAGATCTTCATACCCTTGAAGATTCAGACAACGGAACGCTCGTTAACGTGGGTGATGTAGTCGTACTCGCTTCTCCTCCTCGCGATCCGATCCGATCTAGCACCACAAGTGGCGGTGCCTCCGTGAGATGCACACGTGCAGCACCTCGACGTCTCCTCCTTCCTCGGACCAGCAAGTAAGGTGGAGAGAGAGATTGGATCTACAGCACGACGGCGTGGTGTATATGGTGGAGAATTTCTGCTGCAGGGCTTCGCCTACAAACAGTCGGGAGGGAGAGAGGAAGGTAGCAAGGCTACTAGGGTTGGAGGCAAGGTGTAGGGGGGAGGGGGCGCACCAGCCCTCTATTTATAGAGGGCGGGGCGGCCAGCCCTTGCCCCTCCTCCAAGCCTTGGGCCGGCGGGAGGAGTGGGGGGCAAGGACTCTCCCTCCTTCTAGAAATTCTATCCCTAGTTTTAAACGATTTAAACCCTATAGAATCGGTTGGGCCCTATGGGGCCTTGTGCCCCTGGCCCAATGCGTCCAGGACACTCCCTCATAGGCCCATGCCCCCTCCCGGAAGGTGGGGCCACGTTGGTCCCCTTCCGGAAGGTTCTAGAAGCTTCCGGTACAATACCGATTAACCCGGAACAATTCTGAACTCCAAAAACTGCACTGCCTTATATGAATCTTATTCTCAACCATTCGGAACCTCTCGTGATGTCCGGATCCCATCCGAGACTCAACAAAAACTCATAAACCAATTATCCAATCTATCCTAGCGCCGAGACACGTTAAGTGTGTGACCTGCGGTTCGAGAATATGCGACATGATCTTCTATCAATAATCAACAATGGTGCAGGCACCCATATTGACTCCACACATTCATCGATGATCATATCGGATGAACCACGATGCCGTGGATTCAATCAATCCCATATATATATTCCTTCGTCTCACGATATTTTACTTGCGAGATTCGATCGCTTGCATGGCCATACCTAGTTCAATCTCGTTCACAGCAAGTACTTTACTCGTTCCGTAATCCGATATCACTTTGTAATTAACTCCTTAACCACATGCTTGCAAGCAGTGTTGATATCGATTACCGAGTGGGCCCAAAGTATATCTCTCCGACTTGGGAGGGACAAATTCCATCTCGATACATACAACCCAACAGATACTTTCCGATCACCTGAGAGACACCTTTATCATCACCCTCTCATAGGATGATGTTTGATGACCTCAAAGCTTTCTTTCGATACCAGGGAGTTGTATTATCTCAAGGTCTAAGGAATACAATATTTGACATAGGAAAAGCTTCGCAAAGATGAACACGATGATACGATCTAATTGCTTCGCTTAGTTTGGGTCTGTCCATCATATCATTCTCCAATGATATGATCTCATTATCAATTGACAACTCATGTCTATGGTTAGGAAACCTTAACCATAATTGATCAATGAGCTAGTCCATAGAGGCGTACCAGGGACACGGTGTTGTTCACAAACCACACAAGTATTAAAGTTTCCGCTTAATACAATTCTAGCATGGAATATAAACTTTATCATGAACAAGAATTATAATAATAACATCTTTATTATTGCCTCTAGGGCATAATTCCAACAACTAAGTGTCTTCGCTGTCCAAAATAAAGGGTTTATTCAAATCCTAAATTGAAAAGTCAAACGGCTAGTTTGAAAGTCAAACGGCAAGTTTTGGAAAGAGGAGGAGGAGGTTGAAACCGAGTTGGGGAGGGAGTCCCTCCTCCCAAGCCAAGACCACCCAAGCTGAGTTGGGAGGGACTCCTCCTCCCCTTGGCCGCCCTCCACCTATATAAGGAGGCAGGGCTCCTCCTAGCACACACACAAGTACCTCTCCTCAAACCCTAGCTTGGCGCCACCACCATAGCCGCCGCCCTAGGGTTTTGCCCTAGCCGACTTGGGGTCCCGGAACCCCAGCCGGCTCTAGCACCTCCTCCTTGGTGTGTCTAAACCCTAGAGCACCGAGGAGCTCTCTCATACTCCACCATACTCGCTTCGGCTTAAGGCGAAGCCCTGCGAGATCTCCCCTCTACTTCCGGTACCACGCCGTTGTGCTGCCGGAATCGCGAGGAGAGTGCTACAACCTCCATTTTCACTGGAACAAGGAGAGGAAGGTCTTCGAAAATCGAACGTGTAACCGATCAAGGAGCACCGCCGAACGCAGGAAGGATCGTCTACGCGATCTTGAGATCGGGAAGAGTACGACTACATCACCCACGAGAATCCGCTCTCGTTAAACACTTTGGAATCTTCGAGGGTAAGTTATTCCATCGACTCGTTGCTACAATCTAGTAGATAGATCTTGGCTTGTTTGTTTGTATGCGGTAGAAATTTTTTGTTTTCCATGCTATGAAACCCTACAGATAGATGGTCTATTCTTATTGAATCTCGATAGTGGAAATACACATATTAATAACATTGAGGCTAAACGTTTGAAATCGAGCGATAACTCGACCTATATGTGGCACTGTCGTATTGGTCACATTGGAGTGAAGCGTATGAAGAAACTCCATTCCGATGGACTTCTCGAATCACTTGATTTTGAATCACTTGATAGATGCGAAGCATGTATGATGGGTAAAATGACTAAGACTCCATTTTCTGGTATGATGGAGCGAGCTATGGACTTATTGGAAATTATACATACCGATGTGTGTGGTCCAATGAGTGTAGCATCGCGCGGTGGTTATCGTTATGTTCTTACCTTCACGGATGACTTGAGTAGATATGGGTATATCTATTTCATGAAACATAAGTCCGAAACTTTCGAGAAGTTTAAAGAATTTCAAAGTGAGGTAGAGAATCAACGTAACAAGAAGATTAAATTTCGTTACGATCGTGGAGGTGAATATCTAAGTTACTGAGTTTGGCGAGCATTTGAAGAAATGCGAATACTTTCTGGCCGACACCATGAACACCACAGCGTAATGGTGTGTCCGAACGTCGTAATCGAAATCTCTTAGATATGGTTCGTTCTATGATGTCACTTACAGATTTACCGCTATCATTTTGGGGTTATGCATTAGAAACAGCTGTATTCACTTTAAATAGGGCACCATCTAAATCCGTTGAAACGACACCGTATGAATTATGGTTTGGGAAGAAACCTAAATTGTCGTTCCTTAAAGTTTGGGGTTGCGAAGCCTATGTAAAGAAGTTACAGCCGGACAAGCTTGAACCCAAAGCGGAAAAATGCGTCTTCATAGGATACCCGAAGGAAACTATTGGGTATACCTTCTATCATAGATCCGAGGGAAAATCTTCGTTGCCAAGAATGGATCCTTTCTAGAGAAGAAATTTCTCTCGAAAGAAGTGACTGGAAGGAAAGTAGAACTCGACGAGGTTGTCGAACCTTCTCTCGAAATTGCGACTAGCGCAGCACCGAAAGAAGTTCCTGTGGTGCCTTTACCAATAAGAGAGGAAGCTAATGATGATGATCATGAAACTTCGGTTGTAGTTGCTACAGAGTCTCGCAGGTCAACGAGAACTCGTACCACTCCATATTGGTATGATCCCGTTATGAGTGTCATGTTGGTGGACAACACCGATGACCCTGCGACATATGAGGAAGCGATGATGATCCCAGATTCCAACAAATGGCAAGAAGCCATGAAATCCGAGATTGGATCCATGTACGAAAACCAAGTATGGACTGACTTACCGGATGGCCGGAAGGCTGTCGAGAACAAATGGATTTTCAAGAAGAAAACAAATGCTGATGGTAATGTTACTATCTATAAAGCTCGACTTGTCGCAAAAGGGTTTCGACAAATTCAAGGAGTTGACTACGATGATACTTTCTCACCTGTAGCGAAGCTAAAGTCTGTGAGGATTATGTTAGCAATCGCTGCATATTATGATTATGAGATATGGCAGATGGATGTCAAAACAACATTCCTCAATGGAGACATTGATGAAGAGTTGTATATGATGCAACCCAAAGGTTTTGTTGATCCTAAAGATGCTAACAAGGTATGCAAACTTCAACGATCCATCTATGGATTGAAGCAAGCATATAGAAGTTGGAATCAACGTTTTGATAAGGTGATCAAAAGTTTTAGTTTTATACAAACTTATGGAGAAGCTTGTATTTACAAGAAAGTGAGTGGGAGCTCTGTAGCATTCTTAATACTATAGGTAGATGACATATAGTTGATTGGGAATGATGTAGACCTTCTTTTATGTGTCAAGGAATATTTGAATAATAGTTTTTCAATGAAAGATCTTGGCGAAGCAGCTTACATATTAGGCATAAAGATTTATAGAGATAGATCAAGACGCCTAATATCATTGTCACAAAGTACATATTTGGACAAAGTTCTAAAGAGATTTGGAATGGAAGATAGCAAGAAAGGGTTCTTGCCCATGTTGTTAATAATCGACCTTGAGTAAAACTCAAAGTCCGAACGACGTAAGATAGAGAAAGGATGAGTAAGACTCTATGCCTCACCATAGGATCTCTAATGTATGACATGCTATGTACTAGACCCGGCATTGCATATGTTGTTAGTTTGACTAGCAGATATCAAAGTGATCCAGGAGTGGATCATTGGACAGCAGTCAAAAACATCCTTAAGTACTTGAGAAGAACTAAGGATATGGTTCTTTCTTATGGAGGTGATGAATAGCTCGTTGTTAATGGTTACACCGATGCTAGTTGGAACACCGATCCGGATGATTCTAAATCACAATCTGGATACGTATTTATTTTGAATGGTGCAGCGAATGGAGGAGTGCAAAGCAAAGCGTTGTGGCGAGATCTTCAACTAAATCGGAATACATGGCTGCTTCGGAGGCTTCACAAGAAGCGATATGGATGAAAGAGTTCATTACAGAGCTGGGTGTGGTTCCTAGTGCGCTGGACCCAATGTCTATCTACTGTGATAACATGGTCGCCATAGCCAATGCGTAATAACCAAGGTCACACAAGAAGCTGAAGCACACCAAGCTACGTTTTCACGCTATTCGAGAACATGTCCAAGATGGGGACATAAAGATTTGCAAAGTACACACAGATCTGAATGTGGCGGATCCGTTGACTAAACCTCCGCCGAGGGCAAAACATGACCAACACCAAACTGCCATAGGTGTTCGGTATATTACCATGTACTCTAGATTAGATGACTCTAGTGCAAGTGGGAGACTGTTGGAGATATGCCCTAGAGGCAATAATAAATATAGTTATTATTATATCTTTGTGTTTATGATAAATGTTTACATTCATGCTATAATAGTATTAACAAGGAAACATTAATACTTGTGTGATTTGTAAACTTAAATTGAAGTCCCTAGTAAAGCCTCTATATAATACTAGCTTGTTGGTTAATAAATGATTGTGGTTTCCATATCATGAACATTGAGATGTTATTAACAACAAGATCATATCGTTAGGAGAATGATATGGTGGACATACTCCTATAGATAAGCGTAGCATAAAGATCAAGTCATTTTAATAGTTCAATTGCTATATGCTTTCTGATACATAGTAACCTAATTCCTTCGACCATGAGATCATGCATATCACCTTTACCGGATGGATGCTTTGATGACATCAAACACCACACCGTGAATCGGGTGGCTATAAAGGTGGCATTGAGTGTTAGGAAAGTATTGGTTGAGACACATGGATCAAGAGGGATTTGTCCATCCATATGACGGATAGATATACTCTAGGCCCTCTCGGTGAAATGTCGTCCAATTAGCTTGCAAGCATGTGACTGCTCACAAGGGATCACATATCACGAACGAGAAAGAGTACTTATCGAACGAGGTTGAACTAGGTATGCAGAGATACCGACGATCATAACCTCGGATAAGTAAACTATCGTGAGACAAAGGGAAATTGGTATCGTATGTAAGTGGTTCATTCGATCGCAAAGTAATCGTATAAATATGTGGGAGCCATATGAATTTCCAGATTCCTCTATTGATTATTGTTCGGAGAAGTGTCTCGATCATGTTCGCATAATTCACGAACCGTAGGGAGACACACTTAAGGATTCGACGTTGTTTGAGTAGTTATGGAATGATGAGAAAGAGACCGAATGTTGTTCGGAGCCTCGGATGGGATCCGGGATATCACGAGGAGATCCGGAATGGTCCGGAGAATAAGATTCATATAAGGAAAGTCCTATTTCGGAGTTGGGAAGGAGTTCCTCCCCTCCACCGCCGGCCCCCTTGGGAAACCGAGTTGGGGAGGGACTCCCTCCCCTTGGCCGGCGCCTCCCACCTATAAAGGGAGGGGCAGGGCTGCCCCTCCTAGCACACAAGATCCCCACCTCTAAACCCTAGCACGCCCCTAGGGTTTCTCCCCAGCCGACTTGGGCACCTCCAAGCCCCAGCCGCCGCCCTAGCACCTCTTCCGGTGTGTCTAAACCCTAGATCGCCGAGGATCTCTCATAGTCCACCATACTCGCTCCGGCAGGGAAGCCTGCGAGATCTCCCTCTACTTCGGTACCACGCCGTTGTCTCCTAGGAATCGCGAGGAGAGTGCTACAACCTCCGCTGCCTGCTGGAACAAGGGAGAGGAAGGTCTTCGTCGAGTACCGAACGTGTGACCGACTGCGGGAGCGCTGCCGGAACGCCGCGCCGGAAGGATCGTCTACGCGATCTTGAGATCGGGAAGAGTACGACTACATCACCCACGAGAATCCGCTCTCGTTAAACACTTTGGAATCTTCGAGGGTGAGTTATTCCATCGACTCGTTGCTACAATCTAGTAGATAGATCTTGGCTTGTTTATTTGTATGCGGTAGAAATTTTTTGTTTTCCATGAGACGAAACACTACAGTGGTTACATTCTTATTATTTGTTTTATATCCTTAACTTGGTACTTATGAGTGATTATAATGAATTCTATAACATGATCACCTAATGATCAAATATAATTCACATTATATTAAGGTTTAACTTACAGTACATTTGAGCTACCCTTAGATCAAATCTCTTTTACCCAAAATGAGATTTTAACAAAGATCTTATTGAAACTTATCACAGTCAACTTGATGATCTACTTCAATTCCATCAAGCTAAAAGAAGCTTCAATCATTTTGACAAGTTTTGTTTAAAAGCGCGAAAATTATTCGGATAATGTATGCATGAATGCAATGCACACATCTAGGTTCAACTTATTTCTAGGATCTAATGCTGGGATGTTACACTATACTAGCGTCTTAAATAGCTGGTGATATCGCCTCCTCTATAGAGGTGTGCGAAAGTTACCACTAAGTCGAACCATGACCAATTGCCCGCTATAGCCCCATTTAGCTTCGGCTTATTTCCTTACTATTGTTGCTAAGTTGGTATTAGTAATTAATGCTAAATTGTCTAACATGGTTGTAATTGGCTTCCATTATGCGTGAGTTGCCCACGAATCTAGTAAAGTGTTATGTATAATGGGACTTAATTTTCTATTATATTATTTACTTGTAATTTGATACCATTGATCTTAGGTTGCCTACTATTGTTTTATGAAGTTGACACGCGGTTGTTGCTAAATTTTCTATCTTGGAAAATAAGTTACCTACGATGTTGAAAAGTATTATGCAGCTATTAATATGACTTGTTTGTGCCAACACAAGTTGTTTTTTCAAAAGAAAAAAAAGCATCAAAACATATAAGCAAAATTAGCGGGCTTCTGAAGAGCTCGCCATGACGGGCCTTATGATGTAAACATATAATAATTTAGATACACATGTTTAAAAGTTATAGGTTTAATTATTTTAACCATATTAATTGATAAAATGAATGTGATATGCACATGCATGAAGTACAACTACAGTATAATTTTCCTCGCGATAGACCAATTAATGCGTGTGTATGAGCTTAGACCACGCCGTTGCTATTTTCGGTCAAAGTGTAGGATCAACTTATTATTTTTCCATTTCTACTAGGTGTACAAGCTCAAAACAAAGTGAACTCACTTTTAAATAATTGGGCAAGATCATATACATGCATGTAACAAAGTTACGTTCAACATATAACTAGCTTGCCAAGATGGGTTCGACAACTGTCCAGCCAATTCAGTTCACCCATTTTTAGTTGAAATGGCACAAAGTTCTTTCTTCACTCCATTTAAGGGTTCAACCATCGCCTGCTGAGGGTTTCATGAGCTGGCAGGAGGCTTGCAGGATGATGACACAACGAATGCACAATGTTGACTCTCCCGACGATCCAATTGGCCACCTGGTGCATTTAGAATATTGTAAAGTCTAAAATGGCAAAAGGTGAGCTGTCTAGGTATGTACCCGCAGTTGACATTTAGGGTACATTTACATGCCTACCGTGTGTTCGCCAAAATTGTAGTCTTGTTTGGATGCATGTCAACATGTTATGTAGTGGCTCTACCACTCACACTACTCGAGGACCTTCACTCTCTTGGGGGATACTCTAAGGATGGGGACAGACAACTCAACCCTTTATTCACATCTATAAACTTGATACAATCCTTTAGTGGCTACCTATATGTACTATGTGTTCCTCATAGCCATCTTTACCTCTCATACTCATGGTATCTCATCTTGCTTCATTTTATTTATGGGAGGAATGACACCCCTTAGATTGTTTTGCCATGTCTGAATCCTGCACCACAATTCTAGAATACTCTACAAATTTTAGATACTTCAAACTACTCCCAAATATCTTTCTCTAGAACTTCGTCGAATCTTAGTGTTCTCTCTAAGTATCTTCTATCTTGATAATTCTTAGAGATTCTAAACCTTCTTCTCAAATATCCTATTCATCATGAAATGCTCCATAGTTTTCTAGAAGTTGTACGTCACTTTCTCAATACTTGTACAATCAGAATATTCTGAGGTATGCATGTTTATTTTCAACAATTGTAACCTTATCAATGAGTTCGAAAAGTTCTTTTCGGTAGAAACATTGAAAAGCACGAGGTTTATGGCGTGCATAGCATGCCCACAGGCCACAGTAAATAGGAGAATGTAAGACTGGCCCAACAATTGTGCCCCATTATCCGCTTCTTGTTTTAGCCTGCTTCCTGAACAATTTACATGTGTGACAACTTCTTTTATGCTTTTTGGTTTTAGGCATTTTCTTGTACATCTACATTGTTTTATGCTTGTTTTTTGAACAAGTAAAGGCGCCGGAGGCGCCAAATTTCATTCAACTCATAGACACTGTACAACCTGTATTACATATCCCCGAATTTGCAAAGTTTGAAGCATTGAGATGATGGAGCAGAGGCTATTTCTGTGAGCTGAATTGGAGCAACTGAAAATAGGCAAAGACGAAAGATTGTCAATCGCCTGATGAGCACAATTATGTGCTACTCCATTGAGATCTCTCTTAATATGAAACATTGCTTCATCAATAGATTGAGTGACCTGCAGGTAATCTGCAATGTGGCTTCTTATCTCCCAATAAACCTGTGGAGCTGATGCATATGTAGAGGCTGCAACCTTTGCCAGGGAGCTGTTATCAGTCAAGAAAGTGACCTTCGGCATGCCAAGAATAGAGGCAATTTTTTTTCTTAGTGGGCCCTTTGAATGTTCCTAGGCCTGCATAGAGAGATCATCCAATGCATCGACCATCTCAAGATTTTGCTTTATCGCCTGCGCGATGTGGTGAATCTGATATGGTGCTCCTGGTTTCTTCCAAACAAATACAGTTCCAAGATTTCCAAATACACCACACAAAATTCAAAAAATTTGAGAGAGAAGCATGCATGGGGTGGGGGTGATCATACTTAAAAATCATCGTTTTCTGCTCTACTGAAGGTCACAACGTACAAGATCCTCTATGTTTTGCTTATAAAGAAAAAAAAGAACATAACAATATCTTGGACCCAATCCACCGTGCAACCACCTGCTGTTGGAGATGATCTCACGGACTGGTGGCAGAGGTCTGACAATGCACAATCCAACATCGCCAGGCTACTCGACACCATAAGGGCCAAGGCTTGATTGTGAGAGAATGCAAGCATATATATAGTGTGTGCATGAAGACACTGCTCTTGTTGACACCATCACTTAGTACTGTAGCAAACCTAAAAAGAAACTTAAGTAGTGTAGCGTTGTAACTTAGTTGGGTGCTGGCCCTCTCTTGGGCTTAACAATAACTATGTTCTCTATCAATACTGAGGCACAAAGTTTTTGTGTTTTCTCGAAATATGAAATCATAATATTTTCAATAAAAGAAAGAAAACAAGAAAAAAATCGCACTTCAAGGCTCCGAGAGGCCAAAAAATTGAGACATAATAGTATCGTATGTGCAGTGAAATGCCCAAAATTATGAGTACCATGACTCCTTGAGGTTACCAGGTGAGATGATCCACCAGATAAAGAAGTACAGAAGGAACATAACGACCATTTGCCGATATATACACATGTGATTTCAGCTGTTCCGTTAGTACCAGAAAATTGCAGAAACCAATATAAAGGCATGTACATCTCATTGAGAAAACTTTACCATCCATAACATGACAAATATCCTCTATTCCATCTGATTTGTATATATACATCGGTTATTGCAAGTCAAGACAGATGATCCATCACTATATGTACATTGAAGAACATGCACAAATTAGCACAGCCGATAGGCAAAGACCACTGACTTAACATGAGAAAGGGACTTTGAGTTCTGTACAAGACCGGATTCCTATCCTGTACTACATTTGAGGAAAGAACGGATCCTCTCTATATTTGCTTCATAGTTCAACATACATCATGCCTATATGGAGTCCTGTCAATTCGACGAATATGCTGCTGCGAGGAGAGCAGCCCCGATCCCAGATCCCTCCTCCATCACTTTAAGAACAACAGTGGGTGCGATCTCCTCCCCTAGGATCTCGACCACGGCTTCGTTCAGATACTCTCTGAATACTGAATATCCTTGGTAGAGGCCGCCCTCGATTGCGATGACTGATCTTTTGGGCACACCGGTCATTCTTCGAGCTTGGGTGGTGCCACAACGCGTTCCATCACGACCTATCTTTTGCAGCACTGCAACAATTCCAGCTGCTGCTAGACGTGCAGCTCTTTGGGTGATGATGTCGCACACTCTCTGCACAAGCCTGCGGGTCTTGAGAGGAGTATCGGATATCTGCACAGGGGATAATGGAAGGCATGAGAAACTAGTCTGGGGATAATGGAAGGCATGAGAAACTGCACAGCTAGCTTATCAGCTGAGCTGTGAGAACTAACCTTCAGATGTTCTTCCAGTATGTTTCCGATTTCTCTCAAGTCCGGGGAATCATCCTCACGGATAGCAGCTAGACATGGCGTGCTGGATGAGAAGACAAGTATTACAACTTTGGTCACTATGTGCAAGGTGTTCATTGTTTTTTTAGCTGAAGAAACCAGACAAAATTTCTGTCAAAGCATACATGTGAAATGTAGAAAAGTTGATCGTGAAATTTCATCAAAATACACACCCTTTATGCATGCTTTCAGGCCCATGGAAGTTACCGGACAGGCCAAGCTAAATATGATGAAAATATATTCCAATCTTTAAGTCTAGAAATCTTAATTGAATATGGAAACATCATTTTATATGCAATCATCCAATGCCTACAAATTTAACAGACCAACTAATGCTGTTTATTTACAGATTAGTAAAGAATATAAGCATAGGGTGTTAACACAGATTTATCGTAAGAAACACAGAACAGTTCCCAAAAGGAACTGATCATCAGTTTTCAACTGATTCATTGTACGGTGATCATGTTGCATTCATTTACCAATGAAAAAGATAAGACACAGATCTCAATGAACAACAAACGGATAGAACAGGGTAACCAGAAAAATATATAAAGCAATAGATACTGCATATACTTCTAAGAAGGGAGCTATAAGATTAGGGATCTGAGTGAACAGAAAAACTAGGAACGACCCCCATGGTTGTACGAACAGGGTAAGGATTAGTTATCACCATAAGATACTCATTAGCTAACTCATATATTTATTAAGAAATAATCTAGTATGCAGGTACCTTAAGATGAATGGGGTTGCTAAACCATCAACATCAGTACCAAATACATCCGACACTTGAGCCATTTTGTGGAACACCAATCTTGCAATCTCCCCAAGGTACACACCCGATATCATCTTCTCAAAACCCTAAATTGATTAAATGACATCAGTTTCATCCTCATTACCATAAGATATTCCAGTTGAGGAAATTTCTCACAGATACATTACCTGGTCATAGTAGTTTTGTGTCTCATTATTGAAGCAGATATCATAAGGAGTTAATGGTATTTGGGGAGGACGGAAACTCCCCCATTCAACATTTACAACCTGTTGAACAAGATTACAATGATAAGGATTTCCAGCTATGAACTTTTTATTAGGTAATAAAAATTAAGTACAACAAAAAAGGAGTTCCACTAAATAATAAGTAACTGAAGTAAGATACCGTTCGTCCCGAGTTAGTAAGAAGGCCCTGGCATTTAGTGATTGCCTCATTGTTCTCAATATAGCAAGCGTTGGTGCCAGCTCCAATAATCACTGCAGCTACTGTATCCTCATCATAATAATGCCCCAAAGCTAGAGTCCCCACAGTATTATTCATCTATTTTGAACATCAAATGAAACAATCAACCAAAAGAGGTGTATGTTTTAATCAACTAGAGAATACAAGCACCATACTTATTTTTCTGGACTTGATGAAGGAAACATCAATCATCTACAAATTCATTAGAACCAAACGAACATGCATGAGCTTAACAAAATATGATTTTAGTTTCCCTATTTCTGCATTGTACATTCTTGTAACATTTCATTACACAATTATACAATTCCATCGAGCACACAGACATAAAGGGTGGGTTCTGGACCTGAGTATAATATGTACTAATATAATAAATAGACAACATTACAATACTCCCAAAAAGTGACAATACACTGAACCAATTAAGACTTAGCTCATTTTATGCCATGGTTTGTAATAGACAAGATTACAATACTCACAAAAAGTGACAATACACTGAACCAATTAAGACTTAGCTCATTTTTATGTCCTGGTTTGTAATCCCTATTCTGTGCAATATAAAGGAAGAAAAAAAACCTGGACTTCACTCTCCATGAACTCATAAACCAGATTCTGTCCATAATACACCAAGTTGCATATGTAAAGACTTAATTACAGATTTCATAGTTTAAATACGCATAGTGGAAGCATAGTGGCACTACACTTCCACTCAGCTATGTTTAAACTACATTCATAGTTTTGCCAATATCGCGAACCATAGCAGTCTACCCCACCATCGCAACTTTAAAATGGTGCTATATGACCACTACATAGTACTCAAAACCCCTTATTCGCTATTGCATGTTTGAAATAATGGATTCACCGTTCACACACAGTGAATTATCAGTTAAGCCTAATTAAGACAGTCTATGCATAAGCAATAGATTGATGAAATTCAGGATCAAAATAGCATCCCTAATAAGAACAATCATGCCAGCACTTAACACTTGTATTAATGGGGATGCTTTTTTTCTTAATAGTGATTCACCCACACGCATACGTACCAATGCATTGACCCGCAAATTTAGTCCATTCCTTACAAGGGCTTCATTTAAACACAGAGCAACATCTTTCCCAACCTGATAATCCAGAAGTACAAATAAATCAGGGTTAAAATTAACATATGAAATCAACTCCAATCGTTATGCGACCACAAAAAAAACTGCAATTATCAAACACAAGACAAATGTTGACCCAGCGTGTTACTTGGCACTTCAAGAGAAAAAACTTAAAACAGAGCATATAATTATGGTAGCTGCATCACATAGCCACAATAATAAACCTGCCAAACATTAGTTTACTTCAGAGATTTGGAAAAAAAAAATTTTGGTAGAATATTGTAGTTTATCAAGCGAACAAAGATATTCAAATTTCTTCAGACAACAAATCACAAGGCCGGATGTGTGGTGCTAGTTGAAAAATCTGAAATACCGGCAACTTTGTATGTGTGCTGTTGTCTAGCACTGCACAAGAACAAACAAACAGATATGCTCGTAGTGATTCAAGGCTTCACATATGGCACCTCACTTCTTACGGCACAGTGATCTACTTCAAATTGAATGCATATGATGAAAAAAGAACAACGAAAGCTGTAGTTTGACTTACAGCCTCTTCAATTGAAAATTCTTTAGTCCACCGGATTAATGAACCTGAGGTTATAGAAAGTTGTCTGACAGGAAACGAAAATGTAAAACCAAGGGCCCTTCCTTCATCACCCTCTCTTTCAATAAAGTCCTTCAGTGTCGAGGCAATGAAATTGAAAAAATCCTGCAAAGAGAATAAAACTCATATGCAGAAACACTAGCTAGTAAGGAAGCAGAAGTAAAATGATAAGACATACCTCGCTTGTACCTTTAGTCAGTTCTTCTTTGATAGGTTGATGCTCAACTTTTTGATTAATGATTGTAGATCCTGCACCAAGTTCCACTTTCAAGAATCTAAAGCTCGCTCCTCCAATATCAATGGCATAATAGACGCCTTCCTCACTCCTGGTTACATGCACAGTATTAACTGCTGTAAAGACAATTGTACAGTAGCGCATATCTAGAGAACGAGTCAACTAGTCGAACTATACAAAGAAATAAGAAATAAATTATGGAAAAGACCGTTTTATAGACTTATATCTCTCAAGTTGAGTTGTAAAAAATGTTTAAATTTTTCGAGCAATTAACCGCACCACATTTTATACAATCGAAAAGAATGTAACATGAAGCTGTAAATCACTAATGTTGGTCCTCCAAAAACAGTTTGAAGAATGACTATGCTATATAACTGCAAGATCAGCAAAGAAACTTTGTCGAGAAGAGGCTTGTTAATTTATTCTGCCACCTGACTCAAAATAAGATGCAAGGTATACTGAAAAAAAAGCTGGAACAGGCAAATAATGAGACCTTCAAGAATCTAAAATGATCACATGATTTCTCGCTTGTCACATTAACTAATACGGAACTAATCAACATCAAACACCCATTCCTCCTAGAAGAATGAACCCCTCAAGCACAACATTTTCTTTTCTTGAGGTGCATGATCTAGGCATAGTTGCAATTGTGGAGCGGCTTATAACCGAATGCTCATAATAGACACAAGTATGTTGGATTTGACTAATAAGAGCATGGATCTTGCAACCTCACCCTACGATTATGTGAGTACCAGACAATAACTAAAGTGCCATAAAGGTAACACCTATGGTCTACATCAGAGTATTCAAACATTTGAAAAATGCTGATTAGAAACAGGTGCAAAAGAACCGCTTTGTTCATACAATGGCACCAAGATTCTGACTTCCCGATCATTTTTTTATTCCCAAAATTCTGAAAGGTAAAAGCACAACAAATGCAGTTCAACTGGCGACTTTGGAGGCCAAGAAAGCGAGAAAACTAGTAAATAATATCAGGTTTGCGCGCTCACATTGTGCAAAGTAAATTAGATATAAGAAGTTTGAGCAATGAAGCATGAAAAAAAGAAGCAGTATACCAATCCGGGAGCAAAGGGAGCGAGTCGACGCAGGTTAGGAGCATCCGGACCTTGCTGGCGTCCTCGGACGCAAGCCCCGCGAACATCTCGATGGCCAGGGAGTTGACGACCCGCTGCAGCCGCTCCGTTGGCGTGGCGAAGCTCTCCTCGAAGTCGCGCAGCACCGCCAATGCCCGCCGCCACCGCCTCCAGGCCTCCACCCTCCTCGCCACAAGCGCCGTCGCGAACACGCACGTCACCGCCGCGCAACCCGCCGCCGCGGCCACCCGGAGCCACCCCGCCCTCCCCATATGGTCGCGGACAGTCACGCCTCACGCGCCACCGCCGATCGATCGATCACGCCCTACCCCTCCCCCGACGTCTATCCCTGTACCCCGCCTCGCCGCGCGCACACAAGGTGCTCGACGGTATGGCCAGCTCCGCGACGGCACGATCGCAGCAGCAGCGCTGGATGGACGGAGGCCGGGAAGCGGAGACGCTGCGAAGCAAAGAATTCGGCGGGGAATAAATAGGCGAGGTGAAGGGGGCTGGGGTTTATGACGGATTGACCGTGACGTCGCCGTGTTCGTGTATATCAAGCGGTCTATTTATTTCCTTCCTCGAATACATCAAGTCAATCTTAATCTTCTATAAATGAGAGAGATTTCTTAGGCAATAATTAATAAATACCCAGGAATCAAATATTCGTGTTCCACCATAAATATCTCGTGGTGATTCTTTGTCGAAAATTTATCAGTAGATTGGTGAGATATATATCTGACCCAATTCTATCTATAACGCAATTATTTGCATATATATCTATATATCCCATCAATGCTGTAAAACTAGCAATCGATTTCACCCAAATCTTTATCAATGGCTAGGAATTAATGATGTTAATCCGAAGGTGAATCTCAAGAATTGCATTTGTGCAAAAGATGCATATCACGAAGTATGCATTTGTGTTATCTCTACTACTTAAAAAAGACGAAGCGTTCTGTCTCCTGTCCTCCCAGCGTTTCGCTCCTCGCTTCGTCGCGCACTCGCGGCTCTTTGATCTGGTCCCACCCCAATGCTAACCCGTGAGGCCGTGACTACCCTGCCCTCCCGCACCACAGCCTCCACCCTCGGCGCCCCTCACGCCTCCTCACCCCGACCGCCGAATTCGGCCGCCTTATGACCGTAGCCACCATGCTATCCAGTCTCCACCGCGCGGATCCGGTCAGAACCGCCTCCCCCTCCAATGTCCCTGACCTCCACCGCACTTCTCAGGGGCATGGAGGACCGACGCCCTCCACAGATGGCGACCACGAGGAGCAGCACAGAGGCGATCTGGGCATGGAGGCCCGGTTCCGACCTTCCCCGGCCCTCCTCCTCCCCTCTCTCTAATCTATTCTCTCATATTGCAGGTCAATTTCATTCTTGCTTTAGCAAATCTGAAGCAATCAGACCATTTACCATGTGTTAGGATTCGAAGCATGGTTTCTTCTCTACTACTTAAAAAAGACGAAGCGTTCCGTCTCCTGTCCTCCCAGCGTTTCGCTCCTCTCTTCGTCGCGCTTCGTCGCGCACTCGCGGCTCTTTGATCTGGTCCCACCCCAATGCTAACCCGTGAGGCCGTGACTACCCTGCCCTCCCGCACCACAGCCTCCACCCTCGGCGCCCCTCACGCCTCCTCACCCCGACCGCCGAATTCGGCCGCCTCATGACTATAGCCACCATGCTATCCAGTCTCCACCGTGCGGATCCGGTCAGAACCGCCTCCCCCTCCAATGTCCCTGACCTCCACCGCACTTCTCAGGGGCATGGAGGACCGACGCCCTCCACAGATGGCGACCACGAGGAGCAGCACAGAGGCGATCTGGGCATGGAGGCCCGGATCCGACCTTCCCCGGCCCTCCTCCTCCCCTCTCTCTAATCTATTCTCTCATATTGCAGGTCAATTTCATTCTTGCTTTAGCAAATCTGAAGCAATCAGACCATTTACCATGTGTTAGGATTCGAAGCATGGTTTCTGAAATTTTACCATGTGTTCTGTACTCTGAATTTTGTAGAACAGGTAGCGATTTGAGCAGCGAGCCCCATCTTCTATGCCAGTCTCAACATCTTCAACACCATCCCTCTGCTGCAGATTGACAGCTTGTTTCCCCCTCTAAGTTTTTTGAACTGGAGCGATGGTACAGTGGAGATTTTCTATATTTGTATATTTGCATGATGATGGGTATTTGGTGTTGTGCAAAATCTCAGCCATGCTTACTTCACATGGAGATTGACTAGTTGAATAATTTTAATTTACTACCCATGTATCAACCACGTTTATTGACCATGTTGTTGCCATAGTTTTGGTATAGATTAGTTTTGAAAAGAGTCAAGAGTTACACCTACGGACTACTGCTATTTTCTCGGCTGTGACCGCGATTCTTGTTCGTAGGCTTTTCCTTTTCTTGGTTTTTTTCGCCATGTGCGTGGCTGGCTGTCATCTTCTATTTGACCTGATCATGATCTTTGTGCAGTGCGGTTCATTGGTCCTTAAGTTGAGCAGTGAGTATACAAGAATTGGACAGCAGAATCTTCAGAGGTGGTTCTGATCTTGCAGGTATGTGTGTCTTTTCTTTTTTGTGCTTTCACCTTCTGTTTGCCTTCCTGACTATATTCTTCCGCGGCAGCAAAATTTTCGCTGGATCACGCTTCTCTCGGGTGGTGTCACAGCCATCGACGATGTCATCCTCTACTCCAATTAGTCAGTGCGCACGCACCATGGTTGGTTACTACTGATTGTTTGTGTTCTTGGTTTATTGATGTTTCTTCACACTTGATACTTTGACACCATGTCAGAATCTTAGGCATAAAATTAGCATTTAGATGCAGCTGAACAGCTACTTTTTTTCCCTTTCTTTCAACAATACCGAGTGTTATAATGAGTAGCAAAGCACAAAAGAGAAGAATCAAAATTGATGATCTGTATGTACTTAAGTGGGACTTGCATGCTTTTTCTTCATATATACAGTTGAAGCTTGACTGCCTGAACATATACAGAGAGCTGTTTGAGCATTTTTTTTTAATTTATCATATCATATTGACCTTTTGAGGACTTGATGTGGCTGCTAAATACTATACCATTTCTTACAAGACCCAACGACAACAGTAAGCTGCAACTTTTGTTTGATTTATCATTTAGGTTAACCTATTTAAATTAAAATTTTATTGTGCTCCTAGCATAGTTGGTCTATCATTTGGATTTCCTATAGATATTAGCACCATTCTTTCTCATTTGTGCTTCTATTCTGCTTTAGAATAAGTTAACGGTACCATAGCTCTTTAGAATCTATGCTATAAGATATCCTCGCTAGCATGCAATTAATATTTCTGTAATATCTTTGATGAGAAATTAGCTTGCTAAAAATGCTTAGATATCTAGACGGAGTAGGTGTTAGTTTGTATATAATTAAGGTTAGATATCTAGCGAGAAATTACGTGGTGTAAATATTTCACTCTGGAAAAGATATACTCTTAAATTTGAAATACTTATTTAATGTCAATCAGAACCATTTTTAGCTCAATAACAGTTTCATTTATATTATCCAGGTTTGCATGTCTTGATATGTGACGGATTTTTTAGAAGTTAAATGTCATGTCTTTAATTTGATGGGAAATTTCTGGCGTTGTTGGAGCGGATGATTGAACGAGCACCATGTATCCACATTCTGACTCCTCCCCTCATGATTTTTAGGCTTCCTATGCTTTCTCTACTCTTTGACCCCGAGGGAGGCGGAGACCGTTGCAAGGGTGAGGTCGTGATGGGACACATGAATCTACAGGCACTTGTGTATCTTGGACATGCTATTTTCTGCAACACGATGTGACTATGCAAACAAGGAGTCACTTTGGGAGCCTCTCTGGCATAATGTTTTCAATACCGTTGCAACTTGCATGGTTGCCAAGAATATGGATCTGTACAAATATGGAAATTTAATTTTATGAAAGAAGTAAGTTGTCTCTGCTTTATCAGGAATTTTCTTGATCATCGGAATAATCTTTTTGAAAAGGTGAGAAATTGTTGATGTATTGATGTATCTTATTTCAACTTGCAGTTTGCTTGATCCTCTTTAAGAAGCTTATAGACGTTGGTTCTGCACATTGTGCTTGATTCGTGAAAGCCAAGGTATCCTATTACCAGTAAATCCCTCAACGGCTCACTTCACATTACCTGGCAGATGGCAGTTCAGAATTAGAGGAAGGGTCACATATAAGGTAATTGTTTGATGGCTTTAATCCCTTGTTTTGTCTCCAATACTGTAGCTTAATCTTGCTAACAATGTGCGTATATTCAAATGTCGAGTAAACTTTGGATTTTCCCTAGACTCGTGGGTTCTGGTTTTGATTTTGGGGCAGACGAATTTGCAAGTTAGGACCTGATGTGTTAGTCTTTTGTCCTGATTTTTTATCTAACAGCAGCACCAGTATTTGCCTGTGTCATTTCCATTTAGACCATCAATTTGTTTACTCATTTTCCTGTGCTATTACCATGAGAATAGATGGTTGGTACATGCAGATGGTAGCTTATTTTGGATCTATCAGCATAGGCAAATTAGTGTCAGTTCTCAATATATTCTTACCTTTTTGTCTATAGTTTGTGCCCACATTTTCCCTCCTGGTGATTTGTGCTTACCATTTTCTTGTACGGTTGTAAAAAACTGTATCCAGGAGCAGGAAGCCTATTTGATGTCATGAGTAGAACATACTATCAGAATTTTAGGCATATTAACACCTTTGATGAACCTGCCGGATGACAATGTAGATTCGATTATGTGTTTACAAAAATGGTATGCGACTTGGATTCATCTTTTCCAGTAGCACTAGAAAATATCACAAATTTATCTCGACTTACTTCACTTGCTTTCACCTATCTATTATATGCCGACTATTGTGCAAATCTATTCTAAAGATGGCGTCATAAGCTATACTTTTTTTTTGTAATACTACCTGTTGATTTCATTGCAAACTTGGTTCACTATTGTTAGCAGTTGTGTTTCACCTACAATATCAGAATTCCTTGGTTTCATGTTTCAGAGGTGTCAAAAAGCAGAGGACTAACTAATGTGGCAGGTGACAATGCTTTGATCAAACCAAGTTCATTAATGCAGCTTGGTACATTGAATTCACATTAACACGATGGTGTGAGGACGTGTTAGTTCTTGGAATGGAAAATCTACATGTACTTCAGAAGAGATAAAACAATATAGAGAGTTTAGATCATAATGGGTTGATTAGATATCTACAGTTATATATATTCTTAACGCATTTGATGCTCTCTCCAGGGATTATCTAAAGAACAATATGAAGTGGCAGGAGCATTCAGAAGAACCTTCTATATATCTAGGGCCATCATAGAATCTTCAGGGTACAGCCGCCGATGACCACATCTTTCCAAACTCCCCGGACTGCTTTGCGCCGTTGCTATCTTGGAGGATGGATGGGATGTGAGGAGAAAAAGTGGTGCTGGTGGTTGCAGGGACGGGGAAGGGAGGTCGATGGTGAGTTGGGCTAGGCTGGGAAGATAGGGGAGGAGCAACGGTAAAATCTAGCACTACTCAGTTTCCCTCTGCGTCCCTACATAGGACGCCATGTTCCAAAACGATCCTCATCAACTAAATGATTCTTCTTTCTGACCAATTTTGGAAAGATGTGGCGTGGAACTGATGGTCAAGAGTATTCATTCTTAATATCTTCTTAACTGTTATGATCTATAGTGGACTATGCCTTCATCTTACTTCCATTTGTAGTCTGATGATTTATGTTATTCTAATTAAGTTCAGGTTAAGTTGCTTGGATTGTACCCGCCACCACAGGAGATATGGTATGGAGAGAGAAATAGGAAGGATGAGGCGTTGCTAGGATCGTGGGGGTAGGGAAGTGGAAGCAGGCAAGCAGCGTCTCAGCCATGCCCAACCCCAGCCTGGTTGAGTAAACCATTACCAGGGAAATTTTGAAAAGTAATAACCTTTTGCTCTGAACCATTTACATGCACCTAAATAACATCCCTGGTCTGAACTGGACAGAGATTTAGTAAAATCTAATTGATCAATTTGCATGTCTTATATTGAGTGTTTTTCTTATAACAAGCAAATCAAATAACGAGTCAAGGACATTAATATTAAAGATTTTGAATTCTGTCCTTTGAGAAAATTAGATGGTTAAATGGAAAAGTCTGATAAGTTGAAAAAATTACAGAAAAAAAATGTCTGGAAGTTGAAAGATATAGTGTGCCGAGTAGTTTGGACGTCTTCACGACACAAATTTTATTCTCCCGTTGCAACGCACGGGCATGTTTCCTAGTGTACATATATATAATTTAGATATACATGGCATCTCACAAGGGCGTGCAACGGTCCAGAAGAAATCTTTATGTTAGCCTCTCTTTTTTTGCATACAACAGATATAATCTTTGACAATTAATGTCGACGTTTGGACGCTTATTTAATATTAGTACGTAAACATACTGCTAATAGATGAGATATGGTGTGCAATATAACAGAGAAAATACGTGTCCACTTTGATCATCCCTTACACTTCGCTTGGATGTTTGCTTTGGAAGGCTAGGCATTATATTGGGTTGAATGTCTAATACCCAGGATATTGATATTGAGCTAGAATGCCAATACTTCTGTTCCTAAAAAAGAAAAGAAGAGTCGTCCCTTGGCGAGTTAGCTAAGTACACATTTGATCTTGCTCGGGGTCCTTGGACGAATGTACTAGAATGCATATAGATATTTTATCTATACAAAGATGTGACAATGCATTAGCATACATATGTGTGATAATGCTAACCCGAAACTGTCTACTAGTCCATTCAGAGAAGATCGTGACTTAATTGTGCAAGACAAGGCCAATATAGAAAAGGACCCGTCATATGCAAAAAAGACAGTTGATTCAAGAGAAACTCATATCACACAAGACACACAAGCCATATTGATCTCGAGAATCATCGTTGTCATTGCTAGTTTAGATCTCATCTATATTGCTTCTCATCCAAGCATTGAAAAACTTTTACATAATAAAGAAAAGAAATCATGACATAGGGTTTTTAACCCATATCAGGAAAGAAGAGAAAGCGTGCCTTGTCTTTGAGGTTCCATTGAAGTTGTTGTTTGGTCATTTTGTCACCTATAACCCTACATTGGGTATGCATACCCTCTGATATCAGATCACTATGTAATTCATCATTGAGAGTACCACATTCCACTTGATTGAAGAAATGTTGTGCTCACATCTACTGAATGATGAATGTTTCATAGTGTTTCACAACGGCTTTCTGGTATTCTCACACATGTGCTACTAACTATTTTTTCTCTTTGGGATGAAGAGAGAGAGAGAGAGAACGACCACTCTTTATTGCATACATCTGCATCATGTCAATTTTGTGCCCCCAAATAATTATTTCATCTCCTACATGTATTAAAAATGCGTTATCTCTTAGCACTATAATACCCCATCCATTCCTATATGTAGGGTATAGTTTTTGGCATAAAAATTAAATAATTAATGTGGATCGAAAAGTACACCGGTTTTGGGCGGGATTAACCCTGGCTAATGGATGTGAGAAAATAGAGGATTTTGCATGAGATAAGGAAATGTACTCAAATCCCTAAAAAGTCTATCCCTATGAGTGGTGCAACACAATATTACAAAATTTTCTTAAAAAATACACCTTATATTTAGGGAAGCGGAGGAGTGTATGATTTCATCACAAAGTTTGCTTGATAAGTTATTATAAATTATATTCCATGTTGTATTCCCCCATGATTTTTTTCAAGTGTCAAGGCACTACCAAAATATTATATAATTACGAGAAATAAAAAAAGTCTTGATAGCCCTTTCAATATGAGAAGTCAATGAACCATAAAAATCCTACGTAATTAATTTCTTAAAATTTTGGACTTACTATAAATCATGTTAACCATTATTTATTATATATGTAATTCTAGGAAGACACATGAGTTGATAAAAAGTGTAAGCAAAACCACATGGTTTATTGTGAGTTGGGTACATATTTTGTTAGTGGTAGGGTGTAAGAGAATATCTAGATTGGCAATCATCATTCAACATTGTGAGTCTTAGGACCTGGACGTGGAAATTTAGCGGTTGGATATTTATAAATTGCGCATTTTGGGGTTTCGAAATATGGGAAACCAAATTATCATTTTTGGCTTCGTGATGTGTAACTTGGTCGACTAATGGTTGTTTTGTAATCCAAAAAAAGCGCAATGCATAAAATGCGAGGGTGTCTTGCATGCATGGAAAAAAATTACTTAACTCATCAAATTTAATTATAAACTTTGAAAATGTAACATGTTTTGTACCTCAAATTGCATTATTTCAACTTAAAGTTCATTGTGATGAGTACAATTGAACTACTTCACACATGTGCCAACGACTCCAATCTAGGACAAGAAAGATGAGGTCGCTATCCAGTGAGTCGAGCTGATGCTTCTCTGCGGTAGCCATGGCGTAGCAGGCCATACGCGGCAGCTGCAGGCCACCACCACTGCCCTCTAGGGTGGAGAAAAGGAGACAGTAGAGGATACAAGAGGCTGCATGCCACCACCATCGCTGCGCACCAGGGCGAATATCACATGTTTGTGCCTCATGTAACTAGGTTGAATGGGGCCTGTCAAAATTTTGGGATGGGTTTAGAGACACATATCAAGTGGTGCCATCTGCACCCACCTAGATTTAATTCATAATTGTTTAAATATTATGGTGGATGGCTAGAATACAATGAGAACGCTGATAAGGCATTTTGTTTGTCTTCCTATCTATTTAGAGATTATATTGCTGGCCAAGCTAGGACTGATGCCTTTGTAGTTGATGGTTGATACATGTGGAACAAAAAAAGTAGACTTGACACTCATGTGGGTTGTATAAATAGTTTCCACAATGTAGTAGTTAAGAGATATGATACTCTAATAAATCAAGCTCAATCAATGTAGGTTGCTCTCAACAGGCAAAGTGATCTTACAAAAAAAGGAAAATCAAGTTCGATTGAGTGTGTCAATTGACTCCGGCAAGGTACTTGCTAAAACAAGTCTTAGCATTTCGTGGTCATGTAAATCAAAGGAATCAAAATATAAGGAAAACTTTCAAGAATTGACAGATACTTTAGCGCATCAAGAATTGGTAGTTACATCCTAAAAAACAAAAGCCCTTGGCAAGTTATCCAAGTACACATTGATCTTGCTCGTGGTCCTCAGACGAATGTACTAGAATACATATAGATATTTTATCTATACAAAGATGTAACAATGCATTAGCATACATGCGCGAGATGATTTTCTAGAATGCATGTGCCTTATTGTATAATGCAAGGTAGTGTTTCACAACGGCTTTCTGGTATTTTAACACGTGTGCTTCTAAATATTTTTTCTCTTTGGGATGAAGAGAGAGAGAGAGAGAGAGAGAGAGAGAGAGAGAGATATCACTCTTTATTGCATACAACTGCATCAAGTCGATATAGTGCACCAATAATCATTTCATCTCGTACATGTATTAAAAAGCATTATATCTTAGAACTATAATACTCCCTCCGTTCCTATATGTAGGGTATATAATTTTTGGCATGAAAATAAAAAATAATGTGGAGAGAAAATTATACCAATTGTGGGCAGGATTAACCCTGGTTAATGGACGCGGGAAAATAGAAGAGTTTGCATGAGATAAAGAAACATAATTAAATTTGTAAAAAGTGTGTCCCTATGAGTGGTGCAACACAATACACCTTATATTATAATCTTTTCTTAAAATAATACAACTTATATCTAGCGAACGGAGGAGTATATGATTTCGTCAACAGGTTTGCTTGATAAGTTCTTATAAATTAGATCCCATTTGGTATTCTCTCATGATTTTTTCAAGTGTCAAGGCACCACCAAAGTATAGAATTACTAGAAATAAAAAAATCTTGATAGTCCTTTCTATATGAGAAATCAATGAACCATACAAATTCTGCCAAATTGATTTCTTAAAATTTTGGAGTTACTATAAATATTAATGATCCATGTATTATATATTTAATTTTGGGAAAGCACATGAGTTTGTAAAAAGTGTATGCAAAACCATATGGTTTATTGTGACCTGGGTACATATTTTGTTAGTGGTAGGGTGTAAGAGAATATCTAGATTGTTAATCGTCATTCAACATTGTGAGTCTTAGGACCTTGAGGCAATTTACTGCTTGCATATTTCAGAAATTGGGCATTTGGGGGGTTTGAAATAAGGGAAACCAAATTATCTTATGGCTTCGCTATGTGTAACTTGGTTGACTAATGGTTGTTTTGGACTCCAACAAAAGCGCAATGGATAAAATGTGAAGGTTGTCTTGCATGCACGGGAAATAAAATTACTTGTGTCATCAAATTTAATTATAAACTTCGAAAATGAAAAATATTTTGTACCTCAAGTTGCATTATTTTAAATTAAAGTTTATTGCGATGAGTACAACTGAGCTACTTCACACATGTGCCAATGACTCGAATCTAGGACAAGAAAGATGATGACTCTATCCAGCGAGTGGACCCAAGGATCATGTGTGACAGTGGTGGCGGTAGCAGGCCATACGCGATAGCTGCAGGTCAAAAGGACACCACCACTGCCCGCTAGCTATAGGGTTTAGAAAATGAGAAGCAACATAGCGGTGGCTACGGTGCCACAATCGCATCTATAGAAGCGGATACAAGAGGCTGCAGGCCACCACCATCTTTGCATGCCGGCACAAATCTCACATGTTTGTGTGTCATATAACTAGGTTGGATAGGGTTAGTCAAAATTTTGGGTTTGGTTCAAAGACAAATATCACGTGTATTGCTTTATGGTTTTGTGGTGGTTGTTGGTGTCAGCTGCACCCAACTGGTTTAATCATTCCCTAAAGAATATGGTGGATGGCAAGAATATAGTGAGAAGGTTAACAAGGAATTTTGTTTATGTTCCTATCAATTTAGAAATTATATTGCTGGCCAAGCTAGGTTTGTTGCCTTTGTTATTGATGGTTGATCTAGGTGGAACAAAAAAATTAGACTTGACACTCATGTGGGACATACTAATAGTTTCCACAATGTAGCAATTAAGAGATGTGATGCTCTAATGAATCAAGCTCAATCAATGTAGGTTTATCTCAATAGACAATGTGATCTTACAAAAAAGGAAACTCTGGCAAGGTACTTGTTGAAATAAGGCTTATCACTCTGTGGTCATGATGTAAAAAATGAACAAAGAAATAAGGAAGAGAATCAGTAGATACTTTAGTGGATCAAAACGATGTTACGAGGAAGACAATTAAGAATGCTTTAGAAAAATGTCAATTGGTGTGTCCACACATTCAAAAATAAATAGCTAACACATGCAAACGTAAAAAATAGAGTAGTTCTTTTTTTATTTTATAGTGGTCGGTATTTTATATACTAAAAAGTAATGTTCACTGTTGATTTACGCATATAACATTAAATTCTTGAAGATATTGGTGGTGATGTGTCCAGTTTATAAAGGAAACACTGGCACTCAAGAAAGCTCTTCGGAAATTGTTTGTTGATATTGGGTTAAGCATAAAGAAAGTAATAGGCCAATGATATGATGGAGAAAGAAACATGAGGGGTGATTTCAATGGTTTGAAAGCTAAAATTCTAGAAGATAATAGCCCAACCTATTATGTGCATTGTTTTGCTCAGCAACTACAACTAGTTATTGTGGCAGCGACAAAGAAGAATGATATTTTTATGATTTTTACATGCGATATACATTGACAAATGTGGTTGGATGATCTTTTAAACGAAAATACATGATTAGAGAGAAACATGGAGAAATTATGCTAGCATCCATAAGTTGTTGAAAAATCTGTACAAGGACAAGGTTACATGAAGATTAATCTCATCAGAGAGCCGGAGACACTCCTTGGGTGTCTTATTTTAGAACCCTTTCAAGAGTAATTAATTTATTCCCAACTCTTGTTTGTGTTCTTAAATATGTCGTGAAATAAGGAAAAATGGGTGAGAAGAAAAGTCAAGAAAGTCAGCACGTGGACTCTTATCATATTTTGGAACCTTTGATTTTGTGTTTACTTTGCACATGATGTTGCATATATTAGGAAGTTAGGATACTTTGTCACGTTGATGGATAAAGAAGGACCTAGACATCATCAATGCCATGCAAAATGTCAAGTTAACAAGGAATGAAATGTAATGACTAAGGAATGATGGGTGGAAATCTCTTCTTGAAAAGGTACATTTATATTGTGAAGAACATGATAATACTAGCCTTAGCACGATGAATATATCAATCGGCATAAACCATGTCAAAAAACCAATATCACAAACCTATAGTATTACCGAACAAATTGGAGTGAGGTAAATTCTGCATTGCTTATTAATTGACAACTGTTTCAATGAGGTAAATTCTGCATTGCTTATTCCCATAGACTCTTTCGATCGAAAAGAGTCATTTCATGTTTTTAACTTGGAGTGAATTTAGCGGAGTTTTATACGGATGATTTTGATCTAATGCAATTGGGTTGCTCTTAGTCATCTTCTTAGCAATATACATTGACATTGTGAGGGGTGGATGAAAGATTTAGTGATTTGAGTGATATTGGTGATCTCGCTAAATCATTGGTGGACACAAATAAGCAATCTATATTTTTCTTTGGTCTATCAACAGCTAAAGCTGAATGCTAATTTTGTCGGTTGCCACTGCATCAGTGGAGAGATGCTTCTCGGCAATGATTTTTTGTCAAGAATGTGTTGCGAATAAAATGGGAGAGCAATTCATGATTGATCGTCTCACCTATTTTGCGGAGGAAGATAAGTTTTCCACTATTACTAGGGATGTAGTGATTGATCGCTTTGAGAAAGTGAAAATTCGAGAAGGGAAATTGTAAAATGTAAGTGAGTCAGGTCACATTTTTCTATTGACAATAATTTCCCTACCTTCAATTATTTACATGTAATTTTGACTGAGTATAACATGTTTTGCTTATTGTCTCCATATTCCATGATGCTACAAATGATGTTTTGGAATACTTTTTTGGCAAGTTGCGACTTTAGTTTCTCAATAATATTTATAAAGAATAAAGAAGTGAATTTAGCTCGTCGTCTAAATGTATGACATGCCTTTGTTAATGAATCATCATACTATATATTAAAGTTGGTGGGATTCCCGGACTCTCCTTGCTCGGTTACTGTTCACATGAACAGTAACATAGCCATGAACAGTATAGTCTGCTTTTATACGAACAGTTCAAAGCCGATACCTTAGCGGTGTACGGGTCGTTTCTAGCCATGGGCACTGTACGAGCCGTCTCCGGCCGTAGATTTTCAATCCGGCGGTCCGTGTCCATGGTTGTACTATTTATCGGTTAATTTTGCCCAATCCCGTGTCACGTCATATAGCCACGAAATAACTTTTTGGCTAGAAATTTCTTGCGCTGAATGATACTATTTTACGTTTATCCTTTGTAACTATTCAGCTTAAATTTTTTAGCTTACCTTTTTCGGCCGTTTGCCAAGCATGTACTATTTATGGTCTAATTTTGTCCAATCACATGTCACGTCACATAGACATAATAAAACTTTTCGATTAAAATTTTCTTGCCTTAACCGATATTTTTTTGCGTATATCTTTTGTAACTATTCGGCTTAAATTTTTCAGCTCATATTTCTGGCCGTACGATGAGACGGTCCACGTCCGTATGTGTATTATTTATGGTCTAATTTTGTCTAATTACATACCGTATACGCAAAACAACTTTTTGACTAATATTTTCTTGCCATGTTCCACATTTTCTAGCCGTAATTTTTATACTTAATTTTCGTACAGAACTTTTTTGCTTCATTTCTATATCGATAGTTATTTTATGTCTACGATAATATTTTCTCTCTTCCATTTTTTATTGTTCGAATGTACTTTTCTGAAATAACTTTATTAGTTAACCCATGCTAACTTCTCGTCCGTGTATAATTGTATACCCAACAATATTTTTTAGGGTTATTTTATATTCTTTAGCGGAGGTGTTTTTTGGTTATTTTATATTCTTTAGCAATATTTTTTCTCGCATATTCCTATATGTAATTCCCATACGGTAGCTACCCATCGGTACTTTTCTATGGCTGAATAATTTTCTAGCTATAATTAACAGGTACTGATTCAATTTTGCTATACTTTTTTATTCTTCCACATTATTGTACCATCCGTCGCATTTTTTAAGTGTAAATTGTGTTTTCTTCTGCCACAACTTCAAACAACAATAATACACTACATTAAACGTACTCTCTAGCAAATTGTGTTTTCTTTTGCCACAACTTCGAACAACAATAATACACTACATAAAACGTACTCTTCAGCAACAATTTTAATCGATTAATTCACAATATTGCTCCTCATCGGACGCGGCGTGACGCCGCGCCATGTTCCCTAGTAATATTCTATCTATGCACACTTTTGTTGATTGTGTTGATTTTTGGTGCTACAAAATGGTATGAGAGATGATATGGTAAAATAGTCCATTATATTAGTTTAACGCGCATAGCTTTATAGTAGTCGACCCCAGCTTCAATTGTTTGTAGATTCACCCCTGGCGTGAAGCAGAGAAAAGTAGATACGGCGAAGCAGGGCACTGGTTGCTTGAGATTCATGTGGGCAGGGAATCAAGAATAGAAGATTGATGAAGAAGTTGAGGCACTGCATGTTAAAATATGTGGTAGAAACTCGATATTTATGGACCCGATTTTTAAACCAGCCTAAAAATCACTGAAATTATTCTTACCTATTTTCAAGTGAAAATATGTATGATATCTGCATGATTTGAGTATCAGTGATACATTTATCGGGTGCTTTGTCTAATTGTCATGCACAAAGAAGAGAAAACTTGCAATGTGAAATCCTGTAACTTGTACTTCCCATCAGGTACTTTATCTTTCTTACCCAAGTTTCATACTTTCGAATCTAAGTATTAAACTTGGTATACATATGGTTGCGTGCATATTAAGATATTCTACATGCAAAAATTTAGTTGATACTTTTTTAGTTTATCTGTTTAGGTGTTAGAGCATCTTGAACAAATGCACTAAAATAGGGCATGCCATTTTGGTTTTTGGGCGCCATTTTAGTTGTTTTTGCATGTGCGACCGGATGCAGCATTTCTAGGCGCACTAATGCAGCGTGCTGCCAACAACAATTTCCACGCATGCTAGCGTGACAAACACACTTATTTTGCATGTCTGTATCAAACTAGATCAAAGACATACAAATAATTTACAAACAAATGAAACATAAGAGCAGATAAACACTAGTTAAAACATAAATTTACACTAGTTCAAACATAAAAGACACTAAATAAAATAAACAGTAGATGTAACTAGACTACTCATCACCATCATCAAAAGTACTCTCTTCACTCGTGTCGAACATGTCTACCCACCTATCATAATCGTCATCGATTTTCTGAGGATCGACGAGTTATGCCTTGATGAAGGCGCCCTCTCCCGCTTTGTCGCCCTCTAGGCATTCCTTTGATCCATCCTTGCCATGTAGAAGGCCTTCTCGGCCAGCACATCCTCCGGGAAGTTCCTTCCCCAAGCCACCATGGGCTGCTCATCCTCCTCGGCGATGAGAATATGTTGTTGATTTTGGCGGTGGCATAGCTGGTCCTCACGCGTGATGAGGCACGGTGGCGGCGCCACCATCTCTACTTCTTCACGACAGTTCACATCTTCAAAGTTCATGTGGCAGAGTGGCCAGCCGAGTCTCCATGCCGCCATGTCGTATGCACGTGCGGCCTCGTGGACAGTATCGAACGTGCCCAATGTCAAGAGTATGCCGATGGGCCTAATCTCTGCGTAGAAGTTTCCTGCCAGCCGTGCACGCACGCCACGGAAGCCGGGGGGTGCTAAAGGGGCCATGATGGCCTGCAAATGCACATGTTCGTCAAAGAATGTTTTCGCGGAAGTGTTAATTCTAGTTTTCATATCAATCCCAACAAGGAGCTTCGGCAAGTGCTTTTAGGCGGCATTTCTATCACACTCAAGGTATCACAAGTCTTGAGTGAATTGACTACAATTACTTGCGGTGGAGGATGACGAGTAAAAGATAGAGGAAACTTTCGTAGGAAGTAAATACGGAGTAAATTGCATAAAAGTAAATGCTAGAAATGAGTTTGGAGTTCCTGCCAATGAGAAGTTAGGCGCGGAGAGAAACGGTTCATGGTGATTGTGAACGTGCCAAATTGATAAAGTGGAATTACTAATTATGATATTTATTATTTTTAAGTGAGTAGCCAATTAACCCTATACCGATTAGAAGTCCTCATGGCCAATTCTTCCTAGTCCCAATGATCCGTCTATCTATTATCACGACAATGGTCAGCACATCAATTAAGGTCTTACGACCAGATCAAGGCTTTAATATTGATGGTTCCTTGTTGTCCTCGTGTGATGCTAGCTCCACATTGATATCAGTCGTGTCACTCAAGGGTCGCCGATTCGCTAGCACATAAGTTCATACCTATGATATCTTTAGATCATGTTACCTGGGCCCTTAAATTAGATAACAAGCATTAGGCAAACATAGATAATCATTCTCACAAATTAATAATCACTACAATAATAGAAAATGGATGGATATGAAGGCATGACACATCTTACCAATTCCCTACATCTCTCACGCCTATGGGGATTTACTCAGACATGAGAGGGAGACAAATCAAAGGCATAAGTATTGCAAACGGTAATCATCTCAAAGTTATCGCCGCAAATCACAATAGTACTTGAAGATCAAATCGAATACAAACCAAAGGTAGATCAAAGTATCAAACCCTAATCTTACAATTGCCAATATCTCTCTCTAGATGATGATGGGGATGATGATGGAGTGTGTGTTGAAGAGGTGGATATCTTCGAGGAACGAGGGGATGTTCTTCTCCTCTTCCAGATCTGATCTCTTCCTTCTGATGAGTTTTCAGGCGGATGTGTTATCCTTCTCATCGTCCCCTCTTCACGAAAGTTGCTTCTATTGATATAGGGAAGCCGTTGGCATGTAGTACGGGCGAGCGGTAGGGGAGCGTCCCGACCGTACCACTGGTTGTTACGCGTACCGTACGCCTCCAATGAGAGGGGCTCCAATTGGGGATTTGCTTCTTTAGGTGTAATTATCTCATAAATGCCATTAGATCTTCAAATTTTTATTACCTGAAAACCATCTCAAGAAACCAAGGATTTGCTGATTGTGACATTAACATTAGTGGAAAGGGTAATCTTCAATGAAATTCGGCAATAAACAAGAGGAAAATCAATAGTAAAAAGTGATGAAATTTGGAGCTATCAGGCCGCTGCGGTGTGGAGGGATCCCTATGGTGGCAATGTCTAGGGTTCACCCGTCATGGATGAATCGGAGGGGGAGACTGTGTGGTGGGGCTCGGCGGCCACATGGATAGGGTGGATCTATGAGTAAGGCGTCTAAGAGGAGCAATGGTGGCGGGAATTGGTGGAGGCGGCGTGATGCGGGCGTAGGTGGTGGGAAGGGGGAAGGAAAGTTCAGCATTAGGCAGATGGTTAGGCTACGCGCATGTGATACGTTAGAAACGTATCTATAATTTTTGGTTCTCCATGCTTGTTTAGTATCTATTTTTCTTTACTTGTCTACACTTTTGAAAGGATACGGATGTCTCCTAGAGGGGGGTGAATAGGCGATTAAATTTTTTCCTAGAGTGGCTCAACAAAGGCGGAATAAAACTAGTGTTTACTTTGTTAAGACAAACCTAGAACAACTAAGGTTCATCTATGTGCACCAACAACTTATGCTAAGCAATACAAGTAACAAAGTGATAGCAAGATATATATTACTTCAAGCACGAAGGCTATCACAATGTAAAGTGCATAAGTAAAGAGCTCGGGTATAGAGATAACCGAGGCACGCGGGGACACCGATATTTTACCGAGTTCCTCCCAACATGGAGTACGTCTCTTTGGAGAGGGGGTGGTATCAAACCACCAACGCCACAAAAGGCCTCCCTTATTCTCCGGTGAATCTCACCCCAATGGGATCGATCCACGCTTCCACTATCGATGCACTTGTCGGTGGCAACCGGAACCTCTCACAAGGTTGGGGCACTTCTCCACAACTTAATTGGAGGCTCCCAACAAACGCCACCAAGGCCACAATGCCACCAAGGCCACAACATGCAACACCAACAAACCATCTAGGGTTCCAAGAACCCAAGAGTAAAAAGCTTCTCAACTTTCACTCACCAAATCCTCCGGGGAGAACTCAAACCGATGCACCAAATGCAATGGCAAGAACACAAGTAGTGCTCAAATCCTTCTCTCCCAAATTCCACCAAAGATACAAAACCTTGTGGGGGAATAAGAGAGGAAGAACAATGGAGGAAATCCACAAAAGACTCCAAGATCTAGATCCCAAGATGTTCCCCTCACTTAGAGGAGAGATGGATTGGTGGGATTGTAGATCTAGATCTCCTCTTTCAAATCCCTAAAGTATATGCAAGAATCAAGGGAGGGATTGAAGGGGAAGCAAGCTCAAGAGGGTCAAGAATGGAGGAGAAAGTAAAAAGAAAAGCAGATGCATTGGGAAGAAGGGCCCCTTTTATAGGCCATTTTGACCGTTTTCCCGTTTGGGGAAAAAGTCGGATCGAGACTCCGAGACTCACACACCGAGACTCCGGCCAATCTCCAGACCAGCCTCCGGACCGCCCATCTGACTGATCCAGACCAATCTTGCCCCAGCAACACCGGAGACTCCGGTCTTCCAACACCGGAGACTCCAGACTAAACAAAGTTCGGAGACTCCGGAGTAACCTCCGGTGCAGGCTCCGGACCCCTAGTCAGAATGTCCCAGCCCTGATTCTAAAGTCACCACCGGAGACACATCCAGAAACTGCGGACTACACCGGAGACTCCGGTCCACACAGACCGGAGACTCCGGTCAGAACCAAATAAGAGGCAAACTTCAAATGGCGATATCTAGAGTTTGGAAACTCCGATTGACCCGAAACCAATTTTGTTGGAAACAGGACAACAAGGGCTACCCAACAAAAAGTGGAAATATTGGATACCACCAAGAGAGAACATTTCATGTATTATAATATGAGATACCTCTCTTGGTGAGAAACCGTAAAACCTCAAAGATCAAAAACGCAATATGATATAAAAGGGAAATCCGTTTTTGATGAACTAGAGCTTGTTATGAATATTACCACAAGCTCTAGAACCTCACACGGATAAGATCCAAATAATCAACCAAGAAAGGATGATGCTAAGTATGCAAAGGTTTGAGCTCTCTTTGAAAGATATGATCGAGTTACTCACTTGAGAGCCCCTCTTGATAGTACGGTTGTCTATCCTATAAACCGGTCTCCCCAACTAACACCCCGAGACCGGTAAGAAATAAACCCTATCAATATCATACCTTTGCCTTGCGCATATTCCACTTGATCTTGATGTATACGATATTGTCCTTCTCAAGATGGAACACCTTTCTTGATTGCTCTTTTACGCACTTGCTTGATGAAGACTTGCAAGTTACTCCCCCATACAACATGGGGAAACCTTTACATTGACCTTGTCTTCATCAATCCATGATCACCGAGGATGGCAAGCTTTAAGAATGAGATCTTCTAGATATTGCACATCTTTATCTTGCACATCATTTCTTCTTTTCTTCATTATGTTGATGCCTTGAAGATACACCAGAGATATTACTCCATCTTATTCTTCAAGACATACTTGCCACAGGTTTAACTCTCACATGACCAATCTGAGGATCATTCTTTGAACACCTTGGTCACCACATGATCCTCTTGACTTCTTCTCCAAACCTTGAAGCCAATAAACAAGCATTGCCTATGGACAATTCCTACAAGTACAACTTGATACAAGCATTAGTACATAGAGATTGTCATTAATTACCAAAACCACACATGGGGGCACACATGTTCTTTCAACTTTGAGGTGCGTTTTACATGTTTTCTGGTACTAACCTATTAAAAAGTTGCAACAGTGCCAGATGCATGTTTTATGCTGTTTTTGGTTTCAGAAAAGTTAGTAAAGAAATATTCTCGGAATTGGACAGGACAAAAGTCAAAGTCAATTACTTTCAATGGGGAACAAGAAGTCTAGAGGGGAGCCGGAGGGGCCAGCTAGGGCGGCCATACCCACCCCGCACCTCGCTAGGGTTTGGCCCCCCTGGTCGCCTCCTCGGCCTCCCCCTTTGCCTATAAGAAGCCCCTGATACAGAAACCCTAAGCACCCGATCAAATCTCCACGAAACTGTCAGTAGCCGCTGACACCATCGTCCCTAGATCGGGGGGGTCTGAAGTTCTTCCCGGCACCCTGTCGTAGGGGAGATCATCCCGGAGGCCTTCTCTCCGGTATGATGCGTGAGTAGTTCCACCTTGGACTATGGGTCCATGTAGTAGCTAGATGGTTGTATCTCCTCCTTTTTGCTTTCATGTATAGATCTTATGAGCTCCGTTCATGATCAAGATCTAATCTATTTGATCATGCATGTTGTGTTTGTGGGGATCCGATGGATATTGAGATTATTATGTTGGTTTGATTAATGGTTTTGTCTTTATGATTCTATCATGTTTGTGTTGTTTGTGATCTTGAATGCTTTCTTTTGTTAGTAGCTATCTTGGCCAAGTAGTTGCTAGTGACTCCAAGAGGGGGTATTTATGCTCGATAGTGGGTTCATGCCTCTAGTTTCCAAGGGAAGTGACAATAATCTCTTCGGTTGTAGATGTGTTGTTGCTACTAGGGAGAAAACAACGGTCTCTTGTTCATGGAACATGTGGATTGTTTACCTTACACACTTTGCTTAAAGCAGTTGTCTGTTGCTTGCAACTTAATACTGGAGGGGGTTCGGATGATAACCTCAAGGTGGAATTCTAGTCATAGATGCAGTTGGATGGCGGTCTATGTATCTTGTTGTATTACCCAAACGAATCTCATAGGATCTTTCTTACTAGTAATTGCATTGGTATGCCTTGCTCAGTTCCTGTCAATTGTCCTGCTGTAATTTGTTCACCCTTCATGCCATGTTGTTTATGTAAGGAGAGCACCTCTAGTGAACTATGGACCCCGGTCCAATCTTTACCATTGATACATCTTCCACTTTTACTTGTTTACTTGCTGCAAACCATTACCTTACACACCATACGTTTAATCCTCTGTTACAGCAAACCGATGAGCTTGACAACCTCACTGATTCGTTGGGGTAAAGTCTTGAGTTTGTGTTGTGCAGGTCTCCGTGTTGCTTGCAACACCTGTGTGACGTTTCCTTCCTCCTAATGGTTCGATAACCTCGGTTTCTTACTGAGGGAAACTTGCTGCTGTGCTGCTTCACACCTTGCTCTTGGGGTTTCCAACGAAGCGTTCCACGACAAGTGCTGGGCACCATCAAGCTATTTTCTGGCGCCGTTGCCGGGGAGGCTAAGGACGTCTTCACTAGGGGGGTCCTTCACTTCCTTTCTCTTTTCTTTGTTTTTAGTTTGCTTTTTTTCTTTTGCTTGGTTTTGTTTTCCTCTTTTTTTAAAACCCAAAAAAATTAGTCTAGTTTGGTTTGCTTGATTTATTCAAAAATACAAAAAAGTAGTTCCTGCTCTAGCAGCTGCTGCTACTATTTTTGGCTTGCCCACCTTTTCCAAAATGAACTCTGTTGAGAACACCAAGTTGTGTGACTTCACTAGCACCAATAACAATGATTTCCTAAGCACTCCTATTGCTCCACCTGCTCCTGATGCTACCTTTTATGAAATTAAGCCTGCTTTGTTGAATCTTGTGATGAGAGAGCAATTTTCTGGTGCTAGTTCTGATGATCCTGCTGCCCATCTCAATAGCTTTGTTGAACTTTGTGAGATGCAAAAGTATAAGGATGTAGATGGAGATATTATTAAGCTCAAGCTTTTTCCTTTCTCCTTGAGGGGAAAAGCTAAAGAATGGTTTCTTTCTTTGCCTAAAAATAGTATTGATTCTTGGACTAAGTGCAAAGATGCTTTTATTGGAAAGTACTATCCTCCTGCTAAGATTATATCTATGAGAAGTGACATTATGAAATTTAAACAGCTTGATAGTGAACATGTTGCTCCTGCTTGGGAAAGAATGAAATCTTTGGTTAAGAATTGCCCCACTCATGGACTCACTGCTTGGATGATTATCCAGACCTTTTTATGCAGGTTTGAACTTATCCTCAAGAAATCTGTTAGATTCAGATGCTGGAGGTACCTTTATGGGCCTCACTTTGGGTGTTGCAACAAGGCTCCTTAATAATATGATGGTTAACTACTCTGAATGGCATGTTGAGAGAGCTCCACATGGTAAGAAGCTAAATTCTATTGAGGAAACTTCCTCTTTGAGTGAAAAGATTGATGTTATTATGGCTATGCTTGCTAATGGGAAAGCTCCTCTAGATCCTAATAGTGTTCCCTTAGCCTCTTTGATTGCTCAAGAAGAGCAAGTTGATGTGAACTTCATTAGAAACAACAATTTCAACAAAAATTCCTATAGGAATAATTTTGGTAGCAACAACAATTATAGACCTTATCCTCCTAGTGGAAATGCTTATTAGGGTAGGTCTGGAATGCCTAATGAAGAGAGGATTCTAGAAGTTGAGAGATCCACTAAAAACTTTATGCAAATGCAATATGAGCATAATAATATTTTCACTAAAACTATGGAGGAACAATCTATTATCTTGAAAAACATTAGTCGTCAGCTTGGGAATCTGAATAGAGAAATTCCTAGTTTACAGTCAAAATTTTGAGTGATGAGAAAAATATATCCTTTTTGTGTGAAGCACAAACTTCCTTGGTTAATAAAATGGCTGATAAACCTGAACCTATGGAAAACACCTTTGCTACTGCTCATGCCATACAAGTTACTATTGATGAAAATGTTAGGCTGTTAGCTCAACTCCATGCTAAGTGGGAAAGGGAAGCTGAAATTGATAGAAACAATAGTGTGTGCACCATCACCACTAAACCACAAGTAGTCCCTATTCCTCCTCATACTATGCCTAAACCTATTGAGCCTACTACTAGTGATGCTAAGTTTGACTTTGATGTTGATGGTTGCGATATTTCTGAAGTGATTATGTTCTTGCAAAAGCTTGCTAGAAGTCCTGATGCTAGTGATATGCATGTTGCTTTCACCAAACACATTACAGATGCTCTTGTTAAGATTAAGGAAGAGAAGCTAAAATACAAAGCTTCTATACCTAGGAAAGTAGAAGATAGTTGGGAACCCATTATTAATATGCAAGTGAATGACTTTGATCTCAAAGCTTCATGTGATCTTGGTTCTAGTGTCTCTATTATGCCTAGGAAGATTTATGAAATGCTTGATTTGCCACCATTAGAAGATTGCTATTTAGATGTCCCACTCAATGATAATGCTAAGAAGAAACTCATGGGGAGTATTAATGATGTTCTCATTATGGTTAATAATGCTTATGTCCCTGTGGATTTCTATGTTTTGGATGTTGAATACAACGCTTCTTGTCCTATTACTTTGGGAAGACCTTTTCTTAGAACAATTGGTGCTATCATTAATATGAAAGAAGGCACCATTAAATATCATTTTCCATTCAAGAAAGGTATTGAACACTTCCCTATGAGGAGATAGAAGTGGTTTTTTGCTCCTCCTTTGAAAGCAATATTTGATGTTAATGCTTCTTCATTTTAAAATACTTGATTCTTCTTGCTTCTTGTGTCTAACTGAAAGGCGTTAAAGAAAAGTACTTGTTGGGAGATAATCCAAGAGTTTCCTTGAGTCTTGGAAGTTATTACTTCTGTAATGACCTCTCTTTATCCTTTTTGTTTGCTTTTTGTGCCAAGAATGACCTCTAATGAGAGGGAAATAAGATTTGGGGAGTTGCTGTCCCGAAACAGATTTATGTCCTCCACCAAAAATATTCGTGAGGAGTCTCTGTAATTCGGATTGAGCTAAAAATTTACGAATAAATCCCCCAGTATGTTATCTAACTTTAGTTAGTTCAACACTTTTGGATGTGAGCAACAGAAGATGTTTGAAAAAATTGGTTTCTACCTGATTGTCTGTTTTGACAGATTTCTGCCATTATTTGCATTTGCTTCTTATTGATTCTTTTTTGAGTTCTCTTTAGGTGAATTGAGCTTTTTGAAGGAGTTACTACAGTAGCTTGTGTTTTTAGTGAAAAGCCTTGTTGTTTCAAAGCTTTTCCAGAGGTCTAATATCTTTTGAATAAGCTAATGTTGCTAATGAAGATTATGTGGAGTTTTGTATGAAGAAAAATTTCAGGTGTATAAAGAGAATGATGCAATGAGATGAAGAATGGACAAAAGCTCAAGCTTGGAGATGCCACCATGGTTTCACCCCAAGAAATATCCAAGAGGTACAAGCGTCAAAGCTTGGGGGATGCCTTGGGTATCCCCTTCTTCATCAATAAAAAGCTCAGGTTTGTCTAGACACTTCATTTTTATTGTTTTATGCGCAGTTGTGTTGTTCTTGGAGCGTCTTAGTTTTTGTTTGCTTTGCTTAGTTTGTTTAGTTTGCTTGAGTAGTTGGACCCCCGTTCTCGCTGTGTTGTTTTGCAGATAAGTTTCCTTGGTGTTTGGAAAGGAGTAGTAAGTTCTTGCTTGTAAGTGCAAGAGGAGCTTGCATTGACTGTGACTTAGACTTTAGCATGACATGCTAGATGTTGTTTTGACCTTATGGTTAGTGATTATTGTTGTAGAATGTCTTTTTCCAAACAATTGGGATTGCTTAGTGTTTCTTGAAAAAATTATGCGTTGTTTTAGCATGCAAAAGCATAGTAGTGTGGTATTTTCCTTTGATGCTTTGCTTGGGTTGACTTGGAACATGCTCACACAATGTTATGACTATGACAAGTCACCATTAGCCTCTATGATCATTTAGTCCTTGACTCGTAGTACCACTCTTTTATTTGATTAGTATGCTTTGTTGCACTGCATGATTATGGCCATTATGCTCTCTTAGTTGGTTGCTCCCAGTATTTCGGTAGCCTCCACTTGTATGAGTAAGTTCTACTCATGCTTCCAACTCCCAAGAAACCAAGTTATTCCAAAGTGTCCACTATAAACTCCTATGCATGGTGTGTTACACCATTCCAAGTAAATTCTTGTTTTTAACTATCTTCCAATTAAAAAACAATTTTGTTATGTGAAAACTTAGTGATTAAAGACCTCACGAACTTGATGGCACACTTTATATTCTTTTCCCCTAATAAACTTGAACCATTGTGACAACTTTGTTGTATATGCTTGCACTTATAAGTTGGAATTAGCAGAACCGTGCTGTCACGGGGAACATTTTGAACATTGCACTTGTACTTTGTACTCAGTTGATATCATGTTCTTTTATCTATGGATGTCACCAGTGTGAAATAAAGAGGGAACTTGTAAGTCCATGGAGTTTGTATCCTGTGTTAGAGAAACGCCTGGGCCGCTAGCCTAAGTCATGCCTAATCATGGTGGAAACTTGGAGCATCACCATAATGAGCTATCTATGAAGCATCCTCAATAAAAATCTATGCATATGGTAAATAAAAATATTGCTGAGATGCTCATTATATGCTTGTCATTTTGGTTATGGGAAAGCTCATGTACCATGTGCAATGGGTACCCCGTTGGCGGTTCTCAATGATATGCAAATACTTATAGTGACAAGAACTTACCTAGTCCCAAAGTTGAGTATGCATGAGGTGTGGCCCTCGTATTCAAGGGACTTGAGATTGCCAACTTATACTTCGTCAAGCATATACTCCATCTTTTTCACTTTAACCTTAACCACTTCAAGATGCTTATGATAGGGGCAATGAGGGTTGAAATCTAACAAGTACCATAATTTTTGGAAGCTCTTTTTGAAACTTGAAATCCCTGCTTCCTTTGTAAAAGGTCTTTCTTTCACCATTATTGAGTCTCTACCTTCTACCTTTAGGCACCATTAAGAGAGCATAGTTGTCATTCTGTGTGCAGTGTTCCAAAGCTTATTGATTGATGCATATTGTGATATTACTTGTTCTTGTGATATTTGTTTCTAGTCACCCTTGTGAACTTTGAAGGTGTCCTATGCATCTATATTGCTACTCTATGAGGGATAAGATGATTGCCACTATGCCATCTTTTCTGTATGTGAAATAAACAAACATTTTTCAATGCATGTTATTCATGATCTTTATTTGTAGCTTGCCATGTTGCATGCATAGTTACTATGTCCTATTGTTAGAACTCCATCTTTCATGCACATGTTAGAGTTCTTTGATCCCAGCTTTCAATGCTTGCAAATGGTTGGACCTTTATTGTGAGGGTGCGTGTCACCTCAAAAATTATTCTTTTATCACTTACCTACTAGAGGACGAGCAGGAGTTAAGCTTGGGGATATTGATACGTTGGAAACGTATCTATAATTTTTGATGCTCCATGCTTGTTTAGTATCTACTTTGCTTTACTTGTCTACACTTTGAGGTGCTTTTTACATGTTTTTTGGTAATAACCTATTAACAAGTTGCAACAGTGCTAGATGCCTGTTTTCTGTTGTTTTTGGTTTCAGAAAAGCTAGTAAAGAAATATTCTCGGAATTGGACGGGATAAACGTCAAAGTCAATTACTTTCCGTGGGGAACAAGAAGTCCAGAGGGGAGCCGGAGGGGCCAGCCAGGGCGGCCAGACCCACCCCAGGCGCGGGTGGGCCCCACCCCGCGCCTGGTTAGGTTTTGCCCCCCTGGTCGCCTCCTCGGCATCCCCCTTCGCCTATAAGAAGCCCTCGATGCAAAAACCCTAAGCACCCAATAAAATCTCCACGAAACCGTGTCTGTAGCCGCCGCCACCATCGTTCCTAGATCGGGGGGATCTGAAGTTCTTCCCGGCACCCTGCTGTAGGGGAGATCATCCCGGAGGCCTTCTCTCCAGTATGATGCGTGAGTAGTTCCACCTTGGACTATGGGTCCATGTAGTAGCTAGATGGTTGTATCTCCTCCTTTGTTCTTTCATGTATAGATCTTGTGAGCTCCGTTCATGATCAAGATCTCATCTATTTATAATCATGCATGTTGTATTTGCGGGGATCCGATGTTTATTGAGATTATTATGTTGGTTTAATTAATGGTTTTGTCTTTATGATTCTATCATGTCTGTGTTGTTTGTGATCTTGCATGCTCTCTGTTGTTAGTAGCTATCTTGGCTAAGTAGTTGCTAGTGACTCCAAGAGGGGGTATTTATGCTCGATGGTGGGTTCATGCCTCTAGTTTCCAAGGGAAGTGACAATAATCTCTTCGGTTGTAGATGTTTTGTTGCTACTAGAGAGAAAACAACGGTCTCTTGTTCATGGAACATGTGGACTGTTTACCTTACACACTTTGCTTAAAGCAGTTGTCTGTTGCTTGCAACTTAATACTGGAGGGGGTTCAGATGATAACCTGAAGGTGGACTTCTAGTCATAGATGCAGTTGGATGGCGGTCTATGTATCTTGTTGTATTACCCAAACGAATCTCATAGGATATTTCTGACTAGTAATTGCATTGTTATGCCTTGCTCAGTTTCTGCCAGTTGTCCTGTTGTAATTTGTTCATCCTTCATGCCATGTTGTTTATCTAAGGAGAGCACCTCTAGTGAACTATGGACCCCGGTCCAATATTTACCATTGATACATCTTCCACTGTTACTTGTTTACTTGCTGCAAACCATTACCTTCCACACCATACCTTTAATCCTTTGTTACAACAAACTGGTGAGCTTGACAACTTCACTGATTCGTTGGGGCAAAGTCTTGAGTTTGTGTTGTGCAGGTCTCCGCGTTGCTTGCAACACCTGTGTGACGTTTCCTTCCTCCTACTGGTTCGATAACCTTGATTTCTTACTAAGGGAAACTTGCTGATGTGCTGCTTCACACCTTGCTCTTGGGGTTTCCAACGAAGCGTTCCACGACAAGTGCTGGGCGCCATCAGCGTGCATGGTATTTATTATGCGCGTTGTATCCCGCGCACGAAATATGCAGCGTGCTTGTGCAATTTTCGGCACACTCTTTTTTGGGGCATGAGGACGGTTTTTGGCCTGCCATGCCAAAAAATAGTGTCTTGTGCATCTATTGGAGCTCTCGGTGTTTATACTCATTGACGCTTGGAACCAGAGTGTTTGCACTCGCCATTGTGTTAGGCTGCAACATAGTGCGCCGGGCAGACACACATCATTACTCATCTAGCATTCTATGATATTTAGCGACTAGACCCTCGGGAACTTGGATTATCTGAAGAGCCTCGTCTAGAAGGCGATGCAGTTCGATGGCGCCTATGGAGGACGTTAGAGCCGCCCCACCGCTTGGACACTATGACTCCGACTCTGCGTGGTCATCAATGACATCAGGCACAACGTTCCGTAATCGTCCCTCCCGTGGCGACCCCAGGCGCCATCAGAGGACCCTTAGATTTCGCCATCGCCGACCTCCCTCCTATAGACCCCATCCCTCCGCCGTTGCTGCCGGCGTCAGCCGCGGTGGTGGCGGACCCCTAGTACCTAAGGTGCTGGGGGTGGAGGCTGCGACGGTCTTATTCGGAGGGGCGGCTGGGGCGGCACCGACAGAGCGGGTCGGAGTTGGTGGTCGGGGCAGCGATCTCGGCCAGGTGGCAGCGGGTGCTCCTACAGCCGCGTTGCAGGCGGCGGCATCACGCCGTGGGCCTAGGGCGTCCGCCTAGGCCTGTCGTCTTCCTGGGCGGCACAGATCGAGGGCTTGGGAAGGAGGAGGTTTCGTGATGGAAGCATTGGAGGTGATCTTGCAAGGACATCCTCGGAGGCGCTAACGTGCGGCCGCCATGGCAGGCGGCGGTTGCATCGGGTCTAGCCCGGATCCGATCTAGACCTCTAGCTGCGGAGGCAACTGCACGCTGGGTTTTGGCGAGCCTTCTTCGGCCGCATGCTGGACTGTCTTCTCCTCTACCTCCGGCTAGTGGCGAGGGGGCTGCTGGCTCAGTTTGAATAAAGGGGGTGGTCCTAGGGTTCTTCTCACGCCAAGACGAAGACCCGCTTGATGTTTGCCTCCATTGATATGGTTGTAGTGGCGTGTTCCGGAAGGATCCGTCGATGAACTTCATGGTGCGCATATGCCGAGAGATCGCTGGATCGGGTGGGATTCGGTCGTGTGCACCCATGTTTTTTACTCTGGCCGTTTCGGTTAAGAGGGAGCGCTTTGAAGCTCTGTTGGCTGTTAATATTATGGGACATGTTCTCGTCCCATGGTGCCAATGGAGAATTTCATGAAGACCGAGATATGAGGACTGACAATGGTTGTTCGAGTCCGGGTGGTGATGAGAAATTGGCTTGGTGACTCGTGACTTGGAGCAGTAGTATGCAAGCGGAGGCAACATTACAAGTGAAGTTCACGGTTATATCTTTTAGGATAAAAACTCAGGGTCTGGCCTTAATTGGTTGTGTCTGGCAATGGTCTTGTTGAAGGTATTGTTTTGAAAGCGTGGACTTTTTTCAGGGTGAAAACCTAGATCTTTGATCGGGTGATGATGGTGTTTGTGCACTGTTACCTTTTTGGAGGCGTCGTTTTTGTAAAAGATTGACTTCTGGTACTGTCTTGGTGGTGGTACTGTTGTTTCAATGAATACGGAACTATGGCGGGACTTTTATTTTTTATAATTCTTCTTTTTTTGGGTTGTGTGAATCCGTATGGCCGCTAGGTTAATGCGTTGTTGCAGATGCTGGATGTAATTGCTGGGTGTAATTGGTACTCTCTGATATTAATATATGCTCTTTTCTAAAATAAAAAAAATCTAAATATCCTGATTGATAATCGACATGGAGTAATAGAGGTGCAACAAAAGTAATACAATATCATAGCTCATTCAACGTGGATGCATGGAATTATTCCCAATTCTGAGAAAGATGGAAAGGCAGATGTACTTTAATGACTATGTCACGATCTGGAGCTTCTGAAAGTTTGAATCAGGTAGCCGAGCATTCCTAGGGTTTTTTTTTTTTTTGACGGAGAGCATCCCTAGGTTGGGTGCACAACCAATCTTGACCCTCGCAAGATCATCTCCAGCAACAAGCGGCTAGAAGTAAGATGAGCCTCTCCAAGAGGTGCCTCCACCAAGGCGAACTCCTCCACTCCACCCTGTACAGCCCAACGACCGGGCAAAATATTAGCCTTTGGCTGCGGACACGGACATAGGTTTCAGAACGGGGCAGCTCATGTCCAGAACGGGGAAGCCAACGATGATGTCCTCGATCGAGATCCCGGTGCTCATGTCAATCCCTATCATGCTGAGAATCCGGAGGTAGGGAAGAATGATGTTGGCCCAAATTGACAAACAAAGCAGAGCAGAAACTCTAAACGAAAATCTGAAACTATATCGCCGTTGCATTGTGGAGCTTGCCGGGGTGTCGCATGGAAGACCGTCCGACGGTTGCGAGAGCTCCACCAGCCAGTTGGGAAGACAAAAAGAGGCTAGGCCTTCATGGGCGCTACGACATCCAGTAGGGTGGTCCGAGGCGGGATTCATGACGGTGGGTATCTGGAAGTCCGCAATCCAGCATGGCGGAGTGGGACTCCAGGGTGCCGGGACTCCGGGCTTGACGAAGGGGAAGTTGACTGCGTGAGAGTTGTGGAGAGAGGGAGGCGTGTGCACTTGCTATTTTTGTGAATCCATGAATGTATTTTTTTCCTGAATAAAGTTTTGAACTTTGTGGACATTCTTTTAGCATGAACATTTGGTAAGGATGAACCTTTTAACAGTGACCATTTAAAAATATGAACATTGATTTGAACCCGACAAACATATTTTGAATCTAGAATGTATGTATACACATAAATGAAATATAAACATTGATTTGAACCACATGAACATTATTAAATGAAATGAATACTTTTAATAAATGAACATAAAGGAAGTTTAACACATGAACATTTTTCGAAATTGGTGGAAGTATTTTTGAACCTACACATTTTTCAAACCTCAAGTAAACTTTGTCAACCCGTGAATATTGCTTCCAAAACCCAGTGAACATTGTATATATAATCATTTTTAAAAATCTAATCATTATTAACCATGAATATTAAAAAGATAACATGGAAGAAAAAGAAAAAGAAACAGAAAAGAAAAGACAAAATAGTACTCCTACAAAGGAAAAAAAGATAAGAAAAAATTTAAAACGAAAAAATAAAACAAAAATAAAAACCAAAACAGAAGAACCATCAAAAAATGAAAACTCCAGACAGAAAAAAAGCCACAAAATCGAAACACAAACTGGCACAAACCATGTATAGGAATACCAAAAAACGCGTGAGACATGAAACCCGCCAAGTCAGAAATTGGCATTACCACGGGAGCTCTTATAGTCCGCTTAGCGCGAGACAGATTCCCTCGTGCAGAGATCTTTCTTAATGGGCCCCTCCCATCCCAGCCCAGATGAGAGGCAAGTTTGTTTTTCCCCCTTTTTTATATTCTATTTCAAAGAAAGGAATAAATCTAAATATTTTCAAAATCTGAACATTTTCAAAAAATTAAATATGAATATCTATAAAAATCTGAATGTTTTCAAACCTGAACATTTTTCAAACTGATTTTTTTCAATTATGGATATTTTTCAACTCTGAATGGTTTCATAATCTAAATATTTTTTATTTTCAAAATTGATTTTTTAAAACTTCGAACATTTTGAGATAATGAACAAAAATCGAATCACAGCATAAAAACGAGAAAAACAGGCAAGAAACGCCTTGAAATTCAGATTTCAATCATAAAAAAATGCATGGACATGCAAGAAACACTGGAAATTACATGGTATCGGCCCATGCATGGACCAAAAATGCACTACCATTGAATAGATAGCCTTGGGGAGCAGCCCACTTCGAAGAACAAAAGAAGTCCTGAAAAAGGGAAATAAAAATAATTAATCGTAAAAATACATGTACGGTAAAACACTTCTCCTTTCCATAAAATTTCAGGAAAGGTACCAATTGGTGTTGGAAATCTATTATATACTAAAAGTAATATAAGGTTGTTCAATTATTTTAAAGAGTTAGATCTAAAATGTATGGCTAGGATTTAATAAGGATATTAGTTTTACGTATCTTTTCTCAAGGAAGGTTCACGTTCACCTTTTTGTCAACAAACTTCCACATACATGTTAGGTCCAACCCGTCTACAACACATCTAGCGTGTATGGTTCTGATTTTTTTTCTTTGGCAAACGGAAAAGGAGTCCTTGTGTACAACGTAGACAGACTGGTATCGTGTAGTATAAAAAAAAGTTTATTCAGATATCCCACCGTTGCACAAGGAATTGAACATAATAGGTGCAACAATCTGTAGGTATAGCCCGTATCTTCCGGCCGGCCGCAAACGAGCCCGGATTTTCCTACCGGCCGCAAATAAAATAGTGTCCATGTGTAGAATGGAGATTGACGGAAAATTGTGTAGTCTTGCAAAGGAAAAACGATTGGAAAAACTCGCTGCACAAGGAATTGCACGGAATAAATATTTGGATTATATATAGAAACTAATAAGTATATAGAACTAATCCACGCGAACAACTACAATAATACTTCTAGCACAAAAGGGGAAATATATAAGTATATGAATATTTGAAAGATGGCTTATTTATTTTTCTCACGTTTGCATATGGTGTTCTTTTAAGGGAGAAAAAAAATGAATTTCAATACTGATGTAAGGATTTTATCTCACAAGTATTAACATTATTTGAAAATAATAATAATGAATATCCGACAATGTTTTCGTTAACATGTTCTTTCAAGAGTGGAGCTAGACACCGTTAGGTGTGTATACTATATCCGATTCCAATGAGTAAAATTTGATCAAGCTTTAGAAAAACATTAATATGTACAATCTAACATTAAGACAAATTGATACATTATGAAATATATTTTCATGTGATATCTATATAATATCATAGTTCTTGATAGTTTTTTGTAAAAGTTTGGTCAAACTTTACTTAGCTTGACTTTTTGTTAAATACTAGGAAACATGCCCGTGCGTTGCAACGGGAGAATAAAATTTGTGTCGTGAAGACGTCCAAACTACTCGGCACACTATATCTTTCAACTTTGCCTTGTTCAGTTATCCTTTTCAAACTTTCAATGCTTGCCAGACTTTTTTTTTCTGTAATTTTTTCAACTTATCAGACTTTTCCATTTAACCATCTAATTTTCTCAAAGGACAGAATTCAAAATCTTTAATATTAATGTCCTTGACTCGTTATTTGATTTGCTTGTTATAAGAAAAACACTCAATATAAGACATGCAAATTGATCAATTAGATTTTACTAAATCTCTGTCCAGTTTAGACCTGGGATGTCATCTAGGTGCATGTAAATGGTTGAGCAAAGGTTATTACTTTTCAAAATTTCCGGTAATGGTTTACTCAACCAGGCTGGGGTTGGGCATGGCTGAGACGCTGCTTGCTCCACTTCCCTACCCCCGATCCTAGCAACGCCTCATCCTTCCTATTTCTCTCTCCATACCATATCTCCTGTGGTGGCGGGTACAATCCAAGCAACTTAACGAACTTAATCGAATAACATAAATCACCGGACTACAAATGGAACTAAGATGAAGGCATAGTCCACTATAGATCATAACAGTTAAGAAGATATTAAGAATGAATACTCTTGACCATCGGTTCCACGCCACATCTTACCAAAATTGGTCGAAGAAGAATCATTTAGTTGATGAGGATCGTTTTGAAGTCAAGGCGTCCTATGTAGGGACGCAGAGGGAAACTGAGTAGTGCTAGATTTTACCGTTGCTCCTCCCCTATCTTCCCAGCCTAGCCCAACTCACCATCGACCTCCCTTCCCCGTCCCTGCAACCACCAGCACCACTTTTTCTCCTCACATCCCATCCATCCTCCAAGATAGCAACGACGCAAAGCAGTCCGGGGAGTTTGGAAAGATGTGGTCATCGGCGGCTGTACCCTGAAGATTCTATGATGGCCCTGGATATTGTAGCATCCCAGTTGTCTAACACCTGTAATGCTACTTGTTATAATAATAAAAAGGGTCACTTCCAACATATAATTGTTGCATCATCATCATATCATGCTCATGTCATCATGTCACCTTGCATTTGAGCATCATATAAAACCTTTTCTTGTTTGGTTCTTATCTCATGTGCATGATTAATTGTAGTTGCCTCTTGATATTGTATTTGGTTCTTAATATTTTGCTAAATGCCCAAGTTGAGTTGAGGGCATCTCTCTTATTGACTCCACCACCTTTTCTTTCACCACCTTATAATTCCACCATCCAACTAATCTGAGCTTGGCATTTTGTTGATTTATCTCTAGCTCATGTTGATTGGTTGGATTCCACCATAATCTTTTGCTTGGCCTTTGCCCACCTTTTGGGAATGCAAGGAATAATGCCACATGAACTAATGTTGTTTTCACAATATAACTACATGGTAAATATTGTTGCATGGGCCATGCAAGTGCCACCTTTTTCTTGGCTTTGGTATGTTTTTGGCTTTGTTGCATGGATCATCTTCCCTTTGTTTATATCTTGTTTTGGGCTTGTAGTTTTCTTCACCATAACATCTATCTCTATCTCCCTTAGCTCACCTCTATCCCCATGCCCCATGCACACACATGTGCTCATGAGGCATGCACCAACCTTAAACCACCTCTTCTCTTGGATCTTGCTTGGTCATTGTTGGAGCATGCATGGACCAGAGAAATACCCCATCATCATGATCATCTCTCTCTCCCTCTTCCTCTTTTTCTTGCCTTGATCTTGTTAGGGCTTGTTTGGAGCTTGCATGATCAAGTTAAAGTACCACCTCTCTCTTAACCACCCTTAGCAAAACCCTAAAACCTACCCCATGCCATCTCCCCATCCTAGCTAAACAAAAACCCCTAATCTACACCTTTTCCCCAAACCAACTCTAGTACCCCTCTCTTCTCCCTTCTAGCTTCCTAGCATGATCACCCCATGCCCTACCCTAGCTCGCCCTCTCTTCCATGCAGGCCCCACCCCAAAGAACCTCTACCACCTACCCACCCCACCCACCAAGGACCCCAACCTAACCCTAGCTCCCACCCTAGCCGAGGCTACCACCACCCAACCCGAGCCCTTTCTCCCTCTTTTCCTCCCCTCAAGAGCCACCCTGCCTTGCCTCCCAGTCCACAGAAGCCACCCCACCTGCCTTGCCTGCCGCCCGGCCGAACGAGCACGTGAAGGGATAAAGGTGGCCGAGGCCACCCTTATCTACACCGCCTCCACGCCACCCCTTCCTCCTCTCCGCCATATCCCCTTCCCACGCCTCCTCTAGCCTCGCCAGGATCGCCGCGCCTTCTACCCTCCTTCTTCCTCTCCGTCCACCATCACCACGTCCGCCGCCAAAGACCGCCATCCACGCCGCCTGGCCGTCCAAGATCGTCGTGGGAGTGATCGAGAGGAGCTGGTCCTCTGCAGCAGATGCAGACGGGAGGAGAAGAACCGGAGCGCCAGGGCCGACGCCGCTCAGTCGGAAAACCCTAGCTACGCCGGCGTCAGCCCCGCCGCCGTTCACGACCGCCCCGACCCGATCCAAGCACGCCACCGAGCCCGCGGTGAGCCCCCAGACCTCCCTAACAACCTCCCGTTCGTAGTCGCTCCCTGGACGCGGTGATCGTTTTGTCGAGCGTCCTCCGCGCGCCAGAGTCGTCGACGTCTGCCGCTAGCACCGCGCCGCCTAACCCTATCTAGCGCGCGCCCCTCTCCCCATCACCTACCCCAGCCTAGCCCAGCGGCGTCTGTACAAGGCCCAGTCCCTGGTTCGAACCCCTTCAAGGCGACGCTGCGTCCGTCGCACACTGCTGACAAAGGAAGAAAAACAAGAGATATGTCCACTTTGCGAATAACCCTCCCCAAACCTTTTGTCAACCCATGTCCCGGAACCCACCACAAGGGCTTGGCGTTTTTATAAAAAGGCTCCGTAGCTCTTTCCAAAATAACCCGCGGTCCCTCTTTTCCCAGGCGCTGGCGTGTGGACCCACGAGCCCACCGGCCCACCTGTCAGTCGCTTGTGCTGGATAAGGCCACGGTGGCAGAAGCTTGACAGCACGCGTGGGCCTCTGTTGCCTGGCCCATCTGTCAGCGACTGGGGCTCGCTGCAGTTGGGTGTAAAATAGTTCAGTTTGTCTGTTTAGTTCAAATTTTATTCATTTAATTCAAATTCAAATTCAAACCAGAATTCAAATAACTTTTCAATTGAAAATCCAAAATTGGCAAATGATATATGTTTGGAGATCAGAAAAATGCCAGGATTTCAAATATGACATTCAAATTGCCTTTTGCACATTTAAATTCCAAGTTTATTTAAATTACACTAATTGCCACTAGAATTTAAATAATTAATAACTTTTGTTTTATAATTCCAAATTTAACAAATGATATGTCTAAAATGATCAGCTCGACGAGACCTTTCTGTTTATGCTATCCATGACTTCAATTGCAGCATGCATCATATAAAAATATAGTATACAGCAACTGTTATGGCAACAAATGTGATTCCAAAACCCCATTAAAATGTTACTACTTGTCCTCCACACCTCACTATGCCATGCTACCTTATTGCCATGTAAATTGTGCATCATTCATCATGGCATGATTGTTTGCTTGACGCATCTTATTCATATGCTTGTGCTCTATATTCATGTTGGCCTTGTTTGTTTGGTTTTTCGGATGACACCGAGGCGGGGTTATATCAAGAGAACCAGGAGCACTACCCAGATCCGTCCCTCGCTTCAACTGAGTTGACAGGCAAGCACTTCCACATGCTTGCATACATACAGTACCTATTGCCTCTATCTTATTCCTGCATCATAGAGTCGCGATTGCATTAAACTGAATCCCAAGTATGCATAGCCTTTACTTTCAAACTCCACCAAGCTTGTACCTCCATCCCATGAGCCATTACTATAGGAGTTGTTTGAGCCATGCGAGTCGTAGAACAGCATGTGTAGGGTATGTGAGCGTCTGTTGGATAATGAGGTACCTAAACAACTTAACCTGAGTAGTTCTGGGATAACTAAAGAAAGTGGCACCGGTGAGCAACATCTGTTATTTGGTTTTTCCTGCTCACTTGTGTCCCGTAAGACCCCGAGTACTTGATTCCTGTTCCTTGATTTATCGCGCTATCCACATCCGGGAGGTATATGGGACCCCTGAGCGAGCTGATTAGTCTTATTTCTTGGGGCCACAACCTAGTTTGAGGTTTTATTTTACTATCCTGTACTTATGCCATGCTACTGTATTTTTACGTTTGTGCGAGGAGCACACTGTACTATTTAAGTAAGCGGAATGTTTATCGGTATCGACACCCGAAGTTTTCGGTTCCCTCGCTTCCATGACCATTGTCGCAAACCTTGAGTCCGTCTCGAGCTTGCTTACTTTATGGTGTACTTCAAGGGTGGCCCCGAAATATTTCGAATCTTGTGATTGTTCATCCTGAAAGCCTCGTTGGGTTTTGATTTGGTTTTTCAGAGGTTGATCGGCGTGTTGCTATTGGTGCACCCGGCCGGTAAAACTTTCTGAAAGCCGTGTCCACGGATATGGACGACTTGGAGCACAGTTTCTCGATCATAGACAAGCATAACTAAAGTACCGCCTTAATCTGACTAAGTAACTTGACTAGTAAATAGTGCAACACTCATGGAATGGTTAATAAAATTGCCAACGGATGGGGGGTTGTTCGTCCGCTTCCTTGTTGGTAAGCAGGGAGGAGGATGGATCTGATGAGATTACCATTATAACTGTTGTTCTTAGTTCACGAACATCCGTCTATCATTGGTTAGGCGGATGGTTAGCGTTTATCTGTAGAACTGCTAGGGTTTATCTTTCGCTGCAATTGCGTCACCCCAGGTTGTGTCCCCTTTAGAGGCATTAAGACTTGTTGAGTACCCTTAGGGTCTCACACGATAAATTATTTGGTTCAAATGGACAGGTACCTTCTCGGAATGACATCTTGGGAAGAAGTCGAAGATGTGGGCAACGATCGTTCGGTGTAGAGATTCCGTGAACGGGATCCGTGAGACCTGTAGTTGGGATGTGCTTACTTCTATGGCATCTTATGCCGATTTGCTTCTTATCCGTACTCGGATTTTGTTTGCCGCCCTTTGATACTCGATGTGTGTTGTAGGAAGTATCCTAAAATATAGATCTATCTAGGTCATTTGAATCTTGTCGTATGGCGTTGCTATATTTCCTTTCTTTCTAGATGGTATGGCTCGATGTACTCTTGTATGGTGGCTTGCACATACCCACTTGTGTACGTAGTTGATCCCTTCGCCGACACGCCCGTCTGAGTCCCGTTGAGAGGGTAGTGGTTGGGACGTCTGAAAGGACTACCAGTGAGTGGCTTTTGGGGCCCCATCGTACTATTTCAACCACTACCACTCATCCAGGCTTGTATCTAGGAGCGGAGTTCGAGGTAGTTACAATTGGTATCGAGCCATCCCGACCTTCGTGGTTTCAGCCAAACGGTCGTTGTCGATCCTAGCAAATATTTTGGTAGTTATGTATATTAGGGAAAAACAAAACGCGAGAGTAGGACTGCTTCCACTTTTCTTCTTACCCTCCCACCCCCCTTTTTCTGGTAAGGAAGTGCAACGTTTTCAATCCTCTTCTCAAAATTCAAACTAGGATTCACGTGTTCTGGGTTTCCGTAGTACCATAGGTTGTGTGTGTGTGTGTGTGTAATTCCTTGTCTATCTGTTGCATCCAAGTTGTTATCTTATCTGCCTTTGATTATCAACTGTTGGTACATTCCATACCGACAGGATTTTGCAAACCGACGCAATCTATCTTCCTCTTTGTATCCGACGCTATGTTGTTTGGGGTGTTCGTTTCCGTAGTTACCAATCTTTAGGTTTCGTCGTGAGAAGAAGGGGTTAGGATATGTGTTCCACTTGTTCATGTGCGGGGTAATGATTTGAGTGCGGGATGGAGTCGCGACCATACCACTACTTTTATCATTCGCTTTTGTATATTGAATCGGTAGAGTCACTAATCTTGATTCGTTAAGTAATTTTGCGCATCTATTGGTATTCTAATGCCGAAATTTGTGGAAAATTTTTCTTGATATATTTGTGTACCACACTCCTTTGCAGTCGTGTGCGATATGCTTAATATCTTCTGGGTGCTATGAACTTTGTTGATATTTTAATATCATCTCATTAAATTGTACCCTTTAATCTTGGTTAATTCCATCTTGGTACTATTTTGGATTATTATCATTCTCCATTATAGTACTGACTTGAGTTTTATATCAATGACAGGATGGCTCCACCACGCCGGACTGAGGAGGACATACCTCCGGAATCGGGCTCGTATTTGTCAAACATTGCTAATGCTTTGGCAGCTATGCAAGAGAACCAGCAGCGCTTTGAGGAGAGCGTCAGAAGAAACGAGTTTGCTCCACTTCCTCCACCTCCCAAGCGCGAAGACATCAAGAGCTTCCTCAAGTTCAACCCTCGTTAGTTTGATGTGTCTGACCGACCTCTGGACGCGGATGATTGGCTGCGTGAGATCTCAAGGTTGCTCGAGACTGCTGATGTTCCGGAACAGGAGTGGGTCAAGTGTGCTACTCACCTTCTCAAGGGAGATGCAGCTCTTTGGTGGGAAAACTACTTGAAGGCAAGCTGCACTGGGTTCCAGCCAACTTGGGAGAGGTTCACTGCAGCTTTCAAGGAGCAGTTTCTCTCAGAGATTGTGATGGAAAGGATGAAGGAGGCTTTCCTCAACTCAAGCGGAAATGATAACGCCAACACCTACATCAGAACTTCATGAATCTATCTCGCTATGGTGGTGATGAGGTATCGATGACAAGAAGAAGCGTAAAAGGTTCGAGCAAGGGCTCAATGCGTCGATCAAGTATGCAATCACGCATGCAAGACCGCAACCTTCTGGAACTACAGACACAAGACTGCAAGAGGAGGCAAGCGTGCAAATGTTTGAGGAGTCCAAGAAACACAACAGGATGCATCAAGCTCTGCGATTATGGCAGCTCCTTCTAAGCGGCGTGTCCGGGTTCCTAACACCCCACCGCCGCCTCGGCTCCACCAAGACCTGCGAGTTTCACGTCAAGGCCACCAAACTTCACCATCGGCTCCTGGGGCTACAACCACCACTACCCCGAGCGCTGGCGGAGTCCCCTGCTACTCGCCCACGCCCACTGGTGCTCGCTTGTGTGTGGAGATCCTGGACATCAAAACTAGAGCTGCCCAATGAAGAACAAAGCTCTCCCTCCACCCCCGCCAAGATCTGCAACAAGCTCTCCTTCGGTTCGTGCACCACCGCCTCGGGCTCTCAACATCAACCCCAAGCCCGGGTTCATGGTTGTTCGTGCTAATCGGCCAACGCCTCAATCTGAGCATGCACCGGAGTTGTGATGGGTATGCTTCCGTTAACTCAGTCCCCGACGAGTTCTCTTTGATTCGTGCATCGCATTCTTTTGTTTCTATAAAGTTTGCAAGTGAGAATGGGTTAGCGTCGAGCCTCTTCTCAAGAAGTTAATGGTTCTTTCTCCCGAGCAAATATGATGGCAACTAAGATCACCATGGCAACCAAGTTGAGATTGGTGGTTCTTCATTCTTGGCTTCTTTGATTGTTACGGCAACTCGACATTGATGTCATCTTGGGCATGGATTGGTTGACAAGAAATGCACCGTGATTGATTGTGTTGAACGCCGGTGTCTCTGAAGATCCTCAAGGCCATATAGTCTTTTCTCCAAGTCGACTCCTGTCGGCTCTTTTCCTTGGCGACTCAATGATGATGCTATGGAAGCTATTCAGAGGGTACCGTGGTCCGTGAGTTTCGGATGTCTTTCTGAAGAGTTGCTGTATGCCTCCGGATCGCGAGGTTGAATTCTTGATTGAACTTGAACTCGAACGGCTCCTATCTCCAAGCGGCCATATAAAATGGGTCCTTCCGAGTTGGTGAACTCAAACGACAACTTGATGAACAAGAGAAGGTTTCATTCAACATAGCACTTCTTCTTGGGGTAGTCCAACAATCTTTGTGAAGAAGCGTGACAGAACCGATAGGCTGTGTGTTGACTACCGGGCTCTCAATGCTAAAACCATCAAGAACAAATATCCTCTCCCTCGGATAAATGATCTTTTTGACCAGCTAGCAGGAGCTGTGGTGTTCTCTAAGCTGGACTTGAGAAGTGGTTATCACCAAATCAAAATTCGCAAAGAAGATGTGCCCAAAACAGCTTTCACCACCCGCTATGGCCTGTATGAGTACACGGTCATGTCTTTCGGTCTCACCAACGCACCTGCTACCTTATCGAGGCTGATGAACTCAGTTTTCATGGAATACCTGGATAAATTTGTTGTGGTATATTTGGATGACATTCTGGTCTATTCCAAGTCTAAGGAGGAGCATGAAGAACACCTGCGGTGTGTCCTGAACAAGCTTCGTGAGAACCGCTTGTATGCAAAGTTCTCTAAGTGTGAGTTTTGGCTGCCTGAAGTAACATACTTGGGTCATGTTATCTCTGCCAAGGGCATTGCAGTCAACCCGGAAACCGTGAAGACAATAGTTGAATGGCTACCTCCTGCTAATGTCAAGGAAGTGCGGAGTTTTCTCGGCTTGGCTAGCTATTGCCGTCGCTTTGTTCAGAACTTCTCGAAGATAGCAAAGCCTCTTACCGATCTCCTCAAGAAAGGCAAGAAGTACCTGTGGACTCCTGCATGTCAAGAAAGTTTTGAGACACTCAAAGAGAAGCTCACTTCCACACCAGTCTTGGTTCCTCTGGATACATCTAAGCCTTTCCAGATATTCTGCGACGCCTCTTTGCAAGGATTGGGTGCGGTCCTTATGCAAGAGAAACAGGTGGTTGCTTATGCCTCTCGTCAGTTGAAGACGCATGAGATCAACTATCCCACACATGACCTCGAGCTAGCAGCTTGTCTTTGCTTTGAAGCTATGGAGGCACTACTTGCTTGGTAACCTGCTAGAGATCTTCTCGACCACAAGAGTTTGAAGTATATCTTCACTCGCCTGATCTCAACCTTGGCAGAGGAGATGGATTGAAGCAATCAATGACTTTGATGTGACCATCAACTACACTCCGCAAAGCAAATGTCATGGCAGATGCGCTTAGTAAAGCTTATGTCAACAACCTCTTGGTGGAAGAGCAATGACCTCTCTTGTGCGAGGAATTCCGTCGGCTAAACACGAAATTGTGGAACAAGGGCATCTCCGAACCTTCTACTCCTCTCTTGGAAGAACAGATTCGCTCCGTCGCCTTGGTGATCCGCACACCAAAAAGCTCATCTCTAAGCTTGACCTTCCAAGTATGAGTCCTTCCATGTTGATGATCAAGGCACGCTCTTCTTGAACACCGGATGTTTGTTCCAAACTACCCGGTCCGAGAGACCAAGTTCTCAAGGAGGCCCATGATTCGTTCTTTCTATCCATCCCGGCAGCACAAAGATGTACATGGACACGAAAACACAATCTGGTGGCACAGGTTGAAACGGTATTGTGCCAAGTATGTCTCGAATGTGATGTCCGCCGTGAGTCAAGGCTGTCCATCGAAACCATTTGGTCTTCTACAACCATTGAAACCTCCGGAATGGAAATGGGAGAAAGTAGAGATGGACTTCATCACTGGCTTTCCAAGGTCGAGAAGGGCAACAATGCAATTTTGTTGTCATCGACAGCTTTCTAAAGTGGCTCATTTCTTCCCATCAAAGAAACAATTTACGGAATTCAGTTGGTGAGCTCTATATCAACAATTGTCTCTCTGTATGGGGTTCCACTGAAATCAGTTCGCACTGTGGAGCATCTTCACCTCAAAGTTCGGGAGAGTTTCCAAAAGCTTTGGGAACAAAGTTGAACTTCAAAGACGCTTACCACCCTCGCCTCAAGGACAAGTGGAAAGAATCAATCAGATTCTGGAGGATATGCTTCGGGCTTGCGTCATCTCGTTTGGCATGAAGTGGGAGGAATGCCTTCCATATGCTGAATTCTCCTACAACAACAGCTTCCAGAAGAGTCTGAAGATGGCACCATTCGAGGCTCTCTATGGTCGCAAGTGCAGAACTCCGATTGGTTGGTCAGGTGCAGGAGAAAGAATCTGGTTTGGCCCTGACATTGTAACTCAGGCATAGGAGAAGGTGCATATCATTCTGGAGAACCTGAAGATTGCTCAAAGTCGTCAGAAGAGCAACTATGACAGGAAGCACACGGATATGGTATATGCCCCTGGTGATCTCGTCTACCTTCGTGTCACTCCCATGAGAGGAACACACCGCTTCGGTATCAAAGGAAAGTTGGCTCCTAGATACATCGGTCCTTTCAAGATACGTGGTAGAAGAGGAGAAGTTGCTTATGCACTTGAGCTTAGGAAAAACTCAAAGTCCATGATGTTTTCCACATCTCTCCTCAAGAAGTGCTTCAAAGACCCGGCAAGACCGTGGATCATGAGCTAATCGACCTCCAAGAAGATCTGTCTTATCAAGAACACCCCACCAAAATCCTTGAGACCTTGAGCAGAACTAAGGACGCGCAACAAGTCCATCATGTTTTGCAAGGTGCAGTGGTCACACCATTCGCTGATGAAGCCACATGGGAGCGTGAAGATGAACTCCGTACAACCATCCTTCTCTTTTGTATCTTCTTCTTCTTCCTAGAATCTCGGGCGAGATTCATGTTTAGTCAGAGAGTTGTAGCATCCCAGTTCAACACCGTAATGCTACTTGTTATAATAATAAAGGGCCACTTCCAACATATAATTGTTGCATCATCATCATATCATGCTCATGTCATCATGTCACCTTGCATTTGAGCATCATATAAAACCTTTTCTTGTTTGGTTCTTATCTCATGTGCATGATTAATTGTAGTTGCCTCTTGATATTGTATTTGGTTCTTAATATTTTGCTAAATGCCCAAGTTGAGTTGAGGGCATCTCTCTTATTGACTCCACCACCTTTTCTTTCACCACCTTATAATTCCACCATCCAACTAATCTGAGCTTGGCATTTTGTTGATTTATCTCTAGCTCATGTTGATTGGTTGGATTCCACCATAATCTTTTGCTTGGCCTTTGCCCACCTTTTGGGAATGCAAGGAATAATGCCACATGAACTAATGTTGTTTTCACAATATAACTACATGGTAAATATTGTTGCATGGGCCATGCAAGTGCCACCTTTTTCTTGGCTTTGGTATGTTTTTGGCTTTGTTGCATGGATCATCTTCCCTTTGTTTATATCTTGTTTTGGGCTTGTAGTTTTCTTCACCATAACATCTATCTATATATCCCTTAGCTAACCTCTATCCCCATGCCCCATGCACACACATGTGCTCATGAGGCATGCACCAACCTTAAACCACCTCTTCTCTTGGATCTTGCTTGGTCATTGTTGGAGCATGCATGGACCAGAGAAATACCCCATCATCATGATCATCTCTCTCTCCCTCTTCCTATTTTTCTTGCCTTGATCTTGTTAGGGCTTGTTTGGAGCTTGCATGATCAAGTTAAAGTACCACCTCTCTCTTAACCACCCTTAGCAAAACCCTAAAACCTACCCCATGCCATCTCCCCATCCTAGCTAAACAAAAACCCCTAATCTACACCTTTTCCCCAAACCAACTCTAGTACCCCTCTCTTCTCCCTTCTAGCTTCCTAGCATGATCACCCCATGACCTACCCTAGCTCGCCCTCTCTTCCATGCAGGCCCCACCCCAGCAACCTCTACCAGCTACCCACCCCACACGACCAAGGACCCCCAACCTAACCCTAGCTCCCACCCTAGCCGAGGCTACCACCACCCAACCCGAGCCCTTTCTCCCCTCTTTTCCTCCCTGCCTCAGCAGCCCCACCCTGCAGCTGCCTGCCTCCCAGGTCCACCTGTAAGCCACCCCACCTGCCCTGCCTTGCCCTGCCCTGGCCGAACCGAGCACGTGAAGGGAGGGATAAAGGTGGCCTAGGCCACCCTTATCTACACCGCCTCCTCCACGCCACCCCTTCCTCCCTCTCTGCCATATCCCCTTTCCCACGCCTCCTCTAGCCTCGCCAGATCTGGCCGCGCCTTCTACCCCTCCTTCTTCCTCTCCGTCCACCATCAGCTACGCCCGGCCGCAAGACCTCGCCATCCACGCCGCTCCGCCAAGATCGTCGTGGGAGTGATCGAAGAGGCTGGTCCTCTGCAGCAGATCAAGACGGGCCAAGAGGAGGAAGAACCGAGCCAGGCCGACGCCGCTCCGTCGGAAAACCCTAGCTACGCCGGCGTCAGCCCCGCCGCCGTTCACGACCGCCCCGACCCGATCCAAGCACGCCACCGAGCCCGCGGTGAGCCCCCAGACCTCCCTGACAACCTCCCGTTCGTAGTCGCTCCCTGGACGCGGTGATCGTTTTGTCGAGTGTCCTCCGCGCGCCAGAGTCGTCGACGTCTGCCGCTAGCACCGCGCCGCCTAACCCTATCTAGCGCGCGCCTCTCCCCCTACTCCCCAGCCTAGCCTAGCACTGCGTCAAGGCCCCTGTGTCCCGGTTCGTTGAACCCCCTTCTGCAGGCGATGTACGCGTCCGTCGCACACGCTCTGCGCAGCCCAGTGGAAGAAAAACAGTAGATATGTCCACTTTGCGAATAACCCCCTCCCCAAACCTTTTTGTCAACCCGCGGTCCCCGGAACCCCACCTGTCAGTAGGCTTGGCGTTTTTATAAAAAGGCTCCGTAGCTCTTTCCAAAATAACCCGCGGTCCCTCTTTTCCCAGGCGCTGGCGTGTGGACCCACGAGCCCACTGGCCCACCTGTCAGTCGCTTGTGCTGGATAAGGCCACGCATGGCGAAGCTTGACATGCGTGGGCCTGTTGTTCGGCCCATCTGCCGATCGGGGCTCGCCGATTGGGTGTAAAATAGTTCAGTTTGTCTGTTTAGTTCAAATTTTATTCATTTAATTCAAATTCAAATTCAAACCAGAATTCAAATAACTTTTCAATTGAAAATCCAAAATTGGCAAATGATATATGTTTGGAGATCAGAAAAATGCCAGGATTTCAAATATGACATTCAAATTGCCTTTTGCACATTTAAATTCCAAGTTTATTTAAATTACACTAATTGCCACTAGAATTTAAATAATTAATAACTTTTGTTTTATAATTCCAAATTTAACAAATGATATGTCTAAAATGATCAGCTCGACGAGACCTTTCTGTTTATGCTATCCATGACTTCAATTGCAGCATGCATCATATAAAAATATAGTGTACAGCAACTGTTATGGCAACAAATGTGATTCCAAAACCCCATTAAAATGTTACTACTTGTCCTCCACACCTCACTATGCCATGCTACCTTATTGTCATGTAAATTGTGCATCATTCATCATGGCATGATTGTTTGCTTGACGCATCTTATTCATATGCTTGTGCTCTATATTCATGTTGCCTTGTTTGTTTGGTTTTTCTCGGATAGACACTGAGCAGGGGTTATATCAAGAGAACCAGGAGCACTACCCAGATCCGTCCCTCGCTTCAACTGAGTTGACAGGCAAGCACTTCCACATGCTTGCATACATACAGTACCTATTGCCTCTATCTTATTCCTGCATCATAGAGTCGCGATTGCATTAAACTGAATCCCAAGTATGCATAGCCTTTACTTTCAAACTCCACCAAGCTTGTACCTCCATCCCATGAGCCATTACTATAGGAGTTGTTTGAGCCATGCGAGTCGTAGAACAGCATGTGTAGGGTATGTGAGCGTCTGTTGGATAATGAGGTACCTAAACAACTTAACCTGAGTAGTTCTGGGATAACTAAAGAAAGTGGCACCGGTGAGCAACATCTGTTATTTGGTTTTTCCTGCTCACTTGTGTCCCGTAAGACCCCGAGTACTTGATTCCTGTTCCTTGATTTATCACGCTATACACATCCGGGAGGTATATGGGACCCCCCTGAGCCAGAGCCTGATTCCGTCTTATTTCTTGGGGCCACAACCTAGTTTGAGGTTTTATTTTACTATCCTGTACTTATGCCATATGCTACTGTATTTTTACGTTTGTGCGAGGAGCACACTGTACTATTTAGGTAAGCGGAATGTTTTCGCGGTATCGACACCCCGAGTTTTCGGGTTCCCGCCGCTTCTGACCATTGTCGCAAACCTTGAGTCCGTCTCGAGCTTGCTTACTTGCTATGGTACTTCAAGGTGGCCCCTGAAATATTTCTGAATCTTGTGATTGTTCACCGTGAAAGCCTCGTTGGTTTTGATTTGGTTTTTCCGAGGTTGATCGGCGTGTGTTGCTATTGGTGCACCCGGCCGGTAAAACTTTCAAAGCCGTGTCCGCGGATATGGACGACTTGGAGCACGCTTTCGATCATAGACAAGCATAACTAAAGTACCGCTTAATCGACTAAGTAACTTGACTAGTAAATAGTGCAACACTCATGGAATGGTTAATAAAATTGCCAACGGATGGGGTTGTTCGTCCGCTTCCTTGTTGGTAAGTTGCGAGGAGGATGGATCGATGAGATTACCATTATAATCGTTGTTCTTAGTTCACGAACATCCATCTATCATTGGTTAGGCGGATGGTTAGCTTATCTCAGAGAACTGCTAGGGTTTATCTTTCGCTGCAATTGCGTCACCCTGTTGTGTCCCCTTTAGAGGCATTAAGACTTGCCGAAAATTCTTAGGGTCTCACACGATAAATTATTTGGTTCAGATGGATGGTACCTTCTCGGACGACATCGGGTGGAAGAAGCCGAAGATGTGGGCAACGATCGTTCGGTGTAGAGATTCCGGGAACGGGGATCCGTGAGACCTGTAGTTGGGATGTGCTTACTTCTATGGCATCTTATGCCGATTTGCTTCTTATCCGTACTCGGATTTTGTTTGCCGCTTCCGCCTGATACTCTAATGTGTGTTGTATGGGGAAGTATCCTAAAATATAGATCTATCTAGGTCATTTGAATCTTGCCGTATGGCGTTGCTATATTTCCTTTCTTTCTAGATGGTATGGCTCTGATGTACTCTTGTATGGTGGCTTGCGTACATACCCACTTGTGTACGTAGTTGATCCCTTCGCCTGCCGATTACGCCGCCCGTACAGGTCCCGTTGAGAGGGTAGTGGTTGGGACGTCTGAAAGGACTACCAGTGAGTGGCTTTTGGGGCCCCACCGTACTATTTCAACCACTACCACTCATCCAGGCTTGTATCTAGGAGCGTAATTCACCGAGGTAGTTACAGATATATAGAAGGTTCTTCTGAATGCTCCTGCCACTTCATATTGTTCTTTAGATAATCCTCGGAGAGAGCATCAAATGCGTTAAGAATAGATATAACTGTAGATATCTAATCAACCCATTATGATCTAAACTCTCTATATTGATTTATCTCTTCTGAAGTACATGTAGATTTTCCATTCCAAGAACTAACACGTCCTCGCACCATCGTGTTAATGTGAATTCAATGTACCAAGATGCATTAATGAACTTGGTTTGATCAAAGCATTGTCACCTGCCACATTAGTTAGTCCTCTGCTTTTTGACACCTCTGAAACATGAAACCAAGGAATTCTGATATTGTAGGTGAAAAACAACTGCTAACAATAGTGAACCAAGTTTGCAATGAAATCAACAGGTAGTATTACAAAAAAAATGTACAGCTTATGACGCCATCTTTAGAATAGATTTGCACAATAGTCGGCATATAATAGATAGGTGAAAGCAAGTGAAGTAAGTCGAGATAAATTTGTGATATTTTCTAGTGCTACTGGAAAAGATGAATCCAAGTCGCATACCATTTTTGTAAACACATAATCGAATCTACATTGTCATCCGGCAGGTTCATCAAAGGTGTTAATATGCCTAAAATTCTGATAGTATGTTCTACTCATGATATCAAATAGGCTTCCTGCTCCTGGATACAGTTTTTTACAACCGTACAAGAAAATGGTAAGCACAAATCACCGGGAGGGAAAATGTGGCACAAACTATAGACAAAAGGTAAGAATATATTGAGAATGACACCAATTTGCCTATCTCGATAGATCCAAAATAAGCTACCATCTGCATGTACCAACCATCTATTCTCATGGTAATAGCACGGAAAATGAGTAAACAAATTGATGGTCTAAATGGAAATGACATGTGCAAATCTGTGTCTTTGTTAGATAAAAAATCAGGACAAAAGACTAACACATCAGGTCCTAACTTGCAAATTAAATGCCCCAAAATCAAAACCAGAACCCACGAGTCTAGGGAAAATCCAAAGTTTACTCGACATTTGAATATCACATTGTTAGCAAGATTAAGCTACGATTGGAGACAAAACAAGGGATTAAAGCCATCAAACAATTACCTTATATGTGACCCTTCCTCTAATTACGCCATCGCGGTAATGTGAAGTGAGCCGTTGAGGGATTTCTTGGTAATAGGATACCTTGGCTTTCACGAATCAAGCACAATGTGCAGAACCAACGTCTATAAGCTTCTTAAAGAGGATCAAGCAAACTGCAAGTTGAAATAAGATACATCAATACATCAACAATTTCTCACCTTTTCAAAAAGATTATTCCGATGATCAAGAAAATTCCTGATAAAGCAGAGACAACTTACTTCTTTCATAAAATTAAATGTCCATATTTGTACAGATCCATATTCTTGGCAACCATGAAAGTTGCAACGGTATTGAAAACATTATGCCAGAGAGGCTCCCAAAGTGACTCCTTGTTTGCATAGTCACATCGTGTTGCAGAAAATAGCATGTCCAAGATGCACAAGTGCCTGTAGATTCATGTGTCCCATCACGACCTCACCCTCGGTCTCCGCCTCCCTCGGGGTCAAAGAGTAGAGAAAGCATAGGAAGCCTGAAAATCATGAGGGGAGGAGTCAGAATGTGGATACATGGTGCTCGTTCAATCATCCGCTCTAACAATGCCAGAAATTTCCCATCAAATTAAAGACATGACATTTAACTTCTAAAAAATCCGTCACATATCAAGACATGCAAACCTGGATAATATAAATGAAACTGTTATTGAGCTAAAAATGGTTTTGATTGACATTAAATAAGTATTTCAAATTTAAGAGTATATCTTTTCCTGAGTGAAATATTTACACCACGTAATTTCTCGCTAGATATCTAACCTTAATTATATACAAACTAACACCTACTCCGTCTAGATATCTAAGCATTTTTAGCAAGCTAATTTCTCATCAAAGATATTACAAAAATATTAATTGCATGCTAGCGAGGATATCTTATAGCATAGATTCTAAAGAGCTGTATGTTAACTTATTCTAAAGCGAATAGAAGCACAAATGAGAAAGAATGGTGCTAATATCTATAGGAAATACGAATGATAGACCAACTATGCTAGGAGCACAATAAAATGTTAATTTAAATAGGTTAACCTAAATGATAAATCAAACAAAAGTTGCAGCTTACTGTTGTCGTTGGGTCTTGTAAGAAATGGTATAGTATTTAGCAGCCACATCAAGTCCTCAAAAAGTCAATATGATATGATAAATTAAAAAATATGCTCAAACAGCTCTCCAGATATGCTCGAGCAGGTCAAGCTTCAATCAGTATATGAAGAAAGAGCATGCAAGTCCCACTTAAGTACATACAAATCATCAATTTTGATTCTTCTCTTTTGTGCTTTGCTACTCATTATAACACTCGGTATTGTTGAAAGAAAGGGAAAAACTAGCTGTTCAAATTGCATCTAAATGCTAATTTTATGCCTAAGATTACGACATGGTGTCAAAGTATCAAGTGTGAAGAAACATCAATAAACCAAGAACACAAACAATCGGTAGTAACCAACCATGGTGCGTGCGCTGTGACTAATTGAGTAGAGGATGACATCGTCGATGGCTGTGACACCACCCGAGAGAAGCGTGATCCAGTAAAATTTTGCTGCAGCGGAAGAATATAGTCGAAGGCAAGCGAAGGTGGAAGCACAAAAAGAAAAGACACACATACCGCAAGATCGAACCACCTCTCAAGATTCTCTGTCCAATTCTTGTATACTCACCTGCTCAACTTAAGGACCAATGAACACCTTTGCACAAAGATCATGATCGGTCAAATAGAAGATGACAACCAGCCACGCACATGGCGAAACAAACCAAGAAAAGGAAAAGCCTACGAACAAGAATCGCGGTCAAATGGTAGAAAATAGCGATGAGTCGATGGGTGTAACTCTTGACTCTTTTCAAAACTAATCTATACCAAAACTATGGCAACAACATGGTCAATAAACGTGGTTGATACATGGGTAGTAAATTAAAATTATTCAACTGGTCAATCTCCATGTGAAGTAAGCATGGCTGATTTTGCACAACACCAAATACCCATCATCATGCAAATATACAAATATAGAAAATCTCCACTGTACCATCGCTCCAGTTCAAAAAACTTAGAGGGGAAACAAGTGATGTCAATCTGCAGAGAGGATGGTGTTGAAGATGTTGAGGCGCATAGAAGATGGGGCTCATGCTCAAATCGCTACCTTTTCTACAAAATTCAGTCTGAGAACACATGGTAAAATTTGAAACCATGCTTGAATCCTAACACATGGTAAATGGTCCGATTGCTTGGATTTGCTAAAGCAAGAATGAAATTGACCTGCAATATGAGATAATAGATTAGAGAGAGGAGGAGGAGGGCGGGAAGGTCGGATCCGGGCCTCCATGCCCAGATCGCCTTTGTCTTGCTCCTCGTGGTCGCCATCCGTGGAGGCGTCGGTCCTCCATGCCCCGAAGTGCGGTGGAGGTCGGGGACATTGGAGGGAGGCGGTTCCCCGGATCCATGTGGTGGAGACTGGATAGCATGGTGGCTACGGTCATGAGGCGGCCGAATTCGGCGGTCGGGGTGAGGAGGCGTGAGGGGCGCCGAGGGTGGAGGCTGTGGTGCGGGAGGGCAGGGTAGTCACGGCCTCACGGGTTAGCATTGGGGTGGGACCATATCAAAGAGCCGCGAGTGCGCGACGAAGCGAGGAGCGAAGCGCTGGGAGGACAGGAGACGGAACGCTTCGTCTTTTTTAAGTAGTAGAGATAGGCCATATTCATTGGAGTGGATGCAATATTTGTTTGGATTGGTCACCGACTTTGTTTGCTTGGTTTGGGAGCACATGGGATCTCTAGATATTTGTTTCAATAAAAAGGAAAATGACTAGATGAGCATTCCTCTTCATAACCTCTAGATATTTGTGTCGTGGGTTAATCATTTCCTTCACATGTATTATGCACGACATTGAAGATATAATGATTTCAACTATTGAAGTGGTGTGTATTCAAATGTTACTATAAATATATTACGAGATAAATTAATTATGACTCTGATATTGTAACTACCGACAAAAGTTTAAATATGAAATTCATGGTTAAACTTCAAATGCGAACAATGTAGACAAAATTATACCAATAATTGAGGTGTTAATTATAGATTTATGTAAGATTAATAAATATTCCAACTTAATTATATGCTTAAACTAATGTTTCACCGTACATGGTTCAAAATAAATGTGGCAAATTTGGAGAACAAGAAGAATTCCAAATTCTGAAAGAAAATGGTGTTGGTAATAATTGGAGAATCATTATAATAGGGTGATTGGTGCACATAAGGAGCGAGTTGAACTAATATATGCACTAAGGTACAAATGCATGTACTTTAGTTGCATCTATGCATAAAGGTGCAATTGTGCATCTTGGCAAAACGGTTTAGCAATAAAAAGTAACATTATGTATCATGTTGTTTTATTAGATATTTCACCGTTCAGTTCTTATCGCTTTAAATTATTAGAGTGAGAGAAAATTGTGTTGAATGGTATATTTTTCCATATAATTTAATCGACTTATCATTCGCTCTTCGATTGTCTAGAAAAATAGTCTTATGTGCTCGGTGGAAGGACCAAAAGATATGCATACAAATGATTCATACAAAAAGATATGCATACAAATATTTTTGTCGAATGTATCTAGGTACCTTATTATCTTTAGAGTAGTCACGTCTGATGATTAAGTACTATATAACATAGGATTCAATATGATTTATATTCAACCATAGATTAGTCTTCTTTGCTAAAACATAAAGCTTTGTGGGAAATTGGTATTATCAGGGACATATTGAACTCATGAAGAGTGATACACTAAGAAGGGAACCCGCATGACCACGAATTGGCATAGCAGTAAGCGATGGATCTCTGATTGTAGGAATAGAAAACTTGCAGGTGTGCTGGTCATTTATTAGTTCAAAAAAAATTCTAGATATTTTTATAGAATATAGGTCAATTAAATATGCAATATAAGTCTACCATACCATTCTTGTGAACATAATATCTCAAGAACAAAATCTTGAGGGTGTGTTGGTCATTGATTAGTTCAAAACTTTTCCAAATTCATTTTATAAAAGATAGATTGATCATATGGCCAATGTAAGCCTACCGTTAAATAGCGATCCATATTTCTACGCATAAGAAAACATACTTCTTTGGCTAAAGAAACTTTTAGAGATTGCCCTCGCATTTGCGAGGGCCACCATGCTAGTTTCACTAAAAACAATTCAAAGATACATATATAAGTTGCTGATGGCAAACAAAAAGGTATCCCGTAAAAATACCATCTACTAAATATTTCGCTGGTAGTGGAGCTCACTGATCATCAGTGTGTGGGAGAGGATGTATACGGTTCACTATGTGATGAGTTTACTGATAAGGAAATTTCTGACACCTTATTTTAGATTGGACCCTTAAAAGCGTCAGAGACAGATGATTTTCCTGTGGGATTTTTTTAGCGCCACTGGGGTGCCCTTAAGGAGAGTATTATAGCTGCGGTAAAAGAATTTTTTAGCTCAGGTGTTATGCCAAAGGGAGTTAATACTACTTCAGTTGTTCTTATTCCAAAAGTTGACAATCCTAATAAGCTGACTGAATACCTCCCTATCAGCTTATGTAATATGATATATAAAGTGGTGTCAAAGTGTCTGGTGAATAGAATGAGGCCTATCATGGATGATATCATCTCACCTTCACAGAGTGCATTTGTGTCTGGTCGCCTAATTACTGATAATGCCTTGTTGGACTTTGAATGCATCCACCACATAAAATAGGATTCAGCTAGGAGTTTTTGTGCTTACAAATTGGATCTATCAAAGGCATATGATAGGGTTGACTGGGGTTTCTTGAGACAGGTGATGCAAAAGTTGGGTTTCCCTCACCGATTTGTCGAGTGGATTATGACATGTGTGACTTCAGTGATATATGCTGTTAAATTTAATGGGACCCTCTTAGATTCATTTGTACCTCACGTAGGCTACGACAAGGTGACCATTTATCCCCATTTTTATTCCTTTTGGTGGCCGATGGTTTGTCTGCACTGTTGAATAGAGGAATTGGTGAAAACATGCTATCTCCTATTAAAGTATGTCGGCGAGCATCGGGTGTGTCCCATCTTTTATTTGCCGATGATACTCTACTCTTTTTTAAAGCATCAATAGATCAAGATGTATATGTGAAGCATGCCCTTGACATTTATGCAAAGGCTATGAGACAGTTGATTAATCCCTCTAAATGCTCCTTGTTATTTGGCGAGTCATGTCCCTTATCTACTAAGGAGGAGGTGAGGAATGCTCTCGAAGTTACTGTGGTTGCCTTTGATGAGAAGTATTTGAGACTGCCGACCCATGATGGCAGGCTATCTAGAGGGAAGTTGCAAAATCTTCAAGCCCAATTAACCAAGCCATTGTTGCAATGGGGTGATGGTTATTTGGCTCAGGCTGGCAAAGAGGTGTTCATTAAATCAATTGCTCAAGCATTTCCAGCATACATTATGGCAGTGTTTAAGCTCCCCTATTTTGTATGTGATGACCCTAACGAAGCTTGTTAGGAATTTCTACTAGGGAGGGGTATAAAGATGTCCAAAGGAAGACACACTAGAGATCATGGGAGAAATTACATCGGCCTAAGAGACAAGGAGGATTGGGTTTTATAGACTATCGTGTCTTCAACCAGGACCTACTTGCTCAACAGGTATGGAGATTGATAATGAAACCAGATAGCCTTTGTGAAAGAGTTTTAAAAGCCAGGTATTACCCAAAAGGTCGTATCGAAGACATAGTTTTCAATGGAAACGCATCTTCGACTTGGCAAGCTATATCTCATGGGATTGATCTCCTTAAAAAGGGACTTGTGTGGCGGATAGGCAACGGCCAGAGTGTTCGGATATGACGAGACCCTTGGATACCACGGCCAGACACGTTCAGGCATGTATCTCGCCAAAGAAGGTGTAGACTACGCTATGTGTCGGAGCTTTTGGATATTGATGGTAATTGGAATACTGAGTTGTTAGGTCAATACTTCAGACCGGATGATGCTAACAAGATCCTCAAAATTAAACCATCATGTCGTCTTGTAGAGGATCATCTTGCTTGGGCTCCTGATAAATGAGGTCTGTTCACAGTTCGTAGTGCTTATTGGCTTGGGATGGAGGGAGTTTGGAGTTCGACTACCGAATCATCTAGCTCTGCACCACATGGAAATAGGAAGGTTTTGGATTGTATATGGAAATCTAAGGTTCCTCCAAAAGTTCAGAACTTTGCTTGGCGTTTGGCCACTGATTCACTTCCTACCTAGCAAAATAAAGTCAAACGTAACTTGGAGGTTACCGATCAATGTCCGATTTGTGGAATTGAAGCAGAAGACAACTTCCATCCTTTCTTCCATTGTACTTTGGCAAAAGATCCGTGGCATGCTATGTCTGAGGTATGGAGGATTCCTTCCCTAGAGTAAATCAAATACACTGGATCGGGTTGGCTTCTCGGGATGATTGGCAACTTGACAGATGATAGTATTTCCATGTTGTTGATGATATTGGGGCGATCTTGGCACATCTGTAATGAGATAGTGCATGATAAGAAACCACCTCCCACAGATGTGTATAAAAGGATTCTAATAATCTATTGGGAGTCGCTAGTTATGATCGCTAACCATGCCACTGAGGACATTGTTAAGGGTAAATTCATCTTAGATGTTGTGGAGAAGAAGTTCCATAGCCACAATGAGAATGAAGTGCCTAGTCGGTGGATGACCCCTCCATTGGGCTGGCATAAATTGAATAAGGATGGATCTTTTAGTCCTAATGGATATGATGGTGCTGGTTCGGTATTACGAGATCATAATGGTGATATTGTTCTATCTTCCTGCCGTCAATTGTTTCACTGCAGAGATGCTTTGGAGGCGGAGCTATGTGCTATTCGGGAGGGTATTTCTTTGGCGCTCCATTGGTCTAACTTGCCAATCATGATTGAGGTGGATTGTTTGGAGCTGGTTAATTTGCTTAAGTGTGATGCTTTGGATAGATCTATCCATATGACTATTATAGAGGAGATCAAAACCTTGCTTAAGGTTAGACAAACTTGTATTGCTCATGTTAGTAGATGTCAAAACACTAGTAGGCACTTTATGGCTAATTATGTCAGGACTAGTAAGAGGACGGCTATGTGGTTACACTCCGGCCCTGAAGGCTTATCTGACATCTGTCAAGATCATGTAATATCTATTGATTGAGTAATACAAGTTCTTTTGCAAAAAAAACATATCAAGTGCAAAAAAGTTTGGAAATGAGTATATAATTATTTTTTGCGAGTAAAAGGGGATTATATTACGGAATAGGGATTACAAGGCGATCAAGGTCCAACTCCTGAGCAACATAATTAGGACCCGCACCCAACCACACTACAGTTCTTGATTATGTCCTTGTAAAATTTGCAAGGCAATGGCTAACCCTATTCTGCGAATGATCCACTTTTACAAAGGAGAAAACTCTATTACTCGCACACATCAGGTGTCTAATCTCTGGAATCACTTGCACTAGTGTTGAACGGTCTTGAACTTTTGAATTTGTAGCCTCCACTAAGTAAGAGCAATCAGACTTAATCATGACCATTTTGTCAGACCGTTGTAGGGCAAGTCTCAATCCTTTCTCACAAGCTTTAGCTTCAGCCTCAAGGGGTCTTGGCAATTAAAAAGTTGGCGGCATGCCAAGAAAATAGCATTGCCTTCTTCATCCCGAAGAACCATAGCAGCCCCTGCTGATCCATCAGTCAACTTTACTGAGCCATCAAAGTTGAGTTTAACACGACCTTGGGGAGGTTTCACCCATTGCGCCCCAGGTGGTTTGGTCGACACAGCTACAGGAGTAAGCTGATCACTCACCACACAAGCTTTCCCCTTAGTCAACTCATCAGTAGTTTGTACTTTAAGGCCTCTGGTCATTTTCACATAAGAGCACCAAAAACGCTGAGATCCAACCACAGCTACAGGAGTAAGCAGATCAGTCACCACACAAGCTTTCCCCTTTATGCGTACATAATACTAGACGAATAAGCGCGCTTCGCCGCGCCGCCTGCATGTTGTCGCGCAATGTGTCCATTGCGGTACACTCACAGACGTTGTGTGATCTGTGAGGCATCCAGGTGTAATGGCAGCACCCCTCCTCTTCTCCGTCAACCGAGCCTTCGCGGTCACCTATTGTTGTTTCTCACCGAGGGCGGTCTCGGCAGTCAAACAGAGGATGAAATATGCCCATGTAGTTACAGTTAATTATACTTTATATTGAAGATAATATATTTCTATATGCTCCAAGTAAGAGGTTTGATTAAAAATAGCATGTTTGAAATTATTTCTCATCATATTTTCTTGAACCAGAGGTACATATACCTAGAAGCATTGAATGGTTCGCTCCTAGTCCATAGAGAGCAATACTTGAGCATTGAATGATTTACAGCAATACTACAATAGAGAGTAAAAAAAAGCCGCCGTAGCTTGTCCTCATTAGAACAGACAAAGTGTGCATCACAAATTCCACCAATATTACCGAGGTCGTACGATGCTTTGGTTGGCAGATTGATGACAGTTGCTGAAGAAAAAGAAAAACGAGTCTATTCTGAAAATACACTTTGTATATTCGCACAGAACTACGAATATTTCACTAAAAAGATGCCCAAGCATGTAAAAGGAATAATCAACATAAAAACAACATAGCTACTTGGATGAATATTCTGAAGACTTTTACCCAAGAAAAGTGTAAATTCCATTATAGAGTAGATTGTTGTGTATGATAAATCATATACGTATATAACAATTAATACTTGCCTACACAACCCTGAACGGAAATTATGATATTAAACAAAATGACCAAGCTCACTGGGCTTATTAATACAGGTGGACCTTTCCAATCTAATCAGCAAGCAACCAGGTTAGTGTAATTTGAAATTGGACTACTGAAAGTCTGACAACACCATGCCTTGGTTCACACCCCTCCCCAAGCATATACTCCCTCCGTCTTAAAATAGATGTCGCGGGTTTGTTAAAATTTGATGAATCTATATACTAAACAATATTTAGATTCATCTAAATTTTGACGAATCTGCGACATCTATTTTGAGACGTAGGGAGTACATATTTTCCTATTCACGAAATGTTTTTGTTTCACATAAATATGCAATACTTTAGTTCAGCAAAGATCTGTATAGAACACGACATTATTGAGAAGAGAGTGCTTCACGTGAAGCCTACACAAATGATTGGATATTTTAGCAACATTGAAAATGGACAATTATAGTAAGAGTTGTATTTTTCCAAGAAACAAATGATGAAGGATTGACTCCTATAATGATCTTTATTTTTTCATGAAGCAAGGCATTTCATTGCCGGCAGGGAGTTTCTAGTGCTTATGTTAGAAAAAAAGCATATGCCAATAACATAGCACAAAATAGACATGGTGGTCTTTAATTCTGTTGAACACATAATTACCTCGAGTTCTACAGTGCAATAATAGAAGCATAACCAAACATTCAAATGATTTCAAAATGTGATGGTTCCTATAGTTGGCATCTACATGAAGTTTCAGTACACAATTATGTGTTGAAAGATGTTACTATAAAACATGATGTATTTTGCAGATAATTCCGAACATGAATTAAGCCTTATACCTACAGTACACAAAAAAAAGCTTAGTATAAGGCTACACTACTATAGTGATAACTAATAGTTGGTCACCAAGCTGCATTTTATAACGATACCACTTCAAGTGTTGATAGAAATAATCTAGAGCAAATGCTACTACTCTGTCATGATCACAAACAACATGCAAAACATAGGTAAACCAAGCAACATTGTGTGGTTTCAGTTTGTGGGGAGAATGCAACGGGGATATCTTCCAATCATAAGCTAAGCTTCTCAAAAGGCAACAACTGAGCTCCACTACCTCTCACAGGTCTTCCAAATTGTGGCAGATCTGCCTCTCAATTCAGCTGGCTCTCTACATAGCTGACTCCTCTAGACTTGCCACCAGAAATAAGACAACTTTATCTTATTGTGCCTATCAGACACAAGAAGAGATTTACAAATCAAAGTAACCTGTGGTTAGTTCTTTCAGGGTCAAATTCCCCTTCCACCTCTAGTGATGCACATGTCACAAAATATTATGATTTGTTCTATGGATGTAAATCCCATAAAAGTAGGCATTAGAATATGAAGAAAACATTTTAAAGGATTAGAAAAGTTGTAAATTAACCATATTTATCAAGATTTTCCTGAATATTTGGTGATGACTCCAAGTGAACATAAATTGCATGAAAAAGTTGTTATGTTCGGTAGAGTAGTAGATGGAAAACATTTTAAAGGATTAAAAAATTTGCTTACCTATCAAGCCATATAGATTTTATTCTACATATTATTCAATTATACTTGTCAGGTGAAACATCAACAAATCATGCCAAGAGCATGTCAATATGAGAAACTCCTGTAGCTAAGTAGTTATAGAACAAGACAATGAAAATGTAGGAGGTATTTTAGCTCAGGTAATGAGTAATAGCAGTGTGCTAGCATTAGCCACATGGCACTACATCCTACATGAAGGGAACTACTTACCAGGCTCAAATTTTATTTATCGATGCAATAAAAGAATTAACACTTGAACGACATTGCTTCATTCTTTCACCCTGGTGACCATCTGAAGGGTTTCGCGGCATAGTAAATCAAAATTTTCTACGGAGCGAATAGAGGGAAAGCCAAGATCTAATCTAGGAGATGCAAACAACGAGAGAGATTGGATTAGATCTTCATACCCTTGAAGATTCACACAGCGGAACGTTCGTCGGAACGTGGGTGATGTAGTCGTACTCGCTTCTCCTCCTCGCGATCCGATCCGATCTAGCACCACAAGTGGCGGTGCCTCCGTGAGATGCACACGTGCAGCACCTCGACGTCTCCTCCTTCCTCGGACCAGCGAGTATGGTGGAGAGATAGATTGGATCTACAGCACGACGGCGTGGTGTATATGGTGGAGAATTTCTGCTGCAGGGCTTCGCCTACAAACAGTCGGGAGGGAGAGAGGAAGGTAGCAAGGCAGCTAGGGCTTGGAGGAAGGTGTGTAGTAGTAGGGGGAGGGGGCGCACCACCCCTCTATATATAGAGGGGGGGCGGCCAACCCTTGCCCCTCCTCCAAGCCTATATCTAGTTTAAAAAATTTAAACTTTCCCTTATCTAAAAATCCTATCTCTAGTTTAAACGATTTAAACTCTCCCTTATCTAGAAATCCTATCTCTAGTTTAAACGAGTTTAAACTTATCTAGGATCGGCTGGGCCCTATGGGTCCTTGTGCCCCAATGCGCCGTGACACTCCCTCATAGGCCCATGCCCCTCCCGGAAGGTGGGGCCACGTTGGTCCCCTTAGGAAGTTTCTAGAAGCTTTGGTACAATACCGATTAACGGAACAATTCGAACTCCAAAAACTACCTTTGCCTTATATGAATCTTATTCTTGGACCATTCCGGAACCTCTCGTGATATCCGGATCCCATCCGAGACTCGAACAAAAATTCATAAACCAATTATCCAATCTATCCTAGCGTCGAGATACGTTAAGTGTGTGACCTGCGGGTTCGAGAATATGCGACATGATCTTCTATCAATAATCAACAGCGTGGTGCAGGCACCCATATTGACTCCCACACATTCATCGATGATCATATCGGATGAACCACGATGCCAAGATTCAATCAATCCCATATATATATTCCCTTCGTCTCGCGATATTTTACTTGCTCGAGATTCGATCGTCGGTATCGTCATACCTAGTTCAATCTCGTTCACAGCAAGTACTTTACTCGTTCCGTAATCCGATATCACTTTGTGATTAACTCCTTAACCACATGCTTGCAAGCGGTGTTGATATCGATTACCGAGTGGGCCCGAAGTATATCTCTCCGACTTGGGAGGGACAAATTCCATCTCGATACATACAACCCAACAGATACTTTCCGATCACCTGAGAGACACCTTTATGATCACCCTCTCATAGGATGACGTTTGATGACCTCAAAGCTTTCTTCCGATACCAGGGAGTTGCATTATCTCATGGTCTAAGGAATACAATATTTGACATAGGAAAATCTTCGCAAAGACGAACACGATGACACGATCTAATTGCTCTGCTTTGTTTGGGTCTATCCACCATATCATTCTCCCAATGATATGATCTCATTATCAATTGACAACTCATGTCTATGGTTAGGAAACCTTAACCATCATTGATCAATGAGCTAGTCCATAGAGGCATACTAGGGACACGGTGTTGTTCACAAACCACACAAGTATTAAAGTTTCCGCTTAATACAATTCTAGCATGGAATATAAACTTTATCATGAACAAGAATTATAATAATAACATCTTTATTATTGCCTCTAGGGCATAATTCCAACAGTCTCCCACTTGCACTAGAGTCAATAATCTAGTTTACATCGGCAACAATCTCACACCCATGGCAATCGAGGTGTTGATCATGTTTTACGTGGAAGAGGTTTAGTCGGTGGATCTGCGACATTCGGATCCGTATGTACTTTGCTAATCTTGATCTCCATCGCTATATAATCTCGGATTATATGAAACTTGCAGTTGATATGCTTGGTCTTTGGATGATATCTTGGTTCCTTAGCGAGTGCTATGGCGCCGGTGTTGTCACACAATATCTCCGTGGGTCCAATGCACTTGGAACCACGCCAAGCTCGATGATGAAGTTTCGATCCAAACTCCTTCACTTGACGCTGCAGCAGCCATGTATTCCGCTTCTTTGTAGATCCCGCGATCATGCTTTGCTTGCAGCTTCTCCACTCTGACTCCTCCATTCAAAATATACACGTATCACCTCGAGATTTAGAATCATCCTTGTCGGTATCGAAACTAGCGTCGACGTAACCTTTACGACAAAATTGTTCATCACCCCATAGACTAAGAACATTTCTTTAGTTCTATTTAGGTACTTTAGGATGTTCTTCACGGCTGTCGATGTTCCACTCTGGATCACTTTGATATCTGCTCGTCAAACTAAGAGCATTGGACACATCCGGTCTAGTACACAGCATGGCATACATGATGGAACCTATGGCCGAGGCATAAGGCACTTTGCTCATAGCTTCCCTATCATTTACCGTAGCTGGACACTGAGTCTTGCTCAATATCTTACCTGACAACATAGGCACTGAACCTTTCTTTGCCTTATCCATTCTGAATCTTTTCAGAACTTTGTCTAGGTATGTACTCTGGCTTAAAGCTATCAGGCGTCTTTGTCTATCTCTATAAATCTTGATGCCCAATATATAAGCAGCTTCACCTTGGTCTTTCATTGAAAAACACTTGTTCAAATAACTCTTCACATCGTTAAGCATGTTGATGTCATTTGCGATAATCAATATGTCATCCACATACTGATGCAGAAGCGTCCGAGCTCCCACTCACTTTCTTGTAGATACAAGCTTCGTAGCAATTTGGAACAAATCCAAAGCTCTTGATCACTTGATCCAAACGAAGGTTCCAACTCCGAGATGCTTGCTTCAGTCCATAAATGGAACGCTGAAGTTTGCATACTTTTCTAGCATCCTTAGGATCGACAAAACCTTCGGGTTGCATCATATACAACTCTTCATCAATGTTCCCATTGAGGAAAGCAGTATTGACATCCATCTGCCATATTTCATAATCATGAAACGCAGCAATTGCTAATAAAATCCGAATGGACTTAAACATCGCTACGGGAGAGAAAGTCTCATCGTAGTCAACACCTTGAACTTGTCGAAAACCTTTTGCGACAAGCCGTGCTTTATAGACGGTAACATTACCATCCGCGTCCGTTTTCTTCTTGAATATCCATTTGCACTCAACGGCCTTTCGGTCGCTAGGAGGGTCCACCAAAGTCCATACTTGGTTTTCGCTCATGGATCCCAATTCGGATTTCATGGCTTCGACCATTTCTCGAGTCTGGGCTCATCATCGCTTCCTCATAGTTCGTGGTTCACCGTCTTCTACCAACAAGACAGTCAAGACAGGTTACCGTACCACTCGGGAGGGCACGCGACCTTGTCGACTGCGACGTTCGATGTGACATCGTCCGAAGCTTCATGATCCTTGTCATTAGCTTCCTCTATTGTTGGTGCAGGCGGCACTGGAACAATTTTAGGTGTTGCGCTACTCTCCAATTCAAGAGAAGGTTCATTAACCTCGTCTAGCTCTACTTTCCTCCCACTCACTTCTTTCGAGAGAAACTCCTTCTCAAGAAAGGAACCGTTCTTTGCGACAAACACTTTGCCTTCGGTTCTGTGATAGAAGGTATACCCAATGGTTTCCTTAGGGTATCCTATGAAGACGCATTTCTCCGCTTTGGGTTCGAGCTTGTCCGGCATCAACTTCTTGACGTAAGCTTCGCATCCCCAAACTTTAAGAAACGACAACTTAGGTTTAGCACCAAACCACAGTTCATACGGTGTCGTCTCAACGGATTTAGATGGAGCCCTATTTAAGTGAATGCAGCGGTTTCTAATGCATAACCCCAAAATGATAACGGCAAATCAGTAAGAGACATCATTGATCGGACCATATCTAATAGGGTTCGATTCCGGCGCTCAGACACACCATTGCGCTGTGGTGTTCCGGGTGGCGTGAGTTGTGAAACGATTCCACTTGCTTTAAGATGCGTGAGAAAATCATAACTCAAATATTCACCTCCACGATCGGATCGTAGAAACTTAATCTTTCTATTACGATGGTTCTCCACTTCATTCGAAATTCTTTGAACTTTTCAAACGTTTGATTTATGTTTCATTAAATAGATATACCCATATCTACTTAAGTCATCGGAAAAGTGAGAAAATAGCGATATCCACCGCGTGAAACACTCATCGGTCGCATACATCGGTATGTATGATTTCCAACAAGTCCGTTGCTCGCTCCATCATCTGGAGAACGGGGTTTTGATCATCTTGCCCATGAGGCATGGTTCGCATGTGTCAAATGATTCAAAATCAAGAGACTCCAAAAGTCCATCGAATGGAGTTTCTTCATGCGCTTTACACCAATATGACCTAGAGCGATTGCCACAAATAAGTAGTATTATCACTATCTACTTTGCATCTCTTAGCCTCAATTTTATGGATGTGTGTTTCATCCCTTTCGAGATTTAGAAGAAATAAACCATTCACAAGAGGTGCATGACCATAAAAGATGTTACTCATATAAATAGAACAACCATTATTCTCCGATTTAAATGAATAACCGTCTTGCAATAAACATGATCCGAAATAATGTTCATGCTCAACGCACATAATAACATTTATTAAGGTTTAAAACTAATCCCGAAGGTAAAACTAAGGAGAGCGTGCCGACGGCCATCACATCAACTCTTGATCTGTTGCCAACGCGCATCGTCACCTCATCCCTCGCAAGCCGCCGTCTATTCCGTAGCTCGTGTTTGAGTTACAAATATTAGCAATGAACGGTATCAAATACCGGCACTACAACGAGGGCTAGTAAGGAAAACATCAATAACATGTATATCAAATATACCTTTGATGGTGCCGCCTTCTTGTCCGCTAAGTACTTGGACGATTCGCTTCAATGACCCTGTCCTTGCAATAGAAGCACTTTCGATGCTTAGGACGGACACGAGCTTCTTCTCGAGGGCATTGCGCCTCCGCCCTTCTTGAAGGGCTTCTTTGCTCCTTACCTTTCTTAAAGGAGGGCTTGGTGACCATCAACACATGATTATCCTTCTTGATGTCCACTTGCAGCCTTGACTTTGCGAAGAGCTCGGTGATCGTATCGATGGAACCAATCGATTATGAGTCACTACAAAACTTTTGTAGTGGGAGGAGTGATTGCAGAACCTGTCAATCTTGAGCTCCTCTGGAATCGTGCATTCCGGTTGCTCAAAGCGTTGAGTGTAGCCCGACATATTTATGGCGTGCTCACTATGAACTCCCTTCCTCCATCTTGCGGTTAAAGAACTTCTCGGAGATCTCATATCTCTCGAGCGGGCTTGAGTCTCGAAACATGGTTTTCAGCTCCTCGAGAATCTCAAAGGGCACAGGATAGGTTTCAAAATGATTTTGAAGCTCGGTTCCATAGCAAACAACATGGTGCTCTTAATCACACCATAATCATCTTTGCGTGGTGATAGACAGCTTTCTCATCACCGCGTGATTGCGAGGGTCACCTAACGCTTTACCAAGGACATAGTCCGTTTGTCCACCAGACAGAATGATTCTTAGATTGCGGAACCAATTGGTGAAGTTAGACCCATTGTTTCTAAGCTTTTCCTTCTCAGCAAAAACGTTGAAGTTGAAGTTGGATTTGGCCATGTGATCTACAGTATTTGCAAGTACAATTTAGACTATGTTCATGATAAATAGTTCAACTTAATCAAATTACTAGATGAACTCCCACTAAATTCAACATCCCTCAAGTTGTTTAGTGAACACGATCCAAATTCACCACACCTAATCCGATCATCACGAGAAGAGATGTGGTTTCAATGGTGGACAACAAAGTGTCAATTATATCATTCATATTACTCATGCTTAACCTTTCGGTTCTTGTGTTCCGAGGCCATGTCTGTACATGCTAGGCTCGTCAAGCTAGCCCAAGTATTTCCGCGTGTGCAAAAACTGGCTTGCACCCGTTGTATGTGAGCGTAGAGTCTATAGCACCCGATCATCACGTGATGCTTGGACACGATGAACTTTCGCAACGGTGCATACTTGGGGAGAACACAGTTTTTATCTTGATCTTTAAGTGAGGAATCATCTTATAATGCTACCGTCGCGATCTAAGCATAATAAGATACATAAAGGGATAAACATCACATGCATATAACTTTATGTGACATGGTATAGCCAATCTTCGCGCAATGATCTCCATATTGTGCGTTCCGGCATGATCTCCATCACTCCACCATGATTGCCTCCACCACGAATAGCAACTACAACTATTGCTAACTACTTAGCGATAAAGTAAAGCTATTACATGGTGTATAAGAAGTTGACTTCAGGTGTCATACACAATTATAAAGACAACCATATGGCTCCTGCCGGTTGTGTACTCATCGACATGCAAGTCGTGAAACATTACAAAACATGATCATCGCATACAATATACACATCACATCTTGGGCCATACCATATCACAGAAAACACTCTCTGCAAAAACAAGTTAGACGCCTCTACTTTGTTGTTGCATGTTTTACGTGGCTTATGGGAGTAGATGCTAAGAACGATTCTTACCTACGGAAAGCCACAACGGTGATATTATGGTTGCCAAACTCCGGTGTTAATCCCATGACAACTATAGTGAGAGAAGCTGACATCCACCAGCCGCATGTGTGGAACAAGCCACACGTCAAGTGCGAGCGGTCTTGCGAACGGCGTCGCGTAAGGTTGGCTGGACCGCTTCAATCTCACTATCCGCGTCATAAGAAGAACACAAACAAGAGGCTTGCAACAGAAAACATCAACGCCGCAACAACCATGTTGCGTTCTACTCGTGAAACACATCTACGCATAGATCTAGCTCGATACCCTTGAAGGGTTTCGGCATAGTAAATCAAAATTTTCTACGAATGAGAGGAAAGCCAAGATCTAATCTAGGAGATGCAAACAACGAGAGATTGGATTAGATCTTCATACCCTTGAAGATTCGCACAGTGAACGTTCGTGGAACGTGGGTGATGTAGTCTTACTCGCTTCTCCTCCTCGATCCGATCCAATCTAGCACCACAAGTGGCGGTGCCTCCGTGAGATGCACGTGCAGCACCTCGGCGTCTCCTCCTTCCTCGGACCAGCAGTATGGTGGAGAGATAGATTGGATCTATAGCACGGCGTGGTGTATATGGTGTAGAATTTCTGCTGCAGGCTTCGCCTACAAACAGTCGGGAGGAGAGGAAGGTAGCAAGGCACTAGGGCTTGGAGGAAGGTGTGTAGTAGTAGGGGAGGCGCACCACCCTCTATATATAGAGGGGCGGCCAGCCCTTGCCCTCCTCCAAGCATAACTCTAGTTTAAACAATTTAAACTCTTCCTTATCTAGAAATCCTATCTCTAGTTTAAACGATTTAAACTCTACCTTATCTAGAAATCCTATCTCTAGTTTAAACGAGTCTAAACTTATCTAGGATCGGCTGGGCCCTATGGGGCCTTGTGCCCTGGCCCAATGCAGCCAGGACACTCCCTCATAGGCCCATGCCCCCTCCCGGAAGGTGGGGCCACGTTGGTCCCCTTCCGGAAGGTTCTAGAAGCTTCCGGTACAATACCGATTAACCCGGAACAATTCCGAACTCCAAAACTGCACCGCCTTATATGAATCTTATTCTCGGACCATTCGGAACCTCTCGTGATATCCGGATCCCATCCGAGACTCGAACAAAAATTCATAAACCAATTATCCAATCTATCCTAGCGTCGAGATACGTTAAGTGTGTGACCTGCGGGTTCGAGAATATGCGACATGATCTTCTATCAATAATCAACAGCGGGTGCAGGCACCCATATTGACTCCACACATTCATCGATGATCATATCGGATGAACCACGATGCCAGGATTCAATCAATCCCATATATATATTCCCTTCGTCTCGCGATATTTTACTTGCTCGAGATTCGATCGTCGGTATCATCATACCTAGTTCAATCTCGTTCACAGCAAGTACTTTACTCGTTCCGTAATCCGATATCACTTTGTGATTAACTCCTTAACCACATGCTTGCAAACGGTGTTGATATCGACACGAGTGGGCCCAAGTATATCTCTCGGACTTGGGAGGACAAATTCCATCTCGATACATACAACCCAATGATACTTTCCGATCACCTGAGAGACACCTTTATGATCACCCTCTCATAGGATGACGTTTGATGACCTCAAAGCTTTCTTCCGATACCAGGGAGTTGCATTATCTCATGGTCTAAGGAATACAATATTTAACATAGGAAAAGCTTCGCAAAGACGAACACGATGACACGATCTAATTGCTCTGCTTTGTTTGGGTCTATCCACCATATCATTCTCCCAATGATATGATCTCATTATCAATTGACAACTCATGTCTATGGTTAGGAAACCTTAACCATCATTGATCAATGAGCTAGTCCATAGAGGCGTACTAGGGACACGGTGTTGTTCACAAACCACACAAGTATTAAAGTTTCCGCTTAATACAATTCTAGCATGGAATATAAACTTTATCATGAACAAGAATTATAATAATAACATCTTTATTATTGCCTCTAGGGCATAATTCCAACACCATCACCAGCGTTGCAAGGAGAGTTAGCACTAGTGGTGCCACATTAGTTGACCAGAGAATATTTTTGTATCCTCTGTTCTCAGTGTCCTGAACTAATTTTCTAGGCCAAAAAAAAGCAGGGAAAAGTTGTTCCGTTGGAGCACACCAGAATCCTTATGAATTCTACCATCTGCTACAAATCTACCCCGTATGAATTTTACCAAAATATATGGATTTTACCAAATAATCTCTCTGAAATCTACCTAAAGTACCTTGGAATGACTTAAGCGTTCCCCGATTATTTTGCATTGCGACACCTGTAAAAGCATAAATAGTTGTCATGTTCTTTAGCGTCAAATAGAAGCCTGGGCATATTTTTAGGCACGGTATCAATAGAATTGACAATCGCCATAATGCAAAATAAGGATAACATGAGCGATCAACTGCCAAATAAAATACTATTGTTGTAGCTTGTCAAATAAAAAATTCTAGTGAGTAGGCTAGCACGAGGCTTGCCATAGCTAAACCTCGAAATAACAACCCAATATTGGACTGAATACTAAATTAGGACCATCAATAGCAACTTCTATTAACTTCTATACTGAGAAAAAGTGTAAGTACAATGCAAGAAATTACAAAGGCGATAATGATTCTACCTATGATGGACCTCTATGAGTTGTCTCTCATTCTAGTATTACTCGTTTAATGAAGCAGGTTTAGCGTAGTGCATATGTATATCACAAGAATGAAGAACTCAACAATTAAGTATATGCTTTAATTTTGTGCAGTTCAGTAGAGAAGTACCGAAGTATATTTGTGTTCAATTCATATATGGAAAACACATGCTTTCATTGCCCCTAGATAGCAGGCAGCCAATATATAACTCCATACTGAACACAAACAATCATCTATAACTCTGCATTTCATACAAGAAGATCATTTGAAGCAATAAATAATCACAAATTGTCATAGTATGATTCTAGCACATCATATAGAACACAACATTCTCTATACCATAGAGAATTTCAAAAGAGTTCCTTCAGAGTTTTTTGGGTTTATAACTGATAATAAAGAGGTAGAGCAGAGATGTGGACTTTTTAGAGAGAGGAGAATCACTTGGTTACCTCACCTTTGTGAGCAATGATGATGTTGGGGACTCACAATCGATGGAGATGGTGGCCGCTCGAGGACCTCAAGATCCTAGAGGAAGCTGATGCTTGTGGTCGATAGTTACCTTACTGAATAGCATCAATAAAAAAGAGCAGACATAGCCTTCGTTTATAGCGATCTTGTGAGCCCTGTGAGGGTCTCAATAGCTATTAGGGAAAATATGAAATGGATTGTTGCCTTACCATGGATACCATGCGAAATGTGTACATGGTATAATTTTTTTTAGCTTAGTACACCATACACTTCTTGGACACAACACTTCGGTTATGAATAGACACAGGTAAAATTCAGAGAAGTGCAATAATCAATAAACATACAGATAAAAACCAATTATCTTTGGGAGGAAACATGAATCATATCCTGGAGATCGTAAACACAATAATCCAGGTAAACTTTACCTACTAAGCTTAGCGAGTATACCGTAAAAGACCCAAAAGAGAAAATATTAAAAAAAGTCTAGCCCTATTATCGTTGGTAACCAAAAAGGAATGAATATATTAGGTAAACTATGAATTGATGGTTGCCTAACCATGCAGACCAGCAAAAATTATGTACATGCTATAAACAAATTTTATCTTAGTACACCATACAATTCTTGGAGGCAGTATTTAGTTTTGAATAAGCAAACAAAAATTCATAGAAGGGCAATAATAAACATACAAATGAAAGCCAAAAATCTTAGGGAGAAATCATGACTCATATCCAGGAGATTGTTAACAATAATGCAGTTGAATTGTAACTTCTGACTAAATGACAGACTTTAGTTTTGCAATTATATCATGTGCAATCATTTTGTGTTATAGCCATATACCCTGAAAGTAATAAGCAGACATGGGTTGTTATACTGAGTACAGGAAAACAATCACAAAAGGCTATACCTGATGAACATGACCATATCTCGAAGACTGGCAAATCAATTCACAACAAACTAAAACTACCTGTCTAACAACCAAAAGAAAGGAAAACAAGACTTCAACAACAGTTCACAATCCCCATCTTGATTACCAGATCTCCCACAAGTAATACATCTCCAGAAATCTAATCTAGTAACATGCATTCCATTCTCTTCTATGGTGAACTCCCATTCCACACAAACAGTCAGAAGACTACAAATCTCTATGGACGTAATACATCTCCAGAAATCTAATAGTAGTATATACTAATAGTATACAGCTTACATAGCTCCGATGTATACCTTCTTAGCTGCCACAACGTTTTTCCTAAGTTATCAAACAGAAATGGGCACACTTCCTCATATACATTCCATAAATACATAACGGTAGCATATTGCGTTCATTTTTTTAACACAAAAAATATTAACAGTCTTCCTTGCCCTGAACATAAAAAACTACAAAACCTCCTAAGCACAAGAGCGATGACCAACAAGAATCAACTTTGCATCAGAATTCAGGGAAAACATAATAGTTGAATTGGAAGGAAATACCGACCCTTAATCTGAATGTCGTAAATATGCAAAGATAAATATATAAGCCCACAAACTGAATAGACTTTTATGTTCAAAAAGAAAAACTGAGATGCTATATCCAAAAGACAACTTGACCTTTTGCTCCCTTAGGTCAATTGCTTGCCTTTAGCAGACAACAACCAGTTTCCATCAGATTGCATTCATATGCTGACAACCCCTAATGATAGAAATCCCTCCCTACACCTAATCCCTCTCTGCTAGGATACTTGCCAGTTGGGGAAAGCACATGCTAAAAAAGAAAGATAAACAAATTGGTATCTTTGTAAAAAAAACTAATGCTCAAACCTGAAATAGTAGCTCTTCATCCTACCGTACAGAGTAACACGTTACTAAACCTTATAGACTGATATCATATGAATCAAAAACTTAGACTGATATCACCTAAACCAAAAACTAAAGATGAATATATCAATACACGCAAAAAGGAGTCGTAAAATACAGTGCCTATGCAAAGTACATATCCAATATCCATATGAGGACCAAGTATCCAGAAATAGAAAGGGGACCCGGGCCATCACAAGAAAAAAGATCCGAATTAACTACTTCAGCCTTCAGCTGCCGATCTTCTGAATCTATATGATTCAACCTATGCAAAGTGCATCTCCGATCCCCATATGAGAATCAAGCATCTGGAAATAGAAAGGGGATTGGGGCCATCACAGAAAAAAAGATCCACATTAACTGCTTCAACCTTTAGCCACAGATCTTCTGAATCGATGTGATTCAGTCGAGGAAGCATGGAGAGGTGAATGGAGGAGAAGCTGTCCGCCCCTGGTGTGAGACCCGCCGGCGGCGTACATGGCCATGCCTCCTCCTGAAAATACCAAATAGCATCAAGCCATCAAGTGTTGCGGGAGGGACGGCGAGCATTTCACGGTCAACACGTAGCTCCCCTTCCGCCCGAACCATCTCCCTGACACATAGCTCCCCTTCCGCCGAACCATCTCCCCTAGAGAATAAAGGCAACGCCCCATGGCGAGGCAAACCCGCCTAGGCAGCGAAAGAACCGGGAACAAAGCCCATCATCCACGACAACGAGAGGCGACGCAGCGGCTCAACAACGCACCCGAGAAAGGCAAGATCCCACGGCGATGCAGAACCGCCTAGGCGGCGGAAGGGCCGAAAACAAAGCAGAGCAGCACAGACAAAGAACAACACCACCGTCTCCAATTCTCCGCCGCACTGAACCACCAGCAAGAAAAGAAAGAACCGACCCAGTCAAACCCCCGGAGATAACCAGACGACACACTCCCCCATACCCACGATGGAACACATAAAGAACGAGCCCACCCAAACTACAAGGTGAATGACAGAACGGCCCCAAAAGAACGGGCCACCTGTCAGTAAAAAAAACGTCACACACACGCACACTCCCAAATCAATTCCCAGCTAAACACACGTCTAAGCCCAATGCCCAAGCCCAACGCCCAGAACAGAGACACGTTGAAAGACCCAAACCACCGCACGACGCGCCTCAGGAGCGCTCACAGAGCTCCCTGCAGCTCACGCTTAAACTTTTGGATAATATTGATGCCAAACCTAAAAGTACCAAGTAAATTCAAAGTTCAGTTTCTTCTTAATCCACATTATATCCATAATTATGAAAAATGTCATTTAATATTTCATTAAGTTCATAAAAATCTTGAAATTTTCTTAACTTTCTAGTGCATTTATTTTTATATTTTTTGGAACTCTTAAAGGAAATCAGACATGGTTTCTCCTTCGCTTACAACCCGTTACTACAACCCAACACGTAAGCCCACTACAGCCCAACTCGATCATTCGTCTATCCTTGCATATTTGACTTCCTCGTTCCACTTTTTTTTTACTTCCTCTTTCGTTTCTCCTACTTGCCGCTGTACTAGTATGTTCTTTGGGAGAAAGAGACATCATTGGAGAGCGGATTTACCCCTCCTAGGTTGGGCCCCCGGCACCATCATAGCCATCAATTTGTTAAAGATTCGTGCAAAGGTCAACTGATCAAAAGGGTCCAACCGTTTTGCATTTTAACCCTCTATATGTATGAAAATCAACCCATCCATCCAGTGCATCTTCTCCAAGAGCTGCCTCCTCCCACCTACCCCCAAGCACGCCTCCCAAATCGCGTCGCCATGCCTCCTCCTGCTCCCCGACACACCATCGCCCAAAGACCTCCTCCTCCTACATGCCCCGTCTGAGGCGCCATGGAGCAAAGGCGTCATCTCTGTGCCAGTGCCCACATGCTCCTCCACCCATCAATATTTGTGATTTAGTTTCTTTCACCAAAGTCTTCTTCGCATTTTTCTTCCACCGAAATGTTCTTCATATTTTTCTTCACATTTTCTTGTATAGATCTTGATTGAATATTTTGTTTGGATTAAATTCATGGTTGAATCTTGATTGAATCTTGTATGAATTTTGTTTAAATTCATGGATTTGGGGCCCCTACTTTTCCTTTATTGAATCTAGATTAAATTCGTGGTATAATGTATTATCAAATTTTTGACACGGATCTTGCATGGATTTTGTTCATGTTTGGATCCTTTCTTTTCATTCGTGCTTGGATTTTGATTTGAGTTTCTTGTTTGGATGAATCCTTTAAAAAGTGATGTTGGAAACGTGTATGAAAAATAACCATATCTAGTTCATGGATGAAATATGTATTTCCTCTTTCCAGATTTTGTTCATGGATGAAACTTGTATGATTTCTTGAATGATTTTTAATATTAGATTAAGGTCGTGAGACTACTTGTTTTATCTTAACAGGTGACACATGTATGAAACTGATGTTTGATCTTGCTTGTATCCAGACTAAATCATGTGTGTAATAATCTACTGAAACTTGTATGAATCTTTAATGTTTTTTGGCATTTGTATGTATGATCTGCACTGTATAAATATCCATAAAAAATTGTGCATGTTTCATTTTTAGAATAAAAAATGTCCATAAAAAACATTGTTGAATATTCCTGAAATTTTAAGAGAAAAAATGAGGTGAAAAAGAAAAGGAAATTGTGTGTGTAGAATTTTTTTGATTAAATTTATGAATCTGGAATATTTAGTAAATAATAAATATATATTAATATTTATAAATCTTTAAAATATTTAGTGTACAAGTTCTATACTTGGCAGAAACAAGTTTGTAAAACATGTGAATCTTGTATGAAAATTATGAAACTATGATGAAACAAAGTAAGAGTGTCTAAATATTGTTGAATAAAAAGTACAAAAATAAAATTTATCAAATGATATTGTTCAAAAAACAAATTGTGCATGTTTCATTTTTAGAATAAAAAATGTACATAAAAACATTGTTGAATATTCCTAAAATTTTAAGAGAAAAATGAGGTGAAAAAGAAAAGAAAGCGTGTAGAAAAAATTGTTGATTAAATTTATGAATCGAATGTTTAGTGAATAATAAATATATATTAATATTTATAAATCTTTAAAAATTAGTGTACAAGTTTCACGTACTTGTGAGACACAAGTTTGTAAAACATGTGAATCTTGTATGAAACTTCTGAATCTAGGATGAAACAAAGTAAGAGTGTCTAAATATTGTTAAATAAAAAGTATTAGAATAAAAATTATTAAATGAGATTGTTAAAAAACAAATTATACATGTTTCATTTTTAGAATAAAAAATGTACATAAAACGTTGAATATTCCTGAAATTTTATAAGAAAAATGAGGTGAAAAATAAACAGACATTATACAGATTATTTGAAGAAACATGTTCTCGGTATAACATGTGTAGGGTTTCACATAGCAACGAAATATGTATTCTGTGAAATAATGAGGTGAGAAAGAAACAGACATTATACATGTATTTTGTGAAAAAATTATATGAATATCTCTTGGCAGAACAAGTTTGTAAAACGTGTGAATCTTGTATAAAACTTCTGAATCTAGGATGAAACAAAGTAAAAGTGTCTAAATATTATTAAATAAAAAGTAGAAAAATAAAAATTATCAAAAGAGATTGTTGAAAAAAATAAATTATGCATGTTTCATTTTCAGAATTAAAAATGTACATAAAAAATTATTGAATATTTCTCAAATTGTACGAGAAAAAATAAGGTGAAAAATAAACAACAACGCGCAGAAGACTGTCGATTGTGAGGAGACAAGTTAGTGATTTTTTTAGAATATCCGAAAACGTTAGGGGGTAGATAGAAAAACTGCAGCCGGCCTGAGAGATGAGGTGGGAGGGTTATTTTGTAAAACGCATAGCACGAATCTCCAACAAATGGAGAGCTGAGATGGTGCCGGGGGCCCCTCCTACGGGGGGAATTACATTGTCGGACATCATTGCCTATATGTACATATATGTTTTTCAGAATTCTTTGAAACTTTGAAATAGTGCATTTTTGGAACAAAGAAAGAGCCATACGGTAGAAGAGGAGGAGGTGGAATGCCCATTATCGATCCGAGCCACGTTTCTTTCTTTTACACGCATCATTGGCTTAGTATAGCACCTTGCTGAATTCTACGGTGTAGTCTTGTGTTCGCGCATGCAGTTTCAATACAGGAAAAATGTTTTTTTTTTTGCGAAATAGGAAAAGAATGATTAGATCAGTGAGATTACGCTTCAACAATCAAGTCGGCATTTTCCATGCATGTATCAGCCGGGACTAATAACCCCGCCGCCGTATGGGGTTCAATGGGGGCCATGCCATGGATCTGACAGGCAAAGAAAGGTCCTCCCGGAATTAAACAGTGGAAGGTCAGCGTCCCCGATCAGGTGCACGCGCGCTGTCGCGACCGGTGGACGAGGACGCAGCACAGTGCCACCCGATGGATGGCTACTGTTCTCCGATCAGACCGCGCATGTACGTGCGTGCGTGCGGGCGACCCAATAACCCCCGGCCCCGACCCGACGGTGCCGGTGGTCGACGGCGACGGCGACGGCTCGGGCGGGGCGGGGCGGGCAATCATTGCGCGCGCCTCCCTTGGATGGTCCTGGAGACGGCCCGTACGTGGCTGTCAGCGCGAGCTGGCACGGCAGCGGATCGAGGGTGCCGTGTCAGCTGGCCGCGGCAGGCAGGGTCTCGTCGACTGGTCGGGTCCTTTTCCGGGACAAATCCCCCCGCGCGGCTCGTCATGGGGCGCGATCTGGACGGGGGTTGGGGCGCCCGCCGGCCCTCCGCATCCGTATCCGGATCCTCCCCCTACCTATGATGTTGCTGTTCCGGCATAGCTCGCGTGTGCCGCTTGGTGGCCGAGATGGGACACCGCGGCGCGACGATCCATCCATGTGGCGAACGATGCGGTCGTCCGGCGGGGAATCAATGCCGGTTGCTAATACCACACTGCTTACACTAGCTAGCCAGATGGTGTTGTTTCGGTACGTCTTAATCGGAGAAACGTATGCGAGCTACCCAGCGTTGCTACTCTGTTCTTCGTCAAAACAGAGAAGAGCGTGGATGCTCAAGCAAAACGATAAGTTTTAATCTCAGAAGCGTATGCTAGGTGCCCATGTTAGCACTCTATTCTTTCTCAAAATAAAAGAGTGTGAACACTTATTATGATTCGGAGAAACTAAGAGCATGTACAATGCTAGATGTCTAGAGAGGTGCTTACGAAAATAAACCGGTTTATGGGTAAGCAATGGTGCTAAACTATACTACTAGACAGATGCCTAACTAGACATCTCTTCTACACAGAAAAGCATTGGTGCTTAAACAAAAAACAAAGCTTGGTTTATTTTCGTAGGCACCCTCTTAAGCACCCTACATTGTAGGTGGCCTAATAGTTTTTGTCTACACATGTAAGATGTACACGTTGGACCAAGTGGAGCCTGGCAGTCCATTTATCGCATGAGCCAGATGTATTCCGCAAGCACCATAGGCGATCTACTAGCTCTACATGATTATTGTTTTCGCCTTTTTATTCTTCGTTTTGTCGAGGTTGTGTTCATTTTAGTTATGCAGATGTTGGATGTGAGATCATTTGAATTGTATACGTGTCATGTGATGTGATTTCATCTTATGAGTGATAAAACACCCTTTATCGCAAGAAAAAGATGAATTCTTCTGGCGATTCACAATTTCGATGGTATGCATCGTTCTAGAACATAGTCTCACTTGAGCCCTTTATTTGAAAAGGTCAAAAATCATAATTAAAAATTGGGGGTGTGGGGGGGGGGGTGGGGGTGTGGATACTTGCTGATCTGATCCAGGTATCTTCGAAGTTTGATCCAAAAATAAATAAATAACGATACGCAAATTGTGGACCCCACATTTATCCTTTTTACATTGAATATGAAAATATATTTTGCTAAAACTTGTGTCGTGCATACTAGATATGTAGATTTGCTCATATACTTCTTTAACATTTGAAAACATGGTTTTCTAGCTATTGTGAAGGGGCTCTAGTGAGCCCATGATCTAATAGAACTTTTTGGTGTTCTCTCTTATTTCTATGTATGATGAAATGATGAACAATAACCACTGTTTTGGCGCAAGCTCGTTTGGAAGTTTTACGTTCCGGGTAGAAATAAAATCTTAGTTTGGTACTTATGCAAAGGGATGGCTATAGATAACTTGCCCAAATGCAATTGGAATGGTGGTGAAAAATATTGTTCTGTGATCAAAATGAGACAGGTAAACATTTATTTACATTTTCTCCTTTTGTGTGGATATTATGGAGTATTATTCATGTAGCTTTTAACTTCCTGGTGTATAGTACATGTAGATTTTAGTCCATGCCTGCAAACAAGCATCTTGAATACATGTTGGAAATGGGGTAACTCGGCACTTATAGATCACATCAGGCGATATGTATCCCACGAGCACCATAGGCGATCTAGCTCTATATGATTCTTGTTTTCACCATTTTGTTTTTTATTTTGTTGGATTGTTGGGTTGTGTGTATTTTAGTTATGCAAAATATGGGTGTGAGATCATTTGAATTGTATCCATGTGATGTCATTTTATGAGTAATAAGACGTCCTTTATAAAAAAACGAGATGCATTCCTCTAGGGATTCACAATTTCGGTGGTATGTGTCGTTACAGAAAATTGAGCCTTTTATTTTAAGAAGTCGAAAATCATACTTAAATTTTTTGTGTGTATAGATACTTGCTGATCCGATCTTCAAAATTCTGGATCTAAAAATGAAAAAAAGTCAAATTTGATCCTACATTTATGTTTTTAGATCGTGTATGAAAATATATTTTGCTAAAACTAGTGTGTCATATACTAGATATGTAGATTTGCTAGTATACTTTTTTAAAGATTTGAGAATATGGTTTTCTATTTTTTTTGTAGAAGGGCTCTAGTGAGCCCATGCTCTAATAGAACATTTTGGTGTTCTCTCTCTTATCTATGTATGTTAACATGATGAATAATAAGCATTTTTTCCGCACAAGTTCATTTGGAAGTTTAATTTCCCACTAGAAAGAAAGTCTTCGTGCGGTACTTTTGAAGAGGGATTGCTACACATAACTTGCCACAATGCAATTGGAATGGTGGTGAAAAATATTGTTTTTATGATCAAAATGATACAAGTAAACATTTCTTTATATTTTATCCTTTTGTGTGGATATTATGTGTATTTTTCATGTGGATTTTAACTTCCTGTAATGGCGTATGGTTCATGTAGATACTGGCATGTCCCCGCCTGCGGTGACCCAGCATACCACTTCATGATGTAGTACACTATAGTCGTTGACATAACACCAATAAAACACCGTTCACTAGTATTACATCCCTCAGAGTAGTACAACAGAAACATAGCAGGTCCAAGACATGACTATAGGTTACAACTCAACTCTTTACACAAGTTCCAGAGAACACTCTAGGTTAAAGAGAGAGAAAGAAACTTCTTACAAAGAAGAATTATAAATAATCAACTAAAATCTATTATACTAATAGACTAGTATCTAAACTATTGAGGTTTGCATTGCTACTATTGCAATACTCTACAGAAGTAGGTTCTATGGCTAGAGATTCTATTCTTATCTAATCCACAACTTCGTTTTCACTTGAGTTGATATATATGTTGACTTTCTTGACTTCATTGAAGAGCTTTAGCTTTTGATGATGATTCCTGAAGCATAACTTGGTGTAGACGTCGTCTATACTGGCTTTAGAACCTAGCAAGGGTTAAGAAGATACTTTGAGTACGACTGTATTCAGCAAGTTCACTAGAAAAGGAGTGTTTGATGCACTATAGCTACAGCCATAGACCATAGGTCGTAGGCAATGCAAGTTTTTGTAAATATTTCTTAAAAGGTTGCTTTTATTTTGAAAATCTATGTCCGTCAGCCTTCACGGGTTTACCAGAACCTTCATGGGGTTCCTTTCCCGCCGCGTTCGCAGATCCTTCCCGGAACAGGGAGTAACAAGTTACAGTTCTTACACTCTGCAGAGGTGCGTCACTTTACTCATGAGAGACCTTAGGTTTTGTTGCACGGCCGGGAGTATGTCTCCGTTCAAACTTCCTTGGTTTGAGGCCCAACCTAAGATCCAAGCCAATCACTGCCTTCTCCATGACCCCGCATGTCTCCTTGGTGTACACCATGCCCACCTTTTGAATTACGGCAATGGTTTGTACAGACCATTCAGATGCCGGAACTATCATGGGACGTTGAGGGCTCCCACCCATATGCTGCATATCCTCTATGAATTACCATATAATATGCATGCTACGAGTGATAACAGCCACGACCCGCACATCCAGCTCCATGCCAGAGGGAAAAGATACAGCTGACTTCTTCGTCCCATTCCAAAACTCATGGTCAACGTGTAATATACGGCGCAAGAATCACTGGCGACATTGGTTGTTAAGTCCTAGATAATATGTTCCTTTTACCACCGGAATTCTTATAGTAGGTTATTACCTCATGGTAGATAACCTATAATCACATTATTATGAAAATAGTGTTTTCTGACCTTTTTCAAATGAAGGTGATGACAACACTGGATTTGTAAAATACTTTACAGAAAATAATCAAAGGACATGAGCAAGTGTGAACTTGCCTTTTGTGATTGCAAGATTATGCACTCACGGTATTTGAGACAATATAAGATCCAATATCTGAAATCAACATCATTGGTCCGGTAAGGACTAATGTTTAAAGAAGCAAGATGCTTTTATGCATAAGTATTATAATGCAATTTCGTAACTCGAATCCCGAGGTAACGTTGTTCTAGGGTTTGGATACTAGAAAGGTTTCCCTTGGAATGTGTTGCCCTTTTAGATTAAGTTTCACACATGTGCTTCTTATTAGGGCTTGTGAATATGTGTGAAACAATATGTAAACATAATGGCATACAACAATAAGATATACTAATGAGATGTGCTACTCAAGGACTGCTTATATGTGAATTATCTTATCTTCAAGTTTTACCTTGCAAGTAATGATATTTATAAGGAACTGAAGTGTTAACAATTCTCGGTATATAAGTAAAGCTTAATGTAATGTGGTTATTATTAATTGTTATTTGATGTTTGAAGTGGCAAAAAGAATAACATTTGAAGAAAATCTTACTCAACTAAGCAGAAGCATTTAAGCTTTTAAGTTAACCTTATGAGGTGTTCTTTCTAGTTATAGTCTGTAAGTAAGAAAGAATTACTTTATGTGAATCATGACAGCATTAGTATTTGAGACTTATCTATCTTGGTTTTTAACTTGGTTGGTTTGGTATTAAGATTTTTTTATAACTTAATTATAACAGACCAAAGTTAACTATAAAACATATAATAAAGTATTTAGTATTATATTTAAAGTTCGGTAGACTAAAGTTAACTATAAAAATATAAGTGGTGTATTATACCTGCTGTTTATAAGCTTTGAGACTAAAGTTGGCTTTAAAAGGTTAAGTAAACTTAAGATGTAATATATTTTAATAATTCCCAAGTTTTAGATTTATGATGGGTATAACTAAGATGTGGAATTATTCACTTTATATTTTAAGTTAATGATTAGATTAAAATTTTTTTTCTATTATGAAAAGAATATGTATTTATTTAACGGAAGCATAATTAGATGATCTTAGTAATTTGTTAGAATTTTGAAGTTATGTTAATAATGGTTAAAGTATAATGATTATTCACCATATTATATAAATGGGTGATACCCAATGTTTATTTAAAAGGATTCTTAATAAGATTTTAAAAATAATATTTTAAAGTTAATAGTTATACTTAAATTTGATTATGAATTTAATTTATGGGTTTGGAATTTAGTATAAAGACACTAATTGCTCAAGGTTTTATAAGAATTGTGATAATTTCTTACTTCACAATTATTTTTAAAGAATTCATAAAATAGGTATTAGATAAGGATTTATTATTTAAAATATTAAAGACTTTTCTAATAATATATTTAATATTTTTCTAGTGTAATATATTTATTCAAGACCTTAAAAAAGAATTTTATTTATTTTTAAGTATTATCTTTATTTTTATAAAATTCATCAAAGAATTAAGTGTCTTTAAATATTTGCTTTATGTTATATTTGTAAAACTCTAAGTTAGTATTTTTATAAAATAGTAAAGTTATTTTGATACACAATAATGATTTTTATTTATTTTTAGGGTTTTTTATATAATTTCATTTAAAATTTAATGGTGTTAATAATTATTCTACTTTTATTTATTTTAAATAATTAAAATTATATATTTATTAGGTAGATATTATTTTTGGGGTCATTTTGATATATCATATGTATTTTTAGGATTTGATATAACTTTATATATATTGGAATTATTTTATATAGTTTATTTTATGGGAAAATAATTTAATAGTGGCAAATAGTTGGGTTGTGGCCCAATTGGGTGTAAATAAATTTGGTCCAACGGACTGAGTTGGGCTTGGCCCAATAGGCCGGCCCAGTTCAACTTGGGGTTACACAACCCACCCCAGGGTCCTCTCTTCCTCCTCGCACCTGAGTACACCCCGCACGTCCATGACCTCCTGGGCGCCGTCGTGCCGTCGTTTGGCTCCGGCTGCTCCCACCCTCTTCGGCGCCGGTAAGATGGGGCTTTGGTCCACCGTGCTATGATCTACAACCTCCCCTTGCTCGATTTGTTCCTCCCTACCTCTCGTGCACATTCGGTTGAAAACCCTAGCTCGCCTCGCACGGCATTGCCTATTCAAGGCGGTCTGTTTGCAGCGTGATGTTCTCCGCGTGCAACTACCGCTGGTGAGATGGCTCGGCGCGGTGTAGGCGCCTCGGTGCCCACCGTGCCGTCGTGTCGCTAGCCTCGCCGTTGACCTCTTTGCTTCCTCGTCTTGCTGAGAGAGGACCTCCGGGTAAGTGGGTATCTCTCTTCCCTTTTATGGTCCATTATTAATCTTCGAATTTCCCCCCTCTCTGTCGATTATAGTGACCAACTGCTAATATAAGCTATACTCTAGCGGTGGTTTGCGATGTTGTTCTATATACAGTCAGATGGTGTTGAATTACTAAATTTCCCTAAATGATTCTGGATTATTAGTTTATATGTTGTGCTTACTGCAAAATTAGAGTAGTTGGCCCTTTTAGTGAATACAATGTCGGATGATTTTGCTGTGTTATTATATTGGTCATGCATGATTGTTTTTGTTGATCTGTTGACATTGGTATCTGTAGTTACAGAGTGTCACAATTTATAAGGGTGAACATTTGATTTGCTTAATTGCTTCTTGTGAAAATGGTATGATCCCAGACTAGTCTCTACACATGATGTTTTTTAAATAATAAGAAGAGTCTACCTTTTTTTGACTAAACAATCAAGTATGTTTAAATAATATTGGTGCTAGCTCCTATTCTTTTAAGATAGAGAATGCATATTATTTTCTTTGTGCAAAAGTGAATATGATAAGTAGGAGCATGTATATGGTTGTCATTTGGACACATACCGATGGTAGTGATAAGATGGTACTAGTCCAGATAATTAAGTAGTGCATGGATAGCCATTGATTATTTACAGATGGTATATCTTTTTATTTTGTCATGAAATATTTGTATATATACTTAGCTGAATCTCTGATTCAGTTCTATGATTAGTGCTTCTTTGGCTCAATGTGATCTCGAGCCATTCGTACTTGTAAAATAAAATGGTATTTATAATAATATTTTTTGTTGAGGAATGATTCCTAACTAACTAGCTAGGAAAATAATTTGAACACTTCTATGGTTGCTTGCAGATGGTTTTGATTGACAATCCACTATCTAATTCACACCTATGCATGATATAAGTAGTTCCTACACATATTACTTGATATATTTTATTTAATGTTCAAGTTATTGGATGTTCTTAATGATTTTCCTGATGTAATTAAATGTGTTGGCTGAGTCTTGACTTTTCTGATTATGTTCTAAATGTGGTTGTAGTTAAAATTATTGGTATGAGTAGATTCTCTACATAGAATTATATTGTGTGCATTAGCAATATACACACCTAGTTTTTCATGTGTACATGATGTTTCCCTAGGTTAATTGGATTTTTATTTCAGTAACGAGTTTGGATGAATTTAATCTACCCATGATGTTTGAAATAGAAGTTTAAATGATCTCTAGTTACTTTATCTAGAGAGATGATTTAGATTAGCTTTGAATGGCTTGTAAACCTGAGTTATTCCTGCTAACTTGTTATGGTGGCTTCTGCTACCTGGAGGTTCTTGTTGTGGTGCCTCCTTTTGGAGTGTGCACATCAATCCTTCTTGTAGCATGATTTTGAGTTTGATATCTTGTGGTTGTGGTTGTGGTGTTTGCCATTGTGGTGCCTTCCTCGGAAGTGTGCATAGTGGTGAACACCACATCTATCGACATGCTACCTGATTGACTAACTAAAGATCCATAGTTGGCTGTCGATGATGCATAGGCTGAGGCCAAACACTATAAGAACAGATGCTAAAGTGTGGCTGTCAAATTCTCTGTGATGCCTCAACATAGCATTTCTATGTGAGTCTGAGAGAAGTACTTTTACCAACCTCCTGTTTTTCCTTTGTACCTTATATGCTAAAAAAACAGATTCTATATGATGACCTTTGTGTTGGGTAGCAACCTGATGTTGAAATTGATGTTGATATGCTAGCTGGTGCTGGTACTTGATCAACTAGCCATCTTTGTCCTTGTGATGTTGTTGTTGCCTGCTCCTCCAGATGTTGTTGGAAGCTTCTAATGCTCCTAGACTTCTTCTTGTGTTCCTGGTCTTCTCCTTATGCTCCTGGTGATTGTGATGAGATGGGGTGATGTTCTTAGTTGTGTGGTGGAAATGGATATGATATGGATCAGGGACACAATAGTAGTGTTTCTTGGCTGCAAATAAAGGACCCGTTGGTCTGGTTGTTAGTGTGTGGAGAGGATATGGTGGCAGCTCAGCTACGGCCGATAGTCTCTCATTTTGCTGAACTCTTGTGGTGTTGACAACACACTAGTGCATGCTGGTGAGTGAGCAGCCTGTTTGCCTGTTGTGGTGTGGGTATCAGATCAAGTAAAAAGCTTGATATTTCCTGATGTTTTACCTATTTACCTTCTTATCTGGCTTTGGTGAAACTTGCCCCTAAGCCAATGATGTTGTACTGAGGTCACAATCTGATTAAGAACAAATACTATGATTTGGCCCCTTTTTAATAAATACTCAATGATGAATTCAGGCTCTAGCAACTCTAGGCCCAATCTGAGAGTACAATAATAAACTAACCCCCTTATTCTTGTACTGTTGTTAGTCTGCTTTTTTTTTGCAGAAATCAGGATCAAAGGGATAATGATAAGATCAAGAATTATATAGAAAATATAGTTTAGGTTTTATCCTATTATCTTGTAAGAACAATGTAATATGTTCATGTACAGAATTTAAGAATCCTTGTAATATTATTGATGTATTAATTATTATTTCTTTTCCTTTGTATAATATTGTTATTTCCTTTTCTATTTGAATAATGTAAAGACATTGTAATATTGTATTACTTTCAATAAAGTTTACTTGTTTTATTTTTCTTTTATAATTTCATTTGCAAACAATGTAATATATATATATATATCTTATTGTAATAAAGTCCTTTTAGTATGTATTTATGTAATTCAATTTTATATTTATTTGTTTTATAATAGTGTACTTTTATTGAAATTTCCACTATCTTTCTATTTGAATAAAAGATTATACCTTGTTTAAAAACGAGAGTTCACCTCTTATTTTCTATTACAATTAGCTTACAATTATTATTCCATTTCAAATTCTTTTAGGATTGAAATTCACCAATTGATTATTCAAATTTGAATTCCTTCCCCTCAAACACAGAAGTACAATAGAGGTCATGTCGAAATCCATCGCACCTGTCCTGGTGTTTCCATCAAAAAAAGAGGGATCTCGATCCCTCTACAGCTCTTTTAGTTTTGTGCGAAAATTCCCCGGATTTTCTTATGCATGAATGCAATGCACAACCCTATGTCCTCTTTATTTCTAGGTGCTAATCCTGGGATGTTACAGACTCTCCTCCTTAAAATAAACTTCATCCTCGAAGTTCGTATACTCTCACGTTTTAGAATAAGGAATTGCCATTGTATTGATCACAACACTTCCCAATTCCATGATAACCTCAAATGGGAATAATTGTAATATCCCCTATCCATACCTTTTCCTTGAATTCTCCTCCTACTTGGCAATGTCCAACTTGTTGTCTACAATGCACTAATGTTCCTCTTACTATAATCCCTTAGGGCTATGTCCTTACTAGAAGATCCTTCAATTGGGGTCTCTGATTTAGTTCATTACCCTTATTAGGTATCCTAATACAACTCCCTTACTTGAATATCAACTTCCTGATTATACTATATAAGTTCTTGGAAGTCTCACTAAAACAGGATTTTAATTTAGTCAATAGTGGAGGCCAAAAGACTAACCTTTGACTTATCATTGTATGGTTTATACTAGTGGTCCTTCCGAAAAGTGGATTTGAACTCATTTAGTCCATACCCATTGGAATTTCTTATTCCTCTACCCATGTCCAATTGGATGTATTTTATTCCCTCTTAAGTGTCATTTAAGAGTTGTTTTTCTTTTAGAATTAGTCTGTTTGAATTAATCTTTTATCCCCTTCAAGCTTTTACCATACTAAGCTTTAGATATTCTTTCATTATTACCTATTGTACTTCTTCAACTTTCATTTATAATGTTTACTCTCTCCCTTAGGGTTTATTAATATTCTTCAACCTGTCTATTTAATATTTATTGGCTTTATAACTAGAATGTTGGTCTCTATTCAGCTTATACTTTACCTAATTAGAGTCTTATGAACGATTGTACGGTGTATCCACACAATTGTGGATCTCCGAAACAAATCTTTCAGCATTATTTGTCTTACTTGCTATTGGACATTTTCATTTGGGTAGGTCTATTTTCGCAAAGAGTCTCAAAAGACGGTCGCTTTCAATTTTTATACTCCTTTGTGTCTTACTTAACTTAGGCCAAATTTTATGCTCTTTATGCAACTTCTACGAAGATCTGGTTAACTATGTCAACCAACACCGGTTGTGGACAAGATACCAACTGTGGATCAAATACCAGCTGTGGATATTTACCAGCTACGAACCATCCTAGGGTATATGTATTACCAGATGGTTTTTGATACACCTATGGCATTCTCTCTGAATTGTCAGAGCTTGAATACCATTTTGGTTTCAAAACTACTTCTTTGTATTATTCATGATACTTCCATGAACTTGCATAATTACTCCATTGACTTCTTAGCAACATTACCTATTTTGATTGAACTTTAAGTTCATCACTTCTTGTTGCTGACTAATAATGATCTAAGCTTGATCCATCCTCCAAATTGAGTTGATAATCCTTACACTTGGCTTCATTCTTCATGTAAGTCTTCATTTTGGTCTTTGAAATTTTTCACTCCCTTACACGATTCCCTTACTCTATCTAGGTCTATAACATCAAGTAGTGACTGGATGTTGCAACATGCATTTGCACACCAAGTCAAACTTCATGTACAGATCTAGTCAATCAAGAAGATCCAAGAAAAACAAATAAATCCAAATGTGGTACATATAACACACAATATTCTAAGCCCACAATATAGTAGTTGAGTATAATATCTCTAGAATTCAGGCTTAGTTGTGTAGTCTATGACACCTCCTCTTATAGGTTTACATTGTGATACTTAGCACTTAGGGTCAAACTATATTTTGTCTCAGCATTTACCTAAATTGCTCAATTGCAAATAGGATAATCTTAAGCAAAGTGGTCTCAATTTGGTTTCGACTAACCTTTGGTCTCATTTTTAGAAAGATTAACTATAACCAACCTTTCCTTATTAATAAACTTACCTCACATGATCACTCAAATGGCTAATTAGTTTCTATTGAACACCTAAAACTAAATTTTACCCTGAATTATGGCACCTATGGCTTCTATCATAGTTCTACCATGCTATCTTCTTACTTCTACCTCAAGATAGTTTATTAATTTACTTGTCATTTTTACACCTACATCATGGTTTCGGAGCTAATCTCACCATGATCTTATTATGTTCTACCTATTCATCATGATTTAAGAGCTAATATCACCATGATGACTTTACTTCTCACAGGATGATCATTGATCTTTGACATAATTTCACTCCTTCATGTAGAATTCTTAAATGAATACCACATGATTTACTAGACAATACAACTAAACATAATCTAATGGTCTTCATTATGTTGTCTTTGATTATCAACTGACACTAAGATTTTACTGTTCTTACTTAAATTCTAGGATTAGGCTACACCATTAAAACTACTTCCACTAATATCTTACACTTGATCCTAATTTACTGCGAACAATTGACTTTCCTACCGTATCTTGGTGGTTTACGTCTCCTTCGGACGACACTAAAGAGCACTATACTTTAGGAAAGGTAAATAATTACTCCTAAGAAAGAATGACTTAAGCATATGACTTAGGTGTGACAATATTATCCTCAGGTGGATACTCATCACAAGTCATATGATCAATTGGTTTAGATAAGATGGCTCCTATAGTCACTATCCAACCTACAAATCTTCCTAAAAGGGTTTTTATCCTAAGGTCAAAGCATATGCTCTGATACCAACAGCGGTGACCCAGCATACCACTTCATGATGTAGTACACTATAGTCGTTGACATAACACCAATAAAACACCTTTCACTAGTATTACATCCCTCAGAGTAGTACAACAGAAACATAGCAGGTCCAAGACATGACTATAGGTTACAACTCAACTCTTTACACAAGATCCAGAGAACACTCTAGGTTAAAGAGAGAGAAAGAAACTTCTTACAAAGAAGAATTATAAATAATCAACTCAAATCTATTATACTAATAGACTAGTATCTAAACTATTGAGGTTTGCATTGCTACTATTGCAATACTCTACAGAAGTAGGTTCTATGGCTAGAGATTCTATTCTTATCTAATCCGCAACTTCGTTTTCACTTGAGTTGTTATATATGTTGACTTCCTTGACTTCATTGAAGAGCTTTAGCTTTTGATGATGATTCCTGGAGCATAACTTCGTGTAGACGTCGTCTATACTGGCTTTAGAACCTAGCAAGGGTTAAGAAGATACTTTGAGTACGAGCGTACTCAGCAAGTTCACTAGAAAAGGAGTGTTTGATGCACTATAGCTACAGCCATAGACCATAGGTCGTAGGCAATGCAAGTTTTTGCAAACATTTCTTCAAAGGTTGCTTTTATTTTGAAAAGCTATGTCCGTCAGCCTTCACGGGTTTACCAGAACCTTCATGGGGTTCCTTTCCCGCCGTGTTCACAGCTCCTTCCCGAAACAGGGAGTACCAAGTTACAGTTCTTACACTCTGCAGAGGTACGTCACTTTACCCATGAGAGACCTGCACGGCTGGGAGTATGTCCCCGTTCAAACTTCCTTGGTTTGAGGCCCAACCTAAGATCCAAGCCAATCACTGCCTTCTCCGCGACCCCGCATGTCTCCTTGGTGTACACCATGCCCACCTTTTGAATTACGGCAATGGTTTGTACAGACCGTTCAGATGCCGGAACTATCATGGGACGTTGAGGGCTCCCACCCATATGCTGCATATCCTCTATGAATTACCATATAATATGCATGCTACGAGTGATAACATCCACGACCCGCACATCCAGCTCCATGCCAGAGGGAAAATATACAGCTGACTTCTTCGTCCCATTCCAAAACTCATGGTCAACGTGTAATATACGGCGCAAGAATCACTGGCGACATTGGTTGTTAAGTCCTAGATAATATGTTCCTTTTACCACCGGAATTCTTATAGTAGGTTATTACCTCATGGTAAATAACCTATAATCACATTATTATGAAAATAGTGTTTTCTGACCTTTTTCAAATGAAGATGATGACAACACTAGATTTGTAAAATACTTTATAGAAAATAACCAAAGGACATGAGCAAGTGTGAACTTGCCTTTTGTGATTGCAAGATTATGCACTCACGGTATTCGAGACAATATAAGATCCAATATCTGAAATTAGCATCATTGGTCCAGTAAGGACTAATGCTTAAAGAAGCAAGATGCTTTTATACATAAGTATTATAATAAAATTTCAGCAAGATAAGGATTTATTATTTAAAATATTAAAGACTTTTCTAATAATATATTTAATATTGTTCTAGTGTAATATATTTATTCAAGACCTTTTATTTATTTTTAAGTATTATCTTTATTTTTATAAAATTCATCAAAGAATTAAGTGACTTTAAATATTTGCTTTATGTTTTATTTGTAAAATCTAAGTTAGTATTTTTATAAAATAGTAAAGTTATTTTGATACACAAAAATGATTTTTATTTATTTTAGGGTTTTTGTTTTATTTTATAAAATTTCATTTAAAATTTAATGGTGTTAATAATTATTCTACTTTTATTTATTTTAAATAATTAAAATTATATATTTATTAGGTAGATATTATTTTTGGGGTCATTTTGATATATCATATGTATCTTTAGGATTTGATATAACTTTATATATATTGGAATTATTTTATACAGTTTATTTTATGGGAAAATAATTTAATAGTGGCAAATAATTGGGTTGTGGCCCAATTGGGTGTAAATAAATTTGGTCCAACGGACTGAGTTGGGCTTGGCCCAATAGGCCGGCCCAGTTTAGATTCGGGTTACACAACCTACCCTAGGGTATTCTCTTCCTCCTCGCACCTGAGTACACCCCGCACGTCCATGACCTCATGGGCGCCGTCGTGCCGTCGTTTGGCTCCGGCTGCTCCCGCCCTATTCGGCGCCGGTAAGATGGGGCTTTGGTCCACCGTGCTATGATCTACAACCTCCCCTTGCTCAATTTGTTCCTCCCCGCCTCTCGTGCACACTCGGTTGAAAACCCTAACTCTGCCCTGGCACGGCGGCTGTCTATTCGGGTGGTGCTGTTGCTTGGTCGTGATGTTCTCCGCGTGCTACTGCCCCTGGTGAGACGACTCGGCGCGGTGTAGGCGCCTCGGTTCCCACCATGCCGCCGTGTCGCTAGCCTCGCTGTCGACCTCTCTGCTTCCTCGTCTTGCTGAGCGAGGACCTCCAGGTAAGTGGGTATCTCTCTTCCCTTTTATTTTCCATTATTAATTTTCGAATTTTCCCCTCTCTGTCGATTACAGTGACCAACTACTAATATAAGCTGCACTCTAGCGGTGGTTTGCGATGTTGTCCTATATACAGTAAGATGGTGTTGAATTACTAAATTTCCCTAAATGATTCTGGATTCTTAGATTATATGTTGTGCTTAGTGCAAAATTAGAGTAGTTGGCCCTTTTAGTGAATACAATGACAGATGATTTTGCTGTGTTATTATATTGGTCATGCATGATTGTTTTTGTTGATCTGTTGACATTGGTATCTGTAGTTACAGAGTGTCACAATTTATAAGGGTGAACATTTGATTTGCTTAATTGCTTCTTGTGAAAACGGTATGATCCCAGACTAGTCTCTACACATGATGCTTTTTAAATAATAAGAAGAGTCTACCTTTGTTTGACTAAACAATCAAGTATGTTTAAAAAATATTGGTGCTAGCTCCTATTCTTTTAAGATAGAGAATGCATATTGTTTTCTTTGTGCAAAAGTGAATATGATAAGTAGGAGCATGTATATGGTTGTCATTTGGACACATACTGATGGTAGTGATAAGATGGTACTAGTCCATATAATTAAGTAGTGCATGTATAGCCATTTATTATTTACAGATGGTATATCTTTTTATTTTGTCATGAAATATTTGTGTATATACTTAGCTAAATCTTTGATTCAGTTCTATGATTAGTGCTTATTTGGCTCAATGTGATCTCGAGCCATTCTTACTTGTAAAGCAAAATGGTATTTATAATAATATTTTTTGTTGAGGAAAGATTCCTAACTAACTAGCTAGGAAAATAATTTGAACACTTCTATGGTTGCTTGCAGCTGGTTTTGATTGACAATCCACTATCTGATTCACACCTATGCATGATATAAGTAGTTCCTACACCTATTACTTGATATATTTTATTTACTGTTCAAGTTATTGGAAGTTCTTAATGATTTTCCTAATGTAATTAAATGTGTTGGCTGAGTCTTGACTTTTATGATTATGTTCTAATTGTGGTTGTAGTTAAAATTATTGGTATGAGTAGATTCCCTACATAGAATTATATTGTGTGCATTAGCAATATGCACACCCAGTTTTTCATGTGTACATGATGTTTCCCTAGGTTAATTGGATTTTTATTTCAAGAACAAGTCTGGATGAATTTAGTCTACCCATGATGTTTGAAATAGAAGTTTAAATGATCTCTAGTTACTTTATCTAGAGAGATGATTTAGATTAGCTTTGAATGGCTTGTAAACCTGAGTTATTCCTGCTAACTTGTTCTGGTGGCTTCTGCTACCTTGAGGTTCTTGTTGTGGTGCCTCCTTTTGGAGTGTGCACAGCAATCCTTCTTGTAGCATGATTTTGAGTTTGATATCTTGTGGCTATGGTTGTGGTGTTTGCCACTGTGGTGCCTTCCTCAGAAGTGTGCATAGTGGTGAACACCACATCTATCGACATGCTACCTGATTGACTAACTAAAGATCCATAGTTGGCTGCCGCTGATGCATAGGCTGAGGACAGACACTATAAGAATAGATGTTAAAGTGTGGCTGTCAAATTCTCTGTGATGCCTCAACATAGCATTTCTATGCAAGTCTAAGAGAAGTAGTTTTACCAACCTCCTGTTTTTCCTTTGTACCTTATATGCTAAAAAAATAGATTCTATATGATGACCTTTGTGTTGGGTAGCAACCTGATGTTGAAATTGATGTTGATATGCTAGCTGGTGCTGGTACTTGATCAACTAGCCATCTTTGTCCTTGTGATGTTGTTGTTGCCTGCTCCTCCAGATGTTGTTGGAAGCTTCTAATGCTCCTAGACTTCTTCTTGTGTTCCTGGTCTTCTCCTTATGCTCCTGGTGATTGTGATGAGATGGGGTGATGTTCTTAGCTGTGTGGTGGAAATGGATATGATATGGATCAGGGACACAATAGTAGTGTTTCTTGGCTGCAAATAAAGGACCCGTTGGTCTGGTTGTTAGTGTGTGGAGAGGATATGGTGGCAGCTCAGCTACGGCCGATAGTCTCTCATTTTGCTGAACTCTTGTGGTGTTGACAGCACACTAGTGCATGCTGGTGAGTGAGCAGCCTGTTTGCCTGTTGTGGTGTGGGGATCAGATCAAATAAAAAGCTTGATATTTCCTGATGTTTTACCTCTTTACCTTCTTATCTGGCTTTGGTGAAAATTTCCCCTAAGCTAATATGAAATGGATCATATGGGCACCTAGAGGGGGGTGAATAGGTGTTAACCAATTTTTAATACTTTTTCAATTTTAGGCTTGACACAAAGTAAATTCTCTATATATGCAACTACGAGAATTTCCCTATATGCAACCCTAACTACTAAGCACGTAAAGAGAGGAACGAAGGAACCGTACTGGAGCACGCGGAGACACAGGGATTTGTTTTACCGCAGTTCCTTCCTTGTTAAGGGAAGTACATCTGCGTTGGAGGGGTGGGCGGTTCTAAGACCACCACGCCACAATAGGACTCACCCTATTCTCTGATGGATCTTGCCACGAGAGGCCTGATCCACCTTCTCCACTATTGGATCCCTTCGAGGTGGGAACCGGTGCCTTTTACAACACTATCGGGGCACACACCCACAACCGAATTGGGGGCTCCCGAGATGACAACAAGCTGCCACAAGAACAAGGTTTATCAATATAAACAAAAACAAGGATCTAGGTATTTGCAAGAAATACTAGATCGGTGGTTCTCCAAATGAATGGAGAGGAGATGAAGCGCTTGATTGTAGTTGATGATGATCGAGTCCTCCTTTGATTCCCCAATGGACGGATCCTTTGAGTGGATCTAGGTGGAGTTCTCTTGGATGAAGGTTGCAGGTCAGGTCTTTTCTTTTTCGAATCAATCAAGAGTTCTGGACAGAGGGGGGAGACAGGCTTAAATACCCCTGCCCAGAACAAGATGTTGGAGAAGTTTGGGGCGGATTATTCGCCCCCTTTGGGGCGGACTGTCTGCCCTGGGGAGAAAATCTGCCCCCCAGGACGGAACCTCCGAGGAAAACTCCGCCCCCCATATAGAGAGTGACGCAGCCTTGACTTGAAGAAAATTCCAGGGGGGGCGGATTATCCGCCCCTCCCAGGGGCGGACTATTCTCCCTTGGGATAAAGTCCGCCCAAGGACCGGACAGTCCGAGGGAAACTCCGCCCCCATACAGAGAGAGACTCATGCCTTGGCTTGAAGGAAATCCTCGAGGGGGCGGACTGTCCGCCCCCAAGGGGAGGACTATCCGGCAGGGGCCGGAAAATCCGGCCACAAAATCCACCCCCTCTCTGGTTCTCGCGCACTCTTGGGAAGAGGGAGGGGCGGATTATCCGCCCCTGGTTGGGGAGGATTATCCGCCTCATAAAGGCAGAAACATTTCCCGGAGAGCTGCAACACTTCAACACACATTAAATAATCCTTGATATTGTTATCTAACACGCAAAACACTAGGGATTGAGAAATGTTCTTTCAATCTCCCCCTTTTTGGTGTTAGATGACAATACTAGGATTTGCAATGAGACCGGCTAATGCCACCTTAAAAATGAAATACGCTCCCCCTAGATGTGTGCATATTTAATTTTTGCATTTGAATACAAATACACACACTAGAGAGAACACAACTTTCATAGCAAAGATAATTGACATAAGGTGGGTTGGGAAATAAGGTCATACCACCGGGATGTGATTATAGAGAAAGAAAATAATTAGCTAGATAGCCTCCAAGCACATTCCAACAATATTGAAGCATGCATTAGATAATCCCATGATTCCATATGCCATCAAAATGCTCCATAAATAAATCTAGAATTCCATGAGATACACAATAGATAAATACAAACTTTCATGAGTACCAAACATAGTGGAGCACGACATAGTCTTACATAATCCAAGCACAAATAGCAAATAAGTTCACGCTAAAAGGAGCACAAGCAAGCACATAAAAACAACGAAAAGGCAATTGCTTGTGCCCGACCCTTGCAAATCCACGAGACCTAATAGAACTACTTCTCCCCCTTTGGCATCGAAACGCCAAAAAGGAAGAAGAGCGATGCTAACGCCCCAGAAGATCACGCCTCCTCGTCCTTGTCGTAGTCGTCCCCGTCCCCTTCCTCTTCACCATACTCATCATCATCGTCATCAGCTGGAGGAGTGGGTGCCCTCGGAGGTGAAGCAAACAGGTAACTCTCAAGCTCACCATAGTTGATCCCTGAAGTGTTCCATTGAGCATACGGTTCTGGATCAGTGGGAGGAGGAGGATGGCCAGTGGCACCAGAAACATGGTGAAGAATGAGCTGCTGAGTGTGATACCTCGCATGGTCCCTGCGGTACGCCTCATACTGGCCCTTGTGAGTGTCAACACCCATGCAAAGAATGTGCCGCTAGAACCAAGTGAGTTGTTTAACCTCGCATGCCATTGGGGACACGATAGAACGACGACCACTAGCTCGTGCATCGTGCATAAAGGACTCAGGGGAAGTGGAGGGGTGAGAGGTCTTCTGAGCTTTGTTGTAAATTTTCTTTGACTTGTGCAAACCATCCAAATCAGTGCCAAAATACTCACGAGGCAGCATATGCTTAATGAGCATCATGATAAAAGGAGCATATGGGATGGAAAGCCTGTTGAGCATCGCATCAGTCATCTCATGATAAATGAAATCCATCACATCCAACATGTATCCTGTAGAAGAGCCAGCATTGGTGGCACACTCATAAGCAAAGGCAAGAAGAGGAACCAGGTGACCATGGATTTTGTCATTGTTGCCTCCACTGGGAGTAATGCTGTCCCGAAACATGCCAACAAGGGTGGCATACAGTGGTGAAAGGCCAGCGAAGGTGCCAACAACGCCATTGGGCGACAAACATGGAGCAAGAACAGTATCCTTGGATGGCCTGAGCGGAGAGATAATGCAGTGTCCTGAAGGGGTATCCCGCCCGTGAAAAGCATAGCCAAGAACCTGTCCAAAGGTGCGGAAATCAGACTGGATCATTGATGTTCCCGTCATCCACTTCATAGTACGAAGTTCATCGCCGCAGATAACCAGGGTGGAGAAAAACTGCTTCACAATCTTGGAGTCATAGTGGCACTGCAGAGTCATAAGGGGATGAAGTCCCATCTTGTTTGTCACATCCAAAGCTTCATGAAGGTGAGCCTTTGATTGAGCCTCAGTCATATTAAGAGGGTGCATGGGGCGAATTTTGAGAGGAACATAGACATCATCATGGATATACCAAAAATGAGAGCACCAAAACATAGAATCCTCGGGCTCACCATCACTGTCAACATCTGCATAATGATCTGTCTGGCGCATGGAAGAGTAATCGGTGCTGCCCATGGCCTTGTAGTTAGGCCGAACCTCCTTGCCTTTACCCTTTCCCTTGCGAGATGCAACCCGCTTGGCTTTCCTTGCTGCATCTGCCATCCGTTCAGCTTCTCTGGCTAACCTGCGAACCTCAGTTTCGTCAACAAAAGTGCCCTCTGCAGTGGGCCTGAGATAACGGGCACGAGGACGACGCTTGTAAGTCTTGGGAGGACCAGAACCACCTGTGAAAAGCAGAGAGAGGTAGCATGGGTATAAGTGCACACACAAGTCTAGGAGACATGCTAGAACGAGTAAGAAAACAGTCCATGAGCCAGAAGAGTGCATGGGAGAAAATCGGAACCAAACCAGACCAGACACATTGTCTCCAGGCCGGACTTTCCGGCCATGGGGGCGGATAATCCGCCCCTGTCGAAATTTTTCTGGTTTGGCCCAGATTCACCATGGCACCACATATCGGGCACAAGGGATGTATTTATACGAATTCTAACATGCACGGGAAGACACCAAGTAACATCTACCACGAGATTTCCACCACAACAATGAATCTCAAGCAAAAGAGATGGATGAGGGAGTTACCATCACTCATTGGAGGAAGGGCTCGGAGGAGAAGGTACCCGGAGGCGTGAGGAAGAAGATCCGAGGAGGGCCCGGAGAATCCGGTGGTTAAATCGACTTCGGGGAGGGGGGAAGCTCCGGCGGCGACTGGGGGCTGAGGGAGGGTTGGGGGAGGACGGGCTGCTATGTTTGAGCCTGCCCTCCCCGACCCTGCCTATAACAGACGAATTTCACCCGGGGCGGATTATCCGCCCCCCCACTTAGGGCGGATAGTCCGCCCCCCTCTGAAAATTCTATACAGGACAAATTCAGGCCGGAGCAACCTAGAAAAACCCCTCGATGGTGTATGGAGGACTTGTGTGCAAGAATATATGGTTCAAGGAGGGAAAGAAAGACTTGGGTTTAGATCAAGAAACTGAGATGGTACTACACACCCAAATTTGCAAGAATCAAATCAAACAAAAGCCAAAATTGAGTGTGTTTTCCATAAGAACAAAAGATGAGCAAGAAAATCCAAAGAGAACCATTAGAAACCAACTCTTCACTAGGAAGAGGGCGGTGGCCGAAGCCACCATGTTGGAGCGCATGGCATGACACCGCGAAGATGTATCTTGAGTTCAAAACCAATGCTCATCGATGACCCACATATCACAAAATGATATTAAGGGAAATGATTTTACTTGCTTTCGGTATTATGGGGGGAGGGTTGGCCCAATCAATTAGGACCACACTCCCCCTATATCTATGCCCGCATCTAAACCAAATACATGAATAAGAGTAAGTGAGTGTGCAAGGATAGTCAAGCCAAGCTCCTTGAATCTATGATATTTAGCTCATTCCTCAAATAACAAAATCTTTCTTCGTCAAGGGGCTTCGTGAAAATATCAGCAAGTTGGTTCTTCGTGCTCACAAAGGATAGGGCAATATCACCACGAGCAACATGATCCCGAATTAAGTGGTTGCGAATCTCTATATGTTTAGTTCTTGTATGCTGCACGAGGTTGTAGGCAATCTTGATAGCACTTTCACTGTCACATAATAGAGGCACTTTGTCACAATTGACACCATATTCCTTTAAAGTTTGCCTCATCCATAACAATTGTGTACAAGCACTTGCAAAGAACATATTCAAATTCTACCGTTGAGAGTGAAATACAATTCTGTTTCTTTGAAGACCAACACACTAGAGTACTGCCCAAGAATTGACACGCACTAGAGGTTGATTTCCTATCATCTTTGTCACCAGCCCAATCTAAATCAGTGTAACCACATAGAGAGAAACTTGAACCCTTGGGATACCATAACCCAAAATTTGGGGAATGAACCAAATATCTGAAGATTCGTTTGACCGCCACTAAGTGGCTTTCTTTAGGAGCAGCTTGGTACCTTGCACACACTCCTACACTTAACACGATATCGGGTCTAGATGCGCAAAGGTAAAGGAGAGAGCCGATCATGGATCGGTATACCTTTTGGTCCACGTCTTTACCCTTGGGATTGAGCTCAAGATGACACTTTGTTTGCATTGGAGTAGCCACCACATTGAGATCCTTCATATTGAACCTTTTGAGCATGTCTTGGATGTACTTAGCTTGATTAATAAAGGTTCCCTCTCTAAGTTGTTTGATCTCAAATCCAAGAAAGAACCTCAGCTCACCCATCATGGACATCTCAAACGTGTCAGTCATAAGCTTTGAAAATTCATCGTTAAAAGCTTGGTTAGTAGAGCCAAAAATAATGTCATCTACATAAAGTTGGCATACAAAAAGCTCCCCATTAACCTTCTTAGTAAACAGAGTGGGATTGATTTGCCCAACTTCGAATCCACGGTCTAGCAAAAGCTCTTTAATGTGCTCATACCACGCAAGTGGGGCTTGTTTAAGGCCATAGAGGGCCTTATCGAGTTTGTAGACATGGTTCGGAAATTTGGGGTCCTCAAAACCCGGGGGCTGCTTGACGTATACTAACTCATGTAGAGGACCATTAAGAAACACACTCTTAACATCCATTTGCTGTAATTTAAAGTTATGATGGGCTGCATAGGCAAGAAGGATACGGATGGACTCAAGATGAGCCACAGGAGCATAAGTCTCACCAAAATCAATTCCTTACACTTGAGAGAATCCTTGAGCCACGAGTCTTGCTTTATTCCTCACAACAATGCCATTTTCATCTTGTTTGTTCTTGATGATCCACTTGGTGCCGATAACGTTGCGGCAATCCTTTGGTTTCTCTACGAGCTTCCAAACTTTGTTGCGTTTGAAGTTATTTAATTCTTCATGCATTGCAACAACCCAATCGGGGTCTTCAAGAGCATCAAAGACCTTCTTCGGTTCAACCATGGAAATGTGAGCTTGATGATCACAGAAGCTTCCAAGTTCTCTTCTAGTAGATACCCTTCGTCGTAGATCACCAACAACCTTGTCAAGAGTGTGACCCCTTAGTTCAAGGTTCCGATCAGCACAAGCCTTGCGACGAGCCTCAGTGTCCTTATTGTTTCTAGAAGGAGTTGATTCAGTATTTGTATCCTTTTCTTGACCACTACCTTGCCCTTGATCTTGGTCAGAGATAACACCAGGAGGTTGCTGCAGAGCTTGTTCTTCAGGGGCGGATAATCCGCCCCTTGGAGGGGCCGGACTATCCGGCCTGGAAGATGAAACACCAGTGACTTCTTCGAGAGCATGCCTGACAGGACTTGGAGAAACAGAGCCGGATAATCCACCCTCGGGGGCCGGAGAATCCGGCCTGGGAGTTTCTTGGCTGTTGTTTTCTCTTTCGGATCCCCTGGAACGAGTTGGAGTGCCAGGGGCAGATTGTCCGCCCCTTGGAGGGGGCGGATAGTCTGGCCTGGGACTACCAACTTGTCCAGGAGACAGATGATCTTCAGTAGGTTGCGGTGTTGGTGCAGAGTTTTCTCCAACAGTAGGAGCTTGTTGATCTTGTGTATATGAGGGCTCCACTTGAGTGGAGCATTGTCCTTCCCGATCCGCCACAAGGGTTTCCTCAATGGGGCGGAAAAATCCCACGCCCATTCTTCTTATGGCATCTTGGGGTATTTCAACATCTACATCACAAACATCAACTTGCCCTACAAAGGAGCCGTTATTTTCATCGAACTCCACACTACAAGATTCTACAACAATCCTAGTGAGCTTGTTGTAGACTCTATAAGTGTGGGATTCGGCACCGTAACCAACAAAAATACCTTCTAAAGCCTTGGACTCAAATTTTGACAAACGGACACCTTTAATAAGAAATAAACACTTACACCCGAATACGCTGAAGTACGAGATGTTGGGCTTGTTACCGGTAAGTATTTCATATGGAGTCTTGTCTAAAATCTTTCGGAGGTAGATCCGGTTCGATGAGTGACAAGCAGTGGATATGGCTTTAGCCCAAAAATTATAAGGAGACTTGAATTCAGCCAACATTGATCTTGCCATATCCATAAAAGTTCGGTTCTTCCTCTAGGCTACACCATTTTGTTGAGGGGTGTATGTAGCGGAATATTGATGTCTAATCCCCTCTTCGCTTAGAAACTTATTCAAGGTGTAGTTTTTGAATTCAAAGCCGTTGTCACTCCTTATTGCCAAGATAGGAACATTGTGTTGACGTTGAACTTCATTGGCAAATTCAATGACGGTTTGTTGAGTCTCACTCTTTAGTTTGAAGAAATAGACCCATGTATATCTTGAGTAATCATCAACAATGACCAAGCAATATTTCTTCCCACCAAGACTTGCATGAGAAGGAGGACCAAATAAATCCACATGAAGTAATTCCAAGATCCTCTTTGAAGACACAATAGTCTTCCTCTTGTGGGGAGAGTCGTGCATTTTGCCTTCAACACATGCCCTACAAACACGATCTTTGGCAAAGGAGATATTGTCTTTTAGTCCAAGGATGTGGCCACCCTTGTGGAGACTTTGCAAAGTTCTCATGTTGACATGGGCTAAACGGCGATGCCATAGCCAGCCCACGTCGGCCTTTCCGAATAGACACATCGGACCCGAAGTGGTTTTTGTAGGGTTTCGTAGCATGGAAAACAAAAAATTTCTACCGCATACAAACAAGCAAGCCAAGATCTATCTACTAGATTGTAGCAACGAGTCGATGGAATAACTTACCCTCGAAGATTCCAAAGTGTTTAACGAGAGCGGATTCTCGTGGGTGATGTAGTCGTACTCTTCTCGATCTCAAGATCGCGTAGACGATCCTTCCGGGCGCTCGTAATAGCTCCCGGCCGGGTCACACGTTCGCAGATTTCGATGAAGACCTTCCTCTCCCTTGTTCCAGAAAATGGAGGTTGTAGTACTCTCCTCGTGATTCCGGCAGCACAACGGCGTGGTACCGGAAGTAGAGGGGAGATCTCGCAGGGCTTCGCCTTAAGCCGGAGCGAGTATGGTGGAGTATGAGAGAGCTCCTCGGTGCTCTAGGGTTTAGACACACCAAGGAGGAGGTGCTAGAGCCGGCGGCTAGGGTTCCGGGGAACCCCAAGTCGGCGTCTAGGGCAAAACCCTAGGGGGCGGCGGCGACTATGGTGGTAGGCGCCAAGCTAGGGTTTGAGGAGAGGTACTTGTGTGTGCTAGGAGGGAGCCCTGCCCCTCCTTATATAGGTGGAGGGGCCGGCGGCCAAGGGGAGTGAGGGGAGTCCCTCCCCAACTCGGCTTGGGTGGTGCGCCGGCTTGGGGAGGAGGGACTCCCTCCCTAACTCGGTTTCAACCTCCTCCTCTTTCCAAAACTTGCCGTTTGACTTTCAAACTAGCCGTTTGACTTTTCCATTTAGGATTTGAATTAACCCTTTATTTTGGACAGCGAAGACACTTAGTACATGATGCAATCATTCCAACTTGCAATGACACATTCATGTACCCCTTCCCCTCCGGACTGCCGGACATTCCAGAACCTTCTAGAACATTCCCAATGAAAACACCGGAATCATTCCCCAACTCCGAAACGGGACTTTCCTTATATGAATCTTATTCTCCGGACCATTCCGGATCTCCTCGTGATATCCTGGATCCCATCCGAGACTCCGGACAACATTCGGTCTCTTTCTCATTCATTCCATAACTACTCAAACAACGTCGAATCCTTAAGTGTGTCTCCCTACAGTTCGTGAATTATGCGGACATGATCGAGACACTTCTCCGAACAATAACCAATAGAGGAATCTGGAAATTCATATGGCTCCCACATATTTCGATTACTTTATGATCGAATGAACCACTTACATACGATACCAATTTCCCTTTGTCTCACGATAGTTTACTTATGCAAGGTTATGATCGTCGGTATCTCGCATACCTAGTTCAACCTCGTACCGATAAGTACTCTTTTCTCGCTCCGTGATATGTGATCCCTTATGAGCTAGTCACATGCTTGCAAGCTAATTGGATGACATTCCATCGAGAGGGCCCAAAGTATATCTATCCGTCATATGGATGGACAAATCCCACTCTTGATCCATGTGTTTCAACCAATACTTTCCGAACACTCAATGCCACCTTTATAGCCACCCAGTTACGATGTGGTGTTTGATGTCATCAAAGCATCCATCCGGTAAAGGTGATATGCATGATCTCATGGTCGAAGGAATTAGGTTACTATGTATCAGAAAGCATATAGCAATTGAACTATTAAAATGACTTGATCTTTATGCTACGCTTATCTATAGGAGTATGTCCACCATATCATTCTCCTAACGATATGATCTTGTTGTTGATAACATCTCAATGTTCATGATAGGGAAACCACAATCATTTATCAACCAACAAGCTAGTGATGTATAGAGGCTATACTAGGGACTTCAAATTATGCCCTGAGCCCCCCTGAGCCAGAGCTTGATTCAGTATTATTTCTTGGGGCCACAAACTAGTTTGAGGTTTTATTTACTATCCTGTACTTATGCCATGTTACTTTATGTATTATTTTTGTGCGAGGAGCACACTGTACTGTTTAGGTAAGCGGAGTGATTACGCGGTATCGACAGTCCCCGATTGGGGATCTGCTGTCGCTTACAGCCATTGTCGCAAACCTTGAGTCCGTCTCGAAGCTTGCTTACTTCGTTGCGGGTGTACTCCAAGGGGTGGCCCCCTGAAATAATTCGAATCTGTGATTGTTCACCGTGAAAGCCTCGTTGGGTTTTGATTTGGTTTTTCCGAGGTCGATCGAGCGTGTGTTGCTATTGGTGCACCCCGGCCGGGTAAAACTTTCTGAAAGCCGTGTCCGCGGATATGGACGACTTGGAGCACAGTATCTAGATCATAGACAAGCATAACTAAAGTTTATTGCTATAAATTTGACTTTATAATGACTAGTAATCAGCTTCACTATAATGGAATGGCTAATTAATACTGCCCACAATTGCTTGTTTGGAGTGTCGCTTGCGACCATTGTATCTGACTAGTAAGTATTGCAACTACAACGGTATGGCTGAATAAAAGTACCAACAACTGCTGGGTTTTGGTTTTATCTCATGCTATTGGTATCTGATTAGTAAGTGCTGCAACTATAACGGAATGGTTAACTAAAAGTGCCCACTGCTTACTTTGTCAGGACGGTTATCTAAACCTGACTAGTAAAGTGCCGCAACTAAAACTGAATAAATAAAACTGCCAACTGTGTGAGTTCCTCGGTTGACTTCGTCGTTTGGTCTCGAGGGGGAAACGCCAGGATGGGTTTGTTTGATGATAGTATCAGGTTGTTTCCGAATAGGTCCTTCTTACCCCTCTCTGATTGCCGACAGTTGTATCGAGTCTCTATAGGTTGTTTAGTGCATGTTGCCGCTGCCGCTTCAGTCCACCATACCTATGTAGGCGAGGACCGCCGAATTCTAGCCTCGCTGCATCGCCTCGATCGACGCTCCTTCTTTTCCTTTGCCCTTTGTCGGCACCCCTTTGTTTAAGCGGTTTTGAGATCGACGTCGTTAGCGGGGTTACCCTTCCGCTTGGCCCAAGGGTTATGGACGCCATTGGTTATTCTTCGTGGCTCTTAGCCCCATTTGCATCTTGTCCGTAGTGACGCCTATCATTTTCAAGGTGATTTGGATCTCTGTATATAATATCTGTATTCTTGACTCTTTGAGTCGCTGTTATATATATCTGTTCTGTGGGTCCCATCGAGGACTGTTGTGTAATGTTATTACTTCGTTTTCCACCCGCACGAAAGTGCCTGGTGGGCACCTTTGAATCGTTTCTATGCGGGTTTGGCGAATTTTGCTCAAACTTGCATAGGTCCGATTCTGAGGGTGTTACACTCGACAATATCATATGGGTCTGAATTCTCAAACCTTTTCTGAAGCTCCGATTCCAAACCATACAAGATAGCACACTGAACTATGGAGTACTGATTCTTTCGAGCGAGGTAAACATTCTTTACTTCATCGGAAGCATCACCTGCAGTGGGTCACCCGGTGCATCCAAAGACATAGGTCAAATTACCAGTGTGAGGACAATCCTCAAATTATGGAACCAATCCGAAGTTGCTTCCATTGTTTTTCAACTTTTCTTTCTCTAGGAACACATTAAAATTGATGGTAGGGGCTGCCATTGATCTACAACATATTTGCAATAGTTTAGACTAAGTTTATGACAAATTGAGTTCAAATTAATAATAAAGTTAATCTAGGTGAACTCCCACTCAAAACAACATCCCTCACATTGTTTTAGTGATCACACGAACCAAATACACTACATCAACACCGATCATCACGAGAGTTGATATAGTTTCATTGGCGAACAATCGTCATGTTCATCATATCTACTATATGATTCATGCTTTACCTTTCGGTGATCCGTGTTCCGAGACCATGTCTGTACATGCTAGGCTCGTCAAGATCAAACCTTAGTTTCCGCATGAGCAAATCTGGCTTTCTCACGTTGTATACACTTGCAGAATCTAACACACCCGATCATCACGTGGTGCTTCGAAACAACAAGCTTTAGCAACGGTGCTAACTAAGGGTGAACACTTTATGACTTGAAATTCATGTGCATGAGGGATATCTTATAATGCTACCGTCGTCTACTAAGCAATACAAGATGCATAAAGGATTAACATCACATGCAATTCATAATATGTGATATGATATGGCCTTTCTTCTTTGTGCTTCCGATCTCCATCTTCAAGCACGAACATGATCTCCATCATCACCGGCATTGCATCAAGGTCAATGACGCTTCTCCATGGTTGTCGCCCACCGCTTCAACTATTACAACTACTTTGAATAGACACGCGGTCTTAACATAAATTAAAGACAACCATATGGTTTCGCCGTGGCCAACTTACAATAAGGAACATTGCATACATCAAATATAATCACAATCATGGCCATATCACATCATCAGACACCTGCAAAATAAAGTTAGACGCCTCTACTTTCTTTGCATGTTTTATGGTTTGGGGATTTCAATAAGTGTCGTTCTAACTTACGAACAATAACCACAACATTGATACTAGTATTGTTAATCACCGTTGTAAATTGGATCTTAACTATGCTAGGAGAAACAGCACACAAAGCCACTTATGCAATACAAGTTGCATGTCAAGCGTGGAGCAAGTCTCATGAACGATGTCATGTAAGGTTAGCGGGCCGCTTCATCCCAACATACCGCAAGATGAAAAGTACACAAGCAATCGACAATAAAACATCAACGCCCACAATGACCATTGTGTTCTACTCAGGCAACAGATCTACATATAGACACGGCTCGATACCAATCGTAGGGTTTCGTAGCATGGAAACCAAAATATTTCTACCGCATACAAACAAACAAGCCAAGATCTATCTACTAGATTGTAGCAACGAGTCGATGGAATAACTTACCTCGAAGATTCCAAAGTGTTTAACGAGCGGATTCTCGTGGGTGATGTAGTCGCATTCTTCTCGATCTCAAGATCGCAGACGATCCTTCCGGCCAAGGCTCCGCAGCTTCCCTGCAATCGGTCACACGCTCGTACTGACGAAGACCTTCCTCTCCCTTGTTCCAGAAAAGGAGGTTGTATTACTCTCGCAATTCGCAAAGACAACTGGCGTGGTACCTAAGTAGAGGGAGATCTCGCAGGCTTCGCCTTAAGCCGAGCGTATGGTGGAGTATGAGAGCTCCTCGGTGCTCTAGGGTTTAGACACACCAAGGAGGAGGTGCTAGAGCCGGCGGCTAGGGTTCCGGGGACCCCAAGTCAGCGGCTAGGGCAAAACCCTAGGGGCGGCGGCTATGGTGGTAGGCGCCAAGCTAGGGTTTGAGGAGAGGTACTTGTGTGTGCTAGGAGGGAGCCCGCCTCCTTATAGGTGGAGGGCCGGCCAAGGGAGGAGGGAGTCCTCCCCAACTCGGCTTGGGTGGTGCGCCGGCTTGGGGAGGAGGGACTCCCTCCCCTACTCGGTTTCAACCTCCTCCTCTTTCCAAAACTTGCCGTTTGACTTTCAATCTAGCCGTTTGACTTTTCAATTTAGGATTTGAATAAACCCTTTATTTTGGACAGAGAAGACACTTAGTACATGATGCAATCATTCCAACTTGCAATGACACATTCATGTACCCCTTCCTCCGAGTGCTTGGACATTCGAACCTTCTAGAACATTCCCGATGAAAACACCGGAATCATTCCCCAACTCCGAAACGGGACTTTCCTTATATGAATCTTATTCTCTGGACCATTCCGGATCTCCTCTTGATATCCCGGATCCCATCCGAGACTCCGAACAACATTTGTTCTCTTTCTCATTCATTCCATAACTACTCAAACAACGTCGAATCCTTAAGTGTGTCTCCCTACGGTTCGTGAATTATGCGGACATGATCGAGACACTTCTCCGAACAATAACCAATAGAGGAATATGGAAATTCATATGGATCCCACATATTTCTATGATTACTTTGCGATAAAATGAACCACTTACATACGATACCAATTTCCCTTTGTCTCACGATAGTTTACTTATCCGAGGTTATGATCGTCGTATCTCTGTATACCTAGTTCAACCTCGTTACTAATAAGTACTCTTTTCTCGTTCCCGTGATATGTGATCCCTTGTGAGCCAGTCACATGCTTGCAAGCTAATTGGATGACATTCCACCGAGAGGGCCCAGAGTATATCTATCTGTCATATGGATGGACAAATCCCACTCTTGATCCATGTGTTTCAACCAATACTTTCCGAACACTCAATGCCACCTTTATAGCCACCCAGTTACGGTGTGGTGTTTGATGTCATCAAAGCATACATCCGGTAAAGGTGATATGCATGATCTCATGGTCGAAGGAATTAGGTTACTATGTATCAGAAAGCATATAGCAATTGAACTATTAAAATGACTTGATCTTTATGCTACGCTTATCTATAGGAGTATGTCCACCATATCATTCTCCTAATGATATGATCTTGTTGTTGATAACATCTCAATGTTTATGATAGGGAAACCACAATCATTTATCAACCAACAAGCTAGTGATGTATAGAGGCTATACTAGGGACTTCAAATTAAGTTTACAAATCACACAAGTATCAATGTTTCCTTGTTAATACTATTATAGCATGAATGTAAACATTTATCATAAACACAAAGATATAATAATAACCACATTTATTATTGCCTCTAGGGCATATCTCCAACAGTTTTCCCCGAAAATTCCACCACATACAGGTCATTTTTGACGTATCCAATGAAAGCGACCTTTAGAGACTTGCTCCACAAGAGTACTACCAAATCATCATCGATAAAAATAGCACATCCCATCTTTCCAAGGGCACGAACAGAAAGAAGGTTGTAACTGAGGGTCTCAACAAGCATGACGTCCACGAGAGAGATATCGTGGGCAACCACAACCTTGTCAAGACCCAATACCTAAGATTTAGACTTATCATCAAAGGAGACTATGATATTATCATGATTGATTTGGACGCATCTCCGTGATGATCTCCTTGCTTCTGGTCATATGACTAGTGCATCCACTATCCAGCACCCATTTCGACCCACCGGAAGCATAGCCCTGCAAGAGAATTACTTCTTGGTTTTAGGTGCCCATTTTTCAATGGGTCCTTTATGTTAGTAACAAGGGTCTTTGGGACCCAAATAGACCAAGCAATATATTTATCAAAGGGACCAACATAATAAGCATAAACGTCGCCATAATCATCACAACAGAGTTGATAATTTGGATTGTGAGACCCTGCAAAACCAATATTGTTAGTCTTGTCTTTTGTGACATTCTTCTCAACAGTGCTTATCTATGATTGCACATTCTTGGTCTTGTTCTTCTTGTTTTTCTTTTTCTTGGACTTGGTGACATATCCAAGTCCCTCTTTACCATGATTTGACCTTTGCTTGCCAAGAACTTCATCAAGCACACCCTTATCCTTGGGAGTGATGTTCTTGACCACTTCTTTTTCCACACTAGCATTTTCCTTGTGACTATATGTTGAGTTGGATGAGCTAGGAACATCATATTTGACCAATCGACTTTGAAGCTGATCATGTGACTCATTGAGACTGGAGAAATAGTTTTTCAATGCCTTGTGAGCATTGGCAAGTTTCTCCAATTCCTCGGAGAGTCTATCATGAGCAGCCCCAAAGTCAATCTTTTCCTTCTTTAACTTCTTTGCTTTGGTGACTGCATTGTCACGTTCCTTAACAAGTTTAGCCACAATTTCTTCATGTGACTCTTAAATGGACTCAAGCCTCTCTTCAAGAGAGACCCAAGCTTCTTCTTCTTCCTCATGGGAATTTTTTAAGGATGCAATTTCCATTGCATCCTCCCTTTCAATTCTGCCCTTTTCTTCGAGAAGAGATTCGTTTTGGGCAAGCTGATCCATAAGAGCTTCAAAACGAACTTTGTGCTCACCTTGCAAGTTAGTTGTGGCATCCCGCAAAACCACTACTAGAAAATCGCGTTGTTTTTGTGCATTGCATCGTCATGACCGCATGCTCATGTCATCATGCCACATTGCATTTGAGCATCGTCATCATCATGCATATTAATTTGCCTAAAAACTATTTGCGAAAGACAATCGTTTTCTAAAAATTACCCTCCTTCTATTTCAAATTAAACCCTCGGACGCTTCCGGATATTTTTGTTTGTCGAAAATCTATTTATACAAGCTTATTGCAAAAGTTAAATAAAAATTATATTATTTTAGTGGGGCAGTCGGACGGGCCGAATGACCCGAACGACCACCCCAGAAACTACAAACGGCCCACTCATAATCCTACAGCTACCAACCTATCTACCCACACACCCCCTCCACCTCACCCCCTCCTATCACGAGACGCCACCTCACCTCACCCTTCCCCGTAGCCTATCCCCATCTGCCACCTGCCCCCCCTCTCTCTCTCCTCCAGCCCACATCCCACCCACACGCACGCAAAGACACACTAGCCACACACCCGCCCACACCTCCCCTGGGCCCCACCCATGGACCCATCTTCCCCACGCCTGCCTCTTCCCCGCTTTCCACTGCCCCCGCCTCCGCCTCGCCGGGCCCTCCCGCCTCCACCTCCTCCTCCTCCTTGCTCACGGCTCTCCCCCATGCGTCCGCGCCATGGTTCTTCCTCATCTCCGCCCGAGCCGCCGCGCCCACGCCCCGCCTCCACCTCCAACCTCCGCCCGCCCCTCCTCGACCTCCGCTCCACCGCCAGCTCCGCGGCCACCAGCACCCCACCCTCCGGCCTTCACCAGCCCCGTGCCGCCGTGCCCCTCCCCTTCCCCGAGCCCGCGGCGACCCTCCGTTCCCCCGTCGCCGTCCTGAGCCCCAACCACCTCGCCGTCATCCTCCCGCCGCCGGCCAGCGCGCCCGGGCCCATGCAGCGACTCCCTGGCCTATGCCTTTGGAACTCCTGGATGAGCTATGTGTGGCCCGATGCCTGATATGGAGAAGTGAGGTTGATGTGGTACTAGATATGTGGTGTTCGATGACCAAGTACCAAGCTCTCCAACACGGACTTGTCACTCCCGAAGGAGTCGACGACAGGAAACCTCAAGGACGTCTTCCTGGAGTCCGAAGAACGCCGACATGGATGCGAAGACCAAGCCTCGACATCCCGTAACCGGTGTCGCGCCAAGATCTCCGAAAACCCCGTTACCGGACGAGTTCGCCATCGACCTCGAGTTCTCCCACACGGATACCAAGAGACAAGATCTCCTTCATGGAAAACGAAGCCGAACCGGAGACATCCGTCATGGATCATCGAGCACTTCTACACGGACCCACGGGATGGCATGTTCTTCGCCCAAGGGCGACAAGGTTCTCTTCACGGATTTCGAGACCCCGACATCGAAACGACAAGATCATCGTCATAGAACCCGAAGGCCACATGAGCGACAAGTACTCACTCGAGGACGCCGAGTACTTCACCCCGGACACCGAGACCCGGTGTGACAAGTACTCCTTCCCGGACGCCGAGCTCGCCGAGAACCCGGATGCGCCAAGATCTACCCCGTTACCCGAGAATGATCCCGTCGAGGCCGAACCCGTCGAACCCTGGACCCTGAGACCGACCCCGAACCCCAGATCCGAACCCAGAGACCGACCCCGAACCCTCGGACCAAGATCTGCCGGACCCTAAAGTGTGACCCTTATCCGAACCCCTATTTTATAAATGCTAAATATAAAACTTGTTGCATATTTAATTGTCATCTCGCATGCATATCATTGGTTTGGGGGCCTTATGCCGATTCACCATATAATTTAAATATGGGGCCCATATGCGGGCAAATCTAGCCTTATATTGGCCTCATTTAAATTTGTGTAGCGAACCGGTACTATCTTTTGTCTTGATAATGCAACATTTAAAATGCGGGGTAGCTAAACAACGGGAACCTATGAAGTAATTGTCAGAACCCCGGTTCCGCTTAATATGACCTAATTGCATCGCATGCTTGCCATGTCATGCATCATACATGCATCATGCCCGATCTTCTGCCGTTGTATTGAATATTGCATCCGGTGTTTATTCTAGTGTTTTGCTTCTTCGCGGATAAGGCCGTTGAGTCGATGTGAGCTTCGCCCCGATCTTCGGATGAACCCTTCGGCATGTTTTCAGGCGAGCATCTCCCCCTTTCTACCTATCTTACTTTTATAGTATTTATTCCCTCCTGTTGATCTATTGCTATCTGTGTTGCGATGCTCTAGTTTTCGTACCCGTGATATCCCTTGCAGCCTTATATTGCCATGGACACATCCTATTACCTGTTGTTTGGTAGATAGTTGGACTTGCGCGTCGTGGTCGCTTGCTCAAGTGCTGTTGCGTGTTGTCAAGTGCCACAGTTGTTGGAGTAATGCCGCATGTGTGTTGTTGGAGATAATCATGGTTTTACTTATCGTTCACTTTATTTCCTGTTTAAACAACTAAAATTGAAGTAAGCAGAGGCATCGGTGGGTGATAGATAATATTTGGTTTCGCCCACTTGTGTCCGTGAGGACCCCGAGTACTTGATACTGTTCCTTGATTTATCGCGCTATCCACATCCGGAGGTATATGGGACCCCCGAGCGAGCTTGATTCATCTTATTTCTTGGGGCCACAAACTAGTTTGAGGTTTTATTTACGATCCTGTACTTATGCCATGCTACTTATGTATTTACGTTTGTGCGAGGAGCACACTGCATCTTAGGTAAGCGGAGTGTTTTCGGTATCGACACCCCGAGTTTCGGTTCCCGATCGCATGACCATTGTCGCAAACCTTGGGTCCGTCTCGAGCTAGCTTACTGCTATGGTAAGACTTCAAGGGGTGGCCCCCTGAAATATTTCTGAATCCTGTGATTTCTTTGTCGTGAAGGCCTCGTTGGGTTTTGATTTGGTTTTTCCGAGGTTGATCGAGCGTGTGTTGCTATTGGTGCACCCCGGCCGGGTAAAACTTTCTGAAAGCCGTGTTCGCGGTTATGGACGACTTGGAGCACAGTATCTCGACCATAGACAAGCATAACTAAAGTTTATTGCTATAAATTTGACTTTATAATGACTAGTAACCAGCTTCACTATAATGGAATGGCTAAATAATACTGCCAACAATTGCTTGTTTGGGGTCGCTTGCGACCATTGTACCTGACTAGTAAGTATTGCAACTACAATGGAATGGCTAAATAAAAGTACCAACAACTGCTGGGTTTTGGGTTATCTCATGCTTATTGTATCTGACTAGTAAGTGTTGCAACTATCACGGAATGGTCAACTAAAAATGCCCACTGCTTATTTTATCAGGATGACTATCTATACCTGACTAGTAATTGTACAACGATAACTGAATAAATAAAACTGCCAACGGTGTGAGTTCCTCGGTTGACTTCCTCGATTGGTCTCGAGGGGGAAACGCCAGGATGGGTTTGTTTGATGGTAGTATCAGGTTGGTTCCGAATAGGTCTTTCTCACCTCTCTCTGATAACCGCCCGTTGTATCGAGTCTCTGTAGGTTGTTTAGTGCATGCTGCCGCTGCCGCTTCAGTCCACCATACCTATGTAGGCGAGGACCGCCGAATTCTAGCCTCGCTGTGTCGGCCTCAAGATCGACGCTCCTCTTTTTCCTTTGCCCTTTGTCGGCACCCTTTGTTTAAGCGGGTTTTGAGATCGACGCCGTTAGCGGTGGTTACCCTTCCGCTTGGCACGGGCAGGTTATGGACGCCATTGGTTATTCTTCGGGCTCTTAGCCCCATTTGCATCTTGTCCGTAGTCGGACGCGACCATCTTTAAGGTGATTTGGATCTTTGTACCGGATATCTGTATTCTTGACTCTTTGAGTCGTCAGATATATATCTGCTACGTGGGTCCCATCGAGGACTGTTGTAATGTTATTACTGCTTCCACCCGCACGAAAGTGCCTGGTGGGCACCTTCGAATCGTTCCTATGCGGGTTTGGCGGGTTTCGCTAAAACTTGCATAGGTCCGATTCTGAGGGTGTTACAGAATGGTATCAGAGCTCAGCAGTTGCGATACCCCACAAGTCCAGCCTGTAGGATAACCTAGCTAACGACCGAAGTAGAGTGTCAAAACTATTTTTGAAAAATCGGTTGGATAGTTCTGATTAGGTCTGATTTTTATTCCTTACCCCTCTGCTATTCTCCTCTTAGCCCTACGTGTTTTGGATCCGCTCTCTTCTCTCTCTTCGAGTCCAGGATTTCTCGTGGTTGGGTTCCGTCGTATCTTCAGGGTTTCACTTCCTCCTTTGATAACGGTGTTTTACCATCCGGTGTTCATGCTACCTGAGGAATCCGTCTGCTGTGGTACCATTCTTTGTTCCTTGTTTGTGCTTTCCGGTGTTTTTCGACGTGACGACATCATCTACGCCAGATCCGATGCAGAGTCTGTATCACTCCTCTGTTTCCGAACCTCGTTTGTCGAGATCTTCAGTCTGATTCCGAGAGTTGGTTGCATAATCCGCCTATTCGTGTGCAGAGTAATGGTTTGAGTGCGGGATGGAGTAGCTACCATACCACTACTCTTATCATTCGCTCTTGTACGTCGAATCAGTGGATCCAGCAGTTTTACTCCGTCCACGGAAGTTAGGGGTGGCTTTATTTGCAATACCTCTACCTTCGACCTTTTGTTCCCGGAGTGTTTTCCCGACGATCACGGACAACGACCTCTTGTTAGTGGTGTCGCAAGGATCTACACGAAGTGAGAAGACGCAGACCGCCGACCTTCTTCCGGTACCATGAGGCGGATCTCGAGGGCGAGATCCATTGTTAGTGGTGTCGAATTGTGGCATCCCACAAAACCACTACTAGAAAATCGCGTTGTTTTTGTGCATTGCATCGTCATGACCGCATGCTCATGTCATCATGCCACATTGCATTTGAGCATCGTCATCATCATGCATATTAATTTGCCTAAAAACTATTTGCGAAAGACAATCGTTTTCTAAAAATTACCCTCCTTCTATTTCAAATTAAACCCCCGGACGCTTCCGGATATTTTTGTTTGTCGAAAATCTATTTATACAAGCTTATTGCAAAAGTTAAATAAAAATTATATTATTTTAGTGGGGCAGTCGGACGGGCCGAATGACCCGAACGACCACCCCAGAAACTACAAACGGCCCACTCATAATCCTACAGCTACCAACCTATCTACCCACACACCCCCTCCACCTCACCCCCTACTATCACGAGACACCACCTCACCTCACCCTTCCCCCTAGCCTATCCCCATCTGCCACCTGCCCCCCCCTCTCTCTCCTCTCTCTCCCTCCAGCCACATCCCACCCACACACGCACGCAGCACACACTAGCCACACACCCGCCCACGCCAGCCACCTCCCCTGGGCCCCACCCCGCGGGACCCATCTTCCCCCACGCGCCCTCCCCGATTTCTCTTCCACCGCGCCGCCTCCCTCACTGGCTCCCTCCCCGCAAGGCCTCCACCTCCTCCTCTCTGCTGCCATTGTCGCCCCCATGCGTCCGTGCCCGCCGTGCCCTTCCTCATCTCCGACCCGAGCCGCCGCGCCCCCCACGTCCCGCGCCTCCACCCTCCAACCTCTGGCCCGCCTGGGCCTCGCCGGCTCCTCCGCCCACCGCCAGCCCGCCACTCAGCCCCCACCCTCCGGCCACCAGCCCGCTCTGCGTCTCCGAGCCCGCGACTCCGCCCGCCGCCCGGCCAGCCGGCGCGCCCATGCACACCACGGCCTATGCCTTTGGAACTCCTGGATGAGCTATGTGTGGCCCGATGCCTGATATGGAGAAGTGAGGTTGATGTGGTACTAGATATGTGGTGTTCGATGACCAAGTACCAAGCTCTCCAACACGGACTTGTCACTCCCGAAGGAGTCGACAACAGGAAACCTCAAGGACGTCTTCCTGGAGTCCGAAGAACGCCGACATGGATGCGAAGACCAAGCCTCGACATCCCGTAACCGGTGTCGCGCCAAGATCTCCGAAAACCCCGTTACCGGACGAGTTCGCCATCGACCTCGAGTTCTCCCACACGGATACCAAGAGACAAGATCTCCTTCATGGAAAACGAAGCCGAACCGGAGACATCCGTCATGGATCATCGAGCACTTCTACACGGACCCACGGGATGGCATGTTCTTCGCCCAAGGGCGACAAGGTTCTCTTCACGGATTTCGAGACCCCGACATCGAAACGACAAGATCATCGTCATAGAACCCGAAGGCCACATGAGCGACAAGTACTCACTCGAGGACGCCGAGTACTTCACCCCGGACACCGAGACCCGGTGTGACAAGTACTCCTTCCCGGACGCCGAGCTCGCCGAGAACCCGGATGCGCCAAGATCTACCCCGTTACCCGAGAACGATCCCGTCGAGGCCGAACCCGTCGAACCCTGGACCCTGAGACCGACCCCGAACCCCAGATCTGAACCCAGAGACTGACCCCGAACCCTCGGACCAAGATCTGCCGGACCCTAAAGTGTGACCCTTATCCGAACCCCTATTTTATAAATGCTAAATATAAAACTTGTTGCATATTTAATTGTCATCTCGCATGCATATCATTGGTTTGGGGGCCTTATGCCGATTCACCATATAATTTAAATATGGGGCCCATATGCGGGCAAATCTAGCCTTATATTGGCCTCATTTAAATTTGTGTAGCGAACCGGTACTATCTTTTGTCTTGATAATGCAACATTTAAAATGCGGGGTAGCTAAACAACGGGAACCTATGAAGTAATTGTCAGAACCCCGGTTCCGCTTAATATGACCTAATTGCATCGCATGCTTGCCATGTCATGCATCATACATGCATCATGCCCGATCTTCTGCCGTTGTATTGAATATTGCATCCGGTGTTTATTCTAGTGTTTTGCTTCTTCGCGGATAAGGCCGTTGAGTCGATGTGAGCTTCGCCCCGATCTTCGGATGAACCCTTCGGCATGTTTTCAGGCGAGCATCTCCCCCTTTCTACCTATCTTACTTTTATAGTATTTATTCCCTCCTGTTGATCTATTGCTATCTGTGTTGCGATGCTCTAGTTTTCGTACCCGTGATATCCCTTGCAGCCTTATATTGCCATGGACACATCCTATTACCTGTTGTTTGGTAGATAGTTGGACTTGCGCGTCGTGGTCGCTTGCTCAAGTGCTGTTGCGTGTTGTCAAGTGCCACAGTTGTTGGAGTAATGCCGCATGTGTGTTGTTGGAGATAATCATGGTTTTACTTATCGTTCACTTTATTTCCTGTTTAAACAACTAAAATTGAAGTAAGCAGAGGCATCGGTGGGTGATAGATAATATTTGGTTTCCGAACGCCCACTTGTGTCCCGTAGGACCCCGAGTACTTGATACATGTTCCTTGATTTATCGCGCTATCCACATCCGGGAGGTATATGGGACCCCCCTGAGCCAGAGCTTGATTCAGTCTTATTTCTTGGGGCCACAAACTAGTTTGAGGTTTTATTTACGATCCTGTACTTATGCCATGCTACTTATGTATTTACGTTTGTGCGAGGAGCACACTGTACTGTTTAGGTAAGCGGAGTGTTTTCGCGGTATCGACACCCCGAGTTTTCGGGTTCCCAGTCGCTTACAGCCATTGTCGCAAACCTTGGGTCCGTCTCGGAGCTAGCTTACTTCGTTGCGGGTAAGACTTCAAGGGGTGGCACCCTGAAATATTTCTGAATCCTGTGATTGCTTTGTCGTGAAGGCCTCGTTGGGTTTTGATTTGGTTTTTCCGAGGTTGATCGAGCGTGTGTTGCTATTGGTGCACCCCGGCCGGGTACAACTTTCTGAAAGCCGTGTCCGCGGTTATGGACGACTTGGAGCACAGTATCTCGACCATAGACAAGCATAACTAAAGTTTATTGCTATAAATTTGACTTTATAATGACTAGTAACCAGCTTCACTATAATGGAATGGCTAAATAATACTGCCAACAATTGCTTGTTTGGGGTCGCTTGCGACCATTGTACCTGACTAGTAAGTATTGCAACTACAATGGAATGGCTAAATAAAAGTACCAACAACTGCTGGGTTTTGGGTTATCTCATGCTTATTGTATCTGACTAGTAAGTGTTGCAACTATCACGGAATGGTCAACTAAAAATGCCCACTGCTTATTTTATCAGGATGACTATCTATACCTGACTAGTAATTGTACAACGATAACTGAATAAATAAAACTGCCAACGGTGTGAGTTCCTCGGTTGACTTCCTCGATTGGTCTCGAGGGGGAAACGCCAGGATGGGTTTGTTTGATGGTAGTATCAGGTTGGTTCCGAATAGGTCTTTCTCACCTCTCTCTAATAACCGCCCGTTGTATCGAGTCTCTGTAGGTTGTTTAGTGCATCTTTGCCGCTTGATCCACCATACCTATGTAGGCGAGGACCGCGAATTCTAGCCTCGCGTGTCTTGGCCTCGATCGACGCCTCCTCTTTTCCTTTGCCCTTTGTCGGCACCCTTTTGTTTAAGCAGGTTTTGAGATCGACGCCGAAGGTGGTTACCCTTCCAGCTTGGCCTGGGCAGGGTTATGGACGCCATTGGTTATTCTTCAGGGCTCTTAGCCCCATTTGCATCTTGTCCGTAGTCGGACGCGACCATCTTTTAAGGTGATTTGGATCTTTGTACCGGATATATGTATTCTTGACTCTTTGAGTCGCTGCTGTATATATATCTGTTCTGTGGGTCCCATCGAGGACTGTTGTGTAATGTTATTACTTCGTTCTCCACCCGCACGAAAGTGCCTGGTGGGCACCTTCGAATCGTTCCTATGCGGGTTTGACGGGTTTCCCTAAAACTTGCATAGGTCCGATTCTGAGGGTGTTACATTAGTGTAGAAGTAATCCAAAGCAATAATCTCTTCTTTAACCTTAAGACTAGTAGGATCATCCATGTCAATCATAGCCTTAGAAAAAGAAGAGTTAGAAGTTGTTACCTCGGAGCTTCTTGCCATGAGACAAGTAGCATTCTTGTTGATGATGTTTTCATTCGGAGAGTCGAAGAGAGATGTTGAAGGAGACGTAGTGGCTATAGCAGCCACCTCTTGAGAGCTATCGTCTTCGTCCTCATCTTCACTTCCCGATGAATATTCTTCTTGCGCTACTAGAACAATCTTTGGTTGCTTCTTGAAGGGAGCATTCTTCTTTACAAACTGTTTCTTGCGTGGAGCCTTTGACTTGTCCTTGAAAATAAGTCTTACTCCATTATCTTCCCTACTTTGATATGGACACTCAGCTAAAAAGTGCAGCCAATCACCACAGTTGAAACATGTTCTCAACTTGGGACCATTTTCTTTTCTTCCATAGGCTCCACTCTTGCATTCTAGTTCAGCTTTAGCCTTGGCTGGATCTTTCCAAAAGTTTCTAGCATAAAGAGCCAAGTATTGTCCGTGGATCCTTTTTATATCCTCGGGACAGTCCAGACCTTCTATGGCATATTCATCATGATCAATCACACTAGTCTTCAAGGCCACGTTGACCCCCTTTTGCATCCCCATAGCTCGAGCACGAGCATCTTCGGCATTCTTGGCAGCCACTTTGAAAGCGGCCATTTCTTGCATTACCTCATTGGATGTCATGAGGTGATAGTTATGCCTACCTTGGAGACTTTTCAAATCTGTGGGCTCAAATGGCATAAGAGCACTGACATACTTGCGCTTGATCCATGCATCATCAACATGAGCGGCACCATGATTTCTGAAATTTGTGGCTATTGCCTTAAGCCTCGTATACATGTCTTCATGGTCTTCTCCATCCAACATATAGAATCCTTCAGCTTCGTTGCTCAATGCATCATATCTATTCCTTTTCATAATTTCATTTCCGATGAAGAGCTCGGTGAGAGCATCCCAAGCTTCCTTAGATGTACTAAGATGCTGAATGTGTGGCATATCTTTGTCACCCACACCAAGTTGTATCATGTGTAAAGCTGTAGCGTTGAGTTGACCATCGACAACTTCTCTTCTTGTAAGATTGTTGGGTTTTCCAACATGAAGACCATTTTCGATGATCTTCCACAACTCTATGGAGGAACTTGACACATGAGATTTCATCAAAAATTGCCATTGAGTAAAAGTAGATGCTGAAAGTTTGGGTGGATCACCCCTATTATGTATATGTGGGTGAGGGATAGGTGGATCAGGGGAATACACATGAGAAACCTCATTGTATCCATCCTTACCGCTATCCTTTTTTGAGGAGGAGCTCTTGCTAGTGTCATCACCAACCACTTCGTTATCTTTGGAAACAGTTTTACCCGTTTCCTTGGATTGCGGAGTGGTATCCTTAGAGTTAGATGGAGGTGATGATGCGGATGTGGAGAGACACATTATCAATTGACGCATCTCTTCCATCTTAGCCTCCATTGAACTCACCAAGGTTGTTTCCAACGTCTTGAGATCGTTCATGGTGACTACGTCCGGAGCATCACTCCCATCTACCTTGGAACCCATACTTCTCTTAGGCGGTTAAGCCCGAAATAAGAGCCGGGGCTCTGATACCAATTGAAATGGATCGTATGGGCACCTAGAGGGAGGGTGAATAGGTGCTAACCAATTTTTAATACTTTTTCAATTTTAGGCTTGACACAAAGTAAATTATCTAGATATGCAATCCCTATATGTAACCCTAACTACTAAGCACGTAAAGAGAGGAGCGAAGGAACCGTAGTGGAGCACGCGGAGACACAGGGATTTGTTTTACCGCAGTTCCTTCCTTGTTAAGGGAAGTACATCTGCGTTGGAGGGGTAGGCGGTTCTAAGACCACCACGCCACAATAGGCCTCACTCTATTCTCCGATGGATCTCGCCACGAGAGGCCTGATCCACCTTCTCCACTATTGGATCCCTTTGAGGCGGAAACCGGTGCCTTTTACAATACTATCAGGGCACACACCCACAACCGAATTGGGGGCTCCCGAGATGACAACAAGCTGCCACAAGAACAAGGTTTATCAATATAAACAAAAACAAGGATCTAGGTATTTGCAAGAAATACTATATCGGTGGTTCTACAAATGAATGGAGAGGAAGCGCTTGATTGTAGTTGATGATGATCGAGTCCTCCTCCTTTGATTACCCAATGGACGGAGCCTTTGAGTGGATCTAGGTGGAGTTCTCTTGGATGAAGGTTGCAGGTCAGGTCTTTTCTTTTTCGAATCAATCAAGAGTTCTGGACAGAGGAAGAAGACATGCTTAAATACCCCCTGCCCAGAACAAGCCGTTGGAGAAGTTTGGGGGCGGATTATCCGCCCCCTTTGGGGCGGACTGTCCGCCCTGGGGAGAAAATCCGCCCCCAGGACGGAAACTCCGGGGAAAACTCCGCCCCCCATATAGAGAGTGACGCAGCCTTGACTTGAAGAAAATCCCAGGAGGGGGGCGGATTATCCGCCCCTCCCAGGGCGGACTATCTGCCCTTGGGAGAAAGTCCACCCAAGGACCGGACAGTCCGAGGGAAACTCCGCCCCCCATACAGAGAGCGACGCATGCCTTGGCTTGAAGGAAATCCTCTCTGTGGCTCGTGCACTCTTGGGAAGAGGGAGGGGCGGATTATCCGCCCCCCAAAGGCAGAAACATTTCCCGGAGAGCTGCAACACTTCAACACGCATTAAATAATCCTTGATATTGTTATCTAACACGCAAAACACTAGGGATTAAGAAATGTTCTTTCACAATGATGTTGTACTGAGGCCACAATATGATTAAGAATAGATACTATGATTTGGCCCCTTTTTTAATAAATACTCAATGATGAATTCAGGCTCTAGCAACTCTAGGCCCAATCTGAGAGTACAATAATAAACTAACCCCCTTATTCTTGTACCGTTGTTAGGCTGCTGTTTTGTTTTGCAGAAATCAGGATCAAAGGGATAATGAGAATATCAAGAATTAGATAGAAAATATAGTTTATGTTTTATCCTATTATTATCTTGTAAGAACGATGTAATATGTTCATGTACAGAATTTAAGAATCCTTGTAACATTATTGATGTATTAATTGTTATTTCTTTTAATTTGTATAATATTGTTATTTCCTTTTCTATTTGAATAATGTAAAGACATTGTAATATTGTATTACTTTCAATAAATTTTACTTGTTTTATTTTTCTTTTATAATTTCATTTGCAAACAATGTAATATATATATCTTATTGTAATAAAGTCTTTTTAGTATGTATTTATGTAATTCAATTTTATATTTATTTGTTTTATAGTAGTGTACTTTTATTGAAATTTACACTATCTTTCTATTTGAATAAAAGATTATACCTTGTTTAAAAATGAGAGTTCACCTCTTATTTTCTATTACAATTAGCTTACAATTATTATTCCATTTCAAATTCTTTTAGGATTCAAATTCACCAATTGATTATTCAAATTTGAATTCCTTCCCCTCAAACACAAAAGTACAATAGAGGTCATGTCGAAACATCGCACCTGTCCTGGTGTTTCCATCAGAACAAGAGAGATCTCGATCCCTATACAACTCTTTTAGTTTTGCGCGCAAATTCCCCGGATTTTATTATGCATGAATGCAATGCACAACCCTGTGTCCTCTTTATTTCTAGGTTCTAATCCTGGGATGTTACACCGCCAACAAGCACCTTGAATACATATTGGGAAATGGGGTAAAACGGCACTAAAAGATCACATCAGGTTTGGAGTCTATGATTTATGTTGGGTTATTTGAACTATCACAACGACCATGCTGTTAACAAAGTTCGAGTTTCAAACTTTAGGTTATCCACGAGACTATTCATTGGATTCAAATGTGTCGTCACCACTCCAACCACTCCAACGTGAGTAGACATGGGAGCCTCTCTATTATGGCTACATCCACTTGGTGAGATGGTAACACATGATTTGTTCAACCTATAATGCTAGGGGTGTAGTAATAGGATTTGTGAGGCATAAGTGCTTTATGTAATCTATGTTTGCGTTTGCTCTAAGTAGCTCTTATTAGGGTTTTTTGTGTTATCGTGGATGTGATTGTATTGATTTGAAATCCCGCTATAAAGATGGCCATACATCACTTGACATAGATTACGGGGGTATTCCCGCTTCTAAAAAAGCTAAAATATACACCACCCATTTGCTTCTCTAGGATTGTGTTCAAAGGGGCCTTGACAAATTTAGTAGCCAATGGATAAAACCTTCATAAAGTGTTGTTGATAGTCTCCAAGAATGTCCTCCATCTCACATTGTCTAAGTCACTTACTCACTTCTAAGAAAGTTAAGTTGAAACCCAACGTCAAAGGTATGAGATTATTCGGGATCATCTCATAAACCAAAGGTAATGTATGAACTTTGAGAGTTTCACTCAATCAAATAATATGATATAATTATGGTAGCTTTCTAATATGATTGCAAGTCTACATAGTTTTTATTACAAGTTTTACATGTTATTTTAATTTATCCAAAATACGAACATAAATGATGGATAAGGCTTACAAACAGGCGAAGTACATACCGAACCACTGATTAATAATATGAACAAAAATGGAATTTAGTTTATTTATCGCCCAGCTGGAAACTATCAACGTTCGTCCACCACGTGATGTGGACTGTGGAGAATGATAACGCTGAACAGGTTATCTGGTATCACCTATTTCATATACATGGCTCAGGGCCGTCATGCAGTTGTGCAATACGGTTATCCAACTATATCCCCACATATCTTAAGCAAATTTGAGTATTATATACAATGATCACTTCCATCGATTGTCAACCGGAGATTCGGTAGCTGAACTGATTGAGTAGGCAGGAATGGCCCATACGCACATAATTCGATCCTTGTATGCCATGACAAATTGTCAATAAATAAGATAGCAAACACCTCAACCATCAACGAATACAAAAAATTCAGCTCTTAATAATAATGACAAATGTGATCAAAACCCAACTGCTTTCCGAGCTAAGTATGTGTGACATAGTGTCATGTGAAATTGTGAATCACATTTTAGTTTCTGTTCCACATTGAACCGGCTTTTGCACACATAGTCCCACATTGGATCAAAATTTTGCATCTGCACCAATTCTTATTTGATGGATTGATGGTCTTAGTTTGGCGATGAACGATGACCTGTTTCGAAGTGGTACAAGTTTGTCCTTGTTTCAGGTTTTACGCTGACCCTGTTTCTTCGAGGGGAAAAACTTGAAGCGCTTCAGTGTCTTCTCTCGCCGAACCCAAAGTAAATTAAGTCCCATAAGTGCCGACTCGTGCAGTATTTGTTGACTACGAAAGCCTAACTTCATGATGGGAATTACGCTGACGAAATCCTACAGAACACTTCTTTTCCTGAAAGTACTGTATCGAATGCTTAACCAGCAACTTATATAAGGTGTTAGGTATAACCATAGTAGCTTTATCATGTCATCTTGACCTATACAACAACTACTACTACCAGATAAGTATCGGCCTACTAAATCCTGACATTTGTCTGTAACATGCAATCTTGACTTCTACGCTCTTTAGTGTATCCCATTGCAGTTTTGACATAAACAGCACTGATTATCAATATATTTTAATATTTATATACTGAACACATGAAAATCATATGCCTATATTTGCCGCACCCTGTTTCCTCAGTACATAAATTTTAAGCTATTTCATAAATACATTACAGTAGGTATTAGCGGTCAAAATTACATCTTGTAGACCACTCGCAAAACGGAAGAACCCTTGTTCAACTAACCTATTGACGAGTTCAACTTGGAAATCTGAAAATTAATACTAGCGAATAAGACCTGCACAATAGTGACTGCTGACTGCTAATGATTAATCCCCTTTCGGTCCACGTCTTCTGACGTGCTTATCCTAAACCTGTCGCATGCTTGCCACAGGGCCAGGCGACGGATAATTAGCTGCTGAAACCTTAACTCCCAAGGGTACTTTCGCGAACCTTTCCTACACTAGCAGGTCTATCGAGTTGACAGTGCTAGAGGTCTAGGTTAGGGCTTAGCCTAGGTGGAAAAGGGCTCATATCGGATAGCCAGCAAACCATGGTGGCGTTTGGAGGTAAAGCACGCCTATTTCTTCACTTTGGGAGCAGAGCAGGTTAGTCTGCTACTCCTTTCATCTGACCATACATACTCTGGTCTGGTCTGAATATACAAGACTGCACACTGATAAGGATTCTTATCTGCAAGAAGAATAAGACCAAGATCTTCAGTAACTACACATTGTCATGTCAAGATCGGTTAGGCTGCGACATATATCACCAGCTTAGCTACTCCGAGTAGGCAATAATACGTGTAAACTAAGCAAGAGGTCCGAGTCGGATCGGATGGCAAGATTCCAAATCAAGAACAGACACACTGACACGGGAGAGGCAGGCAGGCAACCAACAATTTCACAAGCAATGAACCAATGGATTCTGCAGGGTGCGTGCCCAAGCATCAAATCCACTTCATCAGAAGCCGTAGGTGCGCCTAGAACATCACACGCCACCGGCTCCTGTAGCCATTTAAAACTTCCGTCCGTCAAATCGTCATCCGCTTGATCGGTTAGCTGGCTAGCCCCATATCCATGTGAATAATTATTAATTAATGGATCGATTTAAAATTCCTTGGAATATATAAATTTGGGGCAGTACCGTGGTATCACGCTCGCCATTATTATTCCAACCAAAAAATAAGCATGATAATTGTTGCGGAAGAACGACCGATCGATTAGTGCGCACAGAAGATCCTGAGGTTTTCGCGAGATATACGTACGTATCCGCAGAAAACACACGGATGAAGCCGAATACGTCGCGCACGAATCAGGCCCCCAGCCCAGCCGAATTTGTTGACAAAATGAATACATTTTCGAGCAGTAAAGGAAACGAATGGACAGGATCATCTACATCATCCTTCGGACGACCCCTCTGCGCAGGTCGTCGCTCTCCCGATGGAGCCCGAGCTGCCCGGGCGGCACGCGAGTCGCCCGGACCCCGTGACCGCGTCACGATCGGTCTGGGCCTCCCGTTACGGACTCGTGTCCAGCCACAATTTTTCCACGTCGATCGGCACCGAGAGCGCACGCACGCCCGTCATTTTTACGAGCTCATGTGCCACGTCCATGTCCCTGTGATTCTTATCCGAAGTGTGCGACATCATCAATTGCATTTCAGACTTATATACGCCCAGCCAATGTATAATGTAAAGTAGTATTTCGGTCCTTTACGGCCGAAATTTCAGGATTTATTTCGGACAAAAATTTCATCAGAATTTGACGAAACTTTGAACCCTACTAGTACAATATAGTAGACCCTACCTATATACGTACACATCTGTGTACGTATCCTTATACCAATCAGCCTCCACTAGGACGAAGGGAAGCGTTTACATCTGCTTCCCTTCAATCGCAATCGTATAGTACTAGATTACCACTAGTATACTACCAGGGTATACCGTACCAAACCCACTACTATATATATGGCGTACGCATCTGAGTATACTACGTACCTCAGCGGTCGCATCATCAAGCCCCATGTAATGTACATATGCATAATGTGCGCATACGTACGCGTACACGCTCTTTATACGCGTGTACGCGCGCGTACGGACATACGGTGTCCACCACCACCAGCTACCTCTGATCGATCGTTGATTCGATCAGAAGCTGATTGGGTAGACGTGCTGCATGTTGGGGTAGAAGAGCCCCCAGTTCTGCTCCACGCCGTTGTCCTTCTGGTTCTCGTTGAACATGGCGAACACGTAGGTCTCGATGCCGCCCGGGTGCCGCGGGGTGCCGCGCCCGACGTGGTTGATCAGGTACTGGTTGTAGATCCTCGCGTTCGCCGGGGTCGCAGCCTCGCCGCCGGCCGACGGCCACCCGCTCTCCGACACGACGAGCTTCACGCCGGAGCCGCCGTGCTTGCCCATCGCCGTGTAGAAGGCGTCCACCGTGGTGTCGAACAGGTTCTGGTACCCGTAGGCGCCGTCCTGGACCACGGTGCCGGACGCCGTGAACAGCGCGTAGCTCATGTCCATGGCGCTCGGGTTGTACGCCCAGGCCAGGTACGGGTAGATGTTGGCCATGAGCGGGCTGCCCGTGCGGGCGAGGAACTGCACCACGGGGCCCATGAACGCGTCCGCCTCGCCCGTGAAGGAGCCGGCGGAGGGCGGGCTGTACACGCCCAGGATGGCCTGCGACACCGACGTGGTCACCTTGATGTGCCCCAGCCCGGCCGACGCCAGCGCGCCCTGCACGTTCTGCATGGCCGGGAGGAGATTCTGGGTGGCGCCGCCGGCCACCTCGTTGCCCACGCACACGTACCGGAACGAGACCTTCGGGTACGCCTGGATGTTGCTCCGAACCCAGGACGCGGCGGCGGCGGGGCTCGCCGCGAGCGCCGAGAGCACGTCGTTGGGCGCTCCGACGACCACGTTCACACCCGTGCCTCCCACGGCCTGGAGCGCCGCCTGGTCCGGCGCGTACAGCCGCATGGAGTTGATCCCGTTGGACTTGAACATGCCCACCACGGTGCTCGCCGCCGGCAGGTTGTTGGCGCTCATGCCGTAGCAAACGCCGATGGACTCCACGCCTGCATACATACAGGAAATTAACTCTGGTCAGTTAATTACTCTTCTGATAAAATTATTTATTTACAGCTAGCTACATGCAAAATTATTTACTACTACTAGTACTCCATGTTACTGTTCCATTGCCATGGAAAATTGCTCTGGTGACGAACGACGGAAGAAAAAATGTGGAAAAGAAACCGACTAGTGTACAAAGAAGCAAGAATGGCGGCGACGCATGATGAATACAGCAATTAAGCAGCCCTTTTGACCTGTTGGCGAGGGATAATACTAACCCGGAGAAAATGACGTTTAACTGAAACTTTGGATGCATGCATGGGAAGCCATGCGTGAAGATCCTACTAGCTTCTCATATTTTATCTCACCGGCCGTCTCCCTAGACTATCTAGTGGCTGATGTCTGATGAGCCATTTTATTAATGGTTTTTACAGTCACGAGTTGGTGTCAGGTGCACGCACACGGACGGCCGAGGAACATTGCTGTTCTCACGGCTTGACCCCTTTGGTCACTTGCTACGACGACGTAAGGAGGAAAGGAACTGGTCGGATAAATGAATATTTTTGGACTTTGGCTAGTGCCGTGACCGAGAGACAACCTTAAAGGACGGAATGAACTTTTGACTAGACAATTTTCTTTTACCTAGCTAAGTCAAGGAGTTGCTATGTTTACCAACAAACCTATGCTCAAATTGTGGAAGCTGTACATGATTTAGCGAAGTGTCACTTGAGAGCTGCCACTTGAGAGTAAATATTCTTTAGAATTGCAATCACCATAAATGGTCATGGCATGAACTTTGTAAGTACTACTTGCACGGCACTAGTCGATTTAATTTTGTAGATGGACCAGGATGAATCGAATATAGTAGGACAGAGAAACTGAGTATGTAGTAGTAGAGGTCGACCACACACGTACGGCTAGTGGCCAGAAGCCTATAGATAGGAATACATGAGAGTATGTATGGAGCACACACATGCATGCTGGGACAAATAAAGTTTCTGGTCCAACGTCCGCAGCACGGCCGTTGGATAGTCCACATATGACGGATGCCGATCGCCCGCCATGTCATGCATGGGGGCTGCTCCTACTACTAACTACTAGGGTCCAATTAACGGTCGAGCTCACGTGCCTACCAAGAAGCACACGCAACTACTTGATCTTCCAACCTCCTCTTGACTTCCCTACTCTACTTAGTAGATGCTAACCTAACCATAATTCTTCCCGACACATTTCAGGCAGAACCGATGATGACCGTACATGGAATGGAACAACACCTGCTGGGGTTACTTTGTGACTAGATCGTGTCAAGTTGTACTTTGGCAATATGATGACAACACGAGACCAAAGCTAGCTAGTACAGATCGAGTTAGTTACTAGCTAGCTTATCTAGCGGCTGCTGGCGCAATCATCTTCATGGAGCTTAAAGAATGGAACAGTGGAAGAAGCACCAATAGCTAGCTAGCTAGGCCGAACGAGTAGTAGGGACCAGCAGTGGAGTGGTAGCCGGCCGGCCGGTGCGACATCGCTGAGGAAAACGTCAAGGTGCGAACGACCCAAGGGAAGGAGAGAAAAAGATGGTTAGCGACCGACGGGTGGTTATGCAGTTGTTGCACCCAATTAATCGATCAGCCACAACAAAACATGCATCTTCGCATCAACTAATTTTAAGTGCGCGCGTGGTGGGACTCCTGTCAACAGTAGTGTGTCGTGTGTGTATGGCAAGCCATGCATGCACAACTTTTGCATGCATGGAGTTAGAAGGTTTTTATTTTTTACAGTGTACTACTAGGTGAGGTAACTAACATGACAGTGGGGAGAAAGGGACCCTGGTTTAGCCATATATAGCTAGTTGGTTAAACCTTCTGGCTTTCTAAAAGTTGGATAGAGAGAGAATAAGCTAGCTAGCCGCCACTATACTGACATGCACGCTCACCAGACATGCCAAGACTTCATCTGCAAGCTTTGCTGTTAAGTTGCTGTGTTGTTTGTGTACGGTTGGGAAATGCTTAATTTTCCACGAAAAGTTTGGTTTCTTTATGAACTTAAATATTTGTAGTTTAAGAGTTGAAACTATCTAGAAATGTCTTTTTCACTAGTTTATGATATTAATATCGCTGTGGAAAACCTATACCTCTCGGTGCACTTTCATCCGGCATGTGGTGCGGATCTTTTTATCAGATGATATTCCTCAAGGAAGTGAAAACTAAAACATATGTCGTTCGGCAGAAATCTTACCGGCAATTTTTAAGAAAACTGTGTTACCAAAATTTACCGCGTTTAATTTTCAAAAAAAAAAGCTAAGTTACTGGCCCATGCATCAAGATAGAGAATAGGACTGTTTAGGCTTTACCACGCGACTGATAGCGCGCGGGAAGAATAAAACCAAGAGAGAAAGCGACATGCACCTAAAGGAGAGGACTGTACGTCAAAAAAGAAGAAGCTACGTATGTGACGTTGGTGAGAGAGAGAGATATGTGAAGACCATGCGTACACCATGGCGAGCTACCTAGCTAGCTAATGCATCTCTTTGATGAAATCTAAGTTAAATAAACATGATTTTACATGAAAAGTATGCGTTATCTTGTACGAAACCCCCTGCATGATTTGCATGAAAAAAGGATCCTCCTGCATGATTTGCATGGAAAAAATAATCTATACCCAATCAAGAGAGAGAGAGAGAGGAGGAGAGGGAGAGAAAGAGAGAGAGAGGGAAGGGGAATCACTTTGTGGGATGGAGGCGAAGGCTCCGAGGAGCAATGCGAGAGCGAACATGGAGGCAACGCCTTGGCTCGCCATTGGAGTCTCAACACTCTTTCTCTCTCTATGTGGTTCGAGGGTGTGTGTGATGCCAAGACCAAGACGTCTTTCTTTCTTTCTCTCTCTAAAGCTCTCGCTGTGTTCTCTTCTGCTCAATCCACCACCGGCTACCGGCTCCTTATATAGGATCCGAGGAGACAGAGTTTGGTCCAATCCAATCCACTCGCAGGCAAGCGCAGGCCCAACGTCTCCAGCGACATTAATTTAGCCTCTTGCGATTGACTACCTAGGCCGTTTGCATGCGTCACCAGCCTCACAGTGTCCGGTGGCCAGAGGTTATCCGGTACACTAGGTTGTTGCAGGTAGGGGGATAATTCATTGTAATAGTGGCACACCAAACAACTTTTTGAAAAATAAAAAAGTTTGAATTTTGGACTCCACCCATGATGTACCATGAAAGTGAGGTTTCTAGGTCAATTGTTGTGGTCGCGCCGTGTTTCACGTCTTACTCAAGGACATTCGGCGTCGGGTTTTTTCACGCAAGGATCGTGTTTCTGGAAACCCAACACGGCTTGCGTAAGAAGAATCGACACTGCGGTTTTGTTTTTTTTATCTTGAAAGCGACATGGCTTTCGTAAGAAGTTTGACGCAATCATTTTGTTGGCGTCGATTTCTTTTTAACTTGAAGCCGACATGACTATCGTAAGAAAGAATCGATGATAGGGTCTTGTGGGGTTTTTGGTATTTTATATCGTAGTGTCATGAAGAAAGGAAAATGTTTTGACGATGTCAACGGTCATCCTAGAGGGATTTGGAGTGCATCAAAAGCCATATTTTGTTACTCTATTTTTACTATCTTCTATTGGGATCTATATTACTTTTATTGTTTTACATAACACTATTGTTTAATTATATTGTGGAAAACCGATAATTTAGGTTATCATAAGAAAATTTGTGTTTTTGGTATACCTAATAAATTAATATTTGGTCACACATGAAGCAAAGAATTACTTGAACCACTTTAATTAGGCATGCCCGTATGCTTATTTTGTGAGGAGACCAGATCCACTTAGCTTTTAGACTAAGTGTCGCGGAGGAGATTAGTTTTGACTCCATCAGGCTTAGAAATTGAAAACAAAGAGAAGAAAAGAACTTTATTAGGAATAGCCATGGAAACACAACAGTACGGCTTACTAATCGCACCATACTTGTGGATCATAATAACCTCAACAACAAACCAAGTCTCTCCCATCCATCTGCATGCATAATCGATCAGTTGGAATATTTCCAGATCCGTCCGTTAATTATTGTTTTTTAAACTATACATGTGTTGTTGCTATCAGTGCGAGTCAGGTTTGCAACTGCTTTCTAGTACTAGTAGCGTATATATAATACGTACTACTGATGAAGAGATAATATTAGGTGCACCAAATGTGTAGATTACAGTTAATACGAATATAAAACAAGGTACGATTCGACCTGGTGACATTCCGGAGAAGGAATTATTAGACCATGTATGTGTTTAAAGAACCGGTCATGTCTAGGCCGGATTAGCTAGCATGTTGTGAGTTAGCATTGGATGAATGATGATGGAAATTTCTTATTGGTGCCTTGGCAGCAGCCAGGGCCTGTGTTGGCAGCCCATCCTTTTGACGCATATAATCTGCCCACTTTTGAAGTGTTGATGTGCATATATATTGAACTGGTCAATTCATGTACTACGCGAAATTGGCTTCTTTTTTTCTGATATTAGTTGAGAATATCAGACTTGACTAACTAAACCTCTCCCTTTAGCAAAATCCATGCCCATCTATCGATTTTATGAATTGGACCACTGCATTTTGGTCGAAATCGCGCGGCCCACCGCGGAATTAAGGGGGAAGAAAACACCCAAGCACAAAGCACAAACATGCATGTGCATATCCAAGCAACATGTAGTATGTGCCATGCCATGTAATGCATGGTATACAGCTTAATTGATCGGTGCCCCCCAACAGATTAGCGTTGATGGAGTTGGTTACCTTGCGCTTTTGCTTAATCTTGCCTATGTGGACGGCAATGCCAGTCACCGGCACCGGCCCCAGCCGCTTGTCCTTGTATATCCTGGGGCTCCCTATGTATGGATGGGAGCCTGCGTGCTGCCTAGTCGGATCGGACGGAGAAGGGCCACATGGAAAAGTGCACTTTATCCGTATTTTCGGAGCTTATGTGGACGCCGGGGAACAACATGTCCTGTCAGCCTTCTGGCACATGTGCGTGGCATGCATCCTGGAACCTGGATACATGTGTGTTTCATCGTGCACGGCCGGCCGCCTAGCTGCCTGACCTGGCTGCTGGCCTGATCATGATTCGTATCAGCTTAGGTGTTGGTTTCATCCGTATGATCCATGAAGTCTCTGTCGTTCGTCGTCGTCCGAGTGTGGGGGCGGGGAGAAGTTGATGTATCGTTTTTGTATTCGTTGTGGCTTTCGTAGTATCATTTTTATTTTTATTTTGGATCAGCATCGATCGATCGATCTAGTCATCCATCACTTGCTGAATGCTTGATTGAATTGGGATCCCTGTTTCAACTATGCACAGCTTACGCAGCCAGAAGGATACCTAACTCAGACGTGGAAATGGAAACGGTGTAGAACTTGCCAGAGGAGGATGTATCATCAACCAAACTTTCCTTCCGTCTGTATTTTCTTTTTGTTTCTATAGCAGTATACTAATTCTCACTTTCCACATCTCGAAAAGGTGCAAAGAATAGGAGTTGGGATTTGATACTTTTAATCTCAGCCATCCGGAATCTTTCATCAAGTTTTAATTATTACTCAAATGTCATCGTTCCGTAAGGATAACTCCAACGGCCACTAGTGAAAAAAAAAGGATTGCGAAATCAGGACTAAAGCGAGGAAGATGTAGGGACTAGAGATTTTATTTTCGACTTTTTTTCAAATTTCTTTTAAAAAAATCTCTTAAACTTGTGAATCGTTTAACTCATTAATCTCTTACTGAAACATTTTTAAGACTAACTATACTAAATCATAGATCAAATTGCACTCATGGTAAAACTTTCCGGTCGGTCACCCATCCTAGCACTACTCCATCTCATCATGCTTAACTTCTCAATTCCATCGGAATGTCCTTACACTAAGAAGATTGTATCTTATTATCAAGACTACCATATCAATCCTATTAACTCATATCAATATGTCACACGTCTTTATTTTTCGAAAATACAAAGAACTATTTAAATAAAAAACAATAAATAAGTAATAATAATATTTTATTCAACTGAAAATAAAATACTAAATAAAATAATATTTTATTCATTTTTTGTCATTTATTCATTTAATATGGCATAAATAATATCTTTAAATCTGTGTATCGAAATTCGACAAATAATATATGCATTATTATTAGAAAAATGTGAGGAATCCAAATATGACCCCAAAATTTTACTAACATTTTTAAATTAAAATATTATTTTATTCAGTTTTTGCCATTTATTCATTTAATATGGCATAAATAATATCTTTAAATCTGTAAATCAAAATTCGACAAAAAATATATCCATTATTAACAGAAAAATAATATATACTTTATTATATGACAAAAAAATTGCTAAAAAATAATTTTTAAAATAACTTTTTTTACTTTTTGAATTTTAAAAATCTAAAATAATCCAAAAATGCCAAAGGCCTTTGAAATCGAACTAGAATTTTTTTCACACGTTTTGATAGGTTGTACATTTTTTCCGACATCGTACGCAAAAGTTATAGCCATTTGAAATTTTCATGACTTTTTTGGCAAAATATGTCGAAATTCTTGTTTGTTAATTTTTGTAACAACTAAATCACTTAATATATCTACAGATTGAAGGATTTTATTTTTGGAATTTTTTATAATTTTATGGCATGTTTTCGAAACTAGAAAACGCGATATCCAGCCAAGAGGGGGTGGACAGAAATCGTGTGTCGCGGCAGGATTGGGAGCGAATGTTATGTCTATCTTTAGTCTCGGTTGGAGACATAAATCCGGACTAAAGGGTGGTGCCCGCGCCCGCGCCCGCTTCCACCCCTTTAGTCCCGGTTGGTGTCGGGAATAAAGAGCCCGTTCAAATCGGGACTATAGGTTGTAGGTGTTGAAAGGATACAGATGTCGCCTAAAGGAGGGGTGAATAGGCGATTAAAACTTTTCCGAGAGTTGCTCAACAAAGACGGAATTAAACTAGTGTTTACTTTGATAAGCACAAGACCAAGAACAACTAGGGTTCACCTATGTTCATCAACAACTTATGCTAAGCAAGTTAAATAACTATGTGATAGCAAGATATATACTTCAAGCACGAAGGCTATCACAAAGTAAAGTGCACAAGTAAGAGCTCAGGGTATAGAGATAACCGAGGCACGCGGGGACGACGATATTTTACCGGGTTCCTCCCAATATGGAGTACGTCTTGTTTGGAGAGGGGTGGTATCAAACATCCAATGCCACAAAAGGCCTCCTTTATTCTCCTGTGAATCTCACCCCAACAGGATCGATCCACGCTTCCACTATTGGTGCACTTGTCGGTGGCAACGCGGAACCTCTCACAAGGTTGGGGCACTTATCCACAACTCAATTGGAGGCTCCCAATAAACAAGCTTGGAGAAAGCTCCACAACCTAATTGGAGGCCCCAAGTAATCCAAGTACCTGCAAAACCACCAAACCGTTTAGGGTTCCAAGAACCCAAGAGTAAAAAGCTTCTCACCTTTCAATCAATCAAATTATCACCGAGAACTCAAACCTATGCACCAAATGCAATGGCAAAAACACAAGTAGTGCTCAAATCCTTCTCTCCCAAATTCCACCAAAGCTACAAAAGCTTGTGGGGGAATAAGAGAGGAAAAACAATAGAGGAAATCCACAAAAGACTCCAAGATCTAGATCCCAAGATGTTCCCCTCTTTCAAATCCCTAAAATATATGCAAGAATCATTGGAGGGATTGAGATATAGCAAGCTTAAAGAGGTCAACAATGGTGGGGGAAAACTTGCAAGAGAACTCGGGAATCATTGGGAAAGAAGGGGCCCTTAAATAGGTCCCTAGAAATCCAATCGTTAGGCCCAGGAATCGCTCGGTCCGGAGTCTTCGGACTGGGACCGGAGTATCTGGTGTACCCAGGCCAAACGGGGACAATCTAGAGGACGTATTGGACACGGTCCGGAGATAGACCGGAGATTTAGTTTGGAGTCTCCGGTCTTACAAAAACTGACAGAAAGACCAATACGAAAACAGCCATAACTTTTGCATACGGACTCCGATTTTGATGATCTTGGGCTCGTTTTAAAGAGGACAATAAGATCTACAAGATCATACAGAAAAACATAATAGTCCAGCAAGGGCGGATAGAACCAAATGACGAAAGGTTTAACATCTCTCAAAAAGACAAACCAGTAAAACCTTCAACATCGAAAACATAGTAGAGAATGCATATGAAATCCGTTTTCGATGAACTAGAGCTTGTGATGGATATTAAAACAAGATCTAAATCCTCACATGAGTAAGAACCAAATAATGGAAGGTTTTACCTATCTCTAAAAGACAAACCGGTAAAACCTTCAAGATCAAAAACACAATAATATATAAAGGGGAAATCCGTTTTTGATAAACTAGGACTTGTTATGAATATTACCACAAGCTCTAGAACCTCACATGGATAAGATCCAAATAACAACCAAGAAAGGATGATGCTAAGCAGGCCTGTGCGAGCTGTGCCACGGCACAGGGCCCCCAAATTTTTGGGGCCCCCAAATCTCCGGCCCACCCGCTGATTAGTTCGATAATCCACAGGCATGCGGATATCCCGATGTTCCAATGTAGGCGAGATCGATCGACTGTTCAATCACGATATTTATCTTGATGATCGTTTGAGGCATGGGTGGTCGTTCATTCATGGCAGAGAGGAGATCCATCTATAGACTACATGGGGATGGGGACATGATCGCGGAAGGCAAGCCCGACAGGTCCTGGAGGCCGCCGAGCTCTCAACTCATGGTGCGTCTTTTGATTCATCCTCCTTTAGTCTGTGGTCTCATTAGTTTATGCGGATTTGCTTGCCATTGATTTGTACGGATCCTTTCATCTGTTGGAAATCAGGAACGCGCAAGGAGTAAGTCAATAAGTCCACGATTCTATGTATTCCAATTTCCAACTATCCGATGACCCAGCTTTAGGGCTTTAGCAAAAACGTTAGCTACCACATCTCCACAATGCCACGAGTACATTGATCCATTTTCGTTTTTGCCAACAAAGGCTCTAAAATTGCATTGATCCATGAATTGACCGCCAATGGCTTCGAGCACCTGACTTTCCTGTAGTCTGCCTCATTTTGGAGTTTCGAATTCCTCCTTTATTCATGAAAGTCCCAAGCCAGCTAATCACAAATTCGCCACCATGAACGAAATAAGGCCATCAACAAAAGTTGTCAACATCACTTATATTGGTTATATGGATTTTAAAAAAATTAGAGCCTCATTTTTATTTCGCATAGGGGCCTCAAATTTCTGGAGACAACCCTGATGCTAAGTATGCAAAGGTTTGAGATCTCTCTGAACGATATGATCGAGTTACTCACTTGAGAGCCCTCTTGATATTACGGTTATCTATCCTATAAACCGGTCTCCCCAACTAACACCACGAGACCGGTATGAATAAAACCCTATCAATATCATACCTTTGTCTTGTGCATATTCCACTAGATCTTGATGTATACGATTTTGTCCTTCTCAAGATGGAACACCTTTCTTGATTGCTCTTGCACGCACTCGCTTGATGAAGACTTGCAAGTTGCTCCCCTATACAACATGAACAAACCTTTACTTTGACTTTGTCTTCATCGATCCATGATCACCGAGGATGGCAAGCTTCAAGCATGATATCTTCTAGATATTGCACATCTTTAGCTTGCACATCATTTCTTCTTTTATTCATTATGTTGATGCCTTGAAGGTGCACCAGAGATATTACTCCATCTTATTCTTCAAGACATACTTGCCATAGGTTTAACTCTCACATGACCAATCTGTGGATCACTCTTTAAACACCTTGGTCACCACTTGATCCTCTTCACTTTCTTCTTCTCCAAACCTTGAAACCAACATATGGTTCAAGCATTGCCTATGGATAATTCCTACAAGTACAACTTGATACAAGCATTAGTCCATAGAGATTGTCATTAATTACCAAAACCACATGGGGCCCACATGTTCTTTCAGGTGTCCTGGTTGTTAGAACCGGGACTAATATGAGCATTAGTCCTGGTCCAAACACATTCGAGACTAATGCTCCAGAGGGCTCTAGACGAAAAACCAGTTTTCTACTAGTGGAAGTCCGCAAATGGAACCCGTGGTTGTTCGAATCTATCCGACGAACAAGGGTAAAGGCCCAACGGTGTCCCGCAAATGGTCCCCCAAGACCGGTCCATTTACATGCATTCCTGGCCCAATTTTCGGTTGGTTTTGTGGCAATGCAGACATGCCTAGTGCTTGGGTCGGGCGTCCCTTTGTCCGTATTGGGCCATGCTAGCTAGCCTCAGCACACATTCTCTTAAGTCACTCGTACCCAGCCGCCACCGCCTTCGCCGAGCCCTAGGAAAACCAAGGAGGTCACGATCTCGCTCTACGTTGATATCGCCGATGTGCCTAAGGCTCCCGCTGCCCGTAGCCATAGCATGCTTTCCTCAAGTATGCTTTCCTCAAGCCAAAGAAGGAGTAGACACTGGAGCGGGGAGAAGTTGATGTATGGTTTTTGTATTCGTTGTGGCTTTCGTATCATTTCTAATTTTTATTTTGGATCAACATCGATCGATCTAGTCATCCATCACTTGATGAATGCTTGATTGCATTGGGATCCCTGTTTCAACTATGCACACCTTACTCGCCAACTCAGATGTGGACATGGCGTAGAGGAGGATGCATCATCCACCAAACTTTCCTTCCGTCTAAATATTTCTTTTGTTTCTATACTAGTTATATTTTAAACTTTCAACATCTCGAGAAGGTGCAAAGAACAAGAGTTAGGGTTTGATACTTTTGATCTTAGCCATCCGGAATGCGAACGGGCCCAGACTTATGAATTCATCCGACCAGACAGGGGAAGACCCAAATGTGTCCCCCAAATGGATACCCCAAGATCAGTACGTTTTTGTGCATTCCTAGCCAAATTCTAGACTGGCTTTGGAGTGACACGGACAAACCACATGTCGTTTTGTCCGGCTTGGCCCTGCTAGCTAGCCTCAGCATGCATTCTCTTCGTCCGCTCGTACCCAGTAGCCACCCGCCTTTACCGAGCCCTAGGCGAACCATGGAGGCCACGGTCCCCCTCGACATGCTCGACGTCGTGCCTGGCATTGCGGCTCCCTCATCTCGCACCCGACCAAGAAAGGTCATAGCGATTGGTGCTTTCCTCAATCCAAAGAAGTAGTTGACGCTGGAGAAGAATGCGATAGAGTCGAGGAAGTGAGCCATACGCAGAGATAACGTCAAGAACCGGGTGGCCACTACTGTTGCGGCCCAAGAAAGGACATTGGACTTGGAACATGCCTCTGTCATTCAGGTTTGACTGATGCGGAAAACGCCAGGGTCGTGGCTCCTCCCAAGACAACAAAGAAATCCAAGCCGGCTCCTCCCTAGTTACCTTATAAAATGACTGATGCGGAAAACGCCGCGTTCATGGCTGCCGATGTGAAACGCCAGTTAGCACCAAAACGACCCAAGCCAGAGGAGCCAATAGATCCAAAAATCGTATAACACTTTGTGTATCTTCTTGAGCGAGCACCGAGATATGTGGAAACTAGGCCATCGGACTATGACCACTGTATTCAGAGGTCATATAGTAAGTAAATTAAGCTGAAGAGGGCACACGGGAAACCCAGCTCGGAGGAGAACAAGAAGTACAATCGATCCCCACTCAAGGTGTATTCCAATAAGGACATTGCTAAAGAAATGAATATGATGGTTTGTCAGTTGCTAGGCGTCGATGTTTTCCCCAAGGCTAAGGTAGCACAGAAACATGTTCACGGACAACCTCTAGTCAGACCTGAGTAGATATAGCATCTACCAACATAAATGCGAAGATTGCATGAGTGGTACATAAAAGTTGCAAAGGAAGATCGAGAAAGGCTCATGGTGAATGTTAGAAATAAGCATTTCTTCAGTGAAGACGAGATAGCTATTGACCTTGAAGAATTTTTTCAGTTATACAATCAAGATGCTCTCGACAAATCTCTTGTTAGTAGCTATTGTCTGTAAGTTATTTATTTCTATAATTAAGTCTCTAACTCAGCTATATTCTTTTGTAATTATCCTCACTATATTCTTTTATACACTATTATGCAGAATGAAGATTCTCGAATGTGAAAGACAGGGAATCTTTGACGTTGGGTTCGTTGACCCATATATCGTTAATTTTAAAACGATACGAGACCATCCCAAGGACACAGAGGAAAACTTGCTAATGTTTCTAAAGAATCAAAATTCCTGTTCAGAAATATTATTACCTTACAACTTCAGGTGAGTACTTTTTTGTACACATTCACTTTTTCTTACTTGATATTAAGTGTAATTGATGAGTTATGCATGACTGCGTATATAAATGTTCGCAGCTTCTACACTAAATTCTGCTAATCATTCAAATTGACAATGGAAAGTTAAAGTCATGGACTCATTATATAAAGAGCCCGAGGAGTACGAAAGCGTGGTTCTGATGCTCTGGAGATAATTTTAATCATTATCATACTATATCGGTCCCTTTCGTTTATTCCATGATATATCAAGTAATTAATAACTTCTTTATTTATTTTATTTCCATGCTAGGGTTTGGAAACTGTTCATCAAGGATGAAGTCAGTGAATGGAAAGATCAACTGACTTTTCAACATAACAAGGTAAGTAGTCCTAACTGGCTAGGTCTGCGCATCTCTTTAATTCTAGTTTCAATATCATTATCATGCTTGATTATTATTTGATTGAATTATATTCTTGTAAAGTGCTTGAGACAGCCACCAGAGACTAATTTATGTGGATACTACGTCTGCGAGTTCCTTCGCATGTCGATCAAAGGAGAGATCAAAGACAAGTTCAAGTACGTAAACAATATATTTTATGACCATCAATTGTGTTGAATTTCATTCATAATTTTTTTTATAATGATTGATATATATTTATCTCCTTTAAAGATCGAACCTATGGGGAAAAAGCTCCTACCAAAGGACCGCCTACGAGCAATACAAGAGGAATTGACGGAATTCTTGCTTATGGAGGTCATAGATGATAAGGGAGAATATCATTGCCGCCAATGACTCCATGTAATTTAATGATCTCCATGTAAATACCAAGTTGTGTGTGTATATATATATATATATATATATATATATATATATATATATATATATATATATATATATATATATATATATATATATATATATATATATATATATATATATAGAAACCTATTCACCAGTGTAATTGCTATTCGCACCCAACATATTTTATGTTGTTAGATTAAAAATTATGTTTTGTATATAAATAATTATGTTCATATATTTACCATAACAAAAAATTTCAACACAAAAATAAACTTTATGAGTCATTATAGTGTAAAAACACCAAAAAATATGAATTTTACATCGTAATTTTATATGGCAAGAAAATAAAAAAATTATGTCATTTCTAAATTTTATTATGTTCTTCTTAACTTATAGTGTAAGAAAAAATTTACGTGATGTAAAAATAATATACAGTTCTAAAGATAGAGGGTGGGTGTAGAATACTGGGTGTCAAATAGCGCGACCCTATATATATATATATATATATATATATATATATATATATATATATATATATATATATATATATATATATATCCTCGTAAGAGAAAATATATTATATGTACATCAACATGTATAATAGTAGCGTAGAATATGTATACGAAAACTAATTTAAAATGAAAACACAAAATGAAAAATAATTGAACACCAAACACAAAATGAAAAGAAAAACACAAAACCCTAAAACCCATCTCCTCCCATGGCAGCCGATTGCCTCAAAACACAATCGAGACTAAAGGTCCTCCAGCTCAACGCATTACGCAGAGCCACGTGGAGGGCCTTTTGTCTCGATTCAGAACACAACCGAGAATAAAAGGGGGCCTCTAGTTCGATTTGGCACCTCGAGTGGGCAACCGAGACTAGAGACCGTCCCGACACAAGACAAGAAACCTGTTTTCTACCGGTGTAAAAATCATATTACGCTATTTAGTAATTTTTTATCCAAGTATCCCATGTACTATGACATTTAGGACACTTCGGCCACGACTATAACCCAGCATGTTATGTGTTTGTGGTGCGGTAAAATATGTAAATATCATGGCACGTCATCAATGATCATGTAGACTTCTCTTATCCATCTATTTCATTTCTCGTTGTCGGCTTCATCCCAGTACCTTCCTGTCTCTACCTTGTCTTCCATGTCGCATATGTTGGGGGAGGGGGTTTGAAGTGTATAAGTGAATTGACTTCAGAAACCCCTTTTAAAATGATTAAAATATTTTAAAAAGTTGAAAATTTTGAAAAAAAATGATCATGTGTGGCTTTATGTTTGAGATGCACATGAAGTCATTCCACAAAAAATCAATATGTTTTGTGTGGTGTGTAAAAAAGACAAATTTTTGCGTGCTAGAGCATGTTACTTTAGCACCAAATTTTGTCTTTTTTGCACATGGCATCTAAAATGTTCATTTTTTGTGAAACGACTTTACGTACCTAAAATTTGAAGTTCTATGTGCACATTTTTTTGATTTTTTTGGCATTTCAAACTTTGACAAAAATCAAATTCAAATAAAGGGTATGCACCCGGAAGCAAAAAAAAAGCCACGTCCAATTGACTTGCCATTTTTGACAGTTCGGATTTTTGATTAAGTTTACTAGTGCATGAATTCAGTACCAACACTCTAATAAGGTAACCAGTCTCACATATGCGTAACTAGAGTGTAAAAGTGCAATTCACTCTAAATTATTATTTCACACTAAGAGCAACAATCTTGATTGTTATCGCTAAGGGAAAAAGGAAAGTTCAAAGTTCCATCTTCTAATCACCAGTAAAGGCGTGTACAAACTATATAAGTTATTTTCTCTTTTCGGCAAGACCATGTACAGTGAACTTTCCGTCTTAAAATATAAGGCGTCTAAAGATTAGTTAAAAGTTAATATTTTTTATGTGGCCGACGGAGACCCGAGCTGGGCGGAGTACATAAAAATATAAACATTTACAATGCTGAAATAATATTAATAGATTCAACCATAAAGTATATTTTCTTATATGTGTCCACTCAATATTGTAGATGTAAATATTTCTCCTATATATTCAAAGTTAGTAAGATTTGACTTTTACTAATCCTTAGACACACCTTGTATTTTAGGTGTGAGGGAGTATGAGCCCTATCCTCAAGTGGACGAAGAAAAAGAAGTCTAATGGAAATTGTTTATCGCCGGCAGGCGCACACACACAACAGTCCAGTTACACTTACATATACCCAACCGAAAGGCCCCTTTAATCTTTTCCCTGCCTGTGCTTATGTGGCCGGCGGCGCGCGCGCACCTTTGTTCCCGTCATCATCAGTCGGCACAGGCTGCTGATTAGCACGGACCGTCGTTGCCTTGCTGGAATTCTCTTCCTGGTCCTCCCTTCCGTCCGTCCGTCAGTCCGGCGGCTCCTGGACTGCTATCTTCTTGGGACCGTGATCCTTCCTGCTACGTGGGTAGTCTGCCTTTTCGTCCATGTCCTTTTGCTCTCCAAGCTCATGCTAGTCCGTGTGTGTCACTGTGTCCTCGGAGCAAACAGCAGCAGGGCGTGCAGGTCCACAACGGCCGGCCGTTACTAACTGTACATAGAGATAAGGCTAAACCTCTCCATCTCACATTGCTCGATGTACGAATTAAATGCGGTATATTGGAGCCGTAGTAGTATATCAAGCTTGGATGGATAATTTTCCTTCCTAGTCACCAGAGAAAATAAAAGGCTCACATCTTTTAGGAAACTGATGAAAAGCTAGGCGCCACTACCAGAGTAGTACCGTACATTTTTGCTGCATATAATAAATAAACCTATGGCCACTTGAGCATGAAAGGGAGGCCGAAAGAAAGAGATGAAAGTGAACCGGGAAAGAGGATATATAACGGAATAATGTCATACTTGAGAACATGATTAACCAGGGCCCACAACTGTTACAACCTGATAAGCGCGAAAGTTATTGGCTAAGCTCGACGACGGGTTGTGGATGGATATTTTTCTCCTCGGCAAAGCAGACGGATGAAGCTTTAGCTGACCCATCGTCAGGATATCACGGCTAGAAATTCGGATGAAGCGGACCGGCAGGCCGGTCGTTTACTTTTCCCGGAATCTTTTCCTTCCTATCACCTTCACCGGTTTCATTTCGCTCGCGAGAGTTCCAGGAATTCTGATCTCCGTTCCTTACTCCGGTGGATCTCCTTTATTTCACGACGGATAAGCCACGGACAACAACTTGAAGCCACCGTGCGTTGCTCGTCTGCTACAGATCAGGATAAGTTGATAAGATTTCCGGCCGTGTCAGTTTTACCACACACACACATCTATGTGTACATCCTCACATGCACACTAAATGCAGTGCTGCGGGCGTGATTGCTATGTCGACATACATGTATCAATGTATGTACGTATACGGGTACTATACGGCGCCAGACCCTGAAGTTCCTCACTTCGAGAAATGTGTGCATGTTGGCTTCCACATGCATATCTATACTGTATAATAGTCTGTATATACTGTGCATACGCTTACGTCTGTGGTTTCCACATGTATAAGTATTATTCATGCTAGATGCAAAAAAAAAAGTGTATTCATGCCGTATACATGCATGCGTGTGGCAAGCGAGCATCCATCGCGGTGTATTTGTGTGCATATCTCTTTGACTTATCTTCATACATGATGTACATATGCACAAATGTACTGTATACCATCGATCTACAGAACATGTAGCCGTATTAACTCGGTATATCCCACGAACTCACTTTTATTCAAACAATTTTTATTTATTGATTGCTCGATGTCGACGTGGCTCAGCAGCCACAAATAAGAACTCTTGGACCCCGTTTGGAGTTGAATACAACGGATAAGATCTCCGTGTCATCTCTGTCTGCCGCCTGAACTGCAAAATGGACATGTATGATCGATCGATCGAAGGATGCGAGGGACGTTTTTGTTGGGCTGCGTGGATTTATGCACAGCCTATACGCTAGCTACATATTCTTTCCTTCTTGTCATCCTGCCCTAGGCTACGTGTCATGCCACGCGTTGCCTCTCCTGAGGAATATAATGGCGCCCAAAACATATGACAGATTAAGGTCGGCCCTGGGTAAAGAAAAAGCGAATTGCATCTTCATACTTGAATTTTTTTTTTTTGCGGGATTCATACTTGAAATCTTGGTCGGACTGCTTAAATTAAGTATGAGTAATTATTACTTAATTAAGGTTCAAATTAACCACCAATCAGGCAAAAAAAATCACATACCCTTTCAAAAAGAAGATGATTAAAGATCATCAGGTTAAAATGGAGCACAACAAAGTAACAGTACTACTCTCCTAAAACAGCACTACAACTTTGCTGAACAAATCAGTGCCACGACGACATGGTCTCCCGAAGAAGGCAAATGTGAAACGAATGCAGGGTTTATCATCGGGAGCAGCTAGCTCGTGTGCATTGTTTTTTCAAGCACGTAAACATCGATATCCTATCACCTCATGAAATTGCTTACAAGTCTCCACTTCTATTGATTAAGCGCAGCTAGCATGTAGCAGTGCAAAGTAGGTGTGTGTTTAGGCGTTGATTCTTGACGTTACTCGATGCGTGGCTAGTCAAACTGGTGCCGTGGCACAAGTCATTACATATGGGAACTTATAAAAATCAATGTAGTTTTCCAAGTTGCAATCGGGCTTACGTATAAACACATTAACTCCATATGTAAATAATAATGCTATGATATGGGAAGTTGTTATTTCGGGGCCCGCCTCGTCTTTGCTTGACTGACTTGGGGGGTGCAAGGGTAGCCAGGATTGGGATTCTAGATCGGATCGACACCTATCCGATAAGATCACAAATCGTAGAATCATCACTAGTAGAATCGTAAATCATGGATTCTACTGGATGGAATCTTAGAATCCATCCAATAATTTTAGATTGTAAAGTCGTATAACAGTATGATAGAATCGGGACTCTATCTCTAGAGCGTCGTGGTAGAGACATGGAGCTCCCATCAGGGAGGTGTGATGGTAGGGGCAATCTAGTACGTCGGGTTCCATCTTGTGGATGTGTCTCTTCCAAGAGCTCTCTTGTTGTGGATTTGGCTATTGGCCTTTTAGGCCGAAATTCGGGCATGATTTTGTTATGCCTCCAAGGGGTGTCAGATGATGTGAAACGACTTTGTATGGGAGCGACAACTTACTAAAAACACAGTGTGGCTTGGGTGTTGACTAGTCGCATTGGTTATATTAGTGTGCCCGGTCCCATAGGGTCTTTGTGTTCTTTGTCTCTAGTGAAGGGGCATCGACAGCCATGACAATAAAGATTCTTCAGCCTGGCCCTAATACATGGTCTTCCCCGGAGGAGCATTAGGTCGTGTGTGATAAGTGTCTGTCTACAACATCGCCGTTCCATGGTGTGGCTGGTGTCGCACCATATTGGTGTTCCCAAGTTCCTCTTCCGCCTGATGATCAGGTTCACCCAGGTACAGCTTCGTCGAGAAACTTGCGAGTCTCCGTCTAGCCGGAGCAAGGATTGTTTCCCGGTCCATCTTGGCACTAGCTTCCTCTAGGACGGCGATGTCTCGAGGTCTACATCGAGAATTTTCTGGCCACTCCTTCCGCAAGCGCCATGCCCGTCGAGCGATGCGGAAGAAAGATGGCGCTGAACTTTTCCAAGCAGTTGTGTGCTATTTCCTTTTCTTGTATGTAAGGATGTTCCTTTAAGTGTTGGTTTGAGATGATATATGTCCTTATGCCTTTTCTGCCAAAAAAAAAGAACTTTACTCTTTTTTTTTTGAGAATAAAAGAACTTTACTTTAGGGGCCATTTTCTGCAAGAGGTTAATTATAATATTTCTACCAATTATTGGATGGACCATCAGTGAATGGTGATCGATCTCGTGTCACGGAAAATGATCAGTGGCCTTCGTTATTATAGAATAAAAATCAGCTTTGATCTCGGCTCTCTTGGCCGAACTTTCTGGCTGACATGGACCGGGCGGTACATATGGACATAATAATAGCTTCGTCGTCAGTCACGGACCGGATCACCGGAGTGCCTTTCTTTCGGCTTGCATTGGCATAGATGTAACTTTCGCGCGTCCTGTGCGGTAGCTTCCACACAGAAGCGCATGCGCAGCCGCCGGTTGGCCCGGGGGAGCTCCAAGTGTCAACCGAGCTCTCTTGTTAATCATATGCCAAGTACACCGGCCCGGCCGTGTCGCGTCGGCGTCGACGCATGATGGAGCGTAACATCATCCATCGTCCTAATCCGCTTGGCTTATCCCTCACGCATTGCCGTTCGTTTAGTTGGGTTTACTGATCCATTAATCTAAACCAGTGGCAGCAAACTAAAGGTCGTCATAGGTGTGACGACGGACGGAGGCGATGGGTTGGACGGAGACGGGTCTCCGATAACAAGAAACTTGGGCTGCGTGCGCGCGTGAGGGCGGGCGGTCGTTATGTTAATTAGGTATACTCCTGCAAGTACGCCTTCACCTTTCTTCTTTCCTTTTTTCTTTTTTTCTGTTGTTGCGGGTGACGGGGTGAGCTGGCCAGGAGACGTCGTGTTGGTTCCGGCCGGTGCACCCACGTACGTACGCCCGACAGCGACCGCGATCGAGAGACCGATGGTCGCAAGCGCCATCCATCCCCGAACCGAAATTGAAGAAGGGATGATGATGGCTGCTGCCCATCATGTGGCCGAATGACTAATGAACCCGTTCGATCAGCGTCTGTTGTTTGCGTGCCGTGGCGTGGCTGGATCGGTTGCGTCGCAGGCTTTCCCGACGACGGCGATCGATGGAGCCGGCGCACCGCGCACGCCACCGGTCGAACGATCGGTCGACGAGACTGGGCCGGCCGGCCGGCGCGTGCGTACGTGTCATGTGCTGACCGCAGGCGGGACTGGTGGTCATCGGGCATCCGGAAGTTTGTTTCGGGGTGCCGTGCAGACATGCACCTTTTCCGCTTTCCACCATGGGTGGCCGGCCGCCGGCAGGCTCACTCAATCAGGTCGTTAGCTAGGCCAAAGCCGAGAGGCCGGCCGGCGTCGCGCGCACGCCTGCAACCGTAATTCCGTTCGGGCGCATCTGCGACGTAACCGTCTACGTGCGACGGCGCGACTCTACTCTACCCTGCCCTTTCGGAACGGACTCGACCGATCACATGCCGTCAGAGCGGCTAGACTAGACTAGAAATATTTCCGGGGAAACGGCCCCTTTGGGCCTACCTAGCTAGCAGTAGCTTGCGGTCAGTGATCACGGGCGGGCGGCTTACTAAGATACGCGTGTGATGGGTAACGGCCGGTCCGGTGCACCGTGCATGCATGGATTTATACAGCGCGCGCATGGACGTCGTTTGACCAGTCTGCGTGGATGATATACGGTTGCTCCACATTCTTATCGCCGCCACTACAGTCTAGTATGTGCAACGCAAAAAAAAAACAGTCTATAAATGCTGCCCATACACGACACAAGCGGTTGCTGCATGCCGGCACGCCCAAGCTGCGGCAATGCATGGCGGAACCAGCGCAGAAACTGCATATCTGGCCTAGCCAAGCATGTTGTTTGTGCGTCTAACGCTATTCTTAGCTTAATACTACTACTAGTACTATAAATGTTTGGGCAGTGAACAAACACCTTTCAAGAAGGTGGGGCAGTGCATGGCAGGCCGCCCGGCTGGATTATTCGGTCCTATTTGGATACACTGCGTTGAGAACTTAAAATTTTGAAATAGTCATACATGTATACATCATCAATGGAAATTATACAGGTTGGGTGGACCGTTTTCGATCCATGTGACAAAGAAAAACGCAGGAATAAAATGGAAGGCAGCGAGCGAGGGTCCAGATTGGAACGTGTGATCCGTCCTTGGGCGTCGCCGCCGGCGGCCCAGCGTGGCTTTCTGCGTCTTCTTGCGGCCGGAGACACAAAGTGGCTCATTGCTGCCTAACCCAGTTTGTTGGGCTACAGTAAGTGGTCCGTGAGTTAGGTTGTTGGGCTGGTGCCCGGTGGACCTCTCCGTTCTTTTGTTCGTTTTCTTTTGATTGTATTTTCCGCCTTCTCAAAAGATATTTATTGGGTTATATCGTTCTTAATTAAATGAAGACACTTTAAGTAAATGAAGAAAATTTTACGCAGCTAGTAGTTTGAAGAGCTAATAACACTTTTCGTACCACAACTTTGTCAACTTGCATCCGAATTGCGTTTTAGTCTCACTTCTTATAAACTGGACATCTGAGACCCCACAACTTGCTTAGCGTTGACGGTTTTAGTCCTAACCGTTCGAATCGTGCACGTCACTGCCAAGGTGGAATTCCTTTTTTGCGCTCATGTCGAGGAAAGGTCGGAGAATTAGTGGCTTAGGTCCTTGCACGTGTGGGAACTTTGATATTTTACTAGTAGCACCTTAGTGTCTTACGTGTTCTTCCAGGCATCGCGCTAATTATGGAGCCACGGCTGCGTGCAGTTAGAGTCAGGAGATCGACGACGCCCTAGGATTCTGCCCCCTCCCCGCCGCCGCCATGCATTACCGGCAGCATAGCGAAGATCCGCCGCCATACGGTACTGTGCT